>CM059566.1:56546970-58024470 GCA_030386875.1 Morinoia aosen
TTCATCCAGCAATACGTTCATTATTTCACATTCAATGTTTTCCAATATTTTTTCTGGGCTGTAGCCTCTGCACACGAAAAATAAATGAGCTACCTATCAATGGACAATAATCTCAGGGCAAAACTGGAATAGAATCCACAATTCTAAGAATCAAATGGCAATAATTATTTATGAATTCATTCTACATGCAAGTTTTTCGTCACTCAAATTACACTAAGAAAATATGGAGCCCAATTAGCTGATGGATTCCTGGCTCTACCAGCGTCTGTCTGACCAATATGTTACGATAAAATCGAATAATAACGAAGCAGCAAAAATGCGTCACCTGAAGAGTCAGTATCTCTTAGAATTTCACCAAGATTTACAGGTACAAGTTCTTCCATTGCCCGGGGCTTTACTGGAAAATATATGTATGTTGAGCCAAGCATCGGGATATACGATTAGCAAATCGCAGCCACGAAAATTGATCAACATATTAAATTATTTCACCAACCTCGAAGCTAGTCGGTCGTATAGAACTGTGTTGTTGCAGCGTAGTACGAAAACAGCGTCAAAAAAACGCTCAGGAAAGAAGCTGCTGCCATGATACTCAACAATCTTCCCACCTTCACTGATAGGGTCTTCAAGCTCATCGATTACCTGCAGGCAAGTTTAAATTTGAAGTGTATAACGTTAGGAAAGCATCCTTGACAGAATGTCTAACCTCACAAGAATGAAAAATACAACTTCTAAACATAACAATTCCAATAAACTCTTCCCCCAACAAATGAAATTTACATGTACACCACAAGTTTCTTGACACTGTTAGAACAAAAGCTTTTCCTATAAAATAATTACTAAAAAAGACCTCAATCTATACTATAATAAGAGCCCCGTCGGTCTGTCCGAAGCCAGCCTGCAGTGTGTGATGAGCGTATCTGTGATGCAAGCTCCAGCCCTATATATTTTGAGGGGCCGTGTTCACGCAGCTTCATCAACTCTGGAGAGATTGTATTTTTTTTATCTCTTACGGCTTTTCTCTCATTTCTCCCTCTTTTATTTCAACTAAAGGGGGGTGGACTACACCTTTTTCACTTCAAATTAATCTAAGTCAAGTTCAATTTAATCCCAGTCAAGTTCAATTTAATCCAAGTCAAGTTCAATTTAATCCAAGTCAAGTTCAAATTAATCCAAGTCAAGTTCAAATTAATCCAAGTCAAGTTCAAATTAATCCAAGTCAAGTTCAAATTAATCCAAGTCAAGTTCAAATTAATCCAACCCTCAGTTGAGTTGAAAAATGACATAATAATTTGTTAATTTGAATTTTTTGTGTTAAATATGGATTTATTGGATGTGATAAGCAAGACTGGTTTCGAGGATTTTATTACACTCATAGGTATTTTATACGTGAAATTCCACTTCACCACATATATGAAATCAAATACATGCAAGAACAAAATATTCTCATTGGACGGATATGTAGATTTAATCAATTCAATATTTATTTACAATTCAATATGTAATACTTTTAAAACTTCAATAACTTCTTTAGTAATCATTTTATCAATATTTAAGACTTGTAAGTATTATACATTGAATTGTGAACACACAAATAAAATCAGTATTAAGTTAGAAACATTGTTTCTTGAATTATTATTGTGTATTGTAAGTGGATCCTACATTTCTTCGCAATGACTAACACGGAATTAAAATGGATGGCAAAAATTTTATTGCTTATGCAAGAATGTATCTGGTTAGTAATGTACAAATATAAATTGTAATCAAACGGAATCGTACATTAGTACTCAGTGAATCGCATTTGTATATTTCTTTTAAAGGTTAAATTTACACATCGTTCAATGATAACCTTTTGCATTTGCATGTAAATGATTTCATAGATGTGATAAAGTGGAATTTCACGTATATAAATATCTATGAGTGTAAATAAATCCTCGAAACCAGTCTTGCTTATCACATCCAATAGATACATATTTAACACAAAAAACTCAAATTAACAAACTATTGTCATTTTTTTAACTCAACTGAGGCTTGGATTAATTTGAACTTGACTTGAATTAAATTTGAAGTAAAAAAGGTGTAGTACTTTATAATTGAGAACATCTTAAATGTTTGTAACAGTGAAATACTTGAGTAGCACCTCCGCTTAATTCTTACATTTATTATACTTACTAACGCATGATTCAATTCCAATAGGTTTTGAACCTCTCAATTCATCTGCCTTTTGCTACATTTCAATTCCCACTACGCTAGCCCCTCCCTTAGTATTTTTAAAGCTATACCGAATTCTATAAACAATATAATTATTGTAATTGCTTGGTTCTAGACTCTCTTATCACATGAACTGCGATCTCAGAGCGAAGAGAAAAGACCATTTAGTACAAAGTGTACGGTAGGGTGGTGCATTTTTCAATTTTTTTTTCAATCTGATAACGCTGTAGTGCGGAAAAGTTTCGATTCCCCGTGAGAACGTGTGCAAAATATTAGCCCTCTTAGTCGATATCTTTACGTGCCGCCGAGGTGTCAAAGTTTCTAAAAATAGTGAAAAAACGTCATTATTGATCGAATTTCTCAAAATTATATATTTTGATAATTTCTTTTGCTGTAGCAATAAAAGTGTTTCAAATATGTCACTTTATTAGATATCATATTTCAAGTCGATCCGATATCATATACCGCCAGTATCACAAAAATGGTCACAATATGATAAATTAGTTATTTGTCACATCCTTATTTTTGTTGAAAAATTAGAATTTCAGAAGGTTTAACTCCGCTACACTAAGTAAATGATGTGAAAATGTGTAGTTAACGATTATTCCACGTATTTAAGCCCTGTGATTTTATCTTTACATGCCGCTAACTATTGTAGAAAGTCTTTTGGCTGAAAATTCAATGGAAGAAGCACGTATCAACATTGGGTCTGTAGCAATACTCGCAGATAAAACTCGAGTATATGATAGAGCTGCTGCTGCTACTATTATAACCACAGCAGCTTTAGAAGGAGCTTCTCTCAAAGACCAAGAAAATACAAACATGTAATTGACGAGAGTGAGATCCGTAGAGCCCGAAAGCGCCAGAGATCGACCCTTCCATATTAAAGTAAAGTTATTGAGCCATTTAAAAAGTGTTTACTTCGATGGTAGAAAGGACACAGAGTAGAGTAAATCACTGTATTATATCGAAGGAGGAGCACATTTCTTTGATTCAAGAACCAGGCTATAAATACATGGCGCATGTAATTCCTGCAGTTAAATCAGCAAGATGTATTGTAGCAACTGTTCTAGATTATTTCAAAGCAAATGAGATTGATACATCAAGCATTGATGCTATTGGTTGCGATGGCACCGCAGTCAACACTGGGCAAAAAGGAGGAGCAATTAGATTGTTTGAAGAAAAGTTTGGAAAATCACTTCAATGGTTTGTTTGCCTCCTTCATTGCAATGAACTGCCTTTGCGGCATTTGACGCTGAGCATTGATAGCAAAACTTCTGGCCAGGTTACTTTCGAAGGACCAATTGAAAAAAAGCAATTGACATGTGAAACAAATGCCCATTGCTGAATTTGAAGTTATAGAAGGAGAAGAAATTAAAGTTGATTCTGGGGTTCTTAGTAATGATCAGAAGTACTTGACTTGTAATCAATTAACAGAACTTTATCGTCGGGCAATTGCTCCCCACATTTGGCAAATATGAAGCCTCGTAAAATGCATCAGGCTCGGTAGTTAACTACAGCCAATAGATTATCATGACTTTAAGTATCGTCAGTTAATTCTTCAGAAGGCTTCATAATGTTTGTTGAGTACATTATGAGGGTGTACGTGTCGGTATGGTTCTCAATGAAATGTTAACCCTCCGTTTTTGATAGACCAAAACATATCTTCAAAATGATTACTACTTCTCGTTTCCTGCCTACCAAGTATAGTAATATAGGAGACAAAGTGTTCCAAAACAACGTGTACTCTGCACACTCCGAAACTCTTTTATTAGCAATGATAAAAGATAATTCATCACAGGTTCATGAGTTGGTGCTGATACGAATTTTAAAAGCCAGGTCACAATCAGATGAGCTATTGAGAAACTTTGAAATTCCAAATATCCTGTTTGAAGCTACTGCATACTATTTAATGGTTGAGTTGCAAAACGTGCAGCTCAATGAGCCACCATCAACTAAAGCCGTCGAGACTGACGACTTGAGAACAGCTATTGATGAGAAAAAGAATCTTACTATCAACATTGATTTTCCTAATCACAGTCAAACAGTTGAGATAATGATCAAAATGGTAACGGATGCTTTACAAGAAGTTACTGTTTCTGAATCCCGTAACCAGACGAGCAACACTCAGAGGAAGGGAGAAAGTTTCCTCCTTTCACACCAAAAAAAAATAAGTTTAAATAAGAAGCTCAGCATATGGACGACTGGGATATGGATGGGCTGGGTACGGCGGTACTCGATGTACAGCCACCTCCACGTGGGGAGTTCTGGATTATTTTACCAAACGTTGAAATAAACTAAGAGTTGTACTCAGACAATGTTATCTGGAAGAGAGCATATTTCCAATGACTAGTGGAAATAATGAAAAATGTACTTTTGCTCAGGAACCTCAGACATATGAAGATAAAGTCACACGACCTAAATATATGGTACGATTGCTAACAACCTATTTTCACATCATTTGCTGAGTACAGCAGAGTTATACCTTCTGATACTTTAACTTCTCAACAAAAATAAGTGACAAATAACTCTTTTTTACCCTTTTATGATCCTTTTTGTGACTCTGGCGACATATGAAGATGTTATCGGAGGATCACCCTGATATATGAAGTCGAATAATGTGACATATTTTACCACACTTTTATTGCTATAACAAAAGAAATTATAAAATTTATAATTTTGGGAAATTCTATCGATAATGACATTTTTTGACCATTTTTCAAAATTTTGGCACCTCTGCAGCACGTGAAGATATTGACTTAGAGGGCCAAAATTTTGCACATAGTATTTTTATGGGAATTTACAACTTTTCTGCACTATAGCGTTATCAGATTAAAAAAAAATGAAAGAACGCTCCACCCAAGTGTATGGGGCAATCTATGCACAAGGTGCATTCTCACACAGGATGTCCTGACCATATGACCAGTAAGTTAGGAAAGAAAAGGATGCAATGACAACAAAGAATACTTGAAACTGAAGGAAGCAAAGAAGGCATGAATAATCCCAAAGGCTATAGTCTATAACTGAGGTAGCCAAACAGATCAGCAATTCTTAACCTTTTACCTATTCAATGCCTCTGAAAAAACGAATGCCGCTATAACATAAATAAAATTACATTATCTAGCACAATTTCAGCTACAATTTATTTTAGTGAGGTACGGAAGTACATTCACGTGAACGATTTTACAGGATTTGATCAAGTCAAATTACACAACAAAACACTCGTCTTAAGAATGAGGAAGAAGGGCCGTGAGAAGAAACACCACGATTTGAATAGAATTTCCAACTTCCATTAGTGTATGGATCATTCAACTAATCCAAAGGCCTCTCAGAATCAGCAAAACCATATCTAAGCATACCACAACTCAGTTGAAGAAGATGCTCAATCAACACACCAGTGGAAGGAGTTAACTTCCGATTTTCGTAAGTTTCACCAAATAGCTCTACACTAGAGTAAAATTTATCAAGCATCCTTTTCAGTAATTTTATCACATTTCTATGACTTGTATAGTTTTCCCAATAATAAAGATGGTCCAAAATGAGATGTTTGTATTTCACTATTATTACTGGACTATTGAGGATGAATTTGAAAAATGAAAGACTAGTAAAATTCCCACTATTTTTAAATCAAATGCATATAAATTATCAAAAAGAGATTTCTATGAAACGAGAGCAAGTCATTGGATGATAACCTAAACGTTTACCACTCACTTTGTCTTCATCGAGGATGGCACACTTCAAGTCGTCATCATAGCCATCGTATAGATTGTTCTCTTGAGCAAGATCTGACACACTTATGTGTTGCATCTTGCAGTTCTCAGCAACCTGTGATGCCATGGTACTTTTGCCCACACCAGGAGTACCTGTACAGAAAATTATCATGCTCAAAATAATCATTTGTAAGCCCTTATAAGTAAAATTCAACACTTAATGTCTGACCCTTGTTAACAATCATAAGAACTATAAAGTTAAATATCTTTGCTTCCAACAAGTACAACCATTTCCAAAATTGGGAGTTAGGCTGAAGTAAAAAAGCATCTTGTAATATTTTTACAAGTAAATGCAATGAAAACAGGGAAATCTAAACACTTTTAATTGCACTATAACCAGGCTGGCAAACTGATCACTTCTAGACAGAGAATAGACAACTTACCCAAGCCTAAAACTAAACTCACAATAGAACAGGCTAAATAACAAAGCAACTAAATTATTTAAAACTTGTAAGCAATACATACAGTAAATTCTAAGTCCCTCAATAAAGGTAAAATATTGCTAATTTAGTATCCCATACACCCTGAATGACATATTCTATATATCATTTTAACATGTCTATTGTTAGAATCAGAGATTAGATTAGATTATTAGTTAGTTTAAGCCTCCCTATCCGCAACAATGACTATCCAAAGAGAGGAAGGAAGAAGGCACCATTTAGTATGGAGTCAAGGAAATGCGGAATCTATGCAGAAAGGGCACAGAAACAGAAAGCTAAGAAAGAAGATCATGAAACAAGAAAAGGTTGAAGAAAAAAGTAGTAGGTGCTGAAAAACAGGACAGCAGTGAACCGAAAAAAGATGGTCTGTAACAAAACAAAAACCTATGTTATTTTACCAAAAAGAAAACCTACCTAACCTTTAGCTTGGGCCCTCACATAATCCCCCTGGGAGTGCTAATTCCCATGATACAATAGTTGTATCCCCCTGCGAGGTGTTAGAATCAGAAGTATGAACTATTTTCTTAGTACTGTTCAGTCTTATGCTACAATAATATGCATCCAGCAGGAAGATGTGAGGCGCGCCAAGCTAAAGGTTGGGAGGCCCATTTTTCAAGGGGACGGTTCGGGGTAAAAAAGTCTAAGTTCTCTGTGGACTTTTCTGAGATATCTATCGTAGGTGTAAATCGTTAGGAATATTTTTTTATCTGTGCAAATTTTTCGTAACCATACATGAAAAAGATTATTTTAAAAAAAACATGAAAAAACATGTGTTGCGCAAAATCCTATTCCTACAATTTTGAACTCACAGAACTGAGAAAATATTTTCTAGATAGAAAATTGTCTTGTCCAGAGATCCGGTGCAAAAGTTTTTCGATTATTTGATTTTTTGAGTTTTGAGAACTTTCTCCTTAAAAATGACCTCTTTTTCCACTTTTTTGAATAATTTGCTTCTAATTTTCATCGTGAATTGAAATTGAAAAAACTTTTGCACTGGATCTATTTTCCTTTTTAAGCGCTATTGATTGTTATGCTCACCATCTCTGTACCTTTAAAACTGTGGGAGGAGTAGGTTTTCAAAAATCAAAAAGTAAGTTTTCAGAAAAGCCATTTTTCCAGAAAAAATTTTTTTGTTCTTTACTAATTTTGAACTGAGTCTTATCAGCGATTCTGTACTTTCTTATGTACCTTCAAAACAGTGAAAAAAGATCCATATCAAAAGTCAATATATACAAGTTTCAGAACAGGGTTTTTTTAACAATTTTTTTTCAAAGCTGGCTAATTTTTTTTTCAATTACCTGTATTGCTTTGCATCTCTTTTTAATCCCCTTCGGTTGATATAATTGCCCTTCCTGTAGCTTTAAAACTCCGAGAGGCGTTTATGTTTACATAGCCAGCTAATTAGCTGATGACTCAGCAGCCAGACTCAATACAAACACTCAATTACACCACCATAATTTATCACTGAGTAATAGAATGTTTCGTTTGAGTACGAAAGCATTTCAAGTAAGGCCATGAATGAACTCTCATGCTATTCCCGTAGAGAAACACTCAATACTGGCTCGTAATGGGGGGGGAAGAAGGAGGTCACCCATCCATTGGTGCACCCCAAGGTCACACTAGTGCGCGTTTTTTACCCCGTCCAGAAGACTAAGCAAGAAAAATCTCTATAAGATGTTTATAAATCGAAAAATGACCATAATCCGGAAATAGACCCAAACCGTGCCCTTAAGGAGACCGTCTGAGTATAATTTGAGATAAGTGTTGATTTTCTGTTTTTATATGCATCTTATAAAGGATTTTCTTGAGCATTCATTGGTACTTTCCGCTAACATCTACTCCGAGTGGTACGCCCACCAGAGGGAGGAAAGCGATGGGGGTGGCGTGACCTTGAACCCTCCTCCCTCTCATTATCGGGCGTCAATTGAGCGTGTTTCTCTGCGGCAATGGCAATATAGTTCGTTCATGGGCTACTCAAAGTGCTTTCATTATTCAAACGAAACATTCTAACACTGAGTTAATATTTTTTTTACAATTTCAGAATTTAGCTGTTCTGCCGTCTGTATGATACCGCAGCTTTCATTCATAGCTCGATGACAGCTGCAGTATCATAGCTACGGCTATGGTGAGCACATCAATCCAAAGGGCTTGAAAAGAGCTACAAAACAGAAGAGTTGACTTAAAAAAAATGCATTATGGTCGAAAAAAAAATAAAAAAAGGGGTTATTTTGACGAATTACACGTTTTGTCTTTTGATGTATATTTCTTCCCAGAGTTCTAGAGCTACAGCAATGTAAATTATATCAATCAAAAGGGCTTGAAAAGAGCTACAAAAGCTCAAGAGTTCATTGTGAAAAACCCAGTAGTTCCAAAGATAAGAAAAATTTTTTTTGTGGAACACGTTTTTATGGAAACTTGATAATTGGTTTCTCAAATGTATCTTCTTCCACAATTTTAGAGCTACAAGAATGGTTTAGATACCATTTGATACGGCTTAGCAAAGTGTATTGATACACAATAGCACTTTTTGATATATTTATTCTTTTGAAAATTACACGACATGAAAAAAAATAAAAAAAGGTTACTTTTTTCAATTCCCAAAATCCACAAAAAGAAGTTATCAAAATTCCCTATTGAGTTCGGTTATATAGACATGAAAGCAATCTAAAAATGAAGTACAGGTTCTGTAACTTCAAAATTGTTGAAGAAGATAGATTTAAAAAAAAACTATTTTATCATATTCTTCAAAAATAAAAAAATCCAGTGCAGATACAAAATTTTTTTCGGAATAACAAATGATCTTTGTATCATTTCACACTTACAGTGGAAATTTCAGATAAATCCATCCATAAATAATGGACTTTTTTTTACCCAGTCGGTCTCCTTAATGAAACAGATTTATATCTTATGGGTTTTTTGGTTCACAATGTGTACAAGGTGTGTTCTGATAACAGAACCTCTGCACATAAAATCAGTAAGCTAGGAGGAAGGAAGTTAATGAAATAATATGAAAGTTAGATAGTAGTAGGTGCTAAAAAGCTGGGCAGCAGAGAACCAAAGAAAGAAAGATGATCTACAAGACAAATTATTCATTTCCAACAGGCAGGCCTACTTGGCTTTCAGCTTAGGCCCTCACATTTTTTGGCTGAGAGCATAGACAAATGATTTACGTCAATCTAAATGTTGACCCTCAACCCTCTATAAAAACTCAAGAAATTTTAATACAAAATACTGCAAGATGAATGATATTGTTGCTTATCCAAATTAATGTCATATTAAATACTTTACTTAACCTAATTTAACTATGTGGATAATTAATGATGAATAAATAAATAAAACTTGCAAGATTAAGTTACAAAAGGCTGACACACAAACTAGTGCCAAAAATTTCTGTTGGTGCTATGGTTTTCTAATACTATCTAGCATATCCTAAAATAAATACATGTACAGCATAAACTTAATTTAAATTAAGAGAAAAATGGCAACCTTTATTCAAACAGAATACAGAATAAATATTCAAGAGTTGTTGATGAATAAATACATACCAGTCAGAAGGATATTGGGATACTTGACAACCATCTTCAGGAAATATTGTAGTTAAATCTAGAAACCTAAGAAAAACAAAGTAAATGCAAATGGATATGGAAATTTATTTCACTTTAATTTGACTAATGAAATTGAGGTTTCAATGTAAAAGCCTGAAAAATTAAAAATGTAAATTACAAAATGTTAATGCCTAAAACAATGTTAATAAAAATGTTAAAAGGTTAGACAACACACTAACAACAAGAAAATTTGAGATATTGTTGTTAGACATACTCAAGTGTGAGCTCAGGATGTCACAAGGAATCATAATCCATAATTCACAGGGAGTCCATGATGTCAGTTTTCTTACGTGGAAAAATTGAAACAAATATACATGTGAAACCATCAGACCATCTGAAACAATCAAAACATACATCTGAAAAATTTACATGCACCAATTTTGTCTATAAAAGACATAATTAAAGTGTGGGTAAATCTGAAGGATATGACAGTTATCGATTTTCTCCTTTTTGGTGCCTAAACCTAATGAATTGAATCAAAATAAACAAGTTTTCTTCTATGCACTTTCCGTCTGAAATGATTATATTAAGAGTTATAGGGGTAGGTAAAGTTTCGTCTTTCATGACAAATGCGCTGGAATAAACAGCTATTCATCAATTTTTTAATTTTTGTTGCTTAAATCATGGTAATAACATCAAAATAAACAACTTTTCTTCCAGACACTTTTTTCGTTGAATGAGCATTGAACGAGGTATAGCGGTAGGTTTGGTTTCGTCTTTGATGACGATCGCGCTGGAAGCTGAGTGCATTGCAGTGTTGCTGTCTGATGCACTTCTTGAATTACTTGCCACTTCAAACACTGGAGTTGCGGTAAGTCACTTACCACTATAACTAATAAAATACTCATTTCAGACGGATACTACATAGAAGAAAACTTGTTTATTTCGATCTAATTAACTATGTTCAGACATTGAAATTTACAAAATCGATAACTGTCATATCCTTAAAATTTACCAAAATGTGTTTTAGCATTGAAGAAGATAAACCTATTCATTCATAAAATTATATTCATCCAAATAGAAATATATTTTTTCATGTACTAACTTGAGATTTTCAGATAATTTGCTGTGAAGAGATTTGTGTTTCAACTATGAAAGCATTTACTGGTTGATTTCAATTTTGATATATATATATATATATATATATATATATATATATATATATATATATATTAGTGTAGGTTGGCAGCAGGTCATTTTGCAAACACACTTCGTTAAAAGTTAGATGGCACATATCCTTTATTTTCTTGATCACTTGTTTTTCAAGAGTGCAAAATTTTAAAAGTGTTGGAGCTGGTACTATTCTTAAGATACATTTCAAAAGCCATAAAGATGCAATAAAACTTGGAGTCATGGCGAATTTCTTCAAATTTAAAATCGTTCGAGTTAAAAGGACAACGTTTCGGATGTTACGCATCCATAATCATGCCTAATTAGAATTAATCTGAACAAGCAGGTCGCTGATACTTATAACCTAATGTAGGGTTGCCAAGTCGTAATTTGTATAACATTCTTGTAGAAATTTCCAGATGGTAGAAGAAATCTTGGCGTCCTAAATTGCAACCTCTCATGATAAAAAATGTAGGCTAAAGACTTGATGAATTGCTAAAACAAATGAATATAAGTTAAGACAATGGGTCAATCTTGATAAACTATCGTAAAATGAAATAAAATTTTTGAATAAATTCCTAAGGAATAACAGATATTCAAATAAAGACGAAAGAATTAATTCCAGAAAATACTAGGATACAAAGCAAAACAAAAGACAAAAAACAAAAAACGAAACAGAAAAAACATAAAACAAAGAGAGATAAACAATATTAATGACCAATAAAACTAAAAAACTAAAAAAAAAATTGGCCTAAGAGGAATTAAAAAATCTTCAGTACTCTATCCCTCCCTTCATCTTGACTGTTAAGCTTCGGATTGTTTTCTGCGATGAGTAGTGCTTCCATTAAAATCAAATCTTGTTTGGATGATCCTCGGTATAAAATTTCAGTATTTTCGAGTAAGGTGCTGGGCCTGGTATGCAGAATATGATATACGCAGAATTATTATATACGCAGAATATTGAAAAGCCTCGTTATAAGGAACAAACCTAACCTTCCGACACCAGAGTTCAATGTGGTATACCAGTATACTTGCGACCGGGATGAATGTAATTCTTCAAAGTATATTGGTTACACAGAACAAACTATTAAAGAAAGATTCCGCCAACATCAATTAATTTTAAAACACCAGCGAGAAGCTCATCATATTTATTAATTAAATAAGAATTACAGAACTCAGGAAAAAATTAACAAATAATAATAAACTTTTTTTCAAGATAATCCAATCAAGATAATTGAAACATATAAATCTGAATCAGCTAATATTTTTGGATGATAACCTTTGTTGTGTTATAAACTAAAAGATCCTAGAAGTGGGTTCAGGCTCCGCAGGGTTGGCTAATAATAAATTTCGAAGTACCCAAACGTACTTTTACAGCTAAAGCGCGCAACTGACGAACTGCTATGGAACACAAAAATTTCAAAGTTGAAGGATTCAAAAATATCGTATCAGCAAGCAGAATGCCATTTACATAAAACGTTTTTAAATGTGCTTCTTCAGTGATTCTTTGGAAAGGAATTTTTAATTTCCGAGAAAGGCATAAACTGCATATTGACCCAAACTTATTTCAAAGGTCTAAAATTAGCTCAAGATTACTTTACACTGCATAATTTCTTTTCCAAGTAATCAGCTGCATAATTTGAAAGATAATACTCACAAACTGATACAAAAATTCAATTACTATCATAAGCGTGACATATGAAAAACGATAAGACAACCACCTTACACACTTGGAACTTGAAAGTGAGAGCCGATAGTATTGGGGCCAGTAAATGTGAAAGAATGGACAATAATCGATTTTCCACTTTTCAGTGCCTAAACATGGTTAATTAGATCAAAGTAAACAAATTTTCTTCTATGCACTTTCCGTATGAAATGAGTATTTTACGGGTTATAGCGATATGTTAATTTTTGTCTTTGGTGACGAATGCGATCGAATAAACAGCAGTAAATGTTGAGGAGTTGACCATAATTGATTTTCCATTTTTGGATGCCTAAATATAGTTAATGAGATCAAAATGAACAAGTTTTCTTCAATGCACTTTCCATCGCAAATGAGTATTTTACAAGTTATAGGGGTAAATGAGTTACCGAAACTCCAGTGTTTGAGGTGGGAAAAAAGGAATAAGGGAAGCAAACCCCCTATGACGAACGTAAAGAGGTTGGGTCTTGAGGGGGAGCCACAGTTCTGCTAGTGAAAATTTAAATAAAGTAAAATTCTAGTATGCATAAACATAGTTAATGTGATGACGAGTCATTTTGTCGATGCGAAAGACTTAATTCGAATGTTCCCAGATACGTCGCTCTCCGAAAAACAACGTTCGGTAACAGTTGACTATGCAAGTGAATCTTCAGACGAAGAATAATTCTTTTTTACTAAAGTCCAAGGTTAGTAACAATTTTTAAAGAAGATTATGTCATTTTAACATATTGATTACATTTCCATTAACGGTTGAGTCCATTCGAGTCTTCCTCCATGTTGTTGAGTCCATTTTGGGGTCTTCCCCCATATTGTTGAGTCCATTTTGGGGTCTTCCCCTTCTTTTTGGCGCGCTTGGACACACACGATCATTCGACGTAATGGGTCGGTTACAACCTTTATTTATAATTTTCACTAGAAGTACTGTGGCTACCCCTCACGACCCAACCTCTTTACGTTTGTAATAGGGTGTTAGCTTCCGTTATTTATTTAATTTGGCGCGATTGCTGCAAAAGGCAACTTCAAAGTTGAAAACTTAATTACTTCCTGCTCCAAATACTACAGTTGCGGTAAGTAATTCATTTCTATAACTCGTTCAATAATTATTTCTGACGGAAAATTCATAGACGAGAAGTTGTTCATTTACACATAATTAACTTTGTTAAGGCACCCAAAATTTAAAAATCTAGGTAAATCTGAAGGAGATGACAGTTGTCGATTTTCCACTTTTTGGTGCCTGAACCTAATTAATTGAATCAAAATAAACAAGTTTTCTTCTATTCTTTTTTCGTCTCAAATAAGTATTTTACGATTTATAGCGGTAAGTTTAGTTTCGTCATTGATGACGAATGCGCTCGAATAAACAGCTACTCATCGATTTTCGAATTTTTGTTGCTTGAAACATGGTAATAACATTGAAATAAACAACTTTTATTCTATACACTTTTTTCGTCAAATGAGTATTTAACAAGGTATAGCGGTAGGTTTGGTTTTGTCTTTTAAGACAGAGCGCTGGAAGCAAGACGCCATTGCAGTATTGCCATACAACTCGATCAAAGAATTTCTTTCCGCTTCAAAGACTGGAGTTGCGGTAAGTCATTTACCGCTATAACTAATAAAATACTCATTTGAGACGGAAAGTGCATAGAAGAAAACTTGTTTATTTCGATCTAATTAACTATGCTATGGCATCGAAATTTACAAAATCGACAACTGTCATCTCCTTCAGATTTACCAAAATCTATTATGGTCAACTCCTCACCTCAACATTTACCTAAACAGCTATTAATTATTATTTTTTTTTTTTGGTCGCTTGACTCATAGTAATAACATCAAAATTAAACTACTTTTCTTCTATACACTTTTTGCAGCAAATGAGTACTTTACGAGTTAGAGTGGTAAGTTTTATTTGTTGCGCAA
The DNA here is from genome assembly GCA_030386875.1 of Morinoia aosen. Classification (NCBI taxonomy): domain Eukaryota; kingdom Metazoa; phylum Arthropoda; class Malacostraca; order Amphipoda; family Talitridae; genus Morinoia; species Morinoia aosen. Next base: position 56,561,723 of record CM059566.1, read on the forward strand.
TTGAACAGTTAAAGTACCTTCAACTACTTTGTAACTTATACTTGCCAGCCCTGCAGAGCCTGAACCCACTTCTAGGATCGGTATATGTGTAGCATTGGTCAGTAATCAATTTTCCACTTTTCGGTGCCTGAACCTAATTAATTGAATCAAAATAAACAAGTTTTCTTCTATGCACTTTCCGGCCCAAATGAGCATTTTACGATTTATAGCAGTAAGTTTAGTTTCGTCTTTGATTACGAATGCGCTTGAATAAACAGCTACTTATCAATTTTTTAATTTTTGTTGCTTGAATCATGGTAATAACATCGAAATAAACAACTTTGCTTCTATACACTTTTTTAGTCAAATGAGTATTTAATGAGGTATAGCGGTAGGTTTGGTTTTGTCTTTGATGACGATCGCGTTGGAAGCGAGTGCACATTGCAGTGTTGCTGTCTGACGTGCTCCTTGAATTACTTGCCGCTTCCAACACTGGAGTTGCGGTAAGTTATTTACCGCTATAGCTAATAAAATACTCATTCGAGATGGAAAGTGCATAGAAGAAAACTTGTTTATATCAATCTAATTAACTATAAATAGACACCAAAAACTGGAAAATTGTTTATTGACCAACGCTACACATTTACCCTAGGATTTTTTAGTTAATACCACAATACATACTAGGGTAATTCATCAAATATCAAACAGAAACCACGTGTGTCTAGAAACAATCTTCATAAATTGGTAACTTTTGCTCAGAATAACTATTGCGGGCCTCAAGATTATTCTTGAACAGTTGCTTTCTTGTTCTGTGATGTCGCTCTAAAGATAACGTAGATTGTTGGAATTTATTTAATGTTCTAAAAATGGAACACTTTAATAACATAATTTCATCAATATCGAACATGAATCGAACAAGAATTTTGATCCAAACAGGTTTTTTGTTTGAATTTTGAATCCAAACATATCTTACTAAAAACGATGTATGGCAATATATACGGACGTGTTTAACATTACAAAGTGTATTATATGGGTCAAAATTCAATTTAATTACTGAAGAATATAGGCTATTTGTTACAAAAATAAGTAAAATAAAATAATATCTCCATCTTAACTGTATACAAGCTTGGTCTACCTTCCCAGACGATATACGTTTCAGTACTTAGCCATAATCGTAAATCTAAGATCAAGAAAATGTATTGTAGAATAAAGAAGAAGGCGCTCTTTAAATATATTGATATATCTTACAGCCTTTATATTGATATATATATATATATCAATCTTTATATTGATATATATATATATATCAATATAAATATTTATATTGATATATCTCGCATATTATTATATTTATATATCTCACAGCGAACACCTTTGTTCACTATTTAATACTGACATGAAATAGGAACTGAATATTAAACATGGAATAATTTTCAAGGTTTTAGCAGTGGGAAAGAAAAAATACAGCAACAGAACATCGTATGGCAACACTACTCTCTAGTTACGACGGGAGGTTGACGGTGGCACAGCAACAGTTAAACCGTTGCAATTTTACCGAGGTGCGTAAGATTTTTCGGTAAATCTGAAGGAGATGACAGTTGTCGATTTTCCACTTTTTGGTGCCTGAACCTAATTAATGGAATCAAAATAAACAAGTTTTCTTCTATTCTTTTTTCGTCTCAAATGAGTATTTTACGATTTATAGCGGTAAGTTTAGTTTCGTCATTGAAGACGAATGCGCACGAATAAACAGCTACTCATCGATTTTCGAATTTTTGTTGCTTGAAACATGGTAATAACATCGAAATAAACAACTTTTATTCTATACACTTTTTTTGTCAAATGAGTATTTAACGAGGTATAGCGGTAGGTTTGGTTTCGTCTTTCAAGACAGAGCGCTGGAAGCGAGACGCCATTGCAGTATTGCCATACAACTCGATCAAAGAATTTCTTTCCGCTTCAAAGACTGGAGTTGCGGTGCAGGGTGTAATTTCAGAATTGCAGGGCATAAATTAGAAAAAAGTTCAAAAAATTTTTGATCTAACGTTCAAATAGTTCACATTTTCCAAGTATCTATTTGGTTTTGAAAAATTTCAAAATCTGTTCATGAAGAATAGTTCATTTCATTAAAAACCTTGGAAGTTATTCAAATATCAATATCATTGGATAATTTAAAAGGCTACCAGGTACCTAGAAGTAAATGATTGGCAATTCCTGAAAGCTTTCAAGTATTGAATTCAGTTGAGTTTTGGAGTAATATAAGTGTAGTGAAACTAGCCTGCTAACTAATTGCCTCACCACTAGGACGCCGTTCTGTCAGGATGCCAACCAGGCAAGGGTTAGCTATTCAGGCTAATTAGCTAGACCCAGACACTAGGGTAAGGTGCGGGATGGACAATTAACAATGTATTAAAACATGACAAGTATAATAGACATTACACGTATAATCTCAGGACGTGTCTTGCAAGAGCCGTCTCTCTATTACACGAGATCGTAGCTCTTCCGCCGACTAAACACCTCGCAAAAACACCTAAAGTACAATGGTAAAAGAGGGCGCAGGATTACCCAAGCACGGTATAGAGACCATGGTACCATGATAGAGACTAACACAAGCATCAGGCTGAATTCAGGCAAGAAGCTTAATTTAGCCTACTCGTAGTCAAGTGCACTGCATGAAGCAGGTCCTAACGCAACAGCCGTGCAAACGTTTACTTTGGCTTCCGAATGGCTTAAGGCGGTCGCAGTATGGAGCGCTACGTACCGTACAGCACTACCCGCAAGGTACAAAACACGCAGTGAAATAGTTTCACTACATAAGCTAGCTGCCGAAACAATAAATAGCTATTTTGAATCCATGTTGTTGATATTCTTTCTCGTTATTACGATATTTGGTTATAAAATATTGTAAACCTCTGTAGAAGACATATTTTTTTAAATAATGTTTTTAACCTCCGTGCACTTGGTTAAATTATTGTGCTTGTCTAAATTAATCTCAAAATTAATTGACATAATACTCAAAATTTCGAATTTTTCTCCAGCAATATCAATCATTTGAGTTCTATGACCTTCACGACAATGTTCTGGAAAATAAAAACATCTTAGAACGAAGAGACCTGCAAAGCACTGATAATGATAGAAACTCTTCGATAATGATAGATAATGATAGAAACTCTAGAAACTCTTCGATTACTCGGGCTTTTCGTGCACTGTACAACTTTGTCTTTCTCGCGAATCTGGACGAATCCTTCAAAAGTTCTCAGCTTTCTCTCGTCGTTGTGTGAAGCACAACAAAATTTGAAAATATTTGCATTTATTTCAAAAAATTGATACTGTGTTATTGACATTTAAGCTGTTACTTACAAGAGCTTCTTGAGTACCAGACGTCAAAAATTACCTTTTTTAAAATTAAACTCTTATGCACAGTTAATCTTCTCGTAGCAAAATAAAACTATAGAGAGAGCATGGAAAATATGATATCTCTAAAATTCATGTTCTTCCGATGAAGCGCTGTTTCGATGTAACTCAAACTACTACGACTGACAATAATGAGTTAGTTGCGTGTTTTTCTAACAGGCCCTTTACGCGATAATATTTCATTCAAATCTTGTTAAGTATTTCACAGGAATTGAAATAACTAGCAAGCAAAACCTCATTTGTATTGCGTGAGTAACCGGTAAAATAATAATAATAATTTTGTGGTCCTCAGAATGTTAGGCAATACACCGGCATGTGTATTTACTTATATAAAGACTACAAATCTTTAAACTAGTTACACAACTGCTGCACATTCTGCCGAACATCTCTTCAAAACATTGGTTACTTACGAATAAAAGAGGTAAAAAACTACAATTGGCGAAATCACCGAATCAGAATAAAAGTGAGTAGAAACGCTTCAACGCACCCACACTTTTCAACCTTCAAAATTTTACTGACACGATTTATAAATAATTAGCGTCAGCGCAATGACCGCGGATGGGTTGGTCACTTAAATATCAAAGCACTGGTTGCAATTGTAAATGGAACACTCAATGTCTCCACAAATTGCGAAACATGTTTAGAGTAATTAACCCTTTAACGCCCCAGAGGACACCAGTGTCCTCTTTCAAAAATACCCTCAATATATTGTATTTCTTGTTCAATTAGTTCCCTAATGTGTTCTTTGAAGTTCTCTGCCGGGTGGCAGTTTCTATCCCATCCTGATATCGGTGACTGCCTGATGCTAGCGCCAGTTTAGTGACGGTGGTTGTGTTAACGGTAATATGAGTACAAAAATTCGGACGTTAAAGGGTTAATTGTATTTTTTCAAACAATTTTGCTCCTCTGGCATTGATCAAGAACAAAAAACTGTAATGTAGGAAATTTTTGCACAACATTCAAAATTGAAATATGTTATCGTAACTTACATGTATCAACTGGCATTACTGAACACAAGAGTTTCATGTTAAATATTTTGTTTTACGATGATTGTGATTCATCATTTTATTATATATGAAATTGTTATGATTTTAATTGAGGACGTTTTACATTAGGAAATTTTTAAACCCCAATATGTTGTAAGGCATCCCATGTATCACAATTTTTGGAAATGAATGGGTTTTCTTTCTTTCTTATGCCATCTAACTTCATCGAGAAATATCCAGTAAAAACTTTGGTAGAGTAATTTTATCGGATATCAAATAACTACTAAATTTATACAATGAATCACATTTATCAATGTTGAAATTATCTGTGCGATGGATTTTATTAATTTACATAGATGTTCTCTTTGTGTATTTTATACTTAAAAACCGTTAATTGCATTTTATCCGCAAACGTGAACAACGAAAGAAAATCATTCCAAAATACCTGTTCAAGACACCCACTGTCATTTCAAATGTCACGCTTCGCTCACATTACATTTTTTAGCCCTAATGCTTAATATTTGATTTCAAGCCACCAAATTGATTGGCAGAAATTGGTTTTCTTTAACTTCATGACGTGATTAATTATACACGAAATATAAAAAAGTATCATACAACTTACTCTACGACAAACCAAAATAATGTGTGAATATTTACGCACTCAAAAGGAAAAACGGAATAACCATATAATTTTTCAACAGCAAGTATACTCTACCATGCATACAACTGCTAGGTAGCTGCGGCGCGGAAGGAACAGCTTTCCGGAGCAAATGGAACTTTCGGAAGTTCATTTCTCGTGAACGAGCTCAATTTGTGTCTCGTACAAGGCCGAATAGCGAATCATTCTCGTAAGAATAGCATTAAGGGATTCTTCTCCGCCACGTTCACAGGGAACAATAATGAATAACTATTACTCTGAAGGGGCTTTTGACTAAAAAATTTACCTTTTCCTAAAGCTGAAAGTTTCCTTTTTCCAATGAAATAACTTGAAGGCCATTTGAAGCAAGATTTATGGTATAAAAATGTCTTTTAATACGATGAATGACGTTTTCTTGGAAAGCATTTGTTCATCTGCGCGGTCTCGCTCATCAGTTCATTACGAAACATGGTCTGAGGAGGTGTGCGACGCTCCTATCACTCGATCCAGTCTACGTTGACTCTTTCACGTATAAAAAGAAAAATATATATAATAACAATTATTTTATGATAAAAACCTTTTAAAAACTAATTTTAAGTTGTATTTGTTTCAATTTATTGTGCCAATTTTGATTATAAGGTACTTCAAAATAGTTCACAGAAGTTCCCTGGATTGCTACATCAAGTTCCAATTTGCCATTGTGCCCAGGCATAAAAAAGTTCCCTGAAATTCTTCCCTGTTGCGGTGAGTCATTTACCGCTATAACTAATAAAATACTCATTTGAGACAAAAATTGCATAGAAGAAAACTTGTTTATTTTGATCTAATTAACTATGCTAAGGCATCGAAATTTATAAAATCGACAACTGTCATCTCCTTCAGATTTACCGATTTTTCAGGTTAAAAAATATGATCAATTTGTAAGGGTTGTACAGAAAATGCGTTCAAAACAGCTGGTAGCAGTTGGCAGCTCACAGAAATGAGTTTGTATCACTATAATAGGAGTTTTAGATGTAAGATCACTGGCAATGAGCAAGTTTGGATGCTTATAAAATTTATTAAGTGCATATTTTTCAAGTTGTTTTATAATCAGTTCAGTTCCATATTTGATGAATTACCCTAGGTATCACCCAAAAGTAACAAGTTATAGCGATATGTTAACTTTCGTCTTAGATGGCGGGAATCTGGTCAATCATTCGAGCGCGTCAAAAGGGAAACTCCATTGCAGAGTTGCCATACAACGTACTTGATTAATTTCTTTCCGCTTCAAACATTAGAGTTGCGGTAAGTCATTTATTGCTAACTATAACTTATAAAATACTCATGTCAGATGGAAAGTGAATAGAAGAAAATATGTTTATTTCGATCTAATTAACTATGATCTAAATAACTACCAAAAAGTGGAAAATAGATTACTGTCCATTCTTTCACATTTACCTTGGGGCCTTTGTAACGACCTACAATTCCCTTGGAAACAATATTTATGCAAGAATTCAGCACCTGTGCACCCGACTTGTCCACAACATTACTCAGGATCTACCAATTTTTGCCACAAACTACCATTGGACAGCATCACTGGGATAATCAGTACATCAAAAAACCACCCTCCACCTCAAGCATGGTGGGTCACTACATCTCCTTTCAGGCACTGTCTCTTACTCCAGGCACGTACAAGAAAACTTTTCATAGTATCCATAATACTCAAATTACAATCCTGATCCAATCCAGCTAGACAGCCCATAGCCTCATGCCACCATCATCTTCAGCACATCTGGTATACCACTCATTCTCTCTACACTGCTCAAACACCACATCCAAGAAAGTCTATCTTTATTGCTCATACTTACTACATTCCAACACAAAATGTTCAATTGTTTCCTTCACTTCCCTACCAGACTGCTGATATAATTTAATATTATTTTCATATAATGTACACACTACTGCCTAAATACCAAATCAACAAACAGTTCGCGACGCTCACGTGGTCAGATGGTCTTTGAGGGGATTATCACGGATTATCGGGTATCCGATAATCCGTGTTTTGCGAAAGTGAAGTAGGATTCAATTCGGACGCAAAGTTTAAAATTGCAGAATAAAACCCATAACATATGAATAAAGATTGGTGCGATTTTCTCTCAATAAACACAACCATCGAAAAAGCAAAAGAGAAAAATTGTTTATATAACTGTTAGAACCGTATTTGGGATCAAATTGACGACATTAAAAAACTTTTATTAATAATACTTAGAAATTTGTCAACAGCATCTGATATAATTCCCTTTTTCTTCTTCTTGTAAAATGTGTTATTAAAACAAATGTCCCGCTTCATTAGTCGTGCACAAGTCACACGAGCTTCCTGAACGGATTTGCATGATAGCAATTCGTGTCCTCAGTTATGATGTGTCTATTTAGAAAGTGACATATTTCGTCCCATGTATTGGCTTATTAAAAATCTCTAAAATTTAATGCCAAGGCACTATGGTAGCTCCAGGGTTGGCCTGTTTTCATACAATTTTTACTAAAATTCTACCTTTCCCCCAAGCCGTGGAGCAGAAAATAATTTGAAAAATTAATTTTCTTCCCTTGAGATTGTTTACGTTTACAATGGAATGGCACACATTATGAAATTTTTTCATCTGAGAAGAAAAATCATACACTGTATATTTCTAAGATGATACAAAAAGGTCAACGTATTTTTTCTTTGGAAAATATAATGGTCAATATTGATTTTACTGCGCTCATGGAAATTAAAACAAACAAACATCGGCATCTTTGGGATGCTTCATTTCCAATAAAGCCTGATACATATGATCTTGAGCATTGGTTTTTCAAATGTCTTATAACTAACACTATATATATAGGACACTATGACGGTTCCATCGTAAAGCCGGTACCCATTTCCGACACCTGGGTTGAGTGGGGTATTGTACTTGAGCTTTCCCTCATACCCAACGGGGAAAATCGCCGCGCCAGCGCCGGGATACGAACCCTCGTCTCCAGCATACAAGGCCGATCCCTTAACCACTGTGCCACGACGAGCAATTTGGTTAAAATTTAGTTGCCATGACCAATTGGCAACCATGCAGCCAATTAAAAATTTGGTTGCCAAGAATCGGTGGAAGAACACATTTAAAGCCGTTTCACATGAATGACATTTTGTTCGCTAATGCGTAATTTTCGAGGTATAACAATAATTACTTTTAGGTAAGAATAACATTATGTAGTCGGTTGCGTAGTCGCCGTATTGTTGGAACACGCCCACTTTGTTTGGCGGGAACAGCATCGGTTTGGGTAAGTTAAGGTTAGCTATTTTAGGTTTATTTAGTTTAGTTTATTCAACTAACCTAACGTTACCGAACATAACCTCACCCATCGTTACATCAGTACCATATTACAGCATATTTACGTGTCTGATCCGTTACTTTTGTATACGGCGTTCCTATAACTTCAAAATTTAATAATTCGAAAATTACGCATTAGCGAGTAAAATTTTATTCATGTAAAACGCTTTTAAATGTGCTCCTTTAGTGTTCTGTGGGAGCAAATTTATAATTTCCCTGAACGCATTAGATTCAATATCGACAGAAATAATTTAATTGGTCACCATTTTTACAGTTATTTTGTAGTAATGGGTTCCAATTTTTTAATCCAATGAGAGGAAGGAGGGAAGAATGAAGGCGTTTTCAACCTACTCCGCATTTCTTCTGCATTTGCTACTCCGTCCGGAATGCCTGCAGTTTGGTGAAAATACCCAATTAATCTTTTTTTTTTGTCCAAAGTCTGCTGTACAACTGTTTCCGTCACGGAAGAGCTAGAGGCGATACAGATTTCTTGATATTAAATTCTTTACATTGATTATTATTATTATATTCCTGGTTTTACCACCGCAGCCGCACAAGTGTTGATCTCAGCAGTGATTCTCAGTTATATTGGTTTGTTGCGTTAAATTTTCTTGTCGTTTCCGTATCAGGGCGAGTTGGTTCTGTAGTAGTTAATCCACTGCGTAGGCAAGTTTCACTTTCAGATGTAGTTGTAGAAGTTTATTTGTCTGATAAAGTTGTACAACGGTCTCCCAAACCTTACCTGGTCGCCGTCTCCAAGGTAACTCTCCAAGGTGTCCGGGGGACGTCCGCCAAACCAAAGGTTCCGCGCAGCATCATGACACCGACACTCGACAAGTATGTGGTGCACTGTCAGTGGAGCCTCACAAGCCCCGCACGTCGGAGCCATGCCCTCCTCCATCAAATGTCCATGAGGCGTGCGTGTGGCCAATGCGTAGTCGGCATAGTTTCACTTCCCAAGGGCGGTTTTGCTGGTAGCTGGTAGCGAAGGGCACTATTGATTCTTTTAACGATCGCAGTTTGTTGTCCGCTTGGGCTGCCCACTCCTCTGCCCACTTTCGATTCACCTTACTCTTTATTGCTGCTTTGTAGTCAGTTGAGGGAATTGGCTTTCGTACGATGGTTTGCCGGTGGGTTGCCAGAACGGCGGCAGTATCCGCCCGCTCGTTGCCCCTCACCCCAACGTGACTAGGTACCCAGCAGAGAGCAATCCGTTTCCCACTTAGCTGTATCGCCAGTTGAATTGCAAGGCTGAGAGGGTGTCGAGGTTTGTATTGTGCGATCCCCATAAGCGCACTACGACAGTCAGACACAATGGTCACAGATCCCGTGGAAGCAAAGCGGCAGGCTTGGACAGCAGTCAGGATAGCATACAGTTCAGCTGTGTAGCTGGATGCTACTCGCTGGATCCTTTCAGATGTTTCATTATCCCCCCGTACTACAGCAAATCCAGTACCGGATTCATTACGAGCACCGTCCGTGTAATATTTTGTTGACGCGCTGTGGGATGCCAAGTGGTCCAAGAACACCGATCGAGCTGCCACTGGCCCCACCTGCGATTTCCTCACATTGTACATCTCCCTGCACAATCTTTGAGCACCTGCTTACCAGGGTGGGAAGACGTATGACATTTCCACCAACGCATTGTCGAAGCGTACATCGTAGTATTCCAGCAGATTCGTGGCTCTCACGTAAAATGGTCGGGGTGTCGTCGATTCTGGAGCGTAGGTATGAGGCGGGATATTTCTAAGTTCTTGAAGTGTGTATGTATTGGGGTCTATTTGCAGGCGGAGATAGTAAATCATAATTTTTAATGCACGATATTGCTCTACTGTCTTGGTCCCGGTTTCGCTGTGTAGTGAATCTATGGGCGAGCTTCGAAAGGCGCCAGCTGCTATTCTCAAAGCTGCATTTTGGATCGGTTGTATAGTCGCCAGTAGCGAAGGGCAGGCGGACCCATAGGCTTCGTATCCATAATCAATCTTAGGTTTGATTAGGGCTATGTAGAGACGTAGTAACAGTTTTTTGTCGGATCCGTACGAGTGGGCGAGGAACTTCAGGAGGTTCAGCCCTTTAATGCATGACGTCTTCAGTTGTTGAATGTGGGGTCGCCATGTTAGGCTCTCATCTATAGTTAAGCCGAGGTATTTGTATGTCTGCACCTGGTTGATGTTTTCCCCGTGTAGGACCAGTTGCGGTGCGATTTTGGTACACCCACGTACTCGGCAGATATGCATGCTGTTTGTCTTGGTAGTAGAAAAACGAAATCCAGTTCGGTCAGTCCAGCGCTCCAATCGGTTTATTGCGATTTGGAGTTGTCTTTCCAGCGTGTCCGTTCGGTGTCCTGCTATATATACGGCAAAATCATCCACATATAGGGAGTTTTTTACATAGAGAGGTAAGTCTTATGCAATATCGTTGATTGCAATCGGGAAGCAGGTGCAGCTTAGCACACTGCCCTGGGGTACTCCTTCTTGTAAATCTTTTGTGTCGAAGAAGGAATTCCCTACACGTACCTTTATCTTACGATCGGTAAGAAAATTATTGACAAAGTGCAGTAGGTGTCCTCTGGGTCCTCCAGTGTGGAGCTTTTTAATTATATTATATCACCAAGCAGTATCATACGCCCTAGCCAAGTCGAAGAAGATGACCAGGAAGTGCTGCTTCTGACCCATTGCCGTACGGATAGCGGTTTATAGGCACACGATGTTGTCGGTCGTACTACGGAATGATCTGAAGCCGCACTGCACGTTTGTAATTTTATTATTTGCTTCTAAGAAGAACATGAGCCGTGAGTTGATTATTCTTTCCAATAGTTTGCTCAAGCAACTTGTGAGGGCAATTTATCTGTAATTTCCCACGCACTGCGGGTCTTTTCCTGGTTTGGGGATGGGGATTATTGTTGCAGTTTTCCACTGGTCCGGGAATACATCGTGTAAAAAGATATAGTTGAATAGGAGTAATAGAAGCTGGTGGAAAGATTCATGCGCGCGTTTTACAATTGCATATGTGATGGTATCAGGTCCCGGGGCTTTTTCTTTACTTTTTGATAGGGCTCCGTGTAGTTCTTCTATATTAAGTGGAACATTGTAAATATCGTTGCTGTTTCCAAAACGTAGCACCTGGCTCTCCATTCTTTGCTTATGGGTAGAGAAGTTAGCGCTGACGTTGGAGATGTTGCTTGTCCTGGCTATGTGGTTTCCAATTAGGTTTGCAACTGTAGTCGGATTGCTATAGAGGCGCTGGTCGTTGTCCACTATAACTGGCGTTGGGGAGTGAGAGAACTTACTTGATAGCTACTTCACTCGTTTCCAGACAGAGGTCATGCTCGTCCGGGATGTGATGCTGTTGAGGTATGTTTCCCATGACTTGGAACGTTTTTGTTGAAATGTTTTCCTACAAATGGCTCTCGCTCGGTTGTAACGTATTTTGTTGGCGATGCTGTTGCATCTGCGCAAGGCTCTTCCTGCTCTTCTTCTCTCACGCTTTACGTCGTCGCATTCTTCATCCCACCACGGGACTGGTGGTCTCTGAAGCGTTCCGCTGGTGAGAGGTATGGCGGCATTGGCGGCTGACATAGGAGAATGTTGCACACGTTGTCCACGAATATTTCTGTATTTTCACTTGTATACAACTCAGGGTTCTCAACGGCAGTTTGGGTGTAGTACATGGGCCAGTTTGCTTTTGCAGTATTAAACCGGGGGATGCGCTCGTGATTTGTGGTTGGTTGGATGAGTTCTAATTGAATTGGATAGTGATCACTGTCGTGCAGATCATCGTGAACAGAGTATCTAAAGTCGAGCTGGCAGTTTGACGAGCAAATCGTCAGGTCTATTGCAGAGGTGGTGGATTTTTGGTGATGGAAGTGGGTGTGCTGGCCTGAGTTGAGGAGTGCGACGTCGTGCGTTAGCAGTAGGCGCTCCACCAATCGTCCTCGGGCGCTTGTAGTATGGTCTCCCCACAGCGTACTTCGTGCATTAAAATCTCCCATGATTATGAATGGTTCAGGCAGCTGTAGTATTAGCGAGTTCAAGTCTTCATAGGTGACATCCAGGTGTGGTAGGTAGAGGGAACATAGAGAACATAGAGTGTAGCTTTTGTTGAGGTGAATCCGGGCAGCAACTGCCTGCAAGTTTGTGTTCAGCCTCAATATTTTGTATGGGACTGAATAATGGACGAGGATTGCAGCACCTCGCTCATGGTTGTCGACACGAGTAACAGTGGATATGATTATTTTATAATGCGAGGGGGGATGAGCTTGTTGATTTCGTAACATTGTTTCTTGTAAACACATGCAAATTGGTGTTTGATCATGTAAAATTTTCTTGATTTCATTGAATTTGGTTCGGTAGGATTGTAGGTTCCATTGAATGAATGTCTTCAGCATCAGTGCCTATTCTGCTCCCAAGGTCGCGGTTGTTGGCCTATTACAGGAATTTTGCCCTCATTAGAGCCACGTTTGGCATCTCCAGAGCTAGGGCGTTCGGCTGGCCTTCCACGTGGTGGTATTTCCTTTGTTCCCAAAGATGTTCTCCGGGATTTATTGGGTGACTTTTGTCATACTTTCTTTGATGGTTTGTCTTTTTTGCTATTGCTGGTTTGATCGACCGAGCTGTCACTGTCGTAGGTTGATAGCTGGTTTAGACTGTCAGGCCTATTGAGTCTCTTAAAAGTGTATTTGTTCGCTTTTCTTTCTTCGCGCCCTGGCGTTTCCTTAGTTGGTTCCATCGTTTTTTGGGTCCGTGGTGGGCAAGTTGGATCCAGTTGCTTTCGTGGATTATCTTGGGTTTTGCCATGAGTCGTCATTTTTGCTGCACCAGAAAGCAAGTCTTTGCTGCTACCGGGTCCGCTCGCATCCTCCTGCGTTGGTGGCTTCGGGGGTACGGCACTTTTGTCCGGCAGTCTATGTGGCGTCTTGTTTACATTAGCGTTCTCTGCAGCCGATTGTGGAGTCGAGTCCGGGATAGTCATGGGTGCGGGAGTTGGTGTTGCGTCTGGGAGTTTTAGCGTTTGCATAGTCGTGTTGAGAGCGCCAGGTATTGTACTAGATGTGCTTGCCTGTAGGTTCGTTTGGGTACGCGCAGGGTTATTTGCAGTGTCGGGGTTTCATCTTGGCGTTTGCAGTATCGTGCTGTAGAGGCGGTTGTGGTCTGGTGATCGTTCCAGAACCATTTGGAGAGCTTCAGGACGGGGGATTTTTTATTTTCCTTGAGTGGCCAGGACTTCATTTTCAAGTATGTATTTGGGACAGCTTCTATCGTTCGAATAATGTTACTGCTGACAATGGTAGCAGCAGGTCGGGTTTCTACAATCCAGTTTTTTGTGTCCTGTTTCTCCACATCGGGCACAGGTTTCAGTCTCACTTCGGCAGTACTTTGCTACGTGGCCAAATCGCTGGCATCTAAAGCATTGCTGCGGTCTTTCCTTGTATGCTTCGACAATTTCGTGGTGCCAGGATGTGAGGGAAATGGTTCTTGGCAGGGAATATTTCTCAAAGGTAAGCATGTAAGTATTTGTTGTAACTAGTTCTCCTTCTCTCTTTATCTTCACTCGCCGGACGTCTGTAACTCCTTGGCCGCTCAGTTGCCCTCTCAAGTCATCCTCTGAGCACCCTCCAAAAGCGTGGCTACGCACAACGCCTTTAACCACATTGAGGGTCCGGTGAGGAGAACCGACAACTGAATTTCCAGCAATGCGTGTTATGGACAGGAGTTTCTTTGTTTGGTCTTCCGACTGGGTAGTTATTAGTAGAGAACTCTTGCCCCATCTTGAGATTTTTCCCGGGTCACCTATTTGGGTTCTGATGTCTTTGTCAACTTGGATCACGTTGAGGTTTCTGATTATGTCTAGGTTTGGAAAGTTTATATTGATGTATTTTGCATAGTACGGCGTATCTTTATACTCTTCATCATATGCAGTCCACTGTCTTCCCATTCGCTGCGGGCGCCGACGTCGTTCAGGACCTCCTCTGTTTACTCTCGTCCACCGTGGGCCACCATCGTGGGGACCTAGCGGTGTTTCAGGCATCCCAGTCTCTCGTGCAATAAGTGGTTGCTTCTGGTGTGCCTGCTCTTGTGCCATCTTCTGGGCCGAGTCCAAAGTTGGCTCTCCTCGGTGTTTAGTATTTGTATTGCGTCTCTTATCATTAAATGTCGGATTGAAAGGCTCGAGTGTGTATTTACTTTGCTGTTGCAGCTCCTCGCGTTCCTCGCCACTCGCAGATGTGCTCTGCAATGGTTTTGGAGCCGCGGAGGTTGACAGAGAATTGCCTTCCGCATTCCCTGTCTGGGAGATGTCCATGAAGTCCGGGGGCGGGTTGAAGTTGTCACCATCAAGTTGTTTTACGGTTTGGGGGGGTTAAAGTTTGAAATATCCATGGTTAATAGGTTAAGTCTCCCTGTGCCCTGACTCGGCGCCAGCTTTGGGCGGCCGCCAACAAGGGGAACCCTTCTGTCAGTCTCACGTAGTCCCGACGGGCACAGTCACTAAGCACAGGCATAGCTCCTGGCACGAGCAGATGCAGCAGGTTGTTGCGCTTGACTAACCAGCGAGACGTTTCCGCGCCTCACTGGCGTTTAAACCGCCCCTCGCCTTTCCACCCGGCCATCGGCTAACCCTTGCCGCGCACGACTATCAAGCCGGCAGGTCGGGTCTTGGTCCCGGCCGGCCTTACAATCAAATCCAAGGAGAGGTCAGTGTGTGTCCAGGAGAGTATCCAGTTGTCAGCTCGGTTGTCAGTGTTGCCATCCCAGTTGGTCTGGATCTCGGCCCAAGCCTATCTGTCATGGTTGAACCTGGGACAGCATAGCCTTGGGCTTCATTGAACACACAAGCCCCCTCCCCGCGACAAGGACAGGATGGTGAGAGGGGGTCTTTACATTGATACGATGAAAGTATTGATATTCTATTTTAAGGAACTGTCAGGAAGGCTGGTCAAGGGCTTTCAAGTTAAAACGAGTGATAAACACTAACATCAGGTTAAAGTAGTCAACACTGTTAAACAATAAGTTTTCTTGTTCTCTTCAGGAGTACTAGTATCAATAAAATTTATGAGGGTTACCTACAGGGTCTTTCAGATGAGTACGTACAAATTATTTACAAGATAGATCTTGTCCCAAATCTTGGCAGTGTGTAGAGCCATTCATACGCGAAGAAAATACAGAAATCACAAACCTCACTTTATAGCTGGTACCGAAAGAAGCGTCATGGCCAAACCAACCATGTCATTGTCGACATTGACTAGATTAGATTAGATTATTAGTTAGTTTAAGCCTCCCTATCAGCAACAAAGGCGATCCAAAGAGAGGAAAGAAGAAGGCACCATTTAATATGGAGTTAAGGGAACGTGGAATCTATGCAGAAAGGGCTTAGAAACAGTAAGATAAGAAAGAAGTTCATGAAACAAGATCAAAGTTGAAGAAGAAAGTAGTAGGTGTTGAAAAAACAGGACAGCAGCGAACGGGAAAAAATGGTTCTTAACATAACAAAAACATTTTATTTCAACAAAAAGAAGGCCTACCTAACTCTCAGCTCGGGCCCTCACATTGTCCCCCTGGGAGTGCTAATTCCCATAGATACAATAGTTGTATCCCCCTGAGGGGATAAACTCTGCACAAGATTAGTGAAATAAGTTCGTAGTTGGCTCATAAAAAAGAATTTCATAATCAAAGCAGGTGTTGAAGGGGTTTTACAAATTATTTTGATTTCAGTTAGTGGCATCAAAAACCCAATGAATGGGTATCAGTTACCCGTCTTCACTCTAGCCAAAGCGCCATACCCATGCTGGAGCCTCTGCTGAACAGGACGCCGAGAGTAGCAGCATAGGGCGGTTGACCGTTTTGCTTTTTCGCAATTAATTAGTCGTGATATGTTTGCTAGCGCTTCATTGTAAAAATTTAATTAGATCCATCACGAGAGAAAAAGAGGCAGAGAAGAAATAAGATCTAGCTAACCAAATTGTTACACGAACACCTCAAGCAACGAATGCTATAGAATAGATTGAAAGAGTTGCTACTCAGTGGACGGATAACCCAAGTTATACTGGAGAAAATTGACACAAAAAGTAGAGCTTCTTAGAACTCTGGTATTTTAAAAACATTCAAAGTTACAAAAGAGAAAAATTTACAGAAGCAGAGACAGAAATTCGCTGACGTTACAAGGCAAAATCCAAACAATTTTATGGTCGGTCAAGATGTAATCAGTTATTGTAGATAGAAGCATTTTTTCTCGAGATAAATTGCGTCACCGAAGTGAAGCTCTAATACAAATTAGTTTGATAAATTTCAAAAGTGTTAAACTTATCTATTTTAAAAATTAAAACTAATAGGAAGGGATGGGATATGACTCATACTTCATCATTACAGCTCAAATACGATATGTCGACTGACCACCAACGCATACAAGGTGCTGAAAAAATAAACTCGCATTCAGTGTCTACAAAATAGCGCAATTCATTTCCAACTTCCGACATAAATCATCGTAAACTGTACAGTTGCTATCGTCAGTAATGTTCATGAAATTAAGGCTTGCCGAAAACACACACAACTCCGCCGTTCTTAAGGTACACTTTCATATGACAGAAGTGTGACTGTGCCGTTTTCGTACAGCACAAAAATCAACATGAATCATTTAACTACGCCTTGGAATTTTGATGTGTTGCCATAAAAGGTAATTTACGTAAAATCTGAAGTCCATAAATCAATGCAGAAAATTCATTCAAGTTGGACGCACGGGACTAGAGAAACCCTACAAAGCTGGATTTTATTTTATCGAGTCCATTCGATTCAATGTTAGTTTGGCCTCCCTAACCGCAACAAAGGCATCCACAGAGAGGAAGGAGGAAGGCAGGCGGAATCAAGGTGCATAGAAACAGAAAGTTGAGAAAAAGTTTATGAAACAAGATAAAAGTAGAATAAAGTATTAGGAGCTGAAAACAGGACTGCAGTGAACCAAAAAAAGTGGCCCTTAACATTACAAAAAAATTTCATTTCAACGAAAAGAAAGCCAACCTTATTTTCAGTTCGGGTCCTCACACATTTCCCCCTATGAATGCTAACTTCCATAGATACAATAGTTGTAGTACCCAACAAGATGTGTTAATTCCGATCGCCTGAAACATGTTGAGAAAATTTGCCCTAGGAATAAAGTGCGCCACACAAATATTTATGGTCGTTTTCATTCCCCAAATCACAAGTAAAGTGTTGGAAGGGTATCGGTAAAACTTCTTGAGATGAAGCATAAATTTTCAACGGTTCCTAAGAATTGCCGAGATGCAGAATTGACACGTTCCACACACGGTAAAGATGCTACGACTTACGGCTGCAAGAGCGATACCGAATGGTTTGATTTCCTTTCTACAAAAACGGAAGGACAAAGCTTCCGAGTTTCTGTTCAGCTCCATTCACCACCTCCTCAACAGCTACAATGCGCTCGGTGATGGGCTGATGTTCGTGCAGAGACGAGCGCGTGTTGACAATTTTATTATCTCGATGTTTCTCATGCATTTTTACGCTTTATTTGACGTAAAATCTTAAAAAGAGAGACAAGCTCTGAAAAGAAAAGGCATTATACCGACTATATTAGTTCTTCACATGGCACATGGCCCATACATTGCGAAATATAGCAGCATTGATGCGTTCCATACTAAAGTATTCTCTTAATGAAGTTATCCATTAACGTTAATCATAATGATTGGATTAGCGAGGAACAATTATCGACTAACATCAACCCAAAGTAAATAAGTATTGAAATTGATGCGTACACAAACAAATGTATTAGCAATCCAGCATTGGTTGTCCTGCGGATCATCAATGTACGCCTAACCCAAAGATAATGTAAAGTTTGATAAAAAATCTTTCAGGGTCGAGAATTCCTTTCATTGAGAGAAGTTGAAACAACCTCGGAAAGATAAAAGAAATATTTGTAGTTGCACAGAAATCAATTGCTCTAGGCCCTTTTTAAAAAAAATTCCGGGGGAGTAGCTGGTAGATATTTTGGAGTTGTCAAGTAGCCTTTATTTTGCTGTGTGAACCAAACTTTTACCGTTGTTTTTGGTAGCGAGCATGAGTAGAAGCAAGTATGGCATTCTGAGAGCCAACTCTCATGTCACCCAAGTCTGCGGTTCATATCAAAAACGGAAGCTCACGGTTGACTAATGACAGGAAACAACGCCGGGATACACCACCACTCAACCTAAATGGTGACAATATTATCGAAACTCATAGAAAAAAGATAACCTAGCGCATCTTTATAACGATGGCAGACGGGATTGAATTAAACCCCAAGTTAGTTTATGATTCCCTAACCCCAACAGAGATTGTTCCAAAGAGAGGAACGATGAAGGAACCATTTAGTACGGAGTCAAGAGAAAGCGGAATCGGTGCACAAGGTGTGTTCCCACACAAGATCCTCCACGCATAGAAACAGTAAGCTGAGGAGGAGGTTTGTGAAACAAGATAAAAGATGGAGACGAATGGCAGACGGAAAATTAACACAAAGTTTGGATGGGCGAACATAAATGACTCGCACACCAAATTACAGGTTTGAGAGAACTGCACACTACGTGAAAACCTCACTGAACGAAACTTGGACAGCATTTAATCTATGACGTTCTGGGAAATAGACAAGCTGTATCTCATATATCTAGAAATTCATAATTAGACTACGAACCAACTCGAACTCAAAAGCTAGCAACATCAAAAAACGTAGCATATTAATGATTCCAGAGCTCGAATGAATTCGGAATTTTATTTTTGTGATAGTATTTTAACAGCTAACGAAGGGAATTCAAAATAGATCCGACTAGACTGATTTTAGAAAATGTCCCCAGATTGTTGAAATTACATTCAAATAATAAAATGAAACTTGATGAAGGTGACGCTCGAACTCTCGATTAGCACCGTACATAAAAGAGAGAAACGGAAATAAAGACAAATTTACGCGAAATCGCTGTAGCTACGCGTTGATCATAATTTCAACAGATAAGGAAATATAAAAGAAGAACGGCTTAAATCATCAGAAGAAACAGCCAACTAGATACGAGAACAGCCCTAATAAAGCTATCACTGATTACAAAATGGATCTATCTCTAAATTTCGTGAGGCAAGTTAATACATCACCCTAAACTCACACCATCTTGATATGTAGACGTTGCCAGCCCAAAATTGAAAAAAAAATGTTCGGAATAATTGGGGTATTTAAATAATCTGAAAAAGACCAAAGTCCTGTCTCGAATGAATAAAAACAACAGTTACACGACAAAAACTCCAAACAAATCGAAATAAGCATCAATTTATACACACGAGAATGCGCACTCAAAAGATAACTTCCTCATTTGTGATAGCCGTGAGTTTTCTTTCCTTCAGTCAGTTGAACTAAGTCTCCCAACATAACAAACGTAGTAGCGATTATCGAACATCCAAGACTAGACGAGCTTGGCAATGGTGCGGAGTCAGCGAGGTACATTTAGAAACGTAATTGAATACTAATACGAAGGGATTATTAAATAAAACATGAAACAAGCTGGTGACACGAATATTTGAGGGAATAACACGGGAAGTTAAAACGTCAAGGAAAAATTTCTTGCAGTCACACATATATACAAGACAATGCAAGAGCGTTTTTATGCACATCTAAAAATTCTTAAGATTAAGATATTACCGTACGAGCACAACGATTTGTCGCTACAGCGGAGTTGGCGCAACACGGTCACAACATTTTACGCCTAGAGAATGGAGGCAGTATATAAGATTATCCATCTACATTGTTTACTGCGACAACAAGCAGTCCCATGATAATACAATACATAAGGCAAGCAAAATCATTTAACGCTAAAACGCGAATTGTCGAACTTGAACTACGTAAAATACCGAATTTGCGATACAATATAAATCCACCCGAAAAGAAATATGTACAAGCGTTTAAAACCGTAGTCGAACATTAGAAAACCAACACGGTATTTTCTTTCACAAAAAACTAGTGTAAAAGAAAATGCCATCTAATTTTCTGAAAGAGTTCGCCACAACTCCCCTCCCCAACGAAAAATATCAGATTTGCTCTTCAAAGACACAATGATCAAGAAAATCTCACTTTAGGCACAAGCTCACTCGAAACACGAACATTCATCGACAGAGAACCAACATTGAGGCTAAAATTATTTAATAATTTTCGACGAATTCGATGGACATACCAACTACAGCAACCGTGAGGAATGTATCGGTTTTAACAGTTCGTATTTTCACCTCGGCAAACCGCTCAAGAAACGGCGAAAGCTTGCATAATGTACAGGACAAGCATATTAAGTGTGTAAAAGGGATTGCCATCTCAAGAACTAGAAACTATTACTGAAGGGAAATACATACACACTACCCGAAACGTACCAATACCACAGCTTTTCATTCCAATAACTCAGGTATGCCGGCAGCACCATTGTATACAGTATATTTATACTCGGAAAATTTTCGCCCTAAATATAGGTGTGCCAAACCTGGACACCTGTTCAAGCGATTAAGAAAGATCACATAATCTCTTTTCATACGACGGAAAATTTTCAGCAGAAAATAGACCTGCTTTAAAATTTATGAACCTAATAGCACTCTTTCTCCAGAAACTTTGAGGTTCTATTGAAACTTTCCAAAATATTACTTGTTTTTCTGCATAATATCGAGGGCAAGTGAAACGGAGTGAAATACCGCGTACAAGGGGTATATGTGTGGCACGATTGGCACACTAAAATGCATCAAACTGTCAGACGACAAATAAAAGTGCGTCATATCCCATCAATAAATGGTCAGCTTTAGGCCAAATATCATGAAAGTGATCCAAAATGCTGCACATTTTTTCTCGGTGAAGGCGTAGCAGCACTGAAAATTATCAAAGAACACATCCATGTCATCCAGGTACATTTCGCATTTTCACTTTCCCCATTCCCTTCCTTTGCCGTCTTGCACACCTTTAAATTTTTCAATAGAGCTTTCTTCAATTAAAGAAGGTGAGCGAAGACAAGCATTTTAGGGGCCATCGTGGCGAGCGGATTCAGTTGAGCGTAACTTGTAAAATACCTACCTACTCTACACAGATATGCTATCGAAATTCATTATCACAATTTTTAGCACTGTGGAACGCCACAAAATAATCCCCAGGTCTACAGAAACCGAAAAAAAAAGTAACTCGGCAGTGTATGGCACATCAGCTCGACTCGACAAACATTTCATAACGAGGCTCTAACATTACTCGAACTTATTCTACACAAAGATTGCAGCATCTAAAACTAGAAGCAGCACAACACGCTATCTTCATTTGCGCAAAAGTGAAATAGATTAAAATGGCAGAGGTTTAACGGTAGACCCGATTACAACTGAATTTCATAGCTAAGTAGGTCGACCTATTTATCACGGAAATAATAAATGAAAGGAATGGTAATGCAAAGACACGAGGACAGCTGGGGAAAAACTCAACGATACGCCTGCCTCCTCGAAGAAAAGAAATAAAAACCAAGTAAGATAAATGACTGCGGTACTTGAATTACAGCAGCATCTTAATAGGCAGGTCAATGTACTATTGCTACAGCGGTTCTGCAAATCTTCAAGCAGTTTTGACCACTCGAAATTATTCCTGTACGGGAATAAAGCACTCAAATCTTACCTCGATTGAAGTAATACAAGAATAGCGAAGGACCTCCTTCACATAAAATTATTCGCAGCTGTCCAAATCTCGTTGCGCACTCAAGGTTTGTCCTCTCAGTCTCAGCGTATTTGATAAAATTGTACGCGTTGTTCTTTTGATGTTCTGTACATGTTAGCCTCTGGTAAGAAAGTAAAAAACACACAGTCGTAACAATAGCACCAATACACATAACTTACCGCAGATTGCATTAGTAGTAGATATTGCATTAGTAGTAGATAAGAAAGAAGGCAGCACGGCACTCACGAACTAACCTTACCTTATTTAACGAGTATTTTTAACGTGGGATGTTGATTCCAGACGGAAAGGGGTGAATTCACAGGGAAAAATAACATCATTTGAAAATATATTACAAAATTTCTTAAAACTTAGATAATAATCGGTTCTACTCAAAACATTTCCTCTGTATAATTTCTCTGAGTGGTACACTGAGCTTACACTAGAGCATGATGCCATATGCCGTTACCATAGATGTAAGTAAACCTTTCACCACCAAAACAAATATTTTGCAATAACCCACGGAAGCAAAAATCGAGAATTGGAGCATGCCTGAAATGAAATATTACAACAGATTAGATTAGACGTTAGTTTAATGCCTTCCTAACCGCAACCAGGGCGTTCCAAGAAGAAGGAGGAAGCACCATTTAATATGGACTGAAGGGAATGTGGAATCTATGTACATGGTGCATAGAATCAGTGAGTTGAGAAAGAAGTTCATGAAACAAGATGAAAGTTGAAGAAGAAAATTGTAGGTGCTGAAAAACAGGACAGCAGTGGACCGAAACAAGATGGTCCGTAACGTAACAAAAAAAAGTTCTATTTCAACAAAAGTAAGGCTTACCAGACCTTTAGATCGGGACCTCATATATTCCCATTGGAGAGTGCAAATTCCCACCAATACACCAGTAGTATCCCCTGAGTGGGATATCGTAGAGCAGCTCTTTAGAATATCAATACACGATAAAACTGAAAATAAGAACTCCTGAACGTTTGCTTTAACAGGTTCAGCTTAAGTATATGAACAATCAAATAATTAAACAAAAACAAAACTGAAAATTTTAAATTATATTTTCCAACTCAAAAATCTCCAACATAAAAATTAACAAATAAAGCGCTGAAAGCAAAACTCTTACGCACAATGAAATTAATACTTTCATAATAATATTATGATGCAATTTTTGCTATCCAAATGACATCCCACCTCAGAAGTGAACACGGGAATATCGATGTCAACCGCATTGCAGAAAATTATTTTCGAAGGGCACCAACATTTATTCATTAGAAAGAAAAACTCAAGGTATTGCACTTAAAATAGACAATTAGAATAATAAAGAAGCCAATTCGATCGACCGAAGAAAGGGCGCGATTTAATCACTGAAAATGATGGAAGTTTTAACGCAAAGCTTGACTATTCGAATTTACCACGAGCTAGTATATAATCATTCATGACATATTGAAAATACCACATGTAAGATAAAGAACAGCTTCCAAAACAAGAAAAGTTTGCACGGGAAGGCGAAAAGTAGTCCGACTAACAAAATTGTACCTAGCATAGCTTAGAAAATTAGTCCAACACGGGAGTTTTAAAAACAGTCAACGAGCAAATTACTAACAAATAAGGTCTTTGTGTATGTGTCAGAGCGTAGGGAATAATTTTTTCAAATTCGAATTCAATCACTTTCAAGGTAAGTTGTACTCGAAAAGTGAACATGGCTTTGAGGCTGATTTCACCGACTGGAAAAGTGGGCTTACTCGAACCACTTGTTCGAGTAAGACCGTTCGACGACCAGCTTTCAGTGGAGCCATCACTACTCGAAAGAGAACAATAAAAGAGCAGTGCTGCGATTTGGCTTACCGACCTTTAAACATCAAATATCTACGTTACGACCAACATTTACGGCACACTTACACTATATTCACAAATAAGCAACAATGATCAATAAAATTCACACTGGACCAACAACACAAGCACGGTAAGGCATCATTTTCAGGAGAGGCACGGGAGACAATAAAACGAAGTCGTTGTATCAGCGAACCCTCAAAGACAAGCGCTCCAAAACGGTGGAAAACGACTCAAAACTCTATGCTCTGGAAAATGAAACGTTGAGTCCTCACAGAGAATTAAAGACAGTTCAAAAGAATGTGCCCACTGTAGGGATTATTTGCTCATATGTTCTTGAAAAGATACAGCGACATTTAGACACACACGCACTTGCTATGGCGAGTACGGTTATATCAACTTCCATATTTTTTACCGTGACTCGTCCTAATCATTTCACATCGTTGCATAATGTTGAAATGAGAAATTAAGTCAAATATTAGCAAAACATATTTCATAGAACATGAGAAATAGTGTTATAACGCCGATATTTTAGTGCATCACTCAATAACAAACGCTGAACCTATATAATAGACCAACAAAACGACTCAAGAGCAAAAGATTACGGTGTTTCAGACTCGATGATCTGCTGTACTTTCGCT
Source organism: Morinoia aosen (assembly GCA_030386875.1). Taxonomy (NCBI): domain Eukaryota; kingdom Metazoa; phylum Arthropoda; class Malacostraca; order Amphipoda; family Talitridae; genus Morinoia; species Morinoia aosen. The sequence continues at coordinate 56,586,241 of CM059566.1, forward strand.
TCAATTCAATTCCAGCCTGACGTTCCCAACACAAGTAGCAGTCTTAAGTATATACTAATACTAGTGCTTGTCAATGGTACCTTGAATATTTTCGAATAGACAATGAGACTTACATAGTCTAGCCAGCTCGTTCACTTTGACAATTCTTCCGTCCGTCTTTTAAAACGTAGAACCATCTTGCCGAATTTCAAATGTCCAAAGACATTTCACCTCAAAATAACACAATAATGCGAGCATAAAAACGTCGATTTGACAGCACAATTAAGGTGAATTTGAGAGATCTATAAATAATTCAACACTGTACACAATTCATTAATTATGAGAGTGAATTCATTAATTCTTTAATCACAATTCATTAATGTTGCGCCGCACATCATATGGTATCGATCTAGTAAGTTCGAGTTACGTTCAAAAAACGGAAGTTACTACAACAACGCTTTCTACAGCGCATGCACTGCGTAGTTACAGACTTCCAAGATATCTCAAACGAGGAAGTATGGAAATGTTTTAACACAGCCATTATCTTCGATGTCATTATGAAGAAAATAGCCATTAAAGACACGAATTCCCTACTTCAAAAACAACAGAAAAGTCAACCCGAAATGAATCGCTTACCCAGTTACAAATAAACCTAACATAAGCACGTGAACATTCAGACAACTGTTCTCCCAACACACAAACCAAAGAATGAAGGCTACGTCCTGCATGCGAAGTGTCTCACACCGCTGCAGGCAGGCACCCACTTCATTTTCCGCCTATTCTGACCATAACGCAAAACCATTGTTATCATGAACGCTTTCGGAAGGAAAACATGAACGATTCAGTGAGTTGCAGCTACAAAAAAGGCGCAATTGGAATTAGTTCTAAAAATTCGAAATAACATCGAGACAACGTTCCAAAAGGCCTAGCACAAGTGACATCAGTAACGATGTGTTCATAATGTGAACGGCAGGGATCAGGCAACGAAAGTCAGGTAATGGCAAGATATTGATGGATGAGTCATAAATATTTTGACAGAGCTAATTACTCTCACTTTACACAGGTCATTTACGACACTTAAGAGTCTACAGAACGATTTACTGTGAATAACCCTGGCCACTTATACTTCAGCACGACACTGACCACTTACACTTCAGGACTACACTGATCACTTACACTTCAGGACTACACTGATCACTTACACTTCAGCACGACACTGATCACTTACACTTCAGCACGACACTGATCACTTACACTTCAGCACGACACTGATCACTTACACTTCAGGACTACACTGATCACTTACACTTCAGGACTACACTGATCACTTACACTTCAGGACTACACTGATCACTTACACTTCAGCACGACACTGATCACTTACACTTCAGGACTACACTGATCACTTACGCACACACGGAGACGCAACACACGTCACTTAATAATATATAAATTAATTGCACCAATCATAGACCCAAATTAAACAAAAAAGTGAAAAACTGTCCACATAAGCAGCCAGCACAAATGTGTTCCGCACACACGGCTTCCCTGCATCAAAATCAACTCACAAGAACTCAAGCTTAACTAATATGCCTCCAATAGTATACAACGTAGAAAAATAATCTCCAACTCCTTCGGAGTTCAGAGTCGTGAAAAATATGACGTTTCACAGCAATGTTTAATGCATACCCTTAACATACTGTAGCTAAGAATAAGATATGGTGGAATTTTATTCCTTCAATAAGAAGCCTCAGTGGCAGTTCGATGTTAGTGAGAAAAGATATAATTTCAAAACCATATAAAAAAGCAACAAAATGATCAAATGTGTACGAGCTTCAAACTTACTTAGTTTACAATCACTAGCAAATAATTTTATTATTTTCACCTGTAGCCTACGTGACAACGCAAAAATGTCCTACGTACATGTATGAGGCGTCTTGAGCGCGTCCAAACGACTCTGCTTGCACCTGTCAGTGGCTATGTTGTAAGGGTTTTTCATTTACATATACAACTTGCTGGATCTACGTTCGAACCATAATTTTTGGTACTCTGGGTAACCATTCGCTACATTTCACTACACGCTCGACACCACCGTGCATTTTGGCAAGAGTTGGGAGAACAAAGTATACCATCAGTTGCAGTAACATTATGATGCTGATGCTCTTGTACACTCGTTCTTACACACACAACAATCATTTGATGAGAAATTTTCCAAGTAAAGTATCAACATGCTTAGAGCTTCGGGCAGCTCTGTTCTCCGACTTCCTCTGTGGGTAAATACAGAACAGCTTCGAGATAAGAAAAACGCTAACATTGTGCAGAATGAGCTCTGCATGTCATGTCATGAGAGTTAAACGAGAGCATCTCGTGTTGCTTCACAGCGCGCGAGTGTGCTGCAGTTGCACCGACCTCCCCACTGCCAAGACTGCCATCATCTAAGGGCTGCTTCAGCAATTGCAGCGCACATATTGCAACAGGGAGATTGTCGGGGTCTACGGATTACCCGAAGGGGATTGTCAAGTGTATACAGATTGTCTGAGGGAGATTTTCAAAGTGTTCCGATTGCTGGAGGGTGATTTCCAGAGTGTACAGATTGCCTGAGGGGGATTTCCAGAGTGTACAGATTGCCTGAGGGGTATTTCCAGAGTGTACAGATAGCCTGAGGAGGATTTCCAGAGTGTACAGATTGCCTGAGAGGGATTTCCAGAGTGTAGAGATTGCCTGAGGGGGATTTCCAGAGTGTAGAGATTGCCTGAGGGGGATTTCCAGAGTGTAGAGATTGCCTGATGGGGATTTCCAGAGTGTACAGATTGCCTGAGGGGGATTTCCAGAGTGTACAGATTGCCTGAGGGGGATTTCCAGAGTGTACAGATTGACTAGGGGTATTTCCAGAGTGCAAAGATTGCCTGAGGGGGATTTCCAGAGTGTAGAGATTGCCTGAGGGGGATTTCCAGAGTGTACAGATTGCCTGAGGGGGATTTCCAGAGAGCACAGTTTGCCTGAGAGGGATTGCCGGTATATACAGATTGCTTGAGGGGAATTGCCAGTATATGTAGACTGCCATCATGAAAGAATCTCTCAACAAAGATGGCCATTGCACATGGATTTCCGAAGGGAGATTGCCAGGGCGAAAAGATTGCACGAAGGATGTGCTGACATTACTCACACACAATGCAAAAAGCGTCCTGAAGCATCAGCATTTTTTATACTCCTCGTAGCTGTGTTCAATACGAGTTTCGTTCCCATTTCAGGCATTACATTTCTTACCCGCGTGTTTGTCTATGCAAGAATGCGACTGCACACCATGTCTGTATAGAAGTTACTTCATCACTTGTCCGTCCAGAAATTTTCATCTCCTTCGCAGGTAGGAAATTTCCATGGTAAAGAAGGTACAACCCCGCACCCGACACAGTGTTATCTTTAGACGAACCCACTATAAATCCTGCGCTAAATCAAACGTATTCTGTGGAAAAATATAGTCGACCAACGATATCAATAACACTTGTATCAAACACGTCAGAAAAGGGCAATAATATTCGAGACAAAACACTAAAACAGAAAGTTGCGCGTAATAACAAAACAGATCGAACCGAAAATAAATCTTTGTTTGAAGTGGCGCAGAAAGCGTGCTTCTGTGTGTCGAACGCGTGTGCGAAGTGCTGAGAATCGAAGGCAGAGCAAACATCAAAGTCTAAAAACACGACGCTACTCTTAAGGCTTAAATATCCTATTTTATCATATGGCACAAACTTGCTTCGAAACAGGCTCAAGGAGCTCTGCTAAAAGAACCACGACAGCGACGTGAACTTTTACACTTAGACAATAAACATTGTATAACACGTTCAATAATGGTCATATGATAATTTTACACTTAAATAGAAAATAAACTGCACACACGTTCAATAATGGTGATATGATAATTGGGGACAGGAAAATTGTATTTAGGCAAGACTCCACCGAATGATTGAAGGTTTAATTTAAGGCAAGACTGAAGCAAATGATTGAAAGTTCAATTTAGAGCAAGAATGATTGAAAGTTTAATTTAGGGCAAGACTCCAGCGATTGATTGCAGGTTTAATTTAGGGCAAGAATGATTGAGAGTTTAATTTAAGGCAAGAATGATTTGAAGGTTTGATTTAGGGCAAGAATGATTGAGAGTTTAATTTAAGGCAAGAATGATTGAAGGTTTAATTTAGGGCAAGAATGATTGAAGGTTTGATTTAGGGCAAGACTGAAGCAAATGATTGAAAGTTTAATTCAAGGCAAGAATGATCGAAGGTTTAATTTAGGGCAAGACTCCAGCAAATAAATATAAATAATGCAACTAAACTCAGTTTCAAGTACAAAGGAAAAATAACAGACGACAAAGTTACCATTACCAGATCCAAACAGTAATCATTAGCAATGGGTGCTTTGGATATATGCAAAAGCAACCAATGGGCATAATGGCCCGCGAACATTACAGTATATAATTATAATATGTACCGAGTAAAAACATAAACATGCAGAATTTCTAACGCCCAAAAGGTAAAACGCACGTACAACGGTCACGAAATTTATATAATAAATACACCATGAAACAGAGCAAAAAAGGGCAGGTTCTCATCACACTTGCGTTAATGAGCGCAAAGGAACATTTCGGTGATATCCAGTAATTTCATCCAGGTATTACATTGAATTTGATTTCATTCAGGCTTGACTCACTTTTGAACGCCTCCCTTGCTCACTTGAAAGTAATGATCACATTAAAATCATAAGAGAAAAATCTAGCTCCAATACTGAGACATGATTATTACTTTCGTTAGTTCAAGATTTTATAGCTTCAACAAAGGCGATCTCAAGAGACCGAAATGAAGGTGCATCAAGGAAAGAAGAATCAATGCACAGACACTGAAATCATTTCAGTGAGCAAGAAATTCATTCACATCCCCTTTCAAGGAGCCAACTTACAGCGTCTCGGTTGGCACAGCCCAACACAGCAGATAAATGTTACTGCGTGTAACTAACGGACGAGAATAAAATTCAACAATAAAATTCACGATTTTCACACCCACACAAGAAAAAGTTAAACACTGATAAAGTTGAATGATTTCTTAACTGCAAAAATGATCTCAGTAACAGAGTTGACCAAAATTAGTTGATGCTGATGCAATGTGTAGCAACTGTTGTTTTGGAGAAACGCTAATACCGTATAACATCTAACGAGGACTGGCACAATTAGTAACTACACAAGTTTAAGGAATACGCTCTGCCACTTGACCATCGGCAAATCATACAAGGACACAAACAACAAAACAGCTTCGACGCCGGATTCAGAAAAACTCGAGAAGTAGCAATTTCCTTTTTTAAAATACTCAAGCTTGTATTTTTTTAATACAATTTTCAAATTTTTCTTGAATAAGCTCAAAACCAGAGGATTTGGGCCCAAAAACAACACGCAGCATACTTAAGCCAACTCAACAGAACTTACGCAGCCAGCTGTACCGTTAAGACGACATAACTTATTGTAAAATTCAATCTCTGGAAGATCTCCCACCTGCAGCAGATCTAGTCTAGGCAGAGAGAGAGCTTCAGAAGAACAGTACGGTATCACATTTACCTCGCATCCTATTGCATAGTTGCCCGTGCTTGTGAGATGTATCTCGCCCAAACTATACTAGATGCTATCCAATTACTATTCACGTATCATTACTCACAGTCCTCACCTTCTGGGTCATTACTTTGATGGCTAAAAATTAGAATTTGTGCGTGTATAAAATGTATAAAAAATGTACGAAAATTGGCAAGATATGAGAATGCTTAAATTGAGGTGCATATAATAATTGCATTCCAGTAATAAATACTATTTTTACATTAGAATCAAATAATATCATCCTTTAGTAGGGCTAAAAATATCCTTGAAATTCCCATGCACGCAAAGGTGCAATAAAGAGCAGCAGAGCAGCTCGTAAGGATACAAGTAACAAAATCTACCACAGCTCGTACAAGATACTTTTATTACCTTTTGTTCGGCATAGCAAAAGGTAACACGGTCGTCGCGCTAACAAAATTAAAAATTCCTCTAATGTCCATCATGAACTTTTCTTAGTTGATGCGTGAACAACTGATGTCCAAGTACTGTTTATGAAAAACTAACTAGTTCCGAAAACCTCTTCCGTGTTATCTCCGCAACGAGAGAGTAGAAGAAATGAACACAAAATGTTCCCTAGGACTACTTTATGATGGCTGCAGCCAATTTGACGTCACAGCATATAAAGTTTCTAGTAGTGTTATGTTCTCAAGCTTTACACAACTCGCGATACAAGGTAATCCTAACACCACCTGCCTTCTAACTACACTCATCTTTGTGATATGAATTTAACTAACAGCCAAGTCAAAAAGTCATCAAAGTCTGCATTTCAAGTTCAACTCAGGCATTTGTTCAAGACAAAAATTGCAAGGCGAGTCTTCGAGTTATTGAAGTAGATGACGCGTCTCACGTACAGCAGCCAGTGTGGTGGGGGCAACTCGTCATGTGGTAACCTTCTCTACGAACAGCATCGGACAATTGAAGACGAGAAAAGAAATACAAAAGTTACATCCAAAATAGCGTGTCGCAATAAGTGTTGCTGATTTTACACGTTTGTCGCACAAGTGCCCCATGCTGAAGTGAGTTTTTCATTGCAAAATCACAAGGATAAATGCATCTTTGCGCTCCTTTCAAAACGGCACGTGTTCAAGATATATGGCGAGCCCCTAGCAATACTTTTAATCTGAAAGCTTTATGACTCTAGACTTACGTGATACTGTAACTTAACAGCAGCTCAAAATCTGCGAGATTTTTACCATATTTTTGATTTTAATAGCATCGTATTAATGGGAAGAATGGCGATTCAATCAACTGTTATTTTTTACTGCAATCAAATTTTCAGTGGATAAAAACTTTTCGGGGATTCATTGGTAGCTCACACTTTCCGCTCGACTAGCAAAGCCCTGTTGTAAAATAAACAATAAGAAGACAATCAGTCCGCTGCGACCTGGGTTAGAACGCAGGAGCTGAGTTTCAGCCTTATCTTCATAAGATCGTCCCAGGCACGTGGAAACTAAAAAAAAGGTACGGTTAAAATAAATTGAAATATGATTAGATACGTTCAAAATCAGACAAAATAAAGGATTATTCACGTCAATATACAAAGGATGAACAAACTTCACACAAGGAGAGGAGAGAATTAAATAAAACACTAAAGCTGGGGATCTTGCAAGCAAGACGCAATAAAATTAATCTCTATCAACTACTCGATATACGTTGTACAGTGGCAAGGAAGCAGCAGGTACAGAATAAGTAAACGAGTGATGGGCAAGGACGAAGGAACACGACTTTCCATGAGGAAAAAACAAGATACAGGGAGAACAGGAACGCAAGAAGACAGAACAACAACAAAGACGGGGTGCAGTGCATGAGATCACAACTAACAATAAAAGCAAAGTACCCTCAGGCCTCGCACGAGACGTTCTGAAGAACACGCAGGCAAGCTTCAACAGAGTATAAACAACAGAGATTACGCGAGCCCCGTGTTAACATTTCAAGCACAAAAACACGGACCAAATTAGCATAGTTAAAGCAGTTTGCCGGCCTTGGCTTGAGAATTTCGTTCGATATCTATGGCAGATATTACACGTGGCTTCTGTTGAGCAGTCGCGGATTCAACAAGTAGATGCAGCGCCATTTTATAAATCACCTCCTGACCTCCTGGCAGCAGGAACGGCTACACGAACTCGCATTCTATGATGTGAGTAACATCCAGAATCTATGGTGGTGATTCAAGCTCTTTGATGTATAGGAAGAGTTCATACGCTCTGCAGCATAGAAAATGTCAAAGGAAAAAACAAAACGAGATGTTCACCACTACAGCAAACACAATGACTCTTTGGGTAGTTGTGTCAATATTTCTTCTGGGGCTGTGCGCGCACTAAATGTGGCATCTCATGTGATGGAATAAGGATTGGCATTTCACAGACAAAGCCATACCACTGAAGTGCAACTGTTTGGGTGTAATCCAGACCAACAAATTCCCCCAAGCTCGGAGAAAAATAATGAAATGGGATCGAGTCCAGAGAAATTGAATCGAGTACAATCGAATAGTCAAAACAAATGCGGTGAGAAATCTTCGTTCAGGACTACGAAATCACTTTGGGATCGTTCGTGGTCAAGCAACCCACCTAAGCAACCGTTCGTCACGCCTAAGCAACCCAGGACTTGAAATTCCTGCAGTATGCCAAGAATTCCATACGCTGATCCTGCATCATCATAAGTAGGTACTGTTGTTAGTGGTCATTGTCCTTTGTTTGTGACCTCCGTGAAAAAGCAAGCTAAGCAGGCTATGATACGTAGACAAGTGTTTTCTTTCATAAAATATTGCACTAAAAATTGTTCAGCTCAACAACTATGCCGCATTTCCAGTCACAATCCAAACCTACTCTGCAAACAATCTGAAGTTCAAATACAAAAATTTAGCAAAAAAAATCAAACCGAAAGAAGTCAAATACAACTAGTTAGAAATTAGTGCTGACACAAGAACATGTTTTGTTACTCTGGAAAACCTACACCTAAAATGAAATAAATATCTGCACTAAATGCACGATCACCATTCAATCCGAATATTTTGCTACTCTACATGGCAAGTAATCTATGGCGCAGTTTCTATTTCAATACGGGCAAGGGTTATGATCCCCATGAGATAAGATCAATTTTTGGTTAACACAGGGCTCCTCATCAAATTATAGGTGGGAAACCCCGATGCTTTTTATCCTCTCGAAACGAACGTCGGCAGCAGGTAAACAAGCCGCAGCGACGGCAGAAATACGGGCGTGCAGGCTACTAGGGATGTCAAATTTCAGGCGCTAACAACTTCACGCCATTCACAGCCTCTCAAAATCCTCTGGCTACTTAGATAAATAATATTTGTATTCAAGAGCTAATAAGACTGACTCGTTGTGCTAAGCACTTGAAAGTCGTAGGTAGAGCGGCCTCCTAAAACTAAATTTTCATGCTATCTTCGAAGTCGTTATACGATACGTTTGTTGATATCTGAGATACGCATGTAGTTATTTACTCAAGCTGTAGCTTTCCGTCTTTTACAACACTACTCATTTTAACACCTATTTTCTTTACCACATCCTGTGCCAAACTTTATTTTTGGCTCTGTTGACTGTATGAGGGAAATAGGATTTCACCGAGCAGCAAAACTATCGTTTCTTTGCAGTCCATTCATGGCAGGGTTTGCTTTTAAAATTTATACTTTTCTGAAAACAAACGGACACGATGGACGATTCTAGAATGTGTCCAATGGACGTTAGGTAAAACTGGCAATAAATTAAATCATTTACAGGCAGAGGTTATTTTACGATTCAATGGCACCTAAAGAAGCACTAACTAAACACACTCTAGTTTATTTTGTAATGCTACGTCTCACTTCACTTCATCGATAAATGCTTGGCTTCTACATCCAACCAACTCATCTTTGGCATGTTGAAACAATGGTTGAGACCGTGCTCTCAAAACGTGAGCACAAATTTCCACTCTCGAACACCCAATTTTGAGACTCATCTACATAGTAATATCAAACAAGATTCTCACCAGCGTGTCCATAAGCCAGCAAGCCAACACTGACGGGGAATTTTTGCACATTTGTTCCTTGTAACATCACACGTGGTTCTTCACAATCGCGACACTCGAAGCAATTCCTGAATTGTAATAAGGGTTGTCTGTTTTGTGAGTTCAAACATCATCTGAGGGGCTGGGATTGTCTTCAAGGAGGTAAACGCTCATGTTGTCCTTGCCCTTGACGAACACTTGCCCTCGGGACTCCAGTTTGTACTTACGCTTGAGGACCTTGGCACACTCCTCAGTCACCTGGATCCGCCCCTTCACGCCGGTCGAGTCCATCCGAGAGGCAATGTTGACGGCATCGCCCCATATGTCGTAGTAAAGTTTCGTGGTGCCTATAACTCCGGCAGTCACGTCTCCAAAGTTCAGGCCGATGCGCAAAATGAAATTAAAGCCAAGCAAGTCTTTGTTGAAGTGGTTGATGCCTCTCTGGAGCTCACGCGCAAATTCAACGAGCTCAAAAATGTGGTGGTCGGGATCAGGGTTTTTGTTTCTTACATCCGGGTTCAGACCAGAGGCAGCCATATACGTGCTGCCGATGGTCTTAATTTTAATGACGTTTTCAAAATCAGGGCGAGCGAGTAGTTCATCAAAGTCACCGACAAGCTCGTTGAGGTACCGCAGACACTCTTTACCACCACAAAAACTCTCGTCGTAGAATTCGTTGAAGTTGACGATGCTTGCGAACATCACTCCGACTCGTTTATGGTTTTCAGAGTACTTGGCATTGGTTGGTTTAATCCTGTTGGCAACGTGCTTGGGTATGATGTTGTCTAACATCCATTCCGCCTGATCTTTCATAGCTTGGACACGACTGCGGTCCAGCAAAGCTTGGGCCCAGCCATGGAAGCTGAGTCTGTAGCTGATTTCAAACTCTCTGTTCAACAACCACACGAGCACCAGAAGCAATACAATAGCGACTATGATTTCTACGTGAAAAAAATGAACTTCTTTTGTAAACGTCGTGTAGAGCACAGATTCAGGGCCTGATTCGTTTGCAACCGAAGGATGCAGAATCGTGTGGGCGCTGACGGTTGTAGTTTCCAAACTGAGTACATCAGGCACCTCTGTAGAGTTGACCAAAAACAACACAGATGTATTACTCGGTGTAGAGATATCACTGCTAGCTGCAGAAGGACACAAACACAGAGGCAATGCTAACAGCGCTATGAGCACCCCTCCTCCTATTGTAACAAGCAGATTCTTCATCCAGCAATTGAGCTGGACAAAATTACAGAAGTGGATGATGCCCACAAAACTAAGGTAACAAAAATACCGCACCGACTCCGAGTCCTCTGAAAGGGACGAGCAGGAGAAATTGGCGAGGACGGTGGCCAGCGGCAGCGAGAGGAGAATACCTCCACAAAAATGCCAGGTATTCCACTGGGTGACCCTGGCATAGATGGCGTGAGAGAGAGACTGGGGCTTCACCTGAGGTGCACTCGCCTCCTGCCCGCCGCACTCAGCGTACGAGGGCCGGGATCCGGCCAGGTCAGGGGGCAGCACCTGCTGGTGTGGTAGTGGGGTCCGCGGGTTGTTGCGTCTCAACAGTTGCACCTGGGAAGTCGTTAGGTTAGGTTAGAAGTTGGTGTAACACTTTCCCTGCATATTGGGTCATCTGTGTACCAACAGGTTCTCATTCATGTACCAGTATAAATGACCTAGGAAATCATTTGGTTAGATTAAGAGTTGGTTCAACACGTTCCCCGCGTATTGGGTCATAAGTGGACCAACAGGTAAATTGCTCATTCACGTACCAGTATAAATGATTGATAATTTCATATGTTTTGCAACCTCTTCAAGAAATAACTGTTATCATACAAGGTGAAATATACCTTCAAATTATATTTTTCATATTTTTTAGGAAGCATAAAAATGTATCCGAGAAGTAAAGGCAAATTTCCTATTATGCTACTCACAACCTAACTAATCCAACCGTAAACAACTACGGAAACGCGGTGAACGTGTTAAGACTTCACAATAAATGTGTTCCAAAAAGAGAAAGGCGGGAGATTAGATTAGATTATAAGTTAGTTTAAGCCTTCCGAAAGGCGGGAGGCACTATTTAGAATGGTGTTGAGAGAACTTAGAATCTATGGCAAAGTGCTTTCCCACACAAAATCAGCTATGCATAGAACAAGTAAGTTTGGAAAGAAAATTAAGAACCGTGATATAAGTTAAAGAAGTAGTAGGTGCAGAAAAAGTCAGCAATGAAACAAAAAAAGATGTTCCGTAACAAAGGAAAATACCTATTAATTTGAACGCCATGAAGGCCTACCAAACTTTCAGCCCAAGACCTCACATTCTGCCCCTGGGAGAAATAACTCGGCATAGTGAAACATATACTAAAGCTTTCCATACAGAAATAAACCAGCAAGCAAGACGATAATTACAAATTTTCGCCAAGAAGTGAATTGATCATTTTCTCGGATGATACTTCTAAGTTTCCAGCCCAGCCCCACCGTTAGAAGAGCGTTAGAAAACAAAGGAAGAGATTCCAAGTGTCAACACAAAATAAAGTTCCAATTGATTGCTCACGATGTGGCTTGTGAGAAGTCATGAGTCAATTTTTGTCGCACATTGTCCCAAGAAGCTGCAGATCTGAATTAATAAATATAAAATAAAGGATAATGCTTCAGGCTAATGCCATACTCTATACGTTTAAGAATGACAGGGTCATTCACTTAAGCACTGTCTGACAGATTAATGTGCCGCGCAAGTCCTGTAATGTTCGTCTCAGAGCTGCTTGATGGTTGCCACTGTAATGTAGCGTCAGCGCTTCAGTGAGCAGGTTGACCCATGGGAGTAGTTACGTCACCGCACGCACGCTGATTTGCCTGTGCTCCAGTCTGGTCCCTATGTCTACCGTCAGCATTTGAAAGTCTTTGCTCTGGCCCGAAGTCTGCAATTACATATTGTATAGTCTTGTGCTGAAGCCAATTGCAGACCCTGATGCTATCTATACAATAGTGCTTTCCTTATTTTCTTTTAAATACGTTTTAATCATCGCTCAATGAATTTTATTCTAAGGAAATCCTCTCCACTGTATTCAAACTTATTTAAAGACTTATAATCTTTTAATAACACTGTTAGCAAGAGAAACTAAAGAAACAAATGAGGAAACTTTAATAGTCGTGGTCAATGGCTTGTGAGGCTTGGCCACCTGACTGAAGAAAGTCAAGTGCCCGGGGACAAGTATATGTTCCATCCATAGATTTGCATCAAGAAGGAAGTTGCAAATCAAGTAAGTATGTCACAACTAGTGAATTTGCCAACAGAAAGAAGACTTTCATCAAAAGCCTGAAAGCCTGGTGAAGTAAGAACAGTTCACACCGTCTTCACATGTTACAAATTCACACAGTGGTATAATTTCAATTCTATTGTGGCCACATTATGTTTAAATTCGATGGTCTCAATTATTTGAGAAAATCTTTAATTGAGAATTCAAGCCAGCAAAAGGTGGAATGCAGCAATGCCAGTGTCCGCCACCACTGAAGGTGGTGGCGGACAGGCAGACTGTTGGTATTTGCCGGCACACGGCCGTATGCAAACGCTTCGATTGGAATAAAACTCATTACATTGCGTCAACAGGATGAAACAATTTGGTAACACAGTTTAACTTTTGACCCCGGGGCACATTGGGATTTTCGTTGCCTAAGTATAGCCTCTGAGCTAGGCGGCTAAAATCATAGATATCCCGGTGAAATAGTTACACAAGGATAAAAGTGACAATTTTTCCCTCGTAGAGCTGGCCTTCAAGAACGCTCATGAAATCTGACCCAAAGATGTACTCCATGCGCGTACACCAAAAACGCTAAGACTGGCCACTACCACTTGACACAATGATTACCTCACGCTGTAGTCACGGACTAGATCACAAGTAGGTAACGTGGGGCAACGACACGTGAGACATGAATTTTATGACAACTTACGAGGGTGGCGTCATAACACTCGAAAGTCAAGGGTGAAAGTGAGCTATAAGCAAGCAGGACTGTATTTTCAAACAGAGATTCATGGACACCTGCAAGAGAACTGAAGGGTATTATCAACGAAATACTTGAACAACCAGAAAGAAAGAGGAAGCAGGACTACATTACAAAGAAGGATCACCTGCAAGAGAACTGGAAGGTATTATTGGAGCAACACTTTAACAACCAGAAACGAAGAGGAAGCAGTGCTACTTTACTGAAGAAGGAACTGAAATTACCTGCGAGGGAACTGGAAGGTATTATCAAAGCAATACTTGAACAACCAGGTAGAAAGAGGGAGCAAGGCTACATTACAAAAGAAGGGTCACTTGCGAGTGCGAGGGAACAGGAGGGAATTATCAGAGCAATACTTGAACAACCAGATAGGAAGAGGGAACAGGGCTACATTACAAAAAAAGTATCACCTGCAAAGGAACAGGAGGGTATTATCAAATCAATACTTGAACAACCAGAAAGAATGAGGAAGCAGGGCTACAATACAAAAGAAGGATCACCTGCGAGAGCGCCAACAGCGCAATTTGCCAGAGCAGGGCGGCGCCGAGCACGACGAGCCAGAGGACCGAGGGCGGGTAGAGCACCATGACAGACACCACCAGAGCGATGTGCACGACGAGGCTCACAAGGATGTCGAAGTAAGTGTTGTAGAGCGATGACGCGATCGTCTTCGCTTCGTCAGGTCTCGGCTGGTGGGCCTGCTGACGGTACATCTTCTCGACCGTCTTGTCGAGGAAGCGGAGCGAGACTTGGGAGAAGGGCGGGTCTACGTCGTAGTCGAAGGTGAAGGTGGTTCGCTTGGTGCGCTTCTCCTGCTGCACGCACTGGATGAGGCGCAGGTCGGACTGCTTGCGCATCTGGTGGTAGCGGCTGAGGCTCGCGTGTATCGGATGCACCGGGTTGTAGCTCGGCAACTCATCCAGCGCTGCGCAATGTTTACAGTCAACTATCAGGGAACGAGCGCGTGACGGCCGCGTTCAGCAACCTGCTGCTATTGGAAGTTATGCAACAGCTGGCATGTAGGAGCATGTTTAAAATTGTGTCGACATGTACGAAATTAATACAGTCACCGGGATGGGCTAAACTGAAGTTCAATATTCAACTCAAATTTAAAATTAATTGCAGTAAGCAATTTTAAAAATCGCTAACATTAACTGGATCGTGCCTTTATTCAGCTTTAAGTATTCACAAAAATTGAGTTAGGGACAACTGGTTGATATGCAACATTCTGAAAATTCCCTCTGTGTACACCGGCGGCTCACAGCGCGGTCAAAGTCTTAACGTACATAGGAAGAGATTAAATCATTAGAATAAAAGTTAATTTCAGCCTCCTTAACAACAAAGGTGTTCCAAAAAAAGAGAAAAAGAAGGCACCATTTACTATGGAGTTAAAGGAATAGAAAATCTACGCACATGGTGTGTTCCCAAGCATGATCCCCTGCGCATAGAAACAGCAGTTAGAAGTTTGTGAAATAAGATGAAAGTTGGAGATGAAAGTAGTAGATGCTGGAGAACAAGACAGCAGCGAGCCGAAAAATGATGGTCCGTAATAAAATAAAACTAAAAACTTATTCTCTTTCAACAAAATGAAAGTTTACCGAACCTTCAGCTCAGGACCTCAAATTTTCCCCCTAGGATCGGTAACTCGCATAAATTCCACAGTTGTCTCCCCCTGAGGAGCCCACGCGGATGAGTTGCAGGAGTATTGCTTCATTACCGCATTACAGTCCCGAATTTTCAATACTTTTTTCAGATGTTTTCTATATTGGGGCCATTTTATTGCAGGGTGCGTACAGGCTCTGAGGTTCAAAATTCCACTACTTTTTCATGACTTTTTATGCCAACCAAATCACATTTTCACTACCTCTCTCTGCCCAAAATAATGTCACACAAAGTTAAATTGCAGCACAATAAATGTATTTCAGTCATAAACTTCACAGAACATTCATCATTACTTGCAGGTCTTGTTTTCATAAATGTGTAAATGATCATCACAACACCAAACAGTCATGCTGGACAGTTCAATAGCATCTGCTATGCATTTGCCAGTGCATTAAGTTTGTCATTAATTTCCGCATTCAGCCCCTTGAGTTGTTCTTGCTTGTCTTTGGCTGATTTCCTCAATGCATTTGACTTTGCCAGTAGGCGCAAATCATTCTTGTCCTCTGCCTTCTGTGCAAAGCTGTCAGCATCCTCCACCAGCGCTTGCAGACTCTCCTCCATCCTCTTCCGTTTTGTCTTCAGGTTCTCCACTTCATCCAGTTCTCTCTTCCTCTTCTCTCCCTTCTTCTGCTTCTCTGCCTCTTCCTTCTTTTGATCCAGGTAATGTTGATAGCGCTGTCTGCCCTGTGAAGCTGAGAAGAGGAGTTTCTTGGAAATGTCAACCTTGGAGATACCTCCTACATGTTTGATGTGGTCCATGACCACTCTCTGCGCCACGATGGTGTTCTCACCCATGTTGACTTCCATGAGCTGCTTGCTCACAGAAAAGCCCCTTTCCACTGAAGCCTGGCCATGTGACAGGACCAGTAGCATCTTCACAACCAGCCACAGTTTCTTGAGGGAGGATGTGGCCAGCTGGCTGCTCCAGAAGACATCTAGCCAATCAGTGTCTTGCTGAAAACTGTTGAAAGTGCTGATCTTCCTCTGTGCCTCATCAAAGAACTCTGAAAACTGGCTCATCACCTCATCGATGTCACCCTGTGGTAGCCTCTTAGCATCGCTGAGCAGCTGCAGACAGTTTTTCAGCATGGACTTGGTCTTCTCTCTCTTTGTGCGATCCACAAAGACACTTGGCACCAGCCAGCCCATGTTTCGGGCCAACCCGAACTTCAAAGGTGACTTCTCAACAATCTTCTTGATGACAGCAACAAGGAAATTCTTCACATCATCCCTGAAGGAGAAAGCAAGCCTCTCATTCAATTTATTTGCAGCCATCTGATCTTTCAAAATACTTGCAGCAACAAAGCCAGGGTCAATCTTGCTATTTTGCAGGTAGATGGTCTTGTCATTGAAGTCAAGGGCAGCATACTTAGCTGGTGTAGTCAGTTTTTCCAGCACCTCTGCTTTCACACACCTCTCCAACAGAACCTTCAAAATCTTGATGATGTCATTGCACATGAAAGGCAGGAGTGGCGCGTCTCCTTGAAACTTTTTGAGAAAGGGGTTCAAGATCTTCGCAACTGACAGGAACGCTTGCACCTTGGCCTTGAAGAGGGGGTCCAGTGAGAGTCCTTCAATTGTCTTGTACGACTTCCCTTTCGGCTGTGGAATGTTACCAGACTTGACAGCCTGGACAAACTCCTTCAGATGTGGCCACAGTTTCAAACCCCTCTCAGCAACACGAACATTCTCCAGCCATCCTAAAATTTCATGACTTTCAATGACCATTTTAAAAATTCCACTACTTTCGAGGCCTTGAATTTTATTTTCGAAATTCAACTACTTTCCATGCTTCTCCATGCCTGTACGCACCCTGTTATTGATAAAACAGCCTTTACATGAAGAAATCAAATCATCCTCTGTATATATTTTCATCTTCGATACATAAATACTCCTGTAATGCTAATGCTAATCCTTGAGTAGTAACACCACAATTCCCCTTGCTACCATTTCAATAAAAAAACGCAACAGCTTCAAGCTATGCTGTCAAATCTCCATCTATTGCAATTACTTATAGTTTTCAATTAAATTAAGTCATGACACTCAACTCTATAGACATTAACACTTCTAAATACATGTAGAGGTGTTACTCTAACACCTCTGGCTTAACATGTATTCCTATAGGAATAATGGACCCAACATACAAATAATTTAACATGCGAAGCAAGTCCAGAAACGAATTAAATTCGTATGTAGAGGTGTTACTGTACATAATTAATTTAGACCTTTTTGTCTCATGAACAAAATGGAAATGCTTTGTTTAAATATTAGCTCCATTACTTTGAAAAAATTCTTCAGTGCCCATTACTCACCTCCAGTGAAATACTCAGCAGCTTCTGCTACACTCAGCTGTAACACAAAATACTAATTAATTTTTGAGAATCAATGAATTTACCCAAAACATGATTATGATTTATAAGTTAGTTTAAGCCTCCCTAAAGGCTTCAAAAAAAGAGCGTATTGAAGAGAGGAAGGAGGAAGGCACCATGGACATAAGGGAATGGGGAATCTATGCAGAAAGGGTATAGAAACAGTAAGCTGAGGAAGAAGT
Organism: Morinoia aosen; assembly: GCA_030386875.1. NCBI lineage: Eukaryota > Metazoa > Arthropoda > Malacostraca > Amphipoda > Talitridae > Morinoia > Morinoia aosen. The sequence continues at coordinate 56,604,062 of CM059566.1, forward strand.
TCATGAACCAAGATACAAGTTGAAGAAGAATGCAGTAGGTGCTGAAAAACAGGACAGCAGTAAACCGAAAAAAGGCGGTCCTTAACATAACAAAAACTTCTTATTAAAACAAAAAGAATGCCTAATTAACTCTCAGCTCGGGCCCTCCCACATTTTCCTCTGGGAGAGCTGATTCCCATAGATACAATAGTTGTATTCCCCTGAGGGGTTTCGTCCAAAACAACGAACCATAATTTAAAAATATATAGAACCTTGGTGAGCCACAGTTAAAAGTATAGAAAAGTACAGAATACCTCACACCTGCCCACTACATTTACAGCTCATTTTGTGATGTAGAAAACGGACAAGGCTACTACAGACGGTATAAAGGCCCTACCTACTCAATGAACTCGTTTTACAGCATATCCTAACTTACTTATTAAAAAACTAATGCAATTAAAAACAAATACAAGTTAAAAACCACGCAACAAACAGGTTGATTTAATAAAAATTCAACATGCGTGCTTTAAATGGAAAGGAAATATTTGCAATAACACAGAAATTATAACCTCCCAACCTAGCTGGACCACGTAGGTCAAATTCAATACGCAAATCTACTGACTGCCAATTCAAGCTCCTAATCTAGCGAGATGCAAGCAGTAAATACCTGGCCGCTAGATCCATGGCTGCGAATACCAGAATCCTTTCTTGGATCCTTGCTAGGACCAGAGCTCCATGGGTCACGCCCCACACACGCCGGCGCCGACTGGGGAACTAAGAGAGTGTCACCCGGTGTGTCAACTCGCTGGTGAACAGGCGACTGGCTGGGGAGTGACAGCATGCCAGTTAATGGTGCCTTGGTAGACGTACTGTTGGCTGGCTTTTGAGGCAGGGCAGCCACCGACGACGCGGCAGACAACTCCAGTTTGTCTAGGGATTGTCGGAGAGTAGGTGTCTGTCTCTGTGGTGATTGTATGTCACTTGCAGCTGGCTTAGAGCGGCCGTTGGCTGGCTTGGTCACGGGGCTGGGTGCGTCAAGAGAGAGCTGGCCAGTTGGCAGCTGGTCACGGCCCAGACTGCACGCACTCGACTCTCGCGCACTGTTAAACCCGTCAGGATAAACCTAGGAAAAACAATAATTCATAATAAAGATAATAAAATTTAACACTCATGAGAACAAAAAAGACACATGATGATTATGAAGGCTATACAGTATAGGATATTTTTTAACACAAATAACGCGTGTGCACATGGTAGATACCAAGCCCACATGAGGCTTCATCCATTTCAATAACATGAAACCAAATTTTCCTATGGTCGGACCACTTCCATTAGACTAAACAATTACAGGAGAGACATCACAGTTCTCACCCTCCCAAAACAAATGAATCAGTATAGCAATTCGTCCTGCAGATAATTACGCACATAGCAAAAACCAGCTTGCTTTCAACACTTGATCCTAATGAATCACACAAGGAAACTGACATGCCGACACATGGAAATTGGCACTAGAAAGTTTATCGAACAAAAGTCAAATCTAGACTAAGAAATAAAGCGCTATAAGCAGACATGGATGATGCGTCACAGACGATGCGCCACGGCAAAGCACGCACACTCCAATTGTTACTGCAGTGTGCACCCAGACTTGACACTTGCATATAGCCTCATATCTGTCAGACTTTAATGAGGCATTAGTCATAAGTAGCAGTAAAATCAAGCTCCTACATTGCTGTTGGGAAACATTTATTATAGGCTTTAATTAAATTCATCAAGTTGTGACCAAATTGGTTTTCTTTCTACCAGAAATTCTTAAAATTTTCATACGAGAACAGTGACCATTAGACATTGAGCTAGTGCATGGCCAATCAGACCAACTCTACTGAACTGACAACCCTGACAGCTACTGTTCTCTGGTTGTGATAACACCTTTGCAAAATTCAATATTTCCTTATATTTAATTAGCATTAACAGAAAATAAAATACGACAGCACAACCCGCTAACGCCAGCAATAAGAGAAAAGGTTCACATTCTAAGCACACAAAAATAGGAGAATCAAAAACAATCCAAGACATTCATGCAGAAAATGAGAACAAAGAAGTAGAAACGTGGAATAAGGCCACAAGAAGTCTTTTATTAAACCGTGAGGAGTCAAGGGTATTGGTGGAGAATGCGCAGCCTTCACTGTGCACTGCTGAAAATAATCTACGTACATGGCACACCTCTTCGGGCAGAGCTCAGGAACTTTGCCTGCGGACTTGAGAGCCAAGGGGGAGCAGTTTTGAACAGCTCACAAGAAACAAACCAAACAGAAAAGATTTAGCACACCTATGTGCTCTCAGGACTTACTTTCTCTGTAGTTGAACACTCGGGTTTGCTGGAAATTTTGGGCAGTGAAGACGTGTTACTTCTGCCTGGAAAACAGAAAATGTTTGATTAACTCGTAAATGTTGACCGACCGACAGACTTAATTTATCTGATTTGCGTAAGGGATGGGTAAAATCTATACTATAATAACAGCCTCGTCCGTCCGTCTGTCCGTCCGAAGCCAGCCTGCAGTGTGTGATGAGCGTATCTGTGATACATGCTCCAGCCCTATATATTTTGACGGGCCGTGTTCACGCGGCCTCATTAACTCTCGGGAGATTGTTTCTTTTATTTCTTACGGTCTTTCTCTCATTTTGCCCTTTTTTCAAATAAAGGGGGATGGACTAGTTTCTATAATAAGTGCACATTCAGTCTTATGCTAAACCCCCTTGATTCTTACTGGACTATGTGCGTACAATTGAAGCATTAATGCAACCTACCCTGGACCGGAATAATTAAGCTACATGAGAGGAAAATTCATCACTCTATGGTAAGTTATAAGAATCACGTTTCTTCCCATGGAAATTTAGGTTAATTCTTTCTGCTGCTTATCATGGATAAATAATGTTCATCACAGTTCATAAGCCGGAATGAATAAATCTTCAAACCCCTTACAATTAAAAGAAGGCTTTTTATAATTTTTCGGCATAAATAGACAAAATGAACTTCAGAACACATGAGATTAGCTAACTTAGAGACGCAACGCAGACACACATGCGGGCGAGACGCGTACCTTTATCAGAGCCACGCGTCCTGCGTGGCAGCCTGAACTTGGAGAGATCCAGCGCTGGCGTGAAGGATCTCCGCCACCTGCTGCTGCCCCACACCCCATCTACTCTGCCAGCCAGCTCACCCACTCCCAGTTTGCCCTTCTTCTTGCCCCGCCTGCTGCCTGTGTGGCTCAGGCTCGACTCGGGTGGCTCGGCAAGGGCAGAGCACTCTAGGATGTTGGGCAGGCTGGATGCCTTCTTGTCTCGCTCCGACTCGTCCTCCACTGCCGGCAAAGGGGAACGCGAGAGAGAATTGCTGCGGCGGCCTGTGATGAAGTATGTTCGTTTGTTGTTTGCGTCAGTCCCTGGGATGACATGATACTCGTTGCGTGGCAGGAACGACAAAGTAACCTCAGATATGTGCACTTGGCCAGGACGTCCGCAAGATTCCAAGTGATTGGCATACGACACATCATTGCTCCACACGTCAAACTTGAAGCACTTTGTGCCAACTATGCCGCACAGAATTTTGCCTGTGTGCACCCCGACTCTCATGTCCACGTCCTCATTTGTGTCCTCGTCAAATTCAGCAATGGCGGTGATCATGGAGAGTCCCATGTCCACGCAGCACATAGCATGGTCTGGTCGCGGCGTCGGACAGCCCGAGACAGCGTAGTAACAGTCCCCGAGTGTGCTGATTTTTTCGCAGTTGTGCTGCACGCACAGGTCATCAAACCTGCCAAAGAGGTCGTTCAGGAGACCCACAAGCTGCTCTGCAGTTTTGTTTGAGCTCATGCGCGTGAAGCCCACAATGTCCGCAAACAAAATGCTCACATCGTTCATGTTATTCATGTTAAAAGGCCTGAAAACCATGGATTTCAAGTCCGTGCCTGTTTGTGATGACCGTGGAGTAGCTAGCTTTTTCTTACTGCCAGAAAACTCCATTATCTTTCCATCAAAAGAGGCTTTCTTTTTCTTTCCATCAAAAGTTTCAATTTCCTCGTGATCATTGAGCAGCCAGTAGGCAACTTTGGGAGGCATGACGGAGTGGATCATGGCTTCCTTGACGGCCTTCTCTCGCTCCAGCTCGCGCCGCACCAGCAGACTCTGACCCATCGACAGGAACGTGCCACGCATCCGCACCTGCAAGCACAGTATCTCTGTGTCAACTGCAACCTCACTGAACAAGACGGAGCTACAGCCTTCCTTCGAATGTGCTTGAAATGTAGCGCACTTTCCAAGTAAGAATGAGAATGAAATGAAACAACACTAAACCTGAGTGAGAAATCTAAAGAAAGTATCTTTGTCTAGAATAAATAAAAACCTAGAATTGTAATCAGAATAACACATATAATAGTTCAGAGCAGTGATTCCCAAAGTGGGCGGAAACGCCCCCTTGTGGGCATTAACAAGGCACAAGGGGGCGTTTAGTACCTCTGTCTCTTGAAGGGGGCGTTGATGCTCCGTTGTATCAGTTTTTCAAATATCATTGTAAATTTATTTTACAATTACAAATTAAGGAGAGCGTCCCCCATACGGACTTTTTTCTTTATTATTGAACCTAGAACAATGAAATTTGATACACTGATAGGAAATTGAATTTGGAATCGTTCTTGCTTAGAGCAAAAGTTCAATTTTCTTGAAAAGAAAATGGAAAATCGAAGAAAACGAAGTTTGAAGGGGGGGGTTTCAAAAATCTTCTCCTCCTACAGTTTTTGAGCTACAGTGATGATTTTGGTATCAATGAATGCGGAAAGACACGGGCTTTTATGGATGCTAAAATTCATTCCAAAATTATTTATTGCTCATGAGTTATGACGTCATAAATTTTGACATTTCCAAAAAAGGGCATTTTTATCCTATTTTTACACTTTTTCGTAGAATAAAAAGAAGAACCAGAGTAAAAACGAACATTACATTTATTGCAAACGTTTCGGAATTAAAATTCCATCATCAGTGCTGGAACAGGAGAGAAAAAAAAATAAATTGTCTATTCTAAACACAAAAATCATATTATTCCACATAATTCTCTAAATGACTAAAAACCTAATTTGTTCGTTCATACTCAAACAATAGCATACTCCTAATTCACACAAAAACACATGTACACGCTAATTCAGAAAACAACAACGAAACACACTATGCATTCACACACACACGCACACACACATGCACATGCAGAATTACGTCAGTAGGTGGGGGCAATTGATAACTTTACGGCACTAATGTCTTTGTTGAGGTTAGGTTTATGAGTGAATATGAAAAGGGACTCTAGAATTCTTAGGTCATGTTCACTATAGCCAACATGCAGGAATATCTCATAGAACCGGTCGTGCACTAACCACTCCACCCCAATCAGCAATTAGGGACCACTGTGAAAATACGAACCATTCATTCAAAACTATTAATTTTTCAACTTTATGCCGAGCTAATAGTGAACATGACCTAAGAATTCTAGAGTCCCTTTTCATATTCACTCATAAACCTAACCTCAACAAAGACATTAGTGCCGTAAAGTTATCAATTGCCCCCACCTACTGACGTAATTCTGCATGTGCATGTGTGTGTGTGTGTGTGTGTGAATGCATAGTGTGTTTCGTTGTTGTTTTCTGAATTAGCGTGTACATGTGTTTTTGTGTGAATTAGGAGTATGCTATTGTTTGAGTATGAACGAACAAATTAGGTTTTTAGTCATTTAGAGAATTATGTGGAATAATATGATTTTTGTGTTTAGAATAGACAATTTATTTTTTTTCTCTCCTGTTCCAGCACTGATGATGGAATTTTAATTCCGAAACGTTTGCAATAAATGTAATGTTCGTTTTTACTCTGGTTCTTCTTTTTATTCTACGAATAAGATTCTCGAAGAATCGCCCTATTGGAAATATAATTACACTTTTTCATATTGAAAATGTAAATTTGAGGAAACGAATTTTAGCACCCCTAAAAGCCCGCGTCTTCCCGCATTTAATGATACCAAAACCATCACTGTAGCTCAAAAAGTGTAGGAGGAGAAGCATTTTGAACCCCCAAAAACCATTGTTTACATTATAAGCAAAACAAAGAAACATAAACAATACAAATAAAATTTTTTTACAATTTTTGATTCAAGTTAGACCCCTAAAATCATTGTAGAATAATCCAGAGACATAGGAGATGAAATAGCAACGTCAAGTCGTGAAGAAAGTGGCAAGGGGGAGGTGTAACATGATAAAATACCACTTCCCCCTCCCCTCCCCCCCATTCTTTAAATCCCCGTAGCGGGCGAACGAGCGAACGTACGAGTCTCATTTTTTCACAGGATGTACCTGACCTCTTACACTTCTTATAACAGCAAAAATCCAAGTTTCTCAAGAAATCCCAGAAGCAAGGATTCATAAGGGGGACGCTCTCCTTAACTGATCGATGCAATGCCCATGCAGCTGTATACCTCAAGCGCTGTACACCTCAAGCCCCGTACACGGGAAAGCAAGTGAGCTCGAATTGATTAACATGGATTCCTATGGGAGTGCACACACTGAAAGCGAGGAAGTGAGCGAGCGAGAAAGACTGAAGATTGGCTGAAGCGAGAAAGCGAATCGTAGATGGTTTCACGCTTGGGAGCTACAGCGGAAAGCCTCTGGCAGTACGTGGCGAGATGTCGACGGGGAAGGTGCGCTGCTCAATTCTTTCAGCATAGACTGAACTCCTTACATCCGAAGTTTATGCTGTACGGTGCCTTTGGAACTCAAAAGATTCAGAGCACAGTGACAGATTACATGTTTCAAAGCAATGGGATGAAGTAGGAATGAAACTTAACATTACAAACGCATGCTTGTAACGCTGGTCTCTGTTACTGAACACTCTCCATTACATTAGCGCAAACTGGCTGTCTTTTGGTGAGTGATAGATGTCGCCAAACATCTTTCTCTCTCGCTTGCTTTCTCGCTTTCAGTCTTTCGGTGTGTATGCACCCTAACTGTGGATCTCTGATCGGCGGTCAGTTAGTAACTGGAAATTGTTGAGTGCTGATGTGCGTTTCTGTGCAGCGCAAGCTAGTGATTCATGCTTTGTGAACCATATCTTACTAACAGTTTGTTTCAGTATTTGATTCATTATCAATTATGTTATTGTTGTAACAAGTGAGATAGATTGTATTGCTGTAGGTGCATTTTGTAAACAAAAAAGTAAACTTTGTAGTTTAAATTTTTTTCAAAAACTTAGTGTAAAGATGTCGTCTAAATCTAGCGAAGAGCTCTCAAACACAAGGCTCCGACGCTTGAACTGAAACAAAAAAATAATGCAGCATCTGAGGCAGAATACAATCTGTTCTTGTTGACCAGTTTGCGTGAATTAACGTCGTACATTTCCAATTTTTTAGTGAACTAGTTGAGTTTGTTGCAGTCGAATTATTTAATTTACATTCTACGTTATTGTTGTAGTATTTTCATTTTTCAAGATTTCACAATGAAGATCATAATAAAACGAATGCACGTTTGTTGGTGTTGGTGGATTTAATGTTCACTCTTTAGGTTTAATTGTTTTCAGAGCATTTAACCACCCTTAATCATGGCCATGGCTCATGATGACTCAAAAAGAAAATGCGGACAATATAGTGTTGAATATTTGAAGTTCGGTTTCATTAGTGTTCCTAATAATGAGAAACTACCAATGTGTCTTCTCTGTGAGAAAGTGTTCTCTAATGAGGCTATGAGCCCATCCAGACTTTCTGAGCACTTGAAGGAGATTCATCCTGATAAAATGAACCAAAGTTTGCCTTATTTCCAGACTTTACGTGACAAATTTCGCAATAAAAGTTCTATTGCTTCCCTCATATCAAAGCAATCGCAGAAAAACGACGATGGACTCGTTTGTTCATACAATATTTCAAAAATGATTGCTCGATCAGGAAAACCGCATACAATTGGTGAGCAGCTCCTATTGCCCGTAATAGAAGAAGTCCTACAAACAGTGGTGGTGCCTCATCATGCTTCACCACGGGCAGTTACCAAATCTATTCCTCTTAGTAATAATTCAGTTCAAAAAAGAGTTGATGAAATGTCTGAAGATGTTGAAGACATTTTATGCAACATGCTGAGAAGACAACAATTTGGCTTACAGTTGGACGAGTCCACGCTACCAAACAATGAAGCACTACTTTTGGGATATGTTCGGTTCATTAAAGACCGTGAAGTAGTGCATGAATTGCTGTTTGCAAAAGAACTTTAAACAGATACTCGTGGCGAGTATTTTTACAGCAGTTGAGCTGTTCTTTAAAGAAAAAGGCATCCCTATGGAAAATATCATTGCTTGTGCAACAGACGGAGCTCCCGCACGGGGGAAATACAAAGGATTTCTTTCTTATTTGAAGAAAGCACTACCTGGTGTATTTACGATTCATTGTGTAATTCACCGGCAGCATTTGGTTGCAAAGAATTTGAGCAGCGATAGTCTTTCTAAATCTCTTGACGCTGTTTTCAAAGCAGTAAATAAAATAAAACGTCAACCACTAAGTTCTCGAATTATCAAGCAACTCTTTGATGAAAATGGAGAATTTAATCGTCTTCTGTTACACACCGAAGTAAGGGGGCTTTCCAAAGGAAATTGTTTGAAACGATTTTTTTTCTCTTTTCAACACCGTCGTGGAGTTTCTACAGGAGAATAAATACTGCACCTTAAGTGATGATCTCATTTTTTCAAAAGTGACATCGCCTACTTGGCTGACTTATTTGACACATTTAACAATTTAAATCTGCAACTCCAGGGTAATGATGTAAATCTTATCAAAGCAAAATCAAAGATTTGTAGTTTCATTGACAAGCTTACTCTTTTCAGGAATAATATCGGCCGCCGAAATTTTTCTCAATTTCCAAGTCCTAGCAAGCTAGAAAATGAAGAGTTTGGCACATCTGTACAGGATGATGACATCCTGATTTATTGTGATCATTTGAATTCTTTGCATGAAGATATGAATCGCAGATACCAAGATTTGATCAATATGGAAGTACCAGACTGGCTGCTAAGTCCATTTACAGACGCGTGGAAAAGTGACAACAATTCTGCAGTACAAGAAGAGCTGTTAGCTGTAAAGAACGACTTCGAACTAAAACCTCTTTTTAAAAAATCATACCATGAATTCAGGTTACAAAGAGAAATTCCTGAAAAGTATCCAAAGTTGTGGGAGGTAGTGAAACTTTAATTCCTCGCTTTTTCTTCTTCATACATGGCTGAACCGGGATTTAGTGCAGTTACGCAGCTTCTCAGTAAACAAAGAAATCGACTCCAGATAGTACGAAGGGGAGATTTAAGGCTACTTTTCAGTAGCATTGAGCCAAGAATAGACGAATTGGTCAAAACACACCAAGGTCACCCATCTCATTAAAAGAATAAAAAGTAAGTCTTGATCATTTTTAACTATATTAACTTTAAAATATTGTGTTTCAGGTGATGAAATGTGAGTAGGCTAAATTTAACATAGAGTTGAAAAATGGCTTGTCCAATGGGGCGTCACTCCAAAAAAGTTTGGGAAATACTGGTTTAGAGTGAATAAGGAAAGATGGGAGTTTTTAAGCCTTAGCAAGCATATAACTATGGCACACTACCTCTCCAACATAGGGTAGCTGCACACCAAAAGACGGCAAGCGACAAAGCAAGCGAGAGAGAAAGATGTTAGGCGAGATCTACAGCACACCAAAAGATAGCCAGTTAGCTCTTGAATGTCATGGAGAGAGGTCTATAACAAAAATAAGCGGAACAAGCATGTGTTTGTAACGTTGAGTATTATTCCTACTTCGACCCATTGCTTTGAAACATGTAATCTGTCGCTGTGCTTTGGATCTTTTGACATCCAAAGGCACAGTACAGCATAAACTTTGGATATGAGGAGTTCAGCCTATGCTGGAAGAATTGAGCAGCGCACCTTCCCCGTCGACATCTCACCACGCACTGCCAGACGGATCCCGCTGCAACTTTCAAGCGTAAAACCACCTTCGAGTTGCTTTCTCGCTTCAGCCAACCTTCAGTCTTTCTCACTCGCTCGCTAGCTTGCCTGCGGTGTGCGCACTCCCATAGGAATACATGTATATCGATTCAAGCTTGCTCGCTTTCTCGCCTCAAATCTTTTGGTGTGCAGGCACCCATAGACTTCCTTCCTCAATCTATACTATAATAAGACCCGCGTCCGTCAGTCCAAAGCCAGCCAAAAGTGTGATGAGCGTATCTGTGATATGAGCTTAGGAAATAGGAACGTGTGTCATATGATTTGTCGAACATTATTGTACATTTTTGACAAGTCGTGTGCACTTGGCCGCATCAACTCTCGAGAGATTTAATTTTTTTTTGTTTCTTATGGCCTTTCTCTCACTTTGCCTTTTTTCTTACTTCAAATAAAGGAGGGTAAACTAGTTTGAATAAAAAGACTACAACAAAATCTCCCTTCAAAAACTGATGAGCTTTATAATCAGGACACAACTCAAGATATGCCAACAAAATCCTAGTCAATCTTTATATTAAAAACTATGAACTAAGTTGATTTTCTGAAAAAATTTTCAATGTAAAATGAGACGACGTCACAATCTACTATTGAGCCATGTATAACCCAAAGGGGCACTGGTGTCTTTTGAAAATAGCCTTTGAGGTGATCATCCCAGGCCCCTGCCAGGCCCTTGTCAGTTCGATGAGTATTTTTTATGATTTTATGTTTTTGTTGAAAAAGGACCCTTAGGTGGTGTAAAATTTTATTGCGCTACGGACAATAGATTCCCTTTCCCCCCAGGGGAGGGGGGGGGGGGGGGGTAAGGGGACAAAAATCTTGAATTTACGACCCCATTTAAAAAGAAAACAAAATAGGAAATGGATAATTTAAAAATATACTTTTGTTAGAAATGTTTCAAGGGTTCTAAAACTGTCTTTGGTTTTGTTCTAGCATAAAAACTCAATGAGGGGATATGGGTTGAACTATCCAACAAAATGAACTAAAAAACCAATATGTCCAATTTTTTCAAAAACTAAGGCCTGAATAAAAAAAATGAATAGAAGAAATTGTGTTTCTTTTCAATGAAAAGTTACATTTTATAGTCAAATTTTATAAGAATCAGACTGAAAATAAAAATTTCATTATTTGTTAAAAAATTAGTTTATTAGTTTATTAGTTAGTTTAAGCCTCCCTATCCTCAACAATGAGATGTAAAGAGAGGAAGGAAGAAGGCACCATTTAGTATGGAGTTAAGGGAACGTGGAATCTATGCAGAAAGGGCACAGAAACAGAAAGCTAAGAAAGAAGTTCATGAAACAAGAAAAAGTTGAAGAAGAAAGTGGTAGGCGGTGAAAAACAGGACAGCAGTGAACCGAAAAAAAGATGGTCCGTAACACAACAAAACCTATTCTATTTCAACAAAAGAAAGCCTACCTAACATTTAGCTCGGGCCCTCACATTGTCCCCCTGGGAGCGCTAGTTCCCATAGATACAATAATTGTATCCCCCTGAGGGGTGTTAAAAAATTAAAAATATTTTTTTTTTGTTTGTTCGGAAATCACAATTCAAAGTGTGAATATGAAGTTATGCATGGAAATTATCGAAATAAAAATTAAAACTGGATTCATTCACATAAATTTTCCATTATATTACACTTCAACAAAAAATTTTGTTTTTCGTTTACACCCATAACAAATAACTTTCAACGTTCAAACCGTATCTCCTTATTGAGTTTTGATGCTAGAACAAAACCAAAAACAGTTTTAGAATCCTTGGAACATTTTTAACAAAAAAATATAGGCTTTTTTCAGATTTTAGAAAAAAAAGTTAAATAGCTCTAAGCCCAAAAATAATTTTTTGTGATGTAATCATAAAATATCGCTTATCACAAAAAATGTTTTTAAAAATGTTAAAATTATGCTGCATTTTTTTGTTAGAAATGCTTCAAGGATTCTAAAACTGTCTTTGGTTTTGTTCTAGCATCAAAACTCAATGAGGAGATACGTCTTGAAATACAAAAATGTACTAAAAAACTTATTTTCCGCAAAAAAAAATAACGCCTAAATCAAAAAAGTGACATGATTAAAAAAAGTTAACTTTAACAAAATACATATACTGGCCAATTTTCAAATAAATCGGGCAAAACAAGTTGAAAAACCGGGATGATCACCTTAAAGGTGATCATCCCGGTCCACATTTATTGTAAAATTTATTTCCTAAAATGTTCTCTTTGGTTCTGCGTCATGTTTCAGTACCTTCCTTCTTCATGTTAATGAAAACTTTATACCAGGGACAATCTAATAGTGTGATTTATATCAACACTATTGCAAGTAAAAAATTATCAGATGTTGAAAAATGTGGACACGCTGCACAGAATTACTCGGAACACAGAGCAACCCTAACATTGCAAGCAGTTAATCCCTAATACAGCAGTTAATCGCAGCAGTTAATTTAGGCCTCCCAAATAAGAGGCATGAAAAAAGTAAAATGATGCTAAAACCTGAGTCATGAGCATGATGTGGCCAGCGACGGTGTGGGTGGCGAGGTGCAGGAGGCAGCGCACAAGGATCAGGTCAGGCGAGTTTTCTGTGGTGAGCAGCGCGTTGAGCAGCTCGCACAACAAAGAGTAGCTGCAGCACAGCAGCACAGTGATGTACAGCGGCAGTGGTACTAGCGTGTATACCATCAGCAGCACCTTTGAGAAAGAAATCAACGAATGACTTTGTCTAAAATACAAATGCATCTACCAGCATTTACAGAGCTATTTAAGCTGCTTCCAAAAAGCATTGCTAGACTCAAATTGTTCCCTGATTAAGAAATAGTAATAAATTAACACATTTCCTGCGAAGGGACCCACCGGTGGTCACTTAGGTGATTTTCATAGTGCTGCTGACCCACCTGCAGTCACTAACTCATTTTTTGTTAATGCTTAATGAAAACTAAATGAAGCCCCAATCCAGTTAATTTTTGCTATTTTCAAAGTTGATTACCACAATTGACTTAAAATTTGAATTGAATATTGAACTTTAGTTTAACCCATCGCAGTTAACGTGTTAAACATGCACGAATTAAACATGCTTGGAGGCTGTTCTTACAAAGCAGGTGGTTGAATGCTTAGTGTTATCCTTAGACATCCCTCTGAGATATGTAGATGATCCTAAGGACATTATTGTTGCATTATTTTTAGATTGGGACACGTGACTTGAAGTGACGACTGAGGAATGACTCATGTCAAACGAAGTTGTAATCTATTTGTACTAAGCTGGAAAGTTTGAGATCACTAAATTTCTAAAATAACAACCAACAAATATTCTGAAAGCACATATGCCTTATACAGTGCTATCAAATAATCCTGAACTAAAATATACTTTAACCAATGCAACATCACACAAAAATCAGAGATAACAGTAAATTGTTCAGTCCCTGATACTACTGATGAGCTAAAAATGATGAAAGCATATGAAGATGCTCATTTTAAATTCAAGTAAAATATGACATGGACTACAAACCACTTTGCCAGGTATTCTCTCTTACTAATATCATCTGGCTCCAAAAAGGACATTCGGAGAAAATGAGAACGCAACCTGGCCACAACAAAATCACAATGGCCATCTACATGGGAGGTAGCATCTTTAAAATAAGGGAAAAAATTTCAATTAACAAAGAGAATCTGAAGGGACTTTCACAACCAGCAGCTTTTACATGTGTGGTGTAGAACAGGGTAATTTTCTGACAGGCAAAAGATGCGCAAATTCCTGAAAAAAATGCTTCGAGGAGTGCAAAGTCAAAATTATGAACCAAATTCTGGATTTCTAGTATCTTAAATAAGAGACTAAGGTATCAGAACCAAACGCATTACCTAGAGCACCCTTCTAAATAACTTGAAATTGAGCTAAGATAATAAAATTGAGGAAATAAAAAAATGAGAAATATTAAAATAAAATGAGATGAATCTCTTGAGAAAACTAAATATTATACTACAACAAATATTATCTCGAGTTCTCCATCATGCATTGAACACTTTACTTTTGATTTAATGTTTTGATTTTTATATTTGCATACGGAGAAAAGCTACATTCCTAAGGAATCATTACATAAGCTGAAAAGCTCCTGTATACTCCATGTAAGAATATTTATTCATTTATTCAACAGAATCAATGACAAGCAAGTTGTTATCAATGCATTAAAAGAGAATAAAAAGGTATCAATATAACAACATTTGCGTTTAAATAAAGACAACTATGATGTTGCAATTGCAATAATGGAAAAGAAACAGATATCTATATAAGAGGGTTTACCTTTAAATAAAGACAACTGTGATGTTGCCGATGCACTAAGAGAAATAAAAAAGATATCGCTGCAAAATGTTTGCCAACAAACTAAAACAACTAGGATATTACCCTTGCATTAAGTGAAAAGAAACTGGCATTGTAGGAGTATTCACCTTACAACAAAGACAACTAAGAGGTTGCCCCTGCATGAAGACAAACAAAACGGGTATCGATATTAGAGTATTCCCTTCAAACTGAGACAACTAGGTTGCCATTGCATGAAGAGAAAAGAAACAGGTATCGATAAAAGAGTATTCCCTTCAAACTGAGACACGAAGTTGCCCCAAAGCAGCAGTAGGAGCAGCTGACCTGGACAGTGGTGGCCATGACGGTAGGCGAGGACAGGTCTGTGCGCATCTCCAGTGCAGGATGGTGCAGGGCGTAGGGCAGCAGCGATCCGCCCAGAAGCACCACCGCAACCAGCAGCGACAGCAGCACGTGGTGACGCTGGTGGTGTGGTCACACAACTTACTGGATTTGCAAGGATTGTCTCCCTCATTGTTGTTCATTTACTAGCAAGTTTTGGCGGGTAAACAAACAGGTAGAAGTTTAACCTCTTCTGTACAATTGAATGGAAAGTATTTCATTTTCAAACGTATTATTTAATTTTAGCTTTACATAGTATTCCCACTCTGATTATGAAGAACAATCTGTATATAATGTGCAAGCTGTATTTAAAACCCTGTTTGGACTTCGTAGAAAAATTTTCTTTAGGTGAAACAAACAATCAATGAGTAAATGCACCAGAAGCCTTTGAATTTGTCTATTTTAGATCTTGACTATTTCAAGTCAAAATACAACACAGCCCTATAAAATTGCACATTTTTTACCAAGGCCCTACTGCTGAAAAATCTGCTTTCTCTCAGTTTATACCGTACCTTATAATAACGAGACAGTGAGAAGGCAAACGAGAAGAGCATGATGAGCATCACAAATGCAGCAGCAGTGATGGTGAAACTACGGTGAGGAGCCCCGCTGGCTGACCAGTACACCATCCACACGATGCATGCCAGCATCGTGTAGCTCAGGCAGTACCGCAGTCGTAGCCTCAGCGTTGCAATGGAGGACCGGTTGTACTCATCCTCTAATATTTCGCTGTCAAACCTGCACCAGTTGAATGGGTTCTTTTGTAAGATGCTCATAACACTGGAGTAAATATACTGTCACATGATACATTCTTCAATCACTGGAGTCTGAGTGTTGGCTAAGTTAACATTTAGCATCAAACTTTCCACTGGTCATGAGTGGGGTATTTATGAATTACTTTGGATGCAATGATACACACCAAAGTATATTTGATGGTCATTTACAGCTTTGTACCAGAACTATTTAATTGCTGGTAATTGTACACAAAACTGAAGAGAGGCACCATGTTTGATCACAAATACACCCGTGCAAGTGAGGGAATCGCATCAGGATGTTGGCATAGGTGAAACAGTCAAATTTCCTCTCACCAAGAGCCCACTTATAGTTCT
The DNA here is from genome assembly GCA_030386875.1 of Morinoia aosen. NCBI lineage: Eukaryota > Metazoa > Arthropoda > Malacostraca > Amphipoda > Talitridae > Morinoia > Morinoia aosen. Next base: position 56,619,874 of record CM059566.1, read on the forward strand.
CAGATCCACACATGACTGAGCTGCTTGAGAAATGTTAACACTTGAGAGGCAACATTAATTTCTTGACCTTGCTTCAGTCATCAATTCACCACCATGAGAGGTTAAACTATCGCACACTACACAATTCTAAGGTCATAATAAAGGATTCATTTAAATGGTGGTAATGGATACATGAATAAAGTAAAAAGTACTGAACAATATATACACTAAACTTGTGTAATTTAATGTACCTTCATAATAGATTGGTAATGAAGTGATTAGTAATTTCAATAGACTAACTGAAGGAGCATCTAGTAACATAATTTCAAAACATCATAACCATTAACTTGTACTCACATTAATGTCTCAAATGACCCAACTCTCAATAGACATTTAATTTCTCAAATAAACAAGTATGAAGACAATCTTGTGAACTGTACATGGAACATCCATCAAGATGTGTATGACCTGAACTTACCGAGGGTTCCACCAAGAGGGAGCTGCTCTCTCGAAGAGGTGAGGGCAGCAGCTACGGCTGTGCCGCCTCTGGGTCATGGAGGCGAGCAGCAGAGCATGCAGGTGAGGAGTCAGAGACAGATCCACTAAACTCTGGTCATATCCAGTGGATCCTGATCTTTGTTCAGTGTCTGCATTATTTGGCTTCTCACTGGATTCATCAGCATTGAGCAAAGGGTCGCTAGCATTTGGCAAAGGTTCAAATGAATTCAGTAATGGATCAGTAGTGTTGTGAGGTGAGTCACATGAAGCAGATAAGGGCTCCTGAACATTTATTAATGGGTCACTAGTAACTGGTAATGAGTTATTAGGAGGCATACTAGCACTGCGCACAGTCAACTGATGATCAGATGTCATTGAGTCATTGGGAACCTCCTTCACAGGTACTATACTATCATACCTCAAATTATCACAATTAGAAAACTCCTGACCAGCAGGGGAACTAAAATTGTTTTCAGAGCTACGCTGACTTATTGCACTACTTACATCACCATTCAAATTGTGCATAGCATCTCCTTTGATATTTTTATCACACGTCACAATTTTATCATCGAGGCTATCCGTGTTTTCAGGTTCTGCAACCGTGGTACATCTACTCTTAGGATCTGAAGGCACAGATGTTTCATTTTCATCTGAATCTTGATCAATTAATGGAAAGCTTACATCACCCGTTAGTGATAATCGTGCTAATAATGGATGACTTTCAGAAGCTAGACTATTGCCGTTGAATAAATTCAAATTACTACGACTACTGCCCTTTATCGTTTTGTCATGTGATATTTTTGAAGTAACAGAAGAGGTTTCACTGATGTTAAGGTCAACGGAAGCAACTTCAGCAGCAGGACTCCTTTCCTTTACCAACTTTGCAAGTGGAAGACCTGGGGAATTTGATGAATTTCTGCAAGTTTCTTCATTTGAAATGTCTAGGGATGGAGGTGGGGACTTGGAAGAAATAGAGCTCTGGAGGTTTGGAGGGGCCTCAAGGCCTGCATTTTCTTGCTCATTCTTGCATGAAGAATGAGCATCTGCAGCTCCTTTGATGTGCTCTTTGCCACTAGCTTGTGATTCTTGAGCGTCCTCTTCATTCTGCCAAATTACAATGAAATTAGCAACAAAATGTCAAGATAGAAATGCCTATAACTTTTTATCAAATTCTTTTACCTTTTACATGGTGTAAAACATTTAGTATTATTATACATACAGAAAGTATGTTTTGTTTTGATTTTGAAAACAACCATCATATGGAAAAATAAATATACAAATCTTTGGAACATCATGATTGAAATGATTATCAAAAGAAAAAAGAAAATGAGTAACATATGTAGCTATGAAAGTCAAAACTATGACTTCAAAATAAAAATTTGAAAAAAAACAGCACAACCAAAAAGTACAAATACCAATATGAAATAGAATAAAATAAACTTGAAAATTGAACTACTATATATTGAATGAAGTTTGAAGTCATTTTTGAAATACACAACCACACACAAGCATTATGTAATTGACAACCTAAATTCAAGAATAAAGCAATTTTAGAGTGAATTTTATACTTAACATAAAATGGGAAGGCTAAGAAAAATTTCTCAGAGAAAGACAAATTTGATCAGATCATCAGCTCTTTCAATAAGGATTTGGTTCCACCAAACACACACAACTAGCATAGTATTGTAGAGCCAGGTGATGCTGCTTCAACCGCAGAGTTCCAATTATGCCGAGTGATACAGCAGCCTTACTTATGTACTTCTCCTGCAGTTGGTATCGGTGATACGCGGCGGAGAAGTTGGAAGTTTTTATTGAATAAATTTACATTGAGACATATTAAGATTATTGAACACAAAAAGACTAGAATTGAGATTTGAGGGGTAACTAAGGTAGGGCACTATAGTAAAATCCAATCCAAAAAGCACTCATAGTTACATAAATTGAATCATGTTACAGCCCCTATATGAATTCCAAATACATTGATATTTGGCCATAAGTTATGGTGAAATGCAAGGGAAGACAATATTGGCAAGAAAATTAGTTTAGATAACTTGAAAACACACAAGACTATATATCCAAATTTGTACTTTATTCCTACAGAGTAGATTATTGACTGAGTAATGACAATTCCTATATTTGTTTCCTTTTTCAATTTTACAGGAAGTTTCATAATTGTTACATTAGGTTTTCAAATTAAAATAAAGAGTCCATATTAGCAATATTTGATATGAATATTTTTGTTTGATCATAAAAAGTCATTACACAAGCAATTTTTTTATCTTAAACTCTAATAAATGGACAAAATCATTAACTATTTTGAATGATTTATAATAAAATTTTGCATTTACCTATCATAGACATATACTAGGGTTTCAAAAAATAATATTGGAAGCATTAATTCAACTGTAGCACTAGGACACTGGTTTCCAAACAGCCAGGTTGTGATACCAAGACTGGTGGATCAAAATTAATGAAACCAGTCAACAAATTTGGCAATCTGGCATTAAATTGTTCAAACTTAGTTACATTAGTATTTAGAAATACTCAAGGAAAAATAGTTTACTGTTACTTGTAATTCAAAACTTTCTGCATCCAGGCATACTAAAGCAGCTTTTTTCAGATCTTTCACTCTTAATCTACTAGGGTATAAATGTGCTAGTTGACAGTAGTGAATTTTGTGAAAATTTAAATTCAAGCTTCTTACTTTATTGTGCACAGCTAGAGAGGAAAAATATGAAGTGAAATGTACAAAAATCATCACTATATCTTGTATAAATAAAGAAATACTCCAGATTAGCTATACACACATAATTGCAGCAGAAAACAAAATAGTTTTTACAACCAAGTAAATATCACTATGTGTACAGAGACTTTGAGCATTTTTTACTCATTTTTCAACAAAATATCAGAATGAAATGTCATTCAAATTTCAACAGTCAATGAACTTACAGAATGAAGGACTTTTCTTACTTACCTCACTATATAAAGGGTTGTATGTAGACATAGTACTTTAAATAAATAAAAACTTCAGATCCATTTCATAACTTAACATATTAAATGAATGAAATAAAAATTACAATGCAAGTAGCCTATCATTTGTGTTCTGCAATGAAAAATAAACATTAAATAGATTCTATGAATTCCTATAAGCCTTTCTAACCCCAAAATAAGGTGTTTCAAAGGAAGGAGGGCAATGTCTATACACAAGCTGTGTTTCCACTCAAGAACCCTGTATACAAAACTTGAAATTAAAAAATGATGGCAGATGGTTTCCTTGAGTTTTTGGTATGAAGCAGACTCATCTAAGGGAATAAATGAGGGGTCATTGCATGCAACACTGTTGCATGAACCATGACAGCAGCAACAATGAGTGTCTCATAGGAGACCTTGTTTATCAAAAATAAGCCCCAGTCATTGCAGATCATCAGACCCTCTCTAGGGAAATATGTTTGAAGTCATCATCTTCTATTCCACACATTCAATAGTCATCTACAACAGTCATATTGCATTTTTCATCTAAACCTACTCAAAAGCTTAAATGAGAGTCATATCCAGCATATCTGGAAAAACATTAGTTCTTTCCATACTGCTCAAATTTAATATTAATGAAATGCCCTTTTTCATACTTGTACTTCCTGCGCTTCAAAATCAGATATTCTATTTTTTTTTAATTTGCCACAATAATCAATGCATTAATAATCTAATATAACCTTCATTTTACCTCCATGCATCCTGCTTACATTTAATACCTTACACCTTAATGCAAATAGGAGTTCACTATAAAAATTTCATAAAAACTTGACTTTGAGAGATTCTTTACAGCATTCAAAGTTGACATAGATTTTACTCTTATGCTACGTTTCCAGTTATCAAGTCCATATTCTCTTGTTAGTCTTTCTATCTTGGCTTCCACTTCTTACAATCCTATTCAAGTCCAACTCCTTTGTACTCTAAATGCCAGTGATTAATATACCTGCTCATTTTAATGCAAATGACCTGATTGGTTGATTATAACTTAGTTTTGGGATGTTCAAAAAGATGAAGGCTTAATTCAAGATGGAATTAGGAAATGTGGAATCAATGCATAGGATGTGTTGAGATCTAATCTAATAATTGCGTCTAATTTCATATGCCATGAAATAAGATCCATGTCAAAAAAAATTAGAGTTGCTCTAACCCAGGACAGCATTGAACCAGAAAAGATTATCTTTAACAAAATAAAAAAAATATTTCAGCAAAAAAGAAGGCCTGCCTAACTGTCAGTTTGGCCCCTCTAATGTTCCTCTTGGGACTATAAATATGACTTATATCCCTCCAGAGGGGAAATTTTTTTAATGTTCTGTTTCCTTACTGATTCCAATTAGGGTAACTCATCAAATATCGAACAGAAACCACGTGTGTCTAGAAACAATCTTCATAAATTGGTAACTTTAGCTCTGAATAACTGTTGCGGGCCTCAAGATTATTCTTGAACAGTTGCTTTCTTCTTCTGTGATGTCGCTTTAAAGACAACGTAGATTGTTGGGATTTATTTATTGTTCTAAAGATGGAACACTTTAGTAACATAATTTCATCAATATCGAACATGAATCAAACAAGAATTTTGATCCAAACAGGTTTTTTGTTCAAGTTTTGAATCCAAACACAACTTACTAAAAACTATATATGGCAATATATACGGACGTGTTCAACATTACAAAGTGTATTATACGGGTCGAAGGTCAATTTAATTACTGAAGAATATATTTGTTACAAAAATAAGTAAAATAAAATAATATCTCCGTCTTAACTGTATACAAGCTCAGTCTACCTTCCCAGACGATATACGTTTCAGTACTTAGCCATAATCGTAAATCTAAGATCTAGAAAATGTATTGTAGTATAAAGATGAAGGCGCTCCTTAAATATATTGATATATCTCACAGCCTTTAGTCATATCAATATAAATATTTATATTGATATATCTCACATATTATTATATTTATTTATCACTAAAATAGGAGTTTTAGATGTAAGATCACTGGCACTGAGCAAGTTTGGATGTTTATTAAATTTATTACGCGCATATTTTCAAAGTTGTTCGAAAATCAGTTCAATTCGATATTTGACGAATTACTTTAGATATTGACCCAAATGCCTTTTTCATGAACTTCAACCAAACTTTGTTTTATCCAAATATTTATTTAGAAATTTGTTTTACTTTTGCTCAATTGTAATCTTAAAATTCAAAAAAGCTCAGAAAGAAGACTTAATACTGAATCATCTTTGATAGCATACCTTTTATAGCTACTTCAGAGCCCATAATGCTAAAAATTTACTTAATTTTAATGCACTTTCAACTGTTCAGAAATTTGAAAAGAGGGTTAGTAAAACAAGATAAAATTTGAAGAAGAAAATAGTAGATACAGGAAGATAGGGAAGTATTCAAAGATGTCTACAATAAAAAAAATTATTCCACTTCAACATGAGGTAATTATTCCACTTCATTCACCCTTTGGAAGCAGTAATTCCATAAATACACTACATGTTTTTGAAAAAATATATATCTTATAGTTAATATTAATATAAAATTTTACGATTTTCAACAAAAAATGTTTCCAAAACAGAATACCTAGAATAAATTTAGTGAATTCCAAGCCCACAAAGAAATGAAGCAACTTTTCTGAAGAGGTTTTATTATCATTGTTATATAAGAAAGTTTAAGCCACCCTTTAGAATTACAAAGATGTTCAATGAGAGGAAGGATGAAGGCACCATTTATTATGGAGTTGAGAGAATGGGGATCTATGCACAAGGTGCATAGAAACAGTAAGCCAAGAAAGTTGTTCATGAAACAAGAAAAGTTGAATAAGACAGTAGTAGGTGCTGAAAAACAAAACAGCAGTGAACTAAAAAAATGGTCTGTAACAAAACAAAAACCTACTCTATTTGAACAAAAACAAGGCCTACTTAACCCTTGGCTTAGTCCCTCACATAATTCCCCTGGGAGAGCTAATTCCTATTGAGACAATAGTTGTTTCCTCCTGAGGGGTAAAGAGGTTATAACTTTACAATTGAGCAGTAGGTGTGGATATTTTAGAATAGGGCTATACATTAATAAAAAAAAAGCCTAAACTTTCTTGCTCTATACTTTGAACTTGCAAAATGACCACTCACATATTTTAAAAATCGATTCTAGACATATAGGCCTAGCCAGAATATATTTATCTGTAAATGGAATATGTCTGTTTTCTCAAATTTTCAAACTGTTAGCATGTTCAATTGTCTCTTTACTAAATTACTTCATATTTATGAACACTAGGGTAATTCATCAAATATCGAACTGAACTGATTATCGAACAACTTTGAAAATATGCGCGTAATAAATTTAATAAGCATCCAAACTTACTCAGTGCCGGTGATCTTACGTCTAAAACTCCTATTTTAGTGATAAGACCTCATTTCTGTGAGCTGCAAACTGCTACCAGCTGTTGCGAACGCATTTTCTGTACGACCCTTACAAATTGGTCATATTTTTCCACTTGAAAAATCTTACGCACCTCGGGAAAATTGCGACGGTTTAACTGCTGTTGTGCCAACGTCAACCTCCCGTCATAACTAGAGATTAGGATTGTCATATGATGTTCTGTTGCCGTATTTTTTTCTTTCCGGCTAAAACCTTGATAATTATTCCATGTTCGACATTCAGTTCCTATTTCATGTCACTATTAAATACTGAACAAAGGTGTTCAAATCGAAATTCCTTAAAAATCATGAATTTATGCCTCGAACAAGGCTTTTCGATTCTTAATTCTTTTAAATAACTGAATCGATCTATTGAACGCCTGTTTCATTTCCTTAAAATATTGTATTAATGCTTGATAATAACATTGAAGTAGTTGAAGATGGTGACCAATCAGCTGCTGGTGTTCCAAGGCCCTCAAGATCATCAATGATTTGTCTAGCTACATTTACTGATGATCAATCCCTTGCCAAGAAAATTGATGCAAGCATCAATAATAATTCATTGACGAGTGCTCTACACTCTACTTCAAAAAACGTCACACAGGTTGATGATCACAATGATGGTTCAACAAGCACTGCAAATGAAACATCGACATCATATTCAAATTTTGATGACTCTCCATTCAAATGCTTCCTGAAAATAAGTAATGAGACGGTTATTTCAAGAAAATCCAGTGCACCAAAGCCAGTTACACCTAGTGCTATTACAGGGAAGATGTACCATGAGACATTAAAACTGGCACAGAAGAAGAAAGCTAATGCAATAGCTGAAAAGAATCAAAGGAAGGAAGAGAGAGCAAAAAAGAAGGCACTGAAACAAGCTAAAGGAAAGTCTACAAGGATTCGTAAGGAAAGTTCCAGCGAGAGTGAAGATGAGGAATCTAGAGCTGCTTGCCAAGCCTATGGTGGGAAAGACAGGTGGGAAGACAACACTGCATGGATTGGATGCAACACCTGTGATGCGTGGTTGCACAGGGATTGTGTTTCTGAAAAAGTTGGGAACATGACCGAAGAAGAAATCGAACATTTCAATTTTGTTTGTTTAGCGCGTGAGAGGCAAACGATTTGTATTAAGCGGGAGAAATAAGTTGGAGCTTGCAGCAAACCTCCGCACAAGGACCTCTTGGGAGGAACGCCTTGTTCGTTGTACAGAGGGCCCGTTGTGCAGGGGGGGGGGGGGGGGGAATCCCTCCTCGGCACAATTGATAATCCCCTCTGCACAACAAACATTCATCAGTTTCCTCTGTTGTGCGGAAGTTGGTTGTGTGGGGGGGTTTACTGTAGGTATAATTGGCTATAGTCTTGAGACATATCTAGTTGCGCGGAAGTCCATTGAATTCAAAAGGAATTTACCTTGTGTCAATTAGCCTATGGCAATATATCCGGACGTTTTTAACATTACAAAGTGTATTATACGGGTCAAAGGTCAATAAAAAGTCAATTTAATTACTAAAGAAAATATTTGTTACAAAAATAAGTAAAATAAAATAATATCTCCATCTTAACTGTATACAAGCTCGGTCTACCTCCCCAGACGATATAGGCTACGTTGCAGTACTTAGCCATAATCGTAAATCAAAGATCTAGAAAATGTACTGTAGTATAAAGAAGAAGGCGCTTCTTAAATATATTGATATAGGGTATCTCACAGTCTTTTTTCCCTAATCCTAGATAGTCCTATAAAGTTTTTTGTAAGTTGTGTTCGGATTCAAAATTCAAACGAAAAACCTGTTTGGACCAAAATTCTTGTTTGATTCATGTTCGATATTGATAAAATTATGTTATTAAGGGAACCGTACTCCCAGAAAATCGAATTTTCTTGAGATATTGGGTTTTAGCTGCCATAGGAAGGGTAAGACGTCAGGTACATCCTGTGAAAAAATGAAGTTCGTACGTTCATTGTTTCGCCCGCTACGGGGGTTAGAAGTATGGGGAGGAGGGGAGGGGGAAGTGATATTTTATCACGTTACACCTTCCCCTTGGCACTTTCTTCACGGCTTGACGTTACTATGCCTTCTTCTATGTCTCTTCTTTACTGTATAATGATTTCAAGGGTCCTTGCTGACCCAAAAAAAAATAATAAAGAAAAAATTGAAATTGTTTATATATCTTTGTTTACCTGTTTTGCCTTATTTTGGAGGACCGGAATGTGGGGCTTCAAAATATAGCGTCTTCCACAGTTTTTGAGCTACAGTGATGATTTTAGTATCAAAAGAACCAGAATTTAATCCTCTACAAGATGACGTGAGCTTTTATTCATTTTCGGAATAGAAAATTAGCTACATTTTCTTTTGTCGGGAAAAGTGTGAAAATGGGTCAAATTTTTGTATTTTATCATTTTTTTCAAAAAGTATTTCGAAAATTCAACATAACTCCACGTCACGTTGTAGAGAATACATTTCTGCTTCTTTTGATACCAATATTATCTCTGTATCTCAAAATCTGATTACGTCCATAGATTTTCCCCAGACCCCTTATTTTGACGTTTTCTTTGAATAACACGTTTTCTATCGGGAAAATTGGAAAAACACACGAGTCCAATCTTAATCCTTGTTCAATTTTACATACCTATAGCAAGTTTCATGAAGATCGGTCAAATAGTTTAGGATTTTTTTTTTTTTGGGAGTATGGTTCCCTTAAAGAGTTTGATTTTTAGAACAATGAATAAATTCCAACAATCTACATTGTCTTTAAAGCGACATCACAGAACAAGAAAGCAACTGTTCAAGAATAATCTTGAGGCCCGCAACAGTTATTCAGAGCAAAAGTTACCAATTTATGAAGGTTGTTTCTAGACACAGGTGGTTTCTGTTTGATATTTGATGAATTACCCTAGTTGACAACTTTTAGACACAGCAAGGTACAATGTCAGGATGATTTGACTATGAAATATTGAATGGTTTATAAATTCAGTAATTCATTATGATTAAAAAAGTTTGAACTTATTGTTGTTGTCTAAAACATTTCAAATAAAAAATTGACATATATATAACTGTATGATAAAATTTTTTCAGTATAACAGAAGCCGGATAACTTTTTTTTCTTGGCATGTAACATTAACTAATATTCTTTTTCATAAATATTTTCTTCTATATTTTGCATACAAAAAATTCTGATAAATGTTGAGGATTAACCGGGAATTGATTTTCCACTTTTCAAATCCTAACCATAGTGAATTAAATTGAAATAAACAAGTTTTCTTCTATGCACTTTCCGTCGTAAATAAGTATTTTACGAATTATAGCGGTAGGTTTAGTTTCATCTTTGATGACAAATGCGGTTTGATAAACAGCTAGGTACTCATTGATTTTTTAATTTTTCTGCTAACATCATGGTAAAAACATCAAAATAAACTACTTTTCTCCCATACACTTTTTTTGTCAAATGAATATTTTACGAGTTAGCGCGATAGGTTTAGTTTTGTCTTTGAGGTAAATGTTGAGGACTTGACCATAATCGATTTTCCACTCTTTGATCAATAAAGATTGTTGATGAGACCAAAATAAACAAGTTTTCCTCAATGCACTTTCCGTCGGAAATAAGTATTTTAAAAGTTATGGCATTAAATGAGTTACCGTAACTCCAGTGTTTGAGGCGGGGAAAAATACACCGCGCGGTCCGACGTGAAAGTAAACAGGCGTTCCCGCGCGCCAACCAAGCCGACGAAGAGCAAACCCCCTATTACAAACGTAAAGAGGTTGGGTCGTGAGGGGTAGCAACAGATCTTTTAGTGAAAACTATAAAACTAAAATAACTGTGGGTAAACCTGAAGGACTTGACAGTTGTCGATTTTCCAATTTTTGGTGCCTGAACCTAATTAATTGAATCAAAATAAACAAGTTTTCTTCTATGCACTTTTCGTCTCAAATGAGTATTTTACGATTTATAGCGGTAAGTTTAGTTTCGTCATTGATGACAAATGCGCTCGAATAAACAGCTACTCGTCGATTTTCGAATTTTTGTTGCTTGAAACATGGTAATAACATCGAAATAAACAACTTTTCTTCTATACACTTTTTTCGTCAAATGAGTATTTAACGAGGTATAGCGGTAGGTTTGGTTTCGTCTTTCAAGACAGACCGCTGGAAGCGAGACGCCATTGCAGTATTGCCATACAACTCGGTCAAAGAATTTCTTTCCGCTTCAAAGACTGGAGTCGCGGTAAGTCATTTACCGCTATAACTAATAGAATACTCATTTGAGACAAAAAGTGCATAGAAGAAAACTTGTTTATTTCGATCTAATTAACTATGCTAAGGCATCAAAATTTACAAAATCGACAACTGTCATCTCCTTCAGATTTACCGAACTGTGGCTACCCCTCACGACCCAAACTCTTTACGTTTGTAATAGGGTGATGCACACTGGAGTTCCGGTAACTCATTTAATGCCATAACTTTTAAAATACTCATTTCCGCCGGAAAGTGCATTGAAGGAAACTTGTTTATTTTGGTCCGATCAACAATCCTTGTTGATCAAAAAGTGGAAAATCGATTATGGTCAAGTCCTCAACATTTACCGTCTTTGATAACGAGCGCGGCAGAAGCGAGGCTCCATTGCAGTGTTGCCATTCGCTGGGCTCGAATTACTTCCCGCTTCAAACACTTGATTTATGGTAACTAATTCACCGCTATAACTTGTAAAATAATTATTTACAACGGAAAGTGCTTAGAAGAAAACTTGTTTATTTCAATCTAATTAACTATGTTTAGGCATAAAGGAAATCAAATATTGATTCCCGGTTAATCCTCAAAATTTACCAAAATTTTTTCTAAAAAGTTAAAATATTGGTTTTATTCTCAGATGCAAAATTTTGAGTAATGGCTTAAAACCAAGTAGAATTTACTCTACAAATTTGATCATTAAGATAGAGTTCATAAGGCTCATTAAATAGGAAAAATAACAAATAATAAAACAAAACCCACAACACTTCTGCCAATTCAATTCAATGGGGTATTTAAACTCACAAAATAACAGCAACTTTCTTCCAAAAAAGGAAATGAAGAGCCAGATACTTAATATTCAGTGCTTAGCATGCCGAGATGAGCAGTTTCTGTACATCTAACACAATATTCTATAGGAAAAAAATCACTAAACAAGTAAAACCCAGAAGACCGAAAAAAATATACAGAAATAAAAGAACATGCCATCATTGAATGAACGAAATTGGATTGAATTATTGGGCATCAATATTTTTTATGCTTTGTTTTTCTCTTGAGCGGATTGAAACTGTGCAACCGACTGCGGAATTCTGAATTTCTGGTCCTCCGACGAATATTGTGATGAATTAAAGTGAAGTTGCTGAAAAATGGTATAGTTTGTATATTCACGTGAGTACAGTGTGTGACTTTGTATGGAGTGCTCGTGAGAGTAGTTTTTTTTTGTTGCGTGAGAGTTGAGACTGAGCATTGGACTTTGGTGTGGTGACTTGCAATTTTTGACTGAGGTGTTTTGACTGGTAGTTAAGCTTTCTTTGCATATAAAGAGTATAGTGTGTGACATTGTAGAGAGTGACTGTGAGTAGTAGAAAACGTTTTTGTTTCTTTTTGTTTGATAACTTGATTTTCAGTAGATTTGGTGAGTGAAGACATCTTCTGCCTGTGAAATTTGAACTGAGATAGAAGTCTGTGTTTGAGGATGGCAAGAAATAGGACTGGTCGTAGGAAGGGAGGTGCAAGTGGAATGGATGAGGAGATTGAGTGCATGACTTGTAAAGAGTGGGTTGATATAGATGCATGCAAAGGTTTGAGAGAGATGAGTCGGAGGAAGTTGAGTGATCTTGTGTTTACGTGCTGGAAATGTTTGAATGACGAGAGAAAGAAGTTGGAAGAGGAGGTTGAGAGATTGACAATTCTGATGGTTGCTTTAGAGGCTGACTTGAAGGATGAAAGTAAGTTGAATGAAGGAAAGAATGAGAATGGTGCAAATGCAGTGAATGAAGAGGTAAATGGTGGTGGTGCAAGGAGTGCAAATGAAGTGGATGATGGTGCAAGGAGTGCAAATGAAGTGGATGATGGTGCAAGGAGTGTGAATGCAATAAATGAAGTGAATGGTGGTGCAAATTTGCCAGATGAGAGTAGAAGGATGAATGAGCATGATGAAAGAAGTACGAATGGGAAGAGAGTGAAGGAGCAACCTGTTGATATGCCACATGAGGTGCAGGCGCCTGTAGTGGAAGTGAATGGAAGGAAGATGGATGGAAAGAGTGATGTGAGTGGAAGAGTTGAACGAAAGAGTAGTATGAAAGGGAGAGTGAGACCGACGATTAGAATATGTGGTGACAGCATGGTGAAGAATGTGGATAGGTTTGTGAGAATGACTGACCGTAGTGGATGTACGAGCATGAGAGGAAAGGGAGTGAAAGAGATTTGTAGGCATGCTGAAGAAGTGATAGATGGAATGGATGAAGGGATGGTTGTACTGCAAGGAGGTGGCAATGGATGGCTTGAATGTGGGAGAGAGAGCGTACGGTGAATGCAATTATGAATGTGGTTGAAAGGGCGCGAAAGAAAAATGTAATAGTGGCTGTGACCAGCCTGTTGAGAAGGCCTGCATGTGGTGAGGAGAATGAAAGGGGGCGAAAGGAGGTGAATAGGGAAGTGCATGAAAGGATTATGAGTATGAAAGCTGAGAGTATGTTAGGATTGGCGGTTATGCTGCTAGTTATCCACTTCCAACCCTAATCTTTCTTATGGCTCGATAGTGTTTTCAAAACGTGAGAGAAGGTTAATAAAGCATGGGAAAACTCAGCTCTTTTTTTTATTGGAGGAACGCCAGGCAGACTGGCGGTGAGCTTGACTGGAAGACTTGACTAGGTGGAGGCACTCCGTGCCGGCGGGGTCCGGTGAGTTGATGGTGAGATCCGGAGGTACGTGAGAGTGTTTGGGGAAGGTACGGCCAGTTAAGGTAAGGCCTGGTAAGGTAAGGCCTGGTAAGGTAAGGCCAGTTAAGGTAAGGCCTAGTAAGTTAAGGTAAGGCCAGTCAAGGTAAGGCCAGTCAAGGTAAGGCCAGTCAAGGTAAGGCCTAGTAAGTTAAGGTAAGGCCTGGTAAGGTAAGGCCAGTTAAGGTAAGGCCTAGTAAGTTAAGGTAAGGCCAGTTAAGGTAAGGCCTAGTAATGTAAGGTAAGGCCAGTTAAGGTAAGGCCTAGTAAGTTAAGGTAAAGCCAGTTAAGGTAAGGCCTAGTAATGTAAGGCCTGGTAAGGTAAGGCCTAGTAAGTTAAGGTAAGGCCTAGTAAGTTAAGGTAAGGCATGGTAAGGTAAAGCCAGTTAAGGTAAGGCCAGTTAAGGTAGCACAACAAAGAAAGGTCCAGGGAATGTGTGTGTGTTGGCGACGTCGTTGAGGTCACGGACGGAGACAACCACAAGCTACGAAAGCTGAGCGAGAGTGACGCCTAGGAAACCAAGCGTCCTGCGCGATTGTTGCCAAATTCAGAGGCTTAAACACGAAAATGTCAATCATGACTTTTAATTTTATGCTTTTTGCACAAAAACTTTAAAGATTACCTATTATAAGTAGAAAATAATTAATAGTATTTTAGAGTAAGATTTTTAATGCTAATAATTATTTTATTTAAGTGCAAATAAGAAAGTTTATTATTTTACGCTTTTGTAGCTGATGCTACATTACCCCCCAAGGCGCAGACCGAACGGTCCACCCGCTGCAATCATTTGTAGCGGGAAGGAGTTCGAACCACGCGACCATGCCGGGTTTGGCGGTCGGAAAATGTTACTGAGCGGGGAAGTTTCACCAAACGATGCTGCAAATTTAGATCGGCAAGAGTTCTAGGAACAGGGGTTACTGCCGCGGGCTCGTCTGGTCTCTCCAGACTTGTCGCTGTTTCAGTAAGAGGGCTAGAATTAGAATCTACGATAGGCTTAGGGATAGGGTTTGAATGAACAGGCACATAGAAAGGATTACACTCAAGTTGACTAGGCAACAATGCAGCCAACCGAGGAAGCTGAGATGGTAGATATGGTCGAGTCTCAGTGGAAAGGAAATTCTGTGGAGAGAATGAAGGGTTAGGAATCACACTATTATCGGAGGTAAATGCGACCTTTAGTCGATCTATGCTCACAGGGTCGGGTGAACCAGATCTGTCAAGGATGAAATACTTGGGCGTCTTTTTCAATATTTTGAATGGGCCATCATAAGGGCGTGTGAGGGTTGGCTTTATAGCATCTATGCGAACATACACGTGGGTGCATTCTTGCAAGGCAGGATCAAGTTTGTCCTTAGTCTGAGGCATTCGTGGAGCTACGTACTTGATCTGACGCATGCAATCTTTGAGACAGGTTACATATGCGGAACGGTCAGCAGATGAAAATTCAGGCAAAGGTTTTGGGTCAACAATGTCGCCGGGGAGATGAAGTGTTTTCCCATACAACATTTCTGCTGCTGTGCATTGCTGATCCTGTCTATGTAAATTTCGGATGCTCAGTAGTACTACTGGAAGTCTGTCAGTCCAATCATTGCTGCAGTTCAGGCAACGCAATGCCGATTTTAAGTCTCTGTGGACCCTCTCAATAAGTCCGTTCGACTGCGGATGGTAAGCGGTAGTGTTTACGTTTTCACACCCTAAAGCGGTGCTAAGCTCACTCCAAAATTTGGAGGTAAATTGTGATCCCCGGTCATGCGTGACACTTAAAGGAACCCCAAAATCTGGAAATCCAGTTGGTCACAAAGGCGCGAGCTACAGTATCAGTTTGGGTATCAGGAAGAGGCACGGCCTCAACCCATCTAGTGAACCTATCAATTATGGTTAACAAATAGGAATACCCCCGCGATAGAGGCAGAGGACCTACCAAATCTAGGTGGACCGCGTCGAACTTGTGACCTGTGAATGCACAACTCTGCAGCGCTGCACGATTATGTTTCACAACTTTGCTACTCTGACATGCGTGGCAATTTTGCACAATTTGCTTGACCTCTTTACGCATCGCTGGCCAGACGAAACGATCGGAAATCAAACGCAATGTACGGTTAATACCAGGATGAGAGAGAGAATGATAGTGAAGAATAGCTACTCTGCGAAGAGTCGCAGAAAGATACAAACGAGAAGGTCGCTCAGCATCACGGTACACGCCGTCAACCAAGGTTAATTTCAAAGAGGAAGTGTTAGAAGGTTTGAGAAGATCCTGAAGTTCAGGATCCTCCTTCTGAGTCTTGGAAATATTTCCGAAGGTGATTTCACCACTGGTTTGGACAGAATTGATTCTAGATAGACAGTCAGCGACAGTATTGTCGAGACCTTTAATGAAGCGGATGTCAGTGGTAAACTGACTAATGGAGGACAAGTGTCGAGCTTCTCTTGGCGAATGTCTTTCAGAAGGCATCTTAATCGCTGAGGTCAAAGGTTTGTGGTCTGTGTAGATCACAAACTCCCTTGCCTCTAGAGCATAGCGAAAATGTCTCACAGACAGATAGATAGCAAGGAGTTCCCTACCGAACGCGCTATAAGCACGCTCAGTGGGCGATAGCTTTTTGGAAAAGAAAGCAAGGGGAGAGATATTAGTACCTACTTGTTGTTGCAAAACGGCACCTACAGCAGTACTTGAGGCATCAACTACCAAACTGAAATCAGCATTAGCAATAGGGTAGCACAATTCCGTCGCGGTAGCCAACTTGTGCTTAATATTGTCGAAGGCTTTGCGCGCATCCTCCGTCCATTTTACCTCAGCAGATTTGCCTTTTCGTTTAGGTTCGAGCAAATCTGACAAAGGAGCTAAGGTTTGAGCACAGTTGCGTATGAAGCGGTGATAGAAGTTAACAGAACCCAGGAACCTTCTCAGTTCCTTCTGGGTCTGTGGAAGAGGAAAGTTTTTGATCACTTCTACTTTGGAAGGCAAAGGTTTTAGACCTAGGCTAGAGATTTCATGACCTAAGTAAATCAGTGATGGCTTTCCGAGCTCACATTTTGCAGGGTTTACCAGGAGTCCATTGTCGGACAGTCTTTGAAACACGACCCTAAGATGGTCTTTATGTAGCTCCGGGGTTGCGGATGCCACCAGAATGCCGTCAAGATACACATAGGCGAAATTTAAGTGAGATCTGAGAAAATTTCAGCCATATGGCGTTGGAATGTCTGAGGAGCATTCCTCAGGTCGTATGGCATCTTTAGGAATTCAAAGAGACCAAACGGAGTGATTACCGCGGTCTTAGGGATAGCGCTCTTCTCAAGTGGAATTTGATGGAAGGCGCTTTGTAAGTCTATTTTTGAGAAAATCTGTGCTCCCTCTAAATTTGCACTGAAATCATGAAGGTAAGGAATAGGGTAGCGATCAGGTACAGTAACGGCATTCAACCTACGGAAAACCCCGCACGGTCTGAATTCACCGTTAGCCTTGGGTACTAGCAAAAGAGGGCTAGCCCAAGGGCTTTTGGAACTGCGGATGATGCCATTGTCGAGCATCCTAGCGAATTCTTTCTTGGCTAAAACCAATCGATCAGGCGGTAAACGCCTTGCTCGGGAATAAACTGGCGGTCCCGTGGTTTCGATATGGTATTTCGTGCTAGTCTGCATATTTGTAGAAGCTAAGTTAGAATTTGTTAGTGCAGGGTAATCTGCCAGAACCTGCTCGAACATGCACTCTTCCTTGAAGGCGATAGAGAAGGAATGCAAGACATTAGCTCTAGTTATGCTACAAGCGGGAATTGAGATCTGTGTCTCCTCGTCCCTAATTCTACGGTTTTTAACATCTACAAGAATCCCAAACTTCGCTAGAAAATCCGCGCCAATGATAGGCTCTTGGACTTCCGCGATTAGGAAGGTGAAAAGGAAATTTCGCCTCAATCCCAGACTGCACTCTAATACTCTTTCTCCATAACAAGCTATTGGCGTGCCATTTGCGGCGCGTAGTGTCGCCACTAGGTTATTCTTTTTGTCTTTAGCCGTGGCTGGGATAATTGACACACTAGAACCAGTATCGATGAGAAATCGATACTTGGTAGTGGGATCTACAATGTTCAAGAGGCGAGTAGTCTGGGAATGAGGCAACGCAGTACTCGTTACTATGCGTTGCTGTTGGCGTTTCCCGAAGTCATTTCGGTATAACGAAGACAGTGTCTAGAGGCACATTTGCGAGCTTGGTCGCCGAATTTCTCATGATACCAACACAAGAGACTGTTGGCATCGCGAGAGCGCGATCTAAAGCGGCGGTTTTGATTTGACCTATCATAAGATCTACCTCTATCGAAACGTTGAGGAGGAGGAAAAGGGTGATAGTGATAAGGATAGTCGTAGGCATTTTGATAGCTAGGGAATCTCCCTGGACCTTCTAGGATATGAGCTACACTATGACCTAGCTGGCAATTCTGGAAAGCTTGCTTTAGCTCTGCGATTTCTTGCTGCATCTTATCTATTGTTGCTGAGGATTGATTATTAGCAGTATTTGCCGGGCTAAAATTTGCAGCTGATGCGTTCAAGGAAGCTACCTGCGGCGTGTGTGTCATGTTTAAGTTGCGCATCACTGTTTCTGTGGACTCTGCAAGCATCTCTAAAGATTGGTCAGGGCTTGCTAACGATAGAAACGGACGCACATTACTAGGAAGTTTATTCATATAAACTTCTTTCAGAAATCCCTCAGCTACTGCAACACCCGCTGCAAGTTTTCGCAACTCCTTAACTAACGAAGTAGGAGAGAAAGAGACAGAAACAGGTGGAATTGCTGACTCATTTACTAACGACCTAAATTTGTCCGCATCGGACATCTGCAACTTTGCCAGTATCTTTCTTTTCAAGATGCCGTACGGATTAACAGCAGGAGGGTTTTCTAGCAGGTTATTGGAGTCATTTAATAATTTCGTGGGAGCTGCGGACACAAGGGCATAAAACATATCGTTTTCGTCCCTTATTTTATTATACCTAAATATTGCCTCCACTTGGTTAAACCAAGTGAGGCTGTCTTCTGGTATGAAAGGCGGCAGACTAAGAGGTTTGGTGCGCGCTCGATCTTCATTCTCTGTGTCAGACATCCTAGCAATTTCTTTTATGAATGCGAAAATGAAACTGTAACTGCTCGGAATTACGTATTTAACGCCTAATAAATTTTGATATTAAAGGTGTCACAGGTTTGCGTTATTACTTTACCTACTCAATCGATCAATAACGTTGAAAAACGGAAAGAAAGAGAGAGAATGGAAACGATAATTTTTACGGTAGTCAGAAATAAGCGTAAAGCACGGAAATAGGAGAAAAAATATTTTTCCTACCTACTGTGGCACATGAAACAAACAAGGACAGGATAACGCTGAAAAAAAATTTTGTTAGAGCTGCTCAGAGAACATTAACACGGTTAAATCCATAGAAATTCTCAAGGACTACGACATGGGAAACTTATCACTACAATGATATGCCAATATTATCCTCTCTCGCAATTTCTCAAACACTTATCGAGTTGAATAGTTTTGTTTTAAGTTTTAAGGCTTGGATTTTTATCTATGGGGTTTTAAAACTCTGGGTTGTCACCAGTGTTAGGATTGGCGGGTATGCTGCTAGTTATCCACTTCCAACCCTAATCTTTATTATGGCTCGATAGTGTTTTCAAAACGTGAGAGAAGGTTAATAAAGCATGGGAAAACTCAGTTTTTTTTTTATTGGAGGAACGCCAGGCTGACTGGCGGTGAGCTTGACTGGAAGACTTGACTAGGTGGAGGCACTCCGTGCCGGCGGGGTCCGGTGAGTTGATGGTGAGATCCGGAGGTACGTGAGAGTGTTTGGGGAAGGTACGGCCAGTTAAGGTAAGGCCTGGTAAGGTAAGGCCTGGTAAGGTAAGGCCTGGTAAGGTAAGGCCAGTTAAGGTAAGGCCTAGTAAGTTAAGGTAAGGCCTAGTAAGTTAAGGTAAGGCCAGTCAAGGTAAGGCTTAGTAAGTTAAGGTAAGGCCTGGTAAGGTAAGGCCAGTTAAGGTAAGGCCTAGTAAGTTAAGGTAAGGCCAGTTAAGGTAAGGCCTGGTAAGGTAAGGCCAGTTGAGGTAAGGCCTAGTAAGTTGAGGTAAGGCCAGTTAAGGTAAGGCCTGGTAAGGTAAGGCCTAGTAAGTTAAGGTAAGGCCTGGTAAGGTAAAGCCAGTTAAGGTAAGGCCAGTTAAGGTAGCACAACAAAGAAAGGTCCAGGGAATGTGTGTGTGTTGGCGACGTCGTTGAGGTCACGGACGGAGACAACCACAAGCTACGAAAGCTGAGCGAGAGTGACGCCTAGGAAACCAAGCGTCCTGCGCGGTTGTTGCCAAATTCAGAGGCTTAAACACGAAAATGTCAATCATGACTTTTAATTTTATGCTTTTTGCACAAAAACTTTAAAGATCACTTATTATAAGTAGAAAATAATTAATAGTAATTTAGAGTAAGATTTTTAATGCTAATAATTATTTTATTTAAGTGCAAATAAGAAAGTTTATAATTTTACGTTTATGTAGCTGATGCTACAAGTATGAGAAAGCGTGAAATGGGTTCCAGCTTCCTTGATATGGATAACCTGATCCAGAGTGGATGTTTTCGTAGAGATGGAGTCCACCTTACTCAAGAAGGTGAGATGAAACTCTCCAGGAGATACATCCAGTGGATTGGGTGTACTCATATTGTAATGGAAGGTGGAACTGGATGAATGGAAAGCTGTCAGAGCAAAAATGAAAAATGTCGTGAATTGTCCAGTAGTGTTGTGAGGTTTGGATGTATAAATGTGCGTGGATGGAATGCAGGAAAGTTAAATGACCTTGTAGCAGAATTTGAGAATGGAGATTTGGATTGTGTTGGTATAGTAGAGACCCAAATGCGTGATAGAGTCAGTTTAAAATGTAAGGAAAGTAAGTACTATATGATTGGAAAAGGGCGTGTAAGTTGGCAAAAAAGAGGTGGTGGAGTTGGTCTCATTGTAAAAAATGCTCTAAATTGGAAATTAGAAGAAATTCCTGCTGGAAATGAACCTGAGAGTGAAGATCTGTTAGTAATAAAGTGTGAAAGAATGCATGCCAGAGAATGTGTTATTGTGGTTTTATGCTATATGACAACTGATGGTATTTTAGCTTATCAAGAGAATGTGAAAAAGTATGAAATATTAACAAGAATTGTGCAAGAGCATTGCAGATGCCCTCTGATTGTGATGGGTGATATGAATGGCCATGTTGGTATACTTGGTGAGCCTGTGAATGCAAATGGACAAAAATTGATCGATTTCTGTGATGAGAATGAACTTGAGAACCTGAATGTAACAATAGGAAAGGGCTTGCATACATGGCAAAGCAGGGAATGTAAAACTGCAATTGATTATATGATAGTGAATAGTAGAGCAAGAATATATGTCAAAGAAATGTTTGTAGATGAAGATGATTTTGATATTGATAGTGACCATAAAATGCTTGTACTAGAATATAATTGGGGTGGAAAGGAGTCAATGCAGAAGGCCAGCAGAGTAAGAGAAAATTGGCGTATTAAAATGGCAAACTGGGAAGAATTTAGAAATGAATTGAGTAGATGTAACTGGAACAGGTGTGGAAATGTAAATGACCTAAATAAGGAGATTACAAGAACCTTGTATGATGTGGCAGAGCAAAAGATTGGTAGAATGAAATACAGGAAAAGTACAGGGAATGCGAGGTGGTTTACGAGTGAGATAAAGGAAGAACGAACGAGAAGGAAGACTTTAAATAAAAAACAACGCAGTATGAGGAAAATGTATGAAAGACGCAGAATTACTGAGGATGAATGGCAGAGTGTATGGAATGAGTACAAGGACCAGCAGAAGAAAGTAAAGAGAATGATCAATGAGGCTAGGGTTAAAGAAGAGAGACACCAAGTTGAAAATCTAAGAAAGAAAGGTCCAGATGGAATAAAAGATTGGTATAGGTTTATACAAGGTAATGATAGAGGTAGTGAAGTTCAAGTTGATGAATTAGTAGTCAATGGTTGCAGTGTGCAAGATAGGATGCAAATGGTGAAAGCAGTTGAAGAATACTGGGAGGACATTGGTGGAATGAATGAGCAGGTTACAGATGATGAACCGATAAATTTTCTGATTGATGAACGTGAACTGCAAATGGAAGACGAAATCACTTGTGAAGAGATTGTAAGTTTTTTGAAGAAAGTGAAAAATGGAAAGGCATGTGGCCCTGATAAGATACCATATGAGTTCTATAAATGTGGAGGAGAGAGTGTAGTCAGTATGTTGAAATGTTTATTTGATGAGATATGGAAGAGTGAAAGAGTACCGGATGACTGGAACAAGTGTAATGTAGTTCTGTTGCATAAGGGTGGACATAAGAGTATGAAACAACTTAAAAATTACAGACCAATTGCACTGGGTGACACCGTATGTAAGATCTTTTGTGGTATTTTGAATGAGAGAATGAAAAATTTAGTTGAGGAATTAGGAGTCCTGGGAGAAGAACAGAATGGTTTTAGGCAAGATAGACGGGGGGAGGATAATCTGTTTGTAGTGAGTGAAATAATGAGCGAATGAAGAAGGATAACAAGAAGGTATATTTAGCATTCCTGGATATTGAAAAGGCGTATGACAGTGGATCGGGTTAGGCTGTTTGAAATTTTGAGAAAAGTTGGTTTTAGCAGAAAAATAGTGAACATTGTACAGAGTCTGTATGAGAACACAAGTGCTATCTACAGGTTAGGAAATTTGGAAACAGGGCAAGTGAGGAGTGTTAGAGGAGTGAGACAGGGCTGTACTCTGTCCCCCCTGTTGTTTGGATTGTACACAGAAGAATTAGCAGTTCGACTGAGAGGGAGTGGTTTAGGACTGAAAGTTGGTAATGAGAGACTGAGCTGTTTGTTGTATGCTGATGATGTGGTTGTGGTTAGTGATTGTGGTCATGAACTACAAAGGATGCTTGACATTGTGAATGGATATAGTACAGATTTCAAGATGAACTTTGGTGCCGATAAAAGTAAGTTCATGGTTATAAATAGTGATGAGACTGATAGAGACCGACTGTGGAATATTGGAGAAATCAGAATAGGTAGAACAAAAGAATACAAATATCTAGGTTGTATGATAAGTGAAGATGGATGTACTTGAACTAAAGGTGAGAAAGTGGCTAAAGCAATGCAGTGGAGTGGACGGTTAGGTCCGCATATGAACCAATATGAACTTCGAACTTCTCCCAAATTGGGGAACTAATCGAGTTTGAATTCTTCAAGGTGGAATAGCGAGGAATTTCTCGAGTAACTAGGAGGGTGATATTATTACTTTAAGGGCCACCAGTGCTCGGTGTAGAGCACACTTAATTGATAACAAATGAATGAATGAATCTGACTCAGAAGGGGTTTCTGTTTGGGTAATTCGAGTTGCCTTCCTGGCATCTATTTTTCCACTTGCACTATTGCCTCTGCAGGATAATGACGGAACTGATAATCTCGCCTGGTTTATTTATGTGGACTCTGAGTGGCACAGCGGTTAAGGGATCGGACTTGTTTGCTGGAAGTCGCGGGTTCGTTCCCAGCGGTGGCGCGGAGATTTTCCCCGTTGGGTATAAGGGAAAGCTCAAGCACAATACCCCACTCAACCCAGGTGTCGCAAATGGGTACCGGCATTACGGGCGAACCGTCATGGTGTCCTATATATAGGCTTAGTTATAAGACATTTGAAAAACCAATGCTAAGATCTTATGTATCAGGCTTGATTGGAAATGAAGCATCCCAAAGATGCCGATGTTAACCTAAAGGTGAGAAAGTGGCTAAAGCAATGCAGTGGAGTGGACGGTTAGGTAGTGTGGCCAGATACAGAGCAAAAACGTACGAATGTGTGAGAGGAATGTGGAAGTATGTTGCTGTACCTAGTGTCATGTATGGTATGAGTGCTCTTGCTTGGAATGGAAGTCATCTTGAAAAGCTGGATGTGATACAAAATAAGGTAGGACGCGTAGCATTGGGTGCTCCGAAATGGACAGCTATAGAAGCCATTAGAGGTGACCTAGGGTGGAGCCTATTTTCAGAAAGAATGATGAGAGCTGTGCTGAATTATAAGGTGAGAATTGAAAGCATGCAGAATAGCAGGTGGGTAAGGCGAATCTTTGAATGGAATCTGAGTGTAAGCTATTGGGAGAAAGTATGTTGGGGGCATGCAAGGAAACTCAGTATGCAAAAGATTATTCATGTTAGAATTGGGAGGCCTGTGGATGACTGGAGTTTAATAAATGTTGGAGGTGTAGGGCCTGAGTGGGACTGCAAGAGGTGGAAGAAAGAGATTGAGAGACAAACAAAAGAGTATGGATTGAATAAGTGGAAGCTTAGCATGATGCGGAAGCCTACACTAAACTGGTATATGAAAAAGAAAGCACCTAAGTTTGAGCTGTTCTATGATGGAAGTTTTGGAAGTCAACTCTTGTTTGCTGTGAGATGTAAGTCATTGAGTGTGAACAGACGTACATGGAGATGGAATGAGAATAATAACAGATTATGTCAGCAGTGTAATAGTGGAGTAGAGGAAACAATTGAGCATTTTGTGCTGGAATGTAGTAAGTATGAGCAAGAGAGAGAGAGTTTTATGAATGTGTTGTCTGAGCAGTATGGAGAGAATGAATGGAATGCCAGATGTGCTGAAGATGATTGCGGTATGAGCTGTCTTGCTGGATTGGATCAGGAGTGTAATGCGAGTATCACTGAGGCTATGAAAGTGTTTCTTGTGCGTGCCTGGAGCAAGAGACAGTGACTGGAATGAGCCAGTCTGGTAGAATGGGCTGTAATGGCCCAATGTGCCAAGGGATGGTGTTTTGACACACTGGCTGTCCCGGTGATGCCTTCCAATGGAGGCTTGTGACAAGGATCGTAGATCCTGAGTAGTTTAGTGGACAAGTCTGGTACCAGGCGCTGAACTCTTTGTGTGAAAATTGTGGAGGGAATTGTAGGCCGTTACAAAGGCCCCGACACTGTCGGCCCTCAAGTTCAAGTTCTAAATCCTGAAATACGGGTACATTCAATTCCATCAACATTAATGCACTTCTCTGAAACTCGACAGTTTTATATTATTGAAATGTTTTCAAGCATTTTTACTATGTTTAAGCGCAAGTCAACTCTTTTCCATAAAAAAGACGGCTGTTATATAAGGGATATACGAGTTTGAGTACTCTTATATGCTTCATTTCCGTATTGCAAGCACCTGCTTTCATCCTATTTTTGGCAGCTAGTTTTGGAATGTAGGAACACTAGCTGGTAATCATAGAAAAAGAATAAAATTTTATGAGTGACACTTTAAACTTTATGGAAATGAAACATTTCTAATCAAGCCTGATATATACCGTCTTATGCGTTGCAGTTTCACAAGCTTAGCGAATAATACCAAGACAATGACGGTTACCCCTGACCAAATTTGTACCCATATCCGACTCCTGGTTAGTGTGAAGAAGCATGGAGAAATTCTTTTTCCAAACAGAATCAAACTGGTAACATTTCCAAGAAAATTAGCGTATTTTGTTGTACGACGTTTTCCTTGATGACGCAGTCACTCACTAAATGCATCCATCGAATAACTCCTATGAGCATTGACAACCTCATCCCTAGGAGATCAGTGTACTATACAGATTCCAAATGAACAGTCGTGTGAAGACGCAGTAGTGTTATTTTTTACTTTAAGGGGGCTTCTAGCTGATCATTGATACGCAACCGATTCTTCGTATATTAGTTCAGGACTCCCTAGCTGTAACAAAAGTGATCTCAAGAGAACAAAGAAAAGGGACTGTTCAGCACGTACTTCAGAAAACTGGAAATTCAAGCACACGACGTCTCACTGAGAATACATTACATGTAAAAAAGCAAGTTAAGGTGACGGAAAAAAAGACAAGGGATAGTAAAAAAAGTTAGAAACGAAAAACAGCGAAGTGCTCGTGAAAGACGAGTTTCGAAGGCATATCTAAAACCGAGGTGTCCTAACAGTTGTGCTTTTGAAGACAGCCCGTCCTCGTAGCAATTCGCTGTTGATGTACCCAATATGCACATCCCAACGACCTACCACTCGTTTCTAAACGCTCAAAGGTTTGATTAGCTGTAAGTTCAACTCCCTAACCGCAACAAAGGCGTTCCAACGATAGGAAGGATGAAACCACCATTCAAGAAGGCGTTAAGAAAACGTGAAATCTCCGCAAAAGGTGTGCTCCCGTACAACATTCCTGCGCATAGACACAGTGAGCTAACAAAGACTACGATATACGATCAAAGTTGAAGAAGAAAGTCAGACGTGCTGAAGATCAAGACAACAGTGAACAGAAAAAATTGTCTTTAAAAAGAACTTCATTTGAACAAAATGAAAGCCTGCTTAACTCAAGGTGCTCAAAATGATTGTTCCTTGACTCATGAACAGTGTCAAGCAGATACACGTCATAATTCTCAGTATAAAAGTTAATACGTAAGATTAGGAGCAGGTGCAAAAAAATTGAATGCAAATTCGTCAACAAACGCATATTTTCATCAATGAACACGAATGCTATGTATTCCTATTTGAATAGTAGGTTATAGTCAATCATTTCTTTACAGCAGAATTAAACATTCAAAACAGCTTGAATATTTCGAAAAAAAAAAAAAAAACCATTTATGAAGTACGAAAATTTTGCAGTTACTTCTTGTGTGATCTTACCCAATTGAGGAAGAGAATTGGCCCTATAACGAGTAGTTTTAAGGCAAATGCTGCCATCATCCATCCTATCTCTAGATCGTTTTGTGCTACGGACGTCATGTGTGACTGAGAGTTTCATCCAATTGCCAATATTTAAAACGCAGAACTCTTATCGTAGAATTCATTTTGAGTGTATTCTAACTGGTTTTAGATAAATTTCCAGTCTCTCGGATTCAAACGGTGATATAAGAGAAATACTCCATTTTCAGTCACCTAAATTATTCAGAAGCCAATGGAATACCGATTAGATCATCACTCTGAAACGTGAATAATTACTGACAATGAAGAGAGACTAGTTAGATGAAAATTCCCCCAGATAAAGGATATAAGAAACAAATGTTGGTACAGGTAAATTTACATCTTAAAACTTGCAGGCGTACCAGCTAAAGTTAGGGCTTGAAACCAAGGAAACCGATGGACACACAAAAAAATCCTACACATGAAGTGACGATACCATTGGTCAGGAAGAATTGTTGATGAACGAAACTAGTTCCCTATTCATGAGACTTTTAGAATACAATTTGTTAGCTACGTTAAGAACCTTCCCAATGGACTGCTCTGGTCATCATGGTGTGATGTGTATTAGAAATGATCAAGGTAACAGTTTGAAATTTATCACAAATCCAAACCTATGAAGAAATGGCAGAAAAATAGGAATAAATATTTAGCGATGCCGCTGGAAGAAAGCCAAAACTTTATATCTTGCAAGGATAGGTGCCCTCTTCCCTCTGGGTGTCCCACTTCTCGACCCACTCATGGGGGCACAGGGAGGTGTAGGTCTTCTTGAAGTAGTAGCAAGGCTCATACTCCTCGCCGCGGATTTTCTGGCAGCGATGGAAGTCGATGTAGCTCTTGTAGCAGTGCCTGTAGGTCGTGTGCACAGGTCAATAAACACACTGAGAAAATAACAAAGCATAAACAGAAAATATTTATGGTACGATAAATTCAGTAAATTTAGAATTGGTAACTAAAAATTAAATCCTGGTTTTTACAAACCCTCAAACAGGAAATGGATGAATTCTTTTTGACCCAATCATGCTTATACTACAACAGAGAAAATTGAGTTTTTGTTTTCCATATTAATTGAGGTTGTCAGTTTAAGTCAACGAGAGCCTAATTTGAATGAGGTATTTTTCTATGAATATAAATATACACATCTGGTAAAAACAGTACGATCAGTAATAAAGCTTCTAATCTTGCAGGTAGCAAGTTTTGAACTTAAGGCAATAAATATTCCTTGCATGGTTGTTGTGCTTTAAAAACTACATTGGCACACAAGAGACCCAACTGTGTATAGAAAGTTCACAAGTTTGATTATTGAGAGCTCAAACGTCACATGAACACAAGACCAGCAACCAATGTAGTTGACACCAACACCAGCAGCTCTACAATAGACCACACAAAGAAACTAACAGATTTGTCCATGCTAGTTGAACTGAACTCAATTTCCCTCATCCATGAATCTGCGACAGGGATAAAAATTTAAAGTTTTTATCAATAGATTAGATCTTAGTTTAAGCCTCCCTAACCACAGCAAAGGCATTGCAAAGAGAGGAAGAAATAAGGCACCATTTAGTATGGATTTAAAAGAAATGCAGAATCTATGCACAAAGATCAGAGAGTAATTAAAAAAAAAAAGTTTATGAAAAAAATGAAAGTTAAAGAAAAAAGTAGTAGGTACTGAAAAACAGGACAGTAATGAATCAAAAATAGATTATCCATAACAAAAACCTTATTTTATTTCAACAATAGGGAAGCCTACTTAACCTTTAGCTCAGGATCATGCATATTTTCCCCTAGATATACTAATTGTATCCCCTGAGAAGTTTTCACTGAGTAGAAAGTGAGTTACAATAGCATATACCTCCCACAACAAAATCATTAGGCACTGTGGCAAAAGACAGGCTGAGCGAAACCAATAGATCATCAAAGCTTTCAACACTAACCAAAGATAAGTGTATTCAGAATAACTTGGAATCACTGAAAACTATGACTATCTACTTTCCACACATTGCATAATATCAACAACATGGCTCCCTAGAATGTTCGGCATATCTGTCGTATGTTATAATCAGAAGACTAACAACAAAGTAGCTTTTTTATGGCATTCTTTAATAACAATTATTTTATTTGATCTAAACCAATTTAGCAAAAATCATTTTTGTTGCACACTCAGAAAGTATAGGGTAAAACAGAAAAATATTTCTGAACCCCCTAACAGCTTTAGAATTACACCAAACTCAACCCTCAAACCAGTATATACATTACCAATATCCATTTATTAGGTTGCAAAGAATGGAATCTTTAATATTTTTTACTTTAATGACTAAATTTGATCTATAAATCTAAGAAAAACCTTGGATAACACATTAATCTTGGAGAAAGAATCTTTATTTCAATGATATATTAGTTTTTACATAGGATGCAAACTTTGGCTTACCTTGTTGTTTCAGGCTGAGTAAAGTAGGTACTCACTTGGTTTGATTTTGATTGGGATACCGTGCATCAAAAGGTGCAGTCCAGGGCAGTGAATATTCACTCGACATTTTGAAGCAGCTCAAAGTTCACCAAAATCCAACCAATAAATCTGGAAATCAAAAATAACACATATAAAAAAAAAGTTTTGACTCAAAATATAGTTGTCCTAATTCAACTACTTGAAGGCACAAAATAAAAATAAAAAATTTATTTAAATTATTAAATTAAAATGATTGAGCATGAATTAGATTAGATGTTAGGGTAAATCTGAAGGATATGTCAGTTATCGATTTTGTAAATTTCGAAGCCTTAACATAGTTAATTAGATCGAAATAAACAAGTTTTCTTCCATGCACTTTCCGTCTCAAATGAGTATTTTATTAGTTATAGCGGTAAATGACTTACCGCAACTCGTGTTTGAAGCGGCAAGTTATTCAAGGAGCACGTCGGACAGCAATTCACTGCAATGCGAACTCACTTCCAGCACGGTCGTCATCAAAGACGAAACCAAACTTACTGCTATACTTCGTTAAATACTCATTTGACGAAAAAAGTGTATAGAAGAAAAGTTGTTTATTTCGATGTTATTACCATGATTCAAGCAACAAAGATTCGAAAATCGATGAGCAGCTGTTTATTCGAGCGCATTCGTCATCAAAGAAGAAACTAAACTTACCGCTATAAATCGTAAAATACTCATTTGAAAAGGAAAGTGCATAGAAAAAAACTTGTTTATTTTGATTCAATTAATTAGGTTCAGGCACCAAAAAGTGGAAAATTGACAACTGACATATCCTTCAGATTTACCAATGTTAGTTTAAAGTTTGAACCTCCCTAACCCTAACAAAGGCATTTCACAAGAGAGGAAGTAGAAAAGCTCCATTCAGAATGGAGATAAGGGAATGTGAAACCTTTGCACAAGGTGCATAGATGCAGTAAGTTAAGAAAGGAGTTTATGAAACAAGATAAAAATTGAAGAAGAGAGTAGCAGGTGCTGAAAAACAGAACAGCAGTGAACCCAAAAAATTTTGAAAAAACCAGTTCTATTTCAACAGAAGGCCTTCCTAACCTCGAGTTTGAGACCTGACATATTCCCCTAGGAGGGGCATATTCCCATAGAGACATTAGTTATCTACCTAAGGGGATTCCAATAAGAAATCTACACCCATGGGAGCTCCCAAATACTTTCAATACACCAAATTACACATCTGTTTTGAAATGATATTTCCCATACTCTTGATAAAATTTAATTTGAAACAGTAAAATTTGAAATATGCAAAAACTAAAACATCAAGCAAGACGTAATTTTTTATGCAAAAAATCTTAAGTAAAACTTCATGTAAGAATTTTTTTGAAAAATATCAATTAAGTGGCATAAATTAAAAAAGTTGACATTCAGTTACTGATATGCCATAAATTTTGAACTGTCATTCACATATACTTCAGATATTGTAGGCTTTGCATTCAATTAAAAATTTTCATGACTTCTGGGCATAATAAAGCCCTCGCATATTTTCCTTTGTAATAATGTATTAAGCAAACAGCAATGGATGAAAAGAACAAACTTATACAATATTTAATTCTAATAATTAACCGAACAGTTGATATTCTTGAATGAACATGCAGGCAGGTCATAAAATACATGTCATATTTACAATAGAGCTTGCAAACAATTTAAGGCAATAATAAATATGAATTTCTAATACGTTAACTAGCACCTCAATTATCAAGTTATAAAAAATTGTATATAACTGCAAGATCTGTTCTAAAATATGAAATGGTGCACTAACTATGCTCTGAACATTGCATTAGGAGTGCTAGGCAAGCTATTATTATGGTCAAGACAATTTTATCATAAATAGAGATGTGACTAAAAAAAAAACCATGCCATTTAAAAAAAAATACAATTTTTTACAAAAAAAAGTGGCAAAAAAACGTGGATATTTTGGTTTTTTTAAATATTTTGTCTGAAAATAACTCGGCAAGAAAAAGAACCACATTAAATTGTGTTTTCATGTCAGATTACAAAATAAAACAGCATACTTCTTAATTGGTGGTTTTCTATGGTTTTATAAAATTTTTCATTTTCTGCGGTTTCATGCTTTCATATTTCATTTATTTTACAATACATGTGAATGACCTTCAACTCCCAAAATGGTGTGTTATAATAACATATCTTTACTTATGGTCATTGATAGAGATGTGACTAAAAAACCATGCTGTTTAAAAAAAAAAACAAGTTATTTATACAAAAATTATGAATAAAAAACATGGATAATAATATATTTATATGACCTTAAAAATCCAATGCTGTTTTTTTAAAACATTGTTTTTTAATTGAAAAATCTTGACTAAAAAAAACATGGCTATTATATTTTATGGGATCAAAAAATTTTTTTTCAAATATTTTAAAAAAATCATGACTAAAAAAACATGGATGTAAATATCAGGAAAGTTATTTTTCTTCAATCGAATTGTCTTTAGAAACTTATAAACAAAGAATGCTGTTAATATTGAAATGTTTATTAGAACTGTACTAGGTCTTAGAATAAAATATCTACAAAGAATCTATTTACTCCATAAAACCTTTCGGAGACCAGCTCCATCCTCAGTCATTCAGTAAAATTTGGTGAAATGGACAATGAATTTTCACTGCTCCTTTGAAAAACATTCGACTGAATGACTTACTGAGGATGGAGCTAGTCTCCGAAAGGTTTTATGGAGTGAATAGATTCTTTGTGAATATTTTATTTTAAGACCTGGTACGGTTCTAATGGATATTAATGTATCTTATGTGTTCAAAAAATCCATGCTATTTTTTGAATGTTTTTGTTACAAAAAAGTCATCACTAAAAAACACGGATATTAATATACTTTATTTTACCATAAACAACCATGCTGTTTTTTTGAACATCTTTTTACAGAAGAATCATGATAAAAAAATGTGGATATTATATATTTTATATGACAAAAAAACATTGTTTTTTTTAAATCATGTTTTCTTTACCAATAAAATCATGATGTAAAAAAATGGATATTAATGACTTTTTGTGAAAAAAACATGGTTTTTAAAATGTCATGTTTTTTTTGGTCAGATAAAATTTAATAACACTCCTGTTGGTATTTTGGTCACCTAAAATAAATTAATATCCATGTTTTTTTTACAGATTAGATTAGTCATTAGTTTTAGCCTCCCTACCCAGCAACAAATGCGATCCAAAGAGAGGAAGGAAGATTATGAAACAAGATCAAAGTTGAAGAAGACAGTATTAGGTGCTGAAAAACAGGACAGCAGTGAACCAAAAAAAGGTGGTCCTCAACATAACAAAAACATTTTATTTCAACAAAAAGGAGGCCTACCTAACTCTCAGCTTGGGTCCTCACATTGTCCCCCTGGGAGCGCCAGTTCCCATAGATACAATAGTTGTATCCCCCAGAGGGGATTTTTTTTTCTACAAAGAAGTCGTGACCAAAAAATGAATCATAACTTTTTAATAAAAAAACATGTTTAAAATAAAACAATGATTTTTTTGGTAACATAAAATATGTTAATATCCATGATTTTAAGACACGATTTTTTATGAAAAATACATAAAATAAAACAGCATGGTTTTTTGGTCGCCTAAAATATATTCATATCCAGGTTTTCTCACACATTGTTTGTAAAACAAAACAATTTTTAAAAAACAGCATGGTTTTTCAGGTCTCATAAATGTATTCACGTTTTTTTAGTCATGATTTTTTTGTACATAAACATTTTTTTGGTCTCAAATATATTCAGGTTTTTTCAGTCTTGATTTTTTAGTAAAAAACATGTTTTTTTTAAAAAAACAGCATGGGGCTTTTTAGGTCACAAATTATTCTGTTTTTTAGTCATGATTCTTTGTAAAAAAAACAGCATGGTTATATTTGGTATCAGAAAATATATTAATATTCATTTTTATTAGTCAGAATTTTTTGTAAAAAAAAAACATGTTTAAAAAAACAGCATATTTTTTGGTCACCTAAAATGTATTAATATCTATGGTTTTTAGTAATTTTTTCATAATGAAAACATAAAAAAGAAACCATAACAGTAAAAGTGGTGGCAGATAACCCACAAGTACCTAGAGGAGTCTAAGAGGTACAGCAGGAGCCATAGAACTTGCCACAGAACTTATATTGATGGAGTCAAAATTCAGAGCTTATTATCTCTGCTATGTCTGATTTTTTAGGTCACATAATAAAATCAGACTTAGTAGAGATAGTAAGCTCTGAATTTTGACTCCATCAATAGAAGTTCTGTGGCTTCTGCTGTTCCTCTTAGACACCTCTAGGTAATTGTGGGTTATCTGCCACCACTTTTACTGTATGGTTTCCTTTAGATGTTTTTATAACAATAAAATGACTAAAAAACATGAATATTAATATCTTTTAGGTGTCCAAAAAAACAGACATATACTTAACAAAATTTAGGTGTGCAAAAAATAAACAAAAAAAAAACGCATAAAAAACACATTTTTTTTGCAAAAAAAAAACACAATCAAATAAAACTATTTTTTTGCATCACTAATCATAAATAAAGCTCTTCAGGCACAAAACAGTTCCTATCAGTAATAAGTTAACAAAAAGCCTATTAAAAAAGAATGCATGCTAAATACTAATAACTAGACATTAAACAATTGAGCTCTTTCATTTTATATGCATTGAATCAATTCTTGAAACTATTACAACAGACCAGATGAAATAACTACTTGTGGGCTCAACCAGATTCAGTGACAGCAAGGACATCCTTGGGGCACATTCTACAGTTAAAATTTTAAATATTCTGAAACACCAGGCCTCAATGTACAGTAAACTGAACAACAGTACTATTTAATAATAGGTATGAAAAATTTAAATGAACCATACTTGGTAATGATGCTAGCAAAACCTAAATATTTATCAATATATATAATTAGGTTTAATCATATTTGAAAGTATGAGACTATAATTTTGAAATTTATCTTACAGAGCAGACAGCTATTTTTGAGATGATTACATCATAATTGAATTGCCTTCCAAGCCTCAACAAAGATGTTCCAAAGAGTAGCAGGATAGAGGCACCATTTAGTACGGAATGGAAAATTTACACGCACAGTGTTGCTGCACATCTCTTGTGCCCTATGACAATAAATTGACAAGAAAGATGCTGAAAACAGGAAAACTGTAAATAAATAAATTCTTTGTAACACACAGCTCTAGACCTTACATTTTCTGACTGGGCTGCATCCCATAAAAAAAACAGCTTTTTTTTAACAGCAGCACCATTAACATCAAAGTGGAAAATGATAACCAAGACTTTTGCTCTAAAACAATTCAACTCTAAGCCTGAATTTCAATGAAGTTGAATCTGCAGTGAGATTGAGTTTTGTATAGTATGAATTTATTTCCATTTTAGCAATTGTGATGGCTTGTATGTTATGTTGCCTCTAGTCATTCCAAGTCTTAATATGAAATTAAGATGAGAACTCAAGATTTGAAAGTGTATTTCTATAGATCTGAATGGATCATATTTATGAAAATTGTACTGCATATTTTATATTGCTCTAATGACTCTTGTGAGATAAAACATGAATGTTATGAGGTAGTTCCATGCTAAATTTTCATTTTATACTGGAGAATTGGGTCAACCAATATTGGATATATTATTTTTGAACTTTTTTAGATAATTCATTTTACTCAATTGAAAATTTAAAGTGATTAAGATTTAAATTTTTCTCATCCATTAATCTGTGGAATATTTTAATAATCTGTTTTGTTAATCTTATTAAAACCACATTTCATTAGTAAAAACTTTATTTTGCTAATGAAAAATTAAGGTAAATGTATGCAGTTTAACCCATTCACAGAAATTAAAAATTTTGCTTCAAAGAATCACTAAAGGAACACACTTAAAAATGTTTTATATGAATGACATTCTGCTCGCTGATGCATTATTTTTGAGATATTCAACTTTTAAATTTCATTCAAACATCAAAAACAGTTGCGCGCTGGAGCTATTCGAGTATGTTTGGATACTTCGTAATTGATTATTAGCCAACCTCGTGGAGCCTGAACCCACTTCTAGGATGGGTAAATCTGAAGGATATGACAGTAATTGATTTTGTAAATTTCAATGGCTAAACGGAGTTAATTTAATGAAAATAAATAAGTTTTCTTCCATGCACTTTTCGTCTGAAATGAGTATTTTATTAGTTATAGCGGTAAATTACTTACCGCAACTCCAGTGTTTGAAGCGGAAAGAAATTCATCGATCCCATGGAATAGCAACACTGCAATGGATTTTTGCTTCCCGCGCACTCGTCATAAAAGAGTAAACCAAACCTACCCCTATACCACGTTAAATACTCATTTGACGAAAAAAGTGTATAAAAGAAAAGTAGTTTATTTCGATGTTATTACCATAATTCAAGCAAGAAAAATTTAAAAATCAATGAGTAGCTGTTTATTTGATCGCATTAATCATCAAAGACGGAACTAAACCTACCGCTATAACTCGTAAAATACTTATTTCAGACGAAAAGTGCTTAGAAGAAAACTTGTGTATTTTGATTCAATTAATTAGGTTTAGGCACCGAAAAGTTGAAAATTGAATACTGTCATATCCTTCATATTTATCCTAGGATGTTTTAGTTAACGCAATCAAGGTTATCACCCAAAAATATTAACAGGACTAGGGTAGTGAACACTGAAATTGATATGCAGTTGACATCAATTTCAATATGGTGGCCACCGTAGAACATTAGCAAAACCGTAGGAGTGATTACTATAGATTCAAGTATCCACTACCCTAGTCCCGCAAATATTTTGGGATCATAACCTTTATTGTGTTAACTAACAGATGCTAGAAGTGGGTTCAGGCTCCGCAGGGTCGGCTAATAATAAATTACAAAGTACCCAAACGTACTCTAACAGCTCCAGCTCAAGCACGCAACTGACTGGAGCTGCTATGGAACACAAAAATTCAAAACTTTAATAACTCAAAAAAAAATTGCGGTCAATATTGGGTATAGGTGATGTGGGAAATTAAGCATTCCGTTTCACATAATCACTCAAGAAGCCCATATGAGAACGTTTTACAGGAATGACATTTTTTCCGCTGATGCGTTATTTTTAAATTATTAAACTTTGAAGTTGGCTTTCGGGCTCCAAGGAAGCAAGCGCGCCATGCGGAATTTAATTAATAACGGAAGCTAACCTCCTATTACAAACGTAAAGAGGTTGGGTCGTGAGGAGGAGGCACTCTTTTAGTGAAAATTATAAATAAAGCTTCTAACCGACCCATTAGGGTGACGACCGCAATCTTGGAGCCGGCCGATGTAAACAAGATTGCGGTCGTCACCCTAATTGGTCGGTTAGAAGCTTATTTATAATTTTCACTAAAAGAACTGTGCCTCCCCCTCACAACCCAACCTCTTTACTTTTGTAATAGGGGGTTAGCTTCCGTTATTAATTAAATTCTGCTTGGTGCGCCCGCTTCTTTTGGCGCGCTAATTTACCGCTCTAACTCGAAAACTAAGCATCAGCGGAAAAAATGTCATTCATGTAAAACGTTTTTAAATGGGCTTCTTGAGTGATTGTTAGCAACGGAATGCTTAGTTTCCCCACATCACCTAAACTCAATATTGACCAAAATCGCATCAGCGAGCAGAATGTCATTCTTGTAAAACCTTTCTAAATGTTTTTTTTTTGGTAAACGTTGAGGAGTTGACCATAATTGATTTTCCATTTTTAGATGCGTAAATATTGTTAATGAGATGAAAAGGAACAACTTTTCTTCAATGCCCTTTCCGGGGCAAATGAGTGTTTTAAAAGTTATAGCGGGATAAATGAGTTACTGGAACTCAAGTGGTCGAGGCGGGAAAAAATAAATAAGGGAAGCAAACACCCTATTACAAACGTAATGAGGTTGGGTCGTGAGGGGTAGCCACAGTTCTTTTAGTGAAAATTATAAATAAAGCTTCTAAAACACACATTAGGGTGATGACTGCAATCTTGGAGCTTATATAGCGGTAGGAGCAAGGGAGCATTTGCATTTTTCCCGCCTCAATTGGTAAATGTAAATACATTTATACATGCCAAAATTTCACTTTATTTATAATTCTCACTAGAAGAACTGTGGCTACCCCTCACGACCCAACCTCTTTACGTTTGTAGTAGGGTGTTTGCTTCCCTTATTCCAGTAACTCATTCACCACCCTAACTTCGGTCAATATTGAATATAATGTTGTCAACGAATTTCATAATTTTGTAGGTATAGATGAGTAATATAGTCGATTATAAAACGTTTTACAAGAATGACATTCTGCCCGGCGATGCGTTATTATCGAATTATTCAACTTTGAAGCTGGCTTGTGCGCGCCATGGAACCACGCGGGTCAAGCGTAATTTAATTAATAGCGGAAGCTAACCCCCTATTACAAACGTAAAGAGGTTGGGTCGTGAGGGGTCGTTGGGTCGTTTCATTGCTAAAACAATGACTGTTTTTGCGTTATAAGGGCCTTTCAGGAGCGCCGTTCGTATAACTTCAAACTTGAATAACTTGAAAACTAAGCATTTCCAGGCATATTGTCATTCGTGTAAAACGTCTTAAAATCAACTATATTACCCATCTATACCTACGAAATTATGAAATTTGTTGACAACATTATATTCAATATTGACCCTAACTTCTAACATACTCATTTGCCCCAGAAAGTGCATTGAAGAAAAGTTGTTCCTTTTGATATCGCTAACAATATTTACGCATCCAAAAGTCAAAAATATATTATGGTCAACTCCTCAATATTTACCGTTTCTTTAATGATTCTTTGGAACAAAATTTTCAATTTCTGAGAATGGGTTAAACTGCATATTGACCAAAATTAATTTTGAAATAAATTTTCTCATCAAAATTTATACACGTTTATTTAGATTGAGCAGTCAATATTGAGTTTAGATGACCTAATGAAATTAAACATTCCGTTTTGAACAATCTGTAAAGAAGCCCATTTAAAAACGTTTTACAAGAATGACATTCTGGGCCCTGATGCGTTATTTTTGAATTATTCAACTTTGAAGTTAGCTTTCGCAGCGTAGTATATATATTTGTCGTATCGGAATTTTAATGAACCAACGGAAGCTAACCCCCTTTTACAAACGTAAACAGGTTGGGTCGTGAGGGAGAGCCATAGTTCTTCTAGTGAAAATTATAAATAAAGGTTCTAACCCACTCATAATTGAATAATTCAAAAATAATGCGCATCAATGCCCAGAATGTCATTCTTGTAAAACATTTTCAAATGGGCTCCTTTACTGTTAGAAACTGAAGGTCAATATTTATTTTAGGAGCTGCACGGAAATGAATAATGTAGTTACGAATAATCTTATAGAAACACATTTAAAAACGTTTTAAAAGAATGACATTCTGCTCAGTGATGCGTTGTTTTCGAATTATTAAACTTTGAAGTTTGCTGTCACGCGCCGAAGGAAGTGACCGCGCCAAGCGTAATTAAATAACGGAAGCTAATCCCCTATTACAAACATAAAGAGGTTGGGTCGTGAGGGTTAGCCACAGTTCTTTTAGTGAAAATTTTGGTAAATCTGAAGGACATGACAGTTGTCGATTTTCCACTTTTTGGTGCCTGAACCTAATTAATTGAATCAAAATAAACAAGTTTTCTTCTATGCACTTTTCGTCTCAAATGAGTATTTTACGATTTATAGCGGTAAGTTTAGTTTCGTCATTGATGACGAATGCGCTCGAATAAACAGCTACTCATCGATTTTCGAATTTTTGTTGCTTGAAACATGGTAATAACATCGAAATAAACAACTTTTCTTCCATACACTTTTTCCGTCAAATGAGTATTTAACGAGGTATAGCGGTAGGTTTGGTTTCGTCTTTCAAGACAGAGCGCTGGAAGCGAGACGCCATTGCAGTATTGCCATACAGCTCGATCCAAGAATTTCTTTCCGCTTCAAAGACTGGAGTTGCGGTAAGTCATTTACCGCTATAACTAATAAAATACTCATTTGAGACAAAAAGTGCATAGAAGAAAACTTGTTCATTTCGATCTAATTAACTATGCTAAGGCATCGAAATTTACAAAATTGACAACTGTCATCTC
The DNA here is from genome assembly GCA_030386875.1 of Morinoia aosen. Lineage (NCBI taxonomy): Eukaryota > Metazoa > Arthropoda > Malacostraca > Amphipoda > Talitridae > Morinoia > Morinoia aosen. Next base: position 56,659,067 of record CM059566.1, read on the forward strand.
CTTCAGATTTACCAAAATTTTAAATAAAGCTTCTAACCCACCCATTAGGGTGACGACCGCAATCTTGCTTATATCAGCTCAAAGATGGCGACCACCATGGGCGCCGCCATCTTGGAGCCGGCTCAGCCGATGTAAACAAGATTGCCGTCGTAACCCTAATAGGTGGGTTAGAAGCTTTATTTATAATTTTGGTCAATGTGAAGTTTAATGCAATCACGGAAATTAATAATTATATTCCAAATAATCACTAAAGGAGCCCATTTAAGAACGTTTTACATGAACGACATTCTGCTCGCTGATGCTTTATTTTCGAATTATTGAACTTTGAAGTTGGCCTTCCCGCACCAAAGGAAGCGAGCGTAATTTGATTAAAAACGGAAGCTAACCCCCTATTACAAACGTAAAGAGGTTGGGTCGTGAGGGGGAGGCACAGTTCTTCTAGCGAAAATTATAAATAAAGCTTCTAACCCACCCATTAACGTGACGACCGCAATCTTGTTTACATCGGCTCTAAGATGGCGACCACCATGGGCGCCGCCATCTTAGAGCCGATGTTAACAAGATTGCGGTCGTCACGTTAATGTTTGTAATAGCTTCCGTTTGTAATAGCTTCCGTTATTAATTAAATTCCGTTTCACGCGCTCGCTTCCTTTGGCGCAAAGGCCAACTTCAAAGTTCAATTATTCGAAAATAAAGCATCAGCGAGCAGAATGTCATTCCTGTAAAACGTTCTTAAATAGGTTATATTAGTGATTCCTGGGATCGTAATTATTATTTTCTGTGATTGCATTAAACTTCACATTGACCATAATTTTCACTAAAAGAACTGTGGCTAACCCTCACGACCCAACCTCTTTACATTTGTAATAAGGGGTTACCTTTCGATATTTTTCAAATTACGCTTGGCGCGGTCGCTTCCTTTGGAGCGGTCGCGCCAATTTCAAAGTTCAATTACTCAAAAATAACGCATCAGCGAGCAGAATGTCATTCTTGTAAAAGGTATTTAAATGTGTTCCTTTTGTAATTATCAGCACTCAAATTATGAATTTCCGTGCAGCACCTAAAATAAATATTGACCAAACCAATTGTTTAATTTTGGTGGATCACCTAAACTCAATATTGACCGATTGAGCAACATTGGAACAATTTTAAAACCAATTTATTTTCTCATCAATTTATTCAGTCTTCACTTCATATGGTAAAAACACGATTTTTAAAAAGGTCTAAGTTCACAGAACAGCATTGAGGAATATACAAAATTGAATGTTAATCAAACCGATCATGGTGAAATGCTGGGTTAAAGTTAAAAAAGTATCAAGTTACCAAAAAAGCAAATAATTTACGATTCAACACTGATAATATGAACGATCTGTTTGCAGCTCTTTCAAGGTCCTAACATTGTAGCTTTGATACGATACTCCTAACCTAGTCAAATGCTTCGTGGAAGTGAAAACAATATTCCTGTGGTCAATCTGGGAGTGAAGGTTTTACACTTGATGGTGGAAAATTATACAATAAAGCTAAGGCATCATTTAACTGCATTATTGATTACAGGCCTACAAGTGATCATTGAATATTTTCATTTATTTGCAACCGATTAGCAGATGAGCGCATTGTCGAATAATAATAAATTAATTCTCCAGTACCTCGTCTCTCCCGAAGTCCGGCGCAAGATCTGCAGCTGCTAAATTTCCCTGCCCAAACTCTAAATTTACCCTAATAGAAAATAAGTTTTTATCGAAAAATTATCATTTTTTTTATATTTTCCTGGTTTCATAAGAATTTTTTGCATTATTTACTTAATGTCTTCGAAGGAGTTCATCATCAAGACTGATCGTTCAGTTTCACATTTTTTTTTATCGCTCGATTTTATGCATTATTGTTATAGAAAAAAGAAAGAAAGAAAAACAGTATATTTCCAATATAGATGGTACAAAAGTACCATCATTGGTTTTTAAAATCTCTTAAAATTAATACATTTAGATGATACACACACACGAGTATTGTAAAACTCGTGTCACTAGTCGAAAAGAAATGATTGAGGGCAATGTACTCCTAATCTTGCTTAATCTACATTTGATAATACATGTAATGATAATTATAAGAGACAACACAATTTCATGGACGATGCATTTTCATTGTGAGGTGAAAACATTTTTGACAGTTTACATGTACATGACATAAAACTTCGCAATTCTTGAAGCCAGGAAATAATACATGAATCGCTTGTTTCGGCCAATGTTCAAAAGTGTCATTGTGAGGAAGCATGAAAAAAATATATGTATATATAAATATACATCCGTATACATATGCACACACATATATATTCATACATATACATACATGTACATATACACACATACATATACATGTATACACGTACACATAAGCATGAGGACCAAGAAGATAATAAGTTTTGTATTTCTAATCCAACAATTTTAACATAGCGGTCATTAGTTGATAAGCATTTTATTTAAACAAAAAGTGGATGATCGCACAACAAATGTATAGTTTTTACATGAATGCTTTACAATAATAAAGACAAGACGAGTAAGGTAATGTTACAAGTTGAGAGTAAACAGAAAAAAGACCATTATCTTCAGTAAAATGCTAGTTGTCAGTCTAGTACGCACATGTGTGCACATATACACGCAAATATACACATATACACATGCACGCACATAATTACACCAAACTCGTAAGGATACACAAATGCATTTCTATTCATCGAAGCAATACATACGCATTCTATTTAGTGTCATACGCACAGCGTGCACACGTACAGATTTATACAAGTAAGCATGTGCGCGAATATCAGTGTAAAACCAGTCAGTATAAACCAGAAATTCCAATCGAGGGAAACGGAGAAAATATCTTTTATTATGGCATGAATTTTATAAAATTTCGTACTACAAATAGTGGCACAAAACAGTCTACCTAAGTCTGAAACATGAAAACGATTTTGGGATGTGAATAAGAAAGAAAACATTAATGTCCTATAAAGGTTTCATATTAGAAAAGAAAATCGCATTATCTTTGAAATATGGCGCAAATTGTCGGCAATTGATAAACAGACATAGGAATCACATTATTATAAGCATATAACTATAAGCATAATACTGCAGTATAAGTGGGTGATCACGCAACGAATTTATTGCTTTTTATACATGGTTGCTTTACAATTTCAAATTAGAGAGTAAATCACAATATCTTTGTAGTATGGTGCAGAATGTCTGCAATTGATAAACACACACACACACATAGGTACCATGACGGTCTAGTTTGATGCTTGCACAGAAATGGAGAGGAATGACATAAAATGCAACCTTCGATTGGTTTATCTACTCTAGTGCACACAGGTGTACGTGCACATGTGCACACCCATATGCCCACATACACCTATATACGTACACACATATTCAAGTAAGCATGTTTGCAGACGGCAGCGTATAGGCGATCAAATCACACTACCTACGCTTACTCTAAAACTGTTTTGTGATATCTTGTATTATAAAACAATAAGCGAGGGAGATTTTTGAGCAATGGAGATACCAGGCAAATGAGATTCGACAGGACTTATTTTGTGTGTTCTGTAACTAAGAATTATTCTTGAGACGCTAGATGACGAGTTATTTTGGCTTTAAATTCTCTCGGTCTTTGAGGGACTTTAATACTCAGGGGAAGTTTGTTCCACAGTAAAGCGCCTGATATGGACAGAGCCTTCTGCCCTAAGCGAGATGAACGATAGTTGACTAAGACATTATTGTTTCTATTCGGTTTTTGATTGGTTGCAGTGGGTGGATGGAAACACACTATCTCAGCATTGCTCTGAGGAAGATATAACGAGGAGAATACGTATTGGGCCTTCTGCAAGAGGAGCCTTTCTTGGATAGGAATCCAGCCGAGTTTATTGAGGAGAGGGGTTACGTGGTCACTTCTTTTGAAATTACCGTTGCATACCACCTTCGCTGCAAAATTCATGCACTTTTGTAAGTCCCTTTGAAGGTATTTAGGTAAGTCTCCCCATACTAGGCTGCAGTAGTCAATGCGTGATAACACAAGGGATTGAATTGCTAATAATCTGGATTTTTCGTCTAGCATACTTTTTATACGATGAAAAAACATTAAAGTTCCGTAGATTTTGTTGCAAGTAGTCTCAACGTGAGATTTGAAGGACATATTTCTATCGAACCAGATTCCTAGATTTTTAACTTTTTCTGATGCATTTATTTTATCATTTCCAACTGCAAGAGTAAGATCTGAAGTTTTTTTAATTGCATCTTTGGATCCAAAAATAATGCATTGTGTTTTATTAGCATTTAATTTAAGACCATTTCGGTCGTACCATGATTTCAGGCTAGTCAGTAAAGTTTCGGCTTTAATTTGCGTCTGTGGTATTTCCGATACAGAACTTGTTATTGCAATTTGAACATCATCTGCATACATCGAGATCCGTGTGTTAGAAGGCATTGGAGGGAAATCATTTATGAAAATAGAAAACAGTAGCGGACCAAGAATTGATCCTTGGGGAACACCAAAATTGTTTTGAATGAATGGGGACAATTTGTTTTCTATGCGGACTGCATGAGATCGGTTTGACAAGTAACTTTCAAACCATTGCGTGTCTATTCCCAAGTTCAGTATTTTACGTAGAAGTCTATTATGTTCGACGCTATCGAACGCCTTAGAGAGATCGAGTAGCAGCAAGAGTGTTACATTCTTTTGATCGATGTCACTGTATATTTTTTCAGAGATATTGAGCAGAGCGTCTTGAGTGCTAGTATTTCTTCTATAGGCATATTGATTTTGGTGGAGTAGATTTGACTCGTCCAGGTGAAACGACAGTTGATTCGTCACCACTTTCTCTAATAGTTTTGACATGACAGGCAAAAGACTGATGGGCCTGTAGTTTGATGCTGTATTTAGGTCACCACTTTTATGCAACGGTCTAATAATGGAGTGTTTCCATTGGTTTGGAAACATGTTGGTTGCTATTGATGTATTAATTATCAGACGAATCCATGGTGCTGTAACAGGGAAACTGTCTTTGATATATTGAAGACTGATACCATCATGTCCAACTGCCTTTGTGTTTTTTAGTGAGTATAAGATGTTTCGTAACTCCGGTAAATCGACAGGGCGTGGTCTCCACTTGACATCAGTCCTCGAGGGTGCAGTGGGGCATGAATTTTCAATTGTCGTTTCATCTGGATTGGTACACACCTCACTGAAAACTTGAGCCCCTACTTTTGAAAAGAATGTGTTGAAATCTGTGGCTGTTGCCAAGGGATTTTCAAATTTACTTTTGCGATCTATATTTTTATATGGGGCTACCTCACTAATGATTTCCCAAGTTCGTTTCGGGTTATTTTTAGCCGTTATCAGTGCCCGGTGGAAGTGAGTTTGTTTCGCTTCAGTGATTTTCTTTCGAAGAATTTTCTCATGTTCTTTATATCTCTTGTACAAGGTACTGTTTGATCTATTTTTTTTGTACTCTCGCAAGTTAGCTTTCTTTGTTCTGCTCATATCTTTCACTTCGTCAGTAATCCAAGCAGTTCGTTTTGGCTTGGTTTTTTTGGTAACGTAAGGTGCACATTCGTTGAGAGCTGCTGTGAAGTTCTCGTTGAAGATTGACACTTGAATGTCAACATCGTCAGTTTGCATCATTTTCTGGAATTCGGTGGACCTATCGAGAAGTTTTTCTTGAAATAGTTCTACTGAATAGTGCCTTTTCGAGCGATAGGTCATTAAGTGGTATTCTTGTCTTTCCTTTGCAATATTAATTTCACATTCTATAGAGTGGTGATCGGAAATAGAAGGTGATATTACTGTACTAAGTATTGCAGTGGGATTATTTGTGATTGCTAGATCGAGGAGAGTTGCAGAGACTTTAGTGATGCGAGTCGGTTCTTTGACCATTTGTGATAAGCTTAGTTTATACAATAGTTTGCTTAGCTGATTGTTTTTGTCCGTTAGGTCAACATTAAAATCTCCGAAAGCAAAGAATGATTTTTTTGCCTGAAGGATTTCTGTGAAGGTTTCCTCAATGAAATCTAGTGTTAGATTTAGGGGAGACGATGGGTGCCGGTAAAGGCTGCCAATGATGATTGATTTGTGTTTATTTATTTGCGCTTCTAGCCAAACCATTTCAATGCCTTCGCAAACTTTATTCGCTAATAATGAAGATGTTGAGTACATTTCTTTCACAAAAATACAAGATCCACTACCTCGGCTGGTTTTAGCGCCATCGTAGCGGTACAACACGTAATCAGGAATGTTAAAAAATGAACTTTGGGTTCGTGAATCAAACCATGTTTCTGAGACACACAAAATGTCAATTTCTTCAGTGACCAACATTACTCTGATTTCATCCAATTTACCATTCAGGCTTCGAGCATTTACATGCTTAATTTTGATTTTACCTATATTAGCACTCTTTTTGACGGTAGCAAAGTTACTATTTCGATGGGATCGTTCAGGGGATTTATCGATTTTGTCTGAGTTGCCCAGGGTGTTTGGCCCAGCTTCTGCTATGTAAGAAAGTCTACTATTTGGCTGGGCAGCGGCACTCTGTCAAGATGGGGTGATCCCGGTCTGATTTTTGCCTTGTGTGACAAGAGCACTGTAGTGATCGCTTTTACGATGGAGCAGTAGTGGAGGGTTATCATTTGATAACTCTGAAAAGGGATTAACTGGTATTTTCAAAACACAATGGTCTTTTTCATCTAGGACGAGAAGTTTTTGGCGTGTCACATTTGAAATGATTAGTGGTATAAGGTCTACAACAGCTTGATCAAAATGTTTGTCGTCAATGTAATTATCTATGAGGTTTTGCATGTCGCCACTGTTCTTGTCGAAAAACTTAGCATATGTGCTATAGTTTGCTTTACTCTCTGTATTGTATCTTCTGTAGGAAGCATGTAGCATTTGCTACAAAGCGTAAAACTATAAATTTTCCCATTCGCACTTAAATAAAATAATAATTAGCATTAAAAATCTTACTCTAATTTATTAATAATTATTTTCTACTTCTAATTCGTAATCATTGAAGTTTGTGTGTAAATGTGGTGAACGCTTCTGCCGTACTTCAGTCTAATTTTCACAAATTATTAAAACCACCTTCTAAAAATTAAATAAAGTTAACGTAATCATTCTTAAAATTTTAGATCACTATTTTTATTCAACATTACCCTTAAATCTATTAAAATTTGACCAAAGAAATACTTAGACAAGAAAGAGCGGCGTTTTTACCTAGAACCATATCGCAAGTTCATCCACATCCGGAAAATTCCGGAAACGCTCGTCCGCTCAAAGCGCATATAAGGCCGGCGTCACAGGCCGAGTGGTCATTCTCTTATAGATCCCCCTAGCGCTTGGGCCCAGAGCGGGCAATTGTAAGTATCAAGTGTAACGATAAGTGTGTATTATGTCTTAACTTTCCTGTGTTGTGTCGTAACTTGCTCCGTGTTAGGGAGCTCTCGTTATTGTGTCGTAGAAATATTACTATGTTGTCTCTGTGCCAGTGTTAGTTAGTCACCAGCCTCAAGCTCACTGCCCCATCTTTGTCACTGTTTCGTGTTTACTATTCTCCGATGATACCGTATTGTGCTGTCAGTGTTAGACGATGTTGGCATTAGCTCCTTAGATATTTTTTAGTGCTGAGCATAGTGTTAAGACACCTTGCTGCCCACAGAGATCATTTTTGTTTGCTCACAATTTTTGTATGTTCCAACTTCTAATTAATGTTCCAGCTCCAATTAATTGTGTTCTCAACTTTTGTATTTTGACTAAGTCAGGTTTAACCCTTTCGGTACGATAATTCAAATTGTTTGGGTAAAAACTTCCTGGGGAAAAAGTTGTCATTACCCTGAATTGTCAGTGAAATTGTCCTAGTGTGGTGCTTTTAGCTTAAGTAAGTGCCTTCTTCATTATTTTAATTTTAAAAATTTTTTGAATCTTTGAAGCTCGATGCTTGGCGACAGAAATTTTTGATGTTGATAATAAAGTTTTCGTATTTACGAAGAAATTATTCATACGTTTTTGCCCGAATTTACCAAAAATCAACAAAGTTCAGAAAAAACTTGCTCAAGTTAAATGGAAAGGGTATTGAATATGTTGCTCGGGTCCTGTAGCATGAACTTACGCGTGCTACAGGGTCCTATGGTAATTACAGGGGCCTATGGTAACCTATGGTAATTTACGCGTGCAGATTTCTGGAATTGTTTAAAAACTAGTTTAATGAATGTTTGTAATTTCCCTAATTTTGTTATTACTCCAAAATATTCCCTCACTAGTTAAATTAGTTTAAAACTAGGTTAGATGCCCTAAACTGGAAGCACTAGCCAACTTGGCACTGGAGTAGCCGTCAGGACCGAAAGGGTTAAATAATTTTGGAATTCCTCTGCAATTTTTAGTCAATGTTTGAATTCATATCTTGAGAAATGAAGCTATATTAGGTTATTTAAACCAGTAGAGATTGTATCTTCTGTAGGCACTCACTCAAGTCAAGTCAATTAAATAATCATTCTTTCTTGCTCATCGGAATAATAGAGTATAGAGACTTCACCTTTTCTCATACTTATATCTTAGTACATTAATTATATAATTACCTCAGTGCTCTAGCTATTAATTTTGGCTGTAGTTCATTTAAACTCAGTTGTGCTGCTGCTTGTAATGTCAGGATAGAGCTTGTGACCAGTTGGTCTGGAGCACTGATTCTGGTGTTAAGATGATTCAGGCTGCGACTCGGGCGCTAGAGTTGCGGACTGATTTTTTAGCACCGGACTCCTGCCACTGTTCCTCTTGTGAATGTTACAGTTTTTGCGCAGCCTTGCACATGTGTTATGAATGGACTCAATTTATATGTTCAAAGTAATCCAGCACGAATTCCCCTGACAGGATCGACTGGACAACACACCCACGCACTCACAAACACGTATGAAACCAAACTCTAACTTCTTAATTTAAGGAGCTTACCTCCTCCAAGTTCTCGCCTCTGAGTTCCCTCCAAGCTTCTCCTCATATTCAAATTTCACTAAACTGGACAGGCCTGCATTCCAGCAGCTAAGCCGCTAAAATCTCCAGTTGAGACCATTGGGTCGAGAGTCCTCACCATTATTACCGAGTTTTCCCAACCGGTAACTATTCCCAAACTCATCATTCAACTCACTACTCACTTGGTGTCGGAACCTCCCACACCTACACCATCCTTGACTTCACACTCCAGCACGCGCTTCACAAGCCTGAGCTGAACGAATCGTCTGAAGTCCTCCAACCTCCTCGGACTCTCGCAACAAGAAGTCTCGCAACAAGAAGTCTCGCAACAAGAGTCAAGTCTCGCACGTCGGCGTTCAGCCTCCTCTTCAATAAATTCCCTACCGGGCGAGTGAAACTATTCTCTCATTTTCCTTCCGGTGTTGGCTTGTGGTAAATTTTGTTGTTGGTTATTTGACGCTTGAAATAAGGCGTCCGAATAACCCGAACTCCTTCTGAGTCAGATTAAGTCATTAGTTTATTAGTTAAGTGTTGGCGGTGACGCCAGCTGGTGACCTCGCCATTAAATGAACATCCTTCCTTGAAATCGATAATCTAACAGCTTGATCTCAAGTTTCCAATTCAACCTTCTAAAAATATCAAATTCAAATAGTTTCCCCAATTTGGGAGAACTTTATACTGGTGACCAGAATTCATACCAGAGTTGATAAATAATCCAACAACTGAATTGCCGCAGCCATCATTTGGAGGTTTTTGAGCGCATGTCAAGGCTGTTGCAGCTGTTGCATGTTGAACTTTGGAGGAGGTAGTGTTCCTTTCCATCCGTTTCCTCTAATTCTCAGTAATCAAACATAGTTTTTCCTCTCTAAAACTCTTCCCTAATAATAAGTTATCGCTACTGCAGCCTATTCTAACAAACTCTTCATGTTTTTCAATTGCTACTGAAGCCACCTTTTTACAAAACTCTTCATGCATTTCCATTGCTACTGAAGCAACACAACAGGAGACCTTTTAGGATAACTTCCATTGCTACTGAAGCTCCTAACTAATTACCTTCGCATTTTCCATTGCTACTGCAGCACCATTGCTACTGAAGCACAAAAGTAAACAAAATGTCTGTGTGTGAAACACTACCTTGCCATCCTGAGCAATTTACGGATATAAAAGAACGGCCGTCTGCAGACCGGTTGTCCTTTAATAGTTATCCGTATCCCATACGGGTCGGAATGCTCAGCGCAAATATTTCACCATCACTTGACTAAGTCTTTCCCGATCTCCCAATTTTTGTGTCGCCGTCTGGTCGGCGTGCTTGTAGCCTTGGGGACGCCTGAGGAGCACGCACGTTGCCTAGGGAGGCGGTACAAACGACTCACGTCGCACAATTGCCGCTGTAACCGGCATATGTGTTTTGGGAGGGAAGGAACTGATTTTGTACTATGGCATACTATAAAAACCTATACTGCGACTTCGCATCAGGTCAACACCTGTCGAGCCAACGAATTCGTACGTCGTAGTTCGCTTTGAGTTCTAAAGTCATGGAGGTCGACCAATCCTAGATTCCACGTTACACCGTTCAAAGAACGCAGTCGGAATCAGGAATTCGGGCGCCTCCATTTCGGCGGATACTCTGGCACCTTATGCCCAGTGATGCTAACCTCACAGATTTTTATTGTCCCAGTTGGGGATTCGAGCTGAAACTTTCATGGTTCCAGAGTTAACCTTCCACTATTTTCATCTATTTTCCTCTGTCAAGCTTTCTTTAGGGAATTCCTTCTTTTAACTCCCTCGAGCATCTTACAAGTAACAGCTTCACTGTTACCAGACCTTTCGGTCTACATGCGTTGGGGGGTAGCTGTGGTGAACGCTTCTGCCGTACTTCAGTCTAATTTTCACAAATTATTAAAACCACCTTCTAAAAATTAAATAAAGTTAACGTAATCATTCTTAAAATTTTAGATCACTATTTTTATTCAACATTACCCTTAAATCTATTAAAATTTGACCAAAGAAATACTTAGACAAGAAAGAGCGGCGTTTTTACCTAGAACCATATCGCAAGTTCATCCACATCCGGAAAATTCCGGAAACGCTCGTCCGCTCAAAGCGCATATAAGGCCGGCGTCACAGGCCGAGTGGTCATTCTCTTATAGATCCCCCTAGCGCTTGGGCCCAGAGCGGGCAATTGTAAGTATCAAGTGTAACGATAAGTGTGTATTATGTCTTAACTTTCCTGTGTTGTGTCGTAACTTGCTCCGTGTTAGGGAGCTCTCGTTATTGTGTCGTAGAAATATTACTATGTTGTCTCTGTGCCAGTGTTAGTTAGTCACCAGCCTCAAGCTCACTGCCCCATCTTTGTCACTGTTTCGTGTTTACTATTCTCCGATGATACCGTATTGTGCTGTCAGTGTTAGACGATGTTGGCATTAGCTCCTTAGATATTTTTTAGTGCTGAGCATAGTGTTAAGACACCTTGCTGCCCACAGAGATCATTTTTGTTTGCTCATAATTTTTGTATGTTCCAACTTCTAATTAATGTTCCAGCTCCAATTAATTGTGTTCTCAACTTTTGTATTTTGACTAAGTCAGGTTTAAATAATTTTGGAATTCCTCTGCAATTTTTAGTCAATGTTTGAATTCATATCTTGAGAAATGAAGCTATATTAGGTTATTTAAACCAGTAGAGATTGTATCTTCTGTAGGCACTCACTCAAGTCAAGTCAATTAAATAATCATTCTTTCTTGCTCATCGGAATAATAGAGTATAGAGACTTCACCTTTTCTCATACTTATATCTTAGTACATTAATTATATAATTACCTCAGTGCTCTAGCTATTAATTTTGGCTGTAGTTCATTTAAACTCAGTTGTGCTGCTGCTTGTAATGTCAGGATAGAGCTTGTGACCAGTTGGTCTGGAGCACTGATTCTGGTGTTAAGATGATTCAGGCTGCGACTCGGGCGCTAGAGTTGCGGACTGATTTTTTAGCACCGGACTCCTGCCACTGTTCCTCTTGTGAATGTTACAGTTTTTGCGCAGCCTTGCACATGTGTTATGAATGGACTCAATTTATATGTTCAAAGTAATCCAGCACGAATTCCCCTGACAGGATCGACTGGACAACACACCCACGCACTCACAAACACGTATGAAACCAAACTCTAACTTCTTAATTTAAGGAGCTTACCTCCTCCAAGTTCTCGCCTCTGAGTTCCCTCCAAGCTTCTCCTCATATTCAAATTTCACTAAACTGGACAGGCCTGCATTCCAGCAGCTAAGCCGCTAAAATCTCCAGTTGAGACCATTGGGTCGAGAGTCCTCACCATTATTACCGAGTTTTCCCAACCGGTAACTATTCCCAAACTCATCATTCAACTCACTACTCACTTGGTGTCGGAACCTCCCACACCTACACCATCCTTGACTTCACACTCCAGCACGCGCTTCACAAGCCTGAGCTGAACGAATCGTCTGAAGTCCTCCAACCTCCTCGGACTCTCGCAACAAGAAGTCTCGCAACAAGAAGTCTCGCAACAAGAGTCAAGTCTCGCACGTCGGCGTTCAGCCTCCTCTTCAATAAATTCCCTACCGGGCGAGTGAAACTATTCTCTCATTTTCCTTCCGGTGTTGGCTTGTGGTAAATTTTGTTGTTGGTTATTTGACGCTTGAAATAAGGCGTCCGAATAACCCGAACTCCTTCTGAGTCAGATTAAGTCATTAGTTTATTAGTTAAGTGTTGGCGGTGACGCCAGCTGGTGACCTCGCCATTAAATGAACATCCTTCCTTGAAATCGATAATCTAACAGCTTGATCTCAAGTTTCCAATTCAACCTTCTAAAAATATCAAATTCAAATAGTTTCCCCAATTTGGGAGAACTTTATATAAATACATGAGAGATAAAATAATCAATCGACATTTCGAGTTTTAAAGCAGCCCGAATTGGTAACATCCAAGCGCGTCGCTTGAACTGAGCGTTACTCACTCTCTCTTGTGCTTTGGTGGCTTGTGCATACAACGTTATTGTAAGTGAACGAAATTAAGTAGAATAGAAAGAAACCTGGTAAAGTATATGTGCCATGTGTTTTTTTAGTGTGTGTTGTGTTTAAACGTAAAGATCCGTTCAGTGTCGTGATGTAGTGATACACTTAAAAATCGTGCTAAAACTCTTAGACTGGCATGTGTATTTCGAATGCTACCTCAACGTGAAATAGCGTAAACATTTGCGTGTCATATTTCATTTCTTGTCGAATTATTATTATTATTATTATATTCAACTACGTTCACCTTTGCCTTACTACAAAGTTACACACTAGCAGCTGTCATATTAACTCAAGATCCGTTCACGGGATACTTGATAGAGCGAGGCTAGACTGCCGGCGTCTCCATTGATAGCGCCTTTGTTCCCGCTTTCTTTGTTTTCCAAAATGGCGAAGCACATGCTGCCGACTCATGTCATTTAAATTCGTACTTTTTGTACGCGGGATAGTAATTCTTTTTCACAACATAAAGTACAGTAGTTTTCTGAAGTGTGTTTTTTAGCGTGAACTTATTAATTGGAAAATGTCTTTTAATAATTTCGTAAGTTTATAAATTACGAAGATTATTCATGCATTTGTAGCATACCGCTACATAAGCGTAAAAATTATAAATTTGCCATTCATACTTAAATAAATTAATTAGTAGCATTAAAAATCTTACTCTAATTTATTATTAATTATTTTCTACTGCTAATTCGTAATCATTGAAGTTTTTGTGTAAATGCATGAAATAATAAAAATAACACTTGACATTTTTCGAGAGAGAAGCCCTCTGGTGGCAACACTGCGCAGTTGCGCGTCCTCTCTTTCAAAGCCACTCTCACTTTGGCGTCCTACTTTGGCAGTGTTACAGCAAATTCTCGACCTCTACATCATCGCCATACACGCAACACTCACAAATTGAATCTCCCTGGGTTTTCCTGAGTGCCATGTTGATTGCTTAATAGCTATTCCCACATAAGGAGTGACTAAACATGCTACTACTAATCTGAGCAAGTAATTCAACTTGCTCCTGCTAATGTGCCGACTTGATTCTGCTCACATGAGCCTGATTTAACTTGCTCACTCACACCCCACCTTATTTTGGAGTCATTAGTTATTCCTGAACTACGTCACTGACCCTCGCTCAATCATCTCAAATTACCTAATTCCAAATTCCCAAATACAACTCACTCACCCTGCTCACTCCATCGCGTGCCGGCCTTCGTCAACGCCAGCCTGGTCCTCCGGCAAGGATTGCCCACCTAGACAAGCTCTCCGAGATCAAGATCCAAGCCAGTTCTCCTGGTTTCCTCTTCCAATAAACTCCACCTAAAAACGAGCTGAGTCCATAACCGCTTTTCATTATCCCTCTCATAATTTTTCCCTTACGCTTCGAGAATTGATCGAGTTGTTCTTGCCGTAAAAAAAATCAATATTTTACATTCAACCACCCAACGGCGAGAAAAACCCGACACTGGTGCATCGGCCGGGAAACTCGTAAAAATAAAAATTCAACTCGAAGTGTTTGAGAGGTTGTGAGAGGATAATGTTGGCGTATCATTGTAGTGATAAGTTTTCCCATTTCGTAGTAGTTTGAGAAAATTCCTGTGGGTTTGTCCGTGCTAATATCTCTCTGAGCAGCTCTAACAAAATTTTTTTTTCCAGCGTCAACGCTATCCTGTCCTTGTTTGTGTGTTTTATGTGCCTCAGTAGGTAGGGAAAATATTTTTTTTTATTTTTTTTCCGTGATGTGCATTTATTTCTGACTACCGCAAAAATCTTCGCTTCCATTCTCTCTCTCTTTCCGTTTTCTTCAACGTTATTGAATGATTGAGTAGGTAGGAAAATAATTTTTTTTCACCTGCTTTAATTTTGTGCCTACGCAAATTGCCGCATACCGCAAAAATTTTTCTCGTTTCCAATTTCATATTTCCTTCCTTCTGTTTCAACTTAATTTGAATGATTGAGTAGGTAACGAATTAACGCAAACCCTTGCTACCTCCTCCCAAGTCTTAGGCACTGATATCATTAATTGCATCCCAAAAGTGATCGCTAGCATGCCTGAATCAGAGAACGAAGATCGAGCCCCCACAAATCCCATTAGGCTTCCGCCCTTTATTCCGGAGGACGCTCACACCTGGTTTCAGCAGTGTGAAGCAGTATTTAGGTATAATAGGATAAATCAGGACATAGACAAATTCTATGCTCTTGTGAGCGCTGCGCCCACAAAACTACTAAATGATTCTAATGACATATTAGAAAATCCTCCAGATCGCAATCCTTACGGAATCTTGAAAGGCAATATCTTGGCAAGGCTTCAGATGTCCGATGCGGACAAATTCCGAAGTCTTGTAGATGCCTCAGCAATTCCATCTGTCTCTGCTTCTTTCTCTCCTTCTTCGCTAGTTAAAGAGTTACGGAAACTCGCTACGGGAGTTGCCGTAGCTGAGGGATTTCTGAAGGAAGTTTTCATGACCAAGCTGTCACCTAACGTGCGTCCATTTCTATCGCTAGCAGGGCCCGAGCAAACATTAGAGAAACTAGCGGAAGCCGCAGAGACGGTGATCCGAAATATCAATTTGCCACGAGAACCACAAGTTGCTTCCTTGAATGTAGGAGCTACAAATTTTAGCCCGTCAAATACTGCGCAAAATCAACCCTCCGCCACCATAGATAAGCTGCAGCAGGACATCGCTGAAATAAAGCAAGCTCTTCAAAATTTTCAAATAGGTCAGAGTCAAAGTGTGGCTCACATTCAGCAAGGCCCAGGGAGATTCCAAAGCCACCAAAATGCCTACGACTATCCCTATGACTATCACTCTAACTATCCTCCTCCTCCTCCTCAACGCTTTGATAGAGGTAGATCTTACGATAGGTCAAATCAAGACCGCCGTTTCAGGTCGCGCTCTCGTGATGCTAGTAGCAGTTTATGCTGGTATCACATGAAGTTTGGTGACCAAGCTCGTAAATGTGCCTCTAGATACTGTCCTCGTTATACCGAAATGACTTCGGGAAACGCCAACAGCGACGCATAGTAGCGAGTACTGCGTTGCCTCATTCCCAGACTACTCGCCTCCTGACCATTCACGATCCCGTCACCAAGTATCGATTTTTAATCGACACTGGATCCAGTGTATCACTTATCCCAGCCACGGTGAAAGACAAAAACAACCCAATGGTGGCGACATTACGCGCCGCAAACGGAACGCCAATACCTTGTTTCGGTGAGAGAATTTTAGAGTGCGGTCTGGGATTGAGGAGAACATTCAGATTTACCTTCTTGATAGCTGAAGTCCAAGAGCCCATAATAGGTGCTGATTTTTTAGCCAAATTTGGCATCATTGTAGATATTAAGAACCGGTGTATTAGGGACGAGGAGACACAGATCTCAATTCCCGCTTGTAGCATAACTAGAGCTAATGTCTTGCATTCCTTCTCTATCGCTTTCAAACAAGAGTGCATGTTTGAGCAAGTGCTCGCAGATTACCCTGCACTAACAAATTCTAACTTAGTCTCTACAAAAATGCAAACCAGCACAAAGCACTTCATAGAAACTACGGGACCGCCCGTCTATTCCCGAGCAAGGCGATTACCGCCTGATCGATTGGCGTTAGCTAAGAAAGAATTCGCTAGGATGCTCGAAGATGGCATCATTCGCACTTCCAAAAGCCCTTGGGCTAGCCCTCTGTTGCTAGTACCCAAGGCTAACGGTGAATTCAGACCGTGCGGGGATTTCCGCAGGTTGAACGCCGTTACTTTACCTGATCGATATCCTATCCCCTACCTTCACGATTTTAGTGCAAATTTAGAGGGAGCACAAATTTTCTCTAAGATAGACCTTCAGTCTGCCTTCCATCAAATTCCCTTCCCTACATACAAGGTCACGTGGAAGCCACATGGTTATGACATGGATTGTCCATGTTTGCCATATGGGTTCTGTCTGCCCATGCTATGTGGAAACCACATGGACTTTTGGAAAGTGGCCCCACCTGGTACCTACATGGTTAGGACACGTGTTGAGGAAGTGGGTTCTACATGGAAACCACATGGTTACGACATGGATTGTAGATGTTTCACACATGTGTTCTATCTGCCCATGCTATATGGAAACGACATGGACTTTTGGAAAGTGGCCCCACCTGGTACCCACATGGTTAGGACACGTGTCGAGGATGTTGGTAACCACATGCCTCGTGGTTATCCCTCGCTTCTGCCAGCTAAGATCCATGTGGTAATTACGCATGGGTTCCATCTATGAATCAAGCAGACTTACCATGAATTCTACTGACTTGTATAATATACCGTTTCCATGTGTTATCGAAGTTAGTTGATCGCTTCGTTGTGACGGTGCCGCTGCATTGTCATGTCTTGTAGGAGATTACCTGTTCGCAATCAAACGTGTAGAACACGTCCCCCCAAAATGCCATTCTCATCCCGCACTAATCCTTGATCCATATATGGTTATTTTATGAACACTCATGCAAATGTTTCGCGACTTGCTTTGCAGTAATTTATCAGAACTGGACAGAAATTAATTAGTGGCGAAAGGAATGGCATCTCAGTATTCATAGGGTTTCATGGCAGCCTCCACCACTCTTTGTGGCGTGTTTTAGTGACATATATACAAGTATTATACTCATATTTATGTCACAAGGCTGTTAATTTATAAAATCGAACATGCATTGTGAATGAAACATCAACCGATGATCTCAGAGCAACTTGCATATTGAGATATTTTTTCAAGAGAGAAGAAAGTAGGCTAACAGCCAGGCTAAGATGCAGTGAATAATTCTATTATTCAAACATTTCCAATAATTTTCTTTGTACATATTGACTTGTAATATGAGAAACTAAAAAATTAAATTCTACTACAAATAAGGCTTTCAAAAAATAACAAAGACTATGAACCCTCCATGGCATAACTTACACCAAGCTATACCGGGTGTCCCACGAAAATGTCCCCGACTTTTTGATTGATTATATCTCCGCAATAAATTAACACATTTGAAATGTCTTTTTTTTACAGTGTAGCATATTTAGTTTCTTTTTCGGATAATTTAATTTTTCGAAAATCGTTTAATAACCGCTTAAGGAGAACATGTCCATTTTGGCTTCTAAATTAAAAAATTAATAAAAAATGCTTCTGGAGTGAAATAAGCTTGGAGGTCTTCACAACATGTTTAGAACTTTCGAATGAATGTCCAGAGCCCAAAAATTTTTAAATTTGCACATACCCCCCTTCCCCCCCCCCCCATCCCCCCCCCCCCCCCCCGCCCTGAGGGTGAAATTGCTAAAAGGCATCATGCCGCAGCCGATACTGTACGTAGAGACGATTAGTTTTTTTTGTTCGATTTAAAATGAACTGGTCTACAATTGTTAGTATCGCTTTTTTTTATTTAGCTTCATAAAAAAATTTAAAAAATTCCTAAAAATTTTGAAAAAAAGTGTTCAATTTTAGTTATTCCTTTGAATAACTATGAAAAATATCCAATTAGCTGATCAACAAACAACTACGCAGGTTTATAGTGCTCACCTTGATCTTTACAATGATGGCAGGATCTCCTTCATAAGTAAAAAACTGTTGGAGAAAAAAATTCGCACATCCAAGAAAAACTCATTGTGAGACAAAAGTGCTGAACTTTTTAATTTTTTTCTCCAACAGTTTTTTACTTATGAAGAAGATCTTTCCATAATTGTAAAGATCAAGGTGAGCACTATAGACCTGCGTAGTTGTTTGTTGATCAGCTTATTGGATATTTTTTTATAGTAATTCAAAGGAATAACTAGAATTGAACACTTTTTTCAAAATTTTTAAAAAATTTTCAACATTTTTTATGAAGCAAAATGAAAAAAAGCGAAACTAACAATTGTAGACCAGTTAATTTAAATCGAACAAAAAAAACTAATCGTCTCTACGTACAGTATCGGCTGCGGCATGATGCCTTTTAGCAATTTCCCCCTCAGGGGGGGAGAAGGGGGTATGTGCAAATTTAAAATTTTTTGGGCTCTGGACATTTATTCGAAAGTTCCAAGCATGTTGTGAAGACCTCCAAGCTTATTTCGCTCTAGAAGCATTTTTTATTAATTTTTTAATTTTAGAAGCCAAAATGGACATGCTACCCTTAACAGTGATCGATTTACTGGAAGAGTTATAAAAACTAATTGTTCAAAGGAAAGTTTTAAAAACAACACTGTTGATCGTCTTTATTTCTCAATGCCTACTGTTAAAAATGGTTTCACAATGATGTATCCTACATACCACCAAGTCTTTAAAGCCTCTTAGAGGTTATTTTCTTACTTATTTTATCATTTAAAGACACTTAAAATGCAGCTCACTAACGATCAAAGAATTTTCAAAGTATTGGAATATGAAGCAAAGAAAAGCAGTGAAAAAGTTAGAAGAAAATTTAATTTTTTCCTTAATTTTCTAGCAGTGAGAAACACAGTCTTCTTATATGGCAAGTTCCTTGCCAGGAATGCGTCATTAAATGTTTTTTATTTTTTTTATAGATTTCCATTGCTTCGTATTCAAATACGATGGAAATTCATTGATAGTTAGTGAGCTGCATTTTAAGTTTCTTCAAATGATGAAATAAGGAAGTAAATAACCTCTCAGAGGTTTTAAATACTTGGTGGTGCGTAGGATACATCATTGTGAAATTATTTTTAACAGAAGGTATTGAGAAATAAAGATCACCAGTGTTGTTTTTAAAACTTTTCCCTTGAACAATTTATTTTTCTACCTCTCTCAGTAAATTGATCACTGTTAAATGGTTATTAAACGATTACCATAACTTAAATTTTCCGAAAAGGAAACAAAATTGACCACATTGTGAAAAAAGGCAATTCAGGTATGTTAATATAAAGCGAAATTTAGTCAAATAAAAATTCGGGGATATTTTTGTGGGACACCCGGTTTAGGTATTCGTAGTAAAAGCACGTTCATAAATTTTTTCCAGGGCAGATATCTACATTAGTTTTGAATGGAAAAAACTGACCGTCAGCAAGTTATTTTTTGTTTAATTTTGCAGTGATTTTTTGAAAAAATTAAAGTCCACTAATAATATTACAGGGAATATCAATATTCAAACTCGAAAAATCATGTGTCGAGATGAATTGTTCAGTCATGAATTGTAACATTTTTATTAAAGCAAATCAAATTCTTATATAAAATGGCACCGCAAACTTCATCAATCAAAACCGAGAAATTGTACTAGCTTAATTGTTCATTCTTGGATTTTGTTCCCATACCTTAGAAACAAATTCAAATCCTTATATATGATGAAATGACAGCGCTAACTTCAATGTTCACATTTGAAACATCATGGTTCTATAAAAATGAACTATGAAGAATGAATTTACCCTTGAAATGCATGAAAATTTTCTAACAATTCACTTCCAATTCGTTCAAATTCATATATAATGGTTGTGAATACATGTGTATGCATTTTAGGGTGTATATTTGTCCTTCATCGTACATTTCTATTGTATAATAACAAAACATTGATAAAATAAATTATACTAACAAACCTCATCCGTAATGTGAAGACTGATAAACCCTCAAAATGAAGGTCAAGAAAATAAATTATGAAATAGGAAACAAAATCTTACCAGGGAATAATTGTACTGATGGATTTCTTCGGCGGAATTTCAAATTAAAATGCTTACGTAAATATATTTAATAGCATAAGTACCACAAAGCAACAAAATGAATTACAAGAAAAAGAATTAAAAGATATGTTATTCTTTCAGCGCAAACGAAAAATGGCGCAATCATAGTCATCATTACCGTCGAAAGGTTTACATATGAATAAGAACTAGAACTCTGTACAATAATCTTACACGATTTTCCGCGACTTATCACTTCTCATCACAACGGAGTGCTTATGAGAGAATTATTGTATTAAAATCAGGTTATTGTTCATGGTTTCAGAACTAAAATGAGCTACAGTTCAACAGAAAGTAATGAAGAGAAATTAACCAGCCATATCGTTTTAAACTTTTAACCAGCAGCGCATGAGAACTATGCTCAGTTTTACTGTCTCTATTATGGACAGTGAAAACCTCGTCTTGTCAATTATCCCTATCTTTCACTTAGATTCACTAATACTGCGAATTGAATGATGTTCCTAGAAATATACAGGACCACAATTAACACCAAATCAGATCACGTCTTGAGCAGAACTAAGTAACGGTCACGGAAGACGGAGCACGGAAGTTTGAATAGGAGGCGCCACAACGTCTGACAGGAGGGGTAGTTGCCAGATGTACGTTCTTTCGAAATCGAGCTTTCCAAACTTTTCCAAATAGTTACATGTGTGTGTATCAATTTATTCATTGGTGTGTTCTGTCCTCCAGTATTATTAAACGAAAGCTTTTTAAATCGTACCACACTCATGTATAGAATTTGATAATCATGATTTTTTGTTCAAAGAGATTATCAGGAGATATTTCATGGGCAATGATTACCCTATTAGTTATCAAAAATGTTTAAAATGAGCATTACGACTGAATAAGACACACCTAAGTCTTGAAAAGGCGAACGTTAGATTTTTTAGCACAAGGAGTTTCATTTACCTCAGCTTGACCCTGAGTATACCACAAATAGTAACGTATGTATTTTTCACCATCAATCAAATAATAGTTAAATTTTGGACTAATCTTATGTGTAAACGGGTAATTAGTTTTATAAATGCAGAATTTAATATGTGCTCTGAAAGGTATCGTTGACATTTTATCAAAAAAAATATAACAACAATTTTAATATTTATATATACATAATATTTTCTAGAAAGCCTTTCATAAGCAAATACGTTGCATACACACGTGGCTCCCATGTGGAAAAAAATTATTTGAATGCAATGTGGTAGCTGATAGGAAATCACACGTGGACCCCACGTATCAAATCCAGCATGCAATGTACTGATGTGGCTATGAAGAGTATATTCAGTGGTAAATCCATTTTGCCAACTAAAATCCACGTAACCAGCACCTAACCACGTGGCTTCCATGTGACATTGTATGTAGGGTTGGAGGAGTCTGCGATTCCTAAGACCGCGGTAATCACTCCGTTTGGTCTCTTTGAATTCCTAAAAATGCCTTACGGCTTGAGGAACGCTCCTCAGACGTTCCAAAGGCACATGGCTGAAATTTTCTCTGACCTCACTTTCGCCTATGTCTATCTAGACGACATCCTAGTGGCGTCCACAACCCCAGAGTTGCACAAAGACCATCTTAGGGTCGTTTTTCAAAGATTGTCCGACAATGGACTCCTCGTAAATCCTGCAAAATGTGAGCTCGGAAAGCCATCACTGATTTACTTAGGTCATGAAATCTCAAGCCTAGGTCTAAAACCTTTGCCTTCCAAAGTAGAAGTGATCAAAAACTTTCCTCTTCCACAGACCCAGAAGGAACTAAGAAGGTTCCTAGGTTCTGTTAACTTCTACCATCGTTTCATACGCAACTGTGCTCAAACTTTAGCGCCCTTGTCTGACTTGCTCGAACCGAAACGAAAAGGCACATCTATTGAGGTAAAATGGACAGAAGATGCGCGAAAAGCTTTTGAGACAATCAAGCACAAGTTAGCTTCCGCGACTGAATTATCCTACCCTATTGCTAATGCTGATTTCAGCCTCGTTGTTGACGCATCCAGTACCGCCGTAGGTGCTGTGTTGCAACAACAAGTGGGTACTAATATCTCTCCTCTTGCTTTCTTTTCCAAAAAGCTGTCGCCCACTGAGCGTGGTTATAGCGCGTTCGGTAGGGAACTTCTTGCTATCTACCTATCTGTGAGACACTTTCGCTATGCTCTAGAGGCGAGGGAGTTTGTGATCTACACTGATCACAAACCTTTGACCTCAGCGATCAAAATGCCTTCTGAAAGACATTCCCCTAGGGAAGCTCGACACTTGTCGTTTATAAGTCAGTTTACCACTGACATTCGTTACATTAAGGGACTAGACAACACCGTAGCCGATTGTCTCTCCCGAATTAATTCTGTCCAAACCAGTGGTGAAATCACCTTCGGCAACATTGCTAATGCTCAGAAGGAGGATCCTGAACTTCAGGACCTTCTCAAACCTTCTAACACTTCCTCTCCAAAACTAACCTTGGTTGACGGCGTGTACCGTGATGCCGAGCGACCTTCTCGTTTGTATCTTCCTGCGACGCTCCGCAGAGTAGCTGTCCTCCACCTTCATTCCCTCTCTCATCCAGGTATTAACCGTACATTGCGTTTGATTTCTGATCGCTACGTCTGGCCAGCGATGCGTAAGGAGGTCAAGCAAATTGTGCAAAATTGCCATGCGTGTCAGAGTAGTAAAGTGGTGAAACATAATCGTGCAGCGCTGCAGAGTTGTGCATTCACAGGTCACAAGTTTGACTCTGTACACCTCGATTTGGTGGGTCCCTTGCCTTTATCGCGCGGTTATTCTTATTTGTTGACCATCATCGATAGGTTCACGCGTTGGGTTGAGGCTGTCCCTCTACCTGATACCCAAACCGAGACTGTGGCGCGCGCGTTCTTATCAAACTGGATCTCTAGATTTGGGGTTCCCTTAAGTGTCACACATGACCGGGGATCACAATTCACCTCCAAATTCTGGAGTGAACTTAGCACCGCTTTGGAGTGTGCAAATATATCCACTACAGCGTATCATCCGCAGTCAAATGGACTTATTGAGAGAGTCCACAGAGACCTCAAGTCTGCCCTGCGCTGCCTTAATTGCAGTCACGATTGGACTGATAGACTTCCAGTAGTACTACTTAGCATTCGAAACCTACACAGACAAGATCAGCAGTGCACAGCGGCTGAAATGTTGTACGGGAAGACGCTTCGTCTCCCCGGCGACATTGTTGACCCAAAACCTTTGCCTGAATTTTCATCCGCTGACCGTTCCGCTTATGTAACCTGCCTAAAAGATTGCATGCGTCAGATCAAGTATGTGGCTCCACGAATGCCTCAGACCCAGGACAAACTAGATCCTGCCCTGCAAGACTGCACACATGTGTATGTCCGAAATGATGCTATAAAACCTACACTCACGCGCCCTTATGATGGCCCATTCAAAGTACTTAAACGCAAGCAAAAATATTTCATCATCGAACGATTCGGTTCACACGATCCAGTGAGTATTGATCGACTAAAAGTCGCATACACTTCTGATCATAGTGTAACTTATAACTCATCCTCCTCTCCGCAGATTTCCCCTTCCACTGAGACTCGATCAAATCTACCATCTCA
Organism: Morinoia aosen; assembly: GCA_030386875.1. NCBI lineage: Eukaryota > Metazoa > Arthropoda > Malacostraca > Amphipoda > Talitridae > Morinoia > Morinoia aosen. The sequence goes on from CM059566.1 coordinate 56,683,320, forward strand.
GCTTCCTCAGTTGGCTGCCTTGTTGCCTAGTCAACTTGAGTGTAACCCTTTCTACGTGTATGTACATTCAAACCATATCTCTAACCCTGTCGTAGATTCTAACTCTAGTCCTCTTACTGACACAGCGACAAGTCTGGAGAGACCAGACGAGCCCGCTGCAGTAACTCCTGTACCTAGGACTCTTGCCGATCTAAACTTGCAGACCCGTTTGGTGAAACTTCCCCGCTCAGTATCATTTGCCAATTGCCGAACTCGGCAGGGTCGTGTAGTTCGCCCTCCTTCCCGCTACAGATGATTGCAGCGGGTGGACCTTTCGGTCTGCGCCTTGGGGGGTAATGTAGCATACCGCTACATAAGCGTAAAAATTATAAATTTGCCATTCATACTTAAATAAATTAATTAGTAGCATTAAAAATCTTACTCTAATTTATTATTAATTATTTTCTACTGCTAATTCGTAATCATTGAAGTTTTTGTGTAAATGCATGAAATAATAAAAATAACACTTGACATTTTTCGAGAGAGAAGCCCTCTGGTGGCAACACTGCGCAGTTGCGCGTCCTCTCTTTCAAAGCCACTCTCACTTTGGCGTCCTACTTTGGCAGTGTTACAGCAAATTCTCGACCTCTACATCATCGCCATACACGCAACACTCACAAATTGAATCTCCCTGGGTTTTCCTGAGTGCCATGTTGATTGCTTAATAGCTATTCCCACATAAGGAGTGACTAAACTTGCTACTACTAATCTGAGCAAGTAATTCAACTTGCTCCTGCTAATGTGCCGACTTGATTCTGCTCACATGAGCCTGATTTAACTTGCTCACTCACACCCCACCTTATTTTGGAGTCATTAGTTATTCCTGAACTACGTCACTGACCCTCGCTCAATCATCTCAAATTACCTAATTCCAAATTCCCAAATACAACTCACTCACCCTGCTCACTCCATCGCGTGCCGGCCTTCGTCAACGCCAGCCTGGTCCTCCGGCAAGGATTGCCCACCTAGACAAGCTCTCCGAGATCAAGATCCAAGCCAGTTCTCCTGGTTTCCTCTTCCAATAAACTCCACCTAAAAACGAGCTGAGTCCATAACCGCTTTTCATTATCCTTCTCATAATTTTTCCCTTACGCTTCGAGAATTGATCGAGTTGTTCTTGCCGTAAAAAAAATCAATATTTTACATTCAACCACCCAACGGCGAGAAAAACCCGACACATTTGCCTGCTAATGTTTTTAGTTTTATCCTATAGATATTTCATAACTCCTTAAATCTTGCGTTTAATCGCATTTATGTCAATATAAATCACCATCATCAAATTAAAATCGAATTTCTCTTATTTTTGCGGCAGAAATGTTAGGATCTGGCCGTGGGGTATAGCCAGTCCTTACAAACCTCGATAAGCATTTGGGAGTATCATGAGAAAAGGACAATAAGGCACTCTGGACTCAGCTTTTTGGGTATATATTGGAAGGAAGCCGGAAAGGACGGCCGAGTCTTGAACCACCGATGAACTTGGCTGAAGAGGGTTTGCAGTCCGGGCAGTCGGGAGGCTCCTGGAGAAGTGCTGGAGTCGACCGTGTGTGTGTGTGGTTTGCAAATGATTTTAAGAGCCCAGCATATAGACTTTGAGGAAACCGTGACGTTGTGAGTGATCGATTTTGATTGAGTTGAGGCCAGGCAGGGCGGCTCAAGTGGAGGCAATTCTTAGGTGAGTTAAGTAGCATTAAAGCCCATACAAGCGAGACAAAATGAGGCCCAAGGCCAGGTAAATTCTGGTTAAGTCACGTCCAGTTAAGGTCGGGCCAGTTCAGTTAAGTTGAGGCAAAGCAAGGCCCAAGGGGAGGCTGTTGCAAGTGGTGTGTGGCGATGACGTTGAAGTCCTGCAAAGAGTCCAATAAGCTGGATGAACAGTCCAAGGAGACATCAAGGAAAATTCCACCACTGACAGTCCCACAGTATCGTAATTAATAAAACTCCCACACAGCAGAATTCGAGAAATCCTACAGATTTGACTCTAGTTAATTTCATTTGTTCTCTTTCTCGTCAAGCTCAAAAGTAGAGAGATAGGACAGAATCAATTAAGAAACTCTTATACAGCTGCTCTTGCTTTAAATACAAGGCATAAAATTTAAGAATTTTTAGTAATACTTCTGGTGATTATCTAAGAGCAAAATCGGGGATCAAATCCCTGGAACCATGGAAAACACATGACTTAACAAGACATGGTTCATGAAGCAAAAGAAAAGAATTACAGCAATTAAGAATTTCATAGAAAGAGAATTAATGCTTCTTTAAGTACTCTAGAACGTCTCCATAACTGTACAAGAAATAACAGAGAAAAATTCTAAGGTTTCATTGATGTAAATCCTACTGAAAATCACTGATAAATATCATTTGCAATACTAAAAAATCAAGGAATAATCTCCACAATAAAAAAGAAACACTAAACGTTTTGCTTGCACAGAAGGGAAATATGCGCAAAACGAAAACATGAAAATCAGTGCGGCGATTAAACCGGCGGCTCTACACGTCGGCATTCGCCAAGCCGCCGGCGTAATTTGTACGCACTCACGAAAGGCAAATGGTAGTGGGTGTTTTTTTTTTGTCACAAGAATGAACAGAATGGAATTAAATTTTTATGGAAATGATTTAAATTGAAATAAGTGCGATTAATCGGAAGGTTCAAGGAGTATGAACGATCAAAAATGAAACTCAAAACTTTAGCAAGCATAGGCATGAATAACCTTCGTAATTTATAAACATACGAGATTATTAAGAGACATCTTTAATTATTATTTCGCGTTGAAACATTATTTACGAAAAACTACTGCAAGTATGTTTGTTAAAAAAAAGAAAATACTATTATAACACATGCTTATAGTGCAATTATAGTCACGGAGTAGTGACAGGAGACGGCAGTGTATGCTCCGCCATTTGGAAAACAAAGACACACTATCCACAAAGAACGCCGGCAATTCAGCCGCGTTCGTTCACGAGTCAGTCTATGAATAATTCTCGATATGATACTGGCGACCGCAATATATAATTTGCAGAAAAGAAGGACGATAGCTGAATATCTAGTATGAAGTCTCAACACGTGAATTTGGAAATGACACGCAAATGTTTACGCTATTTCACGCTGAGGTAGCATCCGAAATACACATGCCCGTCTAAGAGCTTTAGCAATATTTTTAAGTTCATCCTTAATTCACGACGATGATCAGATCCTTAAGTTAATTGACATGCACACAGGGAATTTACACTTGTATACGTTACCAGGTTACTTCTTATTTAAACACTAATTTTCTTCACTTACACGAACACGGTATGCACGAACTAGTAAGGCACGATAGAATGTGATTCGAAAGGACGCCACGCACAGTGCTGCCAGATTCAGAGGCTTGAAACACGAACATGTCAATCGTGACTTTAATTTTTATGCTTTTTGCACAAAAATTTTAAGGATTACGAATTAGAAGTAGAAAATAATTAATAATAAATTAGAGTAAGATTTTTAATGCTAATAATTAATTTATTTAAGTGCGAATGGGAAAATTTATAATTCTTACGCTTTGTAGCGATATGCTACATTACCCCCCAAGGCGCAGACCGAAAGGTCCACCCGCTGCAATCATTTGTAGCGGGAAGGAGGTCTAACTACGCGACCCTGCCGGGTTCGGCAGGTGGAAAATGTTACTGAGCGTGGAAGTTTCACCAATCGGGTCTGCAAATGTAGATCGGCAAGAGTTCTAGGAACACGAGTTACTGCAGCGGGCTCGTCTGGTCTATCCAGACTTGTCGCTGTTTCAGTAAGAGGGCTAGAATTAGAATCTACGACATGCTTAGAGATAGGGTTTGAATGTACAGACACATAGAAAGGATTACACTCGAGTTGACTAGGCAACAATGCAGCCAACTGAGGAAGCTGAGATGGTAGATATGATCGAGTCTCAGTGGAAAGAGAATTCTGTGGAGAGAATGATGAGTTAGAAGTTACACTATGATCGGAAGTGTACGCGACTTTTAATCGATCAATGCTCACAGGGTCGCGTGAACCAGATCTTTCAAGGATGAAGTATTTGGGCGTGCGTTTGAGTATTTTGAATGGGCCATCATAAGGGCGCGTGAGTGTAGGTTTGATGGCGTCGTTTCGGACGTACACATGTGTGCAGTCTTGCAAGGCAGGATCCAGTTTGTCCTCAGTCTGAGACATTCGCGGGGCAACATACTTGATCTGACGCATGCAGTCTTTAAGACAGGTTACATATGCGGAACGGTCAACGGATGAAAATTCAGGCAAAGGTTTTGGGTCAACAACGTCGCCGGGGAGACGAAGTGTTTGACCATAGAGCATCTCTGCTGCTGTGCACTGCTGATCTTGTCGGTACAGATTGCGGATGCTCAACAATACTAATGGAAGTCTGTCAGTCCAATCATTGCTGCAGTTTAGGCAACGTAATGCCGACTTTAAGTCTCTGTGGACTCTCTTAATAAGTCCATTTGACTGTGGATGATAAGGTTAGGTTAACATCGGCATCTTTGGGATGCTTTATTTCCAATCAAGCCTGATACATATGATCTTAGCATTGTTTTTTCAAATGTCTTATAACTAACCCTATATATAGGACACCATGACGGTTCCCCCGTAAAGCCGGTACCCATTTCCGACACCTGGGTTGAGGGGGGTATTGTGTTTGAGCTTTCCCCTTATACCCAACGGGGAAAATCTCCGTGCCAGCGCTAGGATACGAACCCGCGAGTTCCAGCATACAAGTCCGATCCCTTAACCGCTGTGCCACGGAGAGCACATAGTGATAAGCGGTAGTGTTTACGTTTTCACACCCTAAAGCAGTGCTAAGCTCACTCCAGAATTTGGAGGTGAATTGTGATCCCCGGTCATGTGTGACACTTAAGGGAACACCAAATCTAGAGATCCAGTTGGACATGAAAGCGCGCGCTACAGTCTCGGTTTGGGTATCAGGAAGAGGGACAGCCTCAACCCAACGTGTGAACCTATCTATGATGGTCAACAAATAAGAATGACCGCGCGATAAAGGCAAAGGACCCACCAAATCTAGGTGTACAGAGTCGAACTTGTGACCTGTGAATGCACAACTCTGCAGCGCTGCACGATTGTGTTTCACCACTTTACTACTCTGACATGCATGGCAATTTTGCACAATTTGCTTGACCTCCTTACGCATCGCTGGCCAGACGTAACGATCAGGAATCAAACGCAATGTACGGTTAATACCAGGATGAGAGAAGGAATGATAGTGAAGAACAGCTACTCTGCGGAGAGTCGCGGGAAGATACAAACGAGAAAGTCGCTCGGCATCACGGTACACGCCGTCAACCAAGGTCAATTTCAGAGAGGAAGTGTTAGAAGGTTTGAGAAGGTCCTGAAGTTCAGGATCCTCCTTCTGAGTCTTGGAAATATTGCCGAAGGTGATTTCACCACTGGTTTGGACAGTGTTGATGCGGGATAGACAATCAGCGACAGTATTGTCCAACCCTTTAATGAAACGGATGTCCGTGGTGAATTGGCTAATATATGACAGGTGTCGAGCTTCTCTTGGCGAATGCCGCTCAGAAGGCATCTTGATCGCTGAGGTCAGAGGTTTGTGATCTGTGTAGATCACAAACTCCCTTGCCTCTAGAGCATAGCGAAAGTGTCTCACAGACAGATAGATAGCAAGAAGTTCCCTACCGAACGCGCTATAAGCACGCTCAGTGGGCGACAGCTTTTTGGAAAAGAAGGCAAGAGGAGAGATATTAGTACCTACTTGTTGTTGCAAAACGGCACCTACAGCTGTACTCGAGGCGTCTACAACGAGGCTGAAGTCAGCATTAGCAATAGGGTAGGATAATTCAGTCGCGGAAGCTAACTTGTGCTTTATTTCCTCAAAAGCTTTGCGCGCTTCTTCTGTCCATTTTACCTCTATAGATTTTCCTTTTCGTTTCGGTTCGAGGAGGTCAGACAAGGGCGCTAAAGTTTGAGCACAGTTGCGTATGAAACAATGATAGAAGTTAACAGAACCTAGGAACCTTCTTAGTTCCTTCTGGGTCTGTGGAAGAGGAAAGTTTTTGATCACTTCTACTTTGGAAGGCAAAGGTTTTAGACCTAGGCTAGAGATTTCATGACCTAAGTAAATCAGTGATGGCTTTCCGAGCTCACATTTTGCAGGATTTACGAGGAGTCCATTGTCGGACAATCTTTGAAAAACGACCCTAAGATGGTCTTTGTGCAACTCCGGGGTTGTGGATGCCACTAGGATGTCGTCTAAATAGACATAAGCGAAAGTGAGGTCAGAGAAAATTTCCGCCATGTGCCTTTGGAACGTCTGAGGAGCGTTCCTCAAGCCGTATGGCATTTTTAGGAATTCAAAGAGACCAAACGGAGTGATTACCGCGGTCTTAGCGATAGCACTCTCATCAAGTGGGATTTGATGAAAGGCGTGCTGAAGGTCTATCTTTGAGAAAATTTGAGCTCCCTCTAAATTTGCACTGAAATCATGCAAGTAAGGAATAGGGTAGCGATCAGGTAGAGTAACGGCATTCAACCTGCGGAAATCCCCGCACGGTCTGAATTCACCGTTAGCCTTGGGTACTAGCAGAAGAGGGCTAGCCCAAGGACTTTTGGAACTGCGGATAATGCCATTTTCTTGCATGCGCGCAAATTCTTTCTTAGCTAACGCCAATCGATCAGGCGGTAGTCGCCTTGCTCGGGAGTAGACTGGCGGTCCCGTCGTCTCTATGAAGTGCTTTGTGCTGGTCTGCATTTTTGTAGAAACTAAGTTAGAATTTGTTAGTGCAGGATAATCTGCGAGCACCTGCTCAAACATGCACTCTTGTTTGAAAGCGATTGAGAAGGAATGCAAGACATTAGCTCTAGTTATGCCACAAGCGGGAATTGAGATCTGTGTCTCCTCGTCCCTAATTCTACGGTTTTTAACATCTACTAGTATGCCAAACTTGGCTAGAAAATCAGCACCTATGATGGGCTCTTGTACCTCCGCGATCAGGAAAGTGAATGTGAATTTTCTCCTCAATCCCAGACTGCACTCTAATACTCTTTCACCGTAACAAGGAATTGGCGTGCCGTTTGCGGCGCGTAATGTCGCCAACAATGGGTGGTTTTTGTCTTTCACCGTGGCTGGGATAATTGACACACTGGAGCCAGTGTCTATTAAAAATCGGTATTTGGTGACGGGATCGAGAATCTGTAGTAAGCGAGTAGTCTGGGAATGAGGCAACGCAGTACTCGCTACTATGCGTCGCTGTTGGCGTTTCCCGAAGTCATTTCGGTATAACGAGGACAAAAGCGGTGTACGAGTAGGGAAACACTTGTGAAGCTTGGCGGAGTTTATTTAGCTAGGTGTTGACAGAAGACGAGATGTTGATGGATTGAGCACCCGGCCTCGATAAGAGCGGCCCTTTATAGGTGTCCTCCAGATACAGAAGATGCTTCTACAGATAAACATGTGCGGAGATGCCGCACATAGCTCCCCCCCCGAATGTTGAGAGAGCACCACACAAAAATAAAACTTTTTAAACGAAATTCAAGAATTCGCAGAAATAAAGCAATCAATTAAGCACAATTCAAGAATTGACAATAAATTATTTGAGAAAAAAAAATTAAACGACAATTCCAAACGAAAAAGAGCTATTACGAAATCGCTCGTAGCCGTTGTACATTAATTTACGTTAACTGTATCGCAATTTATATTATCAAAAGCAAAAGAAATTAACAACTGTTATCACGCCAAGCCTTATTATAGTTTCAAGCAAACAAGCAATCACGAGGGTAACTCGAGCGAACATTATATATACGTACCTTATCGTAAAAAAACTTCGATACATCACTAAACTCATAGTTAAAAAACACAAGAACCGATTACATCACCCAAAAAGATATAGAATAAACGCAAAGCAGTTAGATTATAGGTAACGCATTTAACGCATTAAAATTTAGAACGCGGAGGCGGAAGAAAAAAAATGTCAGTAGCTCCAACGAAGAACAAAATAAACCATAGGAAACATGTTAAAGAAACATTTACGGTTACTACACTACGGAAACCAAAACTGTTGCATTACCAAGAAATGATTATAGGGTTTAAATGATTAATAAAACGCACAACTAAGCTAGAACCCAAGCTCTAAAACTAGAACACGGTGAAACGCATGCTAAATAAAAAAAAATGCTTTTTACCAATTCACCCCCTGCCGAATCAGTTAGGTTATCCACATGGCAAATAATTAGAACGCCAAAAACCGCTTAAGGAATAAGCCAAGAAATTTTTTAGAACACGAAAAATAAACTTAATACACCGCAAAAATTCAACAGTTAGACAAACCGCATTCAAAAAAAAATGTTAAAACCCCCTTTTTTTCAAGACCCGTTCGAATTCTTAACATGTTACCTCAATCAACCCCTAAGAGAAGGATTCAAACACGTTTAGTACGACTTTAACACAAAATTTAAGGCATGTCATCATAAAAAAACTTAATAACTAAAAGCAAAAAATAGCGAAAGCAACGAGAACACGCGAAGGCAAAGCAATCGACTTACCGTGCAATAAATTCTCTGCACGTCGTCAGCCATGTAGAACGATGTAGGGATCAAATATGGAAACGCCATTCATGTTAATAATAGTAAAACGCCATAAAACGCCATCCTATCCGTCAACATATGTTAATTCAACTCAAACCAATTCACCAATTATATATCATTAAATATAGGGATTACCGCAATTAGCATTCGATCGTTGCAATTTAACACATATTCAATACATTTTAAATTTCTCGCAAAACATCGGAAATAGCACCTTCAAACGAAACAAACCATTTTAAACTATAAATGTCAACCTTCGAAACTCAAAATAAATAACGAAATTAAATTACTAATTAGAATCTTGGGAATTAACGCGTCAATAGTAAAAAAAAACTTACGTTAAAACATGGGTTAAATAGATTAAATAATAGATTAAATAGAACACTGCGCGCATATTTTATCGCGTGTTTCATGCGACATGCATATCCTGCAATCACTGCGCACCAATATTTCAAAATTTTCAAACCAATTCTCGAATCAATTTTCCAATTAATAAATTTTCAGTAAATTTTCCAATCTAAACTCGTCGCACACCCGCAGAGTTACAGGGACGGTTCTGTCGTCCTGCATCCCGGGGACGTCCTGCCCGCTTTACGTGAGGTAAATTAAACACTACCACATCGCACGCAATGTTAATCCTTACTGCTCCTGTTGGAGGATGCGTGGCGGCCTCCCTCTGGAGAGACTTCTCGAAAAATCCTCCCGCTGCATCCGCGCAAGCACCTTTACCTCTTGTTTTACATGGTAAAGTATTGTGCCCATGCCCATGGTTATCAGGACTAGGCCCATAATCAGGATATCGGTGACCCGATCGGGTAACAGCTCCATGGTGGAATTTTCGTTTATCCACTGTTCGTTGATAGTGGTTGAGTGCGTTGATAACGCCGCCACCAGGGTGTCAACGTCTATGTTGGACTGGGCGTTTCCCATCGAACTCTCGCTCCTGAAAGGAACTCCTGTTACCACCTAACGTCGATAAAATGTCGTCAATGCGGGGAATGGGGTAAGAATGTTTAATCAAAACCTTATTCAAGGAACGGAAATCTATCACGGGACGCAGATCTCCTGATTTCTTTTTAACGACAATGACAGGGAAATTAAAGTCAGAGGACGACTCCTCTATTATTCCCTGATCGAGCATATCATTAGTTATTCTCATTACCTCTTCTTGGTACTTATGAGGTATGCGGTAGGGAGCTAAATTTAATACAGGCGCATCAGTCTTCAACTGAATATGATGCTTCAAGATATTCGTTACACCTATTTTTTCGCCTTCCAAAGTTACTACATCACGGTACTTATTTAACAAATTAACTAAAGGTAATTGTACGTCATCTTCCTTGCATGAAATATCATTTACCGTCAAGTCACGTCTTAACTCCTTTTCTCCACTTTCTCCACTTATTAACCCTGCATTTACTTCTGCATTTAAACCTAACTCCTTATCATCAACAAGAATTTCACCTCTGCCACGAGTATCAGCCTCCAACTCAAGTTTTCTATTAACAATGGCATTCCTTCCACCACATGTCGATTTAACTTTCGTCGTATCTGACCCCACGACAGAATTTACTTCAACCTCACTTGCATCTCTGAGCGCTGTTTCCACATTTGTTACATATACTTCGCTCTCAATATCATTAGCCTTTATGAATTCCACATTACATATCATCGAATTCTCAGCGAGATACACAGTCTCATCACTTGGATTTAGGATCATAACCGGTACCACACCGTCGTCATTTATTTCAACAATTGAGTCTGCTATAAGAGCACCATTATCAAGACATATTTTCAGAATCATGTATTCTCCTGCAATTGGTTTCTTAAGGAAGCCATAAATGACATTAAGTGAATTACCAGGCACTTCAGCCTGATTGCAATGAACGATTAATTGCTTCGTACTCGTTGACCGTGCCTCAGCCGTCGCTGGACTCTTTTTCCTGCCGTCAACACTTTTTAATTGCCTCATGCTCTTTCTCGCAACAGCAATCTCTGACAAGAGACAGTCACTATTCACTATTTTTCGCATTACTATTTCTCGGCTTAACAAAGGTTCCATATTTAAATCTTGAAAAGGAATTGGAATATTATTCCAAAGAAGTTCTTTATCTTTAAAGTTAATAACGGCATCTTTTAATACATCTCGACCCAGTATCAGGTCATAATTAAATCGAGCTTCTTTTACAACAAGTGCACTTGTTTTAATTACTTTACTGTTGCCGGGAATTTTAATAGATAACTCCACTTCACCTGTGACGTCACTTTTGCCGTTGATCCCTTTTACTCTCAAATGACTTGGTTTGACTTCTTCGCTCAAATTTTTAACCTGTCTGTAACTGATAAGACATTTCTCTGAGCCGCTGTCAAGCAAAGCGCTTAAATACTGGTTATTATTTTTAAGAATAATGGTCGGCTTGTTGCACTCTTTAAATGATACTAATCCAGCATTTTTATCAACATTTTTTACAACGGATACCGAAAAATATGACTCTACAGTCGTGCCTTGACAATGATCATTCTCAAGCTCTTCGTCTTGCAACAAATTATATCTATTCTTACACTGAAACAAGGGGTCAACATACGATTTGGTTATCTCGGTGGTATCTGGAATTTTTGCCACGGTCTCTAGTTTAACGAGGTTGGTACCGCTAAATACCTCGGGCTCAATCTGTTTCAAATCCCCCTTACTACCTTCACCTAGTTTAAAAAATCGCTTGACGTGCTCTCCGCCCAATGAACTTCACTTTGACCACGGTTTGTGCTACCTCTACCGCGTAAATACGCCTTATAGTTACGGACTTCCGTACCGCTCGCTCTACAATTCTTTACTACATGAGTTCCACCGCAGGCAAAGCATCCTCTCGGAAACTGACCTCTTTGAGGTCTACATTCAAAGTGCCCTACCATGGAACATGAGTTACAGTACGGAAATCCCCTTTTTTCGTTCCTGAATTTCCTCCGAATTGACCAGAACTACCGCTATCTGATTTAACCATGTTGCACTCTAAGGAGCCGCTACTTCGATCTCCTACATAACTGTTTAACTCTCTACCTCTAATTCGGGGATTCCTTAGCCAAGGTCTAGGAACAATCCTCCTCATTCCTGGTCGATAACTCCTCCGGTAACCTCCTACACTACCGTAGAACACTTCATTGTGATCTGGCTCTTCAAAAACTTGTTCCAATTCACTGTTTACCTCACCTACGTAAACTTCACTTTCGTGTCTGACCGGAACTTTCTGCGCAAGTATCTTTTTTGTCTCGGACTGGCTGCGCACAGCTGAAATTAACCTAGCGAGCAATTCCTCCGCCGTGGAAAATTGTGTTTCAAAAATTTTTCTAGCGAACGACTCATCAAAAAGCGGACCTAACGTTGATAAAGCCAGACTGCACGACATGCTGTCGCCCACGAATTTTTTTAACTCAGCCTGATTCGTGCAGTTCAGAAAATACGCGTGGCGCTGCCACCCTAGCGAGTTTGAATTAAGAATATTCTCGGTTAGCTTCCTTATTTTCGAAAAAGCATTGACGATCTGAGCAGCTAGTGCATTATTTTTAACTAATTGCAACTCGTTTAGGTCGCAAGCCAAAGCATGTATACTCTTCTCTCCACGTGAAACGTAAATGTCCTCAAGGATCTGAACTACCTGATCAAAAGAGTAATTCAAGTCAGCGTTAACTAATTTCGTAACTACGCTATTGAAATCTCCTACGTTCTTGTTACCCGAGCGTACCAAAAATTCCTTACGACGCTCGTCACTAGTGGCATCAGGCAACAAGGACATGTATGCCTTGAGATTCTGTATATGAGTATGAAAACTCTTATTTTCTAGGAACTCTCCATCATGGACTCGTCTTCTTCCCCTGAAGATGGGGAGCTCTGCGTTCGTCATTATCGTTCCGACAGGAGGTACAACTATATTTGCAGCAATATCACGTGCAAGCTGTGTCGTGTTAACATTACTAGGAACACTAGAACTAGGCCCTGCTGTTGTTGGGGTCGTCATGGTCGGTACTTGAGTCACACTAGTTACTCTAGGTTTAGAAATACGACCGAATTTAGTTACCGTAGCCTCTGTTCGAACTACTTCCTCATCACTATCAAAGTAATCAGACATCAATTACTCCTATTTCCTCAAACAATTCAAAAATCTCCCTATTCCTAATAAAACGTCAAAATTCAATATTAATCAAAGATCAATCAAAAATTAATGCATCCCTTCGGAACAAAAAATAAAAATATTTTGCCTAACTTCCATCAATACACAGCGAAATTAATAATTCCACCTGAAACAATAATCACAAAATAGTAGCAAAGAAATAATAAAACACACCACCAATAATCTGCATGCAATTAGAAACTAACGTCACTATTAATAGCTTCCGAAGAATTTAACTTTTTAAACACCACAATCAAATTTAGTCTTGGTGATTGGTCAACAATATTGTGCGGCGTGCACTTGACTATAGCAGCTCAAGTCAAAGCCTCGACGAAGGCGTTAGAAAAAAAAAAAAAATTTCTGCCTCACAGCAAAAAACATGAATTTCTTTCAATTTAAGACTTCAAAAATTAACATCAAAGTGTTTCAGACACTTTCACTAACACTCCTATTCTATTATATAAAGAAATCTGAAACTTACGACAAAAATTGAAGTTAAACAGTTGTCAACCAGGTAAATCCAGATACGTAGGACACGGATGTGTCTCTCACAATGCACAGACTGAGACTGAGGCTACAGATGAGATTGCAGAGCTACACGGGAAGTGAACACGGCGACAAAAAAACCGCTGCATGAAGTGCGACCAAAAAAAAATATATAAGCTGCTTGAGACCGAGCTCCCTTGCATCTAGCAACAGAAAAAATAATTCTTTTTCAGAAAGACTTATCTGAGAACAAAGATGACAACAGCTGCTCACGTCGATTGCAGGCAATGATGGGGTAGGGTGCGGCTGTGATGAGGTGCAAACAATGATGTCGGCTGGTACAGCAAGATGTTATGCGTTGATGTCGGCTGGTACAGCAAGATGATACTGCGTTGCTACTGTGCACCACGTTGAAGAATTTACACTTTGAAATGAAAGTACGTGTCACTTCACTGCTACAGTTAATGATGCAATATACACTCGTACTGTTTTTGACACAATTTATCCTGGTACTGTTAGTGATGCAATCGTAGTAATTTATCTCCACACAATAAAAATTGTTCGTAGCACTCCACTGATGTATCACGATTGTCTCTTCACTGGATATTCGCTGGGAAAGCAGCGATTTTCACCTCAAACACCAGCTCGATATCGTCGCCGGCTTCATATACCAAAACACGTGTACGCAGCGGTAAATCGTGATGTAGAAAAATGCTGATTTGGGCGTATGCTTCTTGTAATACTCTTTTCGGTACACCTATTCCGAAAACAATTGTAGTTTCTTGCGGTTGCCAGAGTTGATTGTTATTCCCGGTACACATCAGGATTTAATACTGTTCAAAATTGCCAGTAATTGGACAATTGCTATCCACTGCACACTTATGCGAATGTGAGTTCTGTTCGCCACATACGTCGGCCACCAAAATGTACGGGCAGGGAAACACTTGTGAAGCTTGGCGGAGTTTATTTAGCTAGGTGTTGACAGAAGACGAGATGTTGATGGATTGAGCACCCGGCCTCGATAAGAGCGGCCCTTTATAGGTGTCCTCCAGATACAGAAGATGCTTCTACAGATAAACATGTGCGGAGATGCCGCACATGGTGACCCGCACTTTCGTGCTTGGTCACCATACTTTGTGTGATACCAGCATAAATTGCTACTAGCATCCCGAGAACGCGACCTAAAGCGGCGGTCTTGATTTGACCTATCATAAGATCTACCTCTATCAAAACGTTGAGGAGGAGGAAGAGGATGATAGTTTGAGGGATAGTCATAGGGATAGTCGTAGGCATTTTGGTGGCTTTGGAATCTCCCTGGGCCTTGCTGAATGTGAGCTACGCTCTGACCTAAATTGCAATTCTGTAACGCTTGCTTTATCTCAGCGATGTCTTGGTGCATCTTATCTATTGTGGCTGAGGATTGATTCTGAGTATTTGCGGGGCTAAAATTTGCAGCAGCTGCATTCAGGGAAGCAACTTGCGGTGCTTGTGACAAATTAATGTTGCGCATCACCGTCTCAGTGGACTCTGCAAGCTTCTCTAAAGTTTGATCAGGGCCTGCTAGCGATAGAAATGGACGCACATTGTGAGGAAGCTTAGTCATGAAAACTTCCTTCAGAAAACCCTCAGCTACGGCAACACCCGTAGCGAGTTTGCGCAGCTCTTTAACCAACAAAGTGGGAGAGAAAGAGCTAGAGACAGATGGAATTGCTGAGGCGTCTACAAGATTCCTAAATTTGTCCGCATCGGACATCTGCAACTTCTGCAGAATCTTTCTTTTCAAGGTGCCGTACGGATCAAAGGCGGGAGGGTTTTCGAGCAATTGATTTGAATCGTTTAACAATTTTGTCGGGGCTGCGGAAACAAGGGCGTAAAATTGATCGGTGTTATCAGTTACTTTATGATACCTAAACATCGCTTCTACCTGTTGGAACCAGGTATGAGCGTCCTCCGGAATGAAGGGAGGGAGCCTAATGGGTTTTGTGGGGGCTCGATCTTCATTATCTGATTCAGTCATGCTAGCAATCTCTTTGGGGATGCACAATTAAGATATCAATGCCTATGACTTGGAATTAAGTGGCAAGGGTTCGCGTTATTTCTTTACCTACACAATCATTCAAATTAAGTTGAAACAGAAGGAAGGAAATATGAATTTGGAAACGAGAATTTATGCGGTATGCGGCAATTAGCGTAGGCACAAAAATAAAGCAGGTGAGAAAAATTATTTTTCTACCTACTCAATCGATCAATAACGTTGAAGAAACGGAGGGAAAGAGAGAATGGAAACGCGAATTTTTACGGTAGTCAGAATAAACGTAAGCACGGAAATAGGAAAAAATATTTTTCATACCTATTAAGGCACATGAAACAAAAGGACAGGATATCGCTGAAAAAAAAAAATTTGTTAGAGCTGCTCAGAGAATCACCATTAACACGGTAAATCTAAGAAATTATCAAAGACTACGACATGGGAAATTTATCACTACAATGATATACCAAAATTAACCTCTCTCACAATTTCTCAAACACTTATCGAGTTGAATAGTTTTTAAGTTTTTAAAGAAAGTTTGGGGTTATTTTAACTGGGGTCACCAGTGTTAGGATCTGGCCGTGGGGTATAGCCAGTCCTTACAAACCTCGATAAGCATTTGGGAGTATCATGAGAAAAGGACAATAAGGCACTCTGGGCTCAGCTTTTTGGGTATATATTGGAAGGAAGCCGGAAAGGACCGCCGAGTCTTGAACCACCGATGAACTTGGCTGAAGAGGGTTTGCAGTCCGGGCAGTCGGGAGGCTCCTGGAGAAGTGCTGGAGTCGACCGTGGGTGTGTGTGGTTTGCAAATGATTTAAAGAGCCCAGCATATAGACTTTGAGGAAACCGTGACGTTGTGAAAGATCGATTTTGATTGAGTTGAGGCCAGGCAGGGCGGCTCAAGTGGAGGCAATTCTTAGGTGAGTTAAGTAGCATTAAAGCCCATACAAGCGAGACAAAATGAGGCCCAAGGCCAGGTAAATTCTGGTTAAGTCACGTCCAGTTAAGGTCGGGCCAGTTCAGTTAAGTTGAGGCAAAGCAAGGCCCAAGGGGAGGCTGTTGCGAGTGGTGTGTGGCGATGACGTTGAAGTCCTGCAAAGAGTCCAATAAGCTGGATGAACAGTCCAAGGAGACATCAAGGAAAATTCCACCACTGACAGTCCCACAGCATCGTAATTAATAAAACTCCCACACAGCAGAATTCGAGAAATCCTACAGATTCGACTCTAGTTAATTTCATTTGTTCTCTTTCTCGTCAAGCTCAAAAGTAGATAGATAGGACAGAATCAATTAAGAAACTCTTATACAGCTGCTCTTGCTTTAAATACAAGGCATAAAATTTAAGAATTTTTAGTAATACTTTTAGTGATTATCTAAGAGCAAAATCGGGGATCAAATCCCTGGAACCATGGAAAACACATGACTTAACAAGACATGGTTCATGAAGCAAAAGAAAAGAATTACAGCAATTAAGAATTTCATAGAAAGAGAATTAATGCTTCTTTAAGTACTCTAGAACGTCTCTATAACTGTACAAGAAATAACAGAGAAAAATTCTAAGGTTTCATTGATGTAAATCCTACTGAAAATCACTGATAAATATCATTTGCAATACTAAAAAATCAAGGAATAATCTCCACAATAAAAAAGAAACACTAAACGTTTTGCTTGCACAGAAGGGAAATATGCGCAAAACGAAAACATGAAAATCAGTGCGGCGATTAACCCGGCGGCTCTACACGTCGGCCAAGCCGCCGGCGTAATTTGTACGCACTCACGAAAGGCAAATGGTAGTGGGTGTTTTTTTTGTCACAAGAATGAACAGAATGGAATTAAATTTTTATGGAAATGATTTAAATTGAAATAAGTGCGATTAATCGGAAGGTTCAAGGAGTATGAACGATCAAAAATGAAACTCAAAACTTTAGCAAGCATAGGCATGAATAACCTTCGTAATTTATAAACATACGAGATTATTAAGAGACATTTTTAATTATTATTTCGCGTTGAAACATTATTTACGAAAAACTACTGCAAGTATGTTTGTTAAAAAAAAGAAAATACTATTATAACACATGCTTATAGTGCAATTATAGTCACGGAGTAGTGACAGGAGACGGCAGTGTATGCTCCGCCATTTGGAAAACAAAGACACACTATCCACAAAGAACGCCGGCAATTCAGCCGCGTTCGTTCACGAGTCAGTCTATGAATAATTCTCGATATGATACTGGCGACCGCAATATATAATTTGCAGAAAAGAAGGACGATAGCTGAATATCTAGTATGAAGTCTCAACACGTGAATTTGGAAATGACACGCAAATGTTTACGCTATTTCACGCTGAGGTAGCATCCGAAATACACATGCCCGTCTAAGAGCTTTAGCAATATTTTTAAGTTCATCCTTAATTCACGACGATGATCAGATCCTTAAGTTAATTGACATGCACACAGGGAATTTACACTTGTATACGTTACCAGGTTACTTCTTATTTAAACACTAATTTTCTTCACTTACACGAACACGGTATGCACGAACTAGTAAGGCACGATAGAATGTGATTCGAAAGGACGCCACGCACAGTGCTGCCAGATTCAGAGGCTTGAAACACGAACATGTCAATCGTGACTTTAATTTTTATGCTTTTTGCACAAAAACTTTAGGGATTACGAATTAGAAGTAGAAAATAATTAATAATAAATTAGAGTAAGATTTTTAATGCTAATAATTAATTTATTTAAGTGCGAATGGGAAAATTTATAATTCTTACGCTTTGTAGCGATATGCTACAGAAATACATATTAGCATCTGCCCTCGTAAAACGAGTATTTCTCGCATAAAAATACTTCGTGAACGCTCAAGGTTGATTGCAAAATGGCGACGCGTAAAACTGCCGGGTCATCGTCACCTTGAATTGCATGTTTCGTTGCGCACATTTTCTTTCTGTGCAAGTGAAACACGTTTAGTGTTTCTTTTTTTTTTCTCAGTGTAGATAGTATTCCCTAATTTTGTACCAAACGATGCTTGCTAGTGTTTTTCAGTAGTATCGATATTAATGAAAGTTAGGATTATCTTTTTCTCTGTTATTCCTCGTGCAGTTATAGAAATGTTCTAGTGTACTAAAGAAGCAGTAATTCTCATTCTATGCAATTTTTAGTTGCCGTATTTCTTCTCTTTCTGCTTCATGAATCATGTGTTATTAATTCATGTGCTTTCCATAAGCTCTATAAAAATAATCATCGATATTACTGCCTTAAAAGTCACAGGAGTTGCTGTCCTGCAGATTCTTGCAAAAGTTGCAGTCTTATGGATAGTTGTTGATATTCCGTAGATCTTGTGCTTAATTGCCTGAGGTTTCGGTAATGAATAACGATTTTCATTACCGGAAGTTCTTAAACCTCATGCTCAGATATTAAAGCCAAAGGCAGTAGTGAACAGGTTTGCCAGCTAAACAATTTAAACAATTTATTTATTGTTAAAAATCTGTCTACAAAAATCTGTCTTATCTACTTTTGAGCTTGACGAAAAAGAGAACAAATGAAATTAACTAGAGTCGAATCTGTAGGATTTCTCGAATTCTACTGTGTGGGAGTTTATTATTTACGATGTTTGGGGACTGTCAGTGGTGGAAATTTCCTTGATGTCTCCTTGGACTGCTCATCCAGCGTTCATCTTTTTGCAGACCTCATCGTCACCACCAACGCCAACACACCAGTTTTTCCCCCTGGGCCTTGCCTTGCCTAAACTTAACTGAACTGGCCTTAAACTTCCCAGGCCTTTACTTCAATGGGATTGCCTTTCTTGGATTAATATTGGTCTTTGTTTTGGACCTTGGCCTGACATTAACTAAAAGGAACTACCAGCATCACCTTAAAATTCAACTCCCTGCTTTCAATACAATAACTATATTGCCCGGCTTGAAATGAAATAAGCCGATACGTACATTGAGACTACTGACGTCATGGTCTTTCAAGTCGTATAAATTGGAGCTCCTAAATTCCAAACACACACCCACGCTGTCGACTTCGTCACGAGCCGGAGCCTCTTCGCCTGCGCGGACTGCGAACCATCGTCAGCCAAGTTCTTCAGTAACTCAAGACTCGGCGGTCCTCTCCGGCTTCCTTCCAATATATACCAAAAGCTGAGTTTCCACGTCAATCATTATCCTTTCTCATGGTTTACTCCAAATGCTTATCGAGGTTTGTTAAGGACTGGCTATACCCACGGCCACACACAATCCTTACAAGCACATACTTTTCTTTAAATTTTGAGTACATTTCATGACCTCTGAATTGTAAAATTTTCAAAATAATGAGCTTCATCATGTTATGTGAGAACTGAAATAACAAAGAAACTTACATGTTGTAAGCTTTAAAAATACTTCCTTTGGAAATGTAGTGTACGCCCTCAGCCGCACTTCATTTTAAATTTCATAATTATTAAAACTATCCTCTAAAAATTAAATAAGAATTACACAATCATTTTCGTAATTTTATATAACATATTTCATTTAACATAACCCCGAAATCTATTAAAATTTGAACCGGAAATACTTCGACATGTTAAGATTGGTGGGTATGGTTAGTTATTAACATCCAATCGTTAACGTTTTCTCAATAGTGTTTTTCGAAATTGCAAGGGAGGGATAATTGTTAGGTTTGGTGGTGATGAGTAAATTTAAGATAGGTATTCACATCCAACCCTAAACGTTTTGCTCAATAGTGTTTTTCGAAATTGCATGAGAGGGATAATAAAGACACTTCATGGGACTACTCAGCTTGTATCTTTTATTGAGGGAAGCCGTGATGAACGATGGCGTGCTTGACTTCGGAAGATTTTCTCTTAGATGGGAAACTCCGTGCAGGCGAGGTCCGGCGAGCGATGACGTAGGCCAGGTGTAAGTGAGTGTGTTTGTGGAGGTTCACAGGCTTGGTAATTTAAGCGACTGACAGATTATCAATTTCCACCCGTGACGTGGGGGCTGAGTCACTATTTTTGGGTTCAGACTTTAGAATAATTACTGGATGTGAAAAGCAAGTTGTCGTGGTTGAGCGGGTAGATTTGTAGCCATTTGTAGTAATATACTAAGCTCTACTAGCTCCGAACCAAGTGATTGCAAAGTGATGTTTGGTTTTTGGATGGGGGTGCTAGTATCAGCTTCCAAACCCTAAACAGTCACTCGACAGTATTCGCAAAACCGTGAGAAAGGTTAATGAGGCGAGGGAACTCAGCTCGGTCTTTTATTCGGAGGAACGCCCGGCGGACTGGCGGGATCTTGACTGGAAGATTTTCTCTAGGTGGGCACTCCGTGCCAGCGAGGTCCGGCGAGCGATGGTGTCGGCAGGATGTAATGAGTTGTGTTTGGGAATTTATATAAGCCCAATTTAGATTAACTAGTAGCATCAGCCTTTATAAAAAGAACCCGTGACGTTGGTGGTGTCACTTATGGTATCAGCTTTATTAATCCCAAGCTGGACGAGCAAGTTATCGTAGTAGAAGCAGGTAGTTTAGCTAGCCTGTGATGTGATCTTATGCTTACCAGCTTCCAAAAATAACCCATGTGAATTGCAAGGGAATAAATTGTAAATGAGATCTCTCTGGCCCAAGCTCAGGTAAGATTCAGTTAAGGCAAAACAAGGCCCAGGGAACTGAGTGTGTGTGGCGTTTGGCGATGTCGCTGAGGTTCTGCAAAAAGTTGAAAACGCTGGATGAACAGTCCCAGGAGACATCAAGGAAAAAATTCCACCACTGACAGTCCCCAACATCGTAAATGATAAACTCCCACAAAGTAGACTCTCCGAGAAATCCAACAGATCCGACACGAGCTAATTTAATAAATCTCTCTTTTGTCAAGCTCAAAGTAGGATAGGATCACTTTAGGTTTGCAAAAACTCTTTCACCACTGCTCTTACTTTAAATAGAGGCATGAAATTTTAAAGGAGATTTTTTGTAATGAACCACTTGTGATTCTTTTTAGAGCAACAATGGGTGATTCCATTTTGTGGAATCATAGCAAATTCGTGAGACTGAATACACGGGATTCATGCAGTCGGAAGGAATTATTAAGAAAATGGCTAAAAAACATAGGATGAGAATTAATAACTTTTTTGTGTACTCTAGAACATCTCTATATCCGTACGAGAAATAACAGGGAAAAAATCCTAACTTTCATTAAGATCAATCATACTGAAAAGCACTGGCAAGCATCATTGATAAAAAAAATAAGGAATAATATCTACCTGAGAAAAGAAACACTAAACGTGTTGCTTGCACAGAAAGAAAATATTCGCAAGACGAAACATAAAAATCAAGGTGACAATGACCCGGCGATTTTTACGTTTCGCCATTTGCAATAAACCGCCGGCATAACATCGTACGCGTTCACGAAGTATTTTTGTACGCGAAAAGTACGCGTTTACGATGGCAGATGCTAGTATGTATTTCTGCCGCGAGAATAAGAAAAATTGATTTAATTTGTTGATAGTGATTTATATTGAAATAAGTGCGATTAAACGCAAGATTTAAGGAGTAATGAAATACGAAAAAAAACTAAAACTTTAGCAGGCATATGCATGAATAATCTTCGTACTCTATAATCCGTACGAAATTATTAAAAGGCATTCCCAATTATTATTTCACGTCAAACACACTTCAGAAAACTACTGCAAGTATGTTGTGAAAAAGAAATATTATTCCACGTGCATAAAGTACGATTTTAAATCACAAAGTAATGACACGAGACGGCAGTTTATTCTCCGCAAATTTGGAAAACAAAGACGCCGGCGACAAAGACTCTATCAACAAAGACGCCGCCGATTTTAAACGAGCTCTATTACCAGTATTCCGTGAACTTGAATTAATATGACAGCTGCAAAATGTATACTTTGTAGTAAGACACAAACGTAGTTGGATAATATAATGACTCGACACAGGAAATGAATCGTGACACGCAAATTATACGTTTTGTCACGTCGAGGTAGCACTCGAAAATGAACATGCTAGTCTAAGGATTTTAACACTATTTTAGAGTTTATCCCTACATCACGACGATGAACAGATCCTTAAGTTTATCACCATGCACACGGAGAACTTACACTGTATACTTTACCAGGTTTTTTATTCTCACACTTAATTTCTTTCACTTACGAGAGATGTACGCACGCTAGCGAGTCACGAAAAAGAGTGAGTCAGTTCAAGCGTCGCGCTTGGATGTTGCCACTTCCGGCTGCTTTAAAACTCGAAATGTCGATTGATTATTTTATCTCTCATGTATTTACACAAAAACTTCAATGATTACGAATTAGAAGTAGAAAATAATTAATAATAATTTAGAGTAAGATTTTTTATGCTAATAATTATTTTATTTAAGTGCGAATGGGAAGTTTATAATTTTTACGCTTTGTAGCGAATGCTACATTACCCCCCAAGGCGCAGACCGAAAGGTCCACCCGCTATCAACATTCGTAGCGGGAAGGAGGTCGAACTAAGCGACCATATCGGGTCTGGCAGTCGGAGAAAGTTACTGAGTGAGGAAGTTTCACCAAACGGGTCTGCAAATTTAGATCGGCAAGAGTTCTAGGAACAGGAGTTACTGCAACGGGCTCGTCTGGTCTCTCCAGACTTGTCGCTGTTTCAGTAAGAGGGCTAGAATTAGAGTCTACGATAGGCTTAGGGATAGGGTTTGAATGTACAGGCACATAGAAAGGATTACACTCAAGTTGACTAGGCAACAATGCAGCCAACTGAGGAAGCTGAGATGGTAGATATGATCGAGTCTCAGTGGAAAGGGAATTCCGTGGAGAGAATGATGAGTTAGAAATTACACTATGATCGGAAGTGTACGCGACTTTTAATCGATCAATGCTCACAGGGTCGTGTGAACCAGATCTTTCAAGGATGAAATACTTGGGCGTCTTTTTCAATATTTTGAATGGGCCATCATAAGGGCGCGTGAGTGTAGGTTTGATGGCGTCATTACGGACGTACACATGTGTGCAGTCTTGCAAAGCAGGATCTTATTTGTCTTTTGTTTGAGGCATTCGTGGAGCAACATACTTGATCTGACGCATGCAATCTTTGAGACAGGTTACATAAGCGGAACGGTCAGCGGATGAAAATTCAGGCAAAGGTTTTGGGTCAACAATGTCGCCGGGGAGACGAAGTGTTTTCCCATACAACATTTCTGCTGCTGTGCATTGCTGATCTTGCCGATATAAATTCCTAATACTCAGCAGTACTATTGGAAGTCTGTCAGTCCAATCGTGGCTGCAATTAAGGCAGCGCAGCGCAGCTTTCAAATCTCTGTGGACTCTCTCAATAAGTCCATTCGACTGCGGATGGTAATCGGTAGTGCTGGTGTTAGTACAACCTAAGGCGGTGCTAAGCTCACTCCAAAATTTGGAGGTAAATTGTGATTCCCGGTCATGTGTGACACTTAAGGGAACCCCAAATCTGGAAATCCAGGTGGTCATGAAAGCGCGAGCTACAGTCTCAGTTTGGGTATCAGGAAGAGGCACGGCCTCAACCCATCGAGAAAACCTATCAATGATGGTCAACAAATAAGACTGTCCACGCGATAAAGGCAAAGGACCCACCAAATCTAGATGAACCGCGTCGAACTTGTGACCTGTGAATGCACAACTCTGCAGCACTGCACGATTATGTTTCACCACTTTACTACTCTGACATGCATGGCAATATTGCACAATTTGCTTGACCTCCTTACGCATCGCTGGCCAGACGAAACGATCGGAAATCAAACGCAATGTACGGTTAATACCAGGATGAGAGAAGGAATGATAGTGGAGAATAGCTACTCTGCGGAGAGTCGCAGGAAGATACAAACGAGAAAGTCGCTCGGCATCACGGTACACGCCGTCAACCAAGGTTAATTTCAGAGAGGAAGTGTTAGAAGGTTTGAGAAGATCCTGAAGTTCAGGATCCTCCTTCTGAGTCTTGGAAATATTACCGAAGGTGATTTCACCACTGGTTTGGACAGAGTTGATTCTCGATAAGCAGTCAGCGACAGTATTGTCGAGACCTTTGATATATCGGATATCAGTGGTGAATTGACTAATGAAGGAAAGGTGTCGAGCTTCTCTTGGGGAATGTCTTTCAGAAGGCATCTTAATCGCTGAGGTCAAAGGTTTGTGGTCTGTGTAGATCACGAACTCCCTTGCCTCTAGAGCATAGCGAAAGTGTCTCCCAGACAGATAGATAGCTAGAAGTTCCCTACCGAACGCGCTATAAGCACGCTCAGTGGGCGACAGCTTTTGGAAAAGAAGGCAAGAGGAGAGATGTTAGTTCCTACTTTCTGTTGCAAAACGGCACCTACAGCAGTACTTGAGGCGTCAACGACCAGGCTGAAGTCAGCATTAGCAATAGGGTAGGATAATTCAGTCGCGGTAGCTAACTTGTGCTTAATCTCCTCAAACGCTTTGCGCGCATCCTCCGTCCATTTTACCTCAGTAGATTTACCTTTTCGTTTCGGTTCGAGCAAGTCTGACAAGGGGGCTAAAGTTTGAGCACAGTTGCGTATGAAGCGATGATAGAAGTTAACAGAACCTAGGAACCTTCTTAGTTCCTTCTGGGTCTGTGGAAGAGGAAAGTTTTTGATCACTTCTACTTTGGAAGGCAAAGGTTTTAGACCTAGGCTAGAGATTTCATGACCTAAGTAAATCAGTGATGGCTTTCCGAGCTCGCATTTTGCAGGATTTACCAGGAGTCCATTGTCGGACAATCTTTGAAAAACGACCCTAAGATGGTCTTTGTGCAGCTCCGGGGTTGTGGATGCCACTAGGATGTCGTCTAGATAGACATAGGCGAAAGTGAGATCTGAGAAAATTTCAGCCATGTGGCGTTGGAACGTTTGAGGAGCGTTCCTTAAGCCATATGGCATCTTTAGAAATTCAAAGAGACCAAACGGAGTGATTACCGCGGTCTTAGGGATAGCGCTCTCCTCAAGTGGAATTTGATGGAAGGCGCTCTGGAGATCAATTTTTGAGAAAATTTGTGCTCCCTCTAAATTTGCACTGAAATCATGAAGATAAGGAATAGGGTAGCGATCAGGTAGAGTAACGGCATTCAACCTGCGGAAATCCCCGCACGGTCTGAATTCACCGTTAGCCTTGGGTACTAGCAAAAGAGGGCTAGCCCAAGGACTTTTGGAACTGCGGATGATGCCGCATTCTTGCATGCGCGCAAATTCTTTCTTGGCTAAAGCCAATCGATCAGGCGGTAGTCGCCTTGCTCGGGAATAGACTGGCGGTCCAGTGGTTTCAATATGGTGTTTCGTGCTAGTCTGCATTTTTTTAGAAGCTAAGTTAGAATTTGTCAGTGCAGGGTAATCTGCCAGTACCTGCTCGAACATGCACTCTTCCTTGAAAGCGATGGCGAAGGAATGCAAAACGTTATCTTTAGCCATGCCACAAGCGGGAATTGAGATCTGTGTCTCCTCGTCCCTAATTTTATGGTTTTTCACATCTACAATTATGCAAAACTTGGCTAGAAAATCGGCACCTATTATGGGCTCTTGAACCTCAGCTATCATGAAGGTAAAAGTGAATTTTCTCCTCAATCCCAGACTACACTCGAGTGCTCTCTCGCCAAAACAAGCTATTGGCGTGCCATTTGCTGCGCGCAGTGTTGCTGAACGAATATTATTTTTATCTTTCGCCGTAGCTGGTATTATAGACACGCTCGATCCTGTGTCTATTAGGAATCGAAGCTTTGTGATTGGGTCGAAGACGACAAGGAGGCGAGTGGTCTGGGAGTTAGATAACGCAGTACTCGCTACTATGCGTTGCTGTTGGCGTTTCCCGAAGTCATTTCGGTATAACGAGGACAATGTCTAATGGCACATTTGCGAGCTTGGTCGCCGAATTTCTCATGATACCAACACAAGAGACTGTTGGCATCGCGAGAGCGCGATCGAAAGCGGCGGTTTTGATTTGACCTATCATAAGATCTACCTCTATCAAAACGTTGAGGAGGAGGAAAAGGATAGTGATAGGGATAGTCGTAGGCATCTTGGTAGCTTTGGTATCTCCCTGGGCCTTGCTGGATGTGAGCTACACTCTGACCGAGCTGGCAATTCTGGAAAGCTTGCTTTAGCTCAGCGATGTCTTGCTGCATCCTATCTATTGTTGCTGATGATTGATTATTAGGAGTATTTGAGGGGCTAAAATTTGCAGCTGCTGCGTTCAAAGAAGCTACCTGCGGTGCTTGTGACACGTTTAGGTTGCGCATCACTGTCTCAGTGGACTCTGCAAGCATCTCTAAAGTTTGGTCCGGGCTTGCTAGCGATAGAAATGGACGCACATTGGAAGGAAGTTTATTCATGTAAACTTCTTTCAGAAATCCCTCAGCTACGGCAACACCCGCTGCAAGTTTCCGCAACTCCTTAACTAACGAAGTGGGAGAGAAAGAGACAGAGACAGGTGGAATTGCTGAGGCGTCTACAAGGCTTCTGAATTTGTCCGCATCGGACATCTGAAGCTTTGCTAATATTTTGCCTTTCAAGATTCCGTAAGGATTTACAGCTGGAGGGTTTTCTAGCAATTTATTGGAGTCATTTAACAATTTTGTGGGAGCTGCGGACACAAGGGCATAAAACTTATCGTTTTCGTCCCTTATTTTATGATACCTAAACATTGCCTCCACTTGGTTAAGGGCACGGTTCGGGTCTATTTTCAGATTATGGTCATTTTTCAGTTTATAAACTCCTCTTATAGAGATTTTTCTTGCGCATCCAACGATATAATTGGCTTTCAAGTACGTCAATTGGTTAGTCTTCTGGACGGAGTAAAAGACGCGCACTAGTGTGACCTTGGGGTGCGCCAATGGATGGGTGACCTCCCTCTTCCCCCCCATTACGAGCCAGTATTGAGTGTTTCTCTACTGGAATAGCAAGAGAGTTCATTCATGGCCTAACTTGAAATGCTTTTGTACTCTAACGAAACATCCTATCACTCAGTGATGAATTATGATGGTGTAATTGAGTGTTTGTTTTGAGTCCGGTTGCTGAGTCATCAGCTAATTAGCTGGCTATGTAAACATAAACGCCTCCCGGAGTTTTGAAGCTACAGGAATGGCAATGATATCAATCGAAAGGGCTTAAAAAGAGCTACAAAGCAATACAGGTTTTTGAAAAAAAATTTATTGTCAGCATTGAAAAAAAAATTGGTAAAAAATGAACCCTGTTCTGAAACTTATATTTATTGACTTTTGATATGGATCCTTACCCACTGTTTTGAAGGTATATAAGAAGGTACAGAATCACTGATAAGACTCGATTAAAAAATTAGTACAGAACGAAAAATTATTTTTTTTGGAAAAATGAATTTTCTGAATACTCACTTTTTTGATTTTTGAAAACCTACTCCTCCCACAGTTTTGAAGGTACAGAGATGGCAAGCATACCAATCAATAGCGATTGAAAAGGAAAATAGATCCGGTGCAAAAGTTTTTTTAAATTTCAATTCACCCTGAAAATTAGAAGCAAATTATTCAAAAAAGTGGAAAAAGAGGTCATTTTTGGGAAAAAAGTTCTCAAAATTCAAAAATTCAAATAATCAAAAAACTTTTGCACCGGATCTCTAGACAAGACAATTTGCTAACTAGAGAATATTTTCTGAGTTCTGTGAGTTGAAAATTGTAGGAGGAGTAAGATTTTCCGCAACACATGTTTCTTCATGTTTTTAAAAAAAAAATCTTATTCACGTATGGTTACGAAAAATTCGCACATATCAAAAAAGTTATTAATAACAATTTACATCGACGGTAGATATCTCAGAAAAATCCACAGAGAACTTACAGACTTTTTTTTAACCCCGAACCGTCCCCTTAAACCAAGTGTGGCTGTCTTCTGGAATGTAAGGCGGCAGGCTCAGAGGTTTGGTGCGCGCTCGATCTTCATTATCTGTGTCAGGCATGCTAGCGATTTTCTTTGGGGATGCACAATTAAGCTATCAATGCCTATGACTTGGAATTAAAGTGACAAAGGTTTGCGTTATTTCTTTACCTACTCAATCATTCAAATAAAGTTGAAACGGAAAGAAGAAAATATAAAATTGGAAACGAAAATTTATGCAGTATGCGGGAATTAGCGTAGGCACAAAAAAAAACAGGTGAGAAAAATATTTTTCTACCTACTGTGGCATATGAGACAAAAAAGGACAGGATAGCGCTGGAAAAAAATTTTTTTGTTAGAGCTGCTCAGAGAACATTCATTAACACGGTTAAATCCATAGAAATTCTCAAAGACTACGACATGGGAAAATTTATCACTACAATGATATGCCAAAATTATCCTCTCTCACAATTTCTCAAACACTTATCGAGTTGAATATTTTGTTATTTAAGTTTTAAGGCTGGGGTTTTAAACTTTGGGGTTTTAAACTCGGGGTCACCAGTGTTTGGTTTTTGGATGGGGGTGCTAGTATCAGCTTCCAAACCCTAAACAGTCACTCGACAGTATTCGCAAAACCGTGAGAAAGGTTAATGAGGCGAGGGAACTCAGCTCGGTCTTTTATTCGGAGGAACGCCCGGCGGACTGGCGGGATCTTGACTGGAAGATTTTCTCTAGGTGGGCACTCCGTGCCAGCGAGGTCCGGCGAGCGATGGTGTCGGCAGGATGTAATGAGTTGTGTTTGGGAATTTATATAAGCCCAATTTAGATTAACTAGTAGCATCAGCCTTTATAAAAAGAACCCGTGACGTTGGTGGTGTCACTTATGGTATCAGCTTTATTAATCCCAAGCTGGACGAGCAAGTTATCGTAGTAGAAGCAGGTAGTTTAGCTAGCCTGTGATGTAATCTTAGGCTTACCAGCTTCCAAAAATAACCCATGTGAATTGCAAGGGAATAAATTGTAAATGAGATCTCTCAGGCCCAAGCTCAGGTAAGATTCAGTTAAGGCAAAACAAGGCCCAGGGAACTGAGTGTGTGTGGCGTTTGGCGATGTCGCTGAGGTTCTGCAAAAAGTCGAAAAGGCTGGATGAACAGTCCCAGGAGACATCAAGGAAAAAATTCCACCACTGACAGTCCCCAACATCGTAAATGATAAACTCCCACAAAGTAGACTCTCCGAGAAATCCTACAGATCCGACACGAGCTAATTTAATAAATCTCTCTTTTGTCAAGCTCAAAGTAGGATAGGATCACTTTAGGTTTGCAAAAACTCTTTCACCACTGCTCTTACTTTAAATAGAGGCATGAAATTTTAAAGGAGATTTTTTTGAAATGAACCACTTGTGATTCTTTTTAGAGCAACAATCGGTGATTCCATTTTGTGGAATCATAGCAAATTCGTGAGACTGAATACACGGGATTCATGCAGTCGGAAGGAATTATTAAAAAAATAGCTAAAAAACATAGGATGAGAATTAATAACTTTTTTGTGTACTCTAGAACATCTCTATATCCGTACGAGAAATAACAGGGAAAAAATCCTAACTTTCATTAAGATCAATCATACTGAAAAGCACTGGCAAGCATCATTGATAAAAAAAAAGGAATAATATGTACCTGAGAAAAGAAACACTAAACGTGTTGCTTGCACAGAAAGAAAATATTCGCAAGACGAAACATGAAAATCAAGGTGACAATGACCCGGCGGTTTTTACGTTTCGCCATTTGCAATAAACCGCCGGCATAACATCGTACGCGTTCACGAAGTATTTTTGTACGCGAGAAGTACGCGTTTACGATGGCAGATGCTAGTATGTATTTCTGCCGCGAGAATAAGAAAAATTGATTTAATTTGTTGATAGTGATTTATATTGAAATAAGTGCGATTAAACGCAAGATTTGAGGAGTAATGAAATACGAAAAAAAACTAAAACTTTAGCAGGCATATGCATGAATAATCTTCGTACTCTATAATCCGTACGAAATTATTAAAAGGCATTCCCAATTATTATTTCACGTCAAACACACTTCAGAAAACTACTGCAAGTATGTTGTGAAAAAGAAATATTATTCCACGTGCATAAATTACGATTTTAAATCACAGAGTAATGACCCGAGACGGCAGTTTATTCTCCGCAAATTTGAAAAACAAAGACGCCGGCGACAAAGACTCTATCAACAAAGACGCCGGCGGTTTTAGCCGCGCTCTATTACCAGTATTCCGTGAACATGAATTAATATGACAGCTGCAAAATGTGTACTTTGTAGTAAGACACAAACGTAGTTGGATAATATAATGACTCGACACAGGAAATGAATCGTGACACGCAAATTATACGTTTTGTCACGTCGAGGTAGCACTCGAAAATGAACATGCTAGTCTAAGGATTTTAACACTATTTTAAAGTTTATCCCTACATCACGACGATGAACAGATCCTTAAGTTTATCACCATGCACACGGAGAATTTACACTGTATACTTTACCAGGTTTTTTATTCTCACACTTAATTTCTTTCACTTACGAGAGATGTACGCACGCTAGCGAGTCACGAAAAAGAGTGAGTCAGTTCAAGCGTCGCGCTTGGATGTTGCCACTTCCGGCTGCTTTAAAACTCGAAATGTCGATTGATTATTTTATCTCTCATGTATTTACACAAAAACTTCAATGATTACGAATTAGAAGTAGAAAATAATTAATAATAATTTAGAGTAAGATTTTTAATGCTAATAATTATTTTATTTAAGTGCGAATGGGAAGTTTATAATTTTTACGCTTTGTAGCGAATGCTACAGTGATATGTGACCAAAAGTCAGAACGTCTCACGTCACAAATAAGCAATTT
Source organism: Morinoia aosen (assembly GCA_030386875.1). Taxonomy (NCBI): domain Eukaryota; kingdom Metazoa; phylum Arthropoda; class Malacostraca; order Amphipoda; family Talitridae; genus Morinoia; species Morinoia aosen. Next base: position 56,714,374 of record CM059566.1, read on the forward strand.
ACGTGGTGTATCTCGATGGTTTAGTGAGAGATAATATGCCACATGAATTTAACTTGTAAGGCTCAAGCCCAAGGAATGTGTATTGTGGTGTTTGGTGCCGTCGAGGGTCTGCAATAATTGAAAACGCTGAATGAGAAGGTTCTCGAAGAGGCACCAAGGAAAGATTCCACAACTGACAATCCCTACACTGCAATGGATAATTTTCCCATCACGGAGAAAAACCCTGAACTTCTTCCACAGATTTAACTCAAAGCTATTAATTTCTTTAAGGCTCAGGAAGGAAATAGGAAGGTTAGAAACTGGCAATAACTGTTCTCCTTATGTCAAGCTCATGAAATAGGATAGACTTTTAACAGCTGGCAAGCTCTTTCACTACTGCCCTTGCTTTAAAAATAAGAGCATGAAATTTGCAAGAATTTTTGGTAATGACATAATTGTTATTCATATTGAAAACTACATACGATAAAGAACACAATTTATGGAATATAATGAAATATCACACAGCTAAAACTTTTGCAAGAATATGCATGAATTTCGTACTCTATAATATCTCTATATCCGTACGAGAAATAAAAAGAAAGTCCTAAATTCATCCATGTCAATCCTACTGAAAAAGAAACACTAAACGTATCTCTTGCAGCAAAAGAAAAATATTAAAACATAATACAGTGAACATAAAAATGAAATGACACAGCAGTTTTATGCTCCGCCATTTTTCACAAGAACGCCGGCAATCCACCGTACGCTCTCACGAAGTAATTTGATGAGCGAATTTCAATATCATAATGACAGCTGCAAGTATATAATTTTGTAGTAAGGAAATGACATAGTTGAGCATCTTACTATAAACTTGACACAAGAGATGCACATGGCACGCAAAATTTACGCTACGTCATGTTGAGATAGCACTTGGAATGAGTCATGCTATTTTACGAACTCTACGACTATTTTCATGTTTATCTATGTATCACGACCTGACCAGATCCTTATACTTAAAACACAATGCACACTCAGAAATGACGCAATATACTTTACCAGCTTTTGCTCTATTTGAACACTTAATTTCTTTCACTTACAAGAACGGTGTAACGCACAGGCCAAAGAGGCACGAGAGAGTGACGCGGAAAACCAAGCGTCCCGCGCAGTGTTGCCCTTTTCAGAGGCTTTAAACTCGAACATGTCGATCGTTATTTTATATGTTATGCATTTACACAAAAACTTCAAGGATTACTAATTATAAGTAGAAAATTATTAATAATAATTTAGAGTAAGATTTTTAATGTCAATAATTATGCTATTTAAGCGCGAATGAGGAATTTTATAATTTTACACTTTTGTAGCAAATGCTACATAATAAAGACACTTTATGGGAAAACTCAGCTTGGATTATTTTTATGGAAGGAAGCCGTGATGACCGATGGCGTGCTTGACGTTCACAGTCTGTTTAAGCATAAGCTAGCTACCGCGACTGAATTATCCTATCCTATTGCTAATGCTGATTTCAGTTTGGTAGGTGATGCCTCAAGTACTGCCGTAGGTGCCGTTTTGCAACAGAAAGCAGGAACTAACATCTCTCCTCTTGCCTTCTTTTCCAAAAAGCTGTCGCCCACTGAGCGTGCTTATAGCGCGTTCGGTAGGGAACTCCTTGCTATCTATCTGTCTGTAAGACACTTTCGCTATGCTCTAGAGGCAAGGGAGTTCGTGATCTACACAGACCACAAACCCTTGACATCAGCGATCAAGATGCCGTCTGAAAGACATTCCCCAAGAGAAGCTCGACACCTTTCCTTCATTAATCAATTCACCACTGATATCCGATATATCAAAGGTCTCGACAATACTGTCGCTGACTGTCTATCTAGAATCAACTCTGTCCAAACCAGTGGTGAAATCACCTTCGGAAATATTTCCAAGACTCAGAAGGAGGATCCTGAACTTCAGGATCTTCTCAAACCTTCTAACACTTCCTCTCTGAAGTTAACCTTGGTTGACGGCGTGTACCGTGATGCCGAGCGACCTGCTCGTTTGTTTCTTCCCGCGACTCTCCGCAGAGTAGCTGTCCTCCACTATCATTCCTTCTCACACCCTGGTATTAACCGTACATTGCGTTTGATTTCCGATCGTTTCGTCTGGCCAGCGATGCGTAAGGAGGTCAAGCAAATTGTGCAAAACTGCCATGCATGTCAGAGCAGCAAAATTGTGAAACATAATCGTGCAGCATTACAGAGCTGTGCTTTTGCTGGACACAAATTCGACTCTGTACACCTAGATTTGGTGGGTCCTTTGCCTTTATCGCGTGGTCAGTCTTATTTGTTGACAATCATTGATAGGTTTTCTCGATGGGTTGAGGCCGTGCCTCTTCCTGATACCCAAACTGAGACAGTAGCGCGCGCTTTCATGGGAAACTGGGTTTCCAGATTTGGAGTTCCCTTAAGTGTCACGCATGACCGGGGATCAGAATTTACCTCCAAATTTTGGAATGAGCTTAGCACCGCCTTAGGTTGTACTAACACCAGCACTACCGCTTACCATCCGCAGTCGAATGAACTTATTGAGAGAGTCCACAGAGATTTAAAAGCTGCGCTGCGCTGCCTTAATTGCAGCCACGATTGGACTGACAGACTTCCAGTAGTACTGCTGAGTATTAGGAATTTATATCGGCAAGATCAGCAATGCACAGCAGCAGAAATGTTGTATGGGAAAACACTTCGTCTCCCCGGCGACATTGTTGACCCAAAACCTTGCCTGAATTTTCATCTGCTGAACGTTCCGCATATGTAACCTGTCTCAAAGATTGCATGCGTCAGATCAAGTATGTTGCTCCACGAATGCCTCAAACAAAAGACAAATTAGATCCTGCTTTGCAAGACTGCACGCATGTGTACGTCCGTAATGACGCCATCAAACCTACACTCACGCGCCCTCATGATGGCCCATTCAAAATATTGAAAAAAAGCCCAAATATTTCATCCTTGAAAGATCTGGTTCACACGACCCTGTGAGCATTGATCGATTAAAAGTCGCGTACACTTCCGATCATAGTGTAACTTCTAACTCATCATTCTCTCCACAGAATTCTCTTTCCACTGAGACTCGATCATATCTACCATCTCAGCTTCCTCAGTTGGCTGCATTGTTGCCTAGTCAACTAGAGTGTAACCCTTTCTATGTGCCTGTACATTCAAACCCTATCCATAAGCCTAGCGTAGACTCTAACTCTAGCCCTCTTACTGAAACAGCGACAAGTCTGGAGAGACCAGACGAGCCCGCTGCAGTAACCCCTGTTCCTAGAACTCTTGCCGACCTAAATTTGCAGACCCGTTTGGTGAAACTTCCCCGCTCAGTAAATTTCTCCGACTGCCAGACCCGCTATGGTCGCTTAGTTCGACCTCCTTCCCGCTACGAATGATGATAGCGGGTGGACCTTTCGGTCTGCGCCTTGGGGGGTAATGTAGCATCAGCTACATAAGAGTAAAATGATAAAAATTCCCATTCGCACGTAAATAAAATAATTATTAGCAATAAAAATCTTACTCTAAATTATTATTAATTATTTTCTACTTCAAATTCGTAATCATTGAAGTTTTTGTGTAAATACATGAGAGATAAAATAATCATTCGACATTTCGAGTTTTAAGCCGCCGGAAGTGGCAACACCCAAGCGCGACGCTTGAACTCATTCACGCACTCACTCTCTTTCGTGACTCTCTAGCGTGCGTACAGCCCTCGTAAGTGAAAGAAATTAAGTGTGAGAATAGAGAAAACCTGGTAAAGTATACAGTGTAAATTCTCCGTGTGCATGGTGTTAAACTTAAGGATTTTTCATCGTCGTGATGTGGGGATAAACTTGAAAATAGTGTTAAAATTCCTAGACTAGCATTGTTTTATTTCGAGTGCTAACTCAACGTAACAAAGCGTATAAATTTGCGTGTCACGATTCATTTCCTGTGTCGAGTCATTAGTATATCCAACTACGTTTGTGCCTTACTACAAAGTTATACACCTTGCAGCTGTCATATTAATTCAAGATCCGTTCACGGAGTACTGGTGATAGAGCGCGGCTAAAACGCCGGCGTCTTTGTTGGTAGTGTCTTTGTTGCCGGTGTCTTTGTTTTCCAAAACCTTGTGGAGCACAAACTGCCGTCTCGTGTCATTACTCTGTGATTTAAATCGCACTTTATGCATGTGGAATAATATTTCTTTTTACAACATACTTGCAGTAGTTTTCTTAAATGTGTTTGACGGGTAAATAATTAGGAATGCCTTTTATTAATTTCGTACGGATTATAGAGAACGAAGATTATTCATGTATATGCCTGCTAAAGTTTTAGTTTTTTTTCATATATCATTACTCCTTGAATCTTGCGTTTAATCGCATTTATTTCAATATAAATCACTACCAACAAATTAAATCATTTTTTCTTTATTCTTGCGGCAAAAATACATACTAGCATCTGCCATCGTGAACGCGTACTACTCGCGTACACAAACACTTCGTGAACGCGTACGATGTTATGCCGGCGGCTTATTGGAAATGGCGAAGCGTAAAAACCGCCGGGTCATTATCACCTTGACGTTCATTGTTCGTTTTGCGAATATTTTCTTTCTGCTGCAAGCGACACGTTTAGTGTTTCTATTCTCAGTGTAGATATTATTCTTTTCCTTACAAATGATACTTATCAGAGTTTTTCAGTATGATTGATATCAATGAACTTTAGGATCTTCCCTTTTATTTCTCGTACAGATATAGAGATGTGCTCGTCGTGTCGTGAGACTAGCGAACTTGCCTCCGTCCAGGCAGACCCTGGTTCGAGTCCCGGCGCTGGTGGCGATTTTCTCTGTTGGGTATAGGGGAAAAATTCCAAGCACAATACCCCACTCTACCCAGGTGTCTGAAATGGGTACCGGTCTTGACCGGGGGAAAGCGTAATGGCGTCCTGGCGTTAGTTATAAGGCATTTGAAAATCCAATGTATAAGGTGATATGTATCAGGCTTGATTGGAAATAAAGCATCCGTAGATGCCTTCATTATTTATGTTCTAGAGTACGAAAAGAAAAAAAGCATTAATTCTCATTCTATGCATTTTAGCTATTTTATATCTTTCCTTTCTGCTTCATGAATCATGTGTTATTCAGTCACACGAATTTGCCATAATTCCACAAAATGGAATCACCGATATTGTTGCTTTTGTTTAAAAAATCACAAGTAGTTCATTACCAAAAATTTCCCTTAAATTTCATGCCTCTATTTAAAGTAAGAGCAGTGGTAAAAGAGTTTTGCCAGTTCTAAATTGATTCTATCCTACTTTGAGCTTGACAAAAGTGAGAACAATTAAATTAGCTCGTGTCGGATCTGTAGGATTTCTCAGAGAGTCTACTTTGTGGGAGTTTATCATTTACGATATGGGGACTGTCAGTGGTGGAATTTTTCTTGATGTCACCTGGGACTGCTCATCCAGCGTTTTCGACTTTTGCAGAACCTCAACGACATCGCCAAACGCCACCACACACACACACTCCCTGGGCCTGAGAGTTCCCATTTACAATCTATTCCCTTTGCAATTCATATGGGTTATTTTTGAAGCTAGTAAGCCTAAGATTCCACTCCCAGGCTAGCTAAACTACCTGCTTCTACTACGATAACTCGCTTTTCCAGCTTGGGATTATTAAAGCTGATACCTTAAAGTGACACCACCAACGTCACGGTTTTTTTTAAAGGACTTATGCTACTAGTTAGTCTAAATTGGGCTAATATAAATTCCCAAACACAACTCATTACATCCTGCCGACACCATCGCTCGACGGACCTCACTGGCACGGAGTGCCCACCTAGACAAGCTCTTCGAGACCAAGCTTATCGCCAGTTCGCCTGGCGTTCCTCCGAATAAAGACCGAGCTGAGTTCCCTCGCCTTATTACCCTTCTCTCCCGGTTTAAGAATACTATCGAGTGATTGATTAGGGTTTGGAAGCGGATAACAAGCATACCCACCTAAACCCTAACATAAGCATGACCGTACAAGACTTGTGATTTTTAGAGCAGTAATAATCTGTTATTCAATTTTGTGGAATTATGGAAAATAGATGTGATTTAAGCACCATGATTCTTGGAATATCAATGAAATACGAAACAGCTAAAAAATGCAAGAATATGAATGAATAAATTTCGTATTCTATAACATATCTTTATCCGTACGAGAAATAAAAAGGCAGTCCTAAATTCATCCATATGTCAATCATACTGAAAAACACTGCAAGTATATCTTGTAGTAAAAAAGGATAATATCTACCCCTAAATAAAGTGCAAATCTTGAACATAAAAAATGACATGACACGGCAACTTACGTTCGGCCATCTTTCCGCGAAAAACATCGGCAAATCTGCCGTGCGCTCTCACGAAGTATTTGATGAGCGAGTTTCAATATCATAATGACAACTGCATGTATATCTTTTTTTTTGCAGTAAGGAGAAAGACGTGGTTAAACATCTATACTATGCTCTCGACACAAGAAATGAACATGACACGCAAAATTTACGCTACGTCATGTTGAGATAGCACTTGGAATGAGCCATGCTATTTTACGACTTCTACGACTATTTACATGTTTATATATATATCACGACACTGACCAGATCCTTATACTTAAACACAATGCACACTAAGAAATGAACACGATATATTTTACCAGATTTGCTCTATTTGAACACTTGATTTTTCACTTACAAGAACGCTGTAACGCACAAGCTAAAGACGCACGAGAGAGTGACGCTAAAAACATAGCGTCCCCGCGCGGTGTTGCCAATTCCAAAGGCTTCAAACTCGAAAATGTCGACCGTTATTTTATATCTCATGCATTTACACAAAAACTTCTCAAGGATTACTAATTATAAGTAGAAAATTATTAATAATAATTTAGGGTAAGATTTTTAATGTCAATAATTATGCTATTTAAGTGCGAATGAGAAATTTTATAATTTTACACTTTGTAGCTAATGCTACAGACATATCCAAAAATTAGCACTCATGTGTTGTGATGTAGAACCATTTCGCTAGTTCTTTTGGTACACAACGTATATAAAGCCAGCTCTCCAGGCAGAGTCTGTCATTCACGTAAGAGATTCTCCTGAGTGTAGTGCTTGGGCCCCAGAGGGGGGCATATGTAAGTAACAAGTTTTTCATGTTAAGTGTTTTATTGTGTCTAGATTACATTATATTAACTTGTCTGTGTAGAGAGAGCTCATTTTTGTGATTAACTTAGGAACATTCACTATGTTTTCTCTGTGCCGGTGTTAGTTAGGCACAAGCTTCAAGCTCACTGCCCATCTTTGTCATTGTTTTCCCTTTTTGTATTTGGTAGTCTCCGATGAATCTTTATTGTGCTCTCAATATTATTACGATGTTGGTATTAGCTCCTTAGATATTTTATCAGTGCTGAGCATAGTGTTTCAAGACACTTTGCTGTCCACAAAGATCATTATGAGTAAGTTCAATATTGTTTCCATGAATTTAATTGAGCGTTTGCTAGCCTTTGCTAATTCACTGTAACTTTGTTTCCATCTTTAGTTTGTTTTTACTGTTGTGTCTTTTTATATGCTACTCCTTTTTATATGTAATTTTGCTGCGCCTAGAAGCAATTCTTGCCCATCTGAATTATAGAGAATAGAGGCTTCACATTTTCTCATATTTACTTTGGTACATTATTGAATTGCCTCAGTGCTGTAGCTATTTTACTTCTAGCTGTTAGTTCATTTAGATTACATACTCAGTTGTGTTACTGCTTGTGATATCAAGATAGAGCTTATGACCAGTTGGTCTTGAACACCGGTTCTGGGTGTTAAGATGATTCAGGCTCCAACTCGGGCGCTAGAGCTGCGGACTTACCTTGGCACTAGTCTTCTGCCATTGTTCTTCTTGTAAGCAGCAGACTGCAGCAGTCTTGCACATGTGTATGAATAGGCTCGTTATCGTACAAATTAATCCAGCTCGATGTTCCCTCACAGGATCTACTGGACCACACATTCCATGCACTCACAAACACGTTATGGAACCAAACCCTAACCTCTTAATTGCAGCCACCCTGCATTAAGATTAGAAAGAGATTACCTCCTCCACCTCTATCCAAACCTACAAAACTGGAAGGAATGCATCCCTGCAGCTAAGCCACTAAAATCTCCAGTTGAGACTATTGGGTCGAGAGCCTCCATTCTCACCGAGTTTACCCAACCGTTAAGCTCTCCCACTTAGCGTCGGAACCTCCCACACTTTACACCATCCTGAACTTCACACTCCAGTACACGCTTCCACAAGCCTGAGCTGAAACGCATCGTCTGAAGTTCTTCAAACGCCTCGGACTCTTCCCAAGAACGTCTCACGAACCAAGAATCAAGCCCCCACACGTCCGCCTTCAAACTCCAATTAATAAAAAGGCGAGATAGTCTATTCTCTCATTCTCCCCAAGTGATGGTTGTATTGTGGTTTTTATTATTGCCTGTTTGATTATTAGACGCTTGAAATACTGCGTCCAGACCCACTCCTTCTGAGCAAGAGGCCATATCAATTCGTTTAATATTGATGCCTTCCCAGCCATCTGGTGACCCTGCCTTATCACGGAACACCAAACTTTGTGATATTCCAAATCCTCAACCTTAACCAGCAAAAAACAGAACTTCAGACTGGTGACCTCTTAAATTGTTTTTGTTTGTTCTTCAAACTTCACATAATTAAATTGAGTTCCCCACTTTGGGAGAACTTTAGAGAAAGAAGAGTGTTCAATGACCGGAAGTGAGAGTGGGTGAGCTTCACGTAGAATATATACGCACCATAAACATGTATTAATTTTATACAAAATATTGCATTATGCATACGCATCAATTACACCTGCATGGTTATAAAACTGCCAATGAAAAATTTATGAACATGCTCTTATTTACGTCCAAAAATTTACTTGTTAGGCTTGCGTGGTGCAAATTTTCATATTATTTCTTACGCTTTTGAGTATATTATGAAAACCCTGTCTAGGTGGTTGATTTCACGTATTACTCCAATTATGTTGTACATGTCTTGAGAACAATCATTTTCATGTTTCTGACTCAGGTAGACTATTTTTTGCCACTATTATTAGCATGGAAATGTCCTAAATTCGTGGCGTGATATAAGACATTTTCTCTGAGTCAACTGAAATACCGTTTTTTCTGTTCACTCCCTTGCATTATTAGAAGATGTCCCGCTGAACATAGGTAGATAAATGTAGTTTCAATATGACAGAGCACCAGCACATTATTTCCTTGAATCAAGAGAGGTTTTAAATGAGCAGTTTCCCAATAGGTGGATTTTTAGGGTTCGCCCTCAGCCGCACTTCACTCTAAATTTCATAATTTTTAAAACTATCCTCTAAAAATTAAATAAGATTAACACAATCATTTTTACAATTTTAGATAACATAAGCCATTCGACATTACCTCGAAATCTATTAAATTTGACCCGAAATATTCAAACATTTTTCGAAGCATCAGCTTTCATCGCGTTTTCACGCAGTACCATTTCGCAAGTTTCCGGTAGTACGTATATAAAGCCAGCTCTCCAGGCAGAGTCTGTGATTCACGTAAGAGATTCGTCTGAGTGTAGTGCTTGGGCCCCAGAGGGGCATATAAGGACCTATGAGCCAACACACAAACACAACCACCTAGTCCTCAATCCCCGCCTTTGAGCCAAAAAACTAGATCTTACTCAGATTCACTTGAGAAGTTACTCAGATCCACTCAGCCACACGGCTCCACACGCAGTAACTATTCCTAAAGTACTGCCTCTTTCGAAATCCTCTTTTGAGCCTTTCTAATTCTCGTTGAACACTTCAATCCTCCGCTATTGCCTCGCCCCAAGCGTTCAGGCTTCACCTTGTCCTTCTCGCCGTCCATTCCACTACGGCCATCTCCACTCGTTAAGCCACCCTAATCACCCGCATCAGCGGATAAATACACTCACGTTCACGTCCTCACCTAGACCCACAACAGACTCCGACGAGCCGCCGCGCGCGGTTGGAGTACGCCGCCAGGACTGGGCTCTGAACCCCGCCTCAAGAAGCGGATTCACCCCAATGAGTGGACCGTGACCACGGCACCCCTAAGCGTCCAAATAAAGAAGGCGAGAATAGTCGTTGTTTTTCACTGTCCCGCAGAGGTAAAGTTCGGGCAAGTACCAGAAAAACCCTCGGTGCCAGTAGAGCACCCGATTACCCACTCCTTCTGAGTCAAAGGGCCAAACAAACTTCCAATCGTAAATCTTAAATTTGTATTTATGTGCCTAGCCATAGGCATAGTAAATGCTGGTGACCCTGTCTAAACATGATTGTCGAAACTTGTTGATATCAGAACATCCCAACTGGTGTACTGAAAACCACTAAGTAAAAATTGAATTACGCGCACCAGACAAATTTCCTACTGGTGTCACCCAGAGTTGCTGGTTTTCACTTGCACGAATCGTCTTTTGTGGGTTTGTGAGCGCATGCCAGGGCTGTCAACTTCTGTTGATGGTTGTCTTGAAAGAGGTAGAAGGAGGTAGAAAGAGGTAGCTCTTTCCACTCTTCAGTAGTCAAACATAGTCCTTCCTTTAAATAAAAAACTTCCTAAATTATGTGATTGCTACTGCAGCCTATCCTAACAAATCCTTCATGCCTCTTTCGAGATCTTTCGAGACCATTGCTACTGAAGCAAACTGTTATATATCTAGACGGAGAAATAATATTAGTACACCCCATCAAGACACAAATAACATATCAATAGACAAATGCAATGACACATCACATTAGGTACATACGTCACTCACCTCTTAGATACCTTACAACTAAGCTACTCCATTACCAGGCTTGTGGCTAGTGAGAGTAGAGCGGAGAGAGATTGAAATATCAGGATAGATTAGAATAGAATTAGTAGTAGGTAGTTAGAGAAGCACTTAGAGATAGTACTTAGCCGTCCTAAATATTCTATATTAACACTGGCAGTCAGCATGAAATGTTTAGCTGGCTACGACCAATCGGAAGCTGCCTGTGAGTGTTGCTCTCACGAGCGTTGGCAACTTTAGGTCTGTCTAACTAGAACTTACACTACTCGCTATATTACACCCCTCACTCCTTAATTAGAAACCCCCTTTTTGTAAACCCTACCCCCTTGTTGTACCTAGTCAATCCTAAAGGTCTAATCTCACCACAGGCTTCCGAGCCCGGTTAGACCTGCGTGAGATGCTAGCACTTGGAGACTCGTGCAACATGGCCTCCTGGGTGGGAATCGAGTAGCCAGGTAATTCTGGGTCAGGTTCACTAGTCGAAGGTGGTGGGTATGGATTTTGAGCAGGTTGTGGAAACACAACAGTTTCCTCCGTAGGTTGTTCCAAGGGCTCAGGGATGGTGTTCGAGCAGGTAATGACTTGGTCCTGGTGTCGACGAACGACCTCTCCCCCCTTCAGTTGGCACTTGTAGGATACCGGGCCCGTTTTCTCAATGGTGATAGCAGAGGTCTTTTGGGGAACCCGGTGTGTATTGACGGACCATCACAGGTGCCTCAGGTGGAATGTCAACCGCGCGAGACCCTGGGTGGTAACTTTTCTTAGCGTCCTGGCGTTGAGTGACCTTGGACGCGATTGCTTCTGATGGCCAAAGTAGATCAAGACGGGAGCGAACTTTCCTGCCTAGCATCAGCTCGGCCGGCGTAACACCTGCTGTCGAGTGGGGTGTCAGCCGATAGTTGAACAGAAACCTGTCTAGTGCTAGGCGTGGGGGTTCCGTTGACTTCAGTATATTCTTCTTGAACGTTTGTACCATACGCTCTGCTTGTCCATTTGTTGAAGGATGATATGGTGCGCTTGTAATATGCCGCATACCACATGCCTTTACGAATTCTTGGAATTCCGCCGATGTGAAACACGTTGCATTGTCCGAAACAATTGTTACCGGAAATCCAAATGTTGCAAAAGTGTGTTTCAGGCACGAGATCGTTTCGCTAGAGGTTGTAGTAGTTGTGGGAAAAATTTCAGCCCACTTAGAGTGTGCGTCCACGATCACCAGATAGTATTTTCCATCCATTGGGCCTGCGTAGTCGATGTGTATGCGATGCCAAGGCTTCGCCGGCCATTCCCACGGATGGAGTTCAGCTTTCGTCGGTGTGGCTCGAGTGCTCAGGCACTCGCTGCATGACTTAGTTGTTTCTTCTAGATCTTTATCCAGAAGGGGCCACCACACGTAGCTGCGGGCTAATTACTTCATCCTGGATGATCCTGCATGGCCAGAGTGAAGTTCATCCACAATGGCTTGTCTGAAAGCTTGGGGTACAATAATTCTTGGTCCCCAGAGCACACAGCCATTTTGTGTGGACAATTCGTCTCGCCTCCTAGTATACGGAGCGAGATCAGGGTCACCAATTACCGTCGAAGGCCAGCCTACTTGGCAGTATTTGTATACCTTTGAAAGTACTGGGTCCCTTAGGCTGCCGTCGCGAATGTGGGTGCTGGTGACTGGAGCTGACTCGAGGAAGTTTACTAAGGACGTCCATTCCGCAGGAATGGGTGTGGCTTCCTCGGGAGTTGTCAAGGGTAGACGACTGAGAGCATCAGCCGTACCCAACAGCACGCCAGACCGGTGACGCAAGGTGAACTCGTAGGAATGCAGCAGAAGAGCCCACCTTTGAATGCGCCCGGATGCCATCGGAGGAATGCTTCTACCCGGATCAAATAGTCCTAACAAAGGTTTGTGGTCCGTAACCACAGTGAAGTCCTGTCCCCACAGGTAACAATGGAATTTCCTGAGTGCGAACACCATAGCCAGAGCTTCTTTCTCAGTCTGGGAGTAGTTGCGTTCTGTTGCTGTTAGAGTTCGGGAGGCAATATAGGCGGGGCGTTCACTTCCATCAATAAGGTAACACAGCACCGCTCCCACACCATACGCACTACTGTCAGCCACTACCACTATAGGTTTCTGAGGGTCGAAGTGGACTAAAGTCTGGGAGTCCAGGAGTGCTTGTTTAGATTTCTGAAATGCTCTCTCCTGACTTGCATCCCACTTCCAAGGAGTTTTATCCCGCAGTAAGGCATTTAGGGGCTCCAGCATAGTTGCGGAAGATCTTAAAAATTTCCTGTAGAAGTTCAATAACCCCAGGTACGCCCTCAGCTGAGTCACATTAGTAGGAGCTGGGGCATTCCGAATAGCAGCTACCTTCTCGGCCGTGGGGTGCAATCCATCCTTGTCGATTTGGTATCCAAGGTAGGATACCTGTGGCACTCCAATTTGGCATTTATCCATTTTCAGTTTTAGCCCTGCTTCCTGTAGTTTAGATAAGACTTGATGGAGACGCTTGTTGTGCTCTTGCTCATTAGTGGCACTCACCAGGACGTCATCCAGGTAGCAGAACACTCCTGGGAGGCCCTGCAATCGTCCTTCCATGGCACGCTGAAATATTCCAGGTGCCGAGGCTATGCCAAAGCTTAGCCTATTATAAGCAAACCGACCTCTATGGGTGTTGATCACGGTGAGTTCCTTGGATTCATCATCCAACGGAAGTTGGGCGTACGCTTGAGACATGTCTAGCTTGGAGTATATAACCCCTCCGGCTAACCCGCTAAATAAATCTTCCACTCTGGGTATGGGGTAGGTATCAAGCCTAGTGGCTCTGTTGAGTGTTAATTTGTAGTCCCCACAGATGCGGATGCTTTGATCAGCCTTGAGCACAGGAACGATAGCCGCTGCCCACCTAGAGTATTGTACAGGGGTGAGGATACCTTCCTGCACCAGTCTATCTAGTTCTGCATCCACCTTAAGTCTGAGTGAGTAAGGCACATTCCTGGCTTTGCAAAACTTAGGTACCATAGTGGGATAAATCTTGATTCTAAACTTCCTGCCCTTAAAGCAACCTAGACCTGGTTTGAAAAGGGAGGGAAATTTTTCTACTAGCCCCTCTGCCTGGGTAACTAATTTATTTACCCTATTAGCAACTATAGTTAATCCTAGGGAGTTAATCAGGTCCCTACCCAGCAAGGCTGGCCCCTCCCTGTCTACAACCACAATAGTTGCTAGCTGAGGAACCATACCACTAGATTCCCGCTGGATGTTAGCCCTAACCTCCCCACAAACCACTAGTGGGGCTCCCCCATAAGTCCTAAGCTTAACTTCAGAAGGTCTCAGCTCGGGTCTTGACTTAGCTGGTATTTTAGTGTCACGTCGTACAAGACGTGAGAAAATTCAAAGAATTTGACAATTTATTCTGGCAACATTCGGCGGATCCGTGCTGGTCCGCAAGAGTGACGCAGCGTGTTATTTGAAGTGAAGTGCTCGTGGGAGGAACAGGTTCCCGGATAATCTTAAGTTTCTGTGTCTTTTAAGAGTGAATTTGTTTAGGAAATTCATGTAATTTATGTGTTACCTCGCTGGCTATATTTTTTGAGTGTCTTCACGCAACTTGTGTTCGACAGCGGTGAACGGCCGGTTTCTAGAGCATTCGAGGATGCTTCTGGTGGCCGGCAAACCCACCTACATTGAGTCAGACTAGCCGTTACAAGGCCGTAAGGTCTGGTGTTTTCTTTCGGTGTAGCCAGTAAGCTGCAGTGTAGTGCTGGAAATTAGTCAGAATCTAGCTTAACGGTATTTTAGCTGAACACGGTGAATTCCGTATTAGTGTTCAAATGTTTTTTTTTGCTCAGCAACATTTGCATAATAGCCAAGCCATGTAAGTTAAGTGTCATAGGCAGTAAATGCAACATGGAGAGGCTGACATTTCAATGCCTTTGAGTTTGACATAGCGGATTATTTGAAGTTTATTACATTTCATAGATTAACACAAATTAGCACAATTTTCTATTTATTTGAGAATACAAACCAACCGCTGCTTCACTGTTGAAAGATTTGTGTACTGAAAATAAAAAACTATGATGGTTCTTCCGTGGATTAGACATCAGTTATTGATATTGAAAAGTTCATGACTCATCGTGCTGAACTTGTACCAACTCGGGAATATGAATTTCTTGTCTTTGTGTTGCGCTCTCTATGACATTCATTAATAGAAAAATGTGAAGCAAGGTCAAATAAATTTAGTCGATTGGCTTCTTACCTACGAGCTGTGCTGGGCAAGTTGCGCCAGTCAGTAAGGTGGAAGCCTAAAGTTACGGCATTCAGTAGACTGAGAATAGGCGCGGTAATTTGAGACCACTAGCCCATGTGATTTGTGTTTTCAAAGCGACGTTGATAAACATGTACTTGCCGCTTTCACCTTTTGATGATGGGTTTTGTCGACGATGGCCGATCTGATAACCTAAATAACTTGCCCCTGCTTTAGAGACCTAATTTTGCTGTTCTTCTTCCACAGATAGGTTAAACAAAGAGACAGAATAGTCACTTGGTTCATATGCTAAAATAAGCTGTTCCAAGTCTAAAGTGAGGGACCTTTCCCCATCGTCTGTAAGTATTTTAGAGTATCCTCTCTCAACCTGTAACATTACCTAGCTCGTCATCTTTTTATCATCGTGAAGCGTTCATGTGAGGACTATACATTTGTTGCGCGATCATCCACCTTAGTTTGGATAGAGTGCTTATTAGCTAATGACCGCTATGTTAAAATTGTTGGGTTGGAGATACAGAGCTTATAGTCTTCTTGGCCCTCATGCTTGTGTGTATGTATGCATGTGTGTATGCGTGTGAATACATATGCGTGCGTATATATATACGGATGTATATTCATATATATTTCTCTTGTGCTTCTTTAAGAAGACAGCTCGAACACTGGCCGAAACAAGCGATTCATGTATTATTTCCTGGCGTCGGGAATTGCGAAGCTTATGTCATGTACATGTAAACTGTCGAGAGTGTTTTCACCTCACAATGAAAATGCATCGCCCGTAGAATTGCGTTGTCTCTCAAAATTATCATTGCATGTATTGTCAAATGTAGATTGAGCGAGATTAGGAGTACATTGCCCTCAATCACTCCCTTCGACTAGTGACATGAGTTCTACAATATTCGTGTGCGTGTATCATAGATGTGTTCTTTCTAATGTGTTTCCTAGCCGTGTGTCTTTGGCAGGGTGTTCTCGACAATGTGTTCCTCGATTAGAGACTCGTTTTCTTCCCTGTCAATGCAACAGAAACCTTTCCTTGTTTCAAGAACTTCTTTCCTAGCTCACTACTCCTGTGCGCCTTGTGCATAGATTCCACGTTCCCTCAACCTCATGCCAAATTGTGCCTTCTTGTTTCCTCTCTTGGAACATCTTTGTCGTGGTTGAGGGAGGCTAAAACTTTCCTATAGAATGATAATAATTGAGTCATGAAATGTCATTGTGCTGTGTTGTTCCCATGAATGTGCCTCGCGACCACTCTTATCGCCCTTCCGTCACTAGAATATCGTACCTAGTTCTAACATCATTTAGCCGTGCTCTGTGTCTTGCTCAAGAAGTAGGAGATTCCTTTCTCGTTATGCAGCGCCATATACATTTAATTGATCAATCGACTGCGATCTTAAATTAGGATTTTATTGCAATTCCTGGTCCGAGTCTGAATCATACTTGTCTGTGCAGATTTACGGAACAAGGGGATAAGAAATAAAAAACCTGAAGAGACCTCGTTTCCCTTTGGGCGTCCTACCGAGTTCCGTTCAATGGCGTGCCGAAAGCGAAGATAGAGGTTCCGCTAGCGCACGACATTACATTTAGAGTAGGTGGCCATTGAAAGGATAGACCTCGCAGCACCTGTATCTACCTCCATCTTTAATGGCACACCATTTAGTAACAATTTTATTTTGATTGGGGGTTTCATTTCCTCGGCTAAAGAAAATATTTCCCCGTAACACCCATGATTGGGGGCTGGGTAGTCTGCACTGGTTCCATTGCTAGTTCCATTAGGGTTAGGGTGGTGTTCCCTCCCCCTTTTTTCATGCATAGCATGCACAAAATTATTTTTGTTGTCTTTAGCAGATTTCTGCCCTTTTGTTAGTTTGAAACAGCATTTTTTTAGATGACCTTTTTGGCCACAACCATGACAATTACTGTCTTTATAGGGGCAATCTCTACGCCAGTGCAAACCACCACACTGCAGCCGCTGCATGCTGATTTGGGGCTAGCTTGTGCCTGAGTCTTGCCCTGAGGCTTGTACGCAGTTTGCTTAACTCTGCTCTGGCCTACATTTAGAATTGAATTTGATTGCCTCAACCCCACTGTTTCTCTCAGTGTGGTTTCTTTAGCAGTAGCTAGATCCATGGCCTTTTGCCGTGTCAGGTCAGCTTCATTCAGCAAGCAATTTTGAATTTCATTACTGGACACACCCAAAATGAATCTGTCCAGTAAGGTTTCTTCTAGCACTTCCTGTTTGAAATTACGGGTATGAGAAAGGGCTTTCAAGCTAGCCACAAAATCAGCAATGCTTTCCCCTTGTCTCTGGTTCCGCTTATGGAACCTAAACCTCTCGAAGATCTGATTTCTTGTTGGTTTAAAATGCCGTCTCAACGCTTCCACAATCTCGTCATAAGTAGCATCAAGGGTTCTTTTAGGAGACACTAGGTCTTTTATAAGCCTAGCAATTTTTGGACCCACCAGTGAAATTAGTGTGGGGGCTTTTTCTTTTTCCCCTATTTTGTTTATTAAAATATAGCAGTGTAATCTGGTTTCATAGTCTCCAAATTCTTCCTCTAAAGGATTAAATTCTCCCACTGAACCTATCAATGGCATATTGAATTTTTTAGTAAGTCAAACACTCTGTGAAAAGTAAAGAAAAAAATTCACAGCACAAATAGTACAATCACTAGATCAATTCTGAGTTTCTTCACTAGTCTAGCCAGTCTAGCAACACCAGTGAGCAGAACAACCACAAAAAAAATCACTAGGCAAATTCTATGTTCCCTCACTAGTCACTGCTACTGAGCCACTTCCAGCAGTTCTACCAAATCCTCGTCGCCAATTTGTGTTATATATCTAGACGGAGATATAATATTAGTACACCCCATCAAGACACAAATAACATATCAATAGACAAATGCAATGACACATCATATTAGGTACATACGTCACTCACCTCTTAGATACCTTACAACTAAGCTACTCCATTACCAGGCTTGTGGCTAGTGAGAGTAGAGCGGAGAGAGATTGAAATATCAGGATAGATTAGAATAGAATTAGTAGTAGGTAGTTAGAGAAGCACTTAGAGATAGTGCTTAGCCGTCCTAAATATTCTATATTAACACTGGCAGTCGGCATGAACTGCTTAGCTGGCTACGACCAATTGGAAACTGCCTGTGAGTGTTGATCTCACGAGCGTTGCCAACTTTAGGTCTGTCTAACTAGAACTTACACTACTTGCTATATTACTCAAACCATAGGAGACCTTCTAGGATTTTTTCCATTGCTACTGAAGCTCTTTACTAATAACCTTCGCAATTTCCATTGCTACTGCAGCACCATTGCTACTGAAGCACGAAGGCAAAATGTCCATGTACGAGACACCAATTTAAACCAATTTCACAATTGATTAGACTTGCGAAATACCTAAGATGGCTCCCGCTAATAACACATCCGTTAGTGCGAATGCGCCTGCACTCCTTAAACTTTCACCTAAAGTTGGGCGTCTTCCCCCTGACCGATTGCAGGAGGTAAAAGCCGAGTTTTAAAAAAATAATAATAATGTTAGATGCAGGGACGATTCTCATCTCGAAAAGCCCCTGGGCCAGCCCTTGTCATTCTGAGCAATTTCCTTATTTCAAAGGACTGCCGTCTGTGCACCCGGTTGTCTTTTATAAGTTCCTCCGTATCCCATACGGGTTACGAAATGCTCCGCAAACCTTTCAGCATCACATGACTGAAGTCTTTCCCGATCTTCCATTTTTTGTATTGCTGCCTGGTCAATGTGCTTGTAGCCCCGGGGACGCCTGACTGCGGCCTGAGGAGCACGCACGTTACCTAGGGAGGCTGTGCAAACGACTTACGTCGCACACTTGCTGTTGAAACCGGCATATGTGTTTTGAGAAAGAAGGAACTGATTTTTTTTTCTATGGCACAATATAATAATCCCAGACTGCGATTTCGCCTCAGGTCAACACCTGTCGAGCCAACGAATTCGCACTTGTCTAATTTTGCTTTGAAGTTCCCAAAGACGTGGGAAGGCGACCAATTCTAGATTCCCCGGTATACCGTTCAAAGAACGCAGTCGGAACCTAGTAATTCGGGTGCTTCCGCTTCGGCGAATGCTTCTGATACTGTTGTTCCCCATCACGAGAATACCACAGATACTCTTTCGTTGTCCCAGTTGGGAATCCGAACTGAAAATTTCACAGCTCCACAGTTTAACTTTCATACTTCCCTTGAGCGCCGTGGCAGGTACGGCGGACCTAGTCGTCCGCCGGCCCGTTACGCGCAGACTTTGGGTAGTACACTTTGATCTGTCAGTTTCCCCTATTTTCCTCTGTCAACGCTTCTTTTGGGATCTTTCCTTCGTAATTCTTGTTTGCATTTTACAGGTAACAGCTTCACTGTTACCAGACCTTTCGGTCCACTTAGTGGGGGGGGTAGCTGTAGTGTACGCCCTCAGCCGCACTTCACTCTAAATTTCATAATTTTTAAAACTATCCTCTAAAAATCAAATAAGATTAACACAATCATTTTTACAATTTTAGATAACATAAGTCATTCAACATTACCCCGAAATCTATTAAAATTTGAACCGAAATATTCAAACATTTTTCGAAGCATCAGCCTTCATCGCGTTTTCACGCAGAACCATTTCGCAAGTTCCCGGTAGTACGTATATAAAGCCAGCTCTCCAGGCAGAGTCTGTGATTCACGTAAAAGATTCGTCTGAGTGTAGTGCTTGGGCCTCAGAGGGGCATATAAGGACCTACGAGCCAACACACAAACACAACTCCCTACTCCACAATCCCCGCCATTGAGTCAAAAAAACTAGACCTTCCTCAGATTCACTTGAGAAGTTCCTCAGATCCACTCAGCCACACGGCTCTACACGCAGTAACTATTCCTAAAATACTGCCTCTTTCGAGATCCTCTTTTGAGACTTTCTAATTCTCGTTGAACACTTCAATCCTCCGCTATTGCCTCGCCCCAAGCGTTCAGGCTTCACCTTGTCCTTCTCGCAGTCCATTCCACTACGGCCATCTCCACTCGTTAAGCCACCCTAATCTCCCGCATCAGCGGATAAATACACTCACGTTCACGTCCTCACCTGGACCCACAACGGACTCCCACGAGCCGCCGCGCGCGGTTGGAGTACGCCACCAGGACTGGACTCTGAACCCTGCCTCAAGAAGCGGATTCACCCCAATGAGTGTATGAAGTTTTGCCTGATGGGCGTAATTCAAATTTTGACTTATTTGTTTTAAGTATATCAGTTGAACTTGCTGGTATTATCAAGTTATAGACAAATTATTTTATTACGTTTGAAAGTTTCATTACGTTTGACAGAGTCACCAGATGCCGAAGAAGGCATCAATAAATTGAATGAACTGATATGGCCCTTTGACTCAGAAGGAGTGGGAAATCGGGTGCTCTACTGGCAGCGAGGTTTCCAGAACGCTTGCACAAATTTATCCTCTGAAAGACAGAGATACAACGACACTTCTCGCCTGGTTTTATTGGGCCGCCTATGGGTGCCGTGACTACGGCCACTCGTGGGGGTGGATCCGCTTCTTGAGGAAGAGGTCCGGGTCCAGTAAGGCGAAGTACTCCAGCCGTGTGCCGTGGCTCGATGGAATTCGTTGTGGGTCCAGGCGAGGACGTATATGTTAGTGTAGTTATCCGCGGATGCGGGTGAAAGTATGGCTTAATTATGATGTCTCTAAAGAGGTAGTACCTGGTCGGGTTACTGGGTGTGGATCCATGTGGCTGAGTGAATGTTAGGGACGACTTCTCAAGTGAGTCTGAGGAAGGTCCAGATTTTTGGGCTCAATGGCTTTGGATTGAGGAAGGTGGTGGTGTTTGTGTGTTGGCTTCGTTGGTTCTTCTGGAGTTGGAGTTGGGTCACTTGTTCAAGCACAGTAAAAGAGGGAGAACAGTCGCTGCACAAGCCAGGCTGCGAGCTAACTGCTGATTAACAGGATTGCCTCGGATCGAGGAGTCTCCATGCAGGTACCCCAACCGTATTCTGGCGCCCGAATACGGCCGAAGGCAATCGCACATTGAGTAAATCGTATGGACAATCATGAAATTCCCAGGTGCAATTTTCCCCATTTCTCTAACCCACGACCATGCTCAGAGTACTACTAGAAGTGAGCAGAGCATATCTTTTGACTGTCTCCTGCATGGAGTGCAAGGTCAGTCTACGAGATACAGGGTCGCTACTGGATAAGACGACGTAAGAAAGTTTGGCTGATTTTAAATAAGGAGGTTGCAGCCAAATACTCAGGGGTACACTTAATAGAATACACAAGTGCCTTAGGATTGGCAGTTGCTATATTAGAACAATTTACACTAAGCAAACAGTCCAGGGCTGTCAGCACTATAAAATAGGCTGTAAGAGTACTAAAAATAATCATAATTTTTGAACACACACTTATGAGGAATTGGTGAGTAATAACATCAGTAAGACGCAGAACACAAAACTCTTAGGATTTTTGGCACAAGAGGTATGATAAAATAAGGACAGGTTTCTCATTGCCCAATAATCATGTGAGCCAGAATTGCCCCAAAATATTTTATAAAATTGAATTAACTTGAGGCACCTTTCCTATTAATTTGCAGAACACGAAGGAAAAAGACTAAGGTGACAACAAACAGAGACAAACTGAGCATGTAATCACAATGAATTAACAACTAGAAGTAAAACATCTACAGCACTGAGATAATGCGGAAATAAAGAATTTCTAAACAGCAAGTATGGAAAAAGGTGAAACCTCTAAATATGAAGTTCTTAGGAGCAAGACTACAACTATTCCAGCTTAACACCTAACTACTTTCAAGAAAACAAAAGAGTTGTGAGAGCTTAATTCTGGCTTCCAAGAAATAACTGCTTCTCCAACACATCAGGCAATTTATTTGCTAACAATAATTGAATAGAAAATGTTACTGAGTTAATACATGAATTGAGTCCTACATGACTTGAATTTAACTTGAATACCTTAACAATTTGTTCCCGCTGAAAAACGACGCATAGTGTCCAAACTCAACTCAAATTACTAGCTACTTAACCAGCCTTCAAAACATCAATAGTATGGAGAATGTTTCTAAAGTATTTATGTTAAGAATACAGGTTCTATTTATAAAAACATGTTGTCAAATGTAATCAGGTAGCTATTGGGATAGTTCTGAGCAAGACTTCAGAAATAATTATTTATGTCAATTGATTCGGAATGAGCAACTAAAACAATGAAAACTCTGTTAGCTGCGATAACCTATCAAAGCTTTTTTTAAATTTGGACTTTAACCGTTGACTGTGCAACTATCAAAATTTCCTAATTATTTCAATACCTAAACTTAATTGAAAAATGCAATAATTGAGAGCACAAAGATTAATAAGAGATTGGGAACACACAAAAAAAGGAAAACAACAATGACAAAATGGCGCAGTAAGCTTGAACAACTTGCGCCCGCCTAAGCGCTTGCACCGAATAACACAGAGAAGACGTTCCCAATAACTTGACTTAACACGGATTCCCTAACCATTCTTCACGATGAAAATCACTGCCTAGTGGCAAAAATCCATTCAAATTACCAGCAAATTTAACTGTCAAAATTAATTAGAGACAAGGGAGAATCGGATAACTTAGTGAAGAGAATAAAACAAATGCACAATCAAATCGACTCCTGACCAAAAATGACTCAACACCTAAGTTTGCTCACTACTTCTTACGCTATCTAAAATAATAATACTAGGCACATGGGATAACAATCCTATCTTCTCGCTCCTAAGCACAAGGCGTTATTGACATTAGGGTTTTGGCTTACGAGAAGTTGAGGCGAAAAAAATGTTGCGATACAGAGAAGAGGGTGGGTTTAGGACCCCTTCCCATACGCTGAGGGACTCTCAACCCCCGTACACATTTTATAGTATTATCCTTCATGCTTGCGTACACCTGCATACCAGACATGGAGAATAAAAGAATTAGCCAGATTTACATGAATTTATTTGGAGACACGTGGCTAAATACACAAGGCATTGGAACGAAATGATTTGAAAGGGCACAACTGCGTTAATGAAAGTATGCACATTTCTACCGCCATAAAACTTTAAACACGACATGGTATAAATGTGATGCTTACCGATAATTCAAGTTACCAATACTCCTTCGTTGACAACAAATTACGCATCCACAAAATCGCGGGCTCCACAGCAACACAAGCATAATATTTACGAGAATGACACATCACGACTTAACCTGTTTGTGACAAGGTCAAATCATATGAAGCGTCGCACCATTCACAACGTGAATTCGATCCTCGACTAAATAAACACAGGAAACCGATTGCCTATAATTTATATGATTTTGCGCAACACTTTGAAAAGCACTTTTCTGGGTGCTGTTCTACATCTGAAATTGAACTTTTATCACCACCTAATAGAGCTCTCATACCATAAAACACTCGCCCCTTTGATAATAAGTGGTTCACTGATAGACATTCACTGCCGATGTGCTGTCGCTCACTGCTGATTTTCTTCGTCATTGCTGAGAATATCTGCTGTTCTGGACTGATCTCTCGCTGACGCGCTGCCGCGGTGCCTTCCCTGCTCCAGCTTCACAACTCGTGTTCGCAGCCACTCTGGTGCCTGGCTTTCTTAAGAGTTTCGTTGGCGAGCCACTTCACTATAGTTTGTGCATTGATCTTCGCATTGTTGGTGGACGAACTTAACTGTTGATATTCGCAATGTTATTGCATGGCTCCAAATCTTGACGCTGAAGTTGCCCGTGAGAGCGGTCCCGATGCAGAGCTGTCTGAATGCTCCATCGCTGACGACATTTACGCTTGCCGATTACCGCTGCCTCGCTGCTGTGCTACGAATGACTCCTGACGCACGTCAGTACTTTGAAGTTTGTTGATACACTGGACGCCTCCTCTCGAAACTTCGATGGCTAACTTTCACTTTAGATGTTGGATTTTGGCTGCTCCACACGTCGAAAGTGTGCCGGCGGCGCTCTTCACTTGCAGTCAACACCGGACTTGGTATAATGCCGGGTAATACCGGCGTCTGCCGGTATTCCGGCTGCAAAACCCCTCCTTGATTATGCGTCTCTCTCGTAGCGTCACCGAGCGGAAAATCCCTCTCGAGGCTTCATCCCAACCCCTTATAAGTATTTCCCTTTCTTCCTTCGAGATTGATCTCGAACATTCCATTCTACAGAGGCCGTATCTGCATCCTGATTGGCGGGATCCTTGTTTGTTCTGACGTCTGGGACTCCCATTGGTGTGTGCTCAGACACACCTTCTCGCGTGATCGCTAGGCAAGCGTTCATTGGTGTAGCACAATAGGTTCTCAGCTGACGTATCCCTTTTTTTTCCCCCTCGAAGCAGCCCCGCTTGGCGGCCTAACCGTCAAATTCCAATCCTTGCTGTAACATCTCTCACAAAATAAAGCACAGCATCTTTGAACCATAAAGTGAAGTATTTTCCCAAAGAACATTTTACAAGCCTGTTTCCCCCAAAAAAAATATTTTACGAGAGTATTTCTCAAAAATTCCCCAAAAACATCTTATGAGAGTAGTATTTCCTCACAAAAATGACGCCAAACCTAAGGAGCAAAAACGAACACAATGCTCGTGACATAAGGGTGATATGACTAAAGTTTTTGACAACCTGGCATACTCACGGAACACGTGTACCCAATATTTAACAGTAAAGCACACGAGACACAGAATATAGTGATTAAGAATCTCACCCGAGGAGACAAGGAAACACGTGAAGCACGCACACCGAGTGAGTTTGTAAAAGTGAGCTTGTTGGCGACGGGTGTTGCCACGGTGCGTCTCTGAGAGGTCTCTTACTTTTTTGAACTGAATTCTCCAGAGACATATTTTTTGGTACACATTTTTACTAGATTATGGGTAATGTTGAGTAAATATTTTACTCCAAAAATAATGAGTGATTATTATACGATACTTGGATTTTTAGATGGACGTTTTAATAATTCGTAATTTTTGGCTGGTAAGAGGCTGGAAGCGTTCACTACATCTACTCCCCCCACTAAGAAGACCGAAAGGTCTGGTAGCAGTGAAGCTGTTGCCCGGAGAATGCACAATGAGTGACGAAGGAAATGGTTCCAACAGGAAGAAAGCAAGTCTGAACGCACGAATCACATTTGGGCGTAACGGGCTGGTGGACGCGATGGTCTGTGATATACGGGGTTATTAGCAGGGGTCGGTTTGGGGGCCGTGAAGGTTTTAGTCCTTATTATGGGTTGCGATATTAAGAGGTTTTCTGCAGAAGGATCATCTACTGATACCAAGATTGTCGGAGCCTCAGCCGATGTGGCAGCGTCGGAAACACTTTGTCCCAACTGCGTTCTTTGAACGGTATCACGGGGGACAATGAATTCATTACATTCCATCATCGGAGGTAATCTCCTAGCGCAATCAGACAAGTGTAAGTTGAGGGGCACCCCAGATAGTGCCCTGGGGTGGGATAGTAGGACCTGTGTTTCGGGGGCTGAGATGGGGGAGTTCGCAGCTTCAGAAACGTAGGCTGCTTTCAAGCGGTCTATACTAACGCTGTCGGTCCCCAGACCCTTCTCTACGACAAAATACTTAGGGGAGCGATTTAGTACCTTGTACGGGCCATCGTAGGGTCGTCTCAGAGGAGGTTTGACTGCGTCTACGCGCACACACACGTGTGTACATTTTTTTAGCATGGGATCTAATCTTTCAGTAGTTGGAGGTGAGCGAGAAGGAACATATAAGAGGTCTCACATCGATGCTTTGAGACGAGTCGCGTTATCCGCGATTCGTCCCAGGGAGTCATCGATGTGAGAAGAAGGGTCAACAATATCGCCAGGCAATCTTAAGGATTTACCGTAAAGCAGTTCTGACGACGTGGACTTTTGGTCCTGCCGAAAAAGGTTGCGCATAGTAAATAGTACAATAGGCAGGCGGTTTACCCAGTCATCATGACATTTTAGGCATCGAAGAACAGCTTTAATATCCCGATGTACTCTCTCTATGAGTCCATTTGATTGAGGGTGGTATGCTGTTGTTGCTATATTCGCACACCCCAACAATTTCGTGATTTCTGCCCAAAGGCTCGAGGTGAACTGCGCGCCCCTGTCATGGGTGACGGTTAACGGCACACCATAACGAGACACCCAGATCTCTATGAAAGATCGGGCTACAGTTTCTGCTGTTATGTTAGGAATAGGTACCGCCTCGACCCATCTGGAGAAGCGGTCGATTATGGTCAAAAGATATGCACAGCCACGAGAGTTGGGAAGGGGACCCACAATATCGATGTTAACGGAATCAAATTTTTCCCCTGCGAATGCGCAAGGCTGGACCGCGGCTTTGTTGTGCCGGGTGACTTTGCTCGCTTGGCAATCGGGGCAGGTTCGTACGAACTCTCTAATGGCCTTGCGCATCCCGGGCCAAACAAAACGATCTGCGATTAAGCGGAAGGTTCTGTCCGTTCCGGGATGAGCTAGTTCATGGTAATGTTTGATGGTGGAAAGGCGTAATTTAGTTGGTAAGTAATATCGGTTAGGACGGTCGGCGTCACAATAAATGCCTTCTCTGAGTGAGAGCTTCAGGGACGAGTCAAGAGACTCGATCAAATTGTGGATCTCGGGATCGGCTTTTTGTTCGGCGGCAATATCAGCCAGCGAAATCATTTGCACGGAGGGTCGGAACTCGGGTGCCGATGGGTTTAATACTACGTTGTGCACACGCGATAAGCAGTCGGCAACCGTGTGTTCTCATCCCCCTCTATGTGCCTGATATCAGTCGTGAACTGCGCGATAAAGCTCAGGTGCCGGCTTTCCCTAGGCGACGTGGCGCTCGGGAGGCATTTTAATTGCGTTGATGATGGGCTTGTGGTCTGTGTAGATAATGAACTGACGGGCTTCAAGAGTATAGCGAAAGTCCTTGACCGCTAAGTATATGGCCAGAAGCTCTCTCCCGAACGTTCTGTAACGTTGTTCGGTGGAAGAGAGTTTCCGGCTGAAAAATGCCAATGGCGAAGTGACATTCTGGACGGTTTGTTGCAAGACAGTTCCGACCGCTAGGTCCGAAGCGTCTACTAACAAGCTGAACTCTGCATTAGGTTGTGGGTAAGCCAGCTCCGTAGCAGTCGCCAGCCGCTCTTTGATCCGATGAAACGCTCTCTCCGCCTCCCTAGTCCACTCGACCGTAACGGGTTTGCCTCTTATTTTTGTTCAATCAAACAGGTAAGTGGGGCATGAGTCTCTGCACAATTTTTCAGGAATCGGTGGTAAAAATGAACTGATCCCAAGAACCTTCGCAACTGTCTCTGAGTAGTGGGCTTGGGGAAACTGCATAACGCCTCCACTTTTTCTGGCAATGGCTTGATTCCCCGCTCGCTAACGTGGTGACCTAGAAAAGTCAGTTCCTTCTTTCCCAACACACATTTCTCTGGATTGACCAGTAATGAGTGCGACGCTAGTCGTTTGCACAGCTCTCTCAGATGGCGCACATGCTCCTCGGGCGTCCCCGAAGCCACGAGCACATCGTCAAGGTAGCAATACAAAAAAGGTAGGTCGGAAAGGACTTCAGTCATGTGTCGCTGAAAGGTTTGCGGAGCATTACGCAGGCCGTATGGCATGCGAAGATATCGCGTTTCCTTGCGGATTATGATCTTCGCTACAGCAACGCGGGTTAACGGGCGACGACGGACAAAAAAAGGGCGTGTGACTCTTTCTTTATTTCGGTATCCGTGGCGCCGTAAACTGCACAAACAGGTATAGTTCAGACTCGGACCAGCGTTTGCATGACAAGAAAATTCCTAATTTAAGATCATAGTCGACTGACCAGTTAACATATATAGTACCGCATAGCAAGAAAGGAAATTCATACCTCGAAGGTATATGAGAAGTAGCTGAGTGAGGCATAAGAGGCTAAATAATGCTAGAACTAGGTATGATATTCTAATGACAGAAGAGCGATAAAAGAGTGGTCATGAGGCATTGTCATGGGAACAACATAGCACAATTATAATTCATAACACAATTATTATTATATATATAGGAAAGTTTTAGCCTCCCTTAACCACGACAAAGATGTTCCAAGAGAGGAAAGAGGAAGGTACCATTTAGTATGGAGTTGAGGGAACGCGGAATCTATGCACAAGGTGCACAGGAGCAGTGAGCTAGGAAAGAAGTTCATGAAACAAGAAAAGGTTTCTGTTGCATTGACAGGGAAGAAAATAAGTCTCTCTAGTCGAGGAACACATAGCCAAGAACACCCTGCCAAAGAACATATTGCTGGAAAACACATTTGAAAAAACACATTTGTAATACACGCACAGGACCAAAAAAAGACAGCCTACTCACACACACATTGATTACAACGTTTTTAGCGTCTGAGTCAGAACGTTAACATCCCAGACTTTCAAAATAAGAAGCACATTTCATTCTCTACATGGAGACTTGTTAACTTGTTGTAATCTTTGGGCTAATCAAGTGCTACAAAGGCAACGGTTGCATCCTCGATAGAACAATCTTACAACGCTTTAGAATACTTACAGACGGTGGGGGAAGGTCCCTCACGCTAGAAAAACTCGGAATAGCCTATTTCCATCTACAAGAGGAATGACTACTTATTTTTCTTTGCTCTACCTGAGGGAAGGGAAATGATTAAAGATTAGGTCTCTGATGCAGGGACAAGCTACTTAGGTTACAGCAGATCAGTCAAGAAATCCTATCATTAAAAATAAAAGCAGCTATCTCAAGGACTAGCCTAATACTGAAATGGTTTGGCACGGCTCGCCAGTTTTTAGATGGCTTAATTTTAAATACAGGGCAACAAGTACACATTGACCAACGTCGCCTTGAAAACACAAATCACATGGGCTAGTGGTCTCATAAATTTCTGTGCCTATTCTCAGTCTACCTTTGAGAATGCTTTAACTTTAGGCTTCCACCTTACTGACTGGCGCAACTTGCCCAGCACAGCTCATAGGTGAGGAGCCAACAGATTGACAAAATATTTTACTTTATTTTATATCTTTTTAATAAAATTTTGAGAAATTACAATACAAAAGAAAATAAAAAATTATGTTTCCAAAAAATTGGTACAAAAGTTCAGCACGATGGGTTATTATAAATTTCTTAATATAAAACGACTGATGTCTAATCTATGGAAGAACCACAATAAGTTTTTAATTTCTTTAACAGTGGTTTTATCAACTGAGAGCAGAACAGTAAATATGTCATCCTAGTTTGCTGCACGACAAAAAAGCATGAATAGAGGTTAAACTTTCAACTGACTAGCGAAAAGGAAAAAAATTTAGACGTTGATACAGAATCACTTTGAACAATGAAAGAAAAAATAGGAATCAGTTTATCAGTTAAAACCACACATTCACTGAACCTGTCTGATACTCCAGCTTTCCCCATCTTGAGTTGTTAAATCTTAGCATGAGAATGCACATATTAAGCCTAACCTCAGAGTCAAATCATTTGACAGGCAAATCTGTAAAATCACACATTCAGTGTTCTGCTAAAATACTGTTAATCTAGAATCTGACATTTCTAGCATTACACTGCAGCACACTGGCTATAGAACGCACCAGATTCAAAACATCACAACGGCTAGTCTGGCTCAACGTGGGTGGTTTGTCGGCTGCCAGAAACACCCCTGAATGCCCTAGGAACCGGCTGTTCACCGCTGTCAAACACAAGATACTTGATGGTGATCAACGATATAGCTAGTTCGAGGACACTTTTGGATTAATAATTTTCTGACATATCGCACTAAGAGGACACAGAAACTTAAGATTATCCGGGAACCTGTTCCTCCCACGCACTTCAACCAAATAGAACGCTGGCGTCAGTCTTGCGGACCAGCCCGGATCCGCAAAATGTTGCCTGATAAAATTTTTAAAATTTCGCGTCTTGTAAGACGCGACACTTCCCCTTTTTGGTGGCTTTGTCCACCAATAACTGCCTTCGGGGGGGGGGGGGGGCTGGGTAAGGGCTAGTTCAGTGGTGGGGCGCCCCACTCGACGGGGCTCATCGCAGTCGTCTCGCCCCGCGAGACGCGTCGGCGTTGTCTTCAGCGACAGGTGGGTGGCCTTCCACCTGCTGCGCGGGCGTGGCTCGTAGAGGAGTCCTCTCTGCTTCCCAACCAACGTCGCGCTTTCCGTCGCTGGCGGGTGGTGGACCTCTGGAGGGGTTCTGGTGTCGTCTCCTGGTCTTTATCGACGCTGCTCGGCATTCCTCGTGCGTCGGCAAGTGCGTCATGCTCGTCCCGATGATTCGAGTTCCGACGGCAGCTTGTCGCGCAGACGGTACTGAGAGGCTGGTTGAGGGATGATGGAGGTGGGTGCTTGGCGTTTCCTGGAGAGTCGGGGACCGCGGGGCTGCCTCCCCCTTTGCTTGGCCCGTTCTGTCGAGCTCTCTTATCAACAGATGTGTGCTCAGCATAGTGCACGTCGTACCTTCTCTTCAGATCACCAGGGTGCGGCAGCTCCCGTTTCAGTCTCTTCTTGGACTTCGGTGATGCGCTGTCTTGATCGCACAGAGCGGCCATTCCATCGTTGGTTGCTGACTGGTTGATAAATCTCGTCGTTGGCGAGGCTTCCGCTTGATTCTCGTCCTCTACCCTTGTGTTTTTCATCTTTTCTGAGTCCCCGCGGTCGTCGGGGGGCCGCGGATGAGAGGTTTCACGTGACCTTATTGTTTTTCAATCGTATAAAAAATATGCTTGACGAAGAATCTAGATTGTTGGCCGTTCATTCTTTGGTCTTATCACGTATTGACTACTGTAGCCTGGTCTGTGGAGATATATCGAAAGATCTTCAGAAAGACCTACAAAAATGCATGAATTTTGCAGCAAAGGTTGTATGCAACGGTAAATTCAAAAAGCATGACCACGTAACACCTCTCCTGAATAAACTTGGCTGGGCTCCGATTCGGGAAAGGTTTCTGGCGCACAAAGCCAAATACGTTTTCTCCTCTTTATATCTTCCTCATAGCAGTGCTGAAATAGTGGAATTCCACTCCCCTACCGTCAAGAACCAAAAGCCGAACAGGAGACGTGATGTCTCAATCAAATACCGTTCATCTAGCATCGGGCAGAAAGCTCTGTCAGTATCAGGCGCCTTACTGTGGAACAGACTCCCCCAGAGCTTCAAAACCCCTAAAACACTGAGAGAATTCAAAACTAAAATGGCTCTCTATCTTGCGTCAACACAATAAGTGTGAACTGCAGTACGTGCTGGAAGAGTGCGCATATGCAGTACGTGTGTGCGTATATGCGTATGGATATAGGTGTACGTATGTGCGTGTCTGTATGATTAGAACATATTCCTCTTTAAAATGCTCATGTTGATCCTGTTGTGACGCAGTGTCGACCTTTACACTCTTCCAGTATGCTTCGGCCACACCATTTGAGGTCGTTTTGACTTTCTCGTTTTGCCCCAGCAATCTTGATAATGTTACGGTTGGCATTGTACATCGGTCCCTCTCATCTATTTTGAATCCGGTGAATTTTTCTGTGCCACGGCCTGTAGTATACGAAATTTAAATTTTTCCGTTACTGTAAAATTCTTCATTTCATCCATACCAGGTATTTTAGCTTACTAGTTGATACAAAACAATGTAAAACTGCCTCTAGCATCAACCTAGCAGTCAAAGATGCAAATTAATTTTGGATCTACCCGTTGTACTTTCAACCTTTAATCCCTCATTTCACTAGTTCCAACGTTCGTAAGCTCAAATTTCAATATGGAAGTGCACCAACTGGAGTGTTCTTAACAACGCATCACATGTGCAATGTTTTCTTGACCCCTTGAAATAAAATCCAGTGTTAAAATCAGACCAACACAACGGAGAGAATGCATTTATCTATGTACTTTTCTCCCAATTATTTGTTCCAAAACTTAACCGATAGAAATATTACGATCATCATGTATTTGATATCAACACAATGGAAGGAATGCATTTTCTTTGTACTTTTCTCCCAACCATTCAAATCAACCAATATAAATATTAAGATCCTCATGTATTCGATCTTAAGTCATGGTCTTAACTTTAAGATACTCGTAAGCACTTTTCGCTCATATTGAAGCTTTTTGAACATGCGACGTAGTTCATTAGCAATTTTTTACTTTCCTGCGCTCGTGTGTACATTGGTGTTCCAGCTATGTAGCAAATATTACGGACTCGTGATCCAATAACGCGCACCTTAACAAGATTATTTTCAGCTATGTGTCACAGGGATTTTGTGTTCTTAGTGACTCACTTTCATCTTGCATTTCCAAACCCATATTAATTACCACAAAGAGAGAGAGGATGTTAAATGTGAGGGTATTTTAGTACATACTTTCTCTACTTCGGTCTCATTGAAACATTTAAAAAAGGCCTCGGATCTGACGAATGTCATAACTTTAAAGATCATCATTTAAATCTTCTTATTCTGGTCTCAAATTGCTGTCGTAAGCTTTGTGTGGTAAACTCTTCTTACCTTTTTATTCTCGTGAATACACTACGACAACACTAATTTTAGATAGTTAACTTTTGTACGGTTCCACCTATGTTGAAAATATTACAGCTAGCGATGTAAAAAAATACTTTTCATGTCTTTTAACCCCGATGTACTCTTTGTGCCAGTACTATTAGCGCAAGTAAGAAATATCATAACCATTTTGTGTTTTGTGATAGCAAATATTATCGTTGGGACACCTTACATAGGGATGAAAGATCGGATGTGGGCTTTCACCGGATGTAAGATATAAACAAATGTGAAGCGTGACCAAGTGTAGAGGCATGACCGGATGCGAGGCATCACCGGAGGAGGGAGTGAAGTGTTGTCGGATGGGCGAAAGGAATTTTTGGATTTTATTTATTAGAAAAAAATAGGCTCCATTTCCATTCCTGGGCACCACAGATGGAGCACTAGTAATTGTGGAAAGCAACCTCATTCCCCTGCATGGAACCAACAGTTGTGATGCTCATTTTATTCGACAGGAATAAGTAAGATCAATATTTGAATGACTTAGCGCACGTACAATAAGATAAATTTTCACTTCCTAGCAAAAATTTCAGAAATCGAAACTTAGAAATTGAAACACAGAAACTGAAACTTAGTGCCGCCCTCCAAATGCAAACGATCCTCTTATACATATTATTGTTTATTTTTTATTAACTTGTGCTTCTCCCTAAATCCTGTGTCGACAACTATCATGTGTATTACGATAACCATGTATGAATAGCAACTAAGGATCTAAATCATATGTTCCAACACTTAATATGGGTGTTACGATAACCATGTATAAATAGCAATTAAGGGTTTCTATGTTAAGGTATTTGAATGCATTTTTCGCTTTCATTTTCAAAACTTGTGCGTACTAATGAAAATGTTTTTCAAATGAGCGTCGCGAGGATTGTGCTCTCTTAGTTCAAAATCAGATTAGGCAATGAAAGGAACTCAATTTTGTTGTACTTTTCTATCAATCATTTTGTTTCAACATTCTACACGGGTATTACGATACAAATGTGTTATAATCATTTAAGGATGTTAATGTTAAGGTGTTTTAAAAACCAATGTATCGACATTTCATGTTTGTACTTTATTGGAAATAAAATGTTTTTATTTTTTCTTTTTCTTTTCTTTCATCGCTGTACTGCTGGGTGTCAGGCACACAGGGGTTGTCGAGCCTTTTTGTGTTAGTTACCCATAATCTTAAGTATTTTCTTCATGTGTCCAGCTCTCTGAACGCCGACTTATCTATTTCCCCTCGCTGATGTTGCGTTTGTGCATTTACTTTAGTTAGCCCTTGAATATCATTTGTATTACATGTCGATATTCCAATTTTTATTGTGTTATCTAGCTAAATACGACTGATATTTTAAATGCAATTTTGAGTGTTGTTCCTTGTTATGCAGTAGCTCACGTCTGTACGCACTATTTTTGCAATAGAAAATAAATCACTGTTTTTGTTAAAATATATCAGTGTATGTGATAGGGACTTCAAAGAGATTCAGCATTAAACAAGTCACACCCT
Source organism: Morinoia aosen (assembly GCA_030386875.1). Classification (NCBI taxonomy): domain Eukaryota; kingdom Metazoa; phylum Arthropoda; class Malacostraca; order Amphipoda; family Talitridae; genus Morinoia; species Morinoia aosen. The sequence goes on from CM059566.1 coordinate 56,748,497, forward strand.
GAAGTCAAAAGAGTCTCCTTTCTCCTTGTTGACACAGGCTTTAGTCTTATACGACACCTCGCCTAATAAGGGGTTTAAGGAGCCACCACGGAAGGACAAACTATTTCGCATAGTTTGTCGATAGGAAGACGCTGTCGCAGTTCGGCACTAACAGAATTCACTTCTGTTGCCCTAGCGGTCTCATACGGCGCAGACAGTTGCTCGTCTTCCTAACGGTACCACCGTAGTTCGGCACTAACAGAATTTACTTCTGTTGCCCTAGCGGACTTATCACGGCGTAGGTGGTACCCACACACACACCTCACCCTAGCGGTACCACCGTAGTTCGGCACATAAAAGAATTTACTTCTGTTGCCCTAGCGGACTGAATACGGCGCAGGTGGTACCCACACTAACCTCACCCCCCACACACAACGGTACCGCCGTAGTTCGGCACTAACATAATTTACTTCTGTTGCCCTAGCGGACTGATTACGGCGTAGGCGGTACCCACACGAACCTCAGGAAGGGCAGCTGCGAAGAAAAGCTAGCGCCCCGGAAAATTGACCACGAGCTCAGACTCCGACAACTCGATGCTCAAATCGCTCCCCAAAATGCTAGAGTGAAGGTACCTCCACCGGCTCCATTCGATCCCACGAAAGAAAGGATGGACGAATTCTTGCAACGCTTCTGCACTCACACCACAGCGATGGGATTTACTGAAGTCGATGCTGTTGTCATGCTCCATAATTTGATCACACCGAAGGAACGTCGACTCATCGATACCCTGCCCGCAGCAGATCGCTTCAAGCTTCCTGAAATTAAATTGCTCCTACTAGATGCTCATAAAGTTACTCCGGCAAAACTACGTGCCAACTACTACGAATTGAAGCCAGAAGAAGGCGACAATATGTCACGTTACCTACGGCGACTCGAACAATCCTTTGACGCTTGGTTAAAAGGATGCCACATCGAAGCCAACTACAAGACTCTTCGTGACTTCCTAATTGTTGACCGAGCTTATTCAAGCTTGCCGCCCTTCCTCGCTACTCAGTTGCGTGACAGGGGTGGTAACACAGTCGCAAGCCTAGGAGAGCAAGGTGATAGCTTCTTACAAGCAAGACCTCATACATCGCTCCATCAGCTTTGTAAGGGTCGCACACTGACATCATCGACGGATGCGGGCCCTCCAGCACTCAAAGCATCAGGAGCACCAGAGCGACGCGCGACATTTCCTGTCCGAGCCCCGAGCACTCCAGCAAGATCACCCAACTCCAGCAACAACTCTCGAGGAACGCCGCCAAGAACTTCTAACACACGTGGTGGTCCCACCCGCTCAGGATCGGTCAACACTCCGCAGCGCGAACAACGAGGACCTTACAATGGATTTTACTGTACTTTTCATGGCCCCAACCAATCGCATTCCTGTGACGAGTGCCGCCAATTGCAGAGGAGGCAAGGTGATGGTCACAGTAATGGAGCAGCCCATGCAAGCCCACCTATCTCCAGTACTACCGCTCGAGTAAACAATCTAGCAACGCATGAAGAAGCAGATAAATACGACGATATTCCCCCATTCGCATGCAATCACATCGCCTCGAACAAGCTGATCGAATTGGGACAGCTGAAAACATGCTTTGGCACCATGAACCAACAACCCGTTCAAGTACTACTCGATGGAGGAGCAACGGCGGTCTTCGTCAAGAAGGCTCTCATCCCAGCTGACGCCATTTTGAAGAAGGAAATTACCGTACGGCTGGCCAACAATCACTCTTTCGAAGCGCCTCTGGCCCGGGTCTCTCTCGTGTGCCCCTATTACCACGGAGAGGTGACAGCCGTAGCCATGGAAGAGCTCTCCCACGATGTCATTCTCGGCCGAGTTCCCGGAACCACCTCCTTCGAAGAACAGACCGACTATGAAGAGCAACCAGTTGCTGCAGAAGTCTCTCACGTTGTCACAAGGGCAGCAGCAAAAGCGATCGAAGATCCCACTGCCGCACCAAGCACTGTCGATATATTGCAACACAACAAAGAAGACTTCAAGAAATTACAGCGGGAGTGCAAAACATTGCAGCTTTTATTTAAGAAAGTTGACACTGGCAAAGAAGAAACGCACAAGGATGGCAGAGTCATTACCTTTGAACTCCATGACGGCATTCTCCATCGGAAAACGTTACGAGACGGTCCGGAAACTCATCAACTTGTAGCACCTGCAAGCGTGCGCCCACAAATCTTGGAAATGGCTCATGACAATCCACTTGCTGGCCATTATTCCCAAAAGAAGACTCAGGTTCGACTAGAACGCGATTTTTATTGGCCGTCCCTAGCAAAAGATGTGGTCCAATACTGTCACTCCTGCCATACCTGCCAGACGCACGCTCCATCTCGACCAAGAAAGGCACCTATCTCAACCCCACCGATCACCACTCCATTCTCCGCGCTCAGTGTTGATTTGGTAGGCCCATTACAACTAGCTTTGGCACGTGGCCACCGATACATTCTCACCGTGGTGGACCAAGCAACTCGGTACGCGGACGCAGCCCCGCTCAGACATATAGATGCAGAAACAGTCGCCCAGGAGCTACTCGAAATCTGCAGCAGAGTTGGTTTCCCTCACACGCTAACAAGCGACAACGGCACTCAGTTCACAGCTGCAACCTTCGAAGCTTTCCTGAAACTCGTCGGTATCCAGCACCGATTGACGCCATTATACCATGCCCAATCGAACGGCATAGTCGAACGCTTCAATGGTACGCTCAAAGTCATGTTGCGGAAGTTAGCCGTAGAACAGCCGCGAGATTGGGACCTGTATCTGCCTTCACTCCTTTTTGCTTATCGAGACGCTCCTCAGGCCTCAACCGGGTATTCTCCTTTCGAACTCATCTACGGCCATCGCGTCCGTGGACCTTTAACCGTGCTCAAGGAATGCTGGACCGATGGTAGCTTGCAAGACGACACGAGCACTGCTCAGTATTTGATGGAAATGAAGCACCGATTGAAAGAAACATGTGAAATCGCTCGCGAGAATCTAAACAGGAGCCAAGAGAAAAGCGCCAAGTTCTTCAACAGACGTACCAAGATGCGAACTCTAAAGCAAGGAGATAAAGTCCTCGTAATTCTGCCCGATTCTCGAAAGAAGCTACTTATGACTTGGAAAGGTCCCTATACAGTGAAATCACGCCTGGGAACCTATACCTATACATTGGACGTGGATGGAAACAACAAAGTCTATCACATCAACCTCCTTCGCCGCCAGTACCACGACCGGGAGCAGCAAAGTTCCGCCTCACCAAGCGAGAAAGATCGCGAGGAGGACGACGAGAGAGTAGAGGAAGCATTTGCAGCGGTTGGCCTCGCCCTAGAACCTACCTGCGAAGAAGAAGAACTCGACCGGAAAGAACCAGAGATACCGTCACCCGTCGGAGAAACCATTGAAGACTGTCTCATCTCCTCTACGTTGACTACAACACAACGCTCAGAACTCCAAGAACTACTTGAAGAATATCGCGATCTTTTCACAGATACTCCCGGAAGAACCAGCACGGCAGTTCATGAAATAAAATTGAAGGACCCTTCCAGTTTTCGACTTTAACATTCGTATCCACTTCCCTTAGCGCTGGAGCCTGAACTGCGGTCAAGTTTAGAGAAGTGGATGAAGATGGGAATCGTGGCGCCATCCACATCACCTTACTATTCACCGCTCCTTGCAGTCCGGAAGAAAGACGGAACCCACCGATTTTGTCTGGACTGCAGGCACCTCAACAGCCAGACAGTATTCGATGCTGAGCCGATAGCAGACACCACTGCTATTTTCACCAATTTAGCTGGCAAAACAATATTCAGCAAAATGGATCTGACCAGTGGATATTGGCAAGTACCTCTACACCCTGAGTCCCGCCAATACACCGCCTTCAAAACTAGGTCTGGCCTCTGTGAATTCAACGTACTGCCTTTCGGCCTAGCAAATGCTCCAGCCACTTTTTCCCGCCTTATACGTCAAGTCACTGCAGGACTGCAAGACACCGAGGTCTACATGGACGACATCTTAATCGCCTCGACAACCTGGGAAGATCATTGCACAGCATTAGCTAAACAGTTCGAAGCTCTCTCTCGACATGGCCTTGAGGCGAAGCCGTCCAAATGCGAATTCGGATTTGACAGCCTCCAGTATTTGGGTCATCAACTGAGCAGTAATCAGATCCAGTCTCTGGAGAACCGAGTCGAAGCCTTGAAATCGGCTTCACTCCCAAAAACCAAACGGGAGCTCTGAAGTTTTCTCGGTACAGTTGGGTACTACCAACAGTACATTCCTAACTACTCTCAACTGACATCTAAACTCCATGATTTCCTGAAGAAGAACTCCCCAGAACAAATACTTTGGACCGATACAACAGAAGATCTGTTCGAAAGTTTGAAGACAGCGTTAGTCAAGAGACCGGTCTTACAGTTAACAGACCCCAGATGTCCTTTCATTCTGAGGACAGATGCCTCCCAAACTGGACTTGGAGCAGCTCTCCTCCAGCCAAGCAAACGAGACTTCCGTCCCTACGCGCCGGTAGCATATGCTTCACGTCGACTGAGAGGAGCAGAAATAAACTATTCTACCATTGAAAAAGAAGCGTTAAGCATCTACTGGGCTCTACAGAAGTTTGAGGTCTACCTGTATGGACGAGAATTTGTGTTACAAACCGACCATCGACCGCTCCTTTATTTGCAACAGGCAGACAAGTTGAACCCCCGATTGAAACGCTGGGCTTTGTATTTCAGCCTTTTCAGGTTCCGAGCAGAACACCTTCCGGGAGTCGACAACCACCTTGCAGATTTCCTGTCTCGGCTATCGTAGCAGAGACACCCTCCCCCGGGCGTGTCAGGCACACAGGGGTTGTCGAGCCTTTTTGTGTTAGTTACCCATAATCTTAAGTATTTTCTTCATGTGTCCAGCTCTCTGAACGCCGACTTATCTATTTCCCCTCGCTGATGTTGCGTTTGTGCATTTACTTTAGTTAGCCCTTGAATATCATTTGTATTACATGTCGATATTCCAATGTTTCTCGTGTTATCTAGCTAAATACGACTAATATTTTAAATACAATTTCGAGTGTTGTACCCTGTTATGCAGTAGCTCACGTCTGTACGCACTATTTTTGCAATAGAAAATAAATCACTGTCTTTGTTAAAATATATCAGTGTATGTGATAGGGACTTCAAAGAGATTCAGCATTAAACAAGTCACACCCTGAGGTCAATAAAGTCTCCTTTCTCCTTGTTGACACAGGCTTTAGTCTTATACGACACCTCGCCTAATAAGGGGTTTAAGGAGCCATCTCGGAAGGACGAACTATTTCGCATAGTTTGTCGATAGGAAGACGCTGTCGCAGTTCGGCACTAACAGAATTCACTTCAGTTGCCCTAGCGGTCTCATACGGCGCAGACAGTTGCTCGTCTTCCTAACGGTACCACCGTAGTTCGGCACTAACAGAATTTACTTCTGTTGCCCTAGCGGACTTATTACGGCCTAGGTGGTACCCACACACTAACCTCACCCTAGCGGTACCACCGTAGTTCGGCACATAACAGAATTTACTTCTGTTGCCATAGCGGACTGAATACGGCGCAGGTGGTACCCACACTAACCTCACCCCCCACACACAACGGTACCGCCGTAGTTCGGCACTAACAGAATTTACTTCTGTTGCCCTAGCAGACTGATTACGGCGTAGGTGGTACCCACACGAACCTCAGGAAGGGCAGCTGCGAAGAAAAGCTAGCGCCCCGGAAAAGGTAGCTGTACAGAAGCAGCCCCTTTTCCACGAACCCTCACGTCGACCGCACGACGGTATCGACACTGGGTAATAGCGTCTTTTCCTGAGAACGGTTCAAGGCACGTCTCCGGGCAATGGGTTTTGAGAGCGGCCTCGGCTACGATTCTTGCGACCGTGTAAGAGCGCTCTCCTTCGGGGCTGACGTCGTCGTTCACCTTGCCGACCACTGCCCAGCCTAAGGCAGTGTGGTGGACGAACGGAGCCTTACGGCGTTGTTTGTCGGAGTGGCTGTAGAGTAGGTCTCCGCAGTCCGTCCCTAGGAGCACAGCGACTTCTGCGTGTTTGTCCAAGGGCAAAAAATGGTGGGCGAAGTGCGATATCTCCGGGGTTCTTGCGACGCGTTCGTAGGTCGCGACTGCTTTCTTTCTATCGGGGATGGAATTGCATTCCAACATCGGTGGGAGCTCGAATGTTTGGTCTTCAGACACTCCCTTTATTTTCAGCCCTGACACGCGTCTGCCGTATCGAACGGCGGATTGATCGGTCAGCGTCTCTAGCGCGTAGTGAGTCTCAGGGGTTGTCACGCAAAGGGCGTTCAACAACTTAGGAGGGCAGAAGGAAGTGGTACTCATCTCGTCCAGGATTACGTAGGCGCGGCACGACCGACCCGTGTTCTCGTCGATAACATCCGCCAGGACAACTTTGCTGCATGCACCCTTCTCGGCTGTGGGCACGCGTGAGGCCAGGGCCACAGCTCTCAAACTCTCACCGAGCTCACTCTGAGCCCTGTCGCCGCTCGGTTCTCGACTGGGTCTCTCCTGGCGAGTGGTTTCACTCGAATTTCCGGCTGCTCGCCTGTTGATGTGAGCAGTTGTGCTATGATTGTTGGCTCCGCAGTCGTCGCACATCACAACTTCGTTGCAGTGCTTGGCCCAGTGAGTGCCTAGGCAGCGATAACACAACTTATATTCGCGGATGAAGTCCTTCTTCTTTTGAGGTTCCATTTTTCTCACCGCTTGGCATGAGCTTATCTCGTGCTGTGCGCTCTGGTGGAGAACACAGCTGCCGGGTCGATTCTCCGAGGATGTGTAGAGAATTCGCGGGGCTCTTGGACTAGGGCGAGCGGGGGCCGAGGTGTCACGTCGATTATTCACCCAGTTGAGGTTCGGTGCCCCAAAACTGTCGCACTGGGTGTCTGACATCGTTTTGATGAAATCGCAGAACCTGGCGAAATCAGGTAGCGATCCAAATAATCTTCTGTGCCTACTTCTTTCGTTTCTCCAGGCATCCAGAACGAAGAAGGGCAGTGTCTCTGTGGTGCCCGGAAAAATTACTGAATACTTAATAAAAATTTAGAATTTAATATTAAAAGTAATTTTGTACCTTTAAAAGTCTTTTATTTAAAAGATAAATAAATATTAAAATAGATAAAATCTACACCGTCTCATGAGACGAGTTCAGTGCCACTTTATGGCAACATTCACGCTCTTTAAGCATGGTTCGCTGCTCAGCAGCCCATTCCTCCGCTAAACCTCGTAGTGTAAACAAGTGCTCTGATCAACCTGGTGAGTCTCGCTATTCTCGAAGTGACAATTTTCGTGTTTTAAAAGTTAAGATGTAATAGACGTGAACAGGAGGTTTATTTTGTGATGTAATTGATAAAACTAATTTTGGGGAAATGTGATTTAATAAGTGAAAGAAGCGAGCTAGCCGGCTCGTGAGTAGCAAATAAATATCATTTGACTGCCTTCCGTGCGGTTCGTAATATTGTAATGTGTCTTGTAATAACTTAATAAAGTTTATTAGATATTGATGAGTTTTGTAAGATCATGTGAAGTAGAAAATGAGACTAGAATTTACGCCGTAAGTAGAGTGACGTGTGACCGGCCGGAGCGTGCCGCCATGGAGGCGGTTACGTAGCGGCCCGGTAACTTTGAAAAGACCCGGTCGTTAAGTTGGAAGTGTTTTAACGTAGTTCGTCATGCGAGACTTTAGGAGTGAGAGCTTAGAAGTTAGTTTAAAGTATAACTTAGTTTCTAGTGTGGATTGTGCCCACGATTAGGGAATTTCGAGTCGAGAGGATTAACTAATTTAATATTCAAATTACAACCTGATAGTAGAAAATATAGGTTGGTAGTTGAATAATTTATATGTCATTTTTAACTGTTGTCATTATGTAATTTCGAGATCCTCATATCGCCATGCTAACCTTTGTTTTATTTGTGTAATTGCAGGATCTACAAAACAAAGCTACCTCCCCTACCTTTACCTCTTTTGATCAAGTGATTATTCGTTATTCAAGCATGTCGTAATTAACCGTACTTAGAATCCTAACACCATTATAATATTCCATTACTATTCGGATTATAGTACGTTGCAAAGTTCCCCAATCTTTTCTCCTGAATAATTCCGTGGGCCAAAAACAAATATTTACCCGTTCGACTAGTCTTTATCCCTTACTAGTCGCTATACGAATAATTATAATCGAATCGTAGGCAGTTCCAAACGAAACCCCACGTTAGAACTAGCCTCATCTCTACGATGGGGGATAGCCCTACGTCGGTTTTCAGGAAGGAGAGGCCGTGGTTATGTTGCATTGTGTGATGAATCGCTAGACAGGCGTCGCTGAATGTAATATAGCGAGTAAAAAAAAAAAAAAAAAAAAAAAAAATGTTTATTTCCAAATTGTCACATGAGATACATGCCAACATATTGGCTTTTAAAAGTTTCTTAAATATAGGGCATCCTAAAACAAATGTTCCATACGAGGAGTACTAATTGACAAACCATCCGAGGTGTACAAGTAGATGAGCCATACGAGGCATAATAATAGACAAACTATACGAGGTGTACTAATAGACAAACTGTCAGAGGTGTACAAGTAGATAGACCATACGAGGCATATTAATTGACAAAATATACGAGGCGTACTAATAGACAGACCATTCGTGGTGTGCTAGTAGTCTAACAAAAGTTCTATACAAGGAGTACTAATTGACAAACCATCCGAGGTGTACAAATAGATAAGCCATACGAGGCATAATAATAATAGGCAAACTATACGAGGTGTACTAATAGACAAGCTATCAGAGGTGTACAAAATAGATAGACCATACGAGGCATATTAATAGACAAAATATACGAGGCGTACTAATAGACAAACCACACGTGGCTTGCCAATAGTCTATCTCTGTCAAGGGTAGTTGAATGAGAAATGAAAAATATGCCCTAAAAAATATGCAAAGCCCTATCACCACCAAAAACATATTTCGTATCTTATCGATATTCACCACATCATGCGGACATGGGTACATGGGATAAAATAGAGATACAGTGTAAGCCGGTTACCACTCATGATTGACAAATATCTACAAAATATTGGTAGAAATGGGTAAACAAACATATATTCAATATCAAAATTCATAGCTTGTACAACACACGGACAGAAAGATAATTTTACTACGATTCATATGCTCAAATTGCACTTTATTTCATTAATTATATATGACATTAATCCGATTCACAGAAACGCCCTCTGGGGAAGTGCTAGATCTATTTTTAAATCATTTCGCAATTGCAATAAAATTTATTAACCGAATGGTTTTTGCGTAAAGAAATGAAATAGAAACATGTATATCTATTTATGTAGATACATATATATACCTACACACGTACACACACATATTAATTTATATACTTATTGAAAATAAAATATTAGAAAAAAAATAAAATACATATATAACATAAAAGATAGAAGCAACCTACCATCTACTACACAGAAAATGACAGCTGAGCTCACTGTAATCCTAAGAAATTTTTCGCAAAAAAAATAACTAAAAGGAAGAGAAGACTTCGAAAAACATAAAAATGAGCTGTTTTTTAATTTCTTCACAGAAATTTTTAAGAAAAATCAGATTATAGTCAAGAAGCAACACAACTCTTCACCATTATAGGGACATGTGTACGTGGGATAAAATGGAGTAACATTGTGGCCGGATATCACATCTGAGTGGAGAATATTCACAAAATTGGCACATATAGGAAGATTAGGCCTTGATCCAAAATGATAATTTTGATTACAGAAATTTAGAGTTTTTTCCGATTTGAAAGTTCAGTGCTAGTGTGCGCTGAACGCACGAAAAGAAAAAGAAAAATAAAAAGACTAAATGCAATGCTTAAATTACCCCTTTCCCTCCAGCTCAGCCGAAAATCGATTGAAAACATCTTCGAGAATGATTTTGAAATAGCGAGACAACGTTAGCCAAAAATTTAATTCATTATAAACTTTGCACAACCCTCACGTCTATAAACCTGTTTATTGGTGTACACACAAAATGTATTTCATGGTATATTTGTCATACGGACGTTAAATATTAAAACAGAAAAGAGAAAGAAATAACAAAATAAAGATGAGGAAATACTCCTAATTATGGAAAGAACGTTCGTTCTGCTGCACTGAACTGACGGCTGTGGTGCTCATTGTTGTCGACAGAAATAAGTAAGATGAATATACGAATCGCTTAGCAAACGTAAAATGAAATAGGTTCTAAATTTCTAACAGAAATTTCAGGAAAAATTAAAATTTCTGATAGATGGGAAGTTCACACCGAGATGCTGCAGGCCCTATGACAGAGATGTAAAATGACGTGACACATTTACTCTAAATTCTTTTCCAGCTTTAGAGTTTTTGATATGCTGGGGAAGCTTGTTCCACAAAAAAGCTCCAGAAACTGAGAGAGCTTTTTGTCCCACGTTAGATGAACGGTAACTGACTAAAACATCGTTCCTCCGGTTTGGTCTTTCGTTTGGGATATTAGATGGAAAAAATTTTACCACCTCTGCATTACTTTGGGGGAGGTACAGAGAGGAGAATACTCGTCGAGCTTTCTGGATCATGAATCTGTTCGGTATTGGGATCCGGTCGAGTTTTCTTAAAAGAGGGGTGACATGATCGTATTTATTAAAATTTCCTTTGCATACCACCTTGGCGGCGAAGTTTACACATTTTTGCAACTCTTCCTGACGACATTTAGGTAAGTCTCCCCACACAAGACTGCAGTAGTCCAGACGCGATAAAACTAAAGACTGAATCACTAATAATCTAGATTTTTCGTCAAGTGTGTTCTTTATACGATGAAAGAACATTAAGTAGTGTAAGTTCTAGTTAGAGAGACCAAAAGTTGGCAACGCTCGAGAGGGCAACACTCGCGGTCAGTCTTCTAGTGGTCTCGGGCTCAACAACAAGTAAATGTTGGCCGAGTGTGTATATAATTACCTACTGTGGTTGGTATCTAACTTCTTAATTTCTAAACTAATGTACTTAATTCTGCTCGACTCTTTTGCTATATATTCCCACCTATCTTCGCTCTACTATGGCTAACCACAGGTCTGGAAATTGAGTATTTGAGTGTAAGGTATCCAAGAGGTGAGTGAACTATTTACCTAAATTGATGTGTCATTGCATTGTGTATTATTGTCAGCACTGTTACTATGTTGTGTCTATGTGGAACCTATATTGTGCTCTAGAGTAGGGCTACCTACTCTACAATACTGAGCTTCCGCAGCTTGTGACCGACCGTGCGGTCACCCTTCGACCCTTTGATGTCCGAAGTTTGTGCGAGACGTTCGAGCAGGCTGTCGGCTACCCTGTCGTCAGAGCCGAAGCGAGTCTTCATTTGTTCGATGAGACAAGGCCGCTGTGTCTAGGAACATTGCGGCCAGTATATCGTTGATCAGGCTCCTCGGCTCTCCGCAGGTGTGGTTTGTGAGGATCTCAATGGCGTCGATGGGCTCCCCGGCGAGCCTTTCCATCCTTCTCTTGAGGGCATCGAACCATCTGTGGAACATATGCGCCTCTCCCGCGTAAGGCTGGTTGGCCCCCTTTTTTAAATCTTCGATCATCGAGAGCCTCATAGCTCCGTCGATCACTGGTGGCCTTGTCTCAAAGACCACGGCCGGTGAGCTGGCGGAAGCACTAGGCTGGAATGCTGGTGCAGAAGGGTTCATCAAAGGTGCGAGGGCGGTGTCACGGGGTAGAGCGTTCGCGACCGCCGTCGCGCCCCCTGCGGGCTCCACGACGTGGCGTTGGAAAGAAAGCTTGGTCGACCCAGGCACCTGTGCGAGCATCTTTGCTCTCGACATTCTCCTCGCCAAAGGGCTGATCATTCTCCGTTCGGTTCCCATTCCTCAATTTCGACCTCTCGATGGTGATTTGTGCCAACAGCACCGATGGATCTTCGGTGATGTCGATAATCATCTGCTTGTTGCCTTGGCTAGGGAGTTCGCGGCGCTCGGACTCACCGTCCTTGTGACGAGAGCTGGCGCTGGGAAGGCTCTGGCTATGATCGCTCTCACTGTCCCGGCTCTGGCTATAATAGCTCGAGCTTTGGTGACTCTGACGACGATGGCGGGGGCTGGTCTGGTCTTTGCCCCGACGGTGGGAACCGTGTCCGTTCCGGCTCTCAGCCAATAATGACCTTGAGGGCTTGTTCTGATACGCAGCGCCTTGCTGCTGGTTCTTGGATGAGGTTTTCTTTGATCTCGAACTCTTGCGTTGGGAGGGTTCTTTTGCCACACTCTGTGATGAGCTCCAACAGAGCTCCTCGTTTCTGTGATCCATTGAATTCGCTAGTGCTTTTCTACGAGATCTGGCGCTTGTCAATGAGTCTCTGATTACCGTCGCTTCTGCTGTGGCCCCTAAGTTCTCGAGAGTCGTGACTAACTGATCTCCGAGCTGCTTGACGGCCTTAGCCTTTGTTCGGATTCCAGAGTACACTTGGTCGACCTCGCCGGGAGTCTTGAGATCTCGTGGTACTGCACCATTCAGGAGACTGTTCAAGGCTGCTAGCTCGGTGTTGAACTGGTCTTCCAGCTGTGGAAGTCTAAGCTTGCCCTTTCTTCCGAGAGAGTTCATTTCTATGGTCTCGGATATTTGCCGCGGGCTGCCGAGAATCTGCTCTGGGCCTCCTCTTTGGAGGACTTCTTCGTGGAAGGGCACCTTCCGCTGACGTCTTTTACTATCGCGTTTCCTTGCGGATTATGATCTTCGCTACAGCAACGCGGGTTAACGGGCGACGACGGACAAAAAAGGGCGTGTGACTCTTTCTTTATTTCGGTATCCGTGGCGCCGTAAACTGCACAAACAGGTATAGTTCAGACTCGGACCAGCGTTTGCATGACAAGAGAATTCCTAATTTAAGATCATAGTCGACTGACCAGTTAACATATATAGTACCGCATAACAAGAAAGGAAATTCATACCTCGAAGGTATATGAGAAGTAGCTGAGTGAGACATAAGAGGCTGAATAATGCTAGAAATAGGTATGATATTCTAATGACAGAAGAGCGATAAGAGAGTGGTCATGAGGCATTGTCATGAGAACAACATAGCACAATGATAATTCATAACACAATTATTAATATATATATAGGAAAGTTTTAGCCTCCCTTAACCACGACAAAGATGTTCCAAGAGAGGAAAGAGGAAGGTACCATTTAGTATGGAGTTGAGGGAACGCGGAATCTATGCACAAGGTGCACAGTAGCAGTGAGCTAGGAAAGAAGTTCATGAAACAAGAAAAGGTTTCTGTTGCATTGACAGGGAAGAAAATAAGTCTCTCTAGTCGAGGAACACATAGTCAAGAACACCCTGCCAAAGAACATATTGCTGGAAAACACATTTAAAAAAACACATTTGTAATACACGCACAGGACCAAAAAAGGACAGCCTACTCACACACACATTGATTACAACGTTTTTAGCGTCTGAGTCAGCACGTTAACATCCCAGACTTTCAAAATAAGAAGCACATTTCATTCTCTACATGGAGACTTGTTAACTTGTTGTAATCTTTGGGCTAATCAAGTGCTACAAAGGCAACGGTTGCATCCTCGATAGAACAATCTGACAACGCTTTAGAATACTTACAGACGGTGGGGGAAGGTCCCTCACGCTAGAAAAACTCGGAATAGCCTATTTCCATCTACAAGTGGAATGACTACTTATTTTTCTTTGCTCTACCTGAGGGAAGGGAAATGATTAAAGATTAGGTCTCTGATGCAGGGACAAGCTACTTAGGTTACAGCAGATCAGTCAAGAAATCCTTTCATTAAAAATAAAAGCAGCTATCTCAAGGACTAGCCTAATACTGAAAAGGTTTGGCACGGCTCGCCAGTTTTTAGATGGCTTAATTTTAAATACAGGGCAACAAGTACACATTGACCAACGTCGCCTTGAAAACACAAATCACATGGGCTAGTGGTCTCATAAATTTCTGTGCCTATTCTCAGTCTACCTTTGAGAATGCTTTAACTTTAGGCTTCCACCTTACTGACTGGCGCAACTTGCCCAGCACAGCTCATAGGTGAGGAGCCAACAGATTGACAAAATATTTTACTTTGTTTTATATCTTTTTTAATAAAATTTTGAGAAATTACAATACAAAAGAAAAGAAAAAATTATGTTTCCAAAAAATTGGTACAAAAGTTCAGCACGATGGGTTATTATAAATTTCTTAATATAAAACGACTGATGTCTAATCTATGCAAGAACCACAATAAGTTTTTAATTTCTTTAACAGTGGTTTAATCAACTGAGAGCAGAACAGTAAATATGTCATCCTAGTTTGCTGCACGACAAAAAAGCATGAATAGAGGTTAAACTTTCAACTGACTAGCGAAAAGGAAAAAAATTTAGACGTTGATACAGAATCACTTTGAACAATGAAAGAAAAAATAGGAATCAGTTTATCAGTTAAAACCACACATTCACTGAACCTGTCTGATACTCCAGCTTTCCCCATCTTGAGTTGTTAAATCTTAGCATGAGAATGCACATATTAAGCCTAACCTCAGAGTCAAATCATTTGACAGGCAAATCTGTAAAATCACACATTCAGTGTTCTGCTAAAATACTGTTAATCTAGAATCTGACATTTCTAGCATTACACTGCAGCATACTGGCTATAGAGCGCACCAGATTCACAACATCACAACGGCTGGTCTGGCTCAATGTGGGGGGTTTGCCGGCTGCCAGAAACACCCTTGAATGCCCTAGGAACCGGCTGTTCACCGCTGTCAAACACAAGATACTTGATGGCGATCAACGATATAGCTAGTTCGAGGACACTTTTGGATTAATAATTTTCTGACATATCGCACTAAAAGGACACAGAAACTTAAGATTATCCGGGAACCTGTTCCTCCCACGCACTTCAACCAAATAGAACGCTGGCGTCAGTCTTGCGGACCAGCGCGGATCCGCAAAATGTTGCCTGATAGAATTTTTAAAATTTCGCGTCTTGTAAGACGCGACAGAAGATCCTCGAACAAACCGAACGGCGTGCACACAGCGGTCTTTTGAATAGAACTTTAATGCATCGGGATCTGATTGAATGCGCGCTTAAGGTCAATTTTAGAGAATATTTTTTCACCTGCCAGGTTCCCAGAGAAATCCTGCAGGTGGGGAATAGGAAACCTATCGGGTGTGGTGACTGCGTTCAACTGCTTATAGTTCCCACAGATGCGCGTCTCGCCATTACCTTAGGGCACTAGAATCAAAGGACTGGACCAAGGGCTTTTTGAGATGCGGACCGTCCCATCCGCGGTCATTCGCTGAAATTCCGCTTTCACCTCCAGGAACCGGTCCGGGGGGGAAGACGCCTTACTTTAGCGTGAACGGGCGGACCACTCGTCTCAATATAGTGTTCCGTGAGCGTGTTGTGATTAGGGGTTACGTTAGGTAAGAACAGGGCAGGGAGTTCTGCCAACACTTGCTCGTATGGGCAAGTGACAGCGACGTTGGGGGTCACGCTTGCTGTAACGTTCACCATATTGACAGAGTGGAGGGCCCTTCTTTCACTGGATTCGCTATCAAACAAGCATCTGTTACCCACGTCCGCCACCAGTGCGAATTTCTGAAGGAAGTCAGCACCAATGATGGCCGTGTCAACATCAGCCACTATGAAGACGAACTCCATTGAACGCTTGAGATTTAGGGAACAAGTAAGGGACTTCGTGCCGTAGCGTAGGATGGGTGTGCCGTTTGCGGCCTTCAATCTAGGGGTTCCTACACCCTGTTTCTCTATTTGGGTGGCCGGGATAAGGCTGACAGCGCTACCTGTGTCTATGAGGAATCTAATACTAGTTAAGGGGTCCAAAAGCGTGAGGCATCGAGTCGAATTAGGTTTAGTGAGCGACGGCGTCTGACTCGCTCTTACGCCGCGCTGTACCCGTTTTTTGGGTGTAGAAGTGCAAACATAGGGCAATCTTGACCCTCGCACTTGCGAGCCCTGTGCAAGCATTGCCTATGAAACCAGCACAACTCATTGTGCAAATTGTCTCGTGAATTTGGACCATGACCGGTATTTGGTCAAGCGGGACTTAGTTGCTGGGTGAACGAACGATTCCTTCTATTTTGCCTATCGAAAGGGACGGTATCCGTAGAATGATCGGCTTGCTGATACGGCGCTGTTTGACGTGCTACCACATGCACTTGTTCCGAATGTTCGGCTTGATGGTTGGCAACTTCCAGTGCTCCAACTCGCTGAACTAACGCGCGCAATAATATGTCCGTCTCGCTGACACTGGTTTGACTAACTATTGGGGTTGTGACTGAGCTATTCTGTGCCAAGGTCTCGCATCCGAGAAGTTTCTCGGCAAATTCGGCCACCCCATTTATGTCAAGAGAGGAGTTTGGGGTAAGGAGAAATGGGTGCAGAAGTGCGGGCAAGCGCTGGATGTACAATGCCTTAAGGGTATTGTCATCCATCAAGCCTCTCGCAAGTTTCCGCACTTCTTTAAGCAACTCAAGAGGTGTTTGGCTATTGTAGGTGGTAAGGTTACTCGTCAGAGCTTGGATTCTTTGGTTCCTATCTTTGCTATAACGCTTTAAAATATGATCTTTGAGGGTGGAATAAGGCCTGACGGCGTTTGCATCGCACAAGACTGAAAGATCGTCTAAGACGGTCGTGGGGAGGGCCCTCAGGAGTGCGTAATATTTCGTCTTTTCACAAGTAATAGATAGGCTTTTGAAGTGGCCTTCTGTTTGGAAGAACCATGAATCCAAACTCTGAATCGAGAGGGGTGATAATTTTACATTCGGTGCTTGACTGTCGTTACTGTCGTTTGGAGACATACTTGCTCCCTTAATGTCCCCCCAAGAATTATCGATAACGCGCGTTGTAGCTGCCTACTTGGCCTCGATTCGGGTTGCTTTCCTAGCTTTTGTTTCGTACAAGTTTATTTTAATTTGGTGCTTCAGTAGCAATGGTGCTGCAGTAGCAATGGAAATTGCGAAGGTTATTAGTAGGGAGCTTCAGTAGCAATGGAAATAATCCTAGAGGGTCTCCTATGGTTTGCTTCAGTAGCAATGGAAATGCATGAAGAGTTTTGTAAAAGGTGGCTTCAGTAGTAATGGAAATACATGAAGGAATTGTTAGGATAGGCTGCAGTAGCAATCACTTAATTTAGGAAGGGTTTAGGGAGGAAACACTATGTTTGACTACTGAGAGTAGGAAAGGAGCAGAGTACTACCTCTTTCAAGACAACCATCAACAGAAGTTGACAGACTGGCATGCGCTCACAGACCCACAAAGGACAACTAGGGCAAGTGAAAACCAACAACTCTGGGTGACACCAGTATGAAGTTTTGCCTGATGGGCGTAATTCAAATTTTTACTTATTTGTTTTAAGTATTCCAGTTGAACTTGCTGGTATTGGATGGAACGTGGCTCGATGGAATCCGTTGTAGGTCCAGGCGAGGACGTATATGTTAGTGTAGTTATCCGCGGATGCGGGTGATACATACATACATACATATACCGGGCTTATCCTCCCCATGGGAGGGTAGCCGACAGCAGGCCACAATCACCACACTTAGTCACTAGGAGGCGAGAGAGGCAGCACTGGCCGCACCTGAACTGCCAGGATCAGCAGCAGCCCAGCACAACCACCTTCCACAGTCAGGCCCGACAGCAACAGCTGGTTTACCCCGACCGTTTCATTGAGTGCAGCCCCTCCCCCGCACATGACAGGTCAACCCCATCACACGCGGGCAGCTTCCAGTAACGCGTCAAAAATAAAATTACCTCCTTATACACTGCCCCCACTCACTTCTGTCCGCAGCCATCCCTCTCGCCACGTCCACAGTCAGACCCCTCTCATACAAAGCACGTCGCACCCCATCCATCCAACTCATCCGCGGTCTACCTCGCGCTCGAAGACCACTCACTTCCGACATATATATCTTTTTCACCAGCCGCTCAACATTCATTCTTTCTACATGCCCAAACCATCCAAGCACTCTTTCATCCACTCGCCTGCTCAACTTTTTGATAACACCCGTCTGCTCCCTAACCAACTCATTCCTGATCCTATCTCTTCTAGTTACTCCATACATGCTCCTCAAACACTTCATCTCAAACACATCCAACTTCCTCCTCTCAGCTGCTCTCAACCCCCAGGACTCTGCTCCATACAACAAAACTGGCACAATCAAACTTTCATACAGTCCCCTCTTAGCATTCATACTCAAACTCCTGCATTCAAAAACTTTCCTCGTTGCACCCAATGTCTTACAACCTTCACTCACTCGATGCTTCACTTCTACTTCCATACTATCCTTAACAGTCACATCCGACCCGAGGTACCTAAAATGCTCTACCTCCTCTAAAACTTCCCCATTCAACCTCACATCCAAAGTTCCAAACACTCCACCTCTTGGACATCTCATTACCTTACTTTTATTCACATTTACCCTCAATTTCCGCCTTTCGCACACTCTACCAAACTCTGTAACCAGTCTCCTCAGTTTTTCCTCTGAATCAGCCACAAGCGCTGTATCATCTGCAAACAGCAGCTGACACACTTCCCAATACATACCATTTCGTCCCACCAACTGCGCACCTTTTCCCAACACTCTGGCATTCACTTCTCTCACCACACCATCCATAAACAAATTAAACAACCACGGCGACATCACACATCCCTGTCTCACACCTGTCACAACTGGGAACCATTCACTCACCTCATTCCCTACTCTCACACATGCTCTGCTATCAATGTAGAAACTCTTGATCGCATTCAACAGTCTCCCACCCACTCCATACAAACTTACCACTTGCCATAATGCCTCGCGATCCACTCTGTCATACGCCTTCTCTAGATCCATAAATGCCCAATATACATCCTTTCCCTTTAATAAGTATTTTTCATTCACCTGCCTCACAGCAAACATTTGATCCACACAACCTCTACCACACCTAAAACCACACTGTTCTTCAGCAAGCACACGATCCGTCAACACTCTCACTCTTCCAATTAACACTCTTCCATACAGCTTCCCAACGACGCTTAGTAGACTTATACCCCTAGAATTACTGCACTCATACCTGTCATCTTTCCCCTTGTACAACGGAACTACGCACGCGCTACTCCAATCAACCGGCACTTTACTAGCCTCGAAACACACATTTAATAAACGCACCAACCATTCTATAACCACATTTGCTCCTTTCTTTAGACATTCAACCGTGCAGCCATCCAAACCTGGAGCTTTCCCATTTTTCATTTCATCCAACGCACATCTCACCTCTGCACTTCTTATTCGACTTCTATTCACTTCACCAAACACAGGCATTCTAACATCACTTCCAACAGCTACTACTCTCGCAATCCTATCATCCCTCACGTTCAGCAGTTCCTCAAAATACTGGGGATGCGGGTGATAGTATGGCTTAATTATGATGTCTCTAAAGAGGCGGTACCTGGTCGGGTTACTGCGTGTGGAGCAGTGTGGCTGAGTGAATGTTAGGGACGACTTCTCAAGTGAGTCTGAAGAACGTCCAGATTTTTGGGCTCAATGGCTTTAGATTGAGGAAGGTGCACGGGGGTGTTTGTGTGTTGGCTTCGTAGGTTCTTCTGTATGGGAGAGAGGAGTTGGGTCACTTGTTCAAGCACAGTAAAAGAGGGAGAACAGTCGCTTCACAAGCCAGGCTGCGAGCTAACTGCTGATTAACAGGATTGCATCGGATCGAGGAGTCTCTATGCAGGTACCCCAACCGTATTCTGGCGCCCGAATACGGCCGAAGGCAATCGCACGTTAATTAAATCGTATGGACAATCATGAAATTCCCAGGTGCAATTTTCCCCATTTCTCTAACCCACGACTATGCTCAGAGTACTACTAGAAGTGAGCAGGGTATATCTTTTGACTGTCTCCTGCATGGAGTGCAAGGTCAGTCTACGAGATACAGGGTCGCTACTGGATAAGACGACGTAAGAAAGTTTGGCTGATTTTAAATAAGGAGGTTGCAGCCAAATACTCTAGGGTACACTTAATAGAATACAGAAGTGCCTTAGGATTGGCAATTGCTATATTAGAACAATTTACACTAAGCAAACAGTCCAGGGCTGTCTGCACTATAGAATAGGCTGTAAGAGAACTAAAAATAATCATAATTTTTGAACACACACTTATGAGGAATTGGCGAGTAATAACATCAGTAAGACTCAGAACACAAAACTCTTAGGATTTTTGGCACAAGAGGTATGATAAAATAAGGACAGATTTCTCATTGCCCATTAATCCTGTGGGCCAGAATTGCCCCAAAATATTTAATAAAATTGAATTAACTTGAGGCACCTTTCCTATTAATTTGCAGAACATGAAGGAACAAGACTGAGGTGACAACAAACAGAGACAAACTGAGCATGTAATCACAATGAATTAACAACTAGAAGTAAAATATCTACAGCACTGAGATAATGCGGAAATAAGGAATTTCTAAACAGCAAGTATGAGAAAAAGGTGAAACCTCTAGATATGAAGTTCTTAGGAGCAAGACTACAACTATTCCAGCTCAACACCTAACTACTTTCAAGAAAAACAAAAGAGTTGTGAAAGCTTAATTCTGGCTTCCAAAAAATAACTGCTTCTCCAACACATCAGGCAATTTATTTGCTAACAATAATTGAATAGAAAATGTTACTGAGTTAATACATGAATTGAGTCCTACATGACTTGAATTTAACATGAATACCTTAACAATTTGTTCCCGCTGAAAAACGACGCATAGTGTCCAAACTCAACTCAAATTACTAGCTACTTAACCAGCCTTCAAAACATCAATAGTATGGAGAATGTTTCTAAAGGATTTATATTAAGAATACAGGTTCTATTTATAAAAACATGTTCTCACATGTAATCAGGTATCTATTGGGATAGTTCTGAGCAAGACTTCAGAAATAATTATTTATGTCAATTGATTCGAAATGAGCAACTAAAACAATGAAAACTCTGTTAGCTGCGATAACCTATCAAAGCTTTTTTTTAAATTTGGACTTTAACCGTTGACTGTGCAACTATCAAAATTTCCTAATTATTTCAATACCTAAACTTAATTGAAAAATGCAATAATTGAGAGCACAAAGATTAATCAGAGGCTGGGAACACACACAAAAAAAGGAAAACAACAATGACAAAATGGCGGAGTAAGCTTGAACAACTTGTGCCCGCCTAAGCGCTTGCACCGAATAACACAGAGAAGACGTTCCCAATAACTTGGCTTAACACGGATTCCCTAACCATTCTTCACGCTGAAAATCACTGCCTAGTGGCAAAAATCCAATCAAATTACCAGCAAATTTAACTGTCAAAATTAAATAAAGACAAGGAAGAATCGGATAACTTAGTGAAGAGAATAAAACAAATGCACAATCAAATCGACTCCTGACCAAAAATGACTCAATACCTAAGTTTGCTCACTACTTCTTACGCTATCTAAAATAATAATACTAGGCAGATGGGATAACAATTCTATCTTCTCGCTCCTAAGCACAAGGCGTTATTGACATTAGGGTTTTGGCTTACGAGAAGTTGAGGCGAAAAAAATGACGCCAAACCTAAGGAGCAAAAACGAACACAATGCTCGTGACATAAGGGTGATATGACTAAAGTTTTTGACAACCTGGCATACTCACGGAACACGTGTACCCAATATTTAACCGTAAAGCACACGAGACACAGAATAGTGATTAAGAATCTCACTCGAGGAGACAAGGAAACACGTGAAGTACGCACACCGAGTGAGTTTGTAAAAGTGAGCTTGTTGGCGACGGGTGTTGCCACGGTGCGTCTCTGAGGGGTCTCTTACTTTTTTGAACTGAATTCTCCAGAGACATATTTTTTGGTACATATTTTTACTAGATTATGGGTAATGTTGAGTAAATTTCTTACTCTAAAAATAATGGGAGTGATTATTATGCGATACTTGGATTTTTAGATGGACGTTTTAATAATTCGTAATTTTTGGCTGGTAAGAGGCTGGAAGCGTTCACTACAAGTGGACCGTGGCCACGGCACCCCTAAGCGTCCAAATAAAGAAGGCGAGAATAGTCGTTGTTTTTCACTGTCCCGCAGAGGTAAAGTTCGTGCAAGTACCAGAAAAACCTTCGGTGCCAGTAGAGCACCCGATTTCTGAGTCAAAGGGCCAAACAAACTTTCAATCGTAAATCTTAAATTTGTATTTATGTGCCTAGCTATAGGCACAGTAAATGCTGGTGACCCTGTCAAAACATGATTGTTGAAACTTGTTGATATCAGAACATCCCAACTGGTGCACTGAAAACCACTAAGTAAAAATTGAATTACGCGCACCAGGCAAACTTCATAGGAGGCCCTGTGACATGCCCTCCTCGCTCAACAGACATGACACCGCTTGATTTCTTCCTGTGGGGGGCGGTGGTGGAACTGGCGTATGCCACCCCTTTGGATTCAGAGCAAGATCTGGTTGCCCGCATAGGTGATGCTGCAGCGCAAAGAGCTGAGGAACCTAATGTTTCTACATCTGTACAGCATTCAGATATGGTAGATATCAAAAGTGCAATAAAGTACATGGTAGGCACTTTGAACACTTCTTGTATTAACGATAAAATTTATCATTTGTGATTGGTTATTTTTTCATGCAAAAAATTTTAAAACTAATTCCTTATTATAGTCTAAATTAGGATAATTGGGTCATCAATGACACAAACTCTAGTGAATACAGTAATTTTGCTTCCTAACTAACTCACCTAAAACCTAACTTTGTCGGCAACCGGTTCGTAAGAGGTTAATATTTAAGAACTTTTCAACTTAGAATTACTCGGAAATAGTGGAGTTTTAGGATTTTTGTTCCCCATAAAAATGGCGTTATTTTGAGATTTTACATGTATGGTTTCATTTTTACCTCTAGTTCTGAAACCCCCGTGTAATATAGCGAGTAGTGTAAGTTCTAGTTAGAGAGACCTAAAGTTGGCGACGCTCGTGAGAGCAACACTCGCAGCCAGTTTCCGATTGGTCGTAGCCAGCTAAACAGTTCATGCTGACTGCAAGTGTGTATATAGATTATCCCGGACGGCTAAGTACTACCTCTAAGTTATTTTCTAACTACCTACTACTAATTCTATTCTACTCTTTTCTATATATTCCCACCTATCTCCGCTCTACTCTCGCTAGCCACATGTCTGGTAGTTGAATATCTAAGTTGTAGGGTATTTAAGAGGTGAATGGATTATTTACCTTATGTGATGTGTCATTGCATTTGTCTATTTATGTCAGCACTATTACTGTGTTGTGTCTATGTAGAACCAGATACTGTGCCGGTGTTGTTTAACCTATACTGTGCTCTAGTGTAGGATTACTAGATACAGGTGCTGCCAGGTCTAGCTTTCAATGGCCACCTACTCTAAAATACCAACTAAGACAAGACCGGAGCTGAGACCTTCTGATGTTAAGGTTAGGACTTGTGGGGGAACAGAACTGTTAGTTTCTGGAGAGATTAAGGCTAGCATCCAGCATGAAGCTAGTGGTAGGGCTCCACAGCTAGCAACTATTGTAGTTGTAGACAGGGAGGGGCCAGCTTTGCTGGGTAGGCAAAGGTAGGGGCTGGGTAGGTGATTGATTCCCTTGGGCTAACTATAGTAGCAAATGAGGTCAACAAATTGACTACCTGCCCTGAAGAGTTAGCAAATAAATTCCCCGACCTTATTCAACCAGGTCTAGGTTGCTTTAAGGGAAGGAATTTCAAAATAGAAGTGGATCCATCCGTACCACCAAAGTTTTGTAAGGCCAGGAACGTGCCTTACACACTTAGACCTAAGGTGGAGGCAGAACTTGATAGACTGGTGCAGGAAGGTATCTTCACCCCTGTACAGTACTCAAGATGGGCAGCGGCTATCGTCCCTGTGCTCAAGGCTGATCAAAGCATCCGAATCTGTGGCGACTACAAACTAACCGTCAACAGACCCACTAGGCTTGATACCTACCCTATACATAGAGTGGAAGATCTATTTAGCGGGTTAGCAGGAGGAGTTATATACTCCAAGCTAGATATGTCTCAGGCATACGCTCAACTACCCTTGGATGAAGACTCCAAGGAACTCACGGTAATAAACACCCACAGAGGTTTATTTGCCTACAACCGTCTCAGCTTCGGAATTGCGTCCGCACCTGGAATCTTTTAGCGTGCCATGGAAGGACTATTGCAGGGCCTCCCAGGAGTGTTCTGCTACCTGGATGACGTTCTGGTGAGTGCCACTAATGAGCAAGAGCACAACAAGCGTCTCCATCAAGTCTTATCTAAACTACAGGAGGCCGGGCTAAAACTGAAAATTGATAAATGCCAAATTGGAGTGCCACAGGTATCCTACCTTGGATACCAAATCGACAGGAATGGATTGTACCCCACTGCAGAGAAGGTCGCAGCAATCCAGAATGCACCAGCTCCTACTAATGTAACTCAACTGAGAGCCTACCTTGGGCTCTTGAACTTCTACAAGAAATTTCTAAAATCATCTGCAACTATGCTGGAGCCCCTAAATACCTTACTGAGGGATAAAACTCCTTGGAAATGGGATGCAAGTCAGGAGAGAGCATTCCAGAAATCTAAACAAGCGCTCCTGGACTCCCAGACCTTAGTCCATTTCGACCCTCAGAAACCCATAGTGGTAGTGGCTGACAGTAGTGCCGCACTTAGGAACATTCTCTGTATTATTATTAT
The DNA here is from genome assembly GCA_030386875.1 of Morinoia aosen. NCBI lineage: Eukaryota > Metazoa > Arthropoda > Malacostraca > Amphipoda > Talitridae > Morinoia > Morinoia aosen. The sequence goes on from CM059566.1 coordinate 56,773,276, forward strand.
TTGTGCCAGCGTGTAACGATGAACGAGATTTTGTCCAAGCTTACTGCACAAGCTTGGCCGTTATTGCTTCTCTTTGTTTTGCTAATTACTCCATTGTGCCTAGAAGCAATTCTTGCTAATCTGAATTTCAGAGAATAAGAGGCCTCACCTTTTTCTCATATATGGTGTCTAAGATTCTGCTTATTTTATTGTGTACATTATGGTATTACTTCATTGAGTAGACGGTTCATAAGTACTGAGCTATTTTTGCGGCAAGATATTGTTTCATTAATCATTATTATTATTCATTAATTCTGCCTAAAGCTAGAGTTAAGATAGAGTGTTTGTTTTTAGGGTGATCTAAGTTGATTCCAGTAATGCACCATTTTTCATCCAGGGGCTCATGAAGATAGCTATGCTTAAGGGTTCATTACTTAATTCTTTAGTTTCTTATTTTTAATTGTTTAGTTTTAGTGACCTTAATACTCAGCTGTTTTCGCCTTATAGGAAATTAGTTCCCAGTGCGGGAAATATATATCTTCAGTCTCATGCTGAGTAATAAGTATAGTTTATGGGTGACTCAAGTCACAACCGCCCAACTGACAGCAATTACTAACAAACTTTCTGATGTCATCAAAACGCCATGTCGTAAGGCCAATAGTGGAGCCAGATTTTGGGGTAGCAGTGCTACCAGATGCAATATGAGCGGTGTTATTGGTTTGTTGCCGTGACGTCACCAAACCCACACTGTCAACGAAAAAAAGACTGGTTTGAACTCGCCTAGTTTCCTCTACCGTGCCTATGCTAATCTACCCTATTCTAACCTAAACTATTTTAACCTATCCTATCCGAATCTAAAATGATAAAATGTCATACTATAATACATAATAAGGGCATCCTTTTATTGTTCCACAGAGGAATTTGGTATCTATGATACGACAAACTCGGACGAAAGCGTATCGGATGGACTAACTGAGGAACTAAGGAACTAGGGAACTGTAGCATATCGCTACAAAGCGTAAGAATTATGAATTTTCCCTTTCGCACTTAAATAAAATTAATCATTGGCGTTAAAAATCTTACTATAATTTATCATTAATTATTTTCTACTTCTAATTCGTAATCATTGAAGTTTTTGTGTAAATACATGAGAGATCAAATAATCATTCGACATTTCGAGTTTAAAGCAGCCCGATACGGCAACATCGAAGAGCGTCACTTGAACTAGCTCACTCTTGCTTGTGGCTTTAGCGTGCGAACATCATCTTGTAAGTGCAAGTGAAATTTAGGCTTAGAATAGAAAGAAACCGAGTAAAATTAAATGTGCCATGTGTTTCTTTTTCGTGTGATTGTGTTAAACTTAAAGAACTGCTCAGTGTCATAAACTCTCAAATAGTGTTAAGATTCTTAGACTAGCATGTGTTATCTAGAGTGCTAACTCGGTGATATAGAGTGAATATTGCGTGTCATTTCCAGATTCACGTGTTGAAATTTCATACTAGATATTCAGCTAACGTCATTGTTTCTTTTTTACGGCAAAACTTATATTGTGGTTGCCAGTATCATATCGAGAATTACTCATAAAAACTGACTCGTGAACGCACGCGGCTAAATCGCCGGCGTTCTTTGTCGATAGGTGTCTTTGTTGTTTTCAATGGCGGAGCAGATACTGCCGTTTTCCGTCACTACGCCGTGACCATAACTGCACTATAAGCATGTGTTATAATAATATCTTCTTTTTTTTACAAGGCGTACTTGCAGTAGTTTCTCTAAAATAATGTTTCAACGCGAAATAATAATTAAAGACGTCTCCTAATAATCTCGTATGTGTACAAATTACGAAGGTTATTCATGTCTATACTTGCTAAAGTTTTGAGTCGTCTTTTTTATAGCTCATACTCCTTGAACCTTGCGTAATCGCACTTATTTCAATTTAAATCATTTTAATAACAATTTAATTTCATTCTGCTCATTCTTGTGACAAAAATACCCACTACCATTTGCCTTTCACCAGTGCGCACAAATTATGCCGGCGGCTTTGGCGAATGCCGACGTGTAGAGCCGCCGGGTTATTCGCCGCACTGATCTTCATGTTTCATCTCGCGCACATTTCCTTTCCGCGCAAGCAAAAAACGTTTAGTGCTTCCTTTTCTTATTATTGGGTATTATTCCTTACCATTTATTAATTGCACCTGATATTTACCCGTGATTTTCAGTAGGATTTATATCAAATGAAACCTTAGAATTATTCTCTGTTATTTCTTGTACAAGTTATAGAGATGTTCTAGAGTACTTAAAGAAGCATTAATTCTCTTTATAGGAAATTCTTAATTGCTGTAATTCTTTTCTTCTGCTTCTTGAACCATGTCCTGTTAAGTCATGTGTTTTGAAATGGTTCCAGGGAATTGATCCCCGATTATGCTTTAGATAATCACCAATAGTAATACTAAAAATTCTTGAACTTTATGCCTTGTATTTAAAGCAGGAGCAGCTGTATAAGAGTTTTCTTAATGGCTTCTGTCCTATCTCTCCACTTTCGAGCTTGACGAGGAAGAGAACAAATGAAATTAACTAGAGTCAAATCTGTAGGAATTCTCGGATTCTGCCGTGTGGGAGTTTTATTATTATTTTATGATGTGGACTGTCAGTGGTGTTTCCTTGATGTCTCCTTGGACTGTTCATCCAGCTTTTTGGACTCCTTGCAGGACCTCCACGTCATCACACACACCACTTACAACATTCTCCCTGGGCCGCTTTTGGGATTTCTCTACTTGGATTAGATTTGGCTATGCTCAAAAACCTTCAGCCTTATATATTCCCTAATTACGGGCCTTAATTCTCAACTGCCTAAATTACGGGCACAATTGAATTAGCCCCTCGATTGCCGAATTCAGCGTGCCTGGATCATAATTACTATTCAAACCAAGAGTCATCATCGCCATCAGGCTCGGCACCTTGATCAAACTCACCTGCTCCAAAATTAAGCAGGCTTTGCCCACACAAATAGCTACGCACCGATTGTTGTGCTTGTTTACAAATTGCCCTCAGTAAATATACTATTCTGAACACAATACACTTAAAAATCTCATCCACCGGCCGGAGCGACTGCCTCCGGACTGCGAAGTATCTTCAGTCAAGATCTGCAGGATCAAGTCTCGTTGATCCGCAGGATCAAGTCTCGGCGACCTTCCCGGCTTCTTCCAATAAAACCATACAAAAACAAAAAAGCTGAGTCCAAAGAGCCTTATTATCCCTCTCATAATTTTTCCCAGATGCTTGTCGAGGTTTCGTGAGGACTGGCTATACCCCTCGGTCAGATCCAAACACTGGTGACCCCAGTAAAAATAACACTGGCAACCCCAAAGATAAAAATCACTGGTGAAGACCCCAGTTAAAATACCCCCAGTTAAAATAACCCCAAAACCTTCTTTAAGAACTCGACAAGTATTTGAGAGGTTGTGAGAGAGGTAATTTTGGTATATCATTGTAGTAATAAATTTCCCATGTCGTAGTCTTTGAGAATTTCTTAGATTACTGTGTTAATGGTGATTCTCTGAGCAGCTCTAACAAAAATTTTTTTTTCAGCGCTTTACTGTCCTTTTTTGTTTTATGTGCCTCAGTAGGTAGGGAAAATATTTTGTTTTCCTATTTCTGTGCTTACGTTTAGTACGTTTATTCTGACGACCGCAAAAATTCGCGTTTCCATTCTCTCTTTCCCTCCGTTTCTTCAACGTTATTGATCGATTGAGTAGGTAGAAAAATAATTTTCCTCACCTGCTTTATTTTTGTGCCTACGCAAATTGCCGCATACCGCATAATTTTTTTCTCGTTTCCAATTTCATATTCCCTTTCCTTCTGTTTCAACTTAATTTGAATGATTGAGTAGGTAAAGAATTAACGCAAACCCTTGCCACTTAATTCCAAGTCATAGGCACTGATATCTTAATTGCGCACCCCTAAAGAGATTGCTAGCATGCCTGACTCAGATAATGAAGATCGAGCCCCCACAAAACCCATTAGGCTCCCTCCCTTCATTCCGGAGGACGCCCACACCTGGTTCCAACAGTGTGAGGCAATGTTTAGGTATCATAGAGTTACTAGTAACACTGATCAATTCTACGCCCTTGTGTCCGCAGCCCCCACAAAATTGTTGAATGATTCAAATCAATTGCTCGAAAGCCCTCCCGCCGTTGATCCGTAAGGCACCTTAAAAAGAAAGATTCTGCAGAAGTTGCAGATGTCCGATGCGGACAAATTTCGTAGTTTGGTAGACGCCTCAGCAATTCCATCTGTCTCTAGCTCTTTCTCTCCCACTTCGCTAGTGAAAGAACTGCGAAAACTCGCTACGGGTGTTGCCGTAGCTGAGGGATTCCTGAAGGAAGTTTTCATGACTAAGCTTCCACAAAACGTGCGCCCATTTCTATCGCTAGCAGGCCCCGATCAAACGCTGGAAAAGCTAGCGGAGTCCACCGAGACGGTGATGCGCAACATTAATTTGCCACAAGCACCGCAAGTTGCGTCCCTGAATGCAGCTGCTGCAAATTTTAGCCCCATAAATACCCAGAATCAATCCTCAGCCACAATAGATAAGTTGTAGCAAGACATCGCTGAGATAAAGCAAGCTCTCCAGAATTGCCAGTTAGGTCAGAGTGGCCAGAGCGTAGCTCACATTCAGCAAGGCCCAGGGAGATTCCAAAGCCACCAAAATGCCTACGACTATCCTTATGACTATCCCTCCAACTATCATCCTTTTCCTCCTCCTCAACGCTTTGATAGAGGTAGATCTTATGATAGGTCAAATCAAGACCGTCGCTTTCGGTCGCGCTCTCGTGATGCCGGTAGCAATTTATGCTGGTATCACACAAAGTATGGTGACCAAGCACGAAAGTGCGGGTCCCGTTTTTGCCCTCGCTATACCGAAATGACTTCGGGAAACGCCAACAGCAACGCATAGTAGCGAGTACTGCGTTGCCTCATTCCCAGACTACTCGCCTCTTGACCATCCTTGATCCCACAACCAAATACCGATTTTTAATAGACACTGGCTCCAGTGTGTCAATTATCCCAGCCACGGTGAAAGACAAAAACAACCCATTGTTGGCGACATTACGCGCCGCAAACGGCACGCCAATTCCTTGTTACGGTGAAAGAGTATTAGAGTGCAGTCTGGGATTGAGGCGAAACTTTCGTTTCACATTCCTGATCGCGGAAGTACAAGAGCCCATAATAGGCGCTGATTTTCTAGCCAAGTTTGGCATACTTGTAGATGTTAAAAACCGTAGAATTAGGGACGAGGAGACACAGATTTTAATTCCCGCTTGTAGCATAACTAGAGCTAATGTCTTGCATTCTTTCTCTATCGCCTTAAAGGAAGAGTGCATGTTTGAGCAATTACTAAAAGATTTTCCTGCATTGACAAATTCTAACTTAGTTTCTACAAAAATGCAGACCAGCACAAAGCACTTCATAGAGACGCAAGGTCCGCCGGTTTACTCCCGTGCAAGGCGATTGCCGCCTGACCGATTGGCGTTAGCCAAGAAAGAATTCGCGCGCATGCTCCAAAATGGCATTATCCGCAGTTCCAAAAGTCCTTGGGCTAGCCCTCTTTTGCTAGTACCCAAGGCTAACGGTGAATTCAAACCGTGCGGGGATTTCCGCAGGTTGAATGCCGTTACTCTACCTGATCGCTACCCTATTCCTTACCTTCATGATTTCAGTGCTAATTTAGAGGGACCTCAAATTTTCTCAAAGATAGACCTTCAGCACGCCTTTCATCAAATTCCACTTGAGGAAAGCGCAATTGAGAAGACCGCGGTAATCACTCCGTTCGGTCTCTTTGAGTTCCTAAAAATGCCATATGGCTTGAGGAACGCTCCTCAAACGTTCCAAAGGCACATGGCTGAAATTTTCTCTGATCTCACTTTCGCCTATGTCTATCTAGACGACATCCTAGTGGCATCCACAACCCCGGAGTTGCACAAAGACCACCTTAGGGTCGTTTTTCAAAGACTGTCCGACAATGGACTCCTCGTAAATCCTGCAAAATGTGAGCTCGGAAAGCCATCACTGATTTACTTAGGTCATGAAATCTCTAGCCTAGGTCTAAAACCTTTGCCTTCCAAAGTAGAAGTGATCAAAAACTTTCCTCTTCCACAGACCCAGAAGGAACTAAGAAGGTTCCTAGGTTCTGTTAACTTCTATCATCGTTTCATTCGCAACTGTGCTCAAACTTTAGCGCCCTTGTCTGACCTCCTCGAACCGAAACGAAAAGGCAAATCTATTGAGGTAAAATGGACGGAAGAAGCGCGCAAAGCTTTTGAGGAAATAAAACACAAGTTAGCTTCCGCGACTGAATTATCCTACCCTATTGCTAATGCTGATTTTAGTCTAGTAGTGGACGCTTCCAGTACTGCTGTAGGTGCTGTTTTGCAACAACAAGTAGGTACTAACATCTCTCCTCTTGCTTTCTTTTCAAAAAAGCTGTCGCCCACTGAGCGTGCTTATAGCGCGTTCGGTAGGGAACTTCTTGCTATCTACTTGTCTGTGAGACACTTTCGCTATGCTCTAGAGGCGAGGGAGTTTGTGATCTACACAGATCACAAACCTCTGACCTCAGCGATCAAGATGCCTTCTGAAAGACATTCCCCGAGAGAAGCGCGACATTTGTCGTTTATAAGTCAGTTTACCACTGACATCCGTTTCATAAAAGGGTTGGACAATACTGTCGCTGATTGTCTATCGCGCATAAATACTGTCCAAACCAGTGGTGAAATCACTTTCGGCAACATTGAAAGCGCGCAGAAGGAGGATCCTGAACTTCAGGACCTTCTCAAACCTTCTAACACTTCCTCTCTGAAGTTAACCTTGGTTGACGGCGTGTACCGTGATGCCGAGCGACCTGCTCGTTTGTTTCTTCCCGCGACTCTCCGCAGAGTAGCTGTCCTCCACTATCATTCCTTCTCACACCCTGGTATTAACCGTACATTGCGTTTGATTTCCGATCGTTACGTCTGGCCAGCGATGCGTAAGGAGGTCAAGCAAATTGTGCAAAATTGCCATGCATGTCAGAGTAGTAAAGTGGTGAAACATAATCGTGCAGCGCTGCAGAGTTGTGTATTCACAGGACACAAGTTCGACTCTGTACACCTAGATTTGGTGGGTCCTTTGCCTTTATCGCGCGGTCATTCTTATTTGTTGACCATCATTGATAGGTTCACACGTTGGGTTGAGGCTGTTTCTCTTCCTGATATCCAAACTGAGACTGTAGCGCGCGCCTTCATGTCCAACTGGATCTCTAGATTTGATGTTCCCTTAAGGGTCACACATGACCGGGGATCACAATTTACCTCCAAATTCTGGAGTGAGCTTAGCATTGCCTTAGGGTGTGAAAACGTAAACACTACTGCTTATCATCCACAGTGAAATGGACTTATTGAGAGAGTACACAGAGATTTAAAGTCGGCATTACGTTGCCTGAACTGCAGCAATGATTGGACTGACAGACTTCCATTAGTATTGTTGAGCATTCGCAATCTGTACAGACAAGATCAGCAGTGCACAGCAGCAGAGATGCTCTATGGTCAGACACTCCGTCTCCCCGGCGACATTGTTGACCCAAAACCTTTGCCTGAATTTTCATCCGCTGACCGTTCCGCATATGTAACCTGCCTAAAAGATTGCATGCGCCAGATCAAGTATGTGGCTCCGCGAATGCCCCAGACTGAGGACAAACTGGATCCTGCCTTGCAGGACTGCACACATGTGTACGTCCGAAACGACGCCATCAAACCTACACTCACGCGCCCCTATGATGGCCCATTCAAAATAATCAAACGCACGCCCAAGTATTTTGTCCTGGAAAGATCGGGTTCACACGACCCCGTGAGCATTGATCGATTAAAAGTCGCGTACACTTCCGATCATAGTGTAACTTCTTACTCATCATTCTCTCCACAGAATTCCCCTTCCACTGAGACTCGTTCATATCTACCATCTCAGTTTCCTCAGTTGGCTGCATTATTGCCTAGTCAACTTGAGTGTAATCCTTTCTATGTGCCTATACATTCAAACCCTATCTCTAAGCCTGTCGTAGATTCTAATTCTAGCCCTCTTACTGAAACAGCGACAAGTCTGGATAGGCCAGACGAGCCCGCTGCAGTAACTCGTGTTCCTAGAACTCTTGCCGATCTAAATTTGCAGACCCGTTTGGTGAAACTTCCCCGCTCAGTAACATTTTCCACCTGCCGAACCCGGCAGGGTCGCGTTGTTAGACCTCCTTCCCGCTACAAATGATTGCAGCGGGTGGACCTTTCGGTCTGCGCCTTGGGGGGTAATGTAGCATATCGCTACAAAGCGTAAGAATTATGAATTTTCCCTTTCGCACTTAAATAAAATTAATCATTGGCGGTAAAAATCTTACTATAATTTATTAATAATTATTTTCTACTTCTAATTCGTAATCATTGAAGTTTTTGTGTAAATACATGAGAGATCAAATAATCATTCGACATTTCGAGTTTAAAGCAGCCCGATACGGCAACATCGAAGAGCGTCACTTGAACTAGCTCACTCTTGCTTGTGGCTTTAGCGTGCGAACATCATCTTGTAAGTGCAAGTGAAATTTAGGCTTAGAATAGAAAGAAACCGGGTAAAATTAAATGTGCCATGTGTTTCTTTTTCGGGTGATTGTGTTAAACTTAAAGAACTGCTCAGTGTCATAAACTCTCAAATAGTGTTAAGATTCTTAGACTAGCATGTGTTATCTAGAGTGCTAACTCGGTGATATAGAGTGAATATTGCGTGTCATTTCCAGATTCACGTGTTGAAATTTCATACTAGATATTCAGCTAACGTCATTGTTTCTTTTTTACGGCAAAACTTATATTGTGGTTGCCAGTATCATATCGAGAATTACTCATAAAAACTGACTCGTGAACGCACGCGGCTAAATCGCCGGCGTTCTTTGTCGATAGGTGTCTTTGTTGTTTTCAATGGCGGAGCAGATACTGCCGTTTTCCGTCACTACGCCGTGACCATAACTGCACTATAAGCATGTGTTATAATAGTATCTTCTTTTTTTTTACAAGGCGTACTTGCAGTAGTTTCTCTAAAATAATGTTTTAACGCGAAATAATAATTAAAGACGTCTCCTAATAATCTCGTATGTGTACAAATTACGAAGGTTATTCATGTCTATACTTGCTAAAGTTTTGATTCGTCTTTTTTATAGCTCATACTCCTTGAACCTTGCGTAATCGCACTTATTTCAATTTAAATCATTTTAATAACAATTTAATTTCATTCTGCTCATTCTTGTGACAAAAATACCCCCTACCATTTGCCTTTCACCAGTGCGCACAAATTATGCCGGCGGCTTTGGCGAATGCCGACGTGTAGAGCCGCCGGGTTATTCGCCGCACTGATCTTCATGTTTCATCTCGCGCACATTTCCTTTCCGCGCAAGCAAAAAACGTTTAGTGCTTCCTTTTCTTATTATTGGGTATTATTCCTTACCATTTATTAATTGCACCTGATATTTACCCGTGATTTTCAGTAGGATTTATATCAAATGAAACCTTAGAATTATTCTCTGTTATTTCTTGTACAAGTTATAGAGATGTTCTAGAGTACTTAAAGAAGCATTAATTCTCTTTAAAGGAAATTCTTAATTGCTGTAATTCTTTTCTTCTGCTTCTTGAACCATGTCCTGTTAAGTCATGTGTTTTGAAATGGTTCCAGGGAATTGATCCCCGATTATGCTTTAGATAATCACATATAGTATTACTAAAAATTCTTGAACTTTATGCCTTGTATTTAAAGCAGGAGCAGCTGTATAAGAGTTTTCTTAATGGCTTCTGTCCTATCTCTCCACTTTCGAGCTTGACGAGGAAGAGAACAAATGAAATTAACTAGAGTCAAATCTGTAGGAATTCTCGGATTCTGCCGTGTGGGAGTTTTATTATTATTTTATGATGTGGACTGTCAGTGGTGTTTCCTTGATGTCTCCTTGGACTGTTCATCCAGCTTTTTGGACTCCTTGCAGGACCTCCACGTCATCACACACACCACTTACAACATTCTCCCTGGGCCGCTTTTGGGATTTCTCTACTTGGATTAGATTTGGCTATGCTCAAAAACCTTCAGCCTTATATATTCCCTAATTACGGGCCTTAATTCTCAACTGCCTAAATTACGGGCACAATTGAATTAGCCCCTCGATTGCCGAATTCAGCGTGCCTGGATCATAATTACTATTCAAACCAAGAGTCATCATCGCCATCAGGCTCGGCTAGAGATGTGACTCAAAAAAAACCATGCCGTTTTTTAAAAAAAAAAAACACGTTTTTTTTACAAAAAAAACCGTGGCCAAAAAAAACGTGGATATTTTGGTTTTTTTTAATATTTTGTCTGAAAATAACTCAGCAAGAAAAAGAACCACATTTCATTATTTGTTTTCATGTCAGAGAACAAAATAAAAGAGCATACTTCTTAATTGATGGTTTTCCATGGTTTTATGAAATTTTTCATTTTCTGCGGTTTCATGCTTTGATATTTCATTTATTTTACAATACATGTGAATGACCATCAACTCCCAAAATGGTGTGTTATAATAACATAACTTTACTTATGTTCATTGATAGAGTTGTGACTAAAAAACCATGCTCTTTTTAAAAAAAAACATGTTATTCATAAAAAATTATGAATAAAAAACATGGATAATAATATATTTATGTGACCTTAAAAATCCAATGCTGTTTTTTTTAAAACATTGTTTTTTAACGGAAAATTCTTGACTAAAAAAACATGGCTATTATATTTTATGGGACCAAAAAAATTTTTTTTAATATATTTAAAAAAAAACCATGACTAAAAAAACACGGATGTAAATATCAGGAAAGTTATTTTTCTTTAATTTAATTGTCTTTAGCAACTTATAAACAAAGAATGCTGTTAATATTGAAATCATGTTTATTAAAACTGTACTAGGTCTTAGAATAAAATATCTACAAAGAATCTATTCACTCCATAAAACCTTTCAGAGACCAGCTCCATCCTCAGTCATTCAGTAAAATTTGGTGAAATGGACAATGAATTTTCACTGTTCCTTTGAAAAACATTTGACTGAATGACTTACTGAGGATGGAGCTAATCTCCGAAAGGTTTTATAGAGTGAATAGACTCTTTGTGGATATTTTATTCGAAGACCTGGTACGGTTCTAATGGGTATTAATATATCTTATGTGACCAAAAAATCCATGCTATTTTTTAAATGTTTTTGTTACAAAATAGTCATGACTAAAAAACACGGATATTAATATACTTTATTTTACCATAAACAACCATTCTGTTTTTTTTAAAAACATTGGTCAATATTGAGTTGAATGTTGTCAACAAATTTCATAATTTCGTAGGTATAGGTAGGTAATATAGTGGATTTTAAGACGTTTTACACGAATGACAATGTGCCCGGAAATTCTTAGTTTTTGAGTTATTTAAGTTTGAAGTTATACAAACGGCGCTCCTGAATGGCCTTTTTTGCGGAAAAGCAGTCATTGTTTTTGCAATAGAAACAGAAGCTAACCCCCTATTACAAACGTAAAGAGGTTGGGTCGTGAGGGGTAGCCACCGTTCTTTTAGTGAAAATTATAAATAAACGTCACTAGAAACCTTTATTTATAATTTTCACTAAAAGAACTGTGGCTACTCCTCACGACCCAACCTCTTTACGTTTGTAATAGGGGGTTAACTTCCGTTATAAATTAAAATATGCTAGCCGCGCGCGCTTCCATGGCGCTCACAAGCCAGCTTCAAAGTTGAATAATTCAAAAATGATGCATCACCGGGCTGAATATCATTCATGTAAAACGTCTTAAAATCGACTATATTACCAATCTATACCTACGAAATTATGAAATTCATTGACAACATTAAACTCAATATTGACCACATCTTTTTACAGAAAAATCATGATTGAAAAAGGTGGATATTAATATATTTTATGTTCCAAAAAAAAAACATGCTGGTTTTTTTAAACCATGTTTTCTTTACCAAAAAAATCATGATGTAAAAACATGGATATTAATGACTTTTTGTGAAAAAAACATGGTTTTTAAAATGTCATGATTTTTTTGGTCAGATAAAATTTAATAACATTCCTGTTTTTTGTAAAAAATCTTTTCTTCAAAAAGCATGGTTTTTTGGTCACATAAAATAAATTAATATCCATGTTTTTTACAGATTTGATTAGTCATTAGTTTTAGCCTCCCTACCCAGCAACAAATGCGTTCAACAAAAAGGAGGCCTACCTAACTCTCAGCTTGGGCCCTCACATTGTCCCCCTGGGAGCGCTAGTTCCCATAGATACAATAGTTGTATCACCCTGAGGGGGCGTTTTTTTTACAAAGAAGTCGTGACCAAAAAATGAATCACAATAACTTTTTAATAAAAAAAAACATGTTCAAAAAAAACCATGATTTTTTGGTAACATAAAATATGTTAATATCCATGAATTTAAGACACGATTTTTTATGAAAAATACAAAATAAAACAGCATGGTTTTTTTGGTCGCATAAAATATATTCGTATCCAGGTTTTCTTATACATCATTGTTTGTAAAAAAAACATTTTTTTAAAAAACAGCATGGGGTTTTTTAGGTCTCATAAATATATTCATATTTTTTTAGTCATGATTTTTTTAGTACAAAAACAATTTTTTGGTCTCATAAATATATTTATGTTTTTTCAGTCATGATTTTATAATAAAAACATGTTTTTTAAAAAAAAACTGCATGAGGCTTTTTAGGTCACATAAAATATATTGTTTTTAGTCATGATTCTTTGTAAAAAAAAACCAGCATGGTTATATTTGGTACCAGAAAATATATTAATATTCATTTTTATTATTCAGAATTTTTTGTAAAAAAAAACAGCATATTTTTTTGTTCACCTAAAATATATTAATATCTATGGTTTTTAGTCATTTTTATGTAATGAAAACATAAAAAAGAAACCATACAGTAAAAGTGGTGGCAGATAACCCACAATTACCTAGAGGAGTTTAAGAGGTACAGCAGGAGCCACAGAACTTATATTGATGGAGTCAAAATTCAGAGCTTATTATCTCTGCTATTTCTGATTTTTTTGGTCATTTAAAAATAAAATCAGACATAGTAGAGATCGTAAGTTCTGAATTTTGACTCCATCAATATAAGTTCTGTGGCTCCTGCTGTTCCTCTTAGATGCCTCTAGGTAATTGTGGGTTATCTGCCACCACTTTTACTGTATGGTTTCTTTTTGATGTTTTTATAACAATAAAATGACTAAAAAACATGGAAATTAATATATTTTAGGTGTCCAATAAAAAAACCCAGACATATACTTGACAAAATTTAGGTGTGCAAAAAAAACCAAAAAAAAACAAAAAAAAAACACATAAAAAACACGTTTTTTTTGCAAAAAAAACCGCAATCAAATAAAACCGTTTTTTTTGCATCACTAGGCTCGGCACCTTGATCAAACTCACCTGCTCCAAAATTAAGCAGGCTTTGCCCACACAAATAGCTACGCACCGATTGTTGTGCTTGTTTACAAATTGCCCTCAGTAAATATACTATTCTGAACACAATACACTTAAAAATCTCATCCACCGGCCGGAGCGACTGCCTCCGGACTGCGAAGTATCTTCAGTCAAGATCTGCAGGATCAAGTCTCGTCGATCCGCAGGATCAAGTCTCGGCGACCTTCCCGGCTTCTTCCAATAAAACCATACAAAAACAAAAAAGCTGAGTCCAAAGAGCCTTATTATCCCTCTCATTATTTTTCCCAGATGCTTGTCGAGGTTTCGTGAGGACTGGCTATACCCCTCGGTCAGATCCAAACAGAACTAAGGAAGGCTCAAGCTGAATATTAAATGGATCTGAGTATTGAAAAAGAATATAAGAAAAAAATAGCAAAACTAATGAACAATTTTCCTCCTCCTACATCGAAAATCAGTCGAACACAGTGTAATCGAAAGAAATTACTTGAAAAAATCACCAAAAAATCGTATACGTAATTAAAATTATATCGCGGTGCCAATAGAAAGACAAGCTCAATTTTATGTTCAAACTACTGCTATCAAGCACTGTTTTACTAAGTAACATAATTCTATTGTTGCTATTCGAAGTAAAGCTCATATTTATTCTTTAGTAGACTGAAGTGTTTCGACATCCGTGCATTCATTGTATCGGTCCAATCCGCACATGTTAAAACGTGATCCCAATTGCCATTTGCCCGCCACTGGCACGGAGATCCTGCATGATGAAGACAAACTTGTTCATCACTGTGATAAGTTAATTCGTACAATCGTACATAGCTTAGAAAAGATAAAAAATAATGCTAAGTTTCGAAATTCAATCATGAGGCAATGATTTATCTTTAACTCGCAAATTTTTCCTAGTTCAACCATTTTTAAATTTCGCAATTTAAAAAAAGTCATTGATATAAATCTCAACCCTGCAGTTTTACCATGAGGGATGTTTATTTGTATATTATTTGTAAAAAAAGAATCAGTTTGGCAGAGTGGCGTATTGCAGGGGTTCCCAACTTTGTTCTCACCTTTAACTAGAGATATTTCGTGTGAACTTTGCACCTCTTGAAATATTAAATGCCAACAAATAGCCTATGTCCTAATATTTACTTAGGCTTTTCTCGTATTCCCTTGCAAAATCATCTTGCAATTCCAGGGGGTGGGAACACCTCAAATTGAGAATTCCCTCGTTTATTGTGCAACAATTTGAACTAGCCAGATTATATGGAGACGGTCGATTTGGCATTGAACCAATACAGTATCATCATGGTGGGCCAGTGGTATTATATAATCCTGATAAATTGAGCTTTTACAGCTTCAGTAATAAACAATTAGGCCTAGTTCTAAAACTTTCCTAATGTTAATACCTGTTTTCACTAGCCACAGTCATTCCCATTCTTTGGTAGGGTAATTCATCAAATATCGAACTGAACTGATTATCGAACAACTTTGGAAATATGCGCGTAATAAATTTAGTAAGCATCCAAACTTGCTCAGTGCCAGTGATCTTACATCTAAAACTCCTATTTTAGTGATAAAAACTCATTTCTGTGAGCTGCAAACTGCTACCAGCGGTTGCGAACGCATTTTCTGTACGACCCTTACAACTTGGTCGAATTTTTCCACTCGAAAAATCTTACGCACCTCGGGAAAATTGCGACGGTTTAATTGTTGTTGGGTCACCGTCAACCTCCCGTCATAACTAGAGAGTAGTGTTGTCATATGATGTTCTGTTGCTGTATTTTTTTCTTTTCCGCCAAAAACTTGATAATTATTCCATGTTCGACATTCAGGTCCTTTTTCATGTCAGTATTAAATACTGAACAAAGGTGTTCGAATCAAAATTCCTTAAAAATCATGAATTTATGCCTCGAACAAGGCTTTTCGATTCTTAATTCTTTTAAATAACTGAATCGATCTATTGAACGCCTGTTTTATTTCATTAAAATATTGTGTTAACGCTTGATAATAACATTGAATAGTTGAAGATGGGAATTCTGGTGAGGGGCTATCAATCAGCTGCTGGTGTTAAGATCATCAATGATTCGTCTGGCTACATTTACTGATGATCAATCCCTTGCCAAGAAAATTGATGCAAGCATCAATAATAATTCATTGACGAGTGCTTTACACTCTACTCCAATAAAGGTCACACAGGTTGATGATCACAATGATGGTTCAACAAACACTGCAAATGAAACATCGACATCATATTCAAATTTTGATAACTCTCCATTCAAATGCATCTTGAAAATAAGTAATGAGACAGTTATTTCAAACAAACAAACAAAACAAACATCGGCATCATTGGGATGCTTTATTTCCAATCAAGCCTGATACAAATGATCTTAAGCATTGGTTTTTCAAATGTCTTATAACTAACACTATATATAGGACACCATGACGGTTCCCCCGTAAAGCCGGTACCCATTTCCGACACCTGGGTCGAGTGGGGTATTGTGCTTGAGCTTTCCCTTATACCCAACGGGGAAAATCGCAGCGCCAGCGCCGGGATACAAACCCGCGACTCCAACATACAAGTCCGATCCCTTAACCGCTGTGCCACCGCGAGCATTTCTAAGAAAAGCCAGTGCACCAAAGAAAAAAAAGAATGAAAGAAAAACGTTTATTTTCCAAGTGGCCACATGAGATACATGTCAACATATTGGGTTTTAAAAAGTTTCTTAATCTAGGACGTCCTAAAACAAAAGTTCCATACGAGGAGTACTAATTGACAAACCATCAGAGGTGTACAAATAGAAAAGCCATATGAGGCAAAATAATTGACAAACTATACGAGGTGTACGAATAGACAAACTATCAGAGGTGTACAAATAGATAGACCATACCAGGCATATTAATGGACAAAATATACGAGGCGTACTAATAGACAAACCATACGTGGCGTGCTAATAGTTTAACAAATGTTCCATACGAGGAGAACTAATTGACAAACCATCCTGTTCGAATCAAAATTCTTGTTCGATTCATGTTCGATATTGATGAAATTATGTTATTAAAGAATTCGATTTTTAGAACACAATAAATAAATTCCAACAATCTACGTTGTCTTTAAAGCGACATCACAGAACAAGAAAGCAACTGTTCAAGAATAATCTTGAGGCCCGCAACAGTTATTCAGAGCAAAAGTTACCGATTTATGAAGGTTGTTTCTAGACACACGTGGTTTCTGTTCGATATTTGATGAATTACCCTACTTGCTTTTTCTCATAAAATTTTTAACTAGTATTCCCACAGTGGTATTTGCTGTCTTTCCATGGAATATTTTGGCTATCCTAATATGCATCTAGATAAATCACTGAAAATAGTGATGATTCAAAATATTTCAATTATGCTACCTACATGTCTGCTATGATGTGAACATCATGTTTAATGTTGAGTATAAATAATTTGTAAATACTCATTGAAGCAGGGTGTAATTTCAGAATTGAAGGGAACAAATTAAAAGAAAGTTCCAAAATTTTTTGATATTACGTGAAAAAAGTTCACTTTTTTCCAAACCTCTATTTAGCTTTGAAAACTTCAAAATCTGTTCATGAAGAATAGTTTATTTGATTAACTAAAAATCTTAGACATTATTGAAATATCAATAGTTGTTAGGTTATTGCCATTGGATAATTTATAAGGCTACCTAATAGCAAGCAAATGATTGTAAATTCCTTAAACGTTTCAATGACTGAATTCAGCTGAGGTTTGAAGTAATATAAGCATGCTACAGAACTTAAAATAGCAATTTTGAACCCATATCATTTATATTATTCCATTATTACCAAGTTTGGCCGTAACAAATTACAAACCTGTTGAGAAAGCCTATTTTAATAAGAAATGTTTTTAATCTCCTTGCACTTGGTTAAATTATTGTGCTTATCTAAATTAGTCTCAAAATTAAGTCGCATAAAATGCAAACTACTATGACTTCAATATTTTTACCCTTCCTCCTGCAATAGTAATCATTTAAGTCTATGACCTTCACCATAATGTTCTGGAAAATAAAAACATCTTAAAACAAAGTGAGACCAGCACAGCACTGATTATGCATGAATCTATATGCTGTCTCTGACTACTCGGCACTCGTGCTTTTCCTGCACTGTTCAACTTTGTCTTTTTCGGGAATCCGGGCGAATCGTTCAAAAGTTTTCAGCTTTCTCTCATTGTTGGGTGAAGCTCAGTAAAACAAAAACATTTGTATTTATTACAAAAAAATTGATATTATGTTATTGATAAATAAGCTGTTTATTACAAGAGCTTTTTGAGTCCGAGAAAACAGAAATTAACTTTTGTGTTAACCCCAACTCTTGTGCACAGTTAATCTTATCACAGCAAAATAAAACTATGAAGAGAGTATGGAATAAATGATATCTCTAGAATTCAGTTCTCACGATGAAGCGCTGTTTCGATGTAACTCGAACTACTACGACTGACAATAATTAATCAGTAGCGTGCACTCCAAATAGGCCCTTTATGCGATAATATTTCATTGAAATCCTGTTAAAATATTTTACAGGAAATTATTGAAAGGACTAGCAAGCAAAACCTTATCTATACTGCGTAAGTTACCGGTAAAATAAACAGTTTTTAAAACTTATTTTCACTACGGTCCTCAGAATGTTTGAAAATACACCGGCATGTGTATTTACTTGTTTACTGCCAATCTTTAAACTAGTTACACACCTGCTGCACATTTTGCAGAATATCCCTTTAAAACATCGGGTATTTATGAACAAAAAAGTATAAAACTATAATTAGCGAACTCACCAAAACAGAATAAAAGGGAGTAGGAACGCTCCAGCACATCAATACTACCTTTCAACCTTCAATAGCTTACTGACACGATTCAATAATTAGCGCCAGCGGAATGACTAATGACTATAGATGGGTTGGTCACTTGAATGTCAAAGCACTGGCTGCAATTTTAAATGGAACACTCAATGTCTCTTCATAAAGCAAAACAGGTTTTTTAGTCTTTAATTGCATCATTTTCAATTTTTCTTTTCTGGTCTTGAGCAACAACAAAAAACAGCAATGTGGGGAAATATTTTGTACAACATTTGAAATTGAATTTAGAAATTTTCTATTATCGTAACTTACAAATATCATGCAAGGAAATGTATCAAATAGCTTTTATTAACACGAGTATGTCATAATAAATATTATGTTTCCCTATCATTTTAATTCCTAATTTTACGATATATGAAATCTTATGAGATCAATTAAGGACGTTTAATATTAGAAAAGTTTTGAAACCCAATATGATGTAATGCATCTCACAAATCAAATTTTTAGAAAATAAATGGGTTTTCTTTCTTTTTTTCTTTCTTATCCCATCTAACTTCATCGAGAAATATCGGTAAAAACTTTGGTAGAGTAATTTTATCGGATATTAAATTACAACTAAATCCACAATGAATTACATATATCAATGTTGAAATTATCTGTGGGACGAATTTTTTTTATTTACACAGATGTTCTCTTTGTGAACTTCATACTCAAAAAACCGTTCGATGCATTTTATTTGCAAACGTGAACAAAGAAAGAAAATCATTCCCAAATACCTCTTCAAGACACCCACTGCCATTTCGAATGTTACGCTTTGCTCGATTACATTACATTTTTTGGACTAATGGATTACGTTTTTTAGCACTAGGCTAATGCCTAATATTTAATTTCAAGTCACCAAATAGGTTGGCAAAAATTAGTTTTCTTTAACTTCATTGCACCAGCATTATAAACAAAATATGTACGGCGTATTTTAACACAAACAATAATACACAAATATTTACTTCCTCTATAGGAAAAACAGAATTTACGATATAATTATTTCACATTATGTTTTACACTCAACCATGCATACAGCCTGCCAGATAGCTGCTGCGCGGGAGTAACTTTCCGGAGCCACTCTTCTCCTAAGTTCATTTTTTCGAGGAACGAGTCGAATTTGTGCCTGAAACGATACCGAAAAGCGTTTCATTCTCGTAGGAATAACACTAATTTATTTTTACATGTCTTGTTCACAGGGAACAATAATGAATAACTAATACTTTAAAGGGTTTTTTAACCAAAAAAAATACATTTTCGTAAAGCTGAAAGTTTTCTCTTTCTAATGAAGTAATTTGAGGGCCATTTAAAACAAGATAAAGGGTATAAAATTATCTTTTAATATAATGAGTGATGTTCAGCTGGAACTTGCGTTCTTTCAGCTGCAGCCTCGCTGCAATGCATTTCGACAGCACTCGCTCTTCAGTACTCGAACTCTAGTAGCCTGAGGCGGTTTGCCACGCTTGTCTCTCTATTCAGCCTAAGTTCATTCTCCCTCCTGAAAAGATGCACATATTAACTAATAATTGTTAATTTGATTAGTTATATGGTGGAACCTTTTAGAAACTAATTTTAGATAGATTTCAAGGCACTTCGATACTGTTCGACGAAATAGTTCACAAAATTTTGCCTGGCTGCTACATCTAGTTCCAATTTGCCATTGTGTCCAGGCATAAAAAAGTTCCTTGAAATTCTTCCCTGCATTGAAGATATAGCCTTTATATGGTCAACAACATTTTCTTTTGTGGCACCACAGCGAAGTAAAACATTGGATCTAAATGGCTATAGTAAACTAACATTAGGCATTCAAGAGATCTAGTATTAAATTGATAATGCAATCCTAGATTTTTTCCAAGTTGAGTTACATTCTTGTGCTTATTAAACAACCTGTGCACTCAGTCATAGATTGACTTGAACTTGAGGGCCGACAGTGTTGGGGCCTTTGTAACGGTCTACAATTCCCTCCACAATTTTCACACAAAGAGTTCAGCGCCTGGTACCAGACTTGTCCACTAAACTACTCAGGATCTACCAATCCTTGTCACAAGCCACCATTGGATGGCATCACTGGGACAACCAGTGTGTCAAAACACCATCCCCAGGCACATTGGGTCATTACAGCCCACTCTACCTGACTGGCTCATTCCAGTCACTGTCTCTTACTCCAGGCACGCACAAGAAATACTTTCATAGCCTCAATGATACTCAAATTACACTCCTGATCCAATCCAGCAAGACAGCTCATACCGCAATCAACTTCAGCACATCTGGCATTCCACTCATTCTCTCCATACTGCTCAAGCACCACATTCATGAGACTTTCTCTCTCCTGCTCATACTCACTATATTTTAGCACAAAATGCTCAATTGTTTCCTCCACTCCACTAATACACTGCCAACATAATCTGTTATTATTCTCATTCCATCTCCATGTACGTCTGTTCACACTCAATGACTTACATCTCACAGCAAACGAGAGTTGACTTCCAAAACTACCATCATAGAACATCTCAAACTTAGGTGCTTCCTTTTTCATATACCAGTTAAGTGTAGGCTTCCGCATCATGATGAGCTTCCACTTATTCAATCCATACGCTTTTGCTTGCCTCTCAATCTCTTTCTTCCACCTCTTGCAGTCCCACTCAGGCCCTACACCTCCAACAGTTATTAAACTCCAGTCATCCACAGGTCTCCCAATTCTAACATGAATAATTTTTTGCATATTAAATTTCCTTGCATGCCACCGACATACTTTCTCCCAATAGCTTACACTCAGATTCCATTCAAAAATTTGCTTTACCCACCTGCTATTCCGCATTGTTTCAATTCTCACCTTATAATTCAGCACAGCTTTTATCATTCTTTCTGAAAATAGGCTCCACCCTAGGTCACCTCTAATGGCTTCTGTAGCTGTCCAATTTGGAGCACCCAATGCTACACGTCCTACCTTATTTTGTATCACATCCAGCATTTCAAGATCACTTCCATTCCAAGCAAGAGCATTCATACCATACATGAGACTAGGTACAGCAACATACTTCCACATTCCTCTCACACGTTCGTACTTGTTTGCTCTGTATCTGGCCACACTACCTAACCGTCCACTCCACTGCATTGCTTTTGCCACTTTCTCACTTTTAGTTCTAGTACATCCATCTTCACTTATCATACAACCTAGATATTTGTATTCTTTTGTTCTACCTATCCTGATTTATCCAATATTCCACATTCTGTCTCTATCAGTCTCATCACTATTTATAACCATGACCTTACTTTTATCGGCACCAAAGTTCATCTTGAAATCTGTACCATATCCATTCACAATGTCAAGCATCCTTTGTAGTTCATGACCACATTCACTAACCACAACCACATCATCAGCATACAACAAACAGTTCAGTCTCTCATTACCAACTTTCAGTCCTAAGCCACTTCCTCTCAGTCGAACTGCTAATTCTTCTGTGTACAATCCAAACAACAGGGGGGACAGAGTACAGCGCTGTCTCACTCCTTTGACACTCCTCACTTGCCCTCTTTCCAAATTTCCTAACCTGTAAATAGCACTTGTGTTCTCATACGGACTCTGTACAATGTTCACTATTTTTCTGCTAAAACCAACTTTTCTCAAAATTTCAAAGAGCCTAACCCGATCCACTCTGTCACACGCCTTTTCAATATCCAGGAATGCTAAATATACCTTCTTATCATCCTTCTTCATTCGCTCACTTATTTCACTCACTACAAACAGATTATCCTCCCCACGTCTATCTTGCTTAAAACCATTCTGTTCTTCTCCCAGGACTCCTAATTCTTCAACTAAATTTTTCATTCTCTCATTCAAAATACCACAAAAGATCTTACATACAGTGTCGCCCAGTGCAATTGGTCTGTAATTTTTAAGTTCTTTCATACTCTTATGTCCACCCTTGTGCAAAAGAACTACATTACACTTGTTCCAGTCATCCGGTACTCTTTCACACTTCCATATCTCGTCAAATAAACATTTCAACATACTGACTACACTCTCTCCTCCACATTTATAGAAATCATATGGGATCTTATCAGGGCCACATGCCTTCCCATTTTTCACTTTCTTCAAAAAACTTACAATCTCTTCACAAGTGATTTCGTCTTCCATTTGCAGTTCACGTTCATCTATCAGAAAATTTTCGGGTTCATCATCTGTTACCTGCTCATTCATTCCACCAATGTCCTCCCAGTATTCTTCAACTGTTTTCACCATTTGCATCCTATCTTGCACACTGCGACCATTGACTACTAATTCATCAACTTGAACTTCACTACCTCTATCATTACCTTGTGTAAACCTATACCAATCTTTTATTCCATCTGGACCTTTCTTTCTTAGATTTTCAACTTGGTGTCTCTCCTCTTTAACCCGCGCACGGTCGCGCATCCCTCAGAAAAGTAGTCAATTTACCCGCGTTACTCTGCCGTTCCCTGTTCACTTACCGTAATAGGCAGAGATGTAAAAATATGGAGTAATGAGTAAAAAATGTTGCTTTACACTTTGATGTTGTCAGATTTTTGATAACTTGAACCGTTTCTTTGTAATATGGAGTCAAACTCCGTAGATTTTTGCACAACATTGCTTCAAAGAGATCAATGGCCATTTTTTTGTTTTGGGAACAATGTAATGTTTTTCACTGCTATTTTATGCAGAAAATCCTTCCGAACCTGCTGATGTTTTTATTTTTCCTCTATAACAATTAGAAAAAAAGTTATGACCATTTATGTCTACTAAGTGTTATCCATTCTTCGTTTTAGTTCCTACATAAATGCATGTTTGCATGTCTGGTTATATTACTGTAAGTATAGTGTTTAGAAACTTGTAATTTTCACACAATATGAATAAAATACTGCTCTACACGCTACTGACTTCAGATTTGTCTTATTTGCCATTTTTGCGAAATAAGGCGAAATAAGGCCCTGAGTAGTTTCGCTGGTAACTGAGGCTGCCACTGACTGTTCGCACGCCCACCCTCTCACGGTCGCCTCATTTACCACACTGACTGTGCTTACCCCTCCCAACTTCCAAGTGGTTGGAGCTCTGCCTTAACCCCCACAATGTGGGGGTTTCTGGCTCCAGCTGTGTAGCACTCGCTGAGACGATCATTTTGGTGTATAACAACTTGGAGTTATGCCTTACGTCTGGCAACCAGTGAGCCTGGTAAATGAGGCGACCAGTTACAGTTCGCGGGTTAAGGACACCGTCTAGGTAGAAAAAAGTCCCGTTATTTATTGATGGATTTCTCTGAAATTTTCACAGTAGGTGTGAAATGATGCAAATATCATTTGTTATTTTGACAAATTTTTTTATCTGCACTGGATTTTTTTTTATTTTTGAAAAATATGATAAAATACGGGTTTTTCTAAAATCCTACTTCTACAATTTTGAAGTTACAGAACCAGTCAGGGTGCGTACAGGCATGGAGAAGCATGGAAAGTAGTTGAATTTCGAAAATAAAATTCAAGGCCTCGAAAGTAGTGGAATTTTAAAAATGGTCATTGAAAGTCATGAAATTTTAGGATGATGTGAAGAATTTCCTTATTGCTGTCATCAAGAAGATTGTTGAGAAGTCACCTTTGAAGTTCGGGTTGGCCCGAAACATGGGCTGGCTGGTGCCAAGTGTCTTTGTGGATCGCACAAAGAGAGAGAAGACCAAGTCCATGCTGAAAAACTGTCTGCAGCTGCTCAGCGATGCTAAGAGGCTACCACAGGGTGACATCGATGAGGTGATGAGCCAGTTTTCAGAGTTCTTTGATGAGGCACAGAGGAAGATCAGCACTTTCAACAGTTTTCAGCAAGACACTGATTGGCTAGATGTCTTCTGGAGCAGCCAGCTGGCCACATCCTCCCTCAAGAAACTGTGGCTGGTTGTGAAGATGCTACTGGTCCTGTCACATGGCCAGGCTTCAGTGGAAAGGGGCTTTTCTGTGAGCAAGCAGCTCATGGAAGTCAACATGGGTGAGAACACCATCGTGGCGCAGAGAGTGGTCATGGACCACATCAAACATGTAGGAGGTATCTCCAAGGTTGACATTTCCAAGAAACTCCTCTTTTCAGCTTCACAGGGCAGACAGCGCTATCAACACTACCTGGATCAAAAGAAGGAAGAGGCAGAGAAGCAGAAGAAGGGAGAGAAGAGGAAGAGAGAACTGGATGGAGTGGAGAACCTGAAGACAAAACGGAAGAGGATGGAGGAGAGTCTGCAAGCGCTGGTGGAGGATGCTGACAGCTTTGCACGGAAGGCAGAGGACAAGAATGATTTGCGCCTACTGGCAAAGTCAAATGCATTGAGGAAATCAGCCAAAGACAAGCAAGAACAACTCAAGGGGCTGAATGCGGAAATTAATGACAAACTTAATGCACTGGCAAATGCATAGCAGATGCTATTGAACTGTCCAGCATGACTGTTTGGTGTTGTGATGATCATTTACACATCTATGAAAACAAGACCTGCAAGTAATGATGAATGTTCTGTGAAGTTTATGACTGAAATACATTTATTGTGCTGCAATTTAACTTTGTGTGACATTATTTTGGGCAGAGAGAGGTAGTGAAAATGTGATTTGGTTGGCATAAAAAGTCATGAAAAAGTAGTGGAATTTTGAACCTCAGAGCCTGTACGCACCCTGACCAGTACTTCGTTTTTAGATTGCTTAGATGTCTATATAACCACTCGCATTAGGGAATTTCGATAACTTTTTTTGTGGATTTTGGGAATTAGAAAAAAAATGAACTTTTTTTCATTTTTTTTTCATGTCGTGTAATTTTCAAAATAATAAATTTATCAAAAAATGATATTGCGCGAGGATACACCTTGCTGAGCCCTATCGAATGGTATATAAACCATTCTCCTAGCTCCAAAATTGTGGAAGAAGTAGCATTTGAGAAACCAATTATCAAGTTTCCAGAAAAACGTGTTTTTTCACAAAAAATATTTTTCTTTTTATCTTTTGAACTACAGGGTTTTCTATAATGAACTCTTGAGCATTTGTAGCTCTTTTCAAGCCCTTTCGATTGATACAATTTACATTGCTGTAGCTCTGTAACTCTGGGAAAAAATATACAACAAAAGAGAATAGGTGTCATTCTTGAAAGCAACCAATTTTTTTAATTTTTCATTTTTTTTGACCAAAATACGTTTTTTTGTCAAGTCAACTCCTTTGTTTTATAGCTCTTTTCGAACCCTTTGGATTGGTGTGCTTGCCATAGCTGTAGCTATGATATTGCAGCTGTCATTGAGCTATGAATGAAAGCTGCGGTATCATAGATACGGCAGAACAGCTAAATTCTGAAATTGTCAAAAATTAAAAAAAAATATTTACTCAGCGTTAGAATCTTTTGTTTGAATAATGGAAGCACTTTGAGTAGCCCATTAACGAACTATAATGCCATTCCCGCAGAGAAACACGCTCAATTGACCCCCAATAATGAGGGGGGTAGGGTTCAAGGTTACTCCCCCCCCCATCGCTTTCCCCCCCTCTGGTGGGCGCACTATTCGGAGTAGACGTAAACGGAAAGTACCAATGGAAGCGCAAGAAAATCCTCTATAAGATGTATATAAAAGCAGAAAATCAACACATATCCTGATTTCTACCTAGACGGTGTCCTTAACTCTAGCCTCATTGATCGTTCTCTTTACTTTCTTCTGCTGGTCCTTGTACTCATTCCATACACTCTGCCATTCATCCTCGGTAATTCTGCGTCTTTCATACATTTTCCTAATATTTCATTGTTGTTCATTTAAGTCTTTCTTCTCATTCGTTCTTCCTTTAGATCACTCATAAACCACCTAGCATTCCCTGTACTTTTCCTGCATTTCATTCTACCGATCTTTTGCTCTGCCACATCATACAAGGTTCTTGCAATCTCCCCATTTAGGTCATTTACATTTCCACACCTGTTCCAGTTACATCTACTCAGTTCATTTCTAAATTCTTGCCAGTTTGCCATTTTTATACGCCAATTTTTTTTACTCTGCTGGCCTTCTTCATTGACTCCTTTCCACCCCTATTATATTCTAGTACAAGCATTTTATGGTCACTATCAATATCAAAATCATCTTCATCTACAAACATTTCTTTGACACAGATTCTTGCTCTACTATTCACTATCATATAATCAATTGCAGTTTTACATTCCCTGCTTTGCCATGTATGCAAGCCATTTCCTATTGTTACATTCAGGTTCTCAAGTTCATTCTCATCACAGAAATCAATCAATTTTTGTCCATTTGCATTCACAGGCTCACCAAGTATACCAACATGGCCATTCATATCACCCATCACAATCAAAGGGCATCTGCAATGCTCTTGCACAATTCTTGTTAAGGACACCGTCTAGGTAAAAAAAAAGTCCGTTGTTTATAGATGGATTTCTCTGAAATTTTCACAGTAGGTGTGAAATGATCCAAATATCATTTGTTATTTCGACAAAATTTTTGTATCTGCACTGGATTTTTTTTTATTTTCGAAAAAATATGATAAAATGGGTTTTTTTTAAAATCCTATTACTTCTACAATTTTGAAGTTACAGAACCAGTACTTCGTTTTTAGATTGCTTAGATGTCTATATAACCACTCGCAATAGGGAATTTCGATAAATTTTTTTTTGTGGATTTTGAAAAAAAAAAAAATGAACTTTTTTTCATTTTTTTTTTCATCTCGTGTAATTTTTAAAATAATAAATTTATCAAAAAATGCTATTGCGCCAGGATACACCTTGCTGAGCCCTATCGAATGGTATATAAACCATTCTCGTAGCTCTAAAATTGTGGAAGTAGTAGCATTTGAGAAACCAATTATCAAGTTTCCATTAAAACGAGTTTTTTCACAAAAAAAAATTGTTTTTCTTTTTATCTTTTGAACTACAAAGTTTTCTACAATGAACTCTTGAGCGTTTGTAGCTCTTTTCAAGCCCTTTCGATTGATATAATTTACATTGCTGTAGCTCTGTAACTCTGAGAAAAAATATACATCAAAGAGAATAGGTGTAATTCATGAAAACAATTTTTTTAATTTTTCATTTTTTTTCGACCAAAATACGTTTTTTTGTCAAGTCAACTCCTTTGTTTTATAGCTCTTTTCAAGCCCTTTGGATTGGTGTGCTCGCCATAGCTGTAGCTATGATACTGCAGCTGTTATCGAGCTATGAATGAAAGCTGCGGTATCATGGATACGGCAGGACAACTAAATTCTGAAATTGTCAAAAATTATAAAAAAAATGTTTATTCAGCGTTAGAATGTTTTGTTTGAATAATGGAAGCACTTTGAGTAGCCCATTAACGAACTATAATGCCATTCCCGCAGAGAAACGCTCAATTGACTCCCAATAATGAGGGGGGAGGGTTCAAGGTCACTCCACCCCCATCGCTTTCCCCCCCTCTGGTGGGCGCACTATTCGGAGTAGACGAAAAAGAAAAGTACCAATGGAAGCGCAAGAAAATTCTCTATAAGATGCATATATAAACAGAAAATCAACACATAACCTGATTTCTACCTAGACGGTGTCCTTAATATTTCATACTTTTTTACATTCTCTTGATGAGCCCCTCAGGGGGATACAATTATTGTATCTATGGGAACTAGCGCTCCCAGGGGGACAATGTGAGGGCCCGAGCTAAAGGTTAGGTAGGCTTTCTTTTGTTGAAATAGAATAGGTTTTGTTGTGTTACGGACCATCTTTTTTTCGGTTCACTGCTGTCCTGTTTTTCACCGCCTACCACTTTCTTCTTCAACTTTTTCTTGTTTCATGAACTTCTTTCTTAGCTTTCTGTTTCTGTGCCCTTTCTGCATAGATTCCACGTTCCCTTAACTCCATACTAAATGGTGCCTTCTTCCTTCCTCTCTTTACATCTCATTGTTGAGGATAGGGAGGCTTAAACTAACTAATAAACTGATAAAACTTCTCTTGATGAGCTAAAATACCATCAGTTGTCATATAGCATACAACCACAAAAACACATTCTCTGGCATGCATTCTTTCACACGTTATTACTAACAGATCTTCACTTTCAGGTTCATTTCCGACAGGAATTTCTTCTAATTTCCAATTTAGAGCATTTTTTACAATGAGACCAACTCAACCACCTCTTTTTTGCCAACTTACACGCCTTTTTCCAATCATGTAGTACTTACTCTCTTTACATTTTATACTGACTCTATCATGCATTTGGGTCTCTACTACACCAACACAATCCAAATCTCCATTCTCAAATTCTGCTACAAGGTCATCTAACTTTCCTGCATTCCATCCACGCACATTTATACATCCAAACCTCACAACACTATCGGACAATTCACGACATTTTTCATTTTTGCTCTGACAGCTTTCCATTCATCCTGTTCCACCTTCCATTGCAATATGAGTACACCCAATCCACTGGATGTATCTCCTGGAGAGTTTCATCTCACCTTCTTGAGTAAGGTGGACTCCATCTCCACGAAAACATCCACTCTGGATCAGGTTATCCTTATCAAAGAAGCTGGAACACATTTCATGCTTTCTTATACTCTCAGCCTTCATACTCATAATCTTTTCATGCACCTCCCTATTCACCTCTTTTCGCATCCTTTCATACTCCTCATCACATGCAGGCCTTCTCAGCAGGCTGGTCACAGCCACTCTAACATTCTTCTTCCGCGCCCTTTCAACCACATTCATAATTGCATTCACCGTACGCTCTCTCCCACATTCAAGCAATCCATTGCCACTTCCTCGCAGTACAACCATCCCTTCATCCATTCGATCTATCACTTCATCAGCATGCATACAAATCTCTTTCACTCCCTTTCCTCTCATGCTCGTACACCCACTATGGTCAGTCATTCTCACAAACCTATCCACATTCCTAACCATGCTGTCACCACATATTCTAATCGTAGGTCTCACTCTCCCTTTCATACTACTCTTTTGTTCAATTCTTCCACTCACATCACTCTTTCCATCCCTCTTCCTTTCATTCACTTCCACTACAGGCGCCTGCACCTCATGTGGCATATCAACAGGTTGCTCCTTCAACAGGTTGACTATTGCAAAAATATTTTGAATGTAGGGTAAATGTGTAGCGTTGGTCATTAATCGATTTTCCACTTTCCGTGCCTAGAAATAGGTAACTAGATCTAAATAAAAATTTTTCTTCAATGCACTTTCCGTTGGAAATGAGTATTTAGCCTAACGAGGTATGGCGCTAGGTTTAGTTTTGTCTTTGATGACGAATGCGCTCGAATAAACAGCTACTCATCAATTTTTGAATTTTTGTTGCTTGAATCATGGTAATAACATCGAAATTAACAACTTTTCTTCTAAACACTTTTTTTGTCAAATGAGTATTTAACAAGATATAGCGGTTGGTTTGGTTTCGTCTTTGATTACGAATCACGCTGGAAGCGAGACTTCATTGCAGTGATGCCCTACCATGGGATCAATGAATTTCTTTCCGCCTCAAACACTGGAGTTGCGGTAACTTATTTGCCGCTATAACTCGTAAAATATTCATTTCCGACGGAAAGTGCATAGAAGAAAACTCGTTTATTTTGATCTAATTAACTACGATTAGACAACAAAAACTGGAAAATCGATTACTACCCAACGCTACACATATAACTCGAATGTAGCAATAATGGTTTGTACTATCTAATATTATGTATTATAAAGCATTTTCAAATTTGGCTTGAGTTTAATCCTCATACTGGGAATTAGCAGTAAGTTTTTTTATAAATTGCACAGTCATATTTTATTTTAATAATTTTTTCATTGTCTTTTTGATCTTAGTTTTTTCAACCTTTCTTTGTTTTTTATCTTTGATTTTGTAGTATGATTGTATTTTCATTCACATTTAACAGGATTGTCATATGTAAAAATAAATGGTCAATGATCAGCTTGATGCAATCAAAGGAAATGGGAATTTTATTCCAAAGAATCACTTAAGGAATCCATTTGAGAACGTTTTACAAGAATGACATTCTGCTCTCTGATGCGTAATTTTTGAATTATTCAGCTTTGAAGTTATACGTGAAATCGCTTTCCCGCGCAAAATGTGGAACACAGAGTACAACCAGGTTGGGTCAGGAAAGGCAAAGTTCGGATTATGAGATGTTAAAGTTTTCGCCAGAACTTCGCAGAAATAAAAGAATGATAGAAATTGCTAATAAAATAACAAGAAATATTGTTATCAGTTAATAACTCGAAAAAGTTAAAGTACTATTTCTCGTATTTGGTGCTTTTGACGTTTTTCTTTAGTCATCATTATTACGTCGTCACCTTTACAGTCGGCTCATAGATGGTGCCACCCGGTACCATCACCGTTACAGTCAGCTCATAGATGGGACCACCCGGTACGGCTGCCGCCATCATGGAGCAGATGTAAACACAATTGTTAACATGACCTTAATGGGTTGCTTTCAACCTTTATTTATAATTCTCACTAGAAGAACTGTGGCTCCCCCTCACGACCCAACCTCTTTACGTTTGTAATAGGGGGTTAACTTCCGTTATGAATGAAATTCTGGTTAACTTGCGCTTCCTTTGACGCACGGAAGCCAATTTCAAAGTCGAATAATTAAAAATAACGCATCAGAGAGCAGAATGTCATTCGTGTAAAACGTTCTTAAATGGGTTCCTTTAGTGATTCTTTGGAATAAAATTCCCATTTCCTTAGATTGCATCACGCTGAACATTGACCAAATAAATAATAAAATATTTTTGATATAAAAGAATTAATAGGGTGAGTTTTTTAGAAATCTTATGCATGATATGAAAAGAAGAACTAATGTAAAAGGTAACATTCTTTAATAGCAAACATTTTGGAATCTCCATCCTCAAGACTGTAAAATAAATTTACAAATCAATGAATTTCAAAAACTCTAAGAAACTAATATCATAATACTTTCATCAGTAAATGGCAGTAGTTTTAGTATAGTCATACATGAATTAAATATAGGAATAACAGAGCTGGAGGGTTATTGGGAGATCACATAAAGAAATGAATGAAAGTTCATTTGACAAATGTATTGAAGTGATTGATTACTTGAAATGTAAGAATTTCATTGCTATTGCCTTATTACAATGCTGTGAGTCCTTTAACCTAGAATTTATCTTAGGTTACCATAGTTAGCTTTTGTTATCAGACTTCATTTCATACTTCCTTTCAATTTGATTGTTTGTAGTTTGACTGATTGAAATAAATTGAATAATACCAAAAATATTTTGCTTTTGAAATTTGTTATGAAAAGCATTACAATATAATGAATGTACTCAGTTCTACGATTTAATACTCAAAAGAATATCACTGTTGATATATAACTAAACTGGCTAACATTACTTTGAACTGGTATCATACCTGTATAGTAAATCAAATAATCATCTAAGTAAGTGGGATAGTAGTCCTGCTAATTTTTCATCTTTGTATAATCTATTTTTTCTCTTACAGAATTTTTATCACAGAACACAGAAATGGAATTAATGCATGATAAAATAGCAAATGATGTTGCCAGTGAATTTATTGCTGATGCAAATGAAGCTCTCACATTCTGTATGGGTGAGTTTTAAGAAATAAATATATTTTGTTGTTTGACTTGTTATGTAGTTTGTTTCTTTAAGTGTTAAAAAATTTATGATTACCTTTTCCACTGTTGAATATTATCAAAAAATGAATTGGGGTAGTTGTTAGGTCAGTCTCCATTGAATATTCTGCAACTGCTGTCATCAGTGTAGTTTAATATAATGCAGCAAAATATGAGTCTAAATACATTAGTTCTGGTACTTTTAGTTCTTGATTGACAGTGGTTGTGTTGTGGTAGTCATTTTGTATATTTGTATAGATGACAATACTTATTTTAGCTTTCACTATTGTTTCTATAAGTATTTGTTTCTAGTGAAGGGGTTTGAGGTCCTGAATCTTGAATGTAGAAGGCTTTCCTTTTCTTTAAATAGAGCATTTTATTTTGTTACAAATTATTTGATTTTGGTTCACTGTTGTCCTTTTTTCAATATCTGTTAATTTTTTCAATGGTTATATTATTGCAGAACTTCTTTCAATGGTTATATTATTGCAGAACTTCTTTCAATGGTTATATTATTGCAGAACTTCTTTCAATGGTTATATTATTGCAGAACTTCTTTCAATCTTATTTTTTTGGTAGGCTAGAGTTAAAAACCACTTTATGCATATATTCCATTCTTTTGACTAATAATGATATAATGTTAATGATTAATGATATACTTAATGATTAATGATTCCTTCTCCTTTTCTCCCTTGGGCATGCCCTTCTCTGTGGTTAGGGAAGCTTTAACTAACTTGTCATTTCATTTAATTTTTGCTTCTCATTTCTGTCATATCATGGACAAAAATTTATGTGTTGCCTATGTTTCAGTGAGATCTACTGATGATATGGAGAAAGGAGAGTTCTTCCACCCTGATATGACACATCAAATATATGGAGATGGGTAAGGCTTCTACACTTCCTGTTTGAGGGGACTAATGCTGTATTAGTGCAGTGGGTCTTCTTTGCACAAATGTGTCTTCTGCTGTTATTTGAATGATTGTCATGCTGAATGCAAGCCGTCTGTTAGTATAAAAAAGTGTCATTTTGAAGAAATTAAGCTTTACTGATAGAGCAATATGAAAGTGAAGCATGTAGTCAGAGTGTTGGTTTGATAACTTCTGTTCAATTTACAAACAGATTTTTTGTGGTCCAGAGCATCCCTCAGCTACTTATTTATTTGTGTGGTTTATTTTGCTATTCCATCTGGAGACATTTTTTGCTATAAAACCACTCACAGAAAATTAGGGTTTTCATTTATTGATAATGTGTTTGAATTTCTCAAAGAAGCTTATTTTTAGATTTGTAGTGAATTTTATGGGTGGGTTTGAAGGTGAACCAAATATATAAATTATTTTATAGCAAAACATTCTATTGGCTTTAGATTTGATTGATTATTGTATTGCTAAATCTGCTGAAAAATGTTTAAAATTTTATCCAGCAACACTGTTGCATCCATAACTTTGAGCATATTGAATAGTCACAGCTCTGCTAATTTTCTCATTTCCATTGAGTTTTTGCTTTGATCTCGAAATTCCTCCATGGTGGTGTGAACTGGAGAGCTGGTGACTGAGCCAGAAACGCATGGGCCAGTAGTGATTGCTGAGAATGATTAACTTGTTGGATTCTTCTTCATTAATGGATGAGGAAATTGCCAAAAAAATTGTGTTTTTGTTGTTAGGAATTAAATTTTAATAGCCAATTACAGTGCCGGTTTTGTTAGTTTTGTGATAGTAAATTTTTTGTTGAATGGTATTCAGGTTAGCATGCCAATATAAAAAATTATGGAATTATATGTTTGAGCAATACCTACATCAATGATGGTATCATGGTTCAGATTAGAGTAGAATGTTTCATTATAAATAAGGTGAGTGGCTTTTCTCAGCTGCTACCCATTGCCCCAGCCGGCAGACACCAGTCATGTAGTAGCACCAGAATAACACATTAACAGCTGTCACTTCTCATGCTCATGCTCTAGTACAATAATTTTCATGCCATATTTCAATATGGAACCATTTTGTAAAATTGTTTCCATAGAATTTGACATGCTTGGCTGACATGTCAATATAGTGCCTGTAATACACTCGGGTTCCTCTTCAAATTTTGACAGTGGAATAATTATCCCTAGGTATTGGGTAACTAAAATTTAAATGTTTCCTACATTTTAAGTACAGCCCAAACAATTGTGTCTACTAGATTTCCAGCAGCAATTAGTGGATGTGGTGTTACAGGGAGCAGATATTTGGCTACAAAGATCTCTCAGTGAAGCTGTTCATCACAGCAGCACGGCTGAGCATGTACTGCAGTGTCGAGCACAGCGAGGTCATCAGGAAGACGAAGTCTGTCGCGCTGGAGGTGCGGTATTTCCCAATCACTTCAGTCAAATTACTGAAATTCCATTTTGAAAAAATATCTGACGGCTTCAAGTGAAAAGGCCATTAGTCTTTTTCTTAGTTTTGCACTAAGTTAAATTGTGTTCACGAGAACTTTTTTGTGGTTAGTTATTTTTATTTATCTTTTCAACTTTTTATTTTAATGATGTTGGTGAGCGCAGTAGAATCCTTTAGTATTTTGTGAATATAATGCATTCATGTGCAACAATTTTTGCGGATTGCCCTCTCCATCATATTTAATTTACAATGGTAATATCGTCCATGCTCGTTAATAATAAATAGTCAATGGTTAGTTGACCTGTTGCTGATGACCTGTAGGCCAGTTTTCAGAAAATTAGATACATTTAAGCAGAAAATAATTGTACTGAATTATTTTGGGCAATTATTTGCAATTTTGTCTATTTATTAATTTAGCTTGTTACTGATGAATAATATGAAGACATTGTGATGCTGTTGTGAATTATTAGTGTCAGGATTTTGGTCATAGTTCAGATGTGAGTTTTTTCTTGGGAAATTTAGAATCTCTTCCAAGAAATCCTTTGGTTGGAAGCACTGAAATGCTCAGTACAATCTTCATTTTATCCTATTTTTTTTGTTAAAGAAGTAGCAATATTAATTGCACATTTTTTTAAAAGTATAATGGAATTTAAATAATTTTGGTGCAGTGAAACTCTTTATTGCTTTGGATAACCAATGCCTTTTTCTGACAGCCTGACGACATAATCGACCCACTCACCAAACTTTTACCACCAAACACAATTTTGGACAACCGTGACACCTTTGAGGCCCTGGTAAAGAAAGAGGCAACCTTCAAGCCTTACGGAGAACTGCTGACTGTCATCTCGCCTCGTGATGACTGTGAGCAAATGGATTACTTAGCGTCGCTGAGGGGGCATTCTTGCCACAGTACACCTAAGTTAGAACCAGTTGTATAATAGTTCCATTATCATTATAGGTTGGCTATTTAATTTAGTGTTTGGATCACTGTTATTTTCTCTTGTTTGAGTGCTCAGAAATATATTCCAAATCAAACCATGTCCTTGAATTTGAATGGGAATTTGAATTGAGCTCCCAGCTGAGGTCACTAGCCCGACCATGGAATACTGTATACCATAGTACTTATTGATGCTGAAGTTTTATTTAAGTCAAGTTAACTGATTTCAGCTGTGCTTATTCTCACATGTGTGGACGAGCGAAATTGTTTAGTATAAGTAAAATTCATTGTTATGATAAGAAAGAAAACCTAGAATTGTTCATTTTTATATCTTTGTTTAGCATGATTCATTATTGCACAAATTATAATTCAGTTGAATAGCAGGATAAACAAAAAGTAGCTAGTTATTACATTTTGACCAAAAAAATTGGAAGAACTGATTATCTGCATTTACATACCGCTCATAAAATTATAATCTAAAATATTAAACCAATTAATCGGTGATAATGAGTATAATTATTAAAAACTGACAACCCTTTGTTGATCTGCCCAGATTTAAAGCGAGTGTTTGTTTGTCAGGTACAAATAGGAAGTTTGAAATCTACTTCTGCACAACTGACACCCCTGGCTTCTTGGATTACTTCGAGCGGCTGCAGATGTTCACCATGTTCTATGTGGATGCTGCCTCCTACATAGACAATGAGGACGACAAGTG
This sequence comes from Morinoia aosen, assembly GCA_030386875.1. Classification (NCBI taxonomy): domain Eukaryota; kingdom Metazoa; phylum Arthropoda; class Malacostraca; order Amphipoda; family Talitridae; genus Morinoia; species Morinoia aosen. Next base: position 56,809,269 of record CM059566.1, read on the forward strand.
GCGATTTTTTATAACGTGAGTCTTCTTAGGGCAGAGTTATGGGGTCCCTTAGTAATGTCTTAATTGTGTTCCTTATGAAATTGTGCACCTGTTCTTTGTAAAATACTTGGTTGTGTGAGCCTTCTTGTGGCCAAGTTGTTTTTTAGGAATTCTTGCTCTGCTGGTGTTCGTTCTTTGTGAAACTAGTGTGAATATGCTGTTGTAAATGCTGAGATTGATCTGCTCTGTAATTCATTGAACTGGTCATAATTATATAAATTGATCAAAAAATCAATGCAATACTCGTACATTATACATTTCTTTGCTGTAGCTATATATGACTTCTGTTCAAACACCATTGAGATGATACATGAGTTGAATGCATACTATCCTATGTGTGCAGCTTCGAGCGCTACAACACCCCCGACGGCAACCAGCAGTTTGGCTTTGTAGGCTTCACAACCGTGTATGAGTTCTACGGCTACCCCGAGCACGTCCGGCCCCGCATCTCGCAGATGCTCGTGCTGCCGCCCTACCAGAAGATGGGGCTCGCTACTGGCATGCTGGAGGCTGTCTACAACAGATACATTGATGATCCCAAGGTCTTGACCATGTCTGGTGCGTTCTGGGTGTAACGAGCCTGTACTTGTTACTGGGTTTTGTTAGACGTTAGTGTTTGTTTTATTTCAACACTTGTATTTAGTTTAAGCTATTTTAAACTGTATTGTGTCTTTTAATTCATTTTGGGACGATGATGCTTAAAATTATTATTATGAGTCATTGTTTAGAATTAATGTAGATGATTGAGCCTGCTCACCTGAACTAGCTTGTTTTTCTCATGGTGAATGGGGATGGGTTGCCAGGGCTCGTTTTTGTTATGTTTATTGACCGATAGATGATCAATATTTGTGTTTGTGCTAGTAGTGCTAATTAAAAAGCTTTCTTATATTACGCAATTATTGGTGTTTTGCAGATTACGAGCTGAGGCTTGAAACTCTTCATTAAAATGTTTTTTTTAGTTCTTTTTAGGCATTACCTTTGTAGTTGAACTGCTAAGTAGAAAAGATACTCCTAGCATTGTTCGGTGTATTTGTGTTATGTCACTAAAGCAATCTATTACGATTTTGTGCATATATTTTAGTAACTGAAGTATTACTAACAAATCTTTCACGTCTTCCCAGCTAATAGTTGATTACACAAATGATTTTTAGTTGGTACTTTTTCTTCTCCGAGGATATCATTTTTGAGTAATTATCTGCAAAAGATTCCAATTGAATGTAGTTAAGTTGACTTAAATCGAAGGAAAAGAAGCTGCAGTTTCCTACAAAAGCTATACTAGGTACAATTAAGGTAGGTCGGTACAAGAAGAAGTGCCACACCTAAAATCTAGAGCTTGAAACGTGAACATTATGTGTGTGTTGCAGTGGAAGACCCGTCGGCGCAGTTCGGCAGCATGCGGCTGCGTGTGGACTGCCTCAACTGCATGACGCGACTCAAAGCCTTTGCTGTGGACAAGCTCAAGGGAGGCATCACGCAGGAGCAGTTCGACGCCACACGCACCAAACTCAAGCTCAACAAAGTGAGCGTTCTTGCTCTTCTCTTCTTGAGTTTATTCCTCATGCACAACAAGCAACTTGAGCTTTTTACGTTTTGCTAGTTCTGGTCTTCTGTCATTGTATTAGAGAAATGAAACGAGCAGTTTGTGTTCATTTGATTGCATTTGATGAATGTGAGATGCGTGGGGAAATTTGAAGCAGCTCATACTTCTTCTATACTGGGAAAAACCAGACTAGCCTTTTCAGGACTGTTGTCATTGTCTAAAGGTTTTGTCTGTCAACATAATTTGTTCTCGTCAGGCGTGTCACGACTTCCGTTGGCTCAGACATGATTGTCAATCTGAAATTATTGCTCTTCTCACTACCATTCGATGCTCATTGCAGAGTTGATAATTGTACAGATGAGTGCTGAATTATTTGTGCAGCATGTCTCCTATCTACGTCTTATCTCATAGTAAAGAAAACAATGTTAAGAGACGGTATTCGTGAGTAAAAGCTTAACCGCGTTGAAATCTCCACTATTTTGCTATTGGGTTGAGCCTTGATTTTCATTACACTAAATCTTGTTTAACATATAATTGGAGAGAATATTATTGGCGAAAATTCATTTTTTTGTAAAACTGCTCTCATCAAATCACTTTACTTTCCTTTTAAGTGTCAAGAATTCATGTTGTCAATTAGACTGTAGTAGAAAATAGAAAGAAAGAAAACATTACCAAAATATACTGAAAATAAACATCTTGTATCATTAATTGAATAAATTTGCCTTTGGACCTTCTACTTCCCCTTGTCCTTGTGCACTGTTACGAATGAATAAATTAAATTCCATCTTGTTAATTTGATTATATTTGATTTTGCCCATGAAATTTGACTTATCTCATCAATGTCAATTGAGTATCAACTGAGAGATGAGGCTGTTTATATGAAATAGCATAAGGTACTATTCTGTTTATCGTTATTATAGTATTTAAGGGAATTACTCATAATTTTGCAACATCAAAATTACGAGTGATGGTTTTCATGGTTCAATTTTGAACTATAAGTGTTTGTTCCAACCATTAATACATTTCGTTTCCGTTCCAGGAGAACACGATGCGTGTGTTTAACGTACTTCGTTTGCGTGCCACCAATCGCAATGACGAAGAAGACTACAAAAGTTTCCGCTTGTTCATCAAGAACCAACTTTACTCGCAGTTCAGAGTAAGACTTCTGAGCACTTCTAGTCTATAGTTATTTGCAACTGACTCTCGATTTTTGAATCTCTCAGAAAAAAAATAAATTTACAAAAGTTTTCATTTTAACAAATCTAAGTACCTATCATTGCCAAATATCTATTTTTGCCTGCGATTTACTTGTGGTCTGTTCACTAACGACGACAGGGAACAATATAGTGTATTAACACTTGACTGCAGCTGGTAAAACTGAAGTTTAATATTTAACTCAAATTTAAAGTCAGTTGTAGTAAGCAATGTTGAAAATAGCAAACAGTAACTTTATCATGCCTTCATTTGGTTTTGATTTAGTATTTATGAAAATTGAGTTGGTGTTCACTGGTCGGCCAGCAGCATTATGAAAACTCCTTCAGTGATCACCAGTAGCTCATGTCACAGTCAAAGTGTTAAGACTACACAGAATATGAGTAGCACACAAAGTGGGAAGGAGGAGTTACGTAAAGGTAAGTTGAAGCTTCCAGCGTCTCCTGCAGCTCTGTTGTACAATTGAGGACATATGCATATTTTTAGTTGTATTCTAGCTTTACTAAAGCTAGGCACTTCAGTTGGTTTACTCTTCTCTTTGTCAAAAAAGGAACTCATGCTCGAGTGATGTGTTCATACTATGTAATAATTCTGTGAAAGTTTGGGAATTTTAACTGGAGTGCTAACTTTTATCTTTATGGCTTAACACACCCGCACTCCTGATTAATTTAGGTCCTTTTGAAATGCAGAAAAAATACTATTTTGCATGAAAATACTTCATTTTCTACTAAAGTTTATTCTTTGGTTAAAATGAGGGATGAAGAAGACCATCAATATCTGTCTAATTAATTTAATGAGAAAATCACGCTTCAAATAATATAGTTGCTTGCTAGCTGATCAAAAATGCAAGAACTTTAATAAAAAAAATGGAAAAAATTTTTGAGGAAGGTTGATGTGAACAAAGTTGGGACTTCGAAAATTCTTTGGGCATGCTTGAAATGAGCATTTCTAACTGGGTTACGGGCATATTACTCAAATTGACAGCCGCGATTGTTATTCGTGTGTGTGTGTAAGCATTCCTTGTCTTCCTTTCTTTCTCGGACATTTTCTCTCGTATTCAAATTTTGAGAAAAGGGCGAGTGACAGTGAAAAGGGACAACTTTCTCTTGGAAGAAAGTCTTGGTGTCAGGTAGGCATTCTTGATCTTAAAGCTACTGTGTAGAAAATTAGAAGTAGAAAGGTGATTTTTTTTAATTCTTTCTTTTCTTTAGAGGAAGGCCAGGAAAGCACGAACACTTCACCTAATCTCTTTCTATTGTTCCATTAATTTCACAGTAGTTGGAAGAAAACTTACCGTGTTGTCTAGTTCATTGAAAACTGATTGATTTTTGATGTTTGGTGCTGGCACAAGTTCTGCGTCAAATTTGCTTCTTTAGATAACAGTACATTTTTTAAGGACGTGAAACGTGTCTTTGTGCGAGTAATTCAAGTCATTTATGCGATTTTATTGAAGAGGATATGTTTAACCTATGACAAACTGTTAATTGTTCTTCCGTTTACAGCGCCAAGACAAAGAGCTGGCCAAGCTAGAGAAATACAACCTGTCCACAGAAGAGATCAGGGAGACGTTATCGTTCGTGCCCAAGGAGAAGAGACCTGAAATTATCCACCAGGAATACTTGGACTTGGAGGCCAGGCTCTCGGCCATCGTGGACAAACTGCCTGCTCTCTCTGAAGAAGAAAAAAAGCTGCTTGCTCGGTGAGCTCTGCTTGGTGTTGCTGGGCGTAGAGTAGAAGTGAGTGCGAAATGTAAAGACTTTTCTGAGGAGTTCAAAGTCAAGAGATTTTTCAAGAAATCTACTCGAGGTGAAAGAGTTTCGGCGAAAAATGGAGACTGTGTCTTACTGTTAGGTGATGGCTTATCTTTAGGTTTATAAAATGGAGTACCTGTTAATAATGTGCCGCAGCATTAGGAGCTGATGGTAAGAAGAGTATCGTCAATAGTGTTTCGTATCCTTTCTATGTTCCTTGTTCTGTTTTGCATTGTAAAAACGAAGATTTAATGTGATGGCAATTTTTAAACCGGTTGATCAGTTAAATTAGACACTTCATATTTCAACTTAATTTTGGAGTTTATACGTAATGCATCGAGAATCGAAGAGCTGTGACGTAATGAGCCTGTCTTGTGTGATGTCTAAGGATTTTCAAGTAAAACCTTTAAATTTCAAATAAACCCGTTGTCATGGGATGGTAATTCTTTGAGTTTCAGTGGTGTAATATTTTCTTAAATGTTGCTCACAGGAGGACCTGCGTATTGCGCGAGTAGGTCTGATTTTAATAAGTTCAATTTTTTATCAGTCTTGATACTGTTGCGAGAAATATTGCCGAACATGGGCATTTTTCCATGGGTCCTTTACATACTTGTATATGTGAAGATTCTTGTAATTTTCCTAGCAGTATTGCTTTTTGTTATACTGGCATTGTCTTGTTGATAAAAGTGTGAACGCTTGTGAGGCTCGTATTGCTGTTACGTGCCTTTGCCCTGGTTTTTGGGAAAAATTGTGTTACAATAAAGTTTAGATACTAAATTTGGAATTGCTCATTACGAAAGCTTGTTTGCGAGGGAATATGCTGGGAAGCTGAAGAAATTGAACTGACAATTAAAAAGAGCGACTTAATCGTGATGGAGTGTCATTTCCGTTGTCATGAAAAAAGAAAGCATCGGTGAGATGTGCCGTGTTGCTGTGGGGACTGCGTGGCACTGCTGTTGAGTGCCAAAAGGTAGATGTTGGTGTCGGCATTTTTGTGACGCGAGACCGACGAGGAAAGCAGCTCGATTATGAACCAATTAAATTTGAATTAGTAACCCTGTCGATTTAATATGGGATTAGAAATCAGGAGGCGTATGGAACGATTTTACCATGTGAATCTGTAACAGTGATTGGGTTTTGTATACATTCGGCTGACTTGTGCACTGAGAGGAAAATAAAATATTTTTGATATCGTTGAAACTCCATAACTGCCATTGAAATAATATAAACTTTATACTTTTGCCTAGGTCCAGGAAATTGGCTTCTAAAACGTGTGGCTATAGAAGGTCGTTCGTTGTACTTGTGCTATGGTAGATTATGGAATAGTCATGCTATTAGTTGAAAGACTAGAAAAAAGCATAATAAAAGAAACTTTTTTGTTATTCTGCATCAGACTTGAAAACTATGTAGAAGGCGTAACAGCTAAAATAAGCACTAAGGCGTAGGAAAAAACCTTGAAGGAAGTAACATACTTTAAAACTGAGACATGAGCTTCACTTTTACGCAAATAAAGTTGCTGTCTTTCAAAGTGAAGTAATTTTGTTGTACTTGTTTCACTTCAAGTGTGTCTAAGCATCTCTTCATGAATGTCTGACCCCAATACTCACTGTTGGAAGTACAATCGGGCGAAGCCTTGATAGGTTTCCTTTTCCCAGTTCTTTATTTAAAAAGTGTAGTAACCTACAGACAAGCTTTGCGCTAGCTGTCTTTACTCATGAAGGGTTTCTAGCAGTGGCTGAAATTTTGAACTTTGTTGCGTGTATTTTGCCTGAGACTCGTTTCCCATGTTTTTTTTCCAATTGATAATTTTACATGGGTTTTCTTCAGGGATCCCTTTCTTTACACTGACGCTCGTTTTTTAACCCAACTCATTTGATTAAATTTTGTTTGGCTTGAAATTTTGTATGCGTTACAATATTTTCTTATTGGCATCTGTCACAACCTATATCGAAATCGTTGATGGTGGCAGACCTTCCAAGGGGGCCTTTGGCTGCCCGTGCTAACAAAGTGTGCGTGGATCTGTGGATGATCTCTTCAAAGATCAACTGGGGCTCTTATAAGATGACAAAATGTGGGTGGAAGTTAAAACGGTTTTTGCGATGGATGTTGCTATGTCTCCATAATGGTAATTGTGATGAACTTTGAATAGAGATTATATAATGTGCTTTTGCTGAAATGATGTGAATGTCGTATTTTTGTCGTACTACTACTACTACTACTACTACAGACCTTCCATGAAAATACTTCGGGATTTTTTCAATTTCATTATTCTCTCGAGCTTCCCTCAAACTCCTGAGCCAAATTTACGGTAGTAAATTCAAGCACTAAGGCGAAATTAAAACATGTTATTAATTTTGAGCATATATTTATTTTACCTACTCAACATTTACATTTACACATAATTTATGGGCATTCTTCCAAGGCAGCTAGAGTCCTGCATATTAGAGAGTCCGTACAGAAGATGTTTAGTTCCTTGAAATTTTACTGAAGTTTCGTGACTAAAATATTTATTTGAAACCATGAAGCGTTGAAAGACATGGCCGATACCTTTTTGCAAGGAAGATAAGTTTTATGAAGCAATGAATTTCTTCGCTCCTGGAATTTAGTCTGTGACATCAAATGTGAGATTATCCCCTGAACTTGTACATGTAACTCGGATATGTATTCTGAGGTTCAAGGCAATCTTGCTCGTGAAAATCTTGTTCAAGAGAATTTGGTGGAGTTTAGTGTAAGAACCAAACTTGATTTCTTTAGTGTAATTTTTTGCTTGAAATTAATGTGGATTTTCCTCGTTTAATCAATATTGTGTCTGTAACGAATACTAAAAAGTGATTTATTCTTTCTATCATTAAAAAGTTGAATTTATTTAGCAGTAAAAATTTTTGCCATAAATCTGTGTTCAAATAATATTTATTCGTTGTAAACTTTTTGGAAAATAACGTATGTGGTGGAGCACTTCCAAAAATCCGAGCACTGACTTGAATATTTTCTGCGATGGACGTTAATAGCTGCGTACGGCTCGAATCTCAGTAATCACGTTTATCAAGAGCTGTTCTCCATTCTTTGAATGAGCTGAGCTGTGCAGCACAACTGAGCTAAATTCGTATTTGGATTTGCTTCGTCACCTTCTATCATCAAATGGATCTTGGGTTGAAAAGTAGATTGCGCTCTATTACCATTCCTATTTTAGAGTATTTTTGTGTGTAGTGTAAGCCATATTACGTTCAGTTTGTGAATGTGTTGTCATATTTACCATGGAGAATCATGGCTGACGATACCATGAATGCTCAAGTTTCTTCATCGTTCTCTACGTCAATAAAAGTTTTGCAGTGTTTGCGAGTCCTTTCTCCCCTACCACAGCTCATGGCTCACTAAATCTACAGGACTGCGTGATATTGCCGCATAACTTAATGTGTGAAATTTTCGAAATGACTTTACATTGGGCACCTATCAATAATGTGACATGACTTTACTTGATGATAATGAGCGTGATAATTTGCCGCATAATTTTACGTGATATTAATACTCGTGATAATATTGGAACATGACTCAACGTGATAATGCACGTGATAATATTGCCTCATGACTTTATGTGATGATAATGCACGTGATACTGCAACATGACTCGGAATTAGCGCTCTCAGGGAAAAAATGTGAGGGCCCGAGCTGAGAGTTAGGTAGGCCTCCTTTTTTGTTCAAATAGAATAGGTTATTGTTTTGTTACGGACCATCTTTTTTGGTTCACTGCTGTCCTGTTTCTCAGCACCTACTTTCTTCTTCAACTTTTTTCTTGTTTCATGAACTTCTTTCCTAGCTTACTGTTTCTGTGCACCTTGTGCATAGATTCCGCGTTCCCTCAACTCCATACTAAATGGTGCCTTCCTCTTTCCTCTCTTAGAACATCTTTGTCGTGGTTAAGGGAGGCTAAAACTTTCTTATATAATAATAATTATAATAATAATAATGCAACATGACTCCATGTGGTAACTTAACGTGACTACATGGCTCTGTACGTGACAATATGCAACACAACTTTACGTGATATACTTGCAATTTTTGCCCGCCGGTAACCTGCTCTGAAGGCGGTGAAATTGATATACCTTTTCTTTGTGAAATATTCTTTGATAAAAATGAGAAGCCTCTTTTGAAGTATTTTTTCGAATGATATGTTACGTTCCTGCCCTGAGTAACATCATCTGAGCCTCGTGTCAGATGAGCCCAATCTGTGTTTGGTCTCATATTTGCTTTGCAAACAGATTGTTTGCAGATTGTTTGTTTGGTGATTGTTTTACTTTTTGTGAACTGGTTGCATTGAAGATGATTGATTAGTTTGAGAGATTGTACCAAAAGAAATTGTATCTCAGCGTACATTGAGAGCTGCACTCGGAAGCAGTCTGAGCGCCTCTCAGGGGGGTATGCTGACGTGTCTCACCTCGTCAGGATGCCTTGGGGACTTGGCGCTCCTCGGAGGTGACCCTAGCTACTCACAGAGATAAACAAGTTATCGTAAACTAGTGTATGCCATACGTCAAAAACGACGGGATTCTATATTTTCTTTGAATAAGTCTTCCAGATGTGAGTGACGAAGAAATATATCCATCCTAATTGTAATAGAAACTCATATCTCAAATACGGTCCTTTAAGCACCCTTAAGGACATGACAGAGAGACGAACCAAACAAGCAGTAACCGTGCATTACTATTGATTAATTATTACTACAAACATGTAATTCACAAATTTAATGTGTTCATGAGTGTTCAATTGTAATAACATAGGAGAAATTGCACACAAAAATATATTATTTAATTTAGGAAGACACCTGGCGTTTTATTTTATAAGGATTGATGCAAGGTTTATTGACCATCAGCATCTTCTTACCTAATAATACCCTTGGATAATACCCTTACCTAATAATACCCTTGGTTTAATTATCTGTATACTTGTTATGGGAACTAGCGCTCCCAGGGGGAGAATGTGAGGGCCCGAGCTGTGAGTTAGGTAGGCCTTCTTTTTGTTGAAATAAAATATTTTTGTTATGTTAGGGACCACATTTTTTCGGTTCACTGCTGTCCTGTCTTTCAGCACCTACTACTGTCTTCTTCAACTTTGGTCTTGTTTCATAATCTTCTTTCACAACTAACTGTTTCTATGCCTTTCTGCGTAGATTCCGCGTTTCCTTAACTCCATACTAAATGGTGCCTTCCTCCTTCCTCTCTTTGGATCGCATTTGTTGCTGGGTAGGGAGGCTAAAACTAACGACTAAACTAATCTAATCTGTATACTTGTTTGGTGTCCCCTTCTTCCGTCTCTTTGCGACGCTCATGAGGATGCTTAATGACCGTATCTGTGATACGAGTTTCCCAGGGGGACAATGTGAGGGCCCGAGCTAAGAGTTAGGTAGGCCTTCCTTTTTGTTGAAATAAAATGTTTTTGTTATGTTAAGGACACCCTTTTTTCGGTTCACTGCTGTCCTGTTCTTCAGCACCTACTACTTTCCTCTTCAACTTTGGTCTTGTTTCATGATTTTCTTTCACAACTTACTGTTTCTATGTCTTTCTGCGTAGATTCTGCGTTTCCTTAACTCCCTACCATATGGTGCCTTCCTCTCTATCGATTGCTGGGTAGGGAGGCTAAAACTAACGACTAATCTAATCTGTGATACGAGTTTCACCTATGACCAAGTGCAAGAATATTTCAATCGTGACTACTATTAGGATGGATTTTTGTTCGTCATTCACATCTGGAGGATTTTTTTAATGAATATATTGAATCCCATTTTCGACGGGTTGTGTGTACTAGTATGCTTGATACCTTACAGTCGACAATACTGGCTTTATTTCCACTAATGTTGGGTCTTCTGTTTCGTAATTTAAAGTTCTCGTTTATCCTTCGGAGAATTGACATGAAATCTGCGCCTCCAACGCTATGCAAGTGGGTCGTGAGCTTTTGAGATGGTTTTGTTTCGAGGTGTTTTTTGTTATAGTTGGAATGCCCTGCAATGACATGCTAGATCAATTGATGAATTCATTTCAGTTTAATAATTTCATTTAAAATTTGAAAGTAACGTCACCACGGAATGGTGTACTTTGCATTCTCTTGGCATCAGTACATATAAATGAAAATATACTTCAGAAAACATTTACTGAATTACTCAGTAAACGCAGAGAAGCGTCACTCGATGAGTGTCCTGCAGAATTAGGCGTAATGCTAGTGAGTGGTTCGGTTTGTTTTGGGTCACCGGCGAGTCAATGTCTTTCGGTAGTGTCAAACTGCGATGGCGAAAATGGGAATAAGAGTACACGAAAAAAACTTGGACTGAACTCTGAATGCAGTTATGAAACGCCAATATAACGTTTTCTTTGGTAGAACTCATAGTTAAATGATCATGTTAAGAACTCTGAGAATCGCCTTCATAATATTTTGAGACTAACGTTATGATCTGAATTTCAGCAACACAGCCATAATTTCTCTAGTGTCCTGGATTTTTGAAGTTATTCATTTTAGTAAAAGATTGCACTCTCAACCTTTTCTGTCATATGCATTACAGCTGACGGAGAAAGGGTGTTATTTTCTACTTAAAGTGTAAATTTTCCCTCTTCCTATTGTGTGACATCTGGATTTATTTATCATTTTGCAGACGAACTCCGGTTCTCTTGATCAGAACTGCATACAATTATTTGAAGAGTTTTCAGTTTATATTTAAGGAAAAAAAATGGAGTCAACTTCCAGAGCAAGTGAGTGTTGTTTGTGTGGCGCGGTGTGCTCATCTCACACAGCGCTGCATCGCCATCACGTGGAGCATCACACAGTCGAGGAAATGTCGGCGGCGCTATTGAGGCGTTCATTGTTGGGTAATCGCCGCGGCAAGAATAGAAGGCGGTCAAGAAAATTTTCTGCAAGCTGTTCTTCGAAAAAAGAGCCCGTGAGTGAGCGCAATGCGGGAAATTTACCTTCGAATATCCGCGTCTCGGAACACTTCAGTTCTGAAGTGGGTGCATCCCAAAGGAAGCGATTCAAGTGTGATGACGAGAAATGTGGATTTACAAAGGACACTCAAGAACATGGCGAACTGGTTAGCTGTTATGGTATTGATGTCATAACGGGAGAGAAAACAGCCAATTCGTGTCGTATGGGAATTAAAATATTTGCTGAAAAAGCTGAGAGCAGTACTGAAGTGAGAGAAATTGGCAAACTTGAAGGACGTAGCGATCAAATTCCTCTTGATTTTGGAACTGGAGCGAAAAAGTACACTAGTGCTGATAGCAAGTTATTTGGGCACGCTGAGAGTGGCAGAGCCTCGCACGTTTTGTTGGCGGAAGATTCTAGTGACATTGATACCACGGATTGCTGTACGCCTAAGAGCTTAACAGAAGAGTGTAGATGTAATCGAAGGTTAAAAAATAGCTGTAATTCTTCAAATAATAATTATTTTTTAAACAAGTCGAACGGTAACTCAACATCCAAGGGGAGGCGTTTGCCTGGTGTTCCTGCACAGGAAATCACTTTCTCGAGTCACACCAAACCTACACCTGACCACTCGCCAGAGTTGTTGGAAATTTCTGAAAAAAGTTGGTGCAGCAACTTGAATATTTGTTGTTCAGAAGCGCGACCGCAAGACGTTTCTCATCATAATGATCAAGTTTCCTGTGAATCACGACCTACGAGTGTTCCTGGTGCCAGTCATGTGCTGGCTATTAGCAGTGAGCAGACCTTAGATGTCGCTAGTATACGCTGGCAAAATTTTTCTCCAGAGAACAGTCGAATCGAGTGCAGTAGTGAAGGGTATTTGAAATCGTGCTTGGGGAAAAAATTACCCGGTTTGTGCTCCTCGTCAAACGACTCTGTGAAGAATGTTCCTCGGGATTCTCAAGGATGTCACGAGGAATGTTCTGATGTAAATCTATCAGTACCAGATTTATTTGATGATTCAATCAAGAATGCCGAAATCGCTTGTGACGCGGAAACGAAAAAAATTCATATGCCTCTCGTAAGCGGCAATCCCTCGCACTCTTATAAAGAAAGTACCAACTTGAATGCTGTGCCACACGGATCGTTTTGCCTTGCTAGCTCAGATACACAAAGATCGCCTGAATTTTCAACCCTGCCACCAACAACCGAAAGTACTTCAAATTTATCGGTACCGAACCGATCTCCAGCTTACGAAGACAAGAGTCGTGACCCCAACTCCATGAATGTGATTAGCTTTTGGACGCAAAACTTGTGTGAGAAAAGCGATGACGAACTGACCTCCAATGAGACACTTTTCCCTGCTCCACAGAAAATTATGGGACAGATGATGAGTGATATGGCCTATTTTGAAGATGAATGGCCAGAACTTGGAGACGATATTACTTTGATTGACGATGAAGAACTCCTCAGCAGCTTGGGTGAGTGTCAACTTATTAATTTTTGCTTGAAGTGGTTAATTTTTTACATTAACCCTTTAACATCAGCATTTTTATGCTCATATTACTGTTATTATAACCACCATCATTTGACTTACTTTGGCATCAGTTAGTGGCCGACATTAAAAGGAGGAAAGAGCTGGAACTTTGCAGTGAACTCCAAAGAACACACTATGAAACAAATATAAAAAGAAATACAATATATTGAGGCTATTTTCAAAAGTGTACAGATAAGTCCACCTGGACGATAAAGGGTTGATTTCAAACCTAATTTTTGATTGCTCTGATTTATCTTTTGACTGCTCGTAGTCTTTCACATAACACCTTAGTTATTGTACCAGTAATCTAGGATCTGGAAGGGTGAGATGAATCTCAACGCATGTAATGGATACAAATAAAATGGCGAACGTTAACGTTAGGTTAGGACCAAATGAAATTGTAATTGAGTGTCGTTAACTGGATCAAAATGAACATCCGCTCATCCATATCGGATGTCAAGGCGTTGGTCAATAGCGAGACGTAGTTTGCATTTTAAACGTATGATAAACCCGCAGCTATAAATATTTCATGGTTTTATATCAGCCGTAACAAGTTTTTGTCGCCTTTTCTGACGATGGATCGTCTCCTAAATGCCAACGATAATATTGTTGGCTGTAGGCTCCACTGATTAAGAATTCAAGTTTAAGTAAGAGATTTACTTCAGCGTTGGTGATAATTGCATCGTTACACAAATTGAACGCTGACTTTAAGCAAACAGTAGAGATTATTGCTATGCGTGACTTTTTTCTGTAGAAGGGTATCAGGTATTGCAGATTTCTAGCTATTTTTCACAAATTACAATTTTCGTAAATGTTTTGAGCTTCCTGCCGAAAATTTATTTATAAATTGTATTGCCGTGAATAACATTCACTAGCCATTTAATTTATTGTAAAATATGCTCTGCCATAAACTTTACATTGTTTCAATGATGACCAGTCACTAAGATCGACAGAGTGAGGCCGCCACACGAGAATCAAATGGCAATGTTTCGTCGCAATCTTCTATAAATTCTTACCATTCTTCCAACGCTACGAACGGTCACATTTTGGCCGGTCATGAGCTTCAGGGGAATTTTTGGCTGCGGTTTCGGCATAATTTAGTTACAAAAAATACGGGGGATCCGGTTGTTATGAGCTTCTCCTGTTGAATTTAGGAGAAATTTTTGAAACTGGCGCATCAAAAAGACAAAAAAAGCCTAATTCTTTTGTTTTCAATCTAACATTTATCGTTACAGGTTATTTCTATCATCGCTCTTATCTCGTGACTATGGAAATAAGCTTGTGTGCTTTGTTTTAGATACAAATTCTGGAAATGGTGTTCTCACTCTGGGATTATGAGCGTTGATTTATTGCGTTCAAAATACTTGATAACAATTTGTGGAAAGTAAGAAATGTGTATTAACGACGAAACAAAGTTTGACTGTGATGAAGCTGAGAAGTTCAGCAGCAATGATGCTCTGTCTAGAAATCAATATCTGGATCTATTGATAATATTGAAGGGGAATTAGCGCTCCCAGGGGGACTATGCAACGCCTGAGCTAAAGGTTAGGTAGGCTTTCTTTTTTGTTGAAATAGAATAGGTTTTGTTTCGTTATGGACCATCTTTTTTCGGTTCACTGCTGTCCTGTTTTTCAGCACCTACTACTTTCTTTTTCAACTTTTTCTTGTTTCATGAACTTCTTTCTTAGCTTTCTGTTTCTGTGCCCTTTCTGCATAGATTCCACGTTTCTTTAACTCCATACTAAATGGTGCCTTCTTCCTTCCTTCCTTCCTCCCTTCCTTCCTCCCTTTGGATAGCTTTTGTTGCGGATAGGGAGGCTTAAACTTACTAATAATCTGATAATATTGAATTTAAATGTGAGTTAAATTACGGAGATTTTCTCACGTATCCTTGTTGAATAAAAATTTGTTTAGGCATTTTTCCTCGATTGCGAGATAATACTGCCCTAAACTAATAAACTAACCACGGCACATACGCTAGTCTACCATAGGGCTGGGAAATATAAAATCTCCAGCGACAATTTAGGGCTTGCGAATGTGACGAAAGATTTTAGAATCTTTGGAAGAGATTTCCACGTGTTCTTTTTTTAGCTGATTATTTTTTAATTTGGAAAACCTATTGTTCACAAATCGTAACAAAATCGGCAAACGTGTGACTGCTAGTTGTATAATTCTGTCAAGCTAAGTTATGAATTTGGTAACGAAACATTACGGACCGGTAATGTACCATAGTGTTCATGCGATGAGAACTCAATCACACGGAGCTTGGAATTCGGCCAACAGAGCAGGTGACGTAAAATTGTCTCATGAATATCTGTGCGTTAAACACTTCTGTATTGGATGAGACCTGAGCTCTTCCCGGGAGAGCCATGCCGTCATGACTCGAGCATTAGGCGCTTTGAAGCGACTGCCAATGTTCTGTCGGTTTCGTTGCAGAGCGCGATGTGCAGTTTGTTTGATGTGGTGTTGCGATACAGAGACGAGGGTGGGTTAGGACCCCCTTCCCAGACGCTGAGGGACTCTCAACCCCCGTACACATTTAATAGTATTATCCTTTATGCTCGCGTACACCTGCATACCAGACTTGGAGAATAAAAGAGTTAGCAAGATTAACACGAATTTATTGGGAAACACGTGGATAAACACACAAGGCATGGGGACGAAATGATTTGAAATGGCACAACGGCGTCAATGAAAAGTACGTAAGTTTCTACCGCCGCAAATATTTAAACACGACCTGACACAAAGGTGATGCTTACCGAAAATTCGAGTTACACACACTCCATCGCTGACAACGATTTACTCATACACAAAACAGCCAGCTCCACAGTAACACAAATCATAATATTTGCGAGAATAACACATCACGATTTAACCTGGAATTGTGACACGGTGTCGAACCATACAACGGGAAGTCGATCCTCGACTAAATAAACACAGGAAATCGATTGCCTATAAAATTAGATGAATCTTCGCGAAACTTTGAAAAGCACTTATCTGTGTGCTGATCTACATCTGAAATTGAACTTCTATCACCACCTAAAGAGCTCTCACAACTATAAAACACTCGCCCTTTTGATAATAAATGATTCACTGATGGACATTCACTGACGATGCTGTTGCTCACTGCTGATGTTCCGCGTCGTTCACTGCCGATGTTATTGCTCACTGCTGATGTTCCGCGTCGCAGCTTAGGCTTGCTGCTGGCGTAGGCTGATCTCTTGCTACCTCGCTGCAGTGGTGCCCTCCCCCGCTTCTTTCTACGGGCAGCTGATCCCTTGAAGCGGTTGTGAGCTGATTCATTGTAGTTTCATGCGTTGAACTTTGCAGTGTTGGTGAGCGATCTCAACTGTTTACCATTTGCAATGTTGACGACTGCCGCTGAAGTTGATTGTGAGTTCGACCCCGATGCACAGATGTTGATTGCTCTTGGTTGAATCTCCGACGCGTTTATTCATGACGATCCCCGATGCGAGGCTGGTTTACTTCGATTAGGCTTCCTTTGTAAGACGGTGCTCCAATGACTTCCGACGTCCAACGTTGTTTTATGTGCCTCGAATTATTAACTTTCAAGTTGCAGTTGGGTATAAGGCCAGCCGACGAGGCTGGCCTATTGTGTAGAACACCCTCAGACGTGAGACGTCGTGCGCAGTCTCTCACGTGTGTTCAAAAATTCCTCTCGAGGCTTCATCTCGCATCCTTATATGTGTTTCGCTTCCCTCTTTCGAGATCGTTCTCGACGCTTCCATTCTACAGAGGCAGCATCTGCAACCTCATTGGCGGAATCCTTGCTTATTCTGACGTCTGGGACTCTCATTGGTGCGTGTTGAGACACACCTTCTTGCGTCATAGCTTTGGCGAGCTGTGATTGGCTCCGGTTGTGCGGGCCTGTGTTCAGACGTCACGTCCGCCTCCTTGCCCTGCAAAGCCTCGGCTTGTATCGTGCGTGTGTTCGTGTGTGCGTCGTTCTCTATGCCTGCGCTCGCCGCACTTGAGGCCGCGACATCTGACACGCCTACCTCTACCCCAAACAATCGCCGCTTGTTTTTCCGACCGAACAGTGACGAATTGTCCTTACACACACGGATAAACTTTGGTCGACATTCTCACGCTCGAGAATAACAGTGATAACGGTTTTTTAGACATTTCCTAAAGCGAAGTATTTTCCAAAAATTGCACGAGTTAAGTATTTCCCCACAATACCCGCATCGCCCCAGAAAAATTTGTGCCAACTTGCAAAGTTGGTGCAAATTTTCATCCGTTAATTTAAATTATAACCGTGACGTACCCTTTACGTTAAAAATTTAGAAAATATTCGCCCCCATTTTTCAATCCCTTCGCTTTTCCCGACATGAAAATATCCTTACATATCACCTCATCATTTACCTTCTTGTAACACGGCGATGTTGACGCATTTATAAAAGGTTCATTAATGCCTGACACACACACTACATAATTGAAACACACATTTCTTATACACATTATTATAGAACGCAAGGAGAAAAGAACACATCAAAGATAACTCATAAATCGGACAACCTCAACGCACAAATAAAACGCACACGACATATTATTCTCGACTTGCTCTCGACAAATTCATCGACATGGATAAACATATAAATTAGAGATCGAAAATCGGCGAATTTGTTACAAGCAGAGACATCCTTTCAGCTTTCTCGGTTGCAATCCACCCAAAAACACAATCTCAATGGAGGCAATTTTCCAACCTCAACTCTTTTCTTCATCATAATTATTATTTCCTCCTGTGGTTCAAAAGTAGACGTTTTCCTTGCAACAAAAAACTTGCTGTTGCTCCTCCTGCGCGCCTAGCTTCAGCTTGTTGTTGTTGTTCCTGTGACTTGCTGCTCCTCGGCTTGCTACTGATCCTCGGCTTACTACCGACCCTGGCTCGCTACTGATCCTGGGCTTGCTACTGATCCTGGGCTTGCTACTGATCCTGGGCTTGCTACCGATCCTGGCTTGCTACTGATCCTGGGGAGGGGCCCCCTGCTGAGAATCGAAGTTACTGAAGCTTTCCATTAAAAATTCATCCTTGTCGTCACGTGAACTCGTGGAAAATTCCGTAGATCCTCGTTGCGTCAAATCGCGGACAAATGCTGTAGATTACTGCGTCGATACGCGTTGGACTCCCACGTTGGAGCTCATAAGCTCTTTCATTGTAAACAAAAAAAAAAGCACATTTACTTACGAAGACCTTCAGGTTTGTTCTCAGTCAGCT
Organism: Morinoia aosen; assembly: GCA_030386875.1. Lineage (NCBI taxonomy): Eukaryota > Metazoa > Arthropoda > Malacostraca > Amphipoda > Talitridae > Morinoia > Morinoia aosen. The sequence goes on from CM059566.1 coordinate 56,827,493, forward strand.
TGTCGACTAGCATAACGTAAAACCCCCGAGGTTCGCGTTAATGGTTAATGATCTCCTTCCGAAAATACGCGTTTGATTGTCTAACATGGTTACTTGGTAATCGAGAGACAGCGCATTCCGTAAGAAATGTTTCCTCGGTTTCCTTCAAATCTGCCTTGAGTGAGGCGGACGTGAGCTACGCGAAGAATTCCTACATACATACATAAATATTTACTTTCGGTATCCTCAACCAACTCTAGCCAAAGCCGAAATTCGTTCGACGGTGTTACTAATCAGTTGAATCACCTAAATATTCCGAAGAAAATAAAATATTCTTGCTCATGACGTACGAACTAGCAGGAGAATTGCCTGGTAGGCCGAAATCCTGAATACGCATCAATGAAAAAAAACACATATACATTGGGTATTGTCAAGGCGTCTAACTTTACGTTATACTCTGCCGCGAAGGCTTTTCTAACGATCAGACATTATGACAACACCGACACACAAGAGAAAAATTACACATAAATTGGGTATTGCCAGATCATCGGACTTTACGTTATACTCGGCCGCGAAGGCTTTTCTAGCGATCCGACATTAATGACAACACCGACATACATGCAAGAAAATAGACATGACATAAAAATTTATTCAATTCTCAGCCCCAGAGACAGTGCAGCACATTTAAATGATTCCACGTTGCCGCAAGATTATATAAACAATGAATACACAGTGTGTCATCACTCTGTTGGACTTACCATTATACTTTTGCTGAGAACAGCCGTTCTGATGATCTAACATCCTGATAACACACACAAAATGAAAAAACATGATGATTACCCTAATTCTCAGCCTTTGAGAAATTGCACAATTGTTATTCAATGATGTCATTTTCTTAGTCGTCCTTCAATTACTACGCATTTAATTTAATGCTACTGATACCATTCAATATACATTCTTTCCATGTTCTCACAACATCCTACATTCTTGCGTTCCGTAATACCACACTAGAGTCTTAACCACATCAGCTTGAACGTACCGACAAATTTCTTAATTGCGCGTGCTACCCACAAAGCAATAAAGTTCCGGCAGAGGCTCTCTGCTGCGCGGTCCGTCCCTCTCACATACATTCTCGATGAAGATTTCACTTGTACCATCCAGTCGCTATGCATTTTCAATTTTTTTTAACGCCATAAATCAATTCCTTTGCAGAAATTACACTCCATCTTGAATATTGAGCATTTTCGTACTAGAAAATAAACATATCCTAATGAAGTTGATAAGTACATCGTTATTTGTGCAAACACACTCTCGTCATTAGTCACGATTGAATTTCAATTACTGACGAAGCGGTCAACACAGTTTAATCAAAGTTGATACCTAATCATGTTAACATTCAAAGTATTATAGTGTGCTTCCGTCCCTCCAAGCTCGTGCTCAACCATAGATGGCTCGTTTGAATTACTTTGTTGATCAGGCAAAATTTAACTCTCACGAACCTGTCTGAAGTCCGCGCACGAACGAGAAAGAATACGTAGACAAATACGAGGAATGTGAAAAAAAAAATCAAAAATACTCTGAAGAATTCTCGGGAATTTTCCGTTAAACCGATATAAATTTATATTTAAACACCAGGTAAATTACCTTTATACAATAAGTAAATCCTCCTGTTTAGGGAGACAATAATCCCAGGCGTACTCAGGAAATATTCATCTCTCACACGAGGCAATACTTTTACTTTGCGATATAATACGATGCTGAATACTACTTGAAAAATCACAGTATTTCTTCGAAATCCACGTAACTCTATTGCTTTCGCTGTAGTAGAATCCAGTGTCAGTAAGACATAATTTGCACTTCACACATGAGTATAACTTGAACATTCCTTTAGACACCGAACGACTTGAAGAAAACACACAATATTTTAATCACGCACACTAAAAATGAAATTCATTCAACAGCGACATGTAACTGATTAGACAAATTGTACTTTAATCCACGTGTTCACCTTTTAATCTACAGACCCTTAATATAATAAAAATTCCTTCCTACCTGAAGGCAGCTAGGATTGAATAATCTTAAATTACCACGCTCTACCGTCGAATTCACATCAAAAGGAAATTTTTTAAACATCATGAATTTATAAAAGTTAAGGAAGCAAAATTTTCATGCTCAGTGAATTTGATATAAAGGTATTGATTGACATATGTCAGTGCCGGAATGGATTGTATACTTGGCACTTGGGATAACTACCCAAAATATTTAATGATTTTAGTGTATTACTATTGAAGCAATTATTTAAATTCTCACTCTGATGTACTGGTGCTTTAGCATCATCCTGATGTGAATAGAAAGGGATGACGAATTTTACTTTACTTAACACACGGGCAGAGGCGTCAGTAATATCCAGGCAAATAAAATTTAGACCACGAACCAAATGTGCAGCACCGTTGAAAATTATCACTTACTTTAAACACTACATTTGATTTTTATCCTAAGCACCGTCACTTAATTCATTCAACAGTTTGCAACAAGAATTTACCACCCCATTGATAGCAAGGAAATTGATTCTCAAAATTCCCATTACTGCTTCTCAGCAGATGTCAATTTTTATAATTGAAGCACTCAGATATCAACGAGTGAAAATATGAATTATGTTGCTGAAGCTGATTGGAGAAGCTTGACGCACACGAGGCCCAAAATTTTTGCAAATTATTTATAAGTGAGGTATCATTTAAAAGAAAATTCCAACTAGATTAATTACTGAATGTCTCAAAGCCCAGATAAATGTAAACTTGTTCCAAAGATTCTCTTAAGATGAGGCGGTGTTTGCTAAATTTACGGCGTTATTCTCCAGAGCCATCGCTGCACACCTAAATTCAGTTAAACCTAATAATTGTACAGATGATATAAAATTCAACCAAAAAAATTTTTAGCACTCAAGAAAAATTTTATAGAACACAGCGTCAAGAAAATAGAGCAAGTATTCTCCTAGCAAACGCAGCAGAGCTTATCTACTGATGCACAATGATTATTTCTACTCATAACACATTCAACTGTAAATTTCCACTGAAGAATGAAGGACATTTAAATTTGATGACTCACTGCAGCATTTGACAGGATTTGATGGTTTTGGAAGTTCAAGAAAATTAGAAATGCTCAGGAAACCATGCTTCATTATTCTAAATAATTGGGGCTAGATTCGCTGTGGAAAGTTACATCAAGTCAACTCAGCATTATGACGAGCTTGAACACTTTGTGTAATACTGATGAAGTGAGTTTCTTATTTGATTTATAAAAAACTAATGTTAATGGATCACTCAGCTTCAAATGACTTAGTCTCGCTCGTTTAAATTAGCCACTTTAGGAGATGGTCTGGCTACGACCACAAGAATTTGGTTTATCGCCTTACGAGCCGTGTCCAGTGCCTGCCTGTCTCCTCAAATTCTGGGCCGTCAATTAGACGGCACTCAAAAATGCATCGAGAAAAATTTAACAGGCAGAAATTTCTATTTAACATTGAGCACTTATATGATTGAATTGACTGTTTGATCATTACACACACAAAAAAATATTTGGACACCGCATAAATCATTTAAAAAAATTCACCCATGCTGAGAAATAGATATCACGAAGCACACAATCCAATTTGCATTTCATCCTGTTACGGAACGTGGCCAAATTATGCTGCCTCTCGGATGCACCAAAAAGAAAATGTGCCAAGAAGACAACGCTATCAATTGAACTTTGATTTAATATTTTCTCAAAGAACATTAACTGAATCAACTCAGCGGCACGAGAAAACTGAGCAAAGATCTCGGAAAACATCAATTCCTCATAGCATTTCGAAATTAATGGCCATGGATAACACTTAGTCAAGTACACTTCAAATTAGGCGCTCAGATTTGGTCCGACTGCAGCTGCCAGAATCTCAATTTTATTACTCCGTCCTCCAACAGCGCGATCGGCGGTAGGCATCGGTATACAGCACGCCCGGTGCAGGCGACGGGGCACCGCTCTACGTTAGAATTTTACTCCAAAAATTGGAATGTCCACGAAATGACACGGGGTGTTTGTACTTGCAGAAAATTCTGCTTAATTATCGAGCGACTGTTTGACTGAATTAAAAGAAACAGAAATTTTTGGACAACTGAAAATGAATTCCTTTAAAATTTCCAAGCTGACATACAGACAGTACGCTTGCATAGGATAATTGATATTTTCCCTGTTGCGATACAGAGACGAGGGTGGGTTAGGACCCCCTTCCCAGACGCTGAGGGACTCTCAACCCCCGTACACATTTAATAGTATTATCCTTTATGCTCGCGTACACCTGCATACCAGACTTGGAGAATAAAAGAGTTAGCAAGATTAACACGAATTTATTGGGAAACACGTGGATAAACACACAAGGCATGGGGACGAAATGATTTGAAATGGCACAACGGCGTCAATGAAAAGTACGTAAGTTTCTACCGCCGCAAATATTTAAACACGACCTGACACAAAGGTGATGCTTACCGAAAATTCGAGTTACACACACTCCATCGCTGACAACGATTTACTCATACACAAAACAGCCAGCTCCACAGTAACACAAATCATAATATTTGCGAGAATAACACATCACGATTTAACCTGGAATTGTGACACGGTGTCGAACCATACAACGGGAAGTCGATCCTCGACTAAATAAACACAGGAAATCGATTGCCTATAAAATTAGATGAATCTTCGCGAAACTTTGAAAAGCACTTATCTGTGTGCTGATCTACATCTGAAATTGAACTTCTATCACCACCTAAAGAGCTCTCACAACTATAAAACACTCGCCCTTTTGATAATAAATGATTCACTGATGGACATTCACTGACGATGCTGTTGCTCACTGCTGATGTTCCGCGTCGTTCACTGCCGATGTTATTGCTCACTGCTGATGTTCCGCGTCGCAGCTTAGGCTTGCTGCTGGCGTAGGCTGATCTCTTGCTACCTCGCTGCAGTGGTGCCCTCCCCCGCTTCTTTCTACGGGCAGCTGATCCCTTGAAGCGGTTGTGAGCTGATTCATTGTAGTTTCATGCGTTGAACTTTGCAGTGTTGGTGAGCGATCTCAACTGTTTACCATTTGCAATGTTGACGACTGCCGCTGAAGTTGATTGTGAGTTCGACCCCGATGCACAGATGTTGATTGCTCTTGGTTGAATCTCCGACGCGTTTATTCATGACGATCCCCGATGCGAGGCTGGTTTACTTCGATTAGGCTTCCTTTGTAAGACGGTGCTCCAATGACTTCCGACGTCCAACGTTGTTTTATGTGCCTCGAATTATTAACTTTCAAGTTGCAGTTGGGTATAAGGCCAGCCGACGAGGCTGGCCTATTGTGTAGAACACCCTCAGACGTGAGACGTCGTGCGCAGTCTCTCACGTGTGTTCAAAAATTCCTCTCGAGGCTTCATCTCGCATCCTTATATGTGTTTCGCTTCCCTCTTTCGAGATCGTTCTCGACGCTTCCATTCTACAGAGGCAGCATCTGCAACCTCATTGGCGGAATCCTTGCTTATTCTGACGTCTGGGACTCTCATTGGTGCGTGTTGAGACACACCTTCTTGCGTCATAGCTTTGGCGAGCTGTGATTGGCTCCGGTTGTGCGGGCCTGTGTTCAGACGTCACGTCCGCCTCCTTGCCCTGCAAAGCCTCGGCTTGTATCGTGCGTGTGTTCGTGTGTGCGTCGTTCTCTATGCCTGCGCTCGCCGCACTTGAGGCCGCGACATCTGACACGCCTACCTCTACCCCAAACAATCGCCGCTTGTTTTTCCGACCGAACAGTGACGAATTGTCCTTACACACACGGATAAACTTTGGTCGACATTCTCACGCTCGAGAATAACAGTGATAACGGTTTTTTAGACATTTCCTAAAGCGAAGTATTTTCCAAAAATTGCACGAGTTAAGTATTTCCCCACAGTGGTCATTCAGTGTTTTTTCTCCGTGCTGCCTTTTTTTGCGCTTGTAGTCATTGTATGGAATTTCTTTTCATGTTGTCTGCCCATCTCAGGGAAAACAATAATTGTATCCATAAATCTTCTGAAAAAATCGGAATAAATCTGTTCCCCAATCTATTTCCCAGAAATCAATCTATTTCATTTATTGTATCCATAAGAATTAGCGCTCTCACAGAAAATATGTGACGTCGCAAGCTAAAGGTTAGGTAGGCCTTCCTTCTGTTGAAATAGAAAAAGTTTTTTGTTTTGTTACGGACCATCTTTTTTCGGTTCACTGTTGTCTTGTTTTTGAACACCTACTACTATCTTCTTTAAATTTTCATGAACTTCTTGCTCAACTTACTGTTTTTATGCACCTTATACATAGATTCCGTGTTCCCCAAGCTCCCTACTAAATGGTGCCCTCCTTTCTCTTTTTGTAACATCTTTGCTGCGGTTAGGGAGGCTTAAACTTACATCTAATATTCATGTTATCTGTTGAAAGGCAAAGTCACAATGTATTCGTATTCTATTGGTTTAGGTAGATATCTGATATTTAAGTGTTTATTTTTTCTACGTTGAAAATCCGTGAATTCATTGCATTTCATTTCGCAGATTTGTTCCCCAGTCTGCTGGACGATTTCGTCATCGAGCTGTCCACGCTGGAAGGCACGGGCGCCCTCACGGTGCAGCACTCAGACCGGGCATCAGCGGCTGCTCTCGAGGCTGGTGAAGCTTATTTCAACGGAAAAAAATGTCTTAGCATCGAAACGCCCTGCAAAGGTAGCGAAAACGCCAACAGCGACCTGGGTGCTGGCTTGGTTGGTGACGGTGATGTAGGTCGAAGGAATCATTTAGTAGCCGACTGCGAAGATGTTGATCGCCCTCGGGAGTTCTCTATTGGCGCTAAAAATCAAATAATGACAGATGAGCGTGCAGTTGAAGATAAATTCGAAGATGATCACAGCAATACAGATGGCTTTAACTGTTGTCACTCCTACAAGAGGCCAGGAAGTGAAGCGAGAATTGACGAGTTCGGTTTTGATAGGTGTAGCTATCCTCAGCATTTAGACCATTCTTGCCTCGAACAGCATGTGAAACCATTTGGTGGGAAGAGGCTTTTATTTGCCGATAATGAAAACACTAATCATATGTCTGGTATAAAGGTTATGGTAAGTAATAAACATATTGGTAATCGCCATGAATCCAGCTGTGAAGATGGCGTTAACCCTGTATGCCAGTGCCAGTCTGATGTGCTTACAAAAAGCTACCGCGATATGAAAGCCGAGCACGCTACTTCTTCCAGAGAGCATGGTGAAATTCGAAAACTTTTGTACAAAAATTTTGAAAATAGAATTGCTGGAAATATAGACACTATTCATGTGGCCTGTGATACGAGTAATGGTGTGTTCTCACATGCAGATGAACAAGTCTGTTGTTCTGACTTTCAGTTGGGTGAAGTGAAAGATCAGGAGAACAATAAGAATAATGGAAGTCTTACGCTTGCCAATTCAGTGACAACTGTACTCCTCGAAAAGAGTTTTGGAACAAAAAATCACCAAGAAAGAGGCTGTCATGACAAGGTTGGAAGTTCTGGAAATAAATGCGCTTTGAATTCAAGCGTGGCACTCAGTGTTCAAGGATTCTGCGAGAGGTTGAATAAAGGCGACTGTTCTCATCGTCATAAAAGAGTGGAATTATCGCCTTCCTCAGAGGCGATTGGTACAGTAGGTGCACCACAGGCGAGACCACTCGAAAAGAGGGTTGATAAAAAACTGTTCAGTGAAGAAAACCGTGAAATCGGTTCCGCACGTGATGTTAACGCTTACGATTTCGGTCAATTTGAAGCATGTTGTGTTGAAAATGGCCGTAGATCAAATGTGAATCTTGCTCTCTGTAATGAACCTGCCGATCACACCAAAGCCAGCGAAATTATCTCTAAACATCTTAACGGCATGAAAAGTTTTACTGGAGTGCCGTCTTGCAGCAAATATGACAAAATAGAAAACGAATCAAACGCAAATTTTGATTTAGAATCGCAAGTTTCGAATATTACGTCTGTTTGCACTACACGGTCAAGCTTTTTCAGCGGTAAATCAATTTACAGTCTAGACCACGGCTGTATCACGACTACAGCTCCTTCGCGTCCACGCCTTTCTTCTTTTACAACGTCGTTGAGTTCCGTGCAGAGCTCTAAATCTGACTCGGATGTCACTTGCTCAATCTCTGTGGCTTCGACTGATGAACCCCTTAGTAAGTCTGCTGGCTCTGTTTCTTCTTCGTCTCGTAGAACGGAGAACGTTCGGCATGCAGCTATGGAATATTTTTCAGCAAATAGTGAAGTTACTAGCGGAGAAAATGTCGCGAATCAGAAAACAACTTCAAACAGCCAGTCTCGTTTTAGAACAGTGGATTTATCTGTAAAAACTCGTTTGGGTAGAATTGTGAAAGTTTCTAGAAAAAGTGACTTCTTTTACGGTGATCCCACACATTGCAATATAACTTCAAATCGGCAATTACTTGGAGAACAGTGCAGCACGGCCGAGTCTAATTCTGTTACTAGTGAAATCACTGACTCTGTCGAGCCAGAAGTTGATATGTCTGTTTCGATTCGGTCAGAGAGCAGGAAAATTCAGTTGAACAATGCAAACTTGACGGTAATTTCAGAACGTCAGATGAAGAATAGCACCTCACTGCGAACTTCGCCGCAAGACGTCAAGGAATTGCACTGTCAACGGAATAACAATGCTTGTAAATATGTGAAGGTTGCTAGTAGAAGGGTATCACCAGTGGCCAATAAACTATTTACTGACGTGGCCTCTTCCAAGAATTTACGTTGTGAAACGCGAAATATTGATAAAATTAAAACTACCAAGACCGTTCGACCAAAAAACAACAAAGGCTCAAATGACGACCTGACGACTTGCGTCGAATGTTCATATTGTGGTGATGAGCCATCGCATGAAACGTTGAGCAGCATGGAAGGTTACGATGACGGCCATCACAAAGTGTGCCTTAACTGCAACAAAGGACTATACCGCAAAAAATTGTTAGCTTTTCGAAAAGTAAACTCATCAGCTTCACATTTCAAAGGAACGAAGAGGTGCCCTGTTTGTGACGCGAGAGTCACTGATGTAGCTCGGCACTACAGACGCGTACACGAACAGGTAAGAGTTCAGTGTGATATTTGTCAAGAAATTGTGAAGAAAGATTGCCTCAAGTCGCATAAAAACCGAAAGCATGGCAGAATTTCTTCAATAATGTGCGACCATTGCGGGAAAATTTTCAAGAGTGCCATGAGCCTACAGGAACATCTTTACAGGGTCCGCCACAAGATTAAATCTGTACTTGACTCCATATTCAATGAATAATAAAGAAGTGAAATAATTAAAGCGTATCATTTTAACATCCTATCAGAAGTTTTCGAGTTCATGAGGGAACTGTCTCAGACTGCAGCATGGAGCCTCATCTCATGAATAAACCTGTCATATTCTAACCAAATGGTTGCAAGTTTTTAATTTATTATTATACTCGAGTCATTTACATTTTTAGATTTCTATAGTAGAAAATGTGCTCGAACTTAATCCCTGCGGTTAGTTATATCCTTAATTTGCCTGCAGCATTTATCAGATTTTGAGATTACTGTCAAACGAGACCATTGAGGAGGCGTTTTGGTGGCCTGGAACTGAGCATTAGTGCATTCATTTGTTCCATTTCACTCGCAGACACCAGGGCGGGCGTTCAGATTCACCTTACTTAACAAATTGAATTTCAACCGCGTTAATAAGTTTGTAGTTTTTTGCAATAAATTAGTGAATTTGATGAACAATAAAACAAGAGGCTTAGGATAAATAAAGGACAATAATTCGTTCCAGTTTATGTGAAACATTGTAAGGCACTAGCGTAGTCAGTCAGAGGTCTGTACCTTTCCAGCCTTGTTTTTGACCATTTTTACCTTAGTTTTACCATTCTTTGCTTTGCCCTTTATTTTCTTTCTTTTTTCTTCTCCATTATCAAGCTTGATTTTTTTCGTGGCTGGCTCACTATTCGCATCTTTAATTTTTTTCACAGCTGGTTTACCGTTCTCCAGTTTTGTTTCTTTCACTGTTGTTCCTCCATTTTCAATTTTGACTTTTTTTGCTGGTGCTTTAGCATTTTCAAGTTTGCGCTTCTTGGATTTTTTAAAGGACTGTTGATCGTTCTGATGAGAGCTCAACTTCCTCTTGAGCGAGTTATCCATGGTTCTGACCGCTTGCTTTTCTAACTTAATTCCTCCCTTTCCGTTTTGCTGAACACTGCCTCCTTTCTTGGATTTCTTTGGCTTTCTTTTCTTTTTGCGGCTAATCAAATTTTTCTGCTTCTCAGTCTCTGCCAACTTCTTCTCAAGATCTGTACTGCTAGCTACAGAGAAGATGCTTCCACCGTCGGCGAACTTCTCAGAGCCCAAGAAAGTTGCTCTTTCCTTCTTGGGTTTGTGGAATATTCCCTTCACGGCAGCGCTCAGGGGGGCGCGCGCGAAGTTGAAACTGGGTGGGTGCTTCAAGCCCAGGCTCTTCGCAAGCTGCGGGGGAAATGAGTTCATCAATAAATATAGATTAAGGAGACCGTCCCGGCTGTTCAACTTTTTTCGTCCGATTCGTTTGAAAGTTGGCCAGTATATGTATTTTGTAAAAGTAAACCTTTTTTACTCTTGTCGTTTTTTCGATTTAGGCCTTAGTTTTTTTTTTTGACGAAAAATGTGTTTTTGGTATATTTTTATTGATATTTCAGATTGGAACTCCTCCTTCAGTTTTGATGCTAGAACAACAACAAAGACAGTTTTAGAACCCTTGGAACATTTCTAACAAACTCAAATTCGGCTTTTTTTGAAATTCAAATTTTTTCTATTTTTTCAAAATTTTTTTGATATTTCAAAAATCAGCAACATTTTTTTGGGTTTAGAGCTATATATTTTTTCAAAGAATTCGAATTTGAAAAAAAGGCGAATTTGAGTTTGTTAGAAATGTTTCAAGGATTCTAAAACTGTCTTTGGATTGGTTCTAGCATCAAAACTCGAGAACTAGTCCCAGGATGAATGTTGAAAGTTAGAATTGTTGGGTATAGCAAAAAATAAAATTTTTTGTTGAAGTGTAATATAATGAACATTTGATGTAATTGAATGCAGTTTTAATTTTATTTCGATACTTTCCATACATAACTTCATATTGAAAGTGTGAATTGTGATTTCAAAAAAAAATAAATAAATAAAAATTATCATTTTTTTCAACAAAATGAATTTTTTATTTTCAGTCTGATTCTTATAAAATTTGACTATGATATGTAACCTTTGAAAATAAACACAATTGATTCTATTCATTTTTTTGATTCAGGCCTTAGATTTTGCAAAAATTTGACATATTGGTTTTCAGATATTGATATTTCACTAATATTGATATTTCATAATGGAACTCCTCCTTCAGTTTTGATGCTAGAGCAAAAGCAAAGACCGTTTTAGAATCCTTGGAACATTTCTAACAAACTCAAATTGAGCTTTTTTTCCATTTCTTATTTGTTCTCTTTTTATGTGGGGTCAAAATCGGGAAAAAATGGAATATTTTGGGTGCTTTTCATTCATATTGATATTTCAAAATGGAACTCCTCCTTCAGTTTTGATGCTAGAAAAAAAGCAAAGACCGTTTTAGAATCCTTGGAACATTTCTAACAAACTCAAATTGAGCTTTTTTTCCATTTCCTATTTGTTCTCTTTTTATGTGGGGTCAAAATCGGAAAAATTGAAAAAATTTGGTCGCCTTACCCCCCCCCGGGGGGGGGGGGGGGGGGGGGGGGGGGGGGGGGGGGGGAAATTATTGTCCGTAGCGCCATAAAATTTTAGGAACGAATAGTCTACCACCTAAGGGTCCTTTTACAACAAAAACATGAGAAATGACCCCCGGACCGACAGGGGCCTGGGATGGTCTCCTTAATTATGCTTTTAGTCGGAAGAATTCGAACATCTACGTGAACGTTAAATTAATGCAAAATGGAAAGATTTGAGGCAGTCAGAACAAGGATACTAGAGAGAAAGTGCTTTAACTTGTAGGATTGTGCGTGAAGATAAAAATTAACTATATGCACACATAGCACAACTAAAAATTAAGACTAATTGATTCATATGGCAAACCTTCTTCAAAGTCCTAGGAGTCAAAAATTTTTCCTGTGAGTAAATGTAAGAGACCAACCTCCTTGAGATCTATGGTGTATCTATCATAGACGTGCTCTGGCTTCAGCACGACGTAGGAGGTGAGGAAGTTCCTGAACGTGCGAACTCCCATCGTTTGCAGGGCGTCGCAGCCGGCCACTATGCCCTCCACCTGAAATACAATACAAAGATATTTATGCGTCATTCAAACTGGTTAAAAAATGTTGTACTCGGTGGGGTCATTTTCTTATGCACCCGAAAGTGGCTGTTCAGTTTAAGGCGATGATACATTGACGTCTACCCCACGTGATATAAATCGTACACTGATCTTGAATGTACACAAAAGTATGAAAACACATGGCGCTTTAGTGACCTGAAAAAATCACCTTTTATCGATTTGATTTGCACACTAGTTACGTTCAAATTTTATTCACTAACAAATCGTGAATTTTCTCATGCGCACAAAAACTACATCGCATACACTTTACTCACGCACACAAAAATCACGAACTACAAGCAGAGTACTAGATGAAAACCAATTTTACGCAACTAAAAAACATGTAGAGGAGTGAAGGAACTGACCCTAGTCTGGACGTCGTAGTCGATGTTGAACATGTCGACGCCCTCAAACTTGGAGACCGCGATGTTTTCCTTCTGCAGCTCCCCGAGTATGGGCAGCTCCTCCCTCCTGACGAACAGCACAGCCTCGCCCGTCTCTCCCAGCCGCCGTGCAGCGCGCCCCACGCGGTGCACGTACTCCCTGCGTACCAGGTCACTTGGTGGTTATGGCTTCCAGGCACAAGTATTGCCTGCGTACCTGGTCTCTTTGTGAGTATTGCTTCCAGACACACACATACCAACTCAGATGTGCTTTTTAGATAGACTATCAAAAGTGATCAAATACATGATTATTAAACCAAGCTGTGTAAGATTATTTCTGACAGCACTAAATCTCTCAAAAGTATTATTCTCCTGCATGTTTAGTAAGGTAAAGGACATACGTTTTTTCACTAGAAGAATGGACATAGGCAAATTTAGCTAAATTTTTATAATTCATAAACATACATAAAAAATTCAAAGAATAAAAGAGCTAACTGGCAGAACAATGTTATTAAATGCTTATTTCCCATTGCATGCATCACTAGACTGTTAAACGTAAAACTGGACAACTTGACTTTTCGGCTAATTCTCAAACGTTTCATTGAGGGGAACATTGACCTACAAATTTATTTTGCCTTGCTTTCGTTTTTCATCAAACACACTAGTCAACACCAAATGTTACTCACGTGCAAATGTGTGCTACAAATAATAAGAACGTAAAATAACATCTAATCTAAACGTTGATTTTACCATTTATAAAATTGGAGGGCAAATATACAGTGTCCTAACCCACAAAACACAGAATTTTAGGACATCAAGTTATAGGCGTGGTGTTCATCACAGGGTTGCCAAACTGGCTTTTCCTAGCCAAGTTACTAACTAGGAACTGAACTAGGAACTAGGCCACTTTGCCTGAAAGACATCTACGCCGCAATGAGGTGAAATTATCAATTAATCCACTCTCCAGTTTTGACCTCTTATTTGTAGGTTAGGACACTCTGCACATTTTCCCTTCAATTGTTAAATTCAATTTTGCTGCAAACTCTTCAAAATTGAACTAATTTCAGCATTTTTTTTATCCGAAATACATCGGTGAGATATTTTTCCCACTCAAATGCATAGAATGCAGATCATTGACTCAATGACTTCGAATGCATAAAATATTAGTTTAGATGAGAACTCATTTTGAACCCCACATTGTACTGAGTCAAACTGCACAATCACGTCCCCCACACCACACTCACTGTATGCTCTGTGGCGGGTCAAACTGCACATCAAGTCCCCCACACCACACTCACTGTATGCTCTGTGGCGGGTCAAACTGCACATCAAGTCCCCAACACCACACTCACTGTGTGCTCTGTGGCGGGTCAAACTGCACATTAAGTCCCCCACACCACACTCACTGTATGCTCTGTGGCGGGTCAAACTGCACAATCAAGTCCCCCACACCACACTCACTGTATGCTCTGTGGCGGGTCAAACTGCACAATCAAGTCCCCCACACCACACTCACTGTATGCTCTGTGGCGGGTCAAACTGCACAATCACGTCCCCCACACCACACTCACTGTATGCTCTGTGGCGGGTCAAACTGCACATTAAGTCCCCCACACCACACTCACTGTATGCTCTGTGGCGGGTCAAACTGCACAATCAAGTCCCCCACACCACACTCACTGTATGCTCCGTGGCGGGTCAAACTGCACAATCATGTCCCCAACACCACACTCACTGTATGCTCTGTGGCGGGTCAAACTGCACAATCATGTCCCCAACACCACACTCACTGTGTGCTCTGTGGCGGGTCAAACTGCACAATCAAGTCCCCCACACCACACTTACTGTGTGCTCTGTGGCGGGTCAAACTGCACAATCAAGTCCCCCACACCACACTCACTGTGTGCTCTGTGGCGGGTCAAACTGCACAATCAAGTCCCCCACACCACACTCACTGTATGCTCTGTGGCGGGTCAAACTGCACAATCAAGTCCCCCACACCACACTCACTGTGTGCTCTGTGGCGGGTCAAACTGCACAATCAAGTCCCCCACACCACACTCACTGCATGCTCTGTGGCGGGTCAAACTGCATAGCAAGTCCCCCACACCACACTCACTGTATGTTCTGTGGCGGGTCAAACTGCACAATCAAGTCCCCCACACCACACTCACTGTATGCTCTGTGGCGGGTCAAACTGCACAATCAAGTCCACAGCAGGAATGTCCCAGCCCCTCGCAGCCACGTCGGTGCACAGCAAGGCACCAGACTCCGCGGCCGCAAACTCTTGATAGTTCTTGTAGCGAATTTGTTGCCCTTGACGGCCCTGTAAAACACAGATCCAGCTCAGCATCATTGAAACTTAAGAAACTCGTTCATTGGGGCGACAATGTCAGACATTTCCGCGTCCAGGTGTATTTATTTTATATCCATGAAATATTAAATTTCAAATGCATCCAGGATTTCTTACATTCTAAACTTTAAATTGGTCCGGGAGTGTAAGCATTATTTTTCAAACATGAGAACACAAAAAATATGGATAACAGTTTACTGTTTAGATACTAGACTTCTAAATTCATTCAAAAAAGTAAAAATTTCAATTTTAGCTTAATTATTCGAACGCAAAAACGTATTAGAGAATCTAGTTTGCAAAATTTTAATATTTCAAAGCAATACTTCAATTTAATAAAAGGTCAAGTGCATAGATTGTAACTCCCATTTCAGTTAAATCTAAATTCAACACTCAAGGAAAACAATTGATTACCTCACAATAAATAGCTGTCCCTTCAAAATAGAACTAGAAGATGCGGAATATGTAAATTATTTGATTAGCAATTCATCGCTACTGCATCCCACTTGTGAACAATAATGGAAGTCTTACCTGAATGCCCAAGACGGACAAACCGAGCATTCCCAAGAGCTTCTTATAGAAGTTGACACCGTCACAAGTGTTGACGAAAACCATCATCTTCTTTTCTTTGTTTTCAGTGAGGATTTTGTACAGCACCAGGAAACGTTGGAAGGTGCAGCACTCCAAGTAGGCTGCAAAAATAACATTTTATCTTAAATAACTTCAACAGTAGAGAACTAGCAGCAATAAATTAATAAGGCTCATTCTAACATTTAGTGACATTTAACTCAACCCACACATTTGAACTCTGCGCTGAGAGGCCTGAATATAGCACATATACAGTAGAAGGACTTGTTTAATGATGGTAGCAGGCTTACTTTTATTGTGAAGATTGGCAAAATTAATCCGCAAAATTAAAGAGATGGGTGAAAATTAATGCGCTTGACCTACAAGCACTGCGCATAAAATAACACTGACAAAAGCACAAGAAATAAATCTATTCACAACTGACCAAACGTTTAAAAGAAAATTTGCTGTACATTTTCCATGAATCGAAAACATGACATGCAAACAGAATTTTATTAGGAGAATAGATAGAATAAAATGTAGAAAGGAGTAAAAAATTAATACTTTCACAGAGAAGATGTACAAGATTAGATTATTAGTTAGTTTAAGCCTCCCTATCCGCAACAAAGGCGATCCAAAGAGAGGAAGGAAGAAGGCACTATTTAGTATGGAGTTAAGGGAACGCGGAATCTATGAAGAAAGGACATAGAAACAGAAAGATCAGAAAGAAGTTCATGAAAAAAGACCAAAGTTGAAGAAGAAAGTAGTAGGAACTAAAAAAAACAGGACAGCAGTGAACCAAAAAAGATGGTTCTCAACATAACAAAAGCATTTTATTTCAACAAAAGGCCTACCTAACTCTCAGCTCGGGCCCTCACGTTGTCGCCCTGGGAGTGCTAATTCCCATAGATACAATATTTGTATCCCCCTGAGGGGGGATGATGATGATGTGCAAATATTTTAGTAATTCCTATAAAAGTACAAACTCTTAGCACACCTTGATATACTTTAAAAAATGCAGTACAATCAGACCAGAATACGCAAATGGAAAAGAAATGTAAATAATGATTCAAGCAACGATGCTTCGAAACTTCCCAGAAAAATGATTTTTTATTTGTGTTCTCTTTTGGTAGCTAGGTAGTTAATTAGCTCTGTAAGGACCATCGCCATTCTTAAAGGTCATAAGAAATAATTGAGAACAGTCTTGTGCTCTAATTGTTTCGTCGAGAAGCTCATTCCTATTGCATGCGAGAGAAACTTTCATGTTTCGTCATTCTCTCAGGGTTAAGTAATGTTTCTTTATTTAAATCTGAGAGCTACAGAAGGTTTCATCATTATCTTGAGGTTGAATAATATTTCGCCATTATCTCATTTTTTTGAGTAATGTTTTATTTACAAGAAAATAACTTGGTCTTTTAACGGTTAAAGGATACATTATAACAAAATGCTGTGACTCACTGTGAGTTAATTTCTGGTCGTCACTCATTTCTACGCTGCTAGCGCTTTTTGATGCGCTCTTCGTGGAGGAGGCAGACTGGAGCTTCTGAGGAGCAGAAGGCTTGCTGAGGTCCACCACTCTGTGGTTCTCACGCAGGATCTTGGACGAGAGCTGCTCCAGCCTGTCGGACTTGGTGGCCGAGAACAGCATGGTCACGTACGGAGTTTCTGAAACGAAGCATCAACTCAACATCGTTCCCATGCATAATCAACAAGAAAGCTAAGGCAGAGGTAACAGTCAAGGAAAAACCTAGATAACCTTGCATTGGAATGGTGGTGCTGGATCTAACTTACCTTCTCGTTGGATTAATATTCACTTTTGAAGCTTCATGGAAATTTGAAAATTTATAGCAGAGTTAGCCTACGTAGATGAAATATGTGACAAAAATCGGACACCATCCATCTTGACTGTACAACTCAACCAGCTATAAGTATTCATAAGTGATACTGAACCTTTACCAGAACGGTTTAGGAATTTGACCCTCACCACATACCTTGCATGGTACAGAAATAAAACTAAAATTTCAGCTTGTATATCAGGGAGCAGAACACACCAAGTATGGTGGCGCAGTTAGAACATAAAGCTACACTTGCTCCAAAATATTCATCAGAAGGATAGGATAAAGTGTCACATATCAAAAAGTTGCTAAAACTGACCTTCCGGTGATATCCCAGAAGGGTTTAGAGTACACATGAATGTAGCAGATACGTAGGTGGTCTCAATAGCAGAGGATAAGAAGTTAAAATATCAAAGAATTTATGTTAAGCAATACACTGACTTTCATATACTAATCTTAATCTATTTATTTTAGATTCAGATTCAGATTAAGAATGCTTAACATGCTATAGTTGGCTAGCAATGCCTTGCACAAAATTATTTCATTGTGTTGCACAACACTAGAAGAACTTCCTAAGGGTGGGCGTGTTGTAAAAATCTGTTCTCATGAGCGCATCGGTTTTTAACCATCAAGGAATGTGATGCTCTCCTCCAAACATGGAGTCAGAAAATGTCAGTGAATTATTTCTAGTTGGGTTGCTTCTACGATGCGAGCAAATCATCTTTTACCTCTCTGGTTCAAAGCTTAGTAACAACTTCTTCTAAACTACAAAAAAACTTCTGGTAACAACTTCTTCAAAACAACAATGCTTTAGCCTCTATAGAAAGTCACTTTAGTTGAAAGCAAAAGTGCTCATGGGAAAGTGCTTCATCAGCAACCAGCTATTGTTTATGAAACCGAGTAACTTTTAAAAAATAGCTTTGGTTGAACTCAATGAAACAGTTTTATTACCATCATTCATTCCCAGTCAACACTAAAATGCATCTCAAATAATACTTCGTATTACATTAAATACCACATTGCACAAATTCAGAACCACAGAAGCAATGCTACACCCAAAAAATATTTCAACCTTGAGGAGTTCCTAGCATCCCACTCATGTAAAGGTTACTCTGAAAGTGTCTGAAAGATTTTCTTTCTCCCCACAGGACACATCTGAGTAGTAGTAGTAGTAGTATTAGCATTGATTTGCTAGCCCTTCAGTAATTCGTACTATATCGCGCCGTAGATCTCACAGTTTAAAATACAGGATTCACATCGTTACACAAAAGCACACTATATAAATGTTGTTCAAAGTTTGTCACAATAACCATCATGGAAACACAACAGCAGCCCTCATAAAGACCGCTTCAATTGCCACCCACATCATTGTCATTTTATAAGAGTCCTAGTTGATCTTTGAAGAGATCATCTACAGAGCGACGCACAATCCGCGAAACACAGGACAGCCAAAAACCCCGTAGGGGATTTCAGCTGCCCACCCATTTATGACCGGGCGCCTTACCCACGCTGAAATCCCCAGAGGCATCTACGCAGCGCACCCGGCCATATTGTAGTTTAGTCATCCACATCTCAGACGTGAAAAGTTCCTTGATTACGCTGTCCCTTTCCTGGCTAAATTTGAGACATCAAGTTGCACTTCTCTAGAAACATTTTAACCCGCGCACGGTCGCGCATCCCTCAGAAAAGTAGTCAATTTACCCGCGTTACTCTGCCGTTCCCTGTTCACTTACCGTAATAGGCAGAGATGTAAAAATATGAAGTAATGAGTAAAAAATGTTGCTTTACACTTTGATGTTGTCAGATTTTTGATAACTTGAACCGTTTCTTTGTAATATGGAGTCAAACTCCGTAGATTTTTGCACAACATTGCTTCAAAGAGATCAATGGCCATTTTTGTGTTTTGGGAACAATGTAATGTTTTTCACTGCTATTTTATGCAGAAAATCCTTCCAAACCTGCTGATGTTTTTATTTTTCCTCTACAACAATTAGAAAAAAAGTTATGACCATTTATGTCTACTAGGTGTTATCCATTCTTCGTTTTAGTTCCTACATAAATGCATGTTTGCATGTCTGGTTATATTACTGCAAGTATAGTGTTTCGAAACTTGTAATTTTCACACAATATGAATAAAATACTGCTCTACACGCTACTGACTTCAGATTTGTCTTATTTGCCATTTTTACGAAATAAGGCGAAATAAGGCCCCGAGTAGTTTCGCTGGTAACTGAGGCTGCCACTGACTGTTCGCACGCACACCCTCTCACGGTCGCCTCATTTACCACACTGACTGTGCTTACCCCTCCCAACTTCCAAGTGGTTGGAGCTCTGCCTTAACCCCCACAATGTGGGGGTTTCTGGCTCCAGCTGTGTAGCACTCGCTGAGACGATCATTTTGGTGTATAACAACTTGGGGTTATGCCTTACGTCTGGCAACCAGTGAGCCTGGTAAATGAGGCGACCAGTTACAGTGCGCGGGTTAAGCGCCGTCACACTGAAAGCTGAACGCTCGATTTCCTTGAGCATTCCGGTCATTACATCCTCATCAGGACCTCGCAGTCTCGGGAAGCACACACTCCTGGCAGCAGCATACCGGGGGCACTCAACAAGAAAGTGTTTGACAGTCAGAGGAACGTGGCACCGCTCACATCGAGGCTGCGGCTGTTGCTCCATCAAGTGCCCGTGCGTCAAACGAGTATGTCCAATACGAAGGCGGCAGAGTATCACCTCCATCCGACGAGGGCGACAACTAGACGATGTCCACTCACGTACGGTGGGTTTTATAATTCTTAATTTATTGTTAATTGTTCTATCCCACTCCTGTTGCCACAAGCTTCTCACTGCAGCCTTTATCCGTGGGTAGTAGTCTCGAAAAGGGACCATCGAGTTCAGCGTCTCCTCGTTTGTCTCCGCAGCCCGTTTAGCCTCATGGTCAGCTCGCTCATTGCCCGATACTCCCACATGTCCGGGCACCCAGCACAGCATGACACTCTAGCGTCTACTTGCAAAGTTAATTAGCATCACGATAATTTCAGCAATGAGCGGGTGCGTACTATTATACATCTGTATGGCATCAATTACACTTTTTGAGTCAACGAAAATAGTGAAGGGCCCACATGGATACTCCTCAATCAGCTTCAGCGCCTCCATCACACCGTACAATTCTGCTGTGAAAATTGATGACTCTGGGAGCAGCTTCCTTGCACTGACCCTTTCCCCAGACACAGCAGCACATCCTACAGCATCTCCCGTTTTAGATCCATCAGTGTAGAACTTTACAGACTTAGCGTGCTTTTCCATTACATGGTCCATAAAAATTCCCTTCAGGATGTAGTCTGGCACGGATTCCTTCTTGGGCATCCGGCATCCGGGGCAAAAACTATCTATAGGGACGCGCCACGTCGCAGTATTTTCTAAGAGTACTGGAAGTATTTGCATGGGTCTCAATTGCATAGCAGCTGTAATCACAGGGTAGTCCACAGACGAAGGTATGAAATAAGGAAAAGGCAGGTGTCGTCCAAGGGGCGCGTGCACACTAACCCATGCAGGAGACAACGGGACTTGTTCCAGCCTGGCTAGGTACTGCAAGGTTAGTTGCACACGTCGAAGCCACAGAGGAGGCTCTCCGCTCTCCACGCACAGGCTGTAAGAGGGTGAGGATCGAAAAGCACCAGTGCTTAGCCTGATAGCTGCATGGTGCACTGGGTTCAGTTTAGCCAGAGTCGATTCTTTTGCATATTGATATACTATGCAGCCGTAGTCTATTTTACTCCTGATAAGAGTTCTATATAGTCGCAACAGCGTCACTCGGTCTGCTCCCCACGCTACTCCGGATAAACACTTAAGGAGATTCATTCTCCGAGCACACTCAACCTTGAGGGCTGCCAAGTGAGGTTTCCAGGTGAGCTTATCATCCACAGTCATCCCCAAAAACTTGACGCTGTGCGCAAAAGCCACCCGTCCCTCCCCCAGCACCAGTCGAGGGGGATCACATCGGCCACGTCCCTGGAAATGAAGGCCTACAGTCTTCTCAGTAGAAAAGGTGAAGCCATGTTCAAGAGCCCAGTTGTTCACTTTGTTGATGGCTCTCTGCATTCTGCGAGTCACTGCAGGCAATAATGCAGATGAGGAGTACAGCATAAAATCGTCCACATACAGAGAGGCTAAAATGCCAGGGGGGAGGACCGAAGTAATACCGTTCAAGGCGACATTAAATAGCGAGCAACTCATGACGCTGCCTTGAGGCAGGCCTTCACGCTGAAGCTGCAGTGAGGAGAAAGTACCACCCACTCTAACACGGAAGGTTCTCTCACCAAGAAACTCCTGGATATACAAAGCCATATTACCACGGAGTCCATATCCATGCAATGATTTGAGGATCCCATATCTCCAAGCAGTATCATAGGCCTTGTGCAGGTCAAAGAAAACGCATACAGTCTGTCGGCGTTCTGCGAGGTTAGTTACCAGGTAGTTCTGTAGACGGAGCAGAGCATCTATGGTTCCGCGGTGTTGTCGGAAACCAAACTGTACGGGATTTAACAGTTCTTCAGCCTCCAGCCATCGCGTGAGCCGTACATTTACCATCTTTTCCAGCAGCTTACCAAGGCAGCTAGTCAGGGCAATAGGTCGATAGTTATCTGGGTTAGAGGCAGGCTTGTTGGGCTTAGCAAAAGCCATGATTGTTGCTGTTCGCCATTGCTGCGGATATGTGTGTGTGCTCCAGATTTTGTTGTATATATAGAGAAGGAATGATATTGCCGTATGATCCACATTTTTTATCATTTGATAGTAAACACCATCAGGCCCGGGGGCTGTGTTTTTGCACTTTTTTAAGGCACAATAAAGCTCTACCATTGTGAGGGGATCATTGGAAGAGTAGGTGGAATTAGTCAAAAAATCAAGTGGTTGCCGCTCTTGTTGACATCTGAGAGCCAAGGAGGGATACCCGCTGCTGACACGACAGAAGCTCCGAGCCAAAGCTTCTGTTACGCGATCCGGATCTGCCGTGAGAGAGCCATCAATTTCCAAGCACAGTGACCTGTGTCCATAATTTCCCTTCATTTTGTTCACTCTCTGCCATACCTTGGCCATAGGGGTGTCGGTATTCAGGCCGGAGACATACTTCTGCCACGATGTCTTACGCGCCACATCCTTTACTAGTTGCGCTCGAGCCCTCGCTCGGTTGTAGGCGATCTTATGGGCCAGCTCTTTAGTGCGTTGGTAGCGCCGCAAGGCTCGCTTCCGTTCACAATTAGCTATTGCACACTCGTTGTTCCACCATGGAACACGATGTTTCTGGCAGCCTCCCTGAGACTTTGGGATGGCAGCGTCGGCAGCCGCACGCACTGTTCTGACAAAGTGATCGACCAGCTCATCCACACTGCAACTCTCATCTGGTTCTTCCATTCGCGAGCAGGATTCGAAGTTTTTCCAGTTTGCCTTTTTAAAATTGAGGCGTGGATCCACGGGCTCAGGTTGGTACCGTACCAAACTCAAAAGGATAGGATAGTGGTCACTACCACACGTATCCTCAAGCACAGACCACTGCGTATCAGGAAAAATGTCGGGCGTGCACATACTGACGTCGATTGCAGAGGAGGTACCGCTTTGTACATGAAAGTGAGTGTGGGCTCCGGTGTTTAACAGGCACAACTCGGTAGCATCCAAAAACTCTTCCACCGCTCTGCCATGCCGATCATTTATCAAATTGCCCCAACGAACATGTTTGGCATTTACGTCTCCAAGAATGAACGCTGGTCTTACTAGTTGGTTACTGAGAAGGATGAGGTCCTGTGAGGTTAAGGGATCTCCAGGTGATGTATAGATATTGCATACGGAGACCATACGTTGCCCGATACACAAACGGAGGGCCAGGGCCTGTAGTCCCGTATTGATTGTTATTTTACTATAACCCACATCTCTCCGCACAAGTATTGCAAGTCCCGTTCCGGGCACTGGATTAGGCACCGGGGAAAAAACCTCAATGCAATAGTTGTTTGGGGGTGTAGGGTTCAGGCTTCCAAGAAGAGTCTCCTGGAGGCAAACGCACCAAGGTTGGTACTCCTCAAGGAGGGCCCTCAAATCTCCGTAGTTACGTCGAAATCCTCTAATATTCCATTGGATACAGGTGTTCACGGTTTACCAGTTCGAGATTTAGCACGCGTGGAGTCCTTCTCAGCACCCTCATTCAGAGCGGTTGCCAGATCAGGCGGCACGGGGCTTATGGGTCTATCATCCCATGTATGAATTGGCACTGCGGGAGGTGGCTTAGTTGGGAAGCCACGCGGGATAGGAAATTTCTTCAACATATGCGACGCGAAATCTTCTGGGACAATTGTGATGCGTTCCAGAGAGCGAACACGCTGCGTCACAATATGCCGCTCACTATCCCGCTCAGACCTGCGACCGTCCGCACGAGGAACCGAAAGGTCACGTCCAGCGCTCCCCACAGCCCCACTTCCACTGCCGGGCATCCGCACGCCTGGTCGGGGCACTCTATCCACTTTGCATTCTGGTTCCGATATACCACCAGGCGGGGCTGCCGGCTCCGGCTCCGGAATAATCTTTGCCTGGCTTGGAAGTACATCAAGAGCTCTTTCGGTGACTCTAGGTGCTTTTGCCACATTACCCATGTTGTTGCTGTGGGTCGGCGACGTGCCGCTCTGTGTACGCTTTCTCGAGGTTATTATAGAAGGTATTGTTCTCAAAGGTTCACCAGGTGTGTTTGGCTGGTCCGCCACCAAAGTTTCCGTTGGATTTCTTTTTGCTCTACTTTTGGATGCAGGTGGTTGTTCTTCAGTTGCAGATATTCTTGGGATGGCCGCTCCACCAGCACCCGGCTCCCGTTCCACTGCAGTATTCCTCAGCTGGCACCGGCCAGCAGGGCCGGGAACACGGTTGGTGGGCATCGCTTGAGGGGTTTTAGCCTTCTCTGCATACGTAACTCGGGTTTTATTGAAACGGCTGCCAACCACGCGCTTAGCCTCGCCATAGCTGATGCGCTGGTTTGTCTGCACCGCTAGGGTTTCCTCTTCAAGTTTATAATAGAAACAAGACTGAGAGCTAGCAGGATGTTGCTCACCACAGTTGGCACATCGGGGAGATTTGGTGCAGGGCAGTTCATGCTGTTCTTCCGCGCAGTTGACGCACACGCCAGGCTCAACACAGCAGGACCTGGCACCATGCCCAAAGTCCTGGCACTTGAAGCAGCGGCGGGGCTTCGGCACGCACTGGCGCACGAGGCATCTTGTCCATCCTATGTCTACAGACTGTGGTAGGTGGCAGCGGTCAAAAGTGAGGATGTATATTGACGAGGGCATCAAAACTCCCCGCTCGAATCTCTTGATCCGGTATAATGCTTTCACTTCGGATTGCTTCAGTTCCTCTAGGAGGCGGTCGTCGCTATACTGAGGATAGTTGTCGTACCATATGGTACCCTTGCACTCATTAAGTCTGTCATGAGGAGACACCTGCACACCAACTCCCGCAAGGGACCGCAGGCCTAAGATAACCGCACTTTGGTGCTGGTTGCGCACCTCAACCAATAGACCGCCATTCCGGGTCTCTGTTACTTTCGCAGGTCTGCCACCAAGTCCCCTGCACAGTTGACGATTGGCTTCAATCACGTCAACGTGGCTCATGGGCGATCCATCCTTGGTTTTAATAATGAAAAATCTTTTAAATTCCGTTGATAGAGCTGCATTTTCGTTATCATCGACACTGGCCAGGGGCTCTGCAAACAAATGTTGCCGCCGAACACGGCGCTTGTGTCGGTGTGGTTGCACCCTTTGTCTCTGAGATGGGGGAACATGAGGTTCAAGGATAATATTCATTTTCTCAGACGGCCCGGCTTCAGCGTCACCACTCGCAGAAGACTGTGATGGTGGTTGCTGCGCCAATGGCAAAGTTGAGGAAGATTCAGTACAGGTGTCCGTGCGTGAGGGTCCAGTCGTCACCGAAGATATAGCGGGAAGATTTTCCATGTTGAGAAAAGGTAAGGTTTCACCTGTCACCCCGAGCCAGCACCTAAGACGGCCGCCTACAAGGGGATCCCTGATGTCGGGCACACGTAGTCCCAACGGGAACGCTCGCTAGGTACAGGCATAGCAGTCAGAGTGACCAGGATCAGCAGGTTGATGCGCTTGACTAGTCGAAGGCGCGTTCCCGCACGCCAAGGACGTTTAAGCAGCCCCCCGCCTACCCAGCCACCCCTCCCACTAGCCCTCGCCGCATGCGACTTCAAAACTGGCAGGACGGGCCTAGGCTCCTGCCAGCCCCCAAGGAGAGGTCAGAGCGTGGTCCAGGAGAAGGCCAGGTCATCCGAAGAGAGAAAGTCAGCACAAATCCGTATAGAAGTCCAAGTCAGTAGGGTGGTCACAATGCTGCCATCTCTCTTCGTCTGACCCCTCAACCCAGGCCACTCTACCATGGTTGCACCTGGGTAGCACAGCCCTGGGCATCATAGAGGCACGCAAGCCCCCTCCCCGCGACAAGGGCGAGATGGCGCGAGGGGGAGGACACATCTGACTCACAGTAGATTTTCAACATCGTGTTACAAGCCACATCTTGCGCATAGATTCCCCATTTTCTACAATCCATTTTAAACAGTCCCTTCTCTTTGCCCTCTTGATACTACACCAGCATTGGGCAGACATCAACCTAGCAGTACAGGCCCTACATGAAAACCACTCAGATTAATGAAACCCATTCTACATTAAAAATATGAAATCTGTAGTACTACCCATTGCCTAAAGCCTTAATATAAAGAAAGATACCTATGGGTCAGTGCTTCATTTAGTTCTCCAATGAGCTGGCTGACACATTGAACGAACCTATGTCCCATGTATTAGTAGGACATGGCACCTCACTCACTTCTTTTGCCTTTGATGTGATGCATGATGACCCTCATGTCCTCCTCGAACCTGTTGTCCATCATCCTGTCGGCCTCATCCACGATGAGGACCTTGACGCTGGACAGCAGGAACTCGCCCGTGTGTTTGATGTGGTCCACCAGGCGCCCGGGTGTGGCAAGCAGAATGTTTACGCCTGTAGCATGGATACGGTCAATACGGTCTTCTTAGAGCAACAAGAATCAAGACAGTCGATACAGAAACGGCTGATTTGTATGAATCTGAACAAAATTTTGAAATTTAGGCTTATCTCAAATAAAATTTGCCACACAATGTTAGGCAATATCACAACATTACCAAAGATGGTTAGGGGTCTTTTCATATAATTTTATTAGAAAAACCAAGCTCAAACCATCAGGAGATTTCACTAGAAAAATGACCATTCTAACAACTGTGGGTTAATTGTGATCAGCTTATTTCAGAAATAGTGTGGCTTGGCTGATTTAAAGCATCTTTACAATTGAAAAATTTTCTAAGCATTTCAGACTCATAATATACAAACTTAGGAAATTAGAAAATGAATAAACCTCTCTAACTCATAATTTATGTATTTTTTACAATAGCTACATTTCGATGCCTTGCATACCTGGTGAAAATGCCAATGATCATGTCTACAACATGATGGATTAATTGAAACAACTAGTGTACAATAACTTCAAAACATCAACAGATAAGATAAAAACATAGAAAGAGTAGAACTACGTACATATTACTAAAACATGAGTCCTATTGCTGGAATTCCTTCAGTTCTCAGCCTCTCAGGAAAGCTATATTGCTAAGGAATACACCCACCTCAAAAAGATTCAATCAAAAATTTCCCAGTATTCTGGAATGACATATTCATACAGTAAGTATTCTTCAGTAATAATTCGAATTGAAACTAATTTAAAGTTCTGTTACGGGCAAACTTTTAGCTGAAAGCCTACTTTATTAAATGCCCTCCTACTTGTCTTGAGCACCAACACAGGTAAATGATATATAAACCAACGTTGAATTCTTCTAAGATACCTGACATCTCTGACATGCCACGATCTTTACATAACAGGAAGCAAAAATTTACAGATGTTAGTATTGCACCACAGAATTATATTACTGGGTGGAGATTGGAATTTTTTCAGCTTTTATCATAGAGGAAACTAGCTATACAGATTTAGAAGCAAAGAGATTACGTTCACACTGACACACATTCCTAGGCCATCATCAAACAAGCCTAAAATATTCAACAGCAACACTACTGACCGCTTCTCCAGGCCTGCCTCTCAGTGTTGATCTTGGTGCCACCAATGAATGCAGTCTGCTTGAGGCCGTGTGGTTGTGCCAGCTTCTCCAGCACTGAACTGGTCTGCATGATTAGCTCGCGTGTAGGTGATAGGATCACGCAGCTCAAACCTGCAACACAACACTTATAAGATACATGCATACAATATGGCAAAAAGCAATCAACAACAGTATATTTCATGACAATATGAAAATGTAAGTCAACAAAATCAAATATGGAGATATTTATTGGATAAGGCACTAGAACTTCATTTGAGTTTCCATGGAAAAATCAATACAAAATGATGACTCAGCAAGTGCAACAATTTTTTATCATTTTCTCATGTTAAACTTTTGAAAGGGCCATGAACTTGCCACAAGTTATAAATGTGGTCCTCCACTAACAAAAACTTTGTACATAATATGTCTCAACAAGGACAAGACTCACCAAGAGTTAAAATATGAAGAACATTGCTCATCATATTAATGAAAACACTGTGAATTTATAGAATTCTATATCAATATTGTAAATAATAGTAAATATGATTAGAAATTATCTTTGTATTTTAACACATGGTGAATTGGAACAGTTTTGTACAGTTAAGAAGTTGGAAAAGACAAGACCCACCTTCACACTCTTTGATGATCTCCACTGCAGGTATGAGAAAAGCCAAAGTTTTGCCTGACCCTGCCCTGGCCGTGCCCCACACATCCAATTTGGCCAGCAGCAAGGGGATACTCTCCTTCTGCACGCCAGTCAGTGTAGTGAAGCCAAAACTTTCAATTCCTTCCATTGTCTTGGGGGAGACATGGGAGCGCAGGGACTCAAATGTATTTCCAATTGCAGGCACTGAAATAAAATTAATGAATTAGTTCAGAATTGAATTACTTTATCAATAAAATGCAGTCTATGAATGAATATAACAGTAGTGAAATTAAAAATATATTAATTTTTAATGTAAAAGTTACAACAAGTAACAAATTCTATCCATACTGAAATGAATAACTAAGCAAATCTAAAAACAATTCGAAGAAGAAATTGTGGTCAAGCATCTCAAACCAAGAGTCATATATCACATAATATTTATTATTTTTCAGTAATTCTGAAATAACTCAATCTCAGAAAAGACCTTTATGACACGACAGGTTAAATTTAGTCTTGTTATTACTCTCCATAGTTGGATGCTCATTCACAACCCATTCTGAGGTATGTAGTACCTACTATGTAAATGAACATCAACAACTATTCTTAATTCATATACATTGTAGGCATATTTCAGAGCATTCAGTTATAACACTAAGATTTTTTGATAAGCAGGAAATTTCGAGAGCAAAATATCTGTATGGCTTCTTTCACAATAAATTAAGTTTTCTCATAAAAGAACTATACTTTAATATTAATGGAAATATTCCTATCTTGCTATTTTCACACACAAAAAATTGAACACAAACACACTTATACCGTGTAACTTTTGAATTTGTCATCACTAGGAATGGTGCCAACACTTGTAAGGCCAGAAAATCATCAATTTATATTATCCCCATAAGAAATGCATTTAAGTTTCAATACATCCAGGACTATCAACTGGAAGAAATTTTACTGATACTGTATAGAATCCACATCTAAAAAAGGTTCTGTTATGTTTTTCTAAAAATTAGAAGGATTGTTAAGTTCAACTTCAAAACATATCTACATGTTACTCTTTACTGATGAAACAAAGCACCTAAAACACAGATTTATACTTTTTCCAATAGAAATTTAGGCTAAATATAGATCGCTTCCCTGGGAAGAAACCTCAGCAAACAAATAAAATGGCTTATTTTGCAAACCTTTTTTTTATACCAAAAATGGGACAAATAGATATACAAGAGATAAACATCACAACAGGTTCGTAAATAAATTACAAATTTCTTGTCTAAACAAGAAGGTTTCAGTTCATTGCAATTCATTAATTCAATCAATAATTCAAGACAAAAAAATCCTGCCCTTCAAATCTTGATGATTTGAAAATATTAAGCAGGAATAACAATACATCTTATTTCATTTCTTAGTGATACTCACCAGCCGGCAGTACATCCTCTTTCACTTTGAGCTTCTTGGGCTTCAATTTATCTTCTTTCTTCTTTGATTTTATTTTATTTTCTGGTATCTTTTTCTTTGTGATTGTAGGAGATTTCATTTTATTTTCTGATATCTTTTTCTTTGTGATTGTAGAAGATACCATTTTGCTCTTTAAATTGATACAAATAAATCAAACCTCTGCAGTGAAAGAAAACATGTTAGGTAATAAATTTCATCAGTCTTACAACAAACCAACATTACAGAAAATAAATCAAAGAGGTTTTATGAAAATTATCTTATTTTATTTATCAGTCACAACTATACCTGCAAATTCTATATATATATTTGAACATTGTGGCCAAATTTTGAAATTTGATTGAAATAATTTTAAAAAGCCATCTCAGTGAAGCCATGTTCACCATTCCAAGGGTAGCAAAACTCCACTCTTACTGAATTGATATACAGTATCATCAATATTTAATGTTACATTTTTCATAATATTTATTATTTAAAATATTGTTCATTTAGAAAGTTTTGAAGATTATCTATTTTCAGGTTTTGATATTCAATCTTAGTTAAAAATTTAAATAACAATTATTGCAATTGTAGAGCTATTCAGGACTGGCAAGTCTCCAGGGGAAAGTTAACACAAAGAATGCTGGTCTGGAGGACTCTTAAAAGGTATGAAGAGACCGGAAAAGTGAAACAACAAACAGGGCAAGGTCCCCCCAAAGTGTAAAGATCTGAAAATTGGTTAAGACTGCCAGAGAAAACCTGCAGAGGAATCCTAAGAGGTCCATCCAAAATTTTGCTAACAGGCAAATGTCTCAAATGGGACCATTGTTTACTGTTCTTCATCAAGATCTGGGGATGTCTCCATACAAACACATGAATAAACAGCTACTTCCTCCAAAAACTGTAGAGAAAGGCCTTGCCAGGGCCTGAGTTCTTTTCTCTGCTAATGAGAAAGGCACATTGCCAAATTTTATGTTCAGTGATGAGAAGCAGTAGAACATAGAGCAGCACGTCAGTATCCATGATGATCAACTTTGGTCGCAAGTTGTTAGGTTGAGGCCAGAGCAGTTACCTAAAGACAAAGAGCTGCTTCAGATTATGGCGTGGGCTGTCATTTTTGAATCTGGTGGGAGCCATTGGTTTTCGTGAAACGGGATAAAAATTAACCACAAAAATTATTGAAATGACTTTCTTCAAGGATCTTTATTACCCTGAGCCTGAAACACTTCAAAAATGGTCCAGGGTTTTTTCAAAATGATTCGCCACCCTCACATGGAGCTAAGAAAACCTACGCGTGGCTTTCAATGATGTTCCTAATTTCATATCAAAAGACAAATGGCCTTCCTCATCACCAAATTTAAATTCTCTTTACTCTAGTATAGAGATGTGAATAAAAAATCTGCTGTTTTAAAAAAAATTTTTTTTACGAACAAACCATGGCTAAATAACCTGGATATTTTTTTTTAATACAGTCCAACCTCGGTTCTCGAACGTCTCGGAGTTCGAACAATTCGGTTTTCGAACAGAAATTTAGAGAGTCAACTGCCTCCCTATTCGAATAAATTTTGGTTCATGAACAACAATGTTGTGTGGCTGCGAGACCGGTTGTTAGTAAACAAACAGTCTCGCACCGACCGCTGTGCTGTAAACATTCGTTAGAAAGATTTACCAGATCCAAAAAGACAAAAAAGAGAAGAAACCCCGGAAATAGAGTTACCAAAAGTTTTTATGGCAGGGGATTCCTCTTCCAAGAATTAACTCCTATTTCCTCCCACACCTTCATCAAATTAGGCAATCACATGTCATTCAAAAAAGTACCATAAGTTATACAGTATTGCTCTTATTAAGTTTACTTCTTTTATGTTTTTTGTTTTATTTACATTTCATGTGATATTTACTATTTATAAAAATGTTTTTTTTTTATATTATATGTAGTGTAAGCAGGTAAGTAGATATTCATCTGGTACTTGAGAACAAATTAATCTCTTCTACATTCATTGTAATGGGAAAATATGATTCGGTTCTTGAACAATTCGGTTTTGGAACAGGCTTTCGGAACGAATTATGTTCGAGCACCGAGGTTTGACTGTATTTTGTTTGAAAATAACTCAGCAACGAAAAGAACCACATTACATTATTTGTTTTCATGTCAGATTATGAAATAAAACAGCATACTTCTTAATTCATGGTTTTCTATGGTTGTATGAAATTTTTCATTTTCTGTGGTGTCATGTTTTGATATTTCATTTATTTATACAATGCACGTGAATCACCTTCAACTCCCCAAATGGTGTGTTGTAATAATATATCTTTGCTTATGGTGTCATTGATAGAGATACAACAAAAAACCATGCTGTTTTTTTAAAAAAACATGTTATTTTTACAAAAAATTCATGACTGAAAAACATGGACATTAATATATTTTATGCGACCGAAAAAAAACCATGCTTGTTATTCTCAAAAAACATTTTTTTTCACAAAAAATCTTGGCTCAAAAAATGTGGATATTAATATATTTTGTGACAAAAAACCAATGCTGCTTTGTTGAATGAACATTGTTTTTTTACAGGAAAATCATGACTAAAAAATATGGATATTTATATATTTTATGTGACCAAAAAAACAATTTTTTCAAGATAAATGTTGTTTGTTACAAAAAATGACTACTAAAAACTGATATTAATGACTTTCTGTAAAAAAACACGTTTTTAAAAAATAACATTTTTTCACTAAGAAGTCATTACCAATAAATGGATATTAATGACTTTTTTGTAAAAAAACATGTTTAAAAAGAACAATGAATTTTTTGATCCCTATAAATATATTTAAATCCATATTTTTTAGACATGATTTTTTGCAAAATAAATGGTCAATATGCTTTTTAATGCACTCACAGAAATTAAAAATTCTGTTCCAAAGAATCACTTAGATCTAATTAGATCTCATTTTTAAATTTTGAACTTGAGTAATGAGTGAGTATATACAATGTAAACGATTACCATCATTATCGCCTATCAGTCGTATGATAAATGCTTGTTTACTGCCCCAGTAAAACTGAAAGTGCAAGCAGCCTTAAAACTTACAAAATCATTGTTAAAAGACAGCTAAAACATATCAATTCACTCAACTTTAAATTCAAAAAATGGTCCAATGCGATCCAAATGCCCAACCATACACAAGAAAAGTCACAGCTCAACTCCCATTGAACTTGTAACTTGAACTTGAACTTGAGGGCCGACAGTGTCGGGGCCTTTGTAACGGCCTACAATTCCCTCCACAATTTTTACACAGAGTTCAGCACCTGGTACCAGACTTGCCCACTAAACTACTCAGGATCTACGATCCTTTAGTCACAAGCCTCCATTGGAAGGCATCACCGGGACAACCAGTGTGTCAAAACACCATCCCCCGGCACATTGGGTCACTACAGCCCATTCTACCAGACTGGCTCATTCCAGTCACTGTCTCTTACTCCAGGCACGCACAAGAAACACTTTCATAGCCTCAGTGATACTCGCATTACACTCCTGATCCAATCCAGCAAGACAGCTCATACCGCAATCATCTTCAGCACATCTGGCATTCCACTCATTCTCTCCATACTGCTCAGACACCACATTCATAAAACTCTCTCTCTCTTGCTCATACTTACTACATTCCAGCACAAAATGCTCAATTGTTTCCTCTACTCCACTATTACACTGCTGACATAATCTGTTATTATTCTCATTCCTTCTCCATGTACGTCTGTTCACACTCAATGACTTACATCTCACAGCAAACAAGAGTTGACTTCCAAAACTACCATCATAGAACAGCTCAAACTTAGGTGCTTTTTTTTTCATATACCAGTTAAGTGTAGGCTTCCGCATCATGCTAAGCTTCCACTTATTCAATCCATACTCTTTTGTTTGTCTCTCAATCTCTTTCTTCCACCTCTTGCAGTCCCACTCAGGCCCTACACCTCCAACATTTATTAAACTCCAGTCATCCACAGGTCTCCCAATTCTAACATGAATAATCTTTTGCATACTGAGTTTCCTTGCATGCCCCCAACATACTTTCTCCCAATAGCTTACACTCAGATTCCATTCAAAGATTCGCCTTACCCACCTGCTATTCTGCATTCTTTCAATTCTCACCTTATAATTCAGCACAGCTTTCATCATTCTTTCTGAAAATAGGCTCCACCCTAGGTCACCTCTAATGGCTTCTATAGCTGTCCATTTTGGAGCACCCAATGCTACACGTCCTACCTTATTTTGTATCACATCCAGCTTTTCAAGATCACTTCCATTCCAAGCAAGAGCACTCATACCATACATGACACTAGGTACAGCAACATACTTCCACATTCCTCTCACACATTCGTACTTGTTTGCTCTGTATCTGGCCACACTACCTATCCGTCCACTCCACTGCATTGCTTTAGCCACTTTCTCACCTTTATTTCTAGTACATCCATCTTCACTTATCATACAACCTAGATATTTGTATTCTTTTGTTCTACCTATTCTGATTTCTCCAATATTCCACAGTCTGTCTCTATGAGTCTCATCACTATTTATAACCATGACCTTACTTTTATCTGCACCAAAGTTCATCTTGAAATCTGTACTATATCCATTCACAATGTCAAGCATCCTTTGTAGTCCATGACCACATTCACTAACCACAACCACATCATCAGCATACAACAAACAGCTCAGTCTCTCATTACCAACTTTCAATCCTAAACCACTCCCTCTCAGTCGAACTGCTAATTCTTCTGTGTACAATCCAAACAACAGGGGGGACAGAGTACAGGAGTGTTAGAGGGGACACTCCTCACTTGCCTTGTTTTCAAATTTCCTAACCTGTAGATAGCACTTGTGTTCTCATACAGACTCTGTACAATGTTCACTATTTTTCTGCTAAAACCAACTTTTCTCAAAATTTCAAACAGCCTAACCCGATCCACTCTGTCATACGCCTTTTCAATATCCAGGAATGCTAAATATACCTTCTTGTTATCCTTCTTCATGCGCTCAATTATTTCACTCACTACAAACAGATTATCCTCCCCACGTCTATCTTGCCTAAAACCATTCTGTTCTTCTCCCAGGACTCCTAATTCCTCAACTAAGTTTTTCATTCTCTCATTCAAAATACCACAAAAGATCTTACATACGCTGTCACCCAGTGCAATTGGTCTG
Organism: Morinoia aosen; assembly: GCA_030386875.1. NCBI lineage: Eukaryota > Metazoa > Arthropoda > Malacostraca > Amphipoda > Talitridae > Morinoia > Morinoia aosen. The sequence continues at coordinate 56,862,421 of CM059566.1, forward strand.
TAATTTTTAAGTTCTTTCATACTCTTATGTCCACTCTTATGCAACAGAACTACATTACACTTGTTCCAGTCATCCGGTACTCTTTCACTCTTCCATATCTCATCAAATAAACATTTCAACATACTGACTACACTCTCTCCTCCACATTTACAGAACTCATATGGTATCTTATCAGGGCCACATGCCTTTCCATTTTTCACTTTCTTCAAAAAACTTACAATCTCTTCACAAGTGATTTCGTCTTCCATTTGCAGTTTATGTTCATCTATCAGAAAATTTATCGGTTCATCATCTGTAACCTGCTCATTCATTCCACCAATGTCCTCCCAGTATTCTTCAACTGCTTTCACCATTTGCATCCTATCTTGCACACTGCAACCATTGACTACTAATTCATCAACTTGAACTTCACTACCTCTATCATTACCTTGTATAAACCTATACCAATCTTTTATTCCATCTGGACCTTTCTTTCTTAGATTTTCAACTTGGTGTTTCTCTTCTTTAACCCTAGCCTCATTGATCATTCTCTTTACTTTCTTCTGCTGGTCCTTGTACTCATTCCATACAGTCTGCCATTCATCCTTAGTAATTCTGCGTCTTTCATACATTTTCCTCATACAGCGTTGTTTTTTATTTAAAGTCTTCCTTCTCATTCATTCTTCCTTAATCTCACTCGTAAGCCACCTAGCATTCCCTGTACTTTTCCTGCATTTCATTCTACCAATCTTTTGCTCTGCCACATCATACAAGGTTCTTACAATCTCCTTATTTAGGTCATTTACATTTCCACACCTGTTCCAGTTACATCTACTCAATTCATTTCTAAATTCTTCCCAGTTTGCCATTTTAATACGCCAATTTTTTCTTACTCTGCTGGCCTTCTGCATTGGCTCCTTTCCATCCCAATTATATTCTAGTACAAGCATTTTATGGTCACTATCAATATCAAAATCATCTTCATCTACAAACATTTCTTTGACACACTCTCTTGCTCTACTATTCACTATCATATAGTCAATTGCAGTTTTACATTCCCTGCTTTGCCATGTATGCAAGCCATTTCCTATTGCTACATTCAGGTTCTCAAGTTCATTCTCATCACAGAAATTAATCAATTTTTGTCCATCTGCATTCACAGGCTTACCAAGTATACCAACATGGCCATTCATATCACCCATCAAAATCAGAGGGCATCTGTAATGCTCTTGTACAATTCTTGTTAATATTTCATACTTTTTTACATTCTCTTGATGAGCTAAAATACCATCAGTTGTCATATAGCATACAACCACAATAACACATTCTCTGGCATGCATTCTTTCACACTTTATTACTAACAGATCTTCACTCTCAGGTTCATTTCCAGCAGGAATTTCTTCTAATTTCCAATTTAGAGCATTTTTTACAATGAGACCAACTCCACCACCTCTTTTTTGCCAACTTACACGCCCTTTTCCAATCATATAGTACTTACTCTCCTTACATTTTAAACTGACTCTATCACGCATTTGGGTCTCTACTACACCAACACAATCCAAATCTCCATTCTCAAATTCTGCTACAAGGTCATTTAACTTTCCTACATTCCATCCATGCACATTTATACATCCAAACCTTACAACACTATTGGACAATTCACGACATTTTTCATTTTTGCTCTGACAGCTTTCCATTCATCCAGTTCCACCTTCCATTACAATATGACTACACCCAATCCACTGGATATATCTCCTGGAGAGTTTCATCTCACCTTCTTGAGTAAGGTGGACTCTATCTCCACCAAAACATCCACTCTGGATCAGGTTATCCATATCAAGGAAGCTGGAACCCATTTCACGCTTTCTCATACTCTCAGCTTTCATACTCATAATCCTTTCATGCACTTCCCTATTCACCTCCTTTCACACCCTTTCATACTCCTCCCCACATGCAGGCCTTCTCAGCAGGCTGGTTACAGCCACTCTTACATTCTTCTTTCGCACCTTTTCAACAACATTCATGATTGCATTCACCGTATGCTCTCTCCCACATTCAAGCAATCCATTGCCACCTCCTTGCAGTACAACCATCCCTTCATCCATTCCATCTATCATTTCCTCAGCATGCCTACAAATCTCTTTCACTCCCTTTCCTCTCATGCTCGTACATCCACTACGGTCAGTCATTCTCACAAACCTATCTACATTCTTCACCATGCTGTCACCACATATTCTAATCGTAGGTCTCACTCTCCCTTTCATACTACTCTTTCGTTCAACTCTTCCACTCACATCACTCTTTCCATCCATCTTCCTTTCATTCACTTCCACTACAGGCGCCTGCACCTCATGTGGCATATCAACAGGTTGCTCCCCTCACTCTCTTCCCATTTGTACTTCTTTCATCATGCTCATTCATCCTTTTACTCTCATCTGGCACATTTGCACCACCATTCACTTCATTTATTGCATTCACACTCCTTGCACCATCATCCACTTCATTTGCACTCCTTGCACCATCATCCACTTCATTTGCACTCCTTGCACCATCATCCACTTCATTTGCACTCCTTGCACCACCACCATTCACCTCTTCATTCACTGCATTTGCACCATTCTCATTCTTTCCTTCATTCAACTTCCTTTCATCCTTCAAGTCAGCCTCTAAAGCAACCATCAAAATTGTCAATCTCTCAACCTCCTCTTCCAACTTCTTTCTCTTGTCATTCAAACATTTCCAGCACGTAAACACAAGATCATTCAACTTCCTCCGACTATCTCTCTCAAGCCTTTGCATGCATCTATATCTACCCACTCTTTACAAGCCATGCACTCAATCTCCTCATCCATTCCACTTGCACCTCCCTTCCTATGACCAGTCCTATTTCTTGCCATCCTCAAACACAGACTTCTACCTCAGTACAAATTTCACAGGCAGAAGAAGTCTTCACTCACCAAATCTACTGAAAATCAAGTTATCAAATAAAAAGAAACAAAAAGAAACAAAAACGTTTCCTACTAACTACTCACAGTCACTCTCTACAATGTCACACACTATACTCTTCATATGCAAAGAAAGCTTAACTACCAGTCAAAACACCCCAGTCAAAAACTGCAAGTCACCACACCAAAGTCCAATGCTCAGTCTCAACTCTCACACAACAAAAAAAAAACTACTCTCACGAGCACTCCATACAAAGTCACACACTGTACTCACGTGAATATACAAACCATACCATTTTCCAGCAACTTCACTTTAATTCACCCCAATATTCGTCGGAGGACCTGAAACACGTGCACACCGCTCGGAACCTAATAATACCCGTTGTATTTTAGTTTATGTATGACGCACGTCACCACGTCGACACCACTCACAATTCAGCTCCTATCCATAACTCCTTGAACTTGAACTTGAACTTGAAATTGAGGGCCGACAGCGTCGGGGCCTTTGTAACGGCCTACAATTCCCTCCACAGTTATCACACAAAGAGTTCAGCGTCTGGTACCAGACTTGTCCACTAAACTACTCAGGATCTACCAATCCTTGTCACAAGCTGCCATTGGATGGCGTCACTGGGATAGCCAGTGTGTCAAAACACCATCCCCAGGCATATTGGGTCATTACAGCCCATTCTACCAGACTGGCTCATTCCAGTCACTTTCTCTTACTCCAGGCACGCACAAGAAACACTTTCATAGCCTCAGTGATACTCGCATTACACTCCTGATCCAATCCAGCAAGACAGCTCATACCGCAATCATCTTCAGCACCTCTGGCATTCCACTCATTCTCTCCATACTGCTCAGACACCACATTCATAAAACTCTCTCTCTCTTGCTCATACTTACTACATTCCAGCACAAAATGCTCAATTGTTTCCTCTACTCCACTATTACACTGCTGACATAATCTGTTATTATTCTCATTCCATCTCCATGCACGTCTGTTCACACTCAATGACTTACATCTCACAGCAAACAAGAGTTGACTTCCAAAACTACCATCATAGAACAGCTCAAACTTAGGTGCTTTCTTTTTCATATACCAGTTAAGTGTAGGCTTCCGCATCATGCTAAGCTTCCACTTATTCGATCCATACTCTTTTGTTTGTCTCTCAATCTCTTTCTTCCACCTCTTGCAGTCCCACTCAGGCCCTACACGTCCAGGATTTATTAAACTCCAGTCATCCACAGGTCTCCCAATTCTAACATGAATAATCTTTTGCATACTGAGTTTCCTTGCATGCCCCCAACATACTTTCTCCCAATAGCTTACACTCAGATTCCATTCAAAGATTCGCCTTACCCACCTGCTATTCTGCATTCTTTCAATTCTCACCTTATAATTCAGCACAGCTTTCATCATTCTTTCTGAAAATAGGCTCCACCCTAGGTCACCTCTAATGGCCTCTATAGCTGTCCATTTCGGAGCACCCAATGCTACCCGTCCTACCTTATTTTGTATCACATCCAGCTTTTCAAGATCACTTCCATTCCAAGCAAGAGCACTCATACCATACATGACACTAGGTACAGCAACATACTTCCACATTCCTCTCACACATTTGTACTTGTTTGCTCTGTATCTGGCCACACTACCTAACCGTCCACTCCACTGCATTGCTTTAGCCACTTTCTCACCTTTAGTTCTAGTACATCCATCTTCACTCATCATACAACCTAGATATTTGTATTCTTTTGTTCTACCTATTCTGATTTCTCCAATATTCCACAGTCTGTCTCTATCAGTCTCATCACTATTTATAACCATGACCTTACTTTTATCGGCACCAAAGTTCATCTTGAAATCTGTACTATATCCATTCACAATGTCAAGCATCCTTTGTAGTTCATGACCACATTCACTAACCACAACCACATCATCAGCATACAACAAACAGCTCAGTCTCTCATTACCAACTTTCAGTCCTAAACCACTCCCTCTCAGTCGAACTGCTAATTCTTCTGTGTACAATCCAAACAACAGGGGGGACAGAGTACAGCCCTGTCTCACTCCTCTAACACTCCTCACTTGCCCTGTTTCCAAATTTCCTAACCTGTAGATAGCACTTGTGTTCTCGTACAGACTCTGTACAATGTTCACTATTTTTCTGCTAAAACCAACTTTTCTCAAAATTTCAAACAGCCTAACCCGATCCACTCTGTCATACGCCTTTTCAATATCCAGGAATGCCAAATATACCTTCTTGTTATCCTTCTTCATTCGCTCAATTATTTCACTCACTACAAACAGATTATCCTCCCCCGTCTATCTTGCCTAAAACCATTCTGTTCTTCTCCCAGGACTCCTAATTCCTCAACTAAATTTTTCATTCTCTCATTCAAAATACCACAAAAGATCTTACATACGGTGTCACCCAGTGCAATTGGTCTGTAATTTTTAAGTTCTTTCATACTCTTATGTCCACCCTTATGCAACAGAACTACATTACACTTGTTCCAGTCATCCGGTACTCTTTCACTCTTCCATATCTCATCAAATAAACATTTCAACATACTGACTACACTCTCTCCTCCACATTTATAGAACTCATATGGTATCTTATCAGGGCCACATGCCTTTCCATTTTTCACTTTCTTCAAAAAACTTACAATCTCTTCACAAGTGATTTCGTCTTCCATTAGCAGTTCATGTTCATCTATCAGAAAATTTATTGGTTCATCATCTGTAACCTGCTCATTCATTCCACCAATGTCCTCCCAGTATTCTTCAACTGCTTTCACCATTTGCATCCTATCTTGCACACTGCAACCATTGACTACTAATTCATCAACTTGAACTTCACTACCTCTATCATTACCTTGTATAAACCTATACCAATCTTTTATCCCATCTGGACCTTTCTTTTTTATATTTTTAACTTGGTGTCTCTCTTCTTTAACCCTAGCCTCATTGATCATTCTCTTTACTTTTTTCTGCTGGTCCTTGTACTCATTCCATACACTCTGCCATTCATCCTCAGTAATTCTGCGTCTTTCATACATTTTCCTCATACTGCGTTGTTTTTTATTTAAAGTCTTCCTTCTCGTTCGTTCTTCCTTTATCTCACTTGTAAACCACCTAGCATTCCCTGTACTTTTCTTGCATTTCATTCTACCGATCTTTTGCTCTGCCACATCATACAAGGTTCTTGCAATCTCCTTATTTAGGTCATTTACATTTCCACACCTGTTCCAGTTACATCTACTCAATTCATTTCTAAATTCTTCCCAGTTTGCCATTTTAATACGCCAATTTTCTCTTACTCTGCTGGCCTTCTGCATCGGCTCCTTTCCACCCCAATTATATTCTAGTACAAGCATTTTATGGTCACTATCAATATCAAAATCATCTTCATCTACAAACATTTCTTTGACACACTCTCTTGCTCTACTATTCACTATCATATAGTCAATTGCAGTTTTACATTCCCTGCTTTGCCATGTATGCAAGCCATTTCCTATTGTTACATTTAGGTTCTCAAGTTCATTCTCATCACAGAAATCAATCAATTTTTGTCCATTTGCATTCACAGGCTCACCAAGTATACCAACATGGCCATTCATATCACCCATCAAAATCAGAGGGCATCTGCAATGCTCTTGCACAATTCTTGTTAATATTTCATACTTTTTTACATTCTCTTGATGAGCTAAAATACCATCAGTTGTCATATAGCATACAACCACAATAACACATTCTCTGGCATGCATTCTTTCACACTTTATTACTAACAGATCTTCACTCTCAGGTTCATTTCCAACAGGAATTTCTTCTAATTTCCAATTTAGAGCATTTTTTACAATGAGACCAACTCCACCACCTCTTTTTTGCCAACTTACACGCCCTTTTCCAATCATGTAGTACTTACTCTCCTTACATTTTAAACTGACTCTATCACGCATTTGGGTCTCTACTACACCAACACAATCCAAATCTCCATTCTCAAATTCTGCTACAAGGTCATTTAACTTTCCTGCATTCCATCCACGCACATTTATACATCCAAACCTCACAACACTATTGGACAATTCACAACATTTTTCATTTTTGCACTGACAGCTTTCCATTCATCCAGTTCCACCTTCCATTACAATATGAGTACACCCAATCCACTGGATGTATCTCCTGGAGAGTTTCATCTCACCTTCTTGAGTAAGATGGACTCCATCTCCACGAAAACACCCACTCTGGATCAGGTTATCCATATCAAGGAAGCTGGAACCCATTTCACGCTTTCTCATACTCTCAGCTTTCATACTCATAATCCTTTTATGCACTTCCCTATTCACCTCCTTTCGCACCCTTTCATACTCCTCGCCACATGCAGGCCTTCTCAGCAGACTGGTCACAGCCACTCTTACATTCTTCTTTCGCACCCTTTCAACAACATTCATAATTGCATTCACCGTATGCTCTCTCCCACATTCAAGCAATCCATTGCCACCTCCTTGCAGTACAACCATCCCTTCATCCATTCCATCTATCACTTCCTCAGCATGCCTACAAATCTCATTCACTCCCTTTCCTCTCATGCTCGTACATCCACTACGGTCAGTCATACTCACAAACCTATCCACATTCTTCACCATGCTGTCACCACATATTCTAATCGTAGGTCTCACTCTCCCTTTCATACTATTCTTTTGTTCAACTCTTCCACTCACATCACTCTTTCCATCCATCTTCCTTTCATTCACTTCCACTACAGGCGCCTGCACCTCATGTGGCATATCAACAGGTTGCTCCTTCACTCTCTTCCCATTCGTACTTCTTTCATCATGCTCATTCATCCTTCTACTCTCATCTGGCACATTTGCACCACCATTCACTTCATTTATTGCATTCACACTCCTTGCACCATCATCCACTTCATTTGCACTCCTTGCACCATCATCCACTTCATTTGCACTCCTTGCACCACCACCATTTACCTCTTCATTCACTGCATTTGCACCATTCTCATTCTTTCCTTCATTCAACTTCCTTTCATCCTTCAAATCAGCCTCTAAAGCAACCATCAGAATTGTCAATCTTTCAACCTCCTCTTCCAACTTCTTTCTCTCGTCATTCAAACATTTCCAGCACGTAAACACAAGATCATTCAACTTCCTCCGACTCATCTCTCTCAAACCTTTGCATGCATCTATATCTACCCACTCTTTACAAGTCATGCACTCAATCTCCTCATCCATTCCACTTGCACCTCCCTTCCTACGACCAGTCCTATTTCTTGCCATCCTCAAACACAGACTTCTATCTCAGTACAAATTTCACAGGCAGAAGAAGTCTTCACTCACCAAATCTACTGAAAATCAAGTTATCAAAAAAAAAAGAAACAAAAACGTTTCCTACTACTCACAGTCACTCTCTACAATGTCACACACTATACTCTTTATATGCAAAGAAAGCTTAACTACCAGTCAAAACACCTCAGTCAAAAATTGCAAGTCACCACACCAGAGTCCAATGCTCAGTCTCAACTCTCACGCAACAAAAAAACTACTCTCACAAGCACTCCATACAAAGTCACATACTGTACTCACGTGAATATACAAACTATACCATTTTTTAGCAACTTCACTTCAATTCACCACAATATTCGTCGGTGGTTCAGCAGCACGTGCACACCGTATCGTATCCTTCAAGCCTTCAACACGTGGTGCGCATTTCGGATTAAGCATAATATTCCGTTTTAATGAAAACAAACTAAATCAGGATAAATTTAGGCATGCGAAAGAAATGAAATTGGTACGCAAAAAGAATCACTATACATATGATATAAAAAATTTCTTTAATCAAGTATACAAAACGTATAAAAATCAGTTGCAATTGGTTAGCTAATCGTTTCTTTTAATCTTCACATATTCGGCCATTATTCTGAAAAGGCATTTAAAAGGAATGTTTATTTCTGATCAAGTTCATAGATGCATATTGATTAAATGAATTCCTCATAATTAATTCTAGGATTCTATGACAAATTTTGCCAGCACCTATTTTGTTCACCTGGGTCGAGCAGGCAATGCGGCTAACTTCCCTTTCTTTCTTCTTTCTTTCTTTCTCCGCTCCTAAGCCAACAAGAAACAATGCCAAGCTTGTGATCATCAGCTTAAACTTACAACCTTCCACATAAAAGGCCAGCACTCTAACTACTAGTCCCCGGTAACCATACATTCGATTGCGTTATTCAAAATCCGTTTCTAGAGTTCAAGTGGCAAAATAAAATTTTTGCCCCTTCGATGCGAGAGTAACAGATAACGTGACTCCACTTTTCTATGCCAAATAATTCTCATAAATTCAAGCACTTGTACAAAGCTATAACTTTAGATATAATCTAAAAATATTCATTGACTAGTGTGAGAATAATCATTGTAAATACGGTCAAACGCCATTGAAAACATGATAAATGGCATACTTTCATAATAAACATATCTATCGCATTTGATGACATTACGTTGGAGGGTCTAACAGGAGTAAACAAACTGATGGCTGTATACAAGAGTAAATGAAATCTACTAGGATAGAAATGTAAACAGAAACTATGGCGATTACTGTTCAAAAACAATAATTGAGTCTCACACAGTGGACGACTGCAACGACCAAAATGCGAACGGGGTCGCTAAAATATTACATCGCACAGGTAACACTAGCTCAAGTTTCCAATGATTATCTTGGTAGTGAAGCCGATTGAGACTGAAAATACGTTTTAGGTTTCATTTCCTTGTGTGGAAAACTTTTATTTTTTATTTATGGCTTCATTATGTCCATCGGGATATTGAATGATTTTCCAGTTCCTTTAAATCAAAGGAAAAAATTTACTGCAAACGGCTTTTCTAATAGCGTCTTCATTATGTCTTCTTCATTTTTTATAATTACCGAAGAAGCTGCTTCCGCTCTGGTAAAAATGCGGTGTTTGGGATTGGATTAGGACAAGAGCCTTTCTTGTCCAAAGTATGATTCTTCACTCTCCTGTCAGGAAGTAGTCTTTATTGTACGTTAAGTTAACGATATCACCACTTTAATGATGGAATTCCTCTCACTAAAAGTGTTACATCCGAACACTGAAGATGTTCGAACATGAAGTTTTTCATTATTTATAATATATGCTTTATATTTATAACAGAATTGTTTTCAAAATTCTTTCCATTCGTTATATTTTAAACATGTTATAACGATTGAATAATTAGCTTAATGACAACCTGTTCTTTAACCATTATAACTTGAAATTCACTGGTCTCCGTGGTCGAGTGGTTAAAAGCGCATGCCTTTTACGGGAAGGGATTCTCCCCGTTGGTAAATGGTAGATCTCAGACACAATTTATAGAAAAAAGGATTGATTAATATATATATATATATATAGGAGATTGAAATACGCGGAGTTCCGTAATGGGAAAATTTGCCGTAATTTATTAGGTCAAATGTTGGAACTACATTTGGAAGAAGAGGACAAACTGCTAAACTTAAATGAATCAAGAAACTATAAACTTGTAGCGAACCTCCGGCACGCAACTCAGTATAAATTTCGGAAATTCTCAAAATGATCATTTAAAAATTCAGTAAAATAAATCCAACCATTAGAATAAAATTTCATTACGGAATTAATTAACTTCTATCCTCAATTCTATTAAAATTGTGCACTGGAAAATTCATCCTCTAAGAAATCACTTTTTCGTTGTAACGAAACCCTCCATGACGCTATGTAGGCAACATTCCCACTCGAACTAGCGCGACTCGTACTAAGTCATTGACAGTGTGTGCACCGCTTGTTTTCACTGAAGATCCTGGGAGGCCGACACACGAACAATCACCCCCACATTCAAGCACTCACAAACACTTATGAAACCAAACCCTAACCTCTTAATTTAAGGAGCTTACCTCCTCCGAGTTCACCTCCAAGCTTCTCCTCATATTCAAAGTTCACTATACTGGGGAGGCAGAGAGAGCGTTCGAGCTTATCAAAGAGAGACTCGCTACTGCTACTGAATTAGCTTACCCACACCCTGAGGCAGAATTCAGCCTATTGGTGGATGCGTCGAATATAGCGGTCGGTGCTGTGTTGCAGCAAACTGTAAATAATATCACTTCGCCGTTGGCATTCTTCAGCCGCAAGCTCTCCCCAACCGAACAACGTTACAGCACGTTCGGGAGAGAGCTCCTAGCCATGTATTTAGCGGTAAAGCACTTTCGCTACACCCTTGAAGCTCGTCAATTCATAATTTATACCGACCACAAACCTATCCTCAACGCTATCCGAATGCCTCCCGAGCGACATTCCCCTGGGGAAAGCCGGCACTTGAGTTTTATCGCGCAGTTTACGAGTGACATCAGGCACATCAAAGGCGAGGAAAATACGGTTGCTGACTGCTTATCGCGTGTGTACAGCGCGGTACTTAACCCGTCAGCACCCGAGTTCCGACCCTCAGTACAAGCGATTTCGCTAGCCGATGTTATTCGTGCGCAGCAGTGCGACTTGGAAATCCGTAACTTAATTGAGTGCCCCGACTCCTCCTTGAAACTCTCACTCAGAGAAGGCGTTTACTGTGACGCCGATCGGCCGAACCGTTATTACCTGCCTAGCAACTTGCGTTTGCCCGCCATTAAGCATTTCCATAACTTGTCGCACCCTGGGACGGATAGAACCTTCCGCCTAATCGCAGATCGTTTTGTCTGGCCCGGGATGCGTAAGGCTATAAGAGAGTTCGTTCGTCATTGCCCAGATTGCCAAGCAAGCAAAGTCACTCGGCACAACAAAGCCGCAATTCACCCTTGTGCATTTACCGGCAGAAAATTTGACGCAGTCAACCTTGATTTAGTAGGCCCCCTCCCCATTTCTCGGGGGTATAGTTACTTGCTTACCATGGTAGATCGCTTCTCCCGCTGGGTCGAGGCTGTTCCCATCGCTAACATAACTGCAGAAACTGTAGCACGCACTTTTGTCGAAACGTGGATCTCCCGCTTCGGAGTCCCTTTGAGCATAACGCATGATCGTGGGGTTCAATTCACTTCCGCCTTGTGGTTAGAGATCTCCAAAATCTTAGGGTGCGCAAACATCTCGACAACGGCATACCACCCCCAATCGAACGGCCTCATCGAGAGAGTTCACAGGGACCTCAAGGCGGCATTACGCTGCTTAAAATGTCACCACGACTGGGCCGACAGGCTTCCGATAGTATTACTTACTCTTAGGAACCTTTTTCGGCAGGATCAAAAGTGCACGTCATCTGAACTACTTTACGGGCAATCATTACGGTTGCCTGGCGATGTCATCGAGCCCAGGTCTCAAACCGATGAACCCCCCAGCCAAATCGCTGATTACGCAGCACGCCTAAAGCGCGTCATGAGCGAAGTAGTTTACATACCACCTCGCCTCCCTTCACCATCTGAAAGTTTAGACCCTTGCTTACAAAGTTGCACACACGTTTACGTCCGGGTAGACGGGGTAAAGACCCCTCTGCGACGCCCCTATGATGGCCCCTTCAGGGTTATCAAGAGGTCCCCGAAACACTTCATTATCGAAAGGGGCACCAAGAGCGACAGTGTCAGCATAGATCGTCTTAAGGCGGCATTTTTGTTCCTTCCGGACGACACCCCCACACACTCTCGTGAACGGCAACAACCCAGGCTGCAAATCAGTCCCAGGTCAACACCTGTCGAGCCTCCTGGCTTGCACCTGTCCGCTTGGGCTAAGACCCTTCCTCCCACTATGGAGTGTAACGAGTTCATAGTTCCCCCGTATACCGTTCAAAGAGCGCCGTTGGAGACTAGGAATTCGGGTGCCTCCACTTCGGATAGTGCTTCTACTACTTTAACCCCCCATCACGGGCATCCCCCAGATACTCTGTCATTGTCCCAGTTGGGGATCCGAACGTCAACCTTCACAGCCCCCAAGCTTATTCCTCATACAGCCCCCGAGCATTGTAGCAGGGCTGGCAGACCTCTTCGTCCGCCAGTTCGTTACGCGCAGTCGTAGGGTGGTTAACTCTGTTCTGTCCTTCTCCCCTAATTTTCTTTGTCTGTCACGGCTCGTGGGAACGGCTTCGCAGCCTGTTATCTTTTCACGTAATTGTCGGGAGTCGGCTTCGCCGCTCCCAGACCTTTCGGTCTCCGTTGGGGGGAGGGTAGCTGTAGCGAACCTCCGGCACGCAACTCAGTATAAATTTCGGAAATTCTCAAAATGATCATTTAAAAATTCAGTAAAATAAATCCAACCATTAGAATAAAATTTCATTACGGAATTAATTAACTTCTATCCTCAATTCTATTAAAATTGTGCACTGGAAAATTCATCCTCTAAGAAATCACTTTTTCGTTGTAACGAAACCCTCCATGACGCTATGTAGGCAACATTCCCACTCGAACTAGCGCGACTCGTACTAAGTCATTGACAGTGTGTGCACCGCTTGTTTTCACTGAAGATCCTGGGAGGCCGACACACGAACAATCACCTCCACATTCAATCAAACATCCCTCCCAATTCAACAAAGCCACACGGCTACCTAGCAACCACCCAAGCCTCAAGGCACTAGCAGAAAATAAACTACCTCCTTCCTTACTCATATAATCAACTGTTACCGCACCTGCGGAATATTACACTAACAAATCCACTCTCGCCGGGATCCACGCCGGATTCCCTCGAGCCGCAGCACCGGCTGAAGTGCGACTACTCACTGGACCGGATCTCCTTCCTCAAGAAGTGGACCCCCCATACTGCTGCCGTAGTCACGGCACTCCGAGTCGTCAAAATAAAATACGAGGCGAGCTTATTCAGTTTCGTCATTATCCTGCAAAGTCAATAGTGTAAGCGAGAAAACATAGATGCCAGGAAGGCAACTCGAACTACCCCACTCCTTCAGAGTCAGATTCGTTCCTTTGTCATAAATTAGGTGTGCCCTACCCCGGGCACTGGTGGCCCTGAAAAAAAATAATAATACACCCTCCTAGTTACTTGAGGAGATTACCTCGCTATATCGCCTTTTAAAATTCAAGCTCAATTAGTTCTCCAACTTGGAAGTACGACAAAAGTTCATAAGTTCATAAACTCTTCGGAGCAGGGCTTCGAGTAGACAGGCGGGCGCTGGACATGCGGTCTGCGACAGTGCCGTCGTAGGAAGCAAACCGTACGTGCTCTGTGGAGTTAGATACGGTTAGTCGTGATTTAGTTTTAATCATAGGTTTAGCACAGTTTATCGTTATAAGGTAAGTTGTAAGTTATAAATATATAAGTTTTAAGGTAAGTCATAAGTTTTAGGTAAGTTATAAGTTTTAAGGTAAGTTATAAGTTTTAAGGTAAGTTATAAGTTTTAAGGTAAGTTATAAGTTTTAAGGTAAGTTATAAGTTTTAAGGTAAGTTATAAGTTTTAAGTTTTAGTTATTAAGAATGCATGGGGAAACGTCGTCCTAAGTACCCAGATCACTGCATGGCAAGTAATTGGTTACTGAACTAATAGTTCACCAACCTCCAATAAGCTCATGAGCATCAGGATGTGCCGGGAAGCGGAGTCAGGCGAGTGGATGGTGAGCGGAGCGGTCAGCAGTACGTAAGGCGCCTCAGCCTCTCATCTTCCGTCCGCTCAGTCCTTGACGGAGGGGAAGCGCAGCGAAGCGAAGCGGCGCGGCGCGGCGCGGATGATTATCCACCGGGATCCCTGCGTTGGCAGCACGGGAGGTTCCGTCGGGGATGCGGAGGCAGGCGAAAACGACGGAGGCTGTGTAGGCTCAGTTATAAAGTTGAAGTTGTGTGGTCAATGGCTGGAGGCGATCTGAATCGGCATCTAGAAAATGTAAGAGGTCAGTGCAGCTTGGCTCAAATGGTGTATCCAATTGGCTGTATTCAGGATGGTAAACTAAAGTTCAGGAACCAAATACAAGCCTAGAGCTGGGTTATAGAAATTTTTATATGTTAAGGTAATGAAGTTTGCTACATTAATTTTAGATTTAATATTCAGATATTAAGTTTTACTCATAAGTTAAATGTTAATTTAATTTTAGTCCTTAATTTTAAGTTCATGAGGAAACAAGCCAAAATTTAATTAACTGTAAACGATTACAGGATAGCCTGTAAGTTTTCTGTACACAATTCCCCACTCCCCCCAGGTGTCGGAAACGGATACCGGCTTGACCGGGGGTAACCGTCATTGCGTCCTGGTTTTAGTGATAAGGCATTTGAAAAATCAATGTACAAGATGATATGTATAAGGTTTCAATGGAACAAAGCATCCTTTTGAAACTCCGCACAGATATAAAGGGGCTGGACAAAATAATGGAAACACCTGAAATTTTGAAATCATAATCTTTGAACATGTTATGAACTAATAAAACTTGACATATTTTATTGTTTATTGTTGATTATTGTAGTTATTTAATATATTTTTTAAATTACCTGTTTTTTTTTACATTTTTCAAAAGAAAAGTTGGTTATAAGCTTTCAAAAATGGCAGACCTCCCTGACTTTGAAAGGCGCCAAATTGTTGGTGCTCGTATGGCAGGTGTTAGTGTAAGGCTGCCGTCACCCGGAGACCAAATGGTATCGTTTCGTTCTAATCGTCTACACAGCGGTACCATTCGGTCTGTCTAGCGCCACGAAACCGTCAGATGTCAGCCATGAGCTACGGTGCATTCTTGGTACGGGGATCGTCACCATTTGGTAACCAAAATGGCGGAGAACTGCGAGAGCTGCGTTTCATTTACGGGTCTGTAGAAATTATTTCTTTTTCTTGACCAGGCAAATATGTATAAAATACTTAATTTAAGTTATTAATGCGACCTCTTGAGCGTATTTTTTTCAGTGCTCCTTCTGGGGTCGCTGAAAATTAGCCCCATTGATTTTGATTACAGAGAAGAGTTTGGTTGCTAGATTGCGAGGGAAGCGAAAGTAAATAAACCAAATGGTTACGGATTCCCAAAAAATCCTGAAGCGTGCGGCAGTTCTTTCTATTATTTTGTCAAGCTACCCGATCAATTTGTTAACGTAGCACTACGAATTGGTCATTGTGAGACGCCGCCTTAAGAGAAACTGCGTGAATACTTAACGTTTCAGGAGGTACTGTCTCAAAAATAACAACTGCCGTTGAAAGAGAAGGAAAAACGTTCTCAGTAAAGAACAAGTCTGGCCGAAAGTTGAAGTTGTCTGAGAAAGACCGTCAGACTGTAAATCGAACTGTTAGAGAGAATCGCAAGACCACGGCTCCTAAAATTACTACAGACCTTAATGAACACCTACAGAACCCAGTTTCCAAAAAACTGTTCGTTGGGAGCCGCAAAAATCTGGATTCAGCGAAAGACCTGTAATTAGAAAACCTCTGCTCTCAAAGAAAAATGTTTTGAACCATATAGAGTGGCGTAGAAACCACCAGAATTGGTCCGTCGAGCAGTGAAAAAATGTGATTTTCACTGACGAATCATCGTTTACCTTATTTCCGACCTCTGGCCCAGTGTACATTTGGAGACAGCCGAAAGAAGCCTTTAGTCCAGACTGCCTTCTTCCAACCATAAAACATGTCGGGCGTTCTGTGATGATCTGGGGTGCTATGTCCTGGAAATCTGCCGAGCCAATGATTTCTCTTCATGGAAGAATTTGCAGCAGAGACTATTTAAGAATTTTTGGCGACCAAGTTCATCTTATGGTTCAAGCCCTGTTTCCAGAGGGGAACGCCATCTTTCAAGATCATAATGCCCCTATCCATACGGCTACAATTGTTAAAAGATGGCACGAAGAACATTCTAATAAATTCGAGCATCTCATCTGGCCACCACAATCCCCAGACCTCAACATTATTGAGCATTTATGGTCGGTTTTAGAGATTCAAATAAGAAGTCGATTTCCGCCGCCATCGCCTCTAAAAGAACTGGATGGAGTTTTAACTGAATAATGAGCTAAAATTCCTTTGGATACAATGCACAATTTGGATGAATCAATACCTCGAAAATTGCGGCTATTATTGCCTCAAAAGGTGACGTACACGATGTTAAAATATACTATATTATTTTCCAAGGTGGTTCTTTTATTTTGTCCAACCACTGTACGTCTTTTGTGGTCATAGGGACCTGGTGGTTTGTGGGCCCTCACATGTTTTGTAGTGTTCAAGAGTTTGTAGCCTTTCACAGTCCAGTATTTCTTCCCTTTGGCTAAGGAAGAGTTAGCCAGCATTTTTGGTTAAGCCTTGGTTTATGAAATGAGTACCTTCTCTACCGGTCTTTAAGCTAGTTATTAGGGGATTAAAAATCAATGCATAGGATAGAATAAATCTACTTGGTTGTCATAAAAACCATTTTTGTGCCTGCTGTTTAACTCTGAGTGACACTCAAGCGATCGAGGCTGTCGATTTGCCTCTGCATACATGTTACTGCTGCTATAATAGAGTTGAGAACCCTGTCTGCTTGACGCGTTGGAATTAGAGACATTAATATGAAAACACAAAGAGATAAAAATTTTTATTTGCAATAAAGTAGATATATAGAATGCATAATATCAGTCTGTCTTTGAAATATTTTCACATCAACACCTTTAGTTGGTAAATAAACTTAGGTGAGGATTGGATTGGAGTGATTTACCGAACCATGTTAGCTAATCACTGATACAAGCAGGTTCTGTAATAAATAACGAAATGAAAAATTCAAGAAGTATCGTTTTTAAATCACAAATCTTTTTCGTCCGCTGTGATATTATCAAAACTCAGTAAATATCATCGCCCCAGTTTTCAGCTGTCTCATTTCCTTATAAAATTTGGACATAAAAGTTACGGTAGTGTTGGGTAAGTTAAATAGATTATTATCAGATACCCTGCTTTTAAGATATTTAGAGGCAGCGGCACGGTAACCATTCCTCAAGTTCCTTTGGTGGCATGAACAAAATAATAGAAAATGCTCTTCGTTGGTTCTAGGGTAGAAAAGTTATTTCCATTGTCAACTTAAGTTGTGATGTCAATTTGTCCTCAAAATTTATGAGAAACTAAAATATTTTACACACACTGACGAGACGCAGCAATCAAAAAATTTCATTATTATTGACATTCATGACGATTATGTGTACAAATTTCCACAAACTAAATAATCAAATAGGCTTGCCTAATTGAGGGAAATCAATAATAGTACACATTTCTTAATTGTAGCTCAATTTGGAACATTTTCTTATTCATGTCTGTAACTCCAATAGATTTTGTGAAATTATGAAGTGATATGCAAATGCTCCCAAATAGTTTTTGAAATCAGCTTCTTTTTTGTGAATATAAGATTAATTTAATCATGACAAGCTTATAGGATTTATTTTACGATGAAGGTGAACAATTTTAGTCACAGTGCATCCAGAGCTCATGAAAATGCTGCAGGCACTCTAGTGCCAGAGCTGTGCAGGAGAAAGACTGCGAATTTTCGTCCTCTGATTTAAGTTGTTTGAATAAGCTCAATGGATCGCTAAGGCAAATAGCTGGGCGTTCAGTACTGGAGTAAAATAATGCCATTTGTTAGATGATGCTCACTTGTTAGCATCGCAAAGATACTGGCGTAACTTCCAATGGCTAAATAATTCTACTCCTCGGATTGCGGAGCACTTGTGAGCAGGATGTAGCATCTCGTGGGAACCATTCGAGAAGAAGATGAAGCGGTTCTCAGTGTTAGTCACCACTCATCACCAAGACAGTGTGTCAGTTAAGAACGTGCACCACTAGTGAGCAATATAATAAAATTTGTTGGCGCAGGAATCGTACCTGAGCGCAATATGGTAGCATTTTGGCAGTTGGAGTTCTTCTGAGTGAAACGTGTCTGCAAATGGGGTAATATTGCGTCAAGCTGCTGAGGAGCAGCTGTCTGTTCAGAAAATGTCGCCTCATGTGATCATGCTAGAAATTGGACCGAACCTGTAGCGCCCAGTGTGATCGAGTGTGATCGAGAGAGAAGTGTGGTCGGGTGAGAAAGGGGACCGAAACTGGCATGTCTAGTTCTTAAGGGTTTGGTCCCTTACGTTAGTTAATGCTTTTCTCTGACATGCCTTTCGAATAATATAACAATACTCATTGCTGAAACCGATATATTGCTTTAAACGAGATAATACCGCATTTTCATTTTTATTTATTTGTTTTTGGCACTCGTTAGCCTATTTCCTTTTTCTTCTTAGTCCCTGTGAAACAAATTTAGACGTCATGTTTTTCTTCTACTGAGATGCGTTTTATATGACAATGAGATTAAAAAAAATTTACGCTTCGAGTTCGTCGCGTGTTAAAATACGAAGACAATCACTTATCATTTTTATTAAAAATCACTCAATTGCTAAAATTCAATAGCTATCAGTCTATAAAAGGCAACGTTTCAATGTTTCATATCATCTTCGGGATGAAAATACAGAGGAAACACAGTCATATTGATAAAAAATGTAAATCCAAAATTCAAGCTACGAGACCGAATAAAAACTGGTAATCACAGGGCTAGAAGAATAGAGATGACAAATTTTCTGCATGCATATGAAATTGTAGATGATTAGTTATTATTGTACACCAAGTATTTGTATGTTCACGGCACGAGAGATAGAGGCAAAATGGAGGATCTAGCAGAGGTTCCAAACGTCCAAACAGCAGTTCTATTGAATAATTTAAAAGCAAAAAAGTTATTTGCATTTTCGGTAATGAAAATGCATTACTTCTATTATTTGAATATGCTCTTTCTTACAACATTGTATAAAATTTTCATGTTTGAATATAGAGGGCTTACAACTATGATCGGCAGGGAAACGATTGAAAATGGAACCTAGATAATTGTGCGCAGTTGAATTATCTTCTTGCAGGGTCATCCTAGTTATTCCAATGTAACATTTATTGTCAGACTTACATTCTCTCTCTTGTTGCACTTGAACTAATATTTCATATTTGTTCTGTCTAGGTAACAGACCCTGGATCTGGAATTATTATTTTTTACTAAACGATTAGTGATTTTGCGATTTTTGTAATACACACAAACTTCACTTGCCATATTTAGATCCATGGGTTTCACAAAAGTTTGGACAATACTTTTGAAGACACGTTCATCAATTTTGTAATTCCTATCCATTCTATTTCACAAAATATATTTATGTGCTACGTATTAAGTATTGGATTATTGTTACAATTTAAAGTTCGGCTCATAAATTTACCAATAGTTTTATCAATCAAATATTGGGAAAATGGACATTGACAAACAACCGTTTAACTCTTAGCATTTCTGAAAGAAAACTAACCCAGCTGCTGCACACGTTATATGTTTCATTTATTAAGGTATGAATAACGCTTTCTTTATACACTTGCGATGGATCACAGTCATAATTTATAATTTCACGAGCATGAGAGGGCTTTGCATACAAGGATCTTAAAAAATTGCCCAGTTGAGTTTCAACTAAATCATTCAGAAATGATAAGTGATTATCTTCGTATTTCAACACGTGGAGAACTCGAGCAATATTGCAAATTTGAAACTTTGGAAAGTAAATTATTTGCTATATTAGGAACCTCACCGAAGACAGCTCCATGGGCTTAAAAGACAACCTGAGTCGAGTAGTCAACTGAGATAGAGTTGTTAACCGAGCCTCAGTTTCACTTTGTTCGTCCTTTAATGGACACTGCAATTAGATCCGCAAAATTTTTCTTATAATCATAAATGTTGATAGTTTCTAATGGTACGAATGCAAAAAAGACTAATAGACTAGGTACAGGTAGTAACTTCAAATTTCTAGCCTTGCGTCCTAATTCTGCAACATTTGACGCCCATATTACGTTTCAAGATGACATTTTCATGAGATATACAATTATTTTCCCAGAATAATTATTCGTCCCTGAATGATAGAATGAAAATTAAAACCATAGAATGAATATAATGAGCCCACTAATAACTGGTTCTATTTTTAGAACCATTTTAATGACTAATTCAGGCATAGATATCATGCATTAGCAACTTTAACAGTATGTATAATAATTTTTTATACTTTTGATGATAAGGTATGAATATTCCTAAATTGTCTCTAATGCCCCAAATCCTATTCTGTCGTTGAGAAAGCGGGTTTGAGATAGACTGTTAGAATAAATAAAAACTAGAAATGCGTGAACATCCCTAAACATGCCTCGAAATTCGAAGCAAACTTCGAGATCGTGCTAATTGTACGGGCTGAGAGACCCACAACCGCACCAATGAACGTCATTAGCGAGTTGAAAACTTTGAGCTAAACTTGAAGTTCGCTGTGACGGGAGACAAGCGCAAGACCTGCTGCGCGTCAGCCGCGCCGGGGGCAGTGCGAGATCTTCTGCCCCAGCAACTCGGCTGCAGCCGCTCGTGGGTGAACAAAGCGTAACTTCTCTAGCCCCAGGGAGTAAGAAGAACTAGTCAACAAAGAGTCCAAGACAATTAAAAGTTTGATCAACTTGACGAGCTTCAAACAATAGGCTTGTTGGTCAGTGGCACCAAAATAAAACTGTAAAACTGATATAAAGCGTGGGTGAAGTTGCGGTAGGAAACAAAGAATGAAGAAGTCTCCACCGCGAGCTATTTATTCTTCGTCTTGCGGAAAAAAGCAGACGCGTTGATTTAGCTCTGACGAGTCAAGATTCATCTTTTTAGTAGTGTTTTTAGTTTATTATCATATGAGACTGCAGAATGCTAAGCTAATATGCTTAGAATTTTAAATTTCGGGTAATATATTGAACATATAAACTAGGAACATCAACCTCAAATTAAATAAAATTGGATTCATTGAAAACAGTAGGATTTAAAGTTTAATGTAATTTGAACAAGTTTTTTATTTGGCTTACATTTCAAATAAATGGGGCATTCACCATTAAAATTTATGTCATCCAACAATATTTGATCAGAACTACTCATGTTTCTTAATTTGCCGCTCAATATTATTCAACGATCTTTATCCTGTGCTGAGATCTCTTGATGACATTACATTTAATCTGCTTTTAAATGAAGTTATTTTTTGGGAATGAAATAAACAGTAGTTTTCTTTACCTGTGTCTCAGCTGACAACTTTCTCTCTGATTTCGTTTTATCATCGTCAATTAAAATCCGTACCATGTTAGTTCTTGTTTCTGTCCTTCGGGTATATCAAATATAGAAAATTATCGAAATAAAATGAAACTTCAAATCCTGCTCTTTCCAATGAAATCTATTTCAGCTTTCTAACACTAATATTTCACTAATTAAAATATTTTTAAATAGGCTACTTTTTATCGGACACCCTGTATAAAATGGCTAATGCTATTGCTAAAGACAAGAGCACACTGAGTTGAACGTCCTCTGCGAAGAAAAAAGTAAAAAGCCATATAAGTTAATCCCTTTAAATTATAATGACTTTAGATCAATTCCCTTCATGAGAAAAATTATTTTCTTCAACAGTTAAACCTAAAATTATTCCATTCTCATCCAATATTATTATTACCATTATTATTATTATTAAAATTTCATGAAGCGTTGATGAGCAGCACTCATACACTTGCACATGATTAACTTAGTTAATGAGTAAGGCGAATTGCACCGTATTTCATTTTTACCGATTCCGACCTCCTGGCGTGAGGGCAGTCCGTAGTCTAGATAGAGAATTAGAGCTAGCGTGAGGTAAGCAGATGTGGGTCACCTATTTACTTGATTTTGTTGCTACTGCTTACATCATGTGCTCTGGTGCTCCCAATGTGTTAATTGAACGGCGTACTGGAGTGTTGCCTGCGTACTGGAGTGTTGCCTGCGTACTGGAGTGTTGCGTGTGTACTGGAGTGTTGCCTGCGTACTGGAGTGTTGCGTGTGTACTGGAGTGTTGCGTGTGTACTGGAGTGTTGCCTGCGTACTGGAGTGTTGCCTGCGTACTGGAGTGTTGCGTGTGTACTGGAGTGTTGCGTGTGTACTGGAGTGTTGCCTGCGTACTGGTGTGTTCACTGCGTACTGGAGTGTTGCCTGCGTATTGGAGTGTTGCCTGCGCACTGGAATGTTGCCTGCGTACTGGAGTGTTGCCTGCGTACTGGAGTGTTGCGTGTGTACTGGAGTGTTGCGTATGTACTGGAGTGTTGCCTGCGTACTGGAGTGTTGCCTGCGTACTGGAGTGTTGCCTGCGTATTGGAGTGTTGCCTGCGTACTGGAGTGTTGCGTGTGTACTGGAGTGTTGCCTGCGTACTGGTGTGTTCACTGCGTACTGGAGTGTTGCCTGCGTATTGGAGTGTTGCCTGCGCACTGGAATGTTGCCTGCGTACTGGAGTGTTGCCTGCGTACTGGAGTGTTGCGTGTGTACTGGAGTGTTGCGTGTGTACTGGAGTGTTGCCTGCGTACTGGAGTGTTGCCTGCGTACTGGAGTGTTGCCTGCGTACTGGAGTGCTGCCTGCGTACTGGAGTGTTGCGTGTGTACTGGAGTGTTGCGTGTGTACTGGAGTGTTGCCTGCGTACTGGAGTGTTGCCTGCGTACTGGAGTGTTGCCTGCGTACTGGAGTGTTGCCTGCGTACTGGAGTGTTGCCTGCGTACTGGAGTGTTGCCTGCGTACTGGAGTGTTGCCTGCGTACTGGAGTGTTGCCTGCGTACTGGAGTGTTGCTTTTGTACTGGAGTGTTGCCTGCGTACTGGAGTGTTGCCTGTGTACTGGAGTGTTGCCTGCGTACTGGAGTGTTGCCTGCGTACTGGAGTGTTGCGTGTGTACTGGAGTGTTGCCTGCGTACTGGAGTGTTGCCTGTGTACTGGAGTGTTGCCTGCGTACTGGAGTGTTGCCTGCATACTGGAGTGCTGCGTGTGTACTGGAGTGTTGCCTGCGTACTGGAGTGTTACCTGCGTACTGGAGTGTTGCGTGTGTACTGGAGTGTTGCCTGCGTACTGGAGTGTTGCCTGCGTACTGGAGTGTTGCCTGCGTACGGGAGTGTTGCCTGCGTACTGGAGTGTTGCCTGCGTACTGGAGTGTTGCTTGTGTACTGGAGTGTTGCCTGCGTACTGGTGTGTTCACTGCGTACTGGAGTGTTGCCTGCGTTTTGGAGTGTTGCTTGCGTACTGGAGTGCTGCCTGCGTACTGGAGTGTTGCCTGTGTACTGGAGTGTAGCCTGCGTACTGGTGTGTTCACTGCGTGCTGGAGTGTTCCCTGAGTACTGAAGTGTTCTATGCGTACTGGAGTGTTGCCTGCGTACTGGAGTGTTGCCTGCGTACTGGAGTGTTGCCTGCGTACTGGAGTGTTACTTGTGTACTGGATTGTTGCCTGCGTACTGGAGTGTTCACTGCGTACTGGAGTGTTCCCTGAGTACTGAAGTGTTTGTGCGTACTGGAGTGTTGCCTGCGTACTGGAGTGTTGCCTGCGTACTGGAGTGTTTCCGGCGTACTGGGGTGTTACCTGTGTACTGGAGTGTTGCCAGCGTACTGGAGTGTTGCCGGCGTACTGGAGTGTTGCCTGCGTATTGGAGTGTTGCCTGCGTACTGGAGTGTTGCCTGCGAACTGGAGTGTTGCCTGTGTACTGGAGTGTTGCCTGCGTACTGGTGTGCTCACTGCGTACTGGAGTGTTCCCTGAGTACTGAAGTGTTCTGTGCGTACTGGAGTGTTGCCTGCGTACTGGAGTGTTCTGTGCGTATTGGAGTGTTCGGTGTGTATTGGAGTGTTCTGTGCGTATTGGAGTGTTCCCTGCGTAGTGGAGTGTTGATTGCGTACTGGAGTGTTGCCTGCGTACTGGAGTGTTCTATGCGTACTGGAGTGTTTCCTGAGTACCGGAGTGTGCCCTGCCTACTGGAGTGTTGCCTGCGTACTGGAGTGTTCTCTGCGTACTGGAGTGTTCCATGCGTACTGGAATGTTCCCAGCGTACTGGAGTTTTGCCTGCGTACTTGAGTGTTCCCTGCGTACTGGAGTGTTCTGTGCGTACTTGAGTGTTCCCTGCGTACCGGAGTGTTCACTGCGTACTGGAGTGTTTTGTGCGTTCTGGAGTGTTCACTGCGTACTGAGGTGTTCCTTGCGTTCTGCAGTATTCACTGCGTACTGGAGTGTTCCCTGCGTACTGGAGTGTTCACTGTGGTCTACAGTGTCTGTGTACTACACAATGTACGGCGTTTGCTATTGGACGCCAGATGTGTGCTGTACACTGGAATATAAATACTCCTAAACAAGTGTATTGTGCAAGTATGACATACTTCTAGGCGGTGGAGAGATGGATGTTTGTGAGAGTTCTTTTCTGATATTTTTGAGAGAATCGGCACGATGTTATCAGTTCAATGTTTCGAGAGTTCAAAGTCTAGTCACCCCCAGAAACATTTAATGAATCTGGTACGGGAAGCTACTGCTTCCACAAGGTTTTTCAAATGAAATAAATGTACGAGGAGTTCGCGAGACTCGAGCTCAGGACTAGAAATTACCGCGCCAGCACGCTATCGACCGCGCTATCGATCACCCTAAAAAGATGATCGAAGCCCAACGAAAGCAATGATTGGCACAGTGAAAGAAGGCGCGCACTGTCTCGACGGATATATTTTTATTCCTTGATGTATCGAGAGTTAACTGTTTCTGGGGGTGACTAGACTTTGAACTCTCGATACATAAGGGACATTCAATATATCTGTCGGGACAGTGCGCGCCTGCTTTCACTGTGCCAAGCATTGCTTTCGTTGGGCTTCGATCATCTTTTAGAGTGATCGATAGTGCGGTCGATAGCGTGCTGGCGCGGTAATTTCTACTCCTGAGTTCGAGTCTCGTGAACTCCTCGTACATTCAGTTCAATCTTCTATTGCACCACAAGTGCTAAATTTTCACTCAGATTCGATCACCCATTACGGTAATTTGCTCCTGTAAGAAGACCGAATTTGCCAGTGTGGTAGTCGGAATTCACTGGCGCTCATATGCCAGTCAGGCATTGTAGACTAAAGTATTAGTAAAATGTTTTACTGTGCCAAGTTTTAAGGGGTTTTGTTGTTTCTATTAACCTTCAAATAAGCTTTGATGTTGGTATGATTGCGAGAGCTTGTTTTTGCGTGTTTGTTTGGAAAATTCATGACTGCGCCTAAAATGGCGCAGGTAACTTCCCCACTCGGCACGGCCTCTAAACAACCTCACTGTACAGCAACCACCAGGCTTCGTCGCGGCTCAAGGTCGCTAAAAGAATGATCCTGTTACGCGTCCGCACTTAGCAGTATTTGCGGAAGAGATTGCTGGGATCCGTGTGTCAAAGAAAAACACGTCTCTTCTAACGGGAGACAAATGGCGCCACCGTCGTTACACAGGAGATTCTTTCGAATCCCTTTAACTCTTTGGGAAAGATTGAGTGAGTAGTTTTCTGTTGGGACGCATGTATTGGGAAGAGTCATACATTATTCTTAGCATTAAACAAATGATTCTGGAAGGTTCTCGGACGGAAATTAATTTAATGTTTTCTTTGCGACATTATCAAACATTTTTTTCGTGAGGACACGAGTCTATACTACGCTTTCAATACCACGTTGCATCAAGAATTTTATTCGTAAAATTTCTTCAGCAGAAAGTCTTTAAACTGCCTTACAAAAAAGTACCGCTAATTGAATACTGAGGCGTTGAATGATGCGGATGTTTATTCGCTCAAATTAATGTGGTGCATCCATAATTTACGTAGATGCAGCCCAATCCATCTCAGCGTTTGGATTTGTAAACTACACAAAGTGGAATTTAATGAGGGGTTTGCAGAGAGAGAATTCCTGTTGATGTTCTGCGGCCGGAAAGGCACGATAAACACGCCGTGCTTCCCCAATTTCAGTTCGCTTATTGAATTTCAATAGACTTCTGCACTCGAAATGGACGAAACCTACTCGCTTCTGCTGCCAGTTTAACTTGCATGCTCAATACGCACGCAGAATTGCTAGCTTTCAGTGGCTTATTAATTGAATAAGTCATGGAAATCGTTTAGAGAAAGAAATTTGCAAAATACGACTAGTTTTTCAGCTCTACCATTATCGACAAACATCTGAAGGTCTGAGTGAGCTCGTAGGTATTAGAGGAGTAATTTTGAGTAATAAATAAGTAATAAGTTGAGTAATAAAACTGAAAACTGTTTAGTTTGAAATTAGAAGTTGAGTGATGAAACTGCCAACAGCTGAATTTTAAAATGAAAGTTGAGTAATAAAACTACAAACAGTTGAATTTTGAAATGAAAGTTGAGGGATTAAACTGTGAACAGTTTAATTTTAAAATTGAAGTTAAGTGATAAAACTACAAACAGCTGAATTTTAAAATGGAAGTTGGGTGATAAAACTACAAACAGCTGAATTTTAAAATGGAAGTTGAGTGATAAAACTGCAAACAGTTTAATTTTAAAACGGAAATTGAGAGGTAAAACTGTAAACAATTGAATTTTGAAATAGAAGTAGAGTGACAAAACTGTAAACAATGAAATTTCCAAAAAATCGAATAACCCAAATAGTTCCGAAAAAGATATTTGTGGTGCATCATAAAATTTGACGAGAGTGAGAATTGTAAAATAATATAGCTACAAATAGCGGAATTCAACTGTTGAATAAGGGGTTTCTGTGCTTACACATACCGTCAAGAAAGCCCTGAGCTTTGAGGAAGCTACGTGAATGTTAATTAAAAAACTCCGAGGCAACAGGGAAAAGATTTTATTGGTTTTGAGGTAAGGTTGCATGTGTGGTCTAGCGAAGCCAAAGTTGAGTTGCTTGAAAGAAACGGTGCTGCAGTTGTCTTAGTGAAAGAAGCAACTTCCTTTCTGCAAAAGAACATTACACTTCATACATTGGTGTAGATTATTTTTCAACCAGAAATATCAGTGAAATAAAATTAGATGTTAAAAAACGAGTATAATTCAAATACTGAGGAATTGTACATGAAAGAAATTTTCAAAGTGGTAAATTATGAAAACTTTCTCACAGTTCTGTATTTTCTCTCAATCATTTGTTTCCACTATTGACATGAGTATTACGATATCCACGTGTAAATGTCAACTAAGGATTCTAATATTAAGATATTTGAATGCATTTTTCCGTGCTTTTCTCTCAATTATTTGTTTCGACAATTGATATGGGTATTACGATACCCATGTGCAAATATCAAATAAATATCTTATTGTTAAGATACTTCAAAACAGAAAGTATATTATTGTTAAGATATTTAAGATATGTTATGCATTTCATGTATAAACGTTATTTAAAGTAAACTCTTTTTCTTTTCTTTCAACAAGACATGGATCCGAAATTCGCGGCGAAGGCGACCGAAACACGCAGTGCTGTGTGCTGCATGGCCTGATCAATCTTTGCCCAGTGAAGGTGAAGTTGTAAAATCCTCTGAAGAAATTAAAAAATATAAAAGCTGAGACAAGTTTAAAAAAAACGTGGAAAAATTCTGCATACAGTTTAAAATGCCTAAGAAAACAACATTGAATAACGAAAATGGGGCAATGCACCAAAATCCATTTTAAACATGGTAGTTTTTTTAAGTAATGGGATCCTGGAATCGTAAGTGGAAATTTTCCTCGAATTCTTGCAAATTATTGAAAGCCGATGATGATGAATTAACTGCTACACACCAGGAATAAATGCTGGGGATAAGTAACAAAAACTTGATTTGCAACTTAAAATTTAGAGGCGCGTCAAATAGTCATGAAATTTTTTGCGGCATCTTCAAAATGGAAACTTATTCGAGTGTAATCTCAGTATGTGTCTTTCAAAACATTTTGAGCGTTCAAATGCTTTCCAACACGTACCAAGCCAGACACCGACGTACGATATAAACATGAGAAAAGCCTTCAATAAGATAAAATGATTCCAGCCAAAACTTATCAGCAATATTTATCAGGAAAATGGCAATTTTTTTACTTCGGAGTATTTCCTCTGCTGTCTGAGAAACCACAGGGTGTAAGGTCTGCAAGTGACAGTTTGCTCGACTGTTTGAGTCAGTTAGACAATTTATTTGCGAACACGGGTTACCAGAGATGGGTAGAAAAGGCGAGAGGGCTGAAAATTGTGGTTTCTATGAAGTGGTCTCATTAACGGCAACCTGCTGTTTTTTCGAACCAGGACAAATGTTTACTTCTGGTTTTATTGAACAGAGAGCGGAACAGAGGAGCAATAAGGCGAGAAGGAATTGGGGGCCGTGAATAAGATAATCCGAACAAGTGTGAGCACACGTTAAACAAAGTTGATGGCATTTTTTGAGGTTACGAGAGAGGGCCGATTACCCGAGCATTTGTCTTCTCTAACTTACGTTTTTTCCAATAAACTCTCCGAAGGCGATCTTATAGTACATTTCCCTCAACTTTCATCTCTTTACTCAACATGCCAAGTCCCTAAAGCGCATGTGAGTCTCAACTTCCATTGAAATTGAATGAACTCTTTACAGAGACAAAATTTTCCTCTCGATTCTTCAACGGGAAGAAGTGTTTGAACGCTCTATTTCTAAGAGGGATTATAATTTCCGATGAAAATATAGACGTCGATCCGTTTGTGCTCGCGCTCAAAGTAGACAGCTTCTAAACTTTTCCTGCGCTGAAGAGCGTATGCGTGCGCTGCAACCCAAGGGGTGCTGGAGAGCGTTTAGTCGTGGCCAAGAAATGAGGCCTCAAAACAGCGCCGGACCTGCGCATGTCGTCCGGATGTACTCGAGTGTCCATGAAGTCTCTTTACAATTTAAAAAGAAAATAATAAAACCTTTTAATAATCTACCTCAATAACCTACCCTTAAATGTGTGTTTCGAGGCTAGTAAAGTGCCGGTTGATTGGAGTAGCGCGTGCGTAGTTCCGTTGTACAAGGGGAAAGGTGACAGGTGTGAGTGCAGTAATTCTAGGGGTATAAGTCTACTGAGTGTCGTTGGGAAGCTGTATGGAAGAGTGTTAATTGGAAGAGTGAGAGTGTTGACGGATCGTGTGCTTGCTGAAGAACAGTGTGGTTTTAGGTGTGGTGGAGGTTGTGTGGATCAAATGTTTGCTGTGAGGCAGGTGAATGAAAAATACTTATTAAAGGGAAAGGATGTATATTGGGCATTTATGGATCTAGAGAAGGCGTATGACAGAGTGGATCGCGAGGCTTTATGGCAAGTGGTAAGTTTGTATGGAGTGGGTGGGAGACTGTTGAATGCGATCAAGAGTTTCTACATTGATAGCAGAGCATGTGTGAGAGTAGGGAATGAGGTGAGTGAATGGTTCCCAGTTGTGACAGGTGTGAGACAGGGATGTGTGATGTCGCCGTGGTTGTTTAATTTGTTTATGGATGGTGTGGTGAGAGAAGTGAATGCCAGAGTGTTGGGAAAAGGTGCGCAGTTGGTGGGACGAAATGGTATGTATTGGGAAGTGTGTCAGCTGTTGTTTGCAGATGATACAACGCTGGTGGCTGATTCAGAGGAAAAACTGAGGAGACTGGTTACAGAGTTTGGTAGAGTGTGCGAAAGGCGGAAATTGAGGGTAAATGTGAATAAAAGTAAGGTGATGAGATGTTCAAGAGGTGGAGTGTTTGGAACTTTGGATGTGAGGTTGAATGGGGAAGTTTTAGAGGAGGTAGAGCATTTTAGGTACCTCGGGTCGGATGTGACTGTTAAGGATAGTATGGAAGTAGAAGTGAAGCATCGAGTGAGTGAAGGTTGTAAGACATTGGGTGCAATGAGGAAAGTTTTTGAATGCAGGAGTTTGAGTATGAATGCTAAGAGGGGACTGTATGAAAGTTTGATTGTGCCAGTTTTGTTGTATGGAGCAGAGTCCTGGGGGTTGAGAGCAGCTGAGAGGAGGAAGTTGGATGTGTTTGAGATGAAGTGTTTGAGGAGCATGTATGGAGTAACTAGAAGAGATAGGATCAGGAATGAGTTGGTTAGGGAGCAGACGGGTGTTATCAAAAAGTTGAGCAGGCGAGTGGATGAAAGAGTGCTTGGATGGTTTGGGCATGTAGAAAGAATGAATGTTGAGCGGCTGGTGAAAAAGATATATATGTCGGAAGTGAGTGGTCTTCGAGCGCGAGGTAGACCACGGATGAGTTGGATGGATGGGGTGCGACGTGCTTTGTATGAGAGGGGTCTGACTGTGGACGTGGCGAGAGGGATGGCTGCGGACAGAAGTGAGTGGGGGCAGTGTATAAGGAGGTAATTTTATTTTTGACGCGTTACTGGAAGCTGCCCGCGTGTGATGGGGTTGACCTGTCATGTGCGGGGGAGGGGCTGCACTCAATGAAGCGGTCGGGGTAAACCAGCTGTTGCTGTCGGGCCTGACTGTGGAAGGTG
The DNA here is from genome assembly GCA_030386875.1 of Morinoia aosen. Lineage (NCBI taxonomy): Eukaryota > Metazoa > Arthropoda > Malacostraca > Amphipoda > Talitridae > Morinoia > Morinoia aosen. Next base: position 56,893,543 of record CM059566.1, read on the forward strand.
GTTGTGCTGGGCTGCTGCTGATCCTGGCAGTTCAGGTGCGGCCAGTGCTGCCTCTCTCGCCTCCTAGTGACTAAGTGTGGTGATTGTGGCCTGCTGTCGGCTACCCTCCCATGGGGAGGATAAGCCCGGTATATGTATGTATATGTATGTATGTACCTCAACCAGACTGCTGCACTCGCTGGTGTTCAATATCAGTTATCTCTTTCAATTCACTTCTACATGGAGACGAAGGATATTTGCTTCAGTTGCCCTTGGTCTCCCTTTTCTTCATTTATCCAACGCTGTCCTTGTCTCCATGAATTTTTGTGCCATGTCCGAATTGACAGTTTGATTCCTGATGGCGGACCTTTTCCATATTTTACTGTGCAATTTCGTTGAGACTGTGTGGCCGATTTTGTTCCAATGAAAGCATTGTATGAATTTCATCTCCTCCTCAGGGGAATATCTGAGAAGGTTTGAAACGATACCAGTTCAATTAACAAAATGCTTGCAACACAACATGGAATATGATTAAAAACGTTGATGACAACTGAGTACATATAGTAGAGCAAGTCAAATGATAAGATTCTTGTCAATATCAATGGAATAAATTCATTGATTCGTAAAGATCAAGATTTACGATCATCTAGTAGTTTGAAAGGGTACATCTGTGATTAAATGCAGTAAAAAGCTAATACATATCTTTACACAAATAAAGTGTCAAAAAATTGTGGGATTAATTGAGAAAAGGCAAATTCTGTTTGAATTTTATGTATAATGTGGATGTAAGAAGACTGGAGGATATGTCCAGCACTCCATCAAGTTACACGGAAACTATTGATGCACAACTATAAGGGAGATGTAAAGGCCTGAAATTATCCTTAAGTTATTAACCAAGTTATGAAAGATTTAAATTTGACAAAACACAACAATCCCAATAAAAATGTATTAAATACTTCTTCAAAGAAGTTTATGCTGACCGGCAGAAATGTTGATATTGATGTTAAATTCTGTGTTAGGATGTTGGAGCTCCCGTAAATCACGATATATTGGTTGTGTTGAAACGTTCTGTGGAAGAACAGGAACAACACAAAGAAGAAATATATTCTCAATCTCAAATGAATTCATGATAGGGAACACATGTAATTAACATGAGCGAGTTTGAGACCACTTAAGCGTTAGCTAATTTTGCATAGCAGAACACTTGTTAGAAAACTTCTAACGCGTTGATATAAAATAATAAATTCTAAAATTGCAAAAGATTCCAAATACGGATTCGACGCAGCAATTCTCAACCATTTGCTGGTGAGCTTCTGATAGCTTAATTGGCATTGAAGAGAAATTAACTTATCGCTTAGGATGCAGAGCTCCAGATAAAAAGGAAGCAACTAAGCAGAGGTGTAGCACTCTCATCACTCACTGTTTTGCTCGCAACATGCAGGAAAGCGTATGAACATCGCCATCCTTCAAATCCATTCGTCATTTATCGATAATAATTTCATGGTTGTACTTTTGAGTCAAGATGACGGTTTTTTATTGTTGGTAAGTGTAAATTTTTTTATCTCAATGGATATAAAAATCGTTTTCGTAATCGTAAAAAAATCGTAAAATCGTTTTCATCCGAACGCAGTTGTTGTGGGGCTGTGTACGGCGGCCAAGTCAGGAGTCGTGCGTCTCAAAAGACTCGAAGAGATTTCTTTGTTTTTGAGTCAATTCAAACTTTCCGAACCTGACATAACGAGGCTTGAAACGGTCAAGCGAAATTGTGAAGTTTTCCACTTCAAATATGAAAGAAAAACCGTATGAAAGGAAACTAAAGCACTGACGTATTTTCCAATCTCTATCAGACCAAAGATTGCTAGTTTACTGAAGTTTTTCAATATATCTTGGCAAAAATTGGTGATGTTCAACTTTAGTTCTCGAGAAAATTGAGCTGTCTTTCATGTTAGATATTTAAAGGAAATCTTATACTCTTCTGAGACGCCAAGGAAACGTTTAATGAAAAGTTAAAGAGCATCGTCACACGAACTGGACGATTTTTTTGTTCATTATTTTTGCAAATTCTGAATTCATGATGAAAGAGAAATTATGAAAGAAAGTATTCTGAAACCTGAGGTTAACCTAAAACCTGAACGTATAAAATCTTATTAGTGAAAGAAAATGGAAAATGATTATACCGGGTGTCCCACAAAAATCTCCCCGACTTTTTAATTGATCATATCTCCGCTTTAAATTTACACATTTGAATTTTTTTTTCACAATGTAGTAAATTTTGTTTCCTATTCGAATAATTTAAGCTTATGAAAATCGTTTAATAACCCTTTTACAGTGATCGATTTACTGAAAGAGGTAGAAAAATAAATTATTCAAAGGAAAAATAAAAAAAGGGGTGTTATTCATCATTTTCAATACTTACTGTTAAAAACAATTTCAAAATCATGTATCCTACATACCACCAAGCATGTATCACCTCCATCATTAATAATTCTTCGACAACGCATTGAAGAAGTGTTTCAAGAACTGAAAGAAAACGGTGAAATAATCCGCAAAACTCTTCGTTCAATGGGGGCTAGAAGTAATACTTGCCTTGAGAGAAATGGAGGATATGTCGAAGGATAGTAGATTACGTTATTTATTTAAACGTTATTTAAGGGAATGATTTGCAACTCCTTTAAATTTTTGTTTATTCGGTTGTTTGGAAAGTACAAAATAAGGAAGAAGATCAATATTGTTTTAAAAACTTTTCCTTCGAACAATTAGATTTTCTACCCCTTTCTGTCAATCGATCATTTTAAAGTGGTTATTCAGCTGATTTTTAAAAACTTAAATCATTTCGAAAAGGAAACAAAATTCACTACATTGTAAAAAAAGACAATTTAAATATGTTAATTAAAAGCGAAGATGTAATCAATTAAAAAGTCGGGGACATTTTTGTAGGACACCCGGTACATAATTATTTCAATGTACCGTACGAAGTGAAGAAATTGTCGTTCATATTTTGTTGAGCGCTTGAAATTGATCTATGTGTGTTGCAACTGAAGTCCACGATACACCAGTCTGGTACGTCCAAACATCTTATCAACACGGTGAGAAAACATTGTATCAGGAAATATTCTTATAATATTTATGCCATTGTAAATTCAAGTTTCTATATTTTCCTGTAGCTAGATGGAGAATGATTTGGTATTTTACCCGATGACATGGGTTAAGGGCCGCAAGAAGTGAGCATACATGATTGCCACAGTTGCTTAAGTGCTCGATGTTCATCTCGAAGAGTTTTAAATCCTCCGAGGGAAATTCGTAAGCTGAATGGAGTCCTGCTGCCATCTCACGCAATTATAAGTTGTCACTAAAACATATGAACTCTTGTAACTAATGCATAAGCTCAAACTTGGAGTCATTCGGGCTCACAAGTAATTACATTTAAATGTGTCCATTGTAAGTCTTAAGCAAAATCTTCTTGGCTTATACCCTTTTGTATGTATATAATCTTCAATTAATTCAAAATTGTTGAAATAAATTTTTTACTTGGTTTAAGTCAGAAATTTCGATGGAACGTTTCCTTTCGATCTCTCAGTCATCAGTTCACGTACGTTAATGTTAAATTTTCTGTTCTCCGTTTCTTCGAGATCCGTCCAGGTGACGGACTTTCAAACGATGCTTCATTATTTCCACCAAAAATTGTCAGGAGATAACAAAGGAACTGAACAAAGTTTGCTTCAATAAATTTCGCAGTTTTCTGTTTTTGACCCTGAAATATCTAAAATTTTGCTGATCTTGAGTAATTTGGAATTATTCAAGGGAAATAAAAATCAGTGGACATGAGTATAATTGTTTTTATTCACTGTTTGCAGACTTATTACTACATTACCGAGATTCTTTCAGCTTCTTGGTAAAATGTTAAAATTTTAATGAATTTAATCCTTGTGAATCTAGTATCGCAATTTAAATATTTCAGATGATACAGAAACACATTTTGAATATCATTGTTCCGGTTCTCTTTACTACTCCTGCAAAATTGAAAGAAATATATCACAGGACCTGAATAAATCCAGTACAAATTTTGCCCGTAGTTAACACTCGTCTTTGGATATTACTTACGTAGCCAATCCCCTATAATACAATATGTCATCACCCACCATCTGATGATAAGCAATGTTCAAAACAGAAGCATAAAAGAAACCTGTTTCTCGCGTTAAAACGCATGAGGTAATAAGCGGTAGGGATAATATTGAAGTAAATATTTGTGGTGGATGTTACGCGGACTCTGTGATCTTGCAGCTAGAGAGGCTCAATTCAGTCCAGTGAGTGTCTCTGTAGCGAGATTGCCTCCAAGATGGAAAACTTCGCTAGATTAACTCGCTTTGCTGGCGACTTATTCATATGAGAGACACGCGAAGTACAAGCACGGCTTAGGTTTCCATCCATATCTTAGAGGCTTCATTTGGTTACACGAGGCAAGGAGATCTGAGTTCAGAAGAGGTGAATCCGCGGCTCTACTATTGGCACATCTTGCGAGGGGGGTGAAAGCCTTCCTAAACTTTGTTATTCGAGTATCACACGAAACGAATTGTACAGTATCACGCTGCCCAAATTAAAGATTTTTCTGACTTATCTTCAGAGTTTTGACTGAGAAATTTGTGAATTTTAAAAAGAAATTTTGCAAGTAGCTCAAAATTGTAAGTTGGGAAATTCTGTCAAATTATGCAACAAGGCCATATGCTTTCTACGCATAATTACAGATAATGTTAAGTGCATAGATGAAATAGGGCGATTTCTAGAAATTCTCAATTTTTGGATAAAAAGGAAAACCAATGTAGCTAAGAATATCATGTTATAAATAAACTCTTCGGATTATAAAAAATCCATTCTTAGTGCTCTGAAAAACAATGAATCAATGTTAAAAAGTATTCCTTAACTCTAATTTTTTGAATAAAGCGAAAGTAAAACATTGACATTAAAAAGACAATAATAGAACAAAAACTTTAGAAAATTTAAACAAACAATGATGAGTTTGACCGCGGTGTCACATTCATTTATTGGCGAACGGTTTTTTAAAATGTACATCGATTCTAAAATGCGGAGATCAGATGAATTTGGGGCTGAATCCAAAGTTTTAAAATTTAATTTTTAAAGAAATAGTCATTATTCAAACCATGTTCTCTAATAGACGAGTAAGATAGTTTAGTCAGACTATTGCTCGTTTGAAAGGAGACTCCCCTGTGTTGTGCACACCTCACAAACAATTGGAGCCCAGTGCTACCAATGTAAGAGCGCTCGCAGTGGTCACACGTATATTGATATACCACTGAGGTGCGCAACATCACATCTAGAGTGTCTCTTCATTTAAAGTATGACCCGAATTTCATATCATTTTTGAAGTACACGCTAGGATTTATTTGCGAAAAACTTCTTAATTCTCGACAATATTTCAATTTTCATTTTCTCTGTACGAGTTCCTATAAAAAGGTAGCTGAAAATATAAGGTTAACTTCCGGACTTTGAGAACTTTTTGTTTTGTTGTAAACTTTCTCCCAATAATTTCATAACTATTTCTTTTCTAACTTTTCAGCCCTACGAAATAGTTCAATTTCTTCACGTGTAAGTTGATTAAGAAATGCACCTAGCATTTTCGTACTAAAACACAGCAATTCGTTAAAATCTATATTTCTGTCTAATTATAAAATGCAACGTTTCGACGTATCAAACGTCATCCTCAGGCTGGAAAAAAAAAACAGAATGATTTTCAGTCACATTGGAAAAAATGCATAAACTAACACTTAAGTAATATAGACTAGATAAGTAGATCACAAAAGACGAAAGCGACTAGACAAAATAACAACCTTTTTATCACAGAAATAGTAGTATGACTAGATACATTGTACAAAACCGATGTTCATCACACGAGAGACAAGAGCAAAATGGTCGAGCAGCCTCGTCGCACCTAGCAAGCTGAAGTTCTACGAAACAGTTTGAGAGCGAAAAAATCACTCGTGTTTTCATTAAGGGGAGGTTTAAGCTCATGAATGTGTAATGCTTCAATTATATGAATATGATCTTTTTTAATAACATTATAAAGAATTTTGGTGTTAGGGAACAGATCTTCATTGGATGGTTTGCAACTATGGTCAACACGAAAATGATTGAAAATGAAACCTTGATATTTATGAGCGGTTAATCTTTGCTTCAGGGTCATTCTGGTCATGCCAATGTAACGTTTATCAAGAGACTTACATTCTCTTCGGTTACATTTAAATTGATAAATCACACCGGCCTTGTCCAGATCGTTGACCCCAGATGCAGACAGATTATTTTTTACTAATTGGTCACTGATTTTACGGTTCTTATAATACACGCAAACTTTAATAGAAGTTTCTGGATTTATTGGTTTAACAAAAGTTTTAACAATGTTTTTAAAGACCCGTTCGTCAATTTTGTAATTATTATGCATTTGATTTTCGTAATAAATATTGATACGGTTTGCATTCGCTGAATTATTGTCACTGTTCATGATTCGGTTCAAAAATTTATCAATAGTTTTATCAATCAATGTATTAGGAAAGTTGTTATTAACAAGTAAACGTTTGATTCGAAGCATTTCGGAATGAAAGTTTTCCCAATTACTGCAAACTTTACGAGCTCTATTTATCAAAGTATGTATGACGCCTTCTTTATAGATTTGAGGAGCTTCACAATCGTAATTAATAGTTTCCCCAGCATGGGAAGGTTTAACATGAACGGATCTATGGAATGTACCGTTAGAAGCTTCAACCAAAACATCCAAAAATGGGAGCTTACCGTGTAGACCCAACTCATACGTGAAATTTAAAACAGATTTTTCAACAAACAAACTCCTCAATGCTTCCAGGTGCTCAAGGTCTTGTACTTCAACAAAAATGTCGTCCACATATCTACAGTAAATGCTCGGTTTTACATCCATCGTATTTAACACCAAGTTCTCAACAAATGACATATAAAAGTTAGCAAAAGTAGGTCCTAAAGAGGAACCCATGGCAACGCCATCCACCTGTCGGAACAAACTACCATCAATATGTTTAAATGGAGCTTCGGTTGTACATATTATGAGAAGGTCCATCAAAATATGGCGAGGAAACAGATCAGGTGGAGCAGAGTCATCTCTATTGTATACATAGTCCAAAATAATGTCTATAGTATTCAGCACGGGTACATTAGTAAACAATGATTCTACGTCTAAAGAAGCTAATATACCGGCAGGAGGGAGATTTGCTGCGCAACAGTGTCACGAATTCATCTGATGAGCGGAGCATATATTTTTGCGGTAGACATGGCGATATAATTTTATTTAAGGTCTTCGCCACTGAATAGGTTACTGCAGGAACCTGTGAAATTATTGGCCTTAAGGGAGGATTATTTTGGTCCTTATGGATTTTTGCGTTGCCATGTATGTAACCAGGCTGGTAATGCCCTTCCAATTTCTTTAAATTGTAAGGGTTCGGAACAGCATTAACAATGGAAATTAGCTGATTCAATCTTTTCTTTATGTTTTCGGTAGGATCCCGTTGTAACCGCTCGAACTTGGTATGATCTGCCAATATAAGGTCTAACTTTTGCTTATACAAGAACTTTTGCTTTTGCTCATAAATATCAAGGTTCCATTTTCAATCATTTTCGTGTTGACCATAGTTGCAAACCATCCAATGAAGATCTGTTCCCTAACACCAAAATTCTTTATAATGTTATTAAAAAAGATCATATTCATATAATTGAAGCATTACACATTCATGAGCTTAAACCTCCCCTTAATGAAAACACGAATGATTTTTTCGCTCTCAAACTGTTTCGTAGAACTTCAGCTTGCTAGGTGCGACGAGGCTGCTCGACCATTTTGCTCTTGTCTCTCGTGTGATGAACATCGTTTTTGTACAATGTATCTAGTCATACTACTATTTCTGTGATAAAAAGGTTGTTATTTTGTCTAGTCGCTTTCGTCTTTTGTGATCTACTTATCTAGTCTATATTACTTAAGTGTTAGTTTATGCATTTTTTCCAATGTGACTGAAAATCATTCTGTTTTTTTTTCCAGCCTGAGGATGACGTTTGATACGTCGAAACGTGCATTTTATAATTAGACAGAAATATAGATTTTAACAAATTGCTGTGTTTTAGTACGAAAATGCTAGGTGCATTTCTTAATCAACTTACACGTGAAGAAATTTCATAACTACTTAGTAAAAATATTCTTTGGGTAACTATTTGAACAGAAATGTTTTTCAAATAATTCATTTCTAAATGGAACCAATTGTAGGAAGAATATATTTCAGGAGCTCTGTGAATTAATGTTACTATCTGTGAAGTTTTATATTTATGTAAAACATTGCTAAAAAAAAGGTCGTACCCAACCCCGTAAAAGTTGCTTCTCGAAACAGTGAAGTTGTGAATTTATTATCAGTTCTTCTAGCTCTTGTAACCCGTGTTTTATAGGAGATACCTTGATGATACATTTATTCTTTTCAAAAACAACAGAAATTCCGAGTAGTTTTTTCAATATTTCAACCAATGTCATAGGAATGTTAAATTCACATGAGAACAAGAAATGAATATAGAATTGTTGTTTTTTAGTGGGAAAATTACTAGAACTGAAAATAAATTCACAACTTCAGTGTTTCGAAAAGCAAAATTTACTTTGTTGAGTCTGAAAGTTTTTAGTATTATTTTCTAATAATATAAAATTTTAGCGATAGTTCCATTACTTCACAGAGCTTTTGAAATATTTTCTTCACACAAATTGTTCCATTTAGAAATGAGTTATTTGAAAAACAATTTCCGCTCAAATAATCACCCGAAGAATATTTTTACTAAGGAGTTACGAAAATTTCTGAGGTTAAAGTTTACAACGAAGTAAAAGATTCTCGCCTTACTGAAGTTAAGCTTATATTTTCAGCTACCGTTTTATAGGAACTCGTACAGAGAAAACGAAAATTGAAATATTGTCAATAATTCAGAGGTTTTTGCAAATAAATCCTAGCGTGTATTTCAAAAATGATCTGAAATTCGGGTCATACTTTAAACGAAGGGATACTCCTGATGTGATGTGCACATTAGTGGTAAATCAATATAAAGTACGTGTGACCGCTGCGAGCGCTCTTACGTTGGTAGCACTGGGCTCCAATTGTTTGTGAGGTGTGCACAACAAAGGGGAGTCTCTTTTCATACGGGCAATAGCCTGCCTAAGCCATCTTACTCGTCTATTACAGAACATTGTTTGAATAACGACTATTTCTTTAAAAGCGCAAATTTCAAAATTTTGGATTCAGCCCCAAATTTGTCTGATCTCAGTATTTTAAAATCTTTGTACATTTTAAAAACTGTTCGTCAATAAATGAATGCGACTCGGCAGTCAAACTTTCCATTGTTAGTTGTTGAAATTCTATATAAATTTTGTTTTATTATGGTCTTTTTAATGTCAATCTTTTATTTTCGGTTTGCTCTGAAAAATTGGAGTATAGAAATATTAGTTAACACTTTGATTTATTGTTATTCAGAACACCGAGGATGGATTTTTTTATAATCCGAAACGCTTGTTTTTATCGTGATATTCTTCGCTACGTTGGTTTTCCATTTTATCCTTGTTACGTGAATGTTCTAAGCGACCAATCTTGAAAGATTCAAATTTTCAGCATCATATTAATTTTTTCGTGCCAATAAATTTGGGTGTAAATGCATTTTAAACACCATGTTGCCTTGCAACAAGTTTTTATATCGTGCATGACTTAGGAAGAATTTTTAAGTGTATTTTAGGCTTGCTGTTGCCTTGTAACAAGTTTTTATATCGTACGTGACTTAGGAAGAATTTTTAAGTGTAATTTAAGCTTAATGTTGCCTTGTAACAAGTTTTTATACCGTACGTGACTTAGGAAGAATTTTTAAGTGTATTTTAAGCTTAATGTTGCCTTGTAACAAGTTTTTATATCGTACGTGACTTAGGAAGAATTTTTAAGTGTAATTTAAGCTTAATGTTGCCTTGTAACAAGTTTTTATATCGTACGTGACTTAGGAAGAATTTTTAAAAAATTCTGAAGGGAAGACAGTATCTTCACATCCGACTTCGACATGCTTGGAGAAACATTAAGAAAAAACGCAGGGAATCGCTGGAGAGTATTAATTTTAGTGAGAAAAATTGGGTCAAATTTGGCAGTATAGGTGACGTGAGGAGGGAAAGAAATTTAAACTTCAAATTTTTTACTTCAAAGTTCTTCCCAGTGATTTTTGGTAAATTAAAATAAAAAAGAGACCACAATAATTTCGTGCAAAATGGGTAACATTATCTGCTTCGCGCACATTGGATTGCACAGGTCGCTTTGTGCAGGTCGGGTTGCACAGGTTGCGTTGTGCAGGTCGGGTTGCACAGGTCGCTTTGTGTAGGTCGGGTTGCACAGGTCGCTTTGTGCAAATCGGGTTGCACAGGTCGCTTTGCGCAAGTCGGGTTGCACAGGTCAAGTTACGCATATCGAGTCACACAGGTCGGGCTGCACAAGCACAACTGCTGCACGCAACACGGCAGCCGGCAGCGTGCGCGCCTCCGTGCTGCTGCCTTGCACTTGATCAACACACATGAAAAAGACGGCGGATTTAAGCGAAGTTCCATTGTCAGATTTTACACAGAGGCCTTATGTTCGGGCCACAACTTCGCTTGGCTGCTTTTGTTATGATCCTCGCCTCGCTGTGGTGGTCGGTCATTGGTTGTAGCGGCGGTGGTTGGGAATGTTGTGGTAATAATGGCGATGTCACAAACAATTGTTGTAATGTTGGTGGTAGGCCATAGGTCGTGTTGCTTTCGGAGGAGAGATAACAACACAATATCTAAAAAATAACAGAACTTCATCCAGAAGAAACAAACGGTAGTCGGCCTCTGAACCATCGGCTTTTGAGTGGTACAATACTAACGCTACTACTCCAATTCAGGCATAATGGTAGCCGCGCACTGCACCTACGCCTCTCCTTGTCCCTTTGAGTGAGCGAGCGCTAATGACTCCGTTCGTTCTGAAGAGCATCGGCCTCTTCATAATTCGGGCCCACAGCGAGGAATTCGCGCCATTAAAGATGAAGTCTGAATGGGAAAATTCGATGATAGTCAGACTCGCGATCTATGCAGCTTGAGTTCCATCATTCAGAATTACTCAGCCAGAAATATGAATCGATGAGGCTGAAATGCAGAACACATTAAACTGAGGACCAAAGGATTACGGGTGCTATCAAATTAAACCATCAAGGGAAGTTAAAATCGCAAACAAGGACGTTCGAAATGGCTTTCAGCGACAGCTCATTAGTAGAGGTAACTTGGACCTTAAGAAGAGCGACTCCCAGAAGTCGAGTTCTGTCATTCCAAGAACGCTTCCTGCTTGAAGATCTGAATCAATGACTCCAAATTTGAAATTTCATGAAGTCGATAGTCGAAATATATGAAAGTTTTCATCAATGAAGCTGAAAACGAACAAATCTTCACACAGGATGCCCATACAACTAGGTGCTGTGGTGTCTTTGTTTCTTGGTATTAAATGATAATGTCATGGTATGGAGCCATGGTGTCGTGGTATGGTGCTATGATTTCATGGTCGCTGAATTGTGAAGCTTCACTCTTACCTTCAGAGGGAGGTCTGCAATAAGGTGTGTGATGCAATGCGTAATAATACACAGCAAATCAATAGGACGCACTTTCCAGTGGTGTTGAAGTTGAAGTGAACATTCATACATTCCCAGATTTGGGAACCCTGTCAATTTTAATTAATCGACCATTTCAATGCAGCCAAAATCTGTGATCTTTATCAATTTCAGCAAACATTGGAGCTTTAAACATGGACGAAATTAGCGAACTGTGTTAATTCCTTTTTTTTAAATGGAAACACTCTCTCTCTTATTTGCACATCCTCTTCATCTAACAGACAATAGATTGGACACATCTTTAATTGCGCCAGACATTAACGGTGAAGTCAGTCAACTTTACAGCAGGTAATTTCTACTGCCAATTAACGATAAGATTTTCGCACCCACATCAAAGAAGCATCGCGTTGCTCACGTTAATTACGCCTGCACAAACAAGTCAAAGGTTCTGCGGTTCCATTTGTCTCCCAACGCACCGGGAGTGGAGCGGATGTGAAATTCTGAGCAAATCAATCAGGCTTGCGAGTGTGTCCGCTGCTGCAGCGGCGCTCCCTGTACCGTGGGTCTCCTGATACGCCCTCGTGCTCGTCACCGTCCTGCAACTCATGAATTTTAATTATGTATAAATGTTTGTGGGTTGTGAAATTGACTAGACATGTGTGTATGAAACTCATACTTCTAACTCACATGCATATCAATTTGACTCAAACGTCCCTCTTGTGGTGTTCTCCCCCAGGCTGCAACACGCTTCGGGCAGACTTTGAGCTATCTTTTTCTTGATAGGATAGCCCGAAGCGAGTGCCTGGGGTACAACCGTATTCGGCAGGATATGGACAACACGGGGGTAACACGGTAATTATATTGGTGACTGTTAGGTACACGGAACACGGACCATTACACAGGGCCCTCGGTGACTACTATGAGCACTGTTCGTTACTCGTAAATTATGTAATGATTGGAACACAGCACTAATACGTGATGGTTGAAATACAATACTATTCGAGAAGTACATGATGATTGAAACACAATCCTATGCGCGAATAGTACTAATACGTGATGATTGAAATACAATACTATTCGAGAAGTACGTAATGATTGAAACACAATCCTATACGAGAATAGTACTAATACGTGATGATTGAAGCACAATCCTATTCGGGAATGACGTAATGATCTAAATACAATCCTATGCGAGAATAGCACAAATACGTGATGATTGAAGCACAATCCTATTCGGGAATGACGTAATGATTGAAATACAATCCTATGCGAGAATAGCACAAATACGTGATGATTGAAGCACAATCCTATTCGGGAATGACGTAATGATTGAAACACAATCCTATGCGAGAATAGCACAAATACGTGATGATTGAAGCACAATCCTATTCGGGAATGACGTAATGATTGAAATACAATCCTATGCGAGAATAGCACAAATACGTGATGATTGAAGCACAATCCTATTCGGGAATGACGTAATGATTGAAACACAATCCTATGCGAGAATAGCACAAATACGTGATGATTGAAGCACAATCCTATTCGGGAATGACGTAATGATTGAAACACAATCCTATGCGAGAATAGTACTAATACGTGATGATTGAAATACAATCCTATTCGAAAATGACATAAATTACGTAATGATTGAAACACAGCACTAATAGCGGGTAACGTCCGCGAGGACGCTACTTACGAACGCAGCGGCGAGACGTGATGATTGGTGCTACGTCGTGCGACTGTTACGAACAGGTCAGCTGGTGCTAGCGGGGTGCCGAGATGAGGCTTGTCAGCTGGGTCGGACCCAGCCGCCACGCGGTTCACCGTTGTAGCTGGTAAGTAGCTGCGGCGAGGCTAGCCGGCCGGAGCGGGCGAGAGATGTCGTAGAGCGGCTTGGCCGACGACGCCGGCGCGGGGCGTTGCAACGTAACTTTTTTAAGGCTTTGAAACACCTTGAAGCGTCGATAGGCAGGGCCGGTCTCCGGAGCTTGGTGCAGGTACGCGAGAGACAAAGTCGATCTCGGAAGCTAGATGCAGGAACACGAGGCTGGTGCTGGAGATGTGACTTGAACGAGGACGAGGGCTTGAGTGAGCGCGAGCCTTGTTGGGGTCGCCTTATGTAGGCCTCGAGTGCAAGCCTTGAGTCCGGGCGTGAGTGCTGATTGGTCGCGAGTTTGTGGGCCTGTGGTGCTGGAGGCAGGAAGCCGTTGTAGCTTACGGGCACCTTTTCTCATAGTCGCGAGGCGGCTTCTCTCAGGTCCCGTGTTTGGTTGACTAGGCGCTTCGGGTCCGGAGGTGCTCTGGAACGGATGCGGTTGTAGTCTGGAGGCAGCTTTTCTCAGGTCTTGTGGAGGTCCGCGGCTTGCCGCTGGGATCACCACACTCTCATGTATATACATGAACGGGGATGCATGGATTGATATCATACGTAAGTGCAAGTGGTTTAATTATTTAACTCACTCACGAGTATGTCTCTCCTATGTTTGACTCATACATATATGCATTCATGCGTCGCGTACATTAGACCCATGCATGCAACTCCAAAGGCACTGGCACCGCCATACTCACAACGGGAGTTTGTAACTTGAACTGAAATATATCGCATCAGCCGGACATCTGACATACATGTCACTCCGTGAGAACAAACCACATTATACGTCAATTTGGAACTCAGTACAAATCTACTCCGCTACGCTGTCGTCCAGTGAATTTGAAATTTCTTCTAATGAGCGAGAAAAAGTCCCTTCTTTTCAGAGATGAGTGTTTTCGTCACTGTTCTATTCCCAAACCGTTCTGCCTCACGTTGATGTCTTCTTAGTGTGTGTGTTATAGCATGTCATTTGGGACAAACTGGAGATTCATTTCGAGTTTATCTCCATCATGTAGGGCCTTAGATTCGATCAAAGCAGGCGTCTTATAAATACTTCCTTTACAAGCCAATGCTTCCTGTATAGGAAACATTGGTCTTGCATTTACTAGTTCGATCGACCAGAGTTTTCGCCCTTCTGAGTCTATCTCCTGTGTTCAACTAGACAATTTTTGCTTGTGTACTCGAAAGTGTTATAAGCTATGATGTATGAAAAATTGGTCAACTAAACTACCAAGCCAACTTTTTTTCAAAGATGAAGGTAATAGCAAAGAAAAATTTTAAAATCATATTTATGAAACGTTTCAAGCCTCAGCTCATCATCAGTCATACTCTGTAAAAAACAAAATACACCCATTGAATAAAATACGAAAAATTGACAAAAAATTGTTCATCAAGAATTCAAATTTTGTCAATTTTTCGTATTTTATTCAATGGGTGTATTTTGTTTTTTACAGAGTATGACTGATGATGAGCTGAGGCTTGAAACGTTTCATAAATATGATTTTAAAATTTTTCTTAGCTATTGCCTTCATAATTAAACTGCTTAGCAGAAAAGATATTCCTAATATTTTTCAAAGATATTCTGGCTTTTTTCTTTTGCGATTTTTTTATTTGTATTCCTGTCGAGAAATGTTCTTTGATAAAAATAATATGGATTCTTTCAATAGTTTAAAAACTTATTTTGAACAGATGATAATAAATCTAAAATACAAATAACAAAACGGGAGGAAGTGAGCATAAAAATGGCGATTTTAATGCTTCTCGTTTCATGAATCTAAAAGACGCGCGACTGACTAAGGAACTGTCTTCGAAAATCAGGTCCGATAGTGTACAGAAATCTTAACTTCAGTCTCTCAGTAATCTCTACTACAGTCCTAAAATTTGGTAACGATCTGAAATGTTCACGAAGAATTTCACGTAATAGAACCAAGATATTTATGTAATTACGCTCGTCACTGCATCTTCTTCAGCCGCTATTTTCTCTGCGCATCCCGTAGCTCAGTTGACGTAATGGCCACCGTCTCTGCCAGGCAAAATGTGCCATTTTCCATCCGTCGCATCTTCTCATTGAGGGCCGGAATTTAAATCGCCTCTGCCTTCATGGCCTAAAATTGGACCTTGCAAAAGGCGGAGTCCGAACCTCCAGTGATTTTGGCTCTCATTAAAGCACCACTTCTGGACTCATTAAAGCGCTACCTTGCTCATCAAAGCCCTTCACTCAGTGGAGCTTTTTGTGCTCGCTAAAACGCTGTCTCGTTCACAAGCACTGAGACAATAATTTGACTCCTCGTTTGTTCAATGTAGGACAGTACTCTGACATCAGTAGTAGTATTTATTTTTCAAATGAAATTAATTATAGATAGTTCTTCAAATCTCTCTTTGTTCGTGAATGATAATTCTTTGACATTTGTGATGCGTATTCTTAAAATTAAATGAAACGTTAATAATTTTTCAGATACCTTTTTATTTGGGATGATAATTCTTTGACGTTAGTATTACTTATGCTTCAAATAAAATGAGGTAATGCTAATTTTTTAGATCACTTGTTTATTGTTCTTTATTACATCAGAAAGCCTTTTCCTATGCTGGGTTTATCGAATAAAACTTGCGCACCCAGCATCTTTTACTACTTTAGGGTTGCCAGATATTACTGGAAAAACTGCACGTATGATAGGCAAGTTGACTGAGGAATTTTCGCAGCTGTCTGTACCGCAACGTCGAAGCATTTTTTCAAAATGGCTTCTGATGGATAAAAGAGATGTTTTATACAAAATTGGGGAATAATAAAATATATAATGTTGAAGTATTTTTGAATGGTGATTCAATTTCTTTTCACGAATATTCAGGAGAAAAGAAAAATATTTCTCGCATTAACTACGCTATTTTTTCTCATTAATTTGACATGGACTTTTCGTTAATTTTCTTAAGCTAATAATTAATATTGTTACATTTTTTACAACTAACGCTTGAACTTCTGCCCAGCATTATTGTACTTCTAAATTTCGTTCACGAACGTACTTTTGTCCCCACTTATACCTCGTAGGTGATATATTCATCAAGGAGGGAAAATACGAGCATCCCAGTGTTTACCGTCCGAAAAACATGAAGAAGATGGCGTTTATTAAGCCAAAATAACTCCACTACACGAAATGTTGCGAAAAAAAGTTACCTTCCTGATTTTTCACACACCCTCACTTTGGTGGCGCTCATCGCGAGGCCCGCATGTTAAATCCCCCGAATTATTTTGGAAGACTTTATGAAAATCAAAGCTGACAGTAAAAGTCAAAATTGGAAGACAGATTCATTTACAGGAAAATTAACCATGTGCAAAGAAAGGCATTGCTGTTATGTTTAATAATTATGTTTCATTATTGGTAGCTATGTAAAACTATTTCATCTTTCCATGCAAGATATTTTTCGTTAATTTAAGAGAAAATAGTTCAACTTGAAAGGTGCAAAGTGACCAGCTCGGTCAGTGCCAAAAAATTTCCTTTGTTCACTTCCGCAAATTTTTATACATGTTCTATTTGTAGTTTAAAATATCGCCGTCATCATCATTCACGTTCGTTGTAGATATTGGAGCAGTTGAGGGCTTTGCTTGTGTATATCACAAGGCTTTTGACTTTTGTAACATTACAGACGCGCTCCAGAGCAGCAGTCAAGCACTTCACGGCCCTAACCACACAAACCTCCACCAGTTCCCATACTTCTATGTGTTTTTTATTAAGAAATTTCTCTGTCGTTTCAAAATACGTTGAATCGTCTGATCTGAAAGGGTGCTGTGCGAACCATACGCTCATACAGAGTAATATTTAGTTTGTATACTCAAAAGTTTCCAAACCTAAGACTAGTTTTACAGGGCTGCCAATTATTTTTATTTTAGAAACACTGTGATTTTGAAATCTTATTCCAAAAACTAAATTAAGCAGACGTTGCAATGCTTTACTTTAACTTTAGTATTGCGATTTGATATGCAAATTACTGACAACCATCAACAAGGTTTCAATGAACAATATAAATAATGTTTAACTGCGGAGAGGAATTGATTATGACGAATCAAGCTGTGAGTTAAGTCTATGTAGTAAGTGAATTAAGTCTATGTAGGAAGTGAATTAAGTCTATGTAGAAATGAGTTAAGTCTACGTTGGAAGTGAGTCAAGTCCATGTTGGAAGTGAGTTAAGTCTACGTTAGAAACAGCAGCAGCACTCCCACATCACGGTACACAGTACAGCTCCCGATGTAGAAGATGACGAAGAAAGCTAAACATAGAGGAGAGAAAGCGAAGAGTGCTCACAGAACGGAGTGAACCAATAAAATGTGATCATATCTCGAAGGAGAGGTGCAAGCAGTTGTTGGTGCCGGATGCAGGCGTCTAGGTGCATTTTTTTCGAAGTTGAGTGCGGTAGTCCTCTGAGATACGTGTAGGTTAACGCCCCCTGTGGGTATCCGACCTCTGTTAGAGAATAAGTAAGGGGTAAATAGGTCAATGCAGAAATACACGAAATGAACTTTCAACGAGTACCTTTTGTCCACTGCAGTGAACAATTAACCCTCGTACAACCATAAAGCAGGGACAAAGGTTGTGTTGTGTTAGTAAACGTTCTATGATTCTTATTTTATACTAGAATTCTATAAACATTACAGGTTTTCACAATATTTAGAAGTGTGCACCATGAAGCTCCACATCAAAGTTGTGGCTGGCTCATGTGGACGACTGGGCACATTTACGTATGAACAAAAACTTTCAAAATTCTCAACATTTGCACGGCAATACTGACAACACATGCGAATAAATTAGAGTCTGTACAAAAAATATATACAGAAATATTATCTAACTGTACAAGTGTAGTCATCCAACGAGTAAAATGGTTCATCGAGTTACCACAGATAAATTTGATTTTCAAGTTACCATTACTTCGTTGCTGGAATATATTCATCTAAATAGATCAAATCTTGTATTTCTTTGATGTACGAAAACATTTTTCTGCGGTCCGTGCCTTTATAATACAAATTAAACTCAAACAAGCACTAGTGTGTTGCTTGTTTTCTTTCGATTCAGGAATTAATTCAGTCAACTTTCCCGGAGGCGTAATTTAAGAAATTGCCAAGCACAATAGGATTGGGGCTGATTGAAAGTTTCTCCGCAACCGATATATTCTGACGAACTATGAAGTCTCCCAGATTACGAGAGATTTCGTTGAATTTTCTGTCCTTTGCAAGGATTCGAAGTTAGCCCGAAAACATCCTCTTAAAGTATAGCGAAAACAATAGTTCGAACTTTAGGGCTCCCTTGTTAGCCGGAGTGGCCAGGCAAACCTCACGAGCCAGAGAGGAGTTCACGAAAGAAGCTTACGACTCTGGGTGTCCTGGATGTAACCTAGGATTCGATTAAGTCTTGAGGGGAATATATGAAATACGATTGCTCGCTAAAGCTTTGACGTTGTAATCGCTGGACCTAGACTACACGTTCATGCACATGATATGGGTAAAAAATACGGTCAAAATTTTGTCGTTACTTAACTCACAGAAATTTGAAGCACCGCACCGACTACTTTTGACTTAATTTCGTGTAGTTTTTTTAACTTTAAGCTGAATAGTTCTTTGTTACTTACATTACCGCAAAATTTACAGAAAGTCGACATTTGGTTCAGATCGATGTCACCGTGCCTTCCTTATCTGCAACTCAAACTATTTGTTGCATGAATGAGGTTCTGAGCCGAACATGACGTTCAGAACCCTCTAGTTTATTCCAACTTGAACTTTGGAGGTACCATCACATCTACTTTGAAAGTTGCATCACAGCTACTTAGAAAATGCCATCACATCTACTTTGAAAGTACCATCACAGCTAATGCTTGTAAAGATGTAGATTTGGATTTACTTGTTAATTAATATTTACTGTCTGGAATTTTTTAGAGTTGGTTTTTATTTTAAAGAGAAATGTTCTATTAAATTACTTTGAACTTAAACGCTTTTCATGAGTTAACCATAACAAGCATTCCTGTAACCAGTAGTAATATTTCTTTGTACCACAATGCCCAGTTACTGTGCAGCCAACATCCCATAAACCATTTTGACTTTGTTATGATTAATTTGCAGCACAGGCTCGAACCAATGTGTTCTATTTGATTATTATATCAAGTGCCTAAATTTGCATCTGATTTGTCTGTTTGTGTAGAAATATTATAGAAATGACAATTTTACATAGGCAAATATTACTCTACGCTGCAAAGCCATGTATTTACTTTATTTAAGAAGTTCCAGGTTACCGAAGGTAAATGTGTATTACGGGCATCTTGTAAGAAGAAATTTGAACAAATACTTATGAATCTGATTCTATCACTACGTTTTCTGATCACAAAAATTGAAATATTCAGCAAACATTTCATTTGTATCGAGCATTTGAAAATTCTTGAAAGGTTCTTGAATAAATAAAATCTTGAATAAAATCTTGAATAAAATTTGAATAAAATTTGAATAAAATTTGAATAAAAATTTGTATGAAGTTAAATATAATAAAATTCCTCAGAAAAATAAAATTTGAATAAAATTCTTGAATCTTGAATAAAATTCTTGAAAGGTTCAAGCAGATACAACATTTGAATAAGACGTTTTAATACTCCTGTATTCCATTCAACGTGAGTGTACCAGTGTTCGTGTGGCTGGCTGATGCAAGACATTTCATAAAATGAATAATTAAAGAAATTTCCCGTAAATAAAATCTAATCAGAAAACATTTCCGACACTCTGTTTACATTCATTTCATCATTAATTCATGTCAATATTTTCACTTAAACTTTTCGACATTAAAATTTCCCCACTCCTTGCATACTGTTCATTATTATCAACAGTGTGCAATATTTGGGGAAATTGTAATGTCGAACAGTTTAAGTGAAAATATTGCCATGAATTAATAATGAACTTGATGTAAACTGACTATCGGAAATGTTTTCTGATCAGATTTTATTTACGGAAAAATACTGATCATTACTTTCAAACTTTAAGAAGTGGCTCAAAATAGAGTTTCTGTGACGGAGAATTCTACATTTTATTTCTTGTCGGGGCGTGGGGAAGCTAAAAGTAATTATTACATTAAAGAAGCGATGGGTTATGCATACAGTGATACAATGTAGAGTTTGTTTTCTCATTCAAAACGAAGAATAAATTCAGTTTGCCCCGTAAAACTTTTAATATTAGAGGAATTTAAAACTTGAAAATTAAACTTACGATGAGTAATAGGTTTATTCAGATTCAATGAAACAATATTCAATACTCTTAAACTCTTAAATATTCCCGTTCAGAACGATGTTTTTCGAGGTGATGTCGAGAATTTTTGGCCAATATATTATTCAGATCCCTGCTTGAGGCAGAATTGATATCCCTTCTATAGATTAAATAGGCCTTTTAATGAATGTCAGGGAGAACTCTCAGAAATTTGTTTGATCTGTTCTGATTAAAATATGAGGCCAGAACGTGGTCATAGAAAACTGCTCGACGAATTTGGCGATGACATTCAAAGAGACAGTACACATCACGCAAAAATAAATAACGAAACGCGTCCAACAAAAATGTGACTAGGGAAAACATATAGAAGGTTAGCGAGGGTAAAAAGTGCGTTGGGAGGTGGAATCGAAATTATCTGCATCATGGATCATAGCTTTAGCATAATTAGCAATCTTAATTACATTTTAAACAGTAAACACTAATCATAACGAGTGATACACCTGAGGTCTGCGTAATACGATGCCGCTTTAGGAGCTGGTACGAGTCATACGAATTGTGCTGCGCAGGTCGAGAATGTCTTGAAAACTTACAAGAAAACGAACCCATCAATACAGAATGGGAGAGCCTTATCCACGATAATGTAATGTTCTCGCTGTAATTTGGGTGGGCTTTAGGTTAATGATTTTTGTGCATTTGGCTGTACAGTCTTTAAGTAATATTATATTAGTAATATTCGTACTAGTTCATCACAGTGCCCAGTAATGTATGCCACGGGGAAATCGAGAGAAAAATTAAAAGAACAATTAGTTTAATGAAACAATAAACAATAATACCTTAATTGATCAAAAAACATCAAGCATTAGTAAATAATCAAACTGAAGCCTAAATATGAAAAGGCATGCGATCTGACGGTGCTTTCAAGGACTGCAAGTTCATTCAACTAAATCACATTTGAGAAGAGTAACTAGGCAACCCTAATCTTTTCCTCAAATTTTCCTCATCTAGTAAACGCTTTAAGGGAGACCGTACTCGAAATTTACTTCTCATACTCAAAATCGCGTGATTGCATTGGTATACTGAACGACGTTTTCTCTTTGTAACTTAAGCATTATGCTAATTCACTTTAAATTATCTTTCCTATATTCATCATCTTCAATTTCTATGAGATAACGTTCTCATTCTTCAGTGTAACCTACAAAAGTAAAATTGCAATTCATATAATTGGGAAGCGATTAATCAAAACTCGTTACTTATAACTTGTCATCTAAGACACCTTTTTTTGAAAGAGAATCATCAGGAAAGTTGAGAAAGGTTACTAATTCCTTTTTCATTTTTGCCACAACAATGGTGCTTTACCGAGCTGACAAACATATAACATTAACAAGAAGAAGTTAGTCTGGCTTGGTAGAAAAGCATTGTACGATGCTCCAAGTTCTTTTGTTGTCGAAGATCATTATTGCTTTCAGAGCCCCAGACGGATGAGTTTTCCTTGGCAACCTCTTCAAGTTACCGTCATCAGCAGCGCTCCACAGAAATGAGTCCCGAGGAAGATGTCCCTTGTTCTTTGAGCGACCGCGCTGTCCCGAGACTTCTAGACCAGGAAGTAAACGTAGAGCTATTAAGGATTGTTATCATAGCTTGCGGAGTAAGAAATATAGTAAAACTATAGGGTGAATTTATGCCATAAATGAGGCAATTGTAGATAAGTTGCTGAAATTACTGCGATGGAATAGCTGGGGAGTCGGGACTTTAGTAGAAGTGCTTCTAAATGTCTAAAACCCTTGTGTTAAATGTAAGCATTTCAGAGAATTTCAAAAAAAGAATATGGTTGAAAACTTGAGACAAACCTTCAGACTTGAGCAAGACACTCTCCAATACCTCTAATGAGGAATTTGACGTATAGCCAAAAATGGCAAGTATTTGATGAGAAATCCTAAAAAATTAGCGAGGCAACTGGAATTTGAGTTCAATGCTTACTGCTACGCTGTAAAAAGAGAACACAGCGAAATTTTTATTGTACTGTTTCTGCATCAAACATGTGCAAAAATATTTTGCTACGGCTTGTTCATCACAGCGCCCAGATATGCTGGTCAGGGTAAGCCCGTGAAAAACATCTGTGAAATTGAGCTCAAATCTAATCCTTTATACCTATACGATATGCTTATACTTTCATAGTTTGAGTGAGTAGGGTGTTAAAAATTATGAAGCATGTACGAAAATATTACTGAATTTTTTCAGCTGAGCCTCCTACCCATCTGTGGTTTGAACGGGTAGGGAAATGCAGCGAATGATAGCATCGAAAATGTACAGCTTTTGACTCGAGATAATTCAAACTGAGCGACTTCAGGCCTCATTTGGAGATAATCTTCGTTAGTTATAGTGTTATTCTCATGAAGTGCTTTGAAAATAAAAACTCAAATATGCTTGGAAAATAAGTCTTAGTGATTATTTTCAACAAGAAGTTTACTTGGCCGCATTGCAGGAAAAAATTACGTCTTGCGTAATTACGTAATTACGTTTTGCGAGTCAAAAGCCCTCATGGCACCTGTAGCAAGACCACGGCCCTGCACCACACATGTGCGCGCGATTAAATTTCAATTTGTTCTGGTTAAAGAAATTTTGGTCTCCGAAGTAATTTCCAAGTCAGAGATTGAATTCGTTTTCATTCTTATGTTAATTTGCTCAACTAAGCGTCGCATGCTTGACACAGGTGTCAAAAACTTGAAGAAAAACTTCAGGATTTCAACGCCAATTGAAGGTAAAACCCAAAGAACTCATGAACAAAAATTTCGGCGTATTCATGACATTGATGTTGTTCTTATATCTGTGTACTACCACACATATTCAACGTGAACAACGATCTTATTTCCATTCAATATTTTTCACCAAATTTTCATAGAGCTACAAATTTTCTTAGATTATATTTTTGAACAGTCTCAAGCTCATAGATATGAAATGAACTGATAGTCTCGTAGTGGCATCAGTTTAACTGAAGTAATGTGTCAACAATGCAAATTATTGTAATTTAATGAAAAAGAAACTATGAAAACAAGGAAGCAGCGAAAGTTACCTATCAAAAAGTCATCCAAAGAATCATGCACAAATTTGTTGCGCACTAAAAGCGGTAGCGGTAGCAGATGTTATTGTCATTTCGACTGTGTATAAACATATTCATTTTAACAACTAATGCTTTGGTTTTAAACTACGGGAAGTTAATTTAAATATTCTCAAGACTGTTCTCGAAATGGATATCTGAAAATGTATTACGCGAAATAACCTCATGTTTGCGGACCAAATTCTTCTCTAATCGCAGTTAATTTACGACTTGAAATATGCAAATACGCTCTAGCGATCGTCATACAGAAAACTCATTTTTTGTCACATCGCTTCAATGTTCAAAATTGATACAACAAGCAGCACTCTGTCTGATGGCACAGCCTCAGCTGGCCCAATTCTCAAGCAACTATTTCTACTTTTTTCCTTCGCTTACCAGCGAACAGCTGGGTTGTTTGTAGGGCTCAAGAGCTTGGAATTTATTACCAAGTATTCGTCAGGGCCTTGGGAAGGTGTTAGTGGATGAGATCGAATCCCAAGGGTTAAACTAAACCCAAATCCTTTCTCGACTCACTCTCCATAATTGCTCACACATCTGAGAGAGTTGTGGCCCCGCGAGGAGCTGCTGGGACTTGCCAGGCCGGCTTGTGATCGTGCAAGGCAAATGTTCTGTAACTCAACTACGGTACAAATTGCCCTTTGATGGTAGCGTGTTTCGCTCCACGTAATCTAAAGTGAACATTGTAACGCAAATGATGAGATATGAGACTGTTGAGCAGACAAACAACGATTTCATAATGCAGATGTACTGGTTGTCTGTAATCCTGGAAGGAATGTTTTGAAAAATACAAGCCTGCTTGCATGAGAGGTCTTAATTTGTAGAGCAGATCATATCAAACTCAAAGAATTGCACCGATCAAATGAACGGCTAAAAGTCATTGGCTTAACTTGTGATCTATTGCGACTGGAGTTGTGCGAAGGAAAATTTTTGAACAGAGTAAGGACTCATGATTGGAAATATTTGTGAACAGCTTCGAGGAAAGTGGAAGACAAAAGAACATTTTGAACACGTCGAGTCAAGAGTTGGCAGTAACTTGGCGCACAGTGCAGATTGGTGAAGGCTGTTTTTTTGAGTCGTAAATCATATTCAGGAACAATTGCCCATATTTTTCGCCTCGTATTAGAACCAGAGATATTTTTGCCCTAATTAAATCGGGTTCTGAGCCTCGGACAATACTTTTGAGTCAAAAATTGCATTTTGAGTTAATTGAGTCAATTGCAAAAATTGCAACTCAACGTACGAGAGTAGAGTGCTGGTGCTAGATGCAGATCTGCAGAAGAGTAGGAGTACAAAGTTGTAAGAACCTCATTCTGAATTTAGTTCACAAAAACTGAGAATAGGTAGAAATCACAGAAGGGAACTTGAACTCAGAATGTTCAACTGTGTCAACCACCAACAATCCATAATGATGTATAGAAAAATTTGACATACATTGTAAAATGATTCTAAGGGAGAAGAGCTTTCTTCGCTTTCTCTCTTAGTGTAATATTTCTCTCAAAATGTAATGTCCCTCTCCTTGCGTAATCAGCCAAGTCTATGCATACTTGAGGACGTCTCAGAAATCGAATGAGAAGTGATAGCATAACCCATCATTCACATCATTAATGAAATCCTGCTAAGGAGGCTTTTGAGAAAAGGGCTCTCACATTTTGTGAACCCTAACACGACCTCTTCTTCTCTCGTAGAATGGGTCTGATATTTCTGTAACCATTTTATACGGAAAATTTATTTTCCAGAACGGATGAATACCATAAACATACCAGTGGACTTAGACTTAGTGGACTATCCAGCCCAAGTCGACTTAGAACTTGGGCTACTGGCTGCATAGCTACGATGACGTAAGTTGCGTAAAAATCTGGCCTAAACAAGAATCAAAACTTGCTGGCCATAAGTATTCTATATAAATTTGAATTCATTTGAGTCTCAATTTTCATTTATGCTCTCATCAGAGAAACTCTATTTTCGGTCCCAAGATTTATGTCTTTTCCTACACATCTTTACCCAGGCTCGGCTAACACCTCTATCATCGTATTTCTTGTTTTATTGTTTCTATAAATACGCGCTGATCACTAATTTTTCAAAGCAATCTCAAGCTTCTACAATTAACCCAATCAAAAATTTGCACCGAACAAAAATCAAGACTTGAAATTTTCACGCTCATCTAAAGATTTGTCAGAGCACGAGAGATTGCGCAAACCACAAACGCAACTGAGAAGATCTGCCTTAGAAAAAATACTCACAACTGTAACAGTGCATGCTAAGTTCCCGTTGGAAAACATGTATCAACACAGCAAAAGAAATTAAGGTGACTTCAAAGTGAAGAAATTTATGTACATGTGCGTAATATTGCGCCCTCGATTATAAATGCGACAGATTGTGTCGCAGAGAGCTTTTTCTATAGAAATTCGTGGGAAAATAAATATCCGCTAAGCTTGAAGAACATTGGTTTCTGCTCTTCTAAATAAATGTAATTTTTGTTATTCGTAGAAGTTCTAGAAGATGAACTTTATCTTGATTTTATATAGTGTGAAATAAAATAAATGAAGAAGAAAAAAAAAGATATTTTCAATGAGTTGTTAAGTTAAAGATCAATAAAACAATAGTGCGCTAGAGGAAATGCATGTATGAATAATTGTATTCAAACGTAAACACACGAATCAAAGGAATAGATTAATATTAAATTCATTGGAGGATTTTGTTTTAACCGAGGGCGGGCAAATTAAGTACTATTAAAAAGAGTCAAAATAGGTAACGATTTTTGAACACAATACCCGTTTTACTCAATGTGGAAGTGATTCCCATGATAACCGAGTTAGTTACAATTCACCACAGATAGAGAGTGAGAGAGAGAGAGAGGGAGAGGGAGAGAACGTGGTGACTCTGGCAACATCTCGTCTGCAGCGTTCAGCTGCGAGATCAGTGAGAGATTTTACTTTCAAGTCAGCGAGTTCTGACGCACAGATTACGAAGGTCTGAAGCTGTGAAGCAAACTTTCAAGAGGTGACAGGCTGAGCAGGTTTAATTATAAAATGCGAGATGACTAGAAATTCAATTTGTAATCGGGAGAGATGCGCAAATGCTCAAAAGAATTCGATAATGTAATGGAATCTTTTTTCAATTTTATAACGGTGGTTGTGGGAAAAATTTCTCTATCGCAGAGTTATCAAACGAAAGTCGTCGTCAATTTTGAGACAGTTTTTTTTAGAACGTCTCTAGGCCTCTTTGGAAATAGCCTCGTTGAAAATGAATTGCTACAAAACCTAGATTTTTTCACAAGGTTTTTAATAAAGATTTAAGATAACGACGGCTTTGCATGATTTCCAATAGCACAAAACGCAAGGAACTATGAAGCTTAACCTGCGGGCACGTGACCCGTCAGATACACCAGTCGAAATGTCACTGCATGTCTGATTCGTTAACATTCTCCAAATCTCGTCCCCAACTCCCGGCCCGCAAAAATAAGTGATGCTTCAATTATACTTGTAACAAATTTCACTGCTTTAACTTTGTGCGTGCCATGTCTGATTATTGCTAAAAGTGCAATAATCAACGTTTCTTCGATGTAAAAGTCTACGGATAAAGTTAGACAAGGCTGGCATTACTTAAATACTTTTCTTGCAAGGTTCTCGATCGCCGAGAAACACTAGTTCCTCGCAAGCCAAAACAATTTTTACAGACTGAAGTTTCAAGTGAAGGAGTTTTGACTTCCTAAGTTTCGGATGAAGGTAATTCTTCCGACTTCAAACTTGTCCACAAACGAAGCCTAACGAGAATCTCTGCCAGGATGGATAACGGCGTTATTGGAAAGCAGCCATCTTGAAGAACGCGGCAAAAACAAGATGGAGGAGCACAGAACGATTTGAAAAAAAAACGTAGCCGTCATGGAGGACGATAGGGCTGGTTTGAGACAAAGGAACCTTTCTGAAGGACTGTTTGTTCGTCGAAATGAGCTCATCACATGACTGTTGGGTCCAAATTCCAGACCGAGATTGTTGCGCAAATTTCTTCCTCGCTGAGCCCCACAAAAATGCATCCACATTGGAAAGAGAGTTTCATGGTCAACTTATTTATTGAAATGATTCAAGTTCGCGTACAGAAAAGTGCACGTCTATCGGCGGTTCAACAGTGTACATACTTCATGTTAATTAACACATTTGTAAAACCCAAATATACTTAAATTTCAAGATTATTCTTTTGCGACAAAAACTTCCCTGTATGCTTCTCTTAGTCAAGTCTGTAGCTGACAAGCGTCTCACAGGTTTGAAACTCAGTATTGCCTCAATATAACTGCATCTCTGACTTGTCAACAACAACAAACATCGGTATAAGGATGCTTTGTTTCCAATTCAAGCCTAATACATATCACCTTGTACGTTGGATTTTCAATTATAATGAAGGCATCTACGGATGCTTTATTTCCAATCAAGCCTGATACATATCACCTTGTACATTGGATTTTCAAATGCCTTATAACTAACGCGAGGACGCCATTACGCTTTCCCCCGGTCAAGACCGGTACCCATTTCAGACACCTGGGTAGAGTGGGGTATTGTGCTTGGAATTTTTCTCCTATACCCAACAGAGAAAATCGCCACTGCCAGCGCCGAGTTTCGAACCCGGGTCCCGGCCGCACGGCGGCGGAACCTATAGCACACGGCTATCGCGAGCATCAATTACCTTATAACTAACACCAGGACGCCATGACGCTTTCCCCCGGGCAAGACCGGTACCCATTTCAGACACCTGGGTTGAATGGGGTGTTGTGCTTTGAATTTTTCCTATACCCAACGGAGAAAATCGCCATCCAGCGCCGGGATTCGAACCCTCGATGCCTTCACGGAAGGGCAGGCCCTTTAACCACACGGCTATGACGAGCACAAAACGCGGTATCTACTCAATTACGATCTTCAGCTTTTTTCAACTCGAACTTCAACTGGAAAATGCGTTATTTGAAGAAACGACAGCATTTGTTGTTTGTTTTGAATGTAGGTTACATTTTGTCGAAATATTGCGAGAAACGTCTCTTTACGATGTTTTTCAAACCTTTTTCTAGCTTAACTTAAATTCCGAGATGACAGTGGAAAGTGCCATAGGATCGCAAAGCACAAATGTTTCGTCCATTTATTTCCATTTCAACTCATTTCAGTGAATAAAAAAAATCTTCCTGTTTTAAAAGCAGTGAATAGGATCATCCTCACTTTTCACAGTCTGGAGGTGTATCAGGTAGACTTTATTAACTAGATTTCGAACTCATTTTGCGCGTTTCTGGCTTCAAGATCATGATTCGCGAGTCTTTAAGTATACCAGTAGCCGAAATTTCAACCAATTTAAGTCATCTTAACGCTACGAATGGCAGCGTAAGTTTTTTAAGTTGATTTGAAAAACTTACGTTTCCAGCTATGTGACCGCACACACGAGAGTGGTTTTAAGAAGAAAATTTCATTGCAGGTCTAAGAACATGGCAGAAAATATTGCCCTAAACATTTTCATATGTTCCAAATGGGGTTCAGGATTATTCTACCAATGTATTTCAGATGCATTTCACCATTTCATCATTGTTCTTGTAATGTTTACTTAATGAGTTTCAGTACTATTCAGGTAATGTGGTGAAAATCTTGAAGATGTAACCGTAGCGAAATTCTTCTCTGAACTGTCTTCATTGTTGACTGTGTAAGGTATTTCTTCTATGTGCTGTGTAAGGTATTTCATTTGCTCTGAGAGGAGAAAATGATACATAAATGTTTAATGTGTTCCGATAATAACAAATTTGATATTTCCAATAGGTCGATTCTTAGGGAATCTCACGCGTAAGATAAAAAGGAGAACCAACGTACATATATACATATTTATTTATTTCTTTTAATGGCAAACGTTTCGGAATGTTTCAATTCCATCTTCAGTGCTGAAAAACATACAAAAAGGTCAAAAAGATCAAAAAACTCAAAATACAGGAAGTTCATACATGTTAAAAAAAAATTTTATAGCAAACAAACATCTATAAAACTTTAATCCTACTGATGATTCAACTACAGTAAAAACGATCATTCTTGGAAACAAATCAATTGGAAACAAATCTTGCATAATTACATAAATTCACCGTGCATATCGTGTATCCAGCAGTTTTGAAATATTCCACCGGTAAAAAGAATTTATTAGGACATTATTGATTAAGAACATGTATCCTGAATTTCTCATTGATAAATCCATCAAAAAATTTCTAGATAAAAAATACTGTCCCTCTCCTGTCACTTTGAGCGTAGCAAAACAGAAATTGTATGTAGAGCTACCTTTTTTGGGCTATTTGAACTCGGGACTGAAAAAAGAAGTTGTAGCTCTGGTTGCTCGGTTTTTCACTTCAGTTGACGTCAGGGTGTTTTATAGAAATAGTTTTAAAATCGGTTCATATTTTAGGAGGAAAGAACGTCTGGAGGAGTGCCTGTGGAGTGGATGTGTTTATTTTTATAAGTGTGACTGCTGCACGCAGACTTATGTTGGTAGTACTAAACTTCAACAATTTATCAGACACAGCCAACATTCAGGAATTTCCCATAGAACCGGTCGCATACTTTCTTCTCCTTCTCATTCAGCAATCCGAGATCATTGTCAACAATTCAATCATCCTTTCAGAACGAAAAAAAATTTCTCCACTCTGTGTACCACCAACAACGAACAAGATCTTCGTATTTTAGAATCTTTGTTGATATCTACTCATATACCTGACTTAAATAAAGACTTGAGTGCCGTGAAACTGAACATTGCGTCAATCTACTGACATATTTCTGTGTGTATGTGTGTATGTATTTATGTATGTATGTATGTGTGTGGAGTGTGTTTGCGCGCGTCTGTTTGTTAGGTTCCCATTTGTAAATGTATGAATGTATGTACTGGTAAAATGGTGGGTGAATGAGCCGATGAGAATGATCGTTTTTACTGTAGTTGAATCATCAGTAGGATTAAAGTTTTATAGATGTTTGTTTGCTATAAAAATTTTTTTTTACCGTGTATGAACTTTCTGTATTTTGAGTTTTTTGATCTTTTTGACCTCTTTGTATGTTTTTTAGCACTGAAGATGGAATTGAAACATTCCGAAACGCTCGCCATTAAAAGAAATAAATAAATATGTATATATGTACGTTGTTTCTCCTTTTTACCTAACAAATTTGATTTACATTTTGATTTGTGGGGGAAACATCATATCTAAAATTATATGTTTTCTTTCTTCGTGAGCAGTTTAACATTAGTTCCTCTCTTGGTAGGTTGGCATGGACACTTCGTGCAATGTACATACTTGAGGAAATAAATATTTAAAATAATTTAATTGCTGTTGTCAATGCTTTAAGTTTTAAGTAAGGGAAATTGTTTTACGTCTCAGTTCTGTTCTAACTGAGTGAAGGCGTAATGTATTTTCAAAAGTCTCTTGTAACGGTTTCACAAAAATGTTACCCATCGTCTGTATCTTCTAATATCTATGTATGTATTATATATGGCACGCATAGTAGCTATTATATTATTATAAATATCTGGACAACACAGCTATGCATGGGTTATATTGCTTAAAATTATGGAGTTATTTCATTCTTTCGAGATGATCAAAATTGGTGTACCAGTTCAATAGAAGTATAAGTAAAAAATAGGTTTTTGAAAGGTGTTTCTTAATGGTCTGTCATCAAAATTTAATAGCTAATTAAAATTAAGAATTAAAAATATACTATTAAGCAAAATTTCGACGCAAGATATTATCCTATGTTCAGAATCTGTGGAAACTATGCTGGAAGTTAAAATTTTTCGCAGTTTTTACTAAATCTAGTTGAATAATTTGAGTTGTTACTTCACCGAAGCTTGCAACGTTTCTCAGTATTGTTATCATGTTGAACTGAGAAATGTTGGCAGTTGTGTTTATTAAAAATATGAAACGTCACTCAAAATTTATTAAAAAGTAAATGAATTGAATTTGTGACATGTGAGAGCAGAAGCAGTCATAATAATTAGAGACTCATTCTTAACTAGAGTGTGGTTTTAAATTCTCTCATCACAGATTTTCTCTTCTAAAAACGTTCTGAAAATTTCATATTTTTGTTAAAGTATTTGTGTATTATTCTTGGCTAGAAGGGATCTCGAAAACAAACAGCAGCTTGGGTTTATGGGATGCAAAATG
Organism: Morinoia aosen; assembly: GCA_030386875.1. Lineage (NCBI taxonomy): Eukaryota > Metazoa > Arthropoda > Malacostraca > Amphipoda > Talitridae > Morinoia > Morinoia aosen. The sequence continues at coordinate 56,925,530 of CM059566.1, forward strand.
TTGGCGCGTTTTCTGAGATGCGTGCATTTGATGGATGCTTTCTGAATACATTATCGCATAGGGGAGCCTGAGGAGAAGGAGGTAGATGGAGACGCAGGGAAAAGGAGAACTTGCCAGCGGAAATGAAATATGTGAACGAAGCTGTATAACAAAAATGGCCAAGACAAAAATTAAGTAAAAATGTCAATGTAGCAGAAAGACGGAGAAAAGATAAGATGAAGAGGTTTGGATAATTACAGTTGACCTCTCAGACACACTGGAGAGACTTCTGGTATACTGGACTGGTGACATGCTTGTGTGGTTCACCTCATGTTTTGCTACAAGTTTCTACCGAGCAACTATGTAAATATCTCGGGTTTTCAAAAAGTTTTTGTAACGATCGTATATATTTTTAAACTGTAAAATATTCATAGAAAGACTAAGAAAACATACCCGTATCTACGTAGCAAACGTGGTAAAGTGAAATGTGCGTCTCGATCTCTTTACGCGATAGCGAACTGCAGTTCTCAATTTAATAGTTCGATCGAAACCTGCAGTTCGCTAGAATGCTTGTTTTACGTTGTGTAATGGATGTATATATACGATACATGGGCGGTCATTTTCTCGAAACTAAAATTTTTGAACTGAATAGATTTTCAATTTACATGGAAAGCTGGCAAAATCTTTGAGTAATTTTCATGTTGGACACAAAAAATTAAATACATGAATGGAAAATGGCGCACCGTTGAAAGGAAATCCGGTTCTGTAGTACAGTATGAAAAAGCTAAAATCTCATGTCACTAAAATGAATAATTATTTTTCTAACAAACGTAATATTTTTGTAAAACAAGTGGATGCAAATTAGAAACTACGAAGTAAAATGCAAGTATCATTAATTAGACGCAGTACGTTCCTGTACGATGTTCGATTACATTTTTAGAGTTTATGACTCGCAAAAACCGAATTGGGAAACTTATTGGATTATCACTTGACTCTGAAATGTACTTCAGTTAAATTACCTCTCAAAAAGTGCTCCGTGTCATACTGACGCTTGCTCGGAGCATTTGAATCAGTTTCCTTATGGTAAAGCGGGTGTCAATTCAACTGTCCCTGTGTTCCCGTTACCATTTCGCTTTCCGAAGACCTATTCAAAACTTAAGTGCTTGTTTTAGAGATGTACCCACATACGTTAACTACATCAAAGCTACGTTCAAACGGTTAGTCTTTCAACTCTGTGAGTCACGTCAGATCTCCATCAAGAAATGAAAACCTTGTGAAATTTTGATGGCACAACCATTTACTAGCAGTCACTTTTAACGTACACAAGCCGTGCAACATGACTCTTTTTAAACAACTTCACTTCACCTTTGACCCGAGAACGAATGCAATACCCAGGACGGAGCATAGCTTCTTATCAGCAATAGTTGTGGAGCAAAAACAACGAGATCACATCTGTTGAAATTAACGTACAAACGATTTTAGCGGCGAATTCTAGCCACTTACGTGTTTACATTACTGTTATGACTAAAATTCCACATGATATGTTAGGGTATTCAGTCACTTCATTGCAGCTGTAGGATTTCACTATTGTGGCCTATTTATCTTAACGCATTGATTGTGTGAGAAAAGTTTGAATAACGTCATTTTATTAACTGAAGTCGTGAATCATAAAATTACATGCTAATTCGATATCCTTGTAAAGGAGTGGTGTTCGGATCTCGTAGAATTATTGCGTTTCTAAAAATTTATCCAATGATAAAATTTAAATCTATCGCCTAGTATCGGTCGAAATCACTAGCATACACAGACAGAAGCTTACGCGCGTTTAAAAGATAGCTCATTCTCTGAAGCTTCAACTGTTTTATTGCGCAGCGTTTTTTTATCTGAGGCTCGTGTGAAACGAAAATTGAATTTTCTATGATGTGCATGCTCCGAAAAGTGCCACGAATGTTTTCATTTAAAGTCAATTCCACATTAGCACCCGTCATGATGTTCTAAAATGCAGCACACGCGATTCACAATTTCGTAACGGTTGAGTCTGGAAGACCGTCGGCAGTCGGTGATTCCGAGCTCGAAGCACGTACAAACGTTTGTCGTTTGTAACGTAACTCAGCAGTGAGCAAGAGTTGTGTGAAAGTTTCTCTCGCCTGTGCGATGACGTTCTGCATTTATCTTGAGCTCATCGGAAATGCAATCAACATCTCGGCGCAATCTTTGAATGACTTCAGCCCCTGGCGTGTGCTGGGCGGTGCCGGGGGAGCGTTGCTCTGCCGTGCGCGTCTCTGACTTAATATTCAGCAATGAAGACGGCTAAGTGAGAGTGGTAGACTTTTCAGGATGAGTGCGCTCCTATCTCGAACGGAGAAACAATATCTGTTAAAGGAATATAGTTACAATACAGTTTTGAGTTCTTGCAAACCGTTATGAAATTCAGGTTTGGTGTAATGCTTAGTCGCTTAACTAGGTTTCTCGTTTTAATTTGTCTATGAAAGTTCATTATTTATAGTGTTGTCTTACGTTAAGTGCTTGAAATGAAATACTGCTCAATTGTTCAAGTGAGGCTATGAAGAAAAAATCTCACCTGAAATTAAAGAGGTTTCGCTAAGATGATGCATTCATTTATTTGCCAATAACGAGCGTGATCTTGGTTGCGTGTTAAGTTTACTTACTCCTACGATGAAGTTTCAATGCGTCTCAATGTTCGCCCCTTTGGCTTTATGGTTATTTAGGTTTAGTTTTTCTGTTTTCGCTTAAGGGTATCCACGAATAACGATGATGATTTTCAATGATATATGAATGACAAATCCTATCAACAGAATTAGAATTTTTGTTGTTGAAATAATTACAATGAGCGTGAGAGGCAAATGAAAGCTTTTAAATTAATAAAAAGTCCTCGTTCTAATTCTGAACCATAATTAATGTAAGAATTCTTCGTCTGGTATTTCATCACATCTTTTTTCTCTTTGTCTCTGTCTTCCTTGGAAATTGAAATTCCTCCTCACACACACCCACATACGCACACACCCTCATACACACGCCGTGGCCTTCCATCAGCCAATGTTGGACCACACGTCCATTTCAGTGTCACGTGCATTATGATATTCGGTAAGAGATCCAAACTTACATTGAAAATTAGTTTGTTTCAATTTTAAACTTAAATACAAGCTCTTTCTAAAAATTTGTCTCTCCAACCATTACTTTTTAAAAAGATATAAAAAACCCAATATACCAGTTCTTCTCGTCAAATGCGCGCGTATCATTTCGAAGCACCTCGCCGCACCGTACGTACCAGTTATCTTGATTTTCAGTTTCATCCTGATTTTCATTCATTCTTTGTCAGTTATCTTGATACTCCATAAATTATTTATCATCTCGAGATTTTTCTCTTTTAATCCATCTTAGGAAACGCTTAATCTCCACATTCTCTTCTTCTCACGGCGCGACACAGGCCTTCACCCCACAATTTTGCACTTCTCTTTATTCTTTTCAGCAGCAATCTTCCCCACGCAGGCCTTGTATATCAGAATGATCGCTTTGTTGTTCTGTCCATAGAGAAGAAATTGGTACGGGATAAGCTGGAGTCTTTTTTGAAACTAAAAAATACCAAACACATTGCTAGGAACGTTCAACAAATTTTTGAATTTCCGTTCACTGAGTAAATTTTGAATCAAGGCCCCAAGCTGAACATTCATAACTATTTAATAAGATTAGGAATAAGTGAAATGTAAGAGAAAATCGCCTTTAGTTTGCAAAAAATGAATAAATAAAGACGTATCGCCTGTGCTAGAAAGACTTACCCTCCCCTCTAAAAATAGTGCTGTCATCCCCTCAAAGGGCGGCCGAGAAGTGATTCTCGGGAGCAAAGTTGGATCGCCGCTGAATTCAGGTGATGCGCGCTGTGGTGAAGGCTTATATTCTGTGCATGGAGCATGTGACGACCAATCACTCTGGCTAGTAATTTGTTATGAGAAAACCACTCAATGCATTACTACCAGAAGTAAATTATTGTATTTTTAAAGTCTTATGGAAGGTACATACTACGAGGGAGATACTAAGGAATGAAATAACCAGCAGGAGGTAATTTGTTTTGTCATAGATATTGTAACATATCTGCTCACATATTTTCTTGCCAAAACCCTCGAATTTTTAAGCAAATAAAATTTACGGGTTGCCAGAAGCTTAGCTTCCAGACCACCATAAATTACACAGCCCTAGTTACCTTGAAAAAAATGACAGTATGATGCACATAAAAAAAATTTCCGTAAGATTCACATAACTGTCGAAATCCTGCCTCACAATTTAATAGGTTGAATTAAACCTTACGAACAGCTTCTAGAAGCGAATTCTGCCACAAACGACATGATTTCGCCGCGTTAGCTCGGGTGTTAAAAATGAGGAAAGTTGTCATTGAACTGAAAGTTACTGGCTACTTTCGAGGACATTAACGGAAGAAGTTTTCGTTATGAAGTAACTTTACTTTCACTGGGCACTGCCGGCGCCGCAGGGCCAGGAGCAGGCAGCAAGCGAATGTGTTAATTTTACATCCAGTTCTAAATTGCCCAAGTAGGGAGCCAGTTGTTAAAATTCCAAGTGGCCGCTGAGGTGAGTTTTGTAACTGCTCCGATATTCGAGTTAACGATGCTGCTAGAAAACGCGGAGTGTCTGATGCTAGAATTGTGTCTGTACAGTGATATTGTATTGTGATATGCTTTCGAAAATGTGCCCTAAACTTGAACTAGGAATCTTCTTTATTTCTATGCAATGCAATTTGTACCACAATGAAGCATATGCTGTACGTATGACAATCGTAAAAAGGAATAGAAGAGGTTACACAAGTCTACTTATTAATTAATAGGAGAAAGGATGTTTTATCCCAGCAAAGCGTGAGATATATCATCTTGTACATTGGTTTTCAAATGCCTAAGGACTAACACCAAGACGCAATAACGGTTACTGCCGGTCGAGCAAGTACTCATTTCCGACTGCTGTGTGGAGTGGGAATTATGATTTAGTTCTCCTTCTTTCCCGAGAGAAGAAGCTGGCATTGCGGGGGTTTGAACCGGCGACCTTTTCTGTGAAAGACACGCTCCGAAAGACACGCTAAGTCACGGTGATTACAGCTTCCAATGAAGCTAAAATCAAGTTGGACTTCACTTATTGTGAGTTTGCACTTCACTTCCCACTTCTTCCTCTTAGGTTAAGAAATATAAAAAAACTCTCCTACAGCACGATTGCCATAAAGCAGCCCGAATGAAATGATTCCAACTCGATTGTGAAGTATTTTTTAATTTGAATCAGTAAGCCTAGCAGGCGCAGCTCGTCTTTTTGATATCTCTCCTTAGTTGTTCTTCGTATGTACTTCCATTAATTGGACGTAGAGCCGCACTGTTTAAAGTTATGTGTTTTATACAAACACCCAATTTTACTGCGAACATGACTTCTTCGAAGAGGAAATTGAAATGTCCGTGATGTGAAGTGGCACTGCATTGATGAAGTGCACAGGCAACACGGTACTGGGCAAGAGAAGAAGTCACCAACAAACCCCGAAGTAACAATCCAACATTCCACTGATGGAGGAAGTCAGCAATACGCTCATTGATGAAGCGTGCCAGCGGCTCTCGTAAAGTTAGCCAACTTCATATGGATGGAACAAGCTCACACCTCACCGTAATGCCCAGACCTGCGTGCAATAAAAGTAAAGTACGAAAGTCCTATCGACTGCAAGAGTACCACGGCCTTAGGGAGGTGTAAACATTGTAGCAGTTTTCACTCGCAATTAGGAAGAATGAGAAAGTTTTGCTCGGCGCTGCAGGTAATATTCTGCCTGGGAAGCACTTCCAGTCTCCACTTATTGAGGATGTTTTTAATAAATGCCGAACGCAGGGCATGAGCCCGGAGCAATAAGGCGAAGTCTGCGGTTAATTACTTCTGCTGTAAATTGTACGGAATTCGATTCTGTAAACAGGGCTACGGGACCGAGGAAAGCTAATAATGAAAAATATACCTTTAATAATCTGAATAGATTTTATGCTAAAGTTTAGTGAATAATAACGCTTCTGTGGTATGGAAAAAAGGGCAATAAATTTTGTTAAATGAAATTTATATAGTAAGTATAGTAGGTATAAATAATGCTTGACTGAGGAAGAGAGAGAGAGAGAGATGGTTGCACGATTCCCTGACGTCACTGTCCGCACGATGTGAGTTTGGGCTTATGCAACTCCACCACGGCGTAGTGCTGTCATTGTCACCACGGCGTAGTGCTGTCATAGTCACCACGATGTAGTGCTGTCATTGTCACCACGATGTAGTGCTGTCATTGTCACCATGGCGTAGTGCTGTCATTGTTACCACGGCGTAGTGCTGTCATTGTCACCACGGCGTAGTGCTGTCATTGTCACCACGGCGTAGTGCGGTCATTGTCACCACGGCGTAGTGCTTTCATTGTCACCACGGCGTAGTGCTGTCATTGTCACCCCGATGTAGCGCTGTCATTGTCCCCACGGCGTAGTGCTGTCATTTTCCCCACGGCGTAGTGCTGTCATTGTCACCACGATGTAGTGCTGTCATTGTCACCACGGCGTAGTGCTGTCATTGTCACCACGGCGTAGTGCTGTCATTGTCACCACGATGTAGTGCTGTCATTGTCACCGCGGCGTAGTGCTGTCATTGTCACCACGGCGTAGTGCTGTCATTGTCACCACGATGTAGTGCTGTCATTGTCACCACGGCGTAGTGCTGTCATTGTCACCACGATGTAGTGCTGTCATTGTCACCACGGCGTAGTGCTGTCATTGTCACCACGGCGTAGTGCTGTCATTGTCACCACGGCGTAGTGCTGTCATTGTCACCACGGCGTAGCGCTGTCATTGTCACCACGGCGTAGTGCTGTCATTGTCACCACGATGTAGTGCTGTCATTGTCCCCACGGCGTAGTGCTGTCATTGTCACCACGGCGTAGTGCTGTCATTGTCACTACGGCGTAGTGCTGTCATTGTCACCACGATGTAGTGCTGTCATTGTCACCACGGCGTAGTGCTGTCATTGTCACCACGATGTAAAGCTGTTATTGTAGTGTTGTCATTGTCACCACGATGTAGTGCTGTCATTGTCACCACGATGTAGTGCTGTCATTGTCACCACGGCGTAGTGCTGTCATTGTCACCACGATGTAGTGCTGTTATTGTAGTGTTGTCATTGTCACCACGATGTTGTGCTGTCATTGTCACCACGATGTAGTGCTGTCATTGTCACCACGGCGTAGTGCTGTCATTGTCACCACGATGTAGTGCTGTTATTGTAGTGTTGTCATTGTCACCACGATGTAGTGCTGTCATTGTCACCACTATGTAGTGCTGTCATTGTCACCACGATGTAGTGCTGTTATTGTAGTGTTGTCATTGTCACCACGATGTAGTGCTGTCATTGTCACCACGATGTAGTGCTGTCATTGTCACCACGATGTAGTGCTGTCATTGTCACCACGATGTAGTGCTGTCATTGTTACCACAGTGTAGTGCTGTCATTGTCACCACGGCGTAGTGCTGTCATTGTCACCACGGCGTAGTGCTGTCATTGTCACCACGGCGTAGTGCTGTCATTGCCACCACGGCGTAGTGCTGTCATTGTCACCACGATGTAGTGCTGTCATTGTCCCCACGACGTAGTGCTGTCATTGTCCCCACGGCGTAGTGCTGTCATTGTCACCACGGCGTAGTGCTGTCATTGTCACCTTTGCGTAGTGCTGTCATTGTCACCACGGCGTAGTGCTGTCATTGTCACCACGATGTAGTGCTGTTATTGTAGTGTTGCCATTGTCACCACGATGTAGTGCTGTCATTGTCACCACGATGTAGTGCTGTCATTGTCACCACGGCGTAATGTTGTCATTGTCACCACGATGTAGTGCTGTCATTGTCACCACGGCGTAGTGCTGTCATTGTCACCACGATGTAGTGCTGTCATTGTCACCACGATGTAGTGCTGTTACTTTAGTGTTGTCATTGTCACCACGATGTAGTGCTGTCATTGTCACCACGATGAAGTGCTGTTATTGTAGTGTTGTCGATGTCACCACGATGTAGTGCTTTCATTGTCACCACGATGTAGTGTTGTTATTGTCACCACGATGTAGTGCTGTCATTGTCACCACGATGTAGTGCTGTCATTGTCACCACGATGTAGTGCTGTTATTGTCACCACGATGTAGTGCTGTCATTGTCATCACGATGTAGTGCTGCCATTTTGGTGCTGTCACTATCACCACGATGTAGTGCTGTCATTGTCACCACGATGTAGTGCTGTCATTGTCACCACGATATAGTGCTGTCATTGTCACCACGATGTAGTGCTGTCATTGTCATCACGATGTAGTGCTGTCATTGTCACCCCGATGTAGTGCTGTCATTGTCACCACGATGTAGTGCTGTCATTGTCACCACAATGTAGTGCTGTCATTGTCACCACGATGTAGTGCTGTCATTGTCACCACGATGTAGTGCTGTCATTGTCACCACGATGTAGTTCTGTCATTGACACCACGATGTAGTGTTGTCATTGTCACCCCGATGTAGTGCTGTCATTGTCACCACGATGTAGTGCTGTCATTGTCACCACGATGTAGTGCTGTCATTGTCACCCCGATGTAGTGCTGTCATTGTCACCACGATGTAGTGCTGTCATTGTCACCACGATGTACTGTTGTCATTGTCACCACGATGTAGTGCTGTCATTGTCACCACGATGTAGTGTTGTCATTGTCACCACGATGTAGTGTTGTCATTGTCACCACGATGTAGTGTTGTCATTGTCACCACGATGTAGTGCTGTCATTGTCACCACGATGTAGTGCTGTCATTGTCACCAAGATGTAGTGCTGTCATTGTCACCACGATGTAGTGTTGTCATTGTCACCACGATGTAGTGCTGTCATTGTCACCACGATGTAGTGCTGTCATTGTCACCACGATGTAGTGCTGTCATTGTCACCAAGATGTAGTGCTGTCATTGTCACCACGATGTAGTGCTGTCATTGTCACCACGATGTAGTGCTGTCATTGTCACCACGATGTAGTGCTGTCATTGTCACCACGATGTAGTGCTGTCATTGTCACCACGATGTAGTGCTGTCATTGTTACCACGATGTAGTGCTGTCATTGTCACCACGATGTAGTGCTGTCATTGTCACCAAGATGTAGTGCTGTCATTGTCACCACGATGTAGTGTTGTCATTGTCACCACGATGTAGTGCTGTCATTGTCACCACGATGTAGTGCTGTCATTGTCACCACGATGTAGTGCTGTCATTGTCACCAAGATGTAGTGCTGTCATTGTCACCACGATGTAGTGCTGTCATTGTCACCACGATGTAGTGCTGTCATTGTCACCACGATGTAGTGCTGTCATTGTCACCACGATGTAGTGCTGTCATTGTCACCACGATGTAGTGCTGTCATTGTCACCACGATGTAGTGCTGTCATTGTCACCAAGATGTAGTGCTGTCATTGTCACCACGATGTAGTGCTGTCATTGTCACCACGATGTAGTGTTGTCATTGTCACCACGATGTAGTGCTGTCATTGTCACCACGATGTAGTGCTGTCATTGTCACCACGATGTAGTGCTGTCATTGTCACCAAGATGTAGTGCTGTCATTGTCACCACGATGTAGTGCTGTCATTGTCACCACGATGTAGTTCTGTCATTGTCACCACGATGTAGTTCTGTCATTGTCACCACGATGTAGTTCTGTCATTGACACCACGATGTAGTTCTGTCATTGACACCACGATGTAGTGCTGTGATTGTAGACGAAAAAACTTCACGTTGTGGCATCGAGATACTTCATTAGCGCCTGTTAAGAATTGCTTCATTCCTATTCAATACACAACGATTCTGTACACGGTGCACGTACGGTACTTTGCAGTACACTCATACGATACACAGCAATATGCAGGTACGTGTACAGTACTCTGCGATGCACCTGTACGATACACAGCGATATACCTTCACGATACACAGCGATATACTTTCACGATACACAGCTATATACCTCCACGATACACATCGAAATACCTTTATGATACACAATGACGTACGTTAACAGTAGATATGCATTTTCGGTACACAGCGTTATACATATCTTTAACATACACAATAATGCACCATTAAGGTATACAACAATATGCGGTTAAAGTACATAGTGATATGATTTTGCAGAATACAACAATGCACTTTCACGGTTCACTGGAAAATTCCTTTTCGATACACAACAATGTAACTTTACGGTGGCGACCTTTCTACGCTTATAAATAGATCAATTGATTACAAACATTTCCTCATATTGTTGGATGTCTCATATCACAAATCATATCAAATGCCATAGGTGAAAAGATTCTCATCTTCCATGAAAAAGAACTCGGCGTTTGGAAGACAATAGTCGACACCTCATCAAATTTGTCAACAAACAATCCTCCCCCTACGCTGAAGAGAAAAAATAAATAAAAATAAAAAAATAACTACACTACTCTTGCCGCACAAGGTAAAAATCACATCATCTTCATGACGAAGTAATGTTGCCTAGCTAGATATAAAACTTTCAAACATAACTGGCGTTGCATCAAACAACCTGGGCAACGCTGAAAATGTAGTGAAATATCTTATATACTAGTAGTGAAATATCTTATATCTTTTAATACGATGTGTTGCGAGGCCAGTTTGAGGTAAAAGCGCGAAAAGCTGCGATAGACGTCCAATGTCCAAACCGTTAAGCAGGCCGTCGCTTGGGCATGGGAACAGGCCTCGCACAAAGCCGCGATACGAGGGTTGGCCTTAGCAAAAGCCGCAACATCTGGGCCAATGAACAGGCCGCGCGTCGAATGTGTGGCACAAGAAAGCGGGCACCTAGCCAATGAAATTTCGAGACGTCAGGACAAGGAAGAATTCCTCCAATCAGCTGTAAAATGCTGTCATTGTAACTGCGAACATTCGTGAACATTCGAGAAGGATCCGAGCCACGCACATATAAGGATACGACAAGAATAATCGAGGTCTTTTCGCGGGGTTTCGCAACAAAGAGAGAGAGTGAGGACACGCACGCAAACAGAGTACTCCGGCTTTGCCGGAGTACCTCGCACAAGAGTACCAAAACTTTAACATCGGTGTGAGGTGACAACATTGAAGTCTCACGAGTGAAAAGTCGGGAAAACAGCAGCCATCGAAGTATCAACTTGCGGCAGAAATCCACTCGAAGCACATCAGCTTCACAGCAATGATCGTCAAGTGCAAACGTGTCAACAACTGCAGCAAAAGCATTCAGTTTGTCTACGCCAGTTCCAATCTCACAGGCAACTCCAGCATGCCCCTTGGAACCACGCATTTACGAAAGCTGCAGTCATACAACATCGATCCCGCGCAAGCCACGATGATCAAGCTCCTTCGGCACTTAAGAGCGGTAAACGCGTTGCAGACAGGGAGCAGCACCAGCCGGCCGCCGGCATTGGGGCAGCAGCGGATGTCAGTCTGATCAACTGAACATTCGTACATTCCTCAAGCCATAAGTGGAAGCAGAGTTCGCCTCACTTCAACGACGCATCACAGAAGAGTTAGGGTGACATAGTGGAGTTGAGAAATTGAACGGTGATTAAAAGTGAAAGTTTAGGTACAAAACAGCACATTGGAAAGTGTTGGAAATGGCGCGCTATCTGGAGTGATTTCGATTTGTTTGTTTATTGTGGTGTATGGAGCTTCACATTGTGCATAGCGCAAATTTAAAAGTGTTCCGTATTTAACACCTTGAATGAGTCAAGGGTTTTATTGTTTTACATTATCCCCATTTTCATTTCGGGCGTACTCTAGCCCAGCTATTAATTATTTTCTTGTTCTGGTTTATTGTGAGTAGATCTTCTTTTGATAGTCATCATAAAATTTTTGTGTAACGTTAAAACATGCAACCGTTGCGGGCGCCTATCATGATTCGAAGCGCACGTTTTTTTTCATGGTGTGTGTCACTTTGTGTCAGTGTTTGTTGCCAATTATCACCTTTAACTCACGTGTTCAACATTCTACGGGCAAGAATAAAAATATGTTTAATCTTTCAATGTTGTCGTTATTATCCATGCTGATAGACTAATGGAGACTCGTGGTGCACTATGCGAACACTACTATTTCTAATTTCTTTCTTTCCTGTCCCATTCTCCTCCTGTGTATTTCCATCTTAATTTTCCTTTATCCTTCATCTATAGAGGTTTAAATTCCTCTTTCGGTAACGAGAAGCCGACAGGCCCATGCTCGTGTCGTAACAAAAAGATCGATAAACCCATAGAATGCAACCCTCGAAAAGGCAATTTCGCACCCTCTGATAAACGCCATAACGTAGATAATATCAAAATGGAACATATCAATGCGCGTAGCATAAATGAAAAGTTGGGTAATATCAGAGTAATGTTAGTCACTGAAGAAATTTATATCGTATTGGTCTCCGAAATATAGCTTGATTCAGGTCGCAAAAGTTCATTTTAGACACTCCGATTACGTGTTGTAACGCTGTGATGGCGTTAAAATTAGCAGGGGTAGCGGATCTTGAACTTTAGTGAAGAAATTTATTGAATATCTTCTAGCAAATGAAGTTTGCTTAGGTATGGAAATGGTTTGTTTCAAATACAAATTAATGAACGTAAATCCATCATCATCGGCAGCCTTTACACACACCTATCGGCACACCAACGTCCAACATTAAAGTTTATTAAGAAAACTTCAGAAGAAATTTTTGCGACAAAAAGTTATTCTTAGCTTTTCAGAAATTTTAACGTTGACTTAATAAACAAAAACAATCAGTTGAGTAAATTATTTTACCGACTAAACCTATTCCAAAAGGTCAAAGAACCATCTAACATTACTAGTCTCTTGAACTTTTTTCGATCTAGCTCCCACAATTAATACTACAGCAAAACAGTACAACAACTCTCTGGATCCGACCACCATTTTATATAATGTCAAATTTCTGTTGAACGTGCTGAAATATGATAAAATTGACATGCAGGTTTCAATCTTTAATGAAAATTTTACAACGGTTCTTAATGAATGTGCGCTATATATCACAAAAAAACTGACCAAAACGCATTGTTTGTTTTCCAGACAAAATTTAAAACTTGAGCAGAAATACACAGCATGAAAGGGTTATTCGGAAGAAAATAAAAAATAACGGAAGCAAAGCAAATGGACTCTCACCAGGAACTATTAACAGCAAAAAATTAATCCGAAACGAACATTGAAAACCATTAGTGATGTAGCTTCAAATAAAAATGTCGACCACAGATGTAATTTTTAAACCTGACCTTCTAACAAAAAAATAGTATTTACCAGTTTTCATGCGGATATAACATTTAGTTTAACTTAGATATATTAAAAGTAATAGAAAGTTACAGTTTTTTTACTGTACTATCGTCAGATGTTATGAAGTTTGAATTGAACAGATTTTACCATCTAAACTCATTAAATTTTAAATGCGTGGATGTACGTATTTCTTCACTAAATCTACATTTATTCTAAATGATTGTCCAAATTTGCCTCCTCTGTTTTAATTTGTTCACATATTGAAGGAACCTATAGATTTCATAGATTTTGATTAAATAACATGGAGTTTTTTGAAGGTTCACTACAGTTTGCTAGGAATTGATTCAGAAATGAAAGTCCCTTTAGAAACTGCATTCTTCTCATTCCGCCTGCCGAGGGAAGATTTTGTGACTTTTATTTACTGAAATTCTATTGAGCAAAATGTGAAGTATAATGAAGTTACCATGTTGCTCCTTTCGAATTAATTGCAATATCGTTCTCGCCGAGCCAGATCGAAAAAAAGCATAATTCACTTACGAAAGAACAAATTGAGTCCCAACTGGAGTGCTCAGTTACTGGGGGCATGGGAGAGAAATTTAATCACTTTAATTTCTTTTAAATTAAGTCATAAAATAAGAGAATTTATACACATTTGCAATGTCTCTCCACTGTCACTCATGCAATCAAATTCTCGAGTGCCAGCAAAATGTGAAAGGGACGCAATTTTAACTGAGTTTTGAAGGCGAAGTTCTTGACATCGAAATTAAAAATACGTTGGACGTGGACAGAGAAGACTAACTTTTATTGCTCCCTCGCGTAAATTCTTGCATAAAGCTCAAAAACAAAATCGTACGATATTAATTTCATTATGATGCCTGCAGGCTGTTAGTTATAATTGAATTTGAAATCTGTCTTGCCAAGGTGCTAGGTAGCATCAGATGGTAGGCGAGCTGGCGAAAGTCATTGCAGCAAAACTGCTACGCATTAACTTCGTATACAAATATTGGATCGAAGATTTCCACGAAAACAGATGAAACCCTTTTTTCTATGAATGTTTTTCTAACGAGATTACAGTGAGAAAGGGAGACCGAAAACAAAGGAGCTATATAGATAGTTTTGGCCGGTTTCGTACTAAGTGTAAGCATATAGACGGAGACAGCGATATGGAGACAAATGAAATCTAATATACATTATATTTTTCCTTCTGAACTCTCCGTGTAATTCTCAGATAAAAGACTGTTAAAGCACCACTTAATATTACTTCTGTTCCAAAATTTGTAATTTTAACTCCCTTGAACGTGAAATGGATATCATTCAAATTCTTGGCCCAGAAGTTAATTCATTCCCGACAATCAAAAAATGAAATAATTTTGGACCTAAAAGCTCCTCTACTGAAAATGCCCAAATTTCTCTCAAGAGAGCACTAGTTACACCCGCACTAAAAGCCAGTTCTTACCTTCTTTTGTTTGCGTGTTATTGAGGCTGAGATTTTGTGTCCTTGACCATTTCGTGATTCATCAACTGTCACTGAGACAATTTCCGCTATGTGTTTGACCCATCTTAGGTCATAAGCAGAATTTTTAATTATACTCGACCAAAGTCGAATGGTGGCATTTTTCATTGAGTTTAGAATCCTTTTAGAAGCTCCTCTGATAAAATTGAGTTTTATTGGAGTTGAACCGTATATTTCAGTTCAACTCACCACGCTTGACGTATTATCTCCACATATTGGACGCATTTTCTCGAAAAAACCAGTAACACTCATTTCTTGAGTGATCAATTGACCAGTTCTCCTATATCTTAAGAAATTTTCATCCTAGACTCCCAAAAATTGTTCTAGTGTTTACGAAAGAAAGTCAGCAAAAATTTTAGCCGCTCCTGGAGAACGATTCTCGCGACCTAAACCATCAAAACAGGGCCACAGTTTTTCGTAGAGTTTACCTGGGTACGAAAAGCACCAGTTATCAGTTTCACAAATAACACAACAGTTGGCAGTCAGGAGCTAGAATCTGACTGTTTACTGTCGTGTTACGGGTACACGACAGGCGGTATTGACGCGGCCACTGGAGCCTGAAACTTCTGCAGATCTAGCTGCTCTGCTACACGAGAGCGCTCGAGACGCTCGCTCTGTTGTACATCAGCAAGGACGTGAAATTGAATTCCGTTGGGTGATTGACGAGTTTTCCCTCAAAAAAAAAACCTTCTCTTAAAGTTGACTTGAACATCGAATAAACCGACCGATATTGGAGAAGTTCTGAGCAGATGCTGCTTTTTACATGGTTTAAATGTTATCAAACCTTTCGCTAGAAATTACCATCTACAATTTATTCTACTATTTTGTTTCGCCCTAATCTGATGGAGATAGGATTTTTATGCAATGTTGTTATACGTTTTTTCTCATTATACTATATCGCCTTTCAAATAATGCTAAAGCAAATTGTAATACCGGTAAACATTAACACTCAGCAAAATATTACTGGAAATGGTTTCATAAAAAGCACATTTTTGAGGTACATAACTTTTCGTTGTAACGTGTCAAAAAATATCAAATGGATGTAATGTTTTTTCTAATTAGAGAACAAACATAAGAACGCACATCGTTTGTGATGACAGCCGAGCTCCAGCGTAGCAGCCTGTGGCACATCAGCCTGTGGCCCAAGATGCTGGGTGGTGAGATGATTTATAATCTAACGACTTTTCTCATTGCTAACCCAAGTGTTGAGGCTTGAACCTCAATACAAGCACCATCTGTTACTTACATAGGCTCTTCTCGGAAAATGCTGACACAAAGAAGCACATCATGATCTTTTTATGGAAGAATAAAAACAAAAAGTTAAAATATAAAGCGGCGTGACGATGCAGAGCAAAAATGGTTGCTCGTGCACACCGTGACTGCTTGGCATAGATAAATATTTTATGGCAGAGCATGGCACCAGATTTGAAATGCGTTGTCAGTATTAAAGAATATTTGCCAATATATCAGAGAAGGTAAAATTCCCTTACTTGATATATATGGTACCTTTCTCATGTGAACTTCGTAGCAAGGAAAGTGGTCGAATCGCTTCTCTAGAATTTAACATGATTCTGCTTTAGCTCTTAAGCTCTTGATTATAGACAATTTACACTAAGAATTCTTCGATTAGTTACGGAACATATTTTTATTTATCAAGTAATTGCGTGTAGAAAAAATCGTTGTGTCATTCGGGCGCTAAATCGGAAGCTAACGCGACGTCGTTATGAGTCCTTTAGTGTTGAGTCCAATTCCTTCTGTACTGTTACAGTTGGGTACAAGTTTTGGATAGGCGGACAAGCCGTAGTTTAGCATAAGCATGCTATAAATGATGTTATGTTACTTGCAATGCATTTTGTTAAAACAAAGGAAAATATTTTAGAGAAACCTGGGATCCAGCGATTTTGGACATTTTCCCCTCAGATTTTTTTGATTAGCGAAGTTGTTTTCAACCGTAAAGTTCAGCGAAACTCGAAAATAATAGAGACGCCAGAGCAAGAGAAACACTGATGCCTTATGAATACCGTGCACTAATACTTTCAATTGAATAGGTTCAAAATACGATTAACTTTAAAATGAATTTTCGCTGTGTACATATGTCCGTCCTTGCATTTCCATGATAAATTCCCCCAGAAAGTTATGCTAGTAACATTTTTCAACTTTTTTTCAAGCCCCTGTGTGAAAAAGCAACTTCAAAAAGTATAATCTAAAATATTTAACAATACTGAACACAATGATGCACACTCATTCTAAATTAATCAAGCACAAAGTAAAAACAAATAAGTACTGAAAGTTCTAAAAAAGATTTGGCGACATATCTAGGAATCTACGCTTTCTGAAGAGCAAGAAAAATTTATTTCTAGGAAGCATTTAAAAGAACTATTATACAAACAATTCACTCAATACACACACCTAAACGCACATACACACTAAACAGTAATAAAAGTATCACACAAACGACATTCACTATTTACTTCCTATACAGTGTGCAAATATACAAGGCATACTTGCATTTTAAACGCACAGTACCCGCAGAACATAAACAACACCTACTTCGTTCACGCACAGTATCCAAAAAACACAAACAACACCTGCTTCGTTCACGCACAGTATCCACAAAACACAAACAACACCTGCTTCATACACGCACAGTATCGACAAAACACAAACAACACCTGCTTCATTCACGCACAGTATCCACAAAACACAAACAACACCTGCTTCATACACGCACAGTATCCACAAAACACAAACAACACCTGCTTCGTTCACGCACAGTATCCACAAAACACAAACAACACCTGCTTCGTTCACGCACGGTATCCACAAAACACAAACAACACCTGCTTCGTTCACGCACGGTATCCACAAAACACAAACAACACCTGCTTCATACACGCACAGTATCGACAAAACACAAACAACACCTGCTTTGTTCACGCACAGTATCCACAAAACACAAACAACACCTGCTTCATACACGCACAGTATCCACAAAACACAAACAACACCTGCTTCGTTCACGCACAGTATCCACAAAACACAAACAACACCTGCTTCGTTCACTCACAAAATTCAAAAACTGCTCTGGAATTTTATTCGTCAAGCAATCGCTGGTTTGCTGCACCGCTCTCTTTGCGACAAAGAGTCGGTCTGGTTCGTCAGCTCGTGACCTGTTTCCCATTGCAACTGAACTCAGCGGCGGGTTTGATGGCTCTGAAGAATCCAAAGTTCAAACAAGGCTACAGAATGCAAAAAATAAGACACATAATACTGCCAGATACATCGCAGAAATCTCCCTTTCTCTTTCCCAGGGCCAGGACTACAGCTTGCATTTGGCATGCATAGGAATTTGGGCGGCTAAATTCTTCCATTTCCGCAACGTTCAGGCGGGATGCCCGCAGAATTTATGCGTCAAACGAAAAATTCACCTGAGATCACAAGTCGATTGGAAAGAAGAAATTTTATTTCATTGGTGACAGAGCGGAAGCTGCAAAAGTTCTCTGTGCAATAAAGAAAAATTTTACGAAGAACTACGTGAACAAACAAATACGATGGAACTACGACTGAGAGCTGCTTTGTAGGATGTGATGCAGCCATGCACTGATCATTTATAAAGTTATACATTTATTTGTGTGAAACGTGGGAGTAAACTGCAAGTGGAAAGGCATCAAAATGCGTATGTTGGTTTTGGTATTAATCGTATTAATCACAATTCATTAAAACTCATAAAAAATAGTTTTTTATGCATAAATGGACAAAACATTTTGCAGCTATAATAGTCTGCGCATTACGGGTATTCATATGAATCGAGATTGAACAGAAACTTTGAGATACAAACGGTGCAACCACAACACACTGCTGCAGCACTAACATACTCCTGCACTCCTGCAACACCAACATAATCATGCACTCCCAT
The DNA here is from genome assembly GCA_030386875.1 of Morinoia aosen. Taxonomy (NCBI): domain Eukaryota; kingdom Metazoa; phylum Arthropoda; class Malacostraca; order Amphipoda; family Talitridae; genus Morinoia; species Morinoia aosen. The sequence goes on from CM059566.1 coordinate 56,944,270, forward strand.
TACACTCCTGCACTCCCCTCACACTCCTGCACTCCCATCACACTCCTGCAACACCAACATAATCCTGCACTTCCATCACACTCCTGCAACACCAACACAATCCTGCGCTCCCATCACACTCCTGCAACACCAACACAATCCTGCACTCCCATCATACTCCTGCACTCCCGTCACACTCCTGCAACACCAACATAATCAAGCACTCCCATCACACTCCTGCAATACCAATACAATCCTGCACTTCCATCACACTCCTGCACTCCCGTCACACTCCTGCAACACCAACATAATCCTGCACTTCCATCACACTCCTGCAACACCAACACAATCCTGCACTCCCATCACACTCCTGCACTCCCGTCACACTCCTGCAACACCAACACAATCCTGCACTTCCATCACACTCCTGCAACACCAACACAATCCTGCACTCCCATCACACTCCTGCACTCCCGTCACACTCCTGCAACACCAACATAATCAAGCACTCCCATCACACTCCTGCAATACCAATACAATCCTGCACTTCCATCACACTCCTGCACTCCCGTCACACTCCTGCAACACCAACACAATCCTGCACTTCCATCACACTCCTGCACTCCCGTCACACTCCTGCAACACCAACATAATCAAGCACTCCCATCACACTCCTGCAATACCAATACAATCCTGCACTTCCATCACACTCCTGCACTCCCATCACACTCCTGCAACACCAACACAATCCTGCACTTCCATCACACTCCTGCAACACCAACACAATCCTGCACTTCCATCACACTCCTGCACTCCCGTCACACTCCTGCAACACCAACATAATCCTGCACTTCCATCACACTCCTGCTTTCCCGTCACACTCCTGCAACACCAACGTAATCCTGCACTCCCATCACACTCCTGCAACACCAACATAGTCCTGTAACCCCATCACACTCCTGCAACACCAACATAGTCCTGTAACCCCATCACACTCCTGCAACACCAACATAGTCCTGTAACCCCATCACACTCCTGCAACACCAACACAGTCTTGCAACCCCATCATACTCCTGCAACACTAACACACTCCTGCACACTAACACACTCCTGCAACCCCATCACACTCCTGCAACACCAACACAGTCTTGCAACCCCATCACACTCCTGCAACACTAACACACTCCTGCACACTAACACACTCCTGCACCCTAACACAAACCTGGAATTCTAGTGCGCTCCGCACCTCATAAAACCCACCTTTCACATCAAGCCGATCGTAGACGATACCGTGTGACAAGAATGTTAACCAAAATATAAATGCAGATCCATAATAATCGGCTAAGTTCCAATTTATAACTGACCTAAGAGCCAAATTCTCCCAATGCGACATTAAAGCTGACGTAGACAATATTTTCAATTTTTTAAAGTTTATCGAAGGACTTACAATAAAAAAAACAATGAACTAATGTAGCCCAGTATTTTTATAAATAAACTGGTATCTCAGAATGAAAGAATGCACGAAGCAAGAACATCGTAGATCGTCTGCAGCACTATCAATAGGTGCTGTGATTAGATTTCGCTTTCATAAAGTCGCTTAGTAGTAGTAGTAGTAAAGTAATTTGAAATGATTGAAGCATTCTTAGATGCCCAACTATATACGAGTTAGATGAGTAAAATTCATTCGAAGATGAATGCTGATAATATTATGGGTCTTCCGAAGGCACTCAAACAATAACTGTACCACACCGGTCGAGGGGGCTCAGCTCTTCAGAGCTGTAATCTAACCGACGTGCGGTGGTTCTGAAACAGAAAGTAGCTCAGAGAGTAACAGATAATTCTTGCATTATTGCTTTGCAAATTTATAGCAAATTCATTCACTATCTGCCATACTTAAAAAATGAATACCTTGCTCCGTATTGGAACGAGGATTTGATGTCAAAATGTTGCACATTGTTGATACAAAATGTAATGTCTCAAATTTCTCATGTCTCTTCGCTGAGGTGACTCTTGGGTAATTAGAAGCGTTTTCTGTGTAAGATGCGATCATGCACTCGTCGACAATCATACGTGTCCATACGAATGACGATCGTACGAATTTCACTAAAGTAAGACAAATACTCCAACTAGTTTTAAAACGCCTTAAACGCAAATTTTGAACGACAATTGCTTTTCTATAATTGAATAAGGCGCCCTTTACCTCGGTGGCGACAGCATTCAATTTATATTTTATCAGATAAACTCACTGATCATTTGCTGTGCCTGAGTCGGATATTTCATTGTTAAAAAATATAATTATACATATTAATTTTCTAATTCAAAAACAAAATTTAATTCGTTGGGGATGAAAGTAATTCTACAATTTGTGACCTGGTCTGAGCCATGTTAAGGATTCTGGGAGTTGTGTATTGATTTTTAATTTACTTCTGGATTTCCCGTTCACGGCCCTGATAATCTTTAAAATTCTTACATCTCGACCTTTTTATGGCTAACAACTACCGAATACGCTTCACGTGTTTAAACATTGGCCGTCCGATATATAACCTGACTTCTTTTGTTTGATTCATTAAAGTTGGTCAGCTTTCGTAGCCAACAACCGTGAGAAATGCTTCTTATGACTAACATGGCCACAGATCTGAACTAAAAGAGAATTTATGCTCTACTACTTTACTCTGCATTATTAATAATACTGAGTTTTTCTAACGTATCTAGCGCGATTGTATTAGTGTATGATTCATGTAATTAAAAAAAGTCTTGACGCTTTAATTCCTTAGTAACAGCTCATGTTCGTAGCCTAGAATTACACGAACATTTCTTATCTCAAAATTCAATGCATTCGCTCGCTGAAACTATAATTTTCATTGTCTGATTTGAAAAGTTATTGCGTAAGCCCTTGCATAATATGCACATAAGATTCATGTCAAACGTTATTGATAAAAAATTAATGTCAAACGAACAAGTGATCGAAGAACCATATAGATTTTTTTGATTGATTCAAGTTTGAAAGTTTTTCAAACGGATATGTATTTTATTTCAGAATGGTTCACCTGTCAACTAACGTTGGGTAAAGGTTCCTGGAAAAAATTTTGTTTACCTGTCAGTAGAAGAATGAATTTAAGAGTTTCCATCGTAACACGACGGCTGAGCCGGAAGTTGAGTTTCCTATTTTTTTTGCACTCGCCATCCTTTTTTGATCTCTTGCTTCTAAACTAATAATATCCGCTCAATTCGATCACCTCGCTGCGATTTAACTCAGAACTTTATTTTTGTAACGTTAAACTGATACTTTCTGGTAATGGGCGTCAAAACTTTAAGCCGGGAAATGTACGCAATACCATGAAATGAACTCAATAAATTTACTAAAAGAATCGAAAGTCAGAAGCCAATGTGTCACGACCCATTATATTTTTCGCATTGCTCTGAAAACAATGGGCCTTAGTCTGTGAACGGGACAATAGAGTGATATGAGCACAAAGGATTATTTGATATTTTTGGATGACACTAACAAATTTAAAATTACGAAGCGCAAATCCATTCTCAAATTGAAATTTTTCGGTGTATCAATCAATGTTTCCTAACAAGTCTATATCAAATTTTCACCCGATTTTACCCCAAGGCTGTTAGGTTCACTTTCGTTGTGCATTCATGTGGCTTCTGGATTTCTGTGAAGTAAAAAGACGAAGTGAAAGGCGTTCGCTGGCTTCTATTGATTGTTGACAATATCACGAGAAGCCTTTCAAGTTTTATTTTCCAGCTTTTTTAGCGTAACCTTTGTTCACTCTCGAGTTTCAGTCGCTGCAATCTGAGGTAATGACTAAAATTAATTGAAAAATGCATCAACGAAGATTTTTATATCACAGCTATAAGTCGAAGCCAGGCATAACTAAATTAGAGTGAGGTATTGAATAGGCTTCAGGAAGACTTTTTGGCACGAGATTATTATTATTATTACTACATAGTTCACCCCACCCCCTTTATTTGAAATGAGAAAGAAGGAGATATGAAAGAATGGCCGCAAGAAGTAAAAAATTTAATCTCGAGAGTTGATGAGGCCGAGCTTGTATCACAGACAGGCTCATCACACACTGCAGGCTGGCTTCGGACAGACAGACAGACGGACGGATGCAGCTCTTATTATAATATAGATTATTATTATTATATACGACGTTTTACCACCGATTTTTGGCATGAGATATCGCTCAAGATTGCACGATTTTGAAAAAAAGTAATTCGCGAAGTTATTTAAAAAAATGTTTTACCCCGAAAGTGAAATTTTATCATTCATCCGCACATTAATGAAAGCGACTGGCGTGGTACAAGTTGATTTCTGAGAAATCGAGTTTTGAGGGTAAAAATAACGTCGCATTTTAAACATTTTACGAATTAAAAAGAACTTTTGTGACTTCCGTGCATGAGTCCACCTTACGTGTCCTAAAAAGTCAGAATAGAATCATCTCATTTGAATATCTCTACAAATCTAGCTCCCAAAATTGCGAATGAAGTTAAAACTTATAAAGAAAAAAATTTGAACTGGAAAAGCATCAAAAAACAGTCGATCTTTTTCTGCTGAGCCATATTATTATATTATTTAGTTTAAGATGGCGTCTAAAATTACGTAGAGATTCTAAAATTCGAAGGTCAGATGCTTCGCTGGCTGAACATGCAATGTGAACTTCATCATTCCTAGAATTATGATGAGCGTCTTGAAAATGTTAAATTTATCATTTCTTTAAGTATGATCATCGTCTTAAAAATATGAAATTTATCATTCCTTTAAGTATGATCATCGTATTGAAACTGTGAAATTAATCATTCCTAAAAGTATGGTCATCGTCTTCAAAATACGAACTTTATCTTCCTAAAAGTATAATCATCGCCTTAGAACCATCATTCTCTTACAAAAGAATAAGAAAATTCATGAAATTCGACCTGGGCTCTGCAGTGAACACCTAACGAACAACTGAAACAGTGTTGCCAAAAGGCGGCTGTCACACGTACCTCTTAATTTATGAAGTATGTGCGCCGATTTATTAGGGGAAATGTTTTTTGAAATGACGACGGGTAAACTCAAATGGTAAAAGTATCTTTGCTCATAAATTCAATTGTCAAGCCTGCCTTTTAACTAAACAATCTACTCGTAAAAAATGAACCACTGCAAATTTGAACGTAACTCTAAATTCTAACTTATGCTGCTCACTTGAGGTACTTATGGTATTTTATATAGGTATAGCAGTTAGGATGCACTTTCTTAGTTTCTCCAGTACTTCTATAAAGACTGTAGCTTTTTTAAGAAGCGTCAACCAATATTGCTTAATCGATATCCATTTGAATGGTAAATTGGTATTATTTAATAGCAAGATAAGCCAATGTAATTTTCTCTGTAATTTCCAGAGGTTCACTAAGCATGCCTCATCCTTTGTACTTCATAACGTTCTCCAACCTTTCTGTAGGCCTCCCTGCGACCCTTCCTTCATTTCTGCTAGCAACTATTGAAGATTTTTTTTTAAAATAAGGGCGAAGATATTCTTGTTTCTACAAAGCTCAATACTGGAAGACGCCAAATTTGTCGATCTCTGTACGTTCTTCGCTGGAGGAACTAAAATTATTGACTCTGCAGCCGAGTTTAAGGCTCCACTTCCTCTCACCGGAAGACATCGGACCAGTCTTGGTGGCCGCAGCTTCGAAGCTCTGCACTTGTAGTGAAACACAGACCGACTAGCTCTGTATTTTGCTAACGTATTAGCGCTTATACCTGGTGTAATTTGCCCGTACAAGTTTAAATAACTTATGATTAGCGTGTTATCTTTCCGTTACTAGAGTTATTTCAAGGAATGTCATTTACTTTTTATATTTTTGGAAATTAATTTATTAGCTAATTAACTTTTGCTTTGCTCGAAACTTATATTTTTATCAGAAAATTTTTTGTTCACATTATATGATGATAAAAACAAGCAATAATAGGGTGTTTAAATTTAAAACAGCTCTATCTCAAAGAAAGCCGTGATTTTTACCCTGAAATCAGTTGCATGAGATGAAATGCAAATGCATTTTATAATTTGATATCAGAGCACCAGAGGGCTTCCTAACGAAAGAATCGAGTCATACTTTTTGAAATAACATGTTACAATTATCTCCTTGACTTATGTAACATTTACTTATTACTTACGAAGAACTTTATGAACAAAGGATGAGAAAATCAGAATATAATTAATATGAAACAAAGTGTACTCAGAATTAACCAACTAGAATTTTTCTTTACTCTGAGGTCATGAATCATTTTACCAGTTTTCCATACTTGAGTGGCATAAAACTTTCCCAGCTCAAATTTTTTCGTAGTTTTCAATTGAATTTACCTTTATCTCGAATTTGATCTCAAGATTAAGAATGAACCGTCTATCTACGATCGTAGATTAGCAAAATAGCAAACTTCATCCAGTCAGGAAGAGTGCCACAGCCAACACTGACCCGGACCTGCAAAGCTTAATTTCCTGACAAGTAGGGGAATTGAAATGTATTTGCTGGTCTTTGAAGCTCCAATGTCACATTTCACTCCACAAAACACATCACTTACCTCTGAGTTTGCCCTCTACAAACTACAAAAAATACTTTAAGCATACGTACGCACTTTAATTCTCAGTGGTAATTATTAGTGAAGCTATAGTCGTATTCTATTACTATTGATTGTGATGCTGGGTAAAAATGCATGTGGCTTATTAATATCGACCCATAATGTTTGGAACCTGAATTATTTTTGATAAAGAGAATGTTCCGCAGCTGCGTCGTCTACGTTTTTATACCGATTGTAAGATTTTAATTGGAGTTCAACTTTGATTCCTTCCAATGAACTTCACGGAAATAAATTTGCAATTTTATTATTTTTGATTGGTTTTTTTCCGTTTTTCATTTTCCTACGAAAGCGATACATTTGAAAATCGTGAAGGTTATTTAATCTTTGCGTGAACTTTCGATTTGCATGCGATAAATGCTACCTTGCCGCTCCTCAACTCAATTAACTGTATATTGTTAATCATCATCATAAAAATATTTCACAAACATTCTTCTTTCTGGAACGAAGCGGAAGGATCGTAGCCGTGAACCGTTTGTGCTTCCTCTGAAAAATAGAACGTCTTGTTCTGTACCCAATTCCTTTCAGAGATCCACTCCAGCGCCGGCGTTCCAGACTTCCCTCAAGACTCCATTACACGGAGTTTATCCTAGGGAGCTTAGGTAGGAACTTTTTTACAGCCCCAAATTGCTCTCAAGCCCAAGATTTCCGCTGATAATTTCCTCGGAATTATTCATTGCTGTAAAATATTGCCGCCCGGCGAAGGTGCGTCAAAAACTCAGACCAACTTCGCTCGTCGATCATCGTGGAATTCCGCAATTTAGAGTTTCGGACTTAATTGGACCAACTTTAGAGAGCCCGAGCAAAATAGTTACGGCGAAAAAATTCGGCTTCGAAAAATTTATTGCTCTCGAATGTACCTTTGATATAAATCAAGACGATTGATAAGAAATATTCCGGCAATCGGCATTTTTGTTATTGAGTTGCCCCCGCACGCTGACCAGTTAGTTCTTTTTTTTTAAAGATCTGAATCGCGGTAAAAATGCACTGTTTTGAATTATATTCATGGAGCACATACTGGTGATTGGTGAATCGTAAAAATCATTGATATTTCTTTTATGTTGGTTTCGAAAGCTCAATGGCGGGACAACTATATAAAGTCTTGCAAATACATGTGCATAGTTCTGTTAATAGTTACGTTGTGCTTAAGCCATGCAAGCTTAAATATGAAAGCTTTCATTGTCTAAATATCTAATTAAACATTCGATATATATACCGAAGGTTTAATCATAAGTTATTTAAACTTGTACGGGCAAATTACACCAGGTATAAGCGCTAATACGTTAGCAAAATACAGAGCTAGTCGGTCTGTGTTTCACTACAAGTGCAGAGCTTCGAAGCTGCGGCCACTAAGACTGGTCCGATGTCTTCCGGTGAGAGGAAGTGGAGCCTTAAACTCGACTGCAGCCTTAAACGTTATGCTTAAGCCATTCAAGCTTAAATACGAAAGCTTTCCCTGTCTAAATATCTAATTAAACCTTCGGTATATATATCGAAGGTCAGTATTCTGTGGAAGAGCGTCAAAGACCTGAATGATTGTCATACTTATGCAGTGAGCTGACCTGGACCAGTTTATGTGGGATATCGTTAATGAATGAATTATCTCTGTATGGTCTAAGGAATAATAGCGAGCGCCCTGAGAGTCACGTGAAAGTAGAATGCTCTCACAAACAGTCAAAACTTACGCGTGGATATTTAAAATAAATTGTGAAAAATGCAACATTTTGACTAGCGATATCAATTCAAAAATTACATCGTTTGGCTCATATATAAAAAATATTAGTAATACATATTAGAATAAGAAAACCAGTTCCATTTATTCTTAATAATTAGCCTGCAACGTTTTCGTCAGGAAATTTTCCAAAATAACTAACGTGAATTTAGTACACAAACATGTGCTAAAATAAAAATGATATTTGTAGTAAATATAGTGGTTGGTAATCAAACTGCGACGTGGATCGCAGGCAACAGGGATTTCATCAACAGGGAATCTCCCTTCCGACCGAAGAAAATCCATAGCTTTTGCCTGTAAAAATGTGGTGTATTGGCGGTCCCTTTCGGTATCACCGCGTTGACATCCCGACACGCAAAACTGGACCCCCGAGGGAAATCAGGGTGTCCGTCTCAGCAGAAAACACCTTTCAAATTTCACCACGAAAGCAAGGGGCGCCATGTTCATGTGCCCGCCAGCTTAAAAAAAAGTGTATCAGTTTCTCAGTGCCCGCCTTGGGAATGTGTTCTTGTTTGAACGTTAGGGCGTGAGGGGGAATTTGTTTGAGGTAGACGCAGAAACCAAATATGAGTTATGATGATGGTACACCTCTGCAGCAACATGCCACGGTGTCTTTACTTTCTCTTTTACAAGTGCTTAGATCTAGACGTGGATGGGATTTTTCTTTTTAGCTTGCGTTTATATCGGAGAGACGAAGAAATCTAGCACTGCAATGAAATTCGGTGCAGGTGTGGGAAACCTAAATGCCTATTTTTCATGAACATATGTACTTGTCGATCCAGCAACAGAGTTAGCATTTTATGTAAGGAAGCGGGTGTTGTTTATTTTAAGCATGAATTTGTAACAAAGACATTCCTGAATAAGCTATAAAATGTGTAATGAATGAACTCTAGTTTTCAACAATTGATTTGCAGTAGACGTTATCATGTCTAAAGGTAAGACTGATCTATTTAAAATCCGTTTCAACATGGTCAAGAAGGTACGAGGTTTTCAAGTCCTACTTGGTTAGACCTAAAAGATTCAGTTTTCGGTCACAAAATATTCTCTTTCAAAATAAAAAGAGTAAAAATTGCTCTGTAGTAGTAGTTAGTCTCTTAGAATAACTCGAGGTGTGAAAAATTAATCGATATTTATGAAGATACAACTCTTCTACTCCGTAGTGATGCCATCCTCAGGTCTTTCATACAACAACTACCAATTATAACACATCAACATGAGACTTGATAGGCAGATCACGTCGTCGAGAGAACAGAGCGTTGCTACGTTATCAGCTAGTTCAACTTTTCGCGAATAATCTGAACTATGAATATTTCTTATTGATAGGTTATACCATGGAAAATATCTTTTATTCCTCTGAAATAATCTAATCAGGCCATATTACTAGTTAACTTCAGGAATTACTTTTATACAAAACTTTTAAAGCATTTTTAATTTAAATTGCGTGTGATGGGTAGTATTCTTATCATGATAAAAGCCCTCTTAAAATTTATAAACATGTGAGAAGAATATTGCTATAAATTAGTGCAGCTCCTTCACATCATCCCTTTGCTGATAAAAATTGATGATTTACTGGAACACACTTGCGTAATAAAATTAATTGTAAACAGCTCCACTCTAGCAAAACGAAAAGTCAACGTGAAAAATATATATTTTGATAATTTATTTTTTAATTATCTTCCTACACATCTACTCAGTTCATGTAGATGCACGTACACGAGAATGCTTTTGCACTTTTGGCAAGGTTGTACACATCAAGTCCTTTTATTCACAATATCTTATACTGTTTTCATTATTAGTTTCCTAGAAACTCCTTTCTTAGACATTCATTTACTTGATCGAAAATCTTCTACTCAAGTTTGCTAATGGGAGAGTATTTGTACGCACTCATAAGTCTACTTGCACGAAAAGGCAGTATTCAATCGTTGACTAGTTAAACTTTTTTGCACTCCATGTTTGTTACATGAGGGGTAACTAACATAAGAACTAAGCAAAGAAAGATAAAAGACGACAATTTACAGCCTTTCTATCCCGTAGATCTGGCGCTGGAGTCGGCACAGGCTGATGGCACACTAAGTCGTTAGTTAAATGTTGGGACTATATTCCGTAGAGTTAATTAGGTAAACTGATCTCTCTGTAGCCTGTGGGCAGAGTGTAGGAGGTTGGGTCGCTAATTTTTTAAGCCATAGTATGGCAATAAAGTGAATAAATAATTTTCATAGCTCGCTTTTACTCTTAATTTATAGTCAAACGTTCTGAGCAGCCTTCCAATTTTCAAATCATTGATCTTGGATAAGTATGAACAAAGTCTTGAGTTATAGCTGGAAGCCAAAACGTGCGGAAAAGCCTGTTATGAAATTGAGTAATATTAATGAAACAAAAACATCATAATGTGCCATGTTTCGAACATACGTATCTGGAAAAGCAAAGGTTAAACAGTCTAGTTAAATAAAACGCATAGGAAATGAGTGAAAGTGTTCCTAAAATCATAGAAATCTGTGGATCGCGGAAGCCGGAGTCCGAAGCAAGATCTGTCAATCCTGAGAATCCCAGCGGCTTCATAAATCGTGAGCACTTGCCTTATAATTCTGCTCGCCCGGAAGCTCGCCTCATACAAACGGGAGGCTCTGCGTCGCAGCTCGATTTATTGAAGACTCCGATCGCATGCGCCAATTGCTGATATATCACTCGCGCCTCGTGTGGCCATATCATTTTGTGCTTTAATATTCTAGTTGGTGGGAAGATGTCATGAGGTTCACGTGTGAGACCTTAGGACGAATTATTATGTACGAGAAATGTGATGAGTTGTGTTTACCTGACCCATTAATGGCTTCTTGGTCAAAGAAAATCTGAAATTAGTACTTAGTTTGTTTAAAATTAGAGTTACGATTCAGTCTAATAAGATTTTGACAGTCTTAGTATTTGTAATAATTTTTAAACAAACAATTTTTAAACAAACAATTTTATTTACCACAGGAGATACAGAGGTAGAATGTTTCTTAAGTCTAATACAATGGTCAGAGTTGAGTATAGCTACCTGTGGGCCCGAATAAGTTCAGCGACTTCAAGGGCATCCTACTATTACATTATTCTAGGGCGTACAATAATGTTTAACCTAATTCACTTAGCCTAGTTTCGCATTAGACTGATCAACAGGATAATGAACTCGATATTGATATTTAATTTTACAATATAGGTCATATGGACAATATTTAACAGTATATTCGATAACGATTTGGGAGCAGACTGAAAATCGGCGATAATACTCATGGCAAATTGCATTATTAGGATCAGACATGTAGGAGGCAGGATTTGACTTGGTGATCTTACACGACTAGTATTCTGATAAGAAGTGAGACTCAAGATTTCTTTTAAATACCTTGTAAGAATTACTTTCACGGATCTCCGCAGGTATTGAGTTCCAGGTTTTAGTTCCAACGAATAGTATACTATGTTGCGAGCGGGCCTTTGAATAATAAGGAAGCATGAATTTACTTTTATTTCGTGTTAAATGGTCGTGATGACCAGTTTGCGCAGTTAATAACTGTTGAAGGCTATTGTCGCCATCATTAGCTAATGTTTTGTAGATGAAATTGCAGATGGAGATTTTGTAGAGATCCGAGAGTTTAAGTATTTGTAAATTTTTGAATGAATCATTTGTGTGAGCATTATATTCTAGGTTCTTTACCGCTCTGATGGCTCTTTTTTGCAGAGTAAAAATTATAGTGGTTTTATTTTTATCAGTTCCATGCCATGCTTCTATTCCGTATTGCAGGTATGGTGAAATGAGCGTTCGATAAAGCATTAGTAAGGCTGTTTCAGGCAGGAAATTTTTAACTTTATTCAGGATTCCGATGGATTTTGATAATTTAGAACTAATATGAGTGATGTGCTCTTTCGAAGGTCAGATGTTTATCTATTATGATGCCCAGAAATTTACATGAGTTGGTTTCTTTGATTTCACCTTCGCCAATTTTAATGGATGGTAGAGATATATTTTTCTTGTATGAGAACGTAATATAATTTGTTTTATCGATATTGAGGCTTATTTTATTAGCTTTAAGCCACAGTGAAACCTTATGGAGTTCATTATTTATACTCTCCGCAATCGTAGTGGGATTTTCGTTCGGAAGGACCGCAGAAAGCGTACTGTCATCGGCAAAAAGTATGAATTTAAAAAATGATGTAGATTTAATAATATCATTGATAAAAATCAGAAAAAGGAGAGGCCCAAGAACAGATCCTTGTGGAACTTCATGGCTAATTTTCTGTGGGTCCGATTTTGCGTCGTCAATGACGACGTATTGCTTCCGATTTGTTAGGTATGATCTGAACCAATCATGGGCAACCCCACGAATGCCATAACAATGAAGTTTCGAGAGTAATACGTATGTTATGGTCCACACAATCGAATGCCTTTCGAAAGTCAAGAAATACAGAGAAGACAGTCTTTCCGTTATCTATATTAGAATAAAGGAATTGTAAATGATTTTATATTGCCTGTGTTGTTGATTTTTTACAGCGAAAGCCGTATTGTTTATCATAGAGAAATGATTTTTGTTCAAAATAAGAGTACACTTTTTTATACACAATTTTCTCGAATACCTTGCTAATAATTGGTAACATGGAGATAGGTCGATAATTGTTTACACAGGTTTTTTCACCATTTTTGAAGATAGGGGTTACTCTAGCAACTTTGAGGGAGTTCGGGAAAGTGCCTAGTAAGAGAGACTGGTTAATAATATTGGATATCAGCGGGGCCACAATATCAGCAATTATTTTAAGTATTTTAGTTGGAAACGTTTGTAACCCACTCGATTTATTTTTCATGTTGTTTATGCACGCAATTACATCGGAGGAGTTTGTAGGCGTAAAGAAAAAGGAGTTGTGTTCTCGAATATGATCCATAAATTCCAGGTGATCAGTAGGTTCACTTGGAATACCATTGGCTATAGTTTTCCCTACGTTTACAAAGAAGTTGTTGAAGAGATTAGCAATTTCATTCTTCTCATGGTATTTTACATTATCTTGAGTGATATATCCAATTTTCTTTTTTTCGGCGTTATTCGGTTTATAACAAGAGTTAAGGAGGCGCCAAGTCTTTTTAACGTCAGCTTTGAATTGAGTAAACTTGAGGGTAAAGTAGCTCTTTTTTGATGTTCTTATCTGGTTTTTCACATAGTTTCTGAATCGGTTATATGTTTCTCTAGATCTTGAACTTGAACTTGAACTTGAAATTGAGGGCCGACAGCGTCGGGGCCTTTGTAACGGCCTACAATTCCCTCCACAGTTATCACACAAAGAGTTCAGCGCCTGGTACCAGACTTGTCCACTAAACTACTCAGGATTTACCAATCCTCGTCACAAGCTGCCATTGGATGGCGTCACTGGGATAGCCAGTGCGTCAAAACACCATCCCCAGGCATATTGGGTCATTACTGACCATTCTACCTGACTGGCTCATTCCAGTCACTGTCTCTTACTCCAGGCACGCACAAGAAACAATTTCATAGCTTCGATGATACTCAAATTGCACTCCTGATCCAATCCAGCAAGACAGCTCATACCGCAATCATCTTCAGCACATCTGGCATTCCACTCATTCTCTCCATACTGCTCAGACACCACATTCATAAAACTCTCTCTCTCTTGCTCATACTTACTACATTCCAGCACTAAATGCTCAATTGTTTCCTCTACTCCACTATTACACTGCTGACATAATCTGTTATTATTCTCATTCCATCTCCATGTACGTCTGTTCACACTCAATGACTTACATCTCACAGCAAACAAGAGTTGACTTCCAAAACTACCATCATAGAACAGCTCAAACTTAGGTGCTTTCTTTTTCATATACCAGTTAAGTGTAGGCTTGCGCATCATGCTAAGCTTCCACTTATTCAATCCATACTCTTTTGTTCGTCTCTCAATCTCTTTCTTCCACCTCTTGCAGTCCCACTCAGGCCCTACACCTCCTACATTTATTAAACTCCAGTCATCCACCGGTCTCCCAATTCTAACATGAATAATCTTTTGCATACTGAGTTTCCTTGCATGCCCCCAACATACTTTCTCCCAATAGCTTACACTCAGATTCCATTCAAAGATTCGCCTTACCCACCTGCTATTCTGCATTCTTTCAATTCTCACCTTATAATTCAGCACAGCTTTCATCATTCTTTCTGAAAATAGGCTCCACCCTAGGTCACCTCTAATGGCTTCTTTAGCTGTCCATTTCGGAGCACCCAATGCTACACGTCCTACCTTATTTTGTATCACATCCAGCTTTTCAAGATCACTTCCATTCCAGGCAAGAGCACTCATACCATACATGACACTAGGTACAGCAACATACTTCCACATTCCTCTCACACATTCGTACTTGTTTGCTCTGTATCTGGCCACACTACCTAACCGTCCACTCCACTGCATTGCTTTAGCCACTTTCTCACCTTTAGTTCTAGTACATCCATCTTCACTCATCATACAACCTAGATATTTGTATTCTTTTGTTCTACCTATTCTGATTTCTCCAATATTCCACAGTCTGTCTCTATCAGTCTCATCACTATTTATAACCATGACCTTACTTTTATCGGCACCAAAGTTCATCTTGAAATCTGTACTATATCCATTCACAATGTCAAGCATCCTTTGTAGTTCATGACCACATTCACTAACCACAACCACATCATCAGCATACAACAAACAGCTCAGTCTCTCATTACCAACTTTCAGTCCTAAACCACTCCCTCTCAGTCGAACTGCTAATTCTTCTGTGTACAATCCAAACAACAGGGGGGACAGAGTACAGCCCTGTCTCACTCCTCTAACACTCCTCACTTGCCCTGTTTCCAAATTTCCTAACCTGTAGATAGCACTTGTGTTCTCATACAGACTCTGTACAATGTTCACTATTTTTCTGCTAAAACCAACTTTTCTCAAAATTTCAAACAGCCTAACCCGATCCACTCTGTCATACGCCTTTTCAATATCCAGGAATGCTAAATATACCTTCTTGTTATCCTTCTTCATTCGCTCAATTATTTCACTCACTACAAACAGATTATCCTCCCCCCGTCTATCTTGCCTAAAACCATTCTGTTCTTCTCCCAGGACTCCTAATTCCTCAACTAAATTTTTCATTCTCTCATTCAAAATACCACAAAAGATCTTACATACGGTGTCACCCAGTGCAATTGGTCTGTAATTTTTAAGTTCTTTCATACTCTTATGTCCACCCTTATGCAACAGAACTACATTACACTTGTTCCAGTCATCCGGTACTCTTTCACTCTTCCATATCTCATCAAATAAACATTTCAACATACTGACTACACTCTCTC
Organism: Morinoia aosen; assembly: GCA_030386875.1. NCBI lineage: Eukaryota > Metazoa > Arthropoda > Malacostraca > Amphipoda > Talitridae > Morinoia > Morinoia aosen. The sequence goes on from CM059566.1 coordinate 56,959,952, forward strand.
CTCCACATTTATAGAACTCATATGGTATCTTATCAGGGCCACATGCCTTTCCATTTTTCACTTTCTTCAAAAAACTTACAATCTCTTCACAAGTGATTTCGTCTTCCATTTGCAGTTCATGTTCATCTATCAGAAAATTTATTGGTTCATCATCTGTAACCTGCTCATTCATTCCACCAATGTCCTCCCAGTATTCTTCAACTGCTTTCACCATTTGCATCCTATCTTGTACACTGCAACCATTGACTACTAATTCATCAACTTGAACTTCACTACCTCTATCATTACCTTGTATAAACCTATACCAATCTTTTATTCCATCTAGACCTTTCTTTCTTAGATTTTCAACTTGGTGTCTCTCTTCTTTAACCCTAGCCTCATTGATCATTCTCTTTACTTTCTTCTGCTGGTCCTTGTACTCATTCCATACACTCTGCCATTCATCCTCAGTAATTCTGCGTCTTTCATACATTTTCCTCATACTGCGTTGTTTTTTATTTAAAGTCTTCCTTCTCGTTCGTTCTTCCTTTATCTCACTCGTAAACCACCTAGCATTCCCTGTACTTTTCCTGCATTTCATTCTACCGATCTTTTGCTCTGCCACATCATACAAGGTTCTTGCAATCTCCTTATTTAGGTCATTTACATTTCCACACCTGTTCCAGTTACATCTACTCAATTCATTTCTAAATTCTTCCCAGTTTGCCATTTTAATACGCCAATTTTCTCTTACTCTGCTGGCCTTCTGCATCGGCTCCTTTCCACCCCAATTATATTCTAGTACAAGCATTTTATGGTCACTATCAATATCAAAATCATCTTCATCTACAAACATTTCTTTGACACACTCTCTTGCTCTACTATTCACTATCATATAGTCAATTGCAGTTTTACATTCCCTGCTTTGCCATGTATGCAAGCCATTTCCTATTGTTACATTTAGGTTCTCAAGTTCATTCTCATCACAGAAATCAATCAATTTTTGTCCATTTGCATTCACAGGCTCACCCAGTATACCAACATGGCCCTTCATATCACCCATTAAAATCAGAGGGCATCTGCAATGCTCTTGCACAATTCTTGTTAATATTTCATAGTTATAGATATTCGCCCTTCGCAAAGGAGGGCTAGGTACGCTTGGCGTTTCTTTATATTTATCACGATGTCTCTAGTAATCCAGGGCTTTTGTTTATTTTTCGGGGTAACTGTACGAGTTACAATTGGGCAACACTGATTGTATGCGTTCATTATAGTTTCAGTCAACTTTACTACTGATTCATCAATGCTCCTTGCATTATTGTTTTGTTGGGTGATGTGCAATGTTGGCATTAAATCTTCTAGAACGGTGCGCATTTCTTCTAAATTTGATTCGTTTATTTTACGATATGAGTAAGTTTCAGCCCGTGCTTTGGTGCACGCAAGATAGACATTTTTCTTAATAAGAAAAACTGGAAAATGATCTGATAAGTCAGAAGTAATTATTCCAGCAAGAAAATCACTTGGGTCTGTCATAAAGATATTGTCAAGCAGCGTGGCACATTCTGAGGTTATTCGTGTTGGCTTTGTGATGATCGGAAGGAAAGATTTAGAATGAAATGCATTTAAGAAATTAGAGATTGGTTCATAGCTTTCATGTTTCAGCAAATCATAGTTGAAGTCACCGCATATTATTATGTCATTGTAGAAGGACCTGTTGAACTGAGAAATAATTCGATTAAGCTCATTAAGGAAGGATATAGGACAGGCTGTAGGCGGCCTATACACCGTTCCAAGCACAATTCGTTTGCCATCTCTAGACAGTTCTACGAATAATGATTCTATATGATCCTGATTCAGTGTTGCACTTGCTATGATTCTCGAATCCATGTGCTTAGAAATGTATGTACTGATGCCCCCGCCTCGCTTGTTTTTTCGTAGCGAATGGTAACTATGATAATTTTCAAATTTAATCATGTCTTTGGTCGAGTCATCTAGCCAGCTTTCGGTGAAGCTAATGACATCTAAGGTATACTTAAGTTCAGTAATAGTGCATTGTATCTCTTCCAATTTTGGATAGAGTGACCTACAGTTCCAACACAGTAGCGAATGATAATATTATTCAAGTCAAGTTTATCCCACGCTAAAACTTTTGCTGTTTTGAATAAAATAACTTAAAACTTCACATTTCACTTGCGCTCATGAACCAAATTAGAGGAAGAAATTTTTTTCCAACTTCTGACGCACAAAGACAGGCGTAAAATTTTACCTTACCTTTACAAGTACACGGAAAAAATGTTTAATTTTATATAGTTGTTGAATTTATTTGATGAATTTTTACTACACTTGAAATTTTGGGCAGCTATTCTCTAAAGGTCTTCACTTGAGAAAAATTTAAAATGCTCGATGTTGAAACGATCATGTACGTAGAGTTGTAGAACGCTGGAACTACGGCGGCGGTGCTTGCACCAGTACACAGTGTGGGTGGCAGCAAGGCGTGTAATTTCACAAGGAAAAGCAATAAAAATCTTTAAGGGAAGTTACGTGACGTCAGCAGCACTTCACGGTAGGTGTTACGGAGTGGACGGTAGGAGACAGTACAACTGAATGGCTTAGACTGAGCGCGAGAAGGAATTACCCAATCATCGCAGCAAAATTGTCATATTTATTCATCTTAGAGCGATGACTTAGGCCACCTGCATTTTTTATAAACTACCAATTAGGGGCAATTCCATTGATGGAAGAATTGAGGCTCTCTCGAAGCGTTCGAAAGGCTCATGTTATATTTTTCCAAAACAACTAACCTAAAAATATTATTTTCGTAAAATAAACTTTAAAATATTCATAAACGTCTAAATACTATGTCGAGGCCCTACTTCTAAAGCAAAAAATCCCTCTGTGTATAAGGTTCAATGCCTAATCCCTTCACATAACCCTAGTCGTTATTCGCTGACTTCAGGAGAAACAGACAGAGATCTAACTTCAGTGCTAACACTACAGCTGACTCAGCAGTACAGCTGTTGCTTAGCGTCTCAGCAGCACAGGCGATCTCTAGCTTCTGCCGCATACAAGCAGGTTATCACAGCCACTGTCTCCCACATCAACGCTATTCCTTGCATTTCTAAAGCTTCTTTTGCATACATTATTCTTCTTCCTCTCCCACTGTTGATTTTGCCTTTAGTTTGGTACTCATACCTACTACTGCTCATGTTTCTGTCACATAGAAAATGTCCCCTCCTATTCTCAGTGTTTTTTTAACGGAGAAAGCAGCACTTTTCATTCTCAATTTTGTTCCCACATAAATTATCCTGCTGCTCAATTCATGTCTTATCTGACATAAGACACGTCAGGGCCAAGTCAGGAAGTTTCCCTTAAATCAAGTCACATCTTGCACTGACCACCACTCGAAGAACCGCGTGTAGGGTTAAGTAGCGGTAGTGTTGCAGAGGTAACTTAAAGCTAATGGGTATGTAAATGTTTGTTAATGAGAAAGGAAAAAGTAGAGTCGAAAGAGTTGTTATTCACCAGGGTAAAATTGAACGAATCTTTAATGAGTGTTGAAATTTTTCTTCAATTCAATGAAATGTTCTCCTCTTGCTTGACGTTCGTCTCCCAACTGATGCTATTCAAATTTTCTTTCAAGCTTTTAAAACATGTGACGTTCTCTAATGTCACTGACATGCAAATTTTGTATGTTTTCAAGCAAAAACAATCTCTTGATTAATGATTGTTTTTTCCATGTTTTTTTTTAAACTTAGAGAAAATAGAATATTGCTCGTAAATAAATTTGAAAATTTAAATACTAAAAATTCGTTTCCTATTTTTAAAAACTGCAGAATGGGCGCATTTTATTAACCGTGAAGTAAAAACTCGTGTTTAATGCTATAAGAATGATATGATATATAAGTTTAAGTTTGATTGAGAATTATTGGATTTCAGAAAATTTCAAACTTTATGACCTACTGTTACGTTGCCTGTACCAGTCACAACTCCAACTTAATTTATTACTCTGGTTTAGGATAGACGTAATGACTGGTTTATCTTCCAAATGAACTCCTCATCATCGGGATACAGTTATTGTACAGTTTTTTTTAAATACGCGACCCCAAAAAAATCTTTAATAGCTTTTGATACAATTAACAGATTTTTGAAAACAAAACGGCAGTAGAATTTTGAGATTTATATATTTTAGTTAGACTAAGTTTAAAAGATGACATTCTTCATGTGGCGTCCACTCTCCTGCAAGGAATATTGGGTGCTTGTTCGCATGCTTCTCATTGCAGTATTGGTGAAGATGGGACCGATCAATCTTATTTCTGAGAGAATGGCATCTTTGAGTTGAGTCAGATCTGTCGTTTTGTCACGATAAGCCCATGCCTTTAGATATCCCTAAAAAAATCTAACAGGGATAGATCAAGAGACCTTGCAGGCCACTCAACGTCGCTGAATCTTGGAATCAGCTTTCCGGGAATCTGGTTACGCAAGATGTCCATGTTATCCCGTGTAGTATGGCACGTTGCTCTGTCTTGCTGGAAGTAGAGATTTGCAATATTCATGGTGTTCACTGTAGGAATTAAGGAGGTGTTTAGCATGTCTTGGTAACTTACTGCTATTACATGCTAAAGTTCCTGCTTGGCCATTGTTGTCCTCAAAGAAATAGGGTCCATTAATGCCATTCTCCATGAAACAACATCAAACAGTTACCCTTGCTGAATGAATTGGAGTTTCCATAATCTCCATGGGATTTTTAATAGCCCAAAATTTCATGTTCTGTTTGTTTACACTTCCGTTCAAACTGAAATCAACTTCGTCCGATATAATCAAACTGTTAAAAAACTCAGGATCCTCTTCCTCCTTCTCCAAGAAACACTCAGAGAAATTCTTGCTTCGTTCAAGATCAGTTTCCTCTAACTTTTACAAATTTGAACTTTAAACAGATTCATTGGCAACCTTTTCTTCAAAATTTTATGGAAAGAACAATGACTCATCCCTAACTGTTGTGACATGTGCCTAAGACTGATGTTGGGATTTCTTTCCACAATCTCCTTGGATTTTTCAACATTTAATCTGACATGAATGTTGCAGGGTTGTTCTTCCTGTTTCTTCTTTGCCAGATTCCCACTGTTAGCTTAATTCTTTACGAATCTGTAAATGACAATCTTTGACGGAGAACTTCGTAGGTTTTACTTTGTCTTGAAACTTTGCTGAGTAAGGACAATGCTCTTCCCATTAGAGAAGTATCCAGTGCTTATGAAAGTAGTAGTACTAGTAGTAAAACCAGGTTTCTAGCACTTCAGTAACAAAGACTATAACGCGCAGTGCTTATGAAAGCTAATTGTTCCTTTATCCAGTTCGTCGTCTGGGCGGCAGTTTCAAAGCAGGAGGAGTTTTACTGTGTCCTCTGATTCTTATGCTGACTGTTGTATCATGAATACGTAGGTATCAAATATAATTTATAAATCTCAGAATTCTACGGCCGTTTTGTTTATAAGAATTCATTCACTCTATTAATAGTTATTAAAGATTTTTTTCGGGTCCTGAATTTAAACAACACCCGTTTATGGCAACTTGCACCCCGAGGGGGAATATGAGGTCCAGAGCTGAGTTAGGTAAGTCCTCTTTTTGATGAAATAGAATACGTTTTTTAGTAAGGACTAACATTTTACATTTCACTGCTGTACTGTTTTTCAGCACCTCTAACGTTCTTCTTCAACATTTATCTTGTTTCATGACCTTCTTTCTTATCTTACAGTTTCAATGCACACAGGATCTTGTGTTGGAACACACCTTGTGCCTAGATTCCGCGTTCCCTTTACTCGATTTGAAATGGTGCTTTCACCTTTCCTTTATTTGGAACACCTGAGTTGGGTTTGGGAAGACTGAAACTAACTTGTAATCTAATCTGATCCAAATAAACTTTATGAATCACCTAACATCAATGCAAGATGACACCTGTTTACTCGTAACTACAAAGGAGTTCTGGGTTTCCCCAACAAATTACAAAAGTGCATTTGTTCTTAATTATTCAATTCCGCTTTCAAAAATGGGATTTTTTTGGATGTATGTTGGTTGGGCTTGAAACAATAATTAACTTGAAAATACAAAAATAGTTAGGCAATAAATATGCAGTTAATGAGATCAGAACTGCAAGACTGTACTCCATGAAGACACAGCTAAGTTCGTACCTCCATCTCGCTTGAGAAAATTAAAAAAAAAAATTGATCACGTTGAGTAAAACATAAATGACGATTTCTACAGCTTTTTAAATTTAATTTAAAAAATCTCAAGTTCAATTTAAAAAAGCTCAAGTTTAATTTAAAAAAGGTCAAGTTCAATTTAAAAAAGCTCATGTTAAATTTAAAAAGTTCAAGGTCAATTTAAAAAAGCTCAAGTTAAATTTAAAAAAGATCAAGTTTAATTTGAAATGTCTCAAGCAGGCTATATTCAAAAAAAGATGAATTTCAATTTTGAAAAGCTTACGTTTCTAAAATTTCATACCTATGTAATAATAATATAAGTAAAGTTTATTTGTGAGAGGGCATATTTGTTTAAACGTACTGGTCCTGAAAATAGAGTAAATCGAATATCAGACAAACCAAGCTGTTGTTATTTTGTACTTAACTTGATATTCTTCAAGTTTTACCTTTGAAACTTTCTTAAACAGATCATCGGTACCTATAGCTATTGACAAAAATGATCCAAATAGCTTTTATGTAATAAGTAACTGTGGGGCAATAAGCAAACTGCAATGACTGAAAAGTTAAACATTACATAGCTTAAAAATTATACTTAAACAATAAGGCTGCTACAATAATGGCTTATTATATCATGTTATGTAATGTACACAGTATTATATACAAAATATAATACCAAATTCCATTGCCAATCTCTTAATAATTCCATTTTTACGCATTTATACCATAGCTAAGTGCATTTATACGTTATCTCCCATCTTCAAACCTTCTAACGCAAGTATTCCAACAAAATGCTTCTGTATATGATTGCAGGAGCGTAGACATAGCCTGGGTGTTATGACATTAATGGATTCATCTATTATTTCTTCAAGGATGAGCATTCGGTGCTCAGTAATGGTCGTTCTTTCCGGCGTGGAGTTCAGCATGTCTGTCATTCTGGTTGATAATAAGCGCTTCATTTTTGCTTTCATTGCACTCCAGCATTCTTCTATGGGATTAATTGGTGCACTGTTAGGACTTGCTCGAAGTAACATGGCGCCAGAAAATTTTTCTTCATCAAAAACAGTTTCAAGACCTGCATGTACTGGGGCATTATCACATACTACTATGACATTGTTAAGAGGCTCTGTTACTGCACGCAGTATTTCGCGAAGCCATTCTTGACAGTCTTCTTTTCGGTAACTTCCTCTCCGCCTCTGCAGATACACGAGACCCTGTTGTGATATCCCTGCAATAACATGTATATTCTATCCTCTTGAGGTCGGACACTTGACCGAACAGCGAGCTCCTTTACGAGAACGACCTTCCCTACGCCGTAAGAAAAGATTAGCAATTGTTTCGTCAATGAATATTATTAATTTGCCGTCGCCCATCTTGTCCATCAGTGCCTGCACGTAACATTTTCATTTTTATTTGTTGCTGTCGGAGTTCATGGTAAAAGGTTCTGGAAGTACATTTTTCATTGTGTATAATTTGCAATCCAAATATTTATGAATTGTAGCTTTGCTGACTGAGATCCCAACTTCAATTTGAATTTTCGATTTAATCTCCTGAAGTGTAATAAGTGGATTTTTTTCACATATGTGAGCATTAGTTCGATGTTTTCCTCTGTTAATTTTTGACAGCGGTAACCTCCGCGCTTTTTTACAGGGTTGTCGGATCGACGAAGCCATCCATATGCAGTTTGAACAGCTACATCGTTTGCACGGGCTATTGCCTTTCAATCATCATTATTTTCAGCGGCTGTGATAATGAGAAGTTTGGTATCATGCCGGGATCCTTTTTTATACGCTCCTCGTCTCGAGCCGAGTTTTGCGCCACGTTTTTCTACAATTTCTTCTCTAACTTTTTCTGAATATGTTTCATTTCGGCTGCTGTTGAAGGAAGACATCATGAAGGGTTGACGCGGCTTTTAAATTAAAATTACACATGAAATATTTAACAATCATAGGCGCTTGATATGTAACTAAAGGTGTATACATGCTACAGTGGAATATTTCCCAGTAAAACATGTACATAAGCTTTCCAAAACACAAAATTTTCAAAATTGATCTTGATCTTTTTAAAAATATAGCCTACTTGAGACTTTTGAAATCAAGCTTGATCATTTTTAAGTTAAACTTTAGTTTTTTTAAATTAAACTTGAACTTTTTTAAATTAAACTTGAGCTTTTTTAAATTGAACTTGAGCTTTTTTAAATTGAACGTGAACTTTTTTATATTGAACTTGACCTTTTTTAAATTAAACTTGACCTTTTTTAAATTGAACTTGATCTTTTTAAATTGAACTTGAGCTTTTTTAAATTAAAGTTAAAAAGCTGTAGAACATGATATCTTTTCCGCTTACTTTCCAAATCATCAGCCAGAACTACCTGACGCACCAAGTTTCCGAACGCATTTCTCGCAAAAATGGCCGCTCGCAGCAGTCAAAGATCTCGTCCACCATCGATCCCTTGTCGGAAGCTGAAAGATTGGCTTCGTTTCACGACGATGTCGAGTCATTTCGGCTGTAGATGACACAATCGCTGCTGGATGGATCGAGAACACGACGGAACTACGAGTTGGGAGCAAGAACACGACAGAACAACGAGTTAAGATCGAGAAGACAATGGAATGAAAAGTTAGAATCGAGAAGACGATGGAACAACGAATTGGGAGCGAGAACACGACAGAACAACGAGTTGAGATCAAGAAGACGATGGAAGAACGAGTTGGAAGCGAGAACACGCCAGAACAACGAGTTGGGATCGAGAACACGACAGAACAACGAGTCGGAATCGAGAACACGACAGAACAACGAGTTGAGATCGAGAAAACGAAGGTACAACGAGATGGATCGTGTTCGATCATTTCCAGATATTGAGTGAAGGCAAGAAATTAAAGAAACTTCAATTCATGAAATTAGCGTTGCTAAAAACTAACGGTTAAAAAAAACGTTTTTGTTTCGTTTGTGTGAAGATGAGTAATTCTGTTAATTTATGATGTAAAAATTTTTGAATTTTTTGCAGTTCCTTTAGTAGTAAAAACGCGTTTGTGTTTGTTATCAAAGGGCTTTTGGGCCAAGATTTTCCTCCTGCGATATTTGTACTTCATTCCCATCAAATGAACCTTTACTGTTTGTAATAACTTTTCAAGAAACCTGATCCAGTCTCCAAAAGTGGCCTAGAAAATTATCAAGTAAAGGATATGATTTGCACCGAAGGAAAGAGAACATGAATGGTCTAAGATAGATCACCAGGTGTGCCTTGAATGAAATACTCGCACTTCAGGGAGGTCAAAGCAAACACCTTAATGGTGTATGTTATTGAACAAGGTTAGAAATAGTAAGCAGCGTTATCTCAATACCCTTCTAACGTTTCTCTTTCACGAGACATATCATGAGCGATGAGGCATTGAAAATATAAATGCCGGGGAATGAATATATATGCAGAAAAGAAAACACAGACCGGGAAAGAAAAAATGAATGAGAAGAAAATAAAACAAATTGTCAAAAAGTATTAAATAAATATAAAGCACGAAACGAAAGGCTCTGAAATCTAAATATATTATAATTGGCCCATTCCTTCTGATTTCTTTTTCTACATCACTTTGCAAGTCTTTTGCTAGCTGAGTTATTATTCTTGGATTTAAAAGTCGCAGTACTTCACATCTATTCAAATCAAAGAGAATATCTATAATATTGAGAAGAACACTTGAAGGAATACCTGAAAGCATGAGATAATTCAGATACTGTGTCATTGCAACATAAGTAAATCGCTCTCACACACGTGTGCAGAGCAATATTTATTCTTTAATTTAGATCATGTACCAGATTTTGTCGCTTCCTCCTTCGAGGATTCAAAGGAAAATTACTATACTCATGTTTAATGGTGATATTGCTTAACTGAATGTTTTTCATTGCCTCCTGCAGTGCGAGGACAAAAAAAGGATACATGTGTTTTGAGTGCAAATTATTCCCTTATTTATTGCCAAACGAACTGTTGAGAAGACAAACATTTTCAAATAAACATCTGCTGCACGTGCATGAAGAATTTTAAGGTGAAGGCTTGTTATTATTTTTGTCGTACAGTTGTTATGGTTGCTTCTCATCTGCACTAACGCGGTATTGAGATTGGCATCTCAAATCAATTGTTTTTTGATCTTCATGCATTTCCTATTCAAGTATGACCATGTGCACGAGTACTCTAGGATTTTTATAGAGAAATTCCTGAGTTGAACAATTTCAGAAAACGAATTACCTCCTCTTGAAAACGGGAACGGAAATTTATAAACATGTATCAGTGTGTAGCCGAATTACATCCTGAGAACGGGAATGGAAATCAATAAATATGCATCAGTGTGCAACCGAATTACCTCCTGGAAACGGGCACGGAAATATATAAATATGTATCAGTGTGCAACCGAATTACCTCCTCCTGAAAACGAGAACGGAAATCTATAAATATGTATCATTGTGCAAAGGGCGCTACAATTTTTTCAGGCACTGGTGAATGTTTTTATGTTCGGCGAATCCTCGCCTGTATCGGGCGTATCTCAAAAACAGGATAGGCAATTCCCGCATATCGACAAGTATGGGCCGCGAGCTGGGATAGGCCTGTCTTCCTGGTGCGCAGCGCTCATTGTCATGATGTGTTCGGCCGTGTGATCCTGCAGGTGCTGATCTCTGCCTCGCTGATTTCCGCTCCTCATCCTGCTTTCGCTAATTCAGGAATTCTTGATGTATGTTGGAAGTCATTCAAAGGTGATTTGAAATTGTATCAGTTCTTAAACGAGTATATATCTGTGCATTTTTTACGTGGCTAACGGTATGATAGTCCTATTATTTTGCCCAAACCTAATGCCTCAAAATGTTGATCTTTTGAAATTTGGGTTCATGAATTTGGTCACAACGGCAAGATTTCATGATCGTTCAAAACAAAATGTACCAAAGATTACGAACACGAAATTTAACATTCATAAATATTTTTGATCACCAAATGTAAGAAAACGTTGCTAAATTCATAGCTAGAAATACAACTTTTTCAATCAAGATTCTAATTTGAATTTTTATTGTCATTTGATCCAAACTTTAGATATTCTCTGTAAAAAGCAGTTTCTAATTTCTTACTCACGAATGAATAAAATAATATAAAATTAGTTCTGAAAACTCTTACGGTTAAATATATTTTTTTAATTTTCGAAATGTATGACAAATGCCTACACTGATTTCGAATCGTTTTTCCCATATAGTTCATAACAACACTGACGCATCGACCTAACTTGCCTTAATAAGATTGGTTCAAATTTTTGGTGCATAATTATGATGAATAATTTTTTATTTTTTATTTTTTTGCAATTTATTAGTTTTCGTGAAAAAACAAGTTACCGAACCATTAACTCAATAGTGAACATAATACTCATAGAACCTCATACAAATATTGAACGGAAACCAAGTAGGTAGGCACATTCACATGCTTCGTCAAGTAAGATTTTACCCGTCAATTCATAAGCCTCACTCAGTTTAGCATTTTAAAATTCTACTTAGACAAAGTCCCTTTGCTGTGCCCATCTCCTGTAGTGGTAACTCTGTCTCCCTCAGTCATTTTCTACAAAAAATATACCTCGGAGTCCGTGTATCCATTAATATCATCTCACCAGGCAAAAATCGCGTTTGGGAGCAAAGGATGCTAGCAGCACCTAGCGCTCGTTTGGAAGTTTCAAAATGCGGTTTCTTTGCCCGTGTCCGGTGTCCGATGAAACAGAGCGCCTTTGATGCATTCAGCCTTTGGTAAGTGGCCGAGCCAGCGGGCGTCCTGTGACGCTCTTTTGAACACTTCTGGCCCTGCATCCTGTGTGCTGGCTGTGTGGTGTTGTGTGGTGGCTGTGTGGGGCTGTGTGGTGTTTTATGGTGGCTGTGTGGTGTTGTGTGGTGGCTGTGTGGTGTTGTGGGGGGGCTGTGTGGAGCTGTGTGGTGTTTTATGATGGCTGTGTGGTGGCTGTTTGGTGTTGTGTGGTGGCTGTGTGGGGGCTTCGCGTGGTCTTAGCGTGGTGTTAAAGCTGGGGTTTTATCGCAGGGGTTTTAACGCGGCTTCGTGTCAGATGGAACGCATGTCACTAGTATTTAGAGCTGAAAATATCTTGTAACTTGAATTTGGGAGCATCAATTTCAAAAGGCTCTCTATCAAAAAAGCATGTAAAAGGGGAAAGAATTGAAATTTTAAACTCGTGGAAAAAGAAATTTGAAATCTGAAGTGTATTAATATTTGTAACAATTATTAATGATTTCTGTATTTTTGATGGATCAAGTAGAAGCAGCTCCAGCTTCTGGTGAGAGTTTCCCGAAGTTTCGCAAAATCCTTGCCAACACTAGAGGAATTTTAATAATTTTTCTATTTCTGTTAAAATCTTCTGGAAAGCTATAGAAATAGAAAACTGCATTTACATTGTCATTTTATTTAGTTGCAGTCTACATTTTACATTTTCATTTAATGATGAAACGTGCTTAGACGTTTTGATCTATTTCAATAACAGAACCTGTAAAATCCCGAACACAAATTCATAGAATAAATAAATAAATAAAATTAATGTAACAACCAATCAAGCATTGTGGAAAATCATTCTTCTGCACCGTTTTGGTTTTCACTATTTTGCGTGACATAACGCTCTCTTCACATAAACATCACCAAGCCTTACCCTCACATCAGCGGGTCGTCTGGACACAGGAAGTCTAGATGCGCATTTGTCTCATCCAAGTGCGCTTTTATACCAAAAAAATTCTGGTAACCAAGACAAATACAATTACATCATTGTAAATACTTATACTTTCGCTATATAAGGTGACATCCTCTATTTAGATCTATTTTCCTCATTGATGAATGAAGAGAAAGATCTATTTCTCACTATGCAATTAGTTACAAGAATTCTTCCAATGCTTTAGCTGACACATGATCTGTTTAAGAGTTCTAGCTTGAGGTTCTTGGAAAAGGCTAATAGCTCATGAGTTGATGCAAATTTTGTAGATAGTGATGGATTTACTTTGAAATGGAAACAACTAAATTCTTTTAATTATAATGTGTTTTTCATGCATCAATACACGTTTCTTTGAAAACCTCGAAAGAAGTTAACATGTCTACTCATTTACCGCCGACATGTTTCACGGTTACTTTTGGTCTATCAGAGCATTTAATGGGTTTACATTTAGAATGACTTTCTGGCTAACGAAAGACGTTTCAACATACTTTTCTATCAAGCTTGGCTTCTTTCCATATAATTTAGTTCAGTGGCCAAACATGATTCTCACTCACAACATCCTTCAATTGCTTTGAGTTCGACGGGTGAGTCACTTTGTTTAAAGCAGGACCTCATTTGCTTTTCATAACTGACGACAGAAATTAGAACACTTTTCAATCATACACCAAGAATTTGTATTTCAAAACGTCTAAACATCGACTCTCGAACTGCGAAATAACTAAAAAAGTGTAATTAAGAGCTTGAAAGTCTCATATGACACAGTGAGCACAGTGCTAAAGACTTCTACGCTTCAGTTGAATTCGTTAAAATTGTTCTTTCTTAATACTCATAAGATCGTCTCAAATCCCCTTTTCATTATTACAGAGTTTGCTCTCCAGATATCGCATTCAATAAACAGTTAAATCCCTTTAGATGACCTTACTTTAATTATTTCTCACTTCTTTCCCGTAACAACTGAGGATTTTTATACCGACACATTTTAAAAACCACTGTTGGTGACTTTTTTATCAACTTTATTGGAAATAAATGCACTGTTTTTCGTATCTCTTTTTAAACAAACGTCGATTTATAGTCATCATTCGCAATTTTCCAACCGTTCTAAAAATTGTTCCTCCAAGCCGAGTTGAAGGTCATCACGGTGACGAATCGTCAGGGACCTGAATAGCTGAGGAGCCAAAGTTACGGAAAGCAAAAGAGTACAAAACAAAATTAGTAGAATCTTTTTGCAAAAATTGACGTTGAAGATTTATTGCTGCGACCTCATGAGGCTGAAATACTGCCTACAAAGTTACAATAGTTGTTGGAATAAATAATTGGCTGATGGCATTTTTTATCTTCTGTTAATTTCTCGAAACACATCTCTTTCTGTCGAACGCTATACGGCACACACGACTTGCGTTGCTGACATGCATTTTATCACCAATTTGTTACTAATATTTTGTACGTACTTAATAAGTTTTTCTGTGAAGCATGATTGGTTCATTTTTCAGGAATCAATAAGTAATGATAGAAAAAAGACATTGTGAAGTAATTTTACAAACATGTTCAAAAATCGATGTGTAACGAAAATTGACATTATTGCTTATTTTATAAAATGAACTGTAGAATTAGTTGGTCAGTTAAGTATTTATAAAATATCCATTAGAGATTAGGGTCACTTATACAAGAACATTTTTTGATCATTTTCTCTTGGAAGAAAACGATGCAACCTCGTGTTCGACTTTGGTGCGTATTATGAATGTAACGCTTGCAATTTTTTCAGTTTTTGAATATAAACTACTTGGTTTACAAAATACTATAATAAGGAATAACAAATTTTTCTAAAACAAACTCTTTTTATTTTTAAAATTTCACCAATATGACTTTGCATAGTTTAGAATTTGCTGTGGAAAAATTGCTCAAACAACCGTTGGAGTGTTTCCAGAAAGGAAACCCAGCTTCAGCTCTACCTGGAGATGGATGAATATTCCTCGTGAAAATAGAGGTTTCGCTAAATAAATTAGGAATGAGTGAAATAAATAGTAAAACTGGGGAAAAAGGAATAAATACTACTATTGAAATATGATAAACACTCACCTCATGTTGAAATATTAAGAAGCACTTTCAACATAGCTCTGGAACATGAATAGAAAAGAAAATTTTAACCCATTTTCTCCGACATGTTGTATTCAGTCAATCAGTATCCTCCCACTTCCGCCGATGTGTTGTATTCAGTCACTCATTATCCTCCCCACTTACGCTGATGTGCTGTACTCAGTCAATCAGTATCCTTCCCACTTCCACCGATGTGTTGTATTCAGTCAATCAGTATCCTCCCCACTGTCGCTGATGTGCTGTACTCAGTCAATCAGTATCCTTCCCACTTCCGCTGATGTGTTGTATTCAGTCAATCAGTATCCTCCCCACTTCCGCTGATGTGTTGTATTCAGTCAATCAGTATCCTTCCCACTTCCGCTGATGTGTTGTATTCAGTCAATCAGTATCCTTCCCACTTCCACCGATGTGTTGTATTCAGTCAATCAGTATCCTTCCCACTTCCACCGATGTGTTGTATTCAGTCAATCAGTATCCTTCCCACTTCCACCGATGTGTTGTATTCAGTCAATCAGTATTCTTCCCACTTCCACCGATGTGCTGTACTCAGTCACTTAGTATCCTCCCCACTTACGCCGATGTGCTGTACTCAGTCACTTAGTATCCTCCCCACTTCCGCTGATGTGTTGTATTCAGTCAATCAGTATCCTTCCCACTTCCGCTGATGTGTTGTATTCAGTCAATCAGTATCCTTCCCACTTCCACCGATGTGTTGTATTCAGTCAATCAGTATCCTTCCCACTTCCACCGATGTGCTGTACTCAGTCACTTAGTATCCTCCCCACTTACGCCGATGTGCTGTACTCAGTCACTTAGTATCCTCCCCACTTCCGCTGATGTGTTGTATTCAGTCAATCAGTATCCTTCCCACTTCCGCTGATGTGTTGTATTCAGTCAATCAGTATCCTTCCCACTTCCACCGATGTGTTGTATTCAGTCAATCAGTATCCTTCCCACTTCCACCGATGTGTTGTATTCAGTCAATCAGTATCCTTCCCACTTCCACCGATGTGCTGTACTCAGTCACTTAGTATCCTCCCCACTTACGCCGATGTGCTGTACTCAGTCACTTAGTATCCTCCCCACTTCCGCTGATGTGTTGTATTCAGTCAATCAGTATCCTTCCCACTTCCGCTGATGTGTTGTATTCAGTCAATCAGTATCCTTCCCACTTCCACCGATGTGTTGTATTCAGTCAATCAGTATCCTTCC
The DNA here is from genome assembly GCA_030386875.1 of Morinoia aosen. Lineage (NCBI taxonomy): Eukaryota > Metazoa > Arthropoda > Malacostraca > Amphipoda > Talitridae > Morinoia > Morinoia aosen. The sequence goes on from CM059566.1 coordinate 56,976,156, forward strand.
CACTTCCACCGATGTGTTGTATTCAGTCAATCAGTATCCTTCCCACTTCCACCGATGTGCTGTACTCAGTCACTTAGTATCCTCCCCACTTACGCCGATGTGCTGTACTCAGTCACTTAGTATCCTCCCCACTTCCGCTGATGTGCTGTACTCAGTCACTCATTATCCTCCCCACTTCCGCTGAAGTGCTGTACTCAGTCACTCATTATCCTCCCCATTTACGCCGATGTGCTGTACTCAGTCACTTAGTATCCTCCCCACTTCCACCGATGTGCTGTACTCAGTCACTCAGTATCCTCCCCACTTACGCCGATGTGCTGTACTCAGTCACTTAGTATCCTCCCCACTTCCACCGATGTGCTGTACTCAGTCACTCAGTATCCTCCCACTTACGCCGATGTGCTGTACTCAGTCACTTAGTATCCTCCCCACTTCCACCGATGTGCTGTACTCAGTCACTCATTATCCTCCCCACTTCCGCTGAAGTGCTGTACTCAGTCACTCATTATCCTCCCCACTTACACCGATGTGCTGTACTCAGTCACTCATTATCCTCCCCACTTCCGCTGAAGTGCTGTACTCAGTCACTCATTATCCTCCCCACTTACGCCGATGTGCTGTACTCAGTCACTTAGTATCCTCCCCACTTCCACCGATGTGCTGTACTCAGTCACTCAGTATCCTCCCACTTACGCCGATGTGCTGTACTCAGTCACTTAGTATCCTCCCCACTTCCACCGATGTGCTGTACTCAGTCACTCAGTATCCTCCCACTTACGCCGATGTGCTGTACTCAGTCACTTAGTATCCTCCCCACTTACGCCGATGTGCTGTACTCAGTCACTTAGTATCCTCGTCACTTCGCTGATGTGCTGTACTCAGTCACTTAGTATCCTTCCCCCTTACGCCGAAGTGCTGTACTCAGTCACTTAGTATCCTCCCCACTTACGCCGATGTGCTGTACTCAGTCACTTAGTATCCTCCCCACTTACGCAGATGTGCTGTACTCAGTCACTTAGTATCCTCCCCACTTATGCCGATGTGCTGTACTCAGCCAATCAGTATCCTCCCAACTTCCGCCGATGTGCTGCACTCAGTCACCTAGTATCCTCCCCGCTTCCGCTGATGTGCTGTACTCAGCCAATCAGTATCCTCCCAACTTCCGCCGATGTGCTGTACTCAGCCAATCAGTATCCTCCCAACTTCCGCCGATGTGCTATACTCAGGCAATCAGTATCCTCCCAACTTCCGCCGATGTGCTGTACTCAGCCAATCAGTATCCTCCCAACTTCCGCTGATGTGCTGTACTCAGCCAATCAGTATCCTCCCAACATCCGCCGATGTGCTGTACTCAGCCAATCAGTATCCTCCCAACTTCCGCTGATGTGCTGTACTCAGCCTATCAGTATCCTCCCAACTTCCGCTGATGTGCTGTACTCAGCCAATCAGTATCCTACCCACTTCCGCCGATGTGCTGTACTCAGTCACTTAGTATCCTCCCCACTTACGCCAATGTGCTGTACTCAGTCACTTAGTATCCTCCCCACTTACGCCGATGTGCTGTACTCAGTCACTTAGTATCCTCCCCACTTACGCCAATGTGCTGTACTCAGTCACTTAGTATCCTCCCCACTTACGCCGATGTGCTGTACTCAGTCACTTAGTATCCTCCCCACTTACGCTGATGTGCTGTACTCAGTCACTTAGTATCCTCCCCACTTACGCCGATGTGCTGTACTCAGTCACTCATTATCCTCCCCACTTCTGCCGATGTGCTGTACTCAGTCACTCATTATCCTCCCCACTTCCACCGATGTGTTGTATTCAGTCAATCAGTATCCTCCCACTTACGCCAATGTGCTGTACTCAGTCACTTAGTATCCTCCCCACTTACGCCGATGTGCTGTACTCAGTCCCTCATTATCCTCCCCACTTACGCCGATGTGCTGTACTCAGTCACTTAGTATCCTCCCCACTTACGCCGATGTGCTGTACTCAGTCACTCATTATCCTCCCCACTTACGCCGATGTGCTGTACTCAGTCACTTAGTATCCTCCCCACTTCCACCGATGTGCTGTACTCAGTCACTCAGTATCCTCCCACTTACGCCGATGTGCTGTACTCAGTCACTTAGTATCCTCCCCACTTACGCCGATGTGCTGTACTCAGTCACTTAGTATCCTCGTCACTTCGCTGATGTGCTGTACTCAGTCACTTAGTATCCTTCCCCCTTACGCCGAAGTGCTGTACTCAGTCACTTAGTATCCTCCCCACTTACGCCGATGTGCTGTACTCAGTCACTTAGTATCCTCCCCACTTACGCAGATGTGCTGTACTCAGTCACTTAGTATCCTCCCCACTTATGCCGATGTGCTGTACTCAGCCAATCAGTATCCTCCCAACTTCCGCCGATGTGCTGCACTCAGTCACCTAGTATCCTCCCCGCTTCCGCTGATGTGCTGTACTCAGCCAATCAGTATCCTCCCAACTTCCGCCGATGTGCTGTACTCAGCCAATCAGTATCCTCCCAACTTCCGCCGATGTGCTATACTCAGGCAATCAGTATCCTCCCAACTTCCGCCGATGTGCTGTACTCAGCCAATCAGTATCCTCCCAACTTCAGCTGATGTGCTGTACTCAGCCAATCAGTATCCTCCCAACATCCGCCGACGTGCTGTACTCAGCCAATCAGTATCCTCCCAACTTCCGCTGATGTGCTGTACTCAGCCTATCAGTATCCTCCCAACTTCCGCTGATGTGCTGTACTCATCCAATCAGTATCCTACCCACTTCCGCCGATGTGCTGTACTCAGTCACTTAGTATCCTCCCCACTTACGCCAATGTGCTGTACTCAGTCACTTAGTATCCTCCCCACTTACGCCGATGTGCTGTACTCAGTCACTTAGTATCCTCCCCACTTACGCCAATGTGCTGTACTCAGTCACTTAGTATCCTCCCCACTTACGCCGATGTGCTGTACTCAGTCACTTAGTATCCTCCCCACTTACGCTGATGTGCTGTACTCAGTCACTTAGTATCCTCCCCACTTACGCCGATGTGCTGTACTCAGTCACTCATTATCCTCCCCACTTCTGCCGATGTGCTGTACTCAGTCACTCATTATCCTCCCCACTTCCACCGATGTGTTGTATTCAGTCAATCAGTATCCTCCCACTTACGCCAATGTGCTGTACTCAGTCACTTAGTATCCTCCCCACTTACGCCGATGTGCTGTACTCAGTCCCTCATTATCCTCCCCACTTACGCCGATGTGCTGTACTCAGTCACTTAGTATCCTCCCCACTTACGCCGATGTGCTGTACTCAGTCACTCATTATCCTCCCCACTTACGCCGATGTGCTGTACTCAGTCACTTAGTATCCTCCCCACTTCCACCGATGTGCTGTACTCAGTCACTCAGTATCCTCCCACTTACGCCGATGTGCTGTACTCAGTCACTTAGTATCCTCCCCACTTACGCCGATGTGCTGTACTCAGTCACTTAGTATCCTCGTCACTTCGCTGATGTGCTGTACTCAGTCACTTAGTATCCTTCCCCCTTACGCCGAAGTGCTGTACTCAGTCACTTAGTATCCTCCCCACTTACGCCGATGTGCTGTACTCAGTCACTTAGTATCCTCCCCACTTACGCAGATGTGCTGTACTCAGTCACTTAGTATCCTCCCCACTTATGCCGATGTGCTGTACTCAGCCAATCAGTATCCTCCCAACTTCCGCCGATGTGCTGCACTCAGTCACCTAGTATCCTCCCCGCTTCCGCTGATGTGCTGTACTCAGCCAATCAGTATCCTCCCAACTTCCGCCGATGTGCTGTACTCAGCCAATCAGTATCCTCCCAACTTCCGCCGATGTGCTATACTCAGGCAATCAGTATCCTCCCAACTTCCGCCGATGTGCTGTACTCAGCCAATCAGTATCCTCCCAACTTCCGCTGATGTGCTGTACTCAGCCAATCAGTATCCTCCCAACATCCGCCGATGTGCTGTACTCAGCCAATCAGTATCCTCCCAACTTCCGCTGATGTGCTGTACTCAGCCTATCAGTATCCTCCCAACTTCCGCTGATGTGCTGTACTCAGCCAATCAGTATCCTCCCCACTTCCGCTGATGTGCTGTACTCAGCCAATCAGTATCCTCCCAACTTCCGCCGATGTGCTGTACTCAGCCAATCAGTATCCTCCCAACTTCCGCCGATGTGCTGTACTCAGCCAATCAGTATCCTCCCAACTTCCGCCGATGTGCTGTACTTCGACAATCAGTATCCTCCCAACTTAAGCCAACGTGCTTTACCCAGACACTCAAAAGCCTCAGCACATTGAACAAAACACATTGCCTCCCCACCTTTCTCGCACTCTGGGCCACATTTTTCACCTCATTCTGTGCCTGATGAAACTTCGCCAACGAATGGCGACTGGACAGCTGAAAAATCACTCTGGCTATTTCTGCGGTCGCTGGTCCCGCGCCAGGTCTTTTCATTATTTCTATTCAATTTTTGGCTGCTCAGATTTGTGGGAATGTGGGCCCTCCTGGCTCTGATGAATGAACGCCTTCTTTTCTTTCGCTGGTTTGTTTTGAATTGCGAACGCAGTACAACTTTGCGTCGAATAAATTCAAGTATTTGGTTATGGCGAGAAGGACGCTTTTGAAGCTTAAGAAAATGAATAATAGTTTGTGTCGAATGCAGTGGATGTTTTTCCTGAACTGAAACTCTTTAATGCCTACTAGGGGGTTGTTAAATTCAGCAGATCTGATAAATGTGCGCAGTGAAAATTGTGAAATTAAGGTCAATTCTGCTCGTAAGTTTTCAGATGGGATTCTAAAGTTTCTCGTAATAAATACTTGGCTTGGTTTTACAGAGTTGTTCTATTTGTTATCATTACTTAAATAATTCGTGCAAAGGGATTTCCCTTTTAATAAACAGTATTTCAGTTTTCTTCTGGTGCTTTTGCTGTGAGCAAATCAGAAGTTTTGGAGCTGAGATGCTTCAGGTTTTTCTCCCAGTGACGAGTACAGACTTGATTACAATTACAAATTTACAAATTGAGTGCAAATTTTTCATATTAAAATCGAGCACAGAAAACAAGCAAAGATTGACAACTGATGATTGAAAAAGTGACACTTGAACTTAGTTACTTTACAACTTTCATAGCAAAATGCTAACTCAATCGAACAATGTCAGTGCTCCTTATGCTAAATGAAGTTAAAAAAAGAGCTCCTCGTGAAAAATTATCGATCCATTAAACAGAGTTCCAGAAGCACCACGAGAACTACACACGTGAGCGCTCTTGCAAGTCTGCCCAGGGATCACTTGAAGAAGATTCCCAAATGACGAGTAAGGAAGGCTCTGCGCAGTGGAGGCGTGCAAAGGTACAGACATTCTAAGTTTCAACAATAAACGAGGTGCAAATCAAAATATTGTTTCGTATTTGCGCATATTTAAAAGTATTTTCAATGCAAATGAAATATCTATCAAAAAAAGGTGAGCTGATCATACAAATGAGCTGTCAATATTGTATGCCTCAACTAAACTACTTAAGATACTTGTAGGTGTAAAAAAAATATTTCAGGGTTCTTAAAAAGGGGCTGTTTTGAATGATATTTTTCTAATTTTATATCATGAAAAAAATTCAAATCTCCAGTTCATTATATAGTGTCGAAAGGATAAATAAGTACTCCAAAGTTTTACAAAATACATATATTCTTTTCGTCCATGGCACAGCTATTTCTTATTACAGTTTAATTTTCATTACTTGTCTACACTCTACTTACAAATACTTTATTTAGGATGCACTATGTCCTCATACAAACGCGTTTTCTTACACTAAATTCAAACACTCAGAAATGAATTCAGACTGCATGAAAAAATAAATTAAATAACTTCCATTTCTTTCACCTCGTTCACTTTATATTGTAGATAATTTTTAATGCATTCGATCACTGCTTCAAGTCCTGAATTTCTGAAATTAGCGACAGATGTAAGTGGGCTGGCAAAAATAATTTATCATTGCCTTGATAATAATTTTTCGAGTGTTTTCCAACTAGCGTTCACCAAGTAACCCACATCTCACGTTAACTTCTTCTCAATTTCAGAATAGAATTTACTTTCAACACTGGAACGCAGAGTCCATCCACCAAGCCCCCCCCGGTTTGTGTACACGAGTTAACTCACAGTTTAGGTCAGTATACACATCAAGATGTCTGCAGGGTGAACTTTTCAGTAACATGAAAGTAGACTCAAAACAGAGCAACTTTTGGACCTGACCTAAAGTTCAATAGGAAACGATAAAGGAAGCAGTACCTAGTAACGAGACAGAACTGCAGTTTTGGGGGCTAATTCGACAGAGGGACTGCAAAATTACCACATCACTCTCAAATTTTGGTTGTGTTGCAATTTTTAACGTTCATGTTCCAACTTAAGATTTCTATATTGGTTTCCATGTTGGTAATTACAGATAAATAAGTAACTAAGCTTCGGATCAATAAGTAATCTTCAGATCAGCATCGCATAATCGCGTTGAGGGCTGGAGAACATTATCTAATTAACCAAAAAGAAATTAGGAAGTGTGTTCTGTGTTGATAACTGTAGTATACTTTCTTCGAACGTGAAATTTTTTATCCCAAATTTTATGAATAGTAACACTCAGAAACAATTAAAATCTTGATTTCAGAAAAAATGGCTTTCGTCATGAAAAGTTTTTCTGATAAAAGCTTGCGATTTTTAGAAAGACCTATTATTTATATAAAACCCCAATTCGTATTGATTCATTAGTGTATGATAAATAGTTGGGGCAATAAAGACTTTCTTCAGAAATAACACAACAATCATGATGTCTTTTTTGAAAAGTCTTAACGGCACTTAATTCCTAATTATGGAGGGGAAATGTTCACCAACTGAGCATTGCACAGCTGTAACTTCCGTTGCGCAGTAAAACAGCACTTCATTAATCTGTTCTATATACTTTACTCCGTCTTTATTCTCTGTCACATGAAAGACGCAGAGCACAATCTGGGGCTTGGCAAAATTATAGAAAATTTGGTCTGATTAGAGACGTGAAAACAAGAGAACGTGGTTGTGATGAGAGAGTTATGATATTTTCTGAATTACAGTATACTTATGAGGCCCGTTCATGGAGACGAGCAGCGGCAGAACTGTCTCACCTCACAACAATGCGAAGTGTAAGGTGAGTGTGAAGTCGTTGGAGCTATTGAATGTAATGGAAATACAGATATTATTCCAATATTAAATAACTATGAAAGCTAAATACTCCTAAATAACCGCAATCCATAGATTTCCCTTATAAGAAAACTACGTTTTTGCGTGATAAAAAAGCGAGCAACTTCGCGTATGCAATTTCAACCGATTAAACAAAACTGAACTTCATACGTAACTTACACTGCACACTTTTAAAAGTTCACGGGGAAATACACATATACATATAATTTCTCATCACTTAACAAAGCCCAAAGTTGTAAATATTCCTTCACAGTAGGATACTCATCGCAACGTTACAGGTTCATCAAGATAACCACTATTTTCATATGCTAGGTACAACTACATATATACCATGTCTCTTTATGTACAAACATGAAATAAATAATCACAATGATCTACAAGCTATTATGACATTCACCTACTTATGATCACTTATGATCAAGGGTCTCATTTATGGTACAACAAAGAAGCAGGTTAATTTTACGCTTTAGTTTCCAAACCTGACTCGTCTAACTGAACGCACACGCCAGCATTTGTTACTCATTGATCGTTTATGTTGTCTGCTAATTTTTGCTTGCAATGCTTCTCGCAACCGGTAAATAATGAACGTGAAGATATATTAAACTTATGTACTTAAAACTTTTTTAATATTTTAATAGAAATATCATTTTTGGTTAAATGAGCAGCTAATCGATAAAAATCGAAGTGACATGACGTCATGGTACGATTTTTCCCTTATTTTCTACGAAGAGATAGTTGGCTTGATTTTATTTCCAAATGAAATTTCGAAGTGCCTTCCATGTTAAATATAGCTTTGAAAACTATTAGAGTAAGAATTACAGTTTATAAGACAAATTACTCTTAAAAATTAAAATTGAAAAAGTATATTCATCGTCCAACCAAAATGCTAACAACTACTGCCGTGCCAGAGTTCACGCAAGTTGTAAAAATTTAACTCATTATTTTCGAAACATTCAACTCGGAAAATATATATAGTGCCGTTTTTACTCATTTTTTGAAGCATCTTGTTGTTCAGATGAGTGAACCACGGAGAAATTCGAATAAATTTACGTAGTAAGGACAAGAAGTTCCGACAATCATCCAGCGCACACCGGCAATAAAGTAACGGTCACCCGGTACACTCAGCTCCGGTATAATCGCATGAGAAATTCCTCCACACCGGGTATTTGACATCTAAAACAAAAATTGCCTGTAGCGCTGAGTTAGTAACTGCATTCAACGGAACTACTGGAAGGAAGAGCGGTACGGTGTTCCTGAATGGTCAGTTCTGTGAGATGCTTCAATGAACATATCCTATCCGGCGCACACGAACTATTACTTTTTATCATTGATATCAGTGTGATCAACTCTTCCTAATGCTTATGAACGTTTATCAGTTGACGTCACACTCAGATAAATTGCGAGGGGAATCAGGGGTGTTTTACAGTCATTTATGTTGAGAAATCAATAAAAGGAAAAGTACGTCTTCTCAACGTACGCTCAGAAGCACCTGGAAAATCCTAGAGAACAAGCAGCAAAAGCTCACTTGATAACATGTACCTGAGGGAACAAGTCATCTTTTACTGAGAACGAGTCGATGTCTCGTATGTTGCAGGCGCCTGGGTAATTGCTTGCTTTTAAAGAAGTTACTCAACTTGAATACGGCAAAAAATAGCCTTTCGTAATGCGAGTTCTGGAACTAAACTCTGTTTTTTTTTTCGTGAATGATTACGAATACTTGAAATTTTGATTTGTAAATTTTATTTTGTCCAAAAATTATAGAGCTTATACGATAAAACAATTGAAAATTATAGATTATATACAAGGTTTCCTTCAAATGCAAGTGGAGAGCAAAAAAATTGTAAAACATTTTTATTAGCAATCGCCATTTTTTTGCTGGTAGTAGCCGTGCAAACTGTGATGACAACTCTCATCGATAAATACAAAAACCGAAATATTTACTAAAAGTCAATCTGATTACACACTAGAACTAACTTTTTCATTGTAATTTCTGGTAGTGTCGTTTGTATTATTTTGAATTTTCATCTAGACACAACGGTTAAAACAAAACAGAAAATATGTTGATGAACTAATCTTCACTGTATAATTCGCCACTATCGTTAATCAGCTCAAGAAATGCACTAAGTAGGTATCCAGTTTCGAAGGCCAGATCGACTTAAAGATAATAATACACTTGTTATATAAAGAGAGCGTAATTTATAGTATTAAATGTATCGCATACTTTATTCATTAAATCAATCTATTGGTTAAAACTTGCTGCAATATTAGTTTAATATTAGTGCTTTCTGCAATATTCGTTTAATATTAGTGCTTGCTGCAATATTAGTTTATAACTTGCTCTAAATTTTCAATTTTACTTTGATTGACTCTTTTAAAGTTTAGATCATCTACGATTTACGAGAAAATCATCCTAAACTCTAACTCCTCGGGCACGTAAACAAGCCCTACGAGATTTTTATAATTTCGGTGCTTTAGATTACTAATGCATGCTTCATTTTCTAGCCTGAGACTGAAGACATTCTCACAGGAGATAAGTCTGTGTGCTGCACCCTCAAAAAGGACTGCAACATCCCACGAGAGCAGCAAATGACTACTGCAGTAAATGTTGGTGACCATTTGACCCATGCCGTGCCTACTTGAGGTTGAGTGAAGAAACAATAGAAAAGTGCGGCGGGAGCAGCATATTTTATCGGCAAGGTTTTCTCCCTGTGATGAAAACGTTGAACGTGAACACTGTACGTAATGCAATCCGTTTTTGTCTAATGCTGTAGAGGAGACAGAAATTTTCTGTGGATGAAATCTACGTGCTTCTCCTATCAAGAGAAACAGCGTCCCAAATGGAGCTGCGGGTTGACATCAGTTGGACATCTTTTCCCAAATACGTTGTATTAGAAATCGAATTTAGAATTTTAAGATAATATTTACATTGAAGGTGGAACGCAAGAGTTTATACGCGAATGCCATGTTTAATTTACTCACTTAATAAAGTATGTACCCGTAATGTATCTTACGACGCTCTTTTTTGTAATTTTTTAGATAACAATAATGAGATTTAATTACATAGTTACTAATAAATTTATAACTTCAGTTAAGTTAACATGGGTAATTCTAGAATTGGATAGTTTTTGCTCACAGAACCTGGTGTTCTCCAAAGGAATAAAAGAAGGCTACTATCAAAGTTTTCTTCGGTGGGAGTTCCGTCTTTCTACTTATCGGTAATTCATTAAATTTACAACCCTTCTTAGATCCTTAACCCATTCATATTTTAAGAATTTTCGTCGATAAATTCTGACTACATAATTCATGTCTAAAAGCTACTTCCATGCTTAATGGTCGATGATGGCCCTCGCTGACGTAAGAATTAAAGTCACGCCTCGCGACAATGGGAAGCCTGAAATTCAGCATGTGCACAGGTAAATACACGAAATTTACGGCACAAGAAACCCGAGTGGTGATCTCACAATCAGATATAATTTAATTTTTTGAACTTGTTCGTTTCACGCATAATCATTTTTTCCCACATTTCTGCAAACTCTAACTCGAACTTTGCATAAATATACTGTTCTGAAATTGAGTTTGGAAAGCTTATGTAGTCTAAATGAATTTCATAAAAACCTTCAACGTTAAGGTATCTGAATATACTGAACAATTCAATTTTAAAATATTCGAAAATCTCAGTAAAACGGGGAAAGGTTTCTTCTTACCTACAATATAGGACTTGAAAATTTTCCTCGAAAAGCCCTTTCAACTTTATTGTTCAGCGGCGACTTCCGATAACTGTTCGCGGTGACGCCTCATGGCTTCCCTCGTCTCTACGGGCCTGCCCGTAGCTCTCTCTCTGCGATCTCATGGGTGACCGGCCTAGGATCGTGGTAGTAGCTTGGCTTATGACATCTACGTTGTCGTGGTTTGGATTATATCCGCGTTGCTGTAGTTTGGACTATAATATCTACGTTGTAGTGGTTTGGATTATATCTGCGTTGCTGTAATTTGGACTATAATATCTACGTTGTAGTGGTTTGGGTTATATCTGCGTTGCTGTAGTTTGGGCTATAATATCTACGTTGTAGGGGTTTGGATTATATCTGCGTTGCTGTAGTTTAGACTATAATATCTACGTTGTAGTGGTTTGGGTTATATCTGCGTTGCTGTAATTTGGACTATAATATCTACGTTGTAGGGGTTTGGATTATATCTGCGTTGCTGTAGTTTAGACTATAATATCTACATTGTAGTTATCTCCTTTACTAACTCAGGGAACCAAATATAAATACAGCATCATTAATATAGGAGTAAAATGTTTTAATTACATTATTTAAAAATTAATTTCACAAATCGAGAGATTCGCACTGGATTTTGTTAAGTAATCTCTTAAACGACGCAGCTGATTGGGGCTAAATAAGAATAAAGCTTTAGTATAATTCGTTAAGATCATTTCGCTTACTAGGCACTGAATAGTCAAAATATGGAAGACAAACCTTCATCGAAATGCCAATTTCCCTCCGACTACACGACATTTATTTCAAGAGATATGATAATCGTAGCTCTTATTCAAACAAGGCATGAATCGCTTAACTTCGACTAGATTTCAGGTCAGAAATAATGTGAAAAAATTAATGAATCAATTTCCTTCAAGGGATTTTCATTAAATTTAGCTGCGTGAAGTTTCTAAAACATGAAGACTATACTCGATACACTCCGTGTTTTTCTCAGTATTGCTGTCGTCGAGACTTGGAAAAATAAAGGCATCTACAAAATCCAGCAAAAATATTTGAACACCTTAAGATAACTAAATCTTCTCTGGAATTCTAACTTTTATAACACTGATGTATACTCAAATATGAAAAATTTAATCGAAGACTTTATTCTGTAATTAAAATTTGTGGTGATAAATAAAAGTTACAACCTGCAAACTAAGCTTCTTTCAAAACATAAAACATTAACACAAGCCGAGGTTTATATTATCAATGTTCTATTGCTTGAGTCAATTTTTCATAAATCTGATCCCTAATGCAAAATCTAGAGACGAACTTTTCACAAGTACGATATAAGTGTGCAAAAATCGAAACCATGGTCTTCAATTTTTCAATTTCAATAAATTATTTTCAGGACCCTTCTCGTTATGTTACTTTCCAGGTTTTAAAGCCGTTTGAAAAATATTCGTAACTAATTTTGACAACTAAATAACAACCCTTTCTATTGAACATCAATATACTGTGAGTTATGAGTACAGGCCTTAACAGAGCTCCCTTTAATTTACTTGTACTACTAGTGTTGCAAAGAATAACATAAAAATTATATCATTCTTTGTATAACATTTGATAAAATATTTTCAACATTTGACATACAAACACGATAGTAAAGTATGCAAGTGCCACGTGTGTGTTGTTTTCAAATTTATTTTACGTGAGTAAACCATGGGAACAACATTCAAACAGTTGAAATTTAATTTTTCATCCATACAAACATGAGGATTACATAAATTAAGTTTTACATTTTATTCTTGACTCTTACTTGCTGAACCTTGAATTCGTTCCATAGCAGTTACGCGTATAGTAGCGCAAACAATGAGTTGTTCCATGAGAACTGCTTGTAAACCATTACTGCTGTCGCCCCACATCTATTCTTACAATTGGCTTCCCCACATTGCAGGGTCACCGCAGGACTGCTTAACCTGAAATTTTTTGCTAAAGCTCTGAGTGACTTCTGACACTCATCTATTTTATAAGAGCTTAGCACTCATATGACCAAATTTCTTTCCTTTTAAAGGAGTATTAAAGTCGGATTTACGACAACGTAGACATCAAATGGATGTATGTATTTTCGTACGTAACACATGAAAGGGTTTACCTAAAGGGTTGTATCTTACCTAATAATACCCCTGGCGTGTTTGTTTATTTAGAAATTAGTTTGGGGTCCGCTTATTCTGCTTGTTTGTCAGGCTCATAAAGATGCTTATTGACTGTATGTATCTGTGATAAGAGTTTCACTAGTGCCCTAGTACAAGAATTGTATTATAGGGATGGACGCGGGTATTATAATGATGGACATATTTGTGTGAAATCCACATCTGGAAAATTTATTCACGGAAAATATTGAATCCATTTATTTTTGACGGGTCGTGTACACTAGTTTAGGTATAAAACTTAACATAAAATCTTATGGAAGGGACAATTGCTACTTATCCAGAGTAAGGTCACAAATTATTACCCTATGTATTGGATTAGATTGCTCAAGTAATATACGATAACAGTGAAAATACGAATATGATCATCAAAATTTTCGACCCAGTATAAACGAATGTTCATGTTTTTCGGCACTGGAGGGTAAATACATAAACAACCAAGCATTCATTCTACAAATCGTGCATATTTTTATATAAATTATTCTATAATATGTTCCAGTGTCTTAAAACATCCACAGGCCACAAACATACACAGAATTGAATAGGACTTCAGAATATTTGTGGCATTTTACATAGGGCGTTAATGAGATAAATCATTTCATAGTTACTACATATTCAGTCTTTAATTATTCCCCTACTTTTAAAATGTCATCGATGCCATGAATGCAGTCATCAGCGTTCAGTGTCACGAAGCACTGAGTGCCAACTTATGCATTACAATGAGGTTTCTTGCTGCTACGCTGTCATTAAATAAAATCGTTCATATGACATCGCTCCTTATCTCGTGAGCTATCACACAGTTCATAATGTCGTTTTCATTCCGAATAATTTAGTTGAACTTACAATCCATAACAGCCATGGCAAAATAATGTTGTTTAATATTGACAGTGTGCTCATACTCATATTTACGATTTTTTTTACGGTGCTATTAGCTTTTACATCCATTTCAGATTGGTTCAAAGTCGTGAATGGAAGTAAAATCACACTTATAAATTCAAATACATTGTTTCCTTAGCTTCAATTCACAGGGAGTATATTCACGAGTAGAGTTCATTACAATTTTTTGCGTTATTTTTTTCTGTTACCTAAACACTAAATCACAAATATACCAAAATTTTTAAATACTTCTCCTACTTTCATCACATGTCTAATATCATCCACGATTGACTTTAATGTTTCAAGTGTTTTAGGGTACAATTATTTGGCACCATTATTCAGTCTGCAATTATTTGGAAACCATTATAAAATCACTTTTCGGCTCTTCACACTATTCATTAGTGTGAGATTTTAACTACTAATACATATTAAAAAAAAAATATTCTTAGCCATGGCAGAAATTATTTCAAAGAATGTATCTAGCTTGATATTCTTCTATTGTACAAATGACTTCTCAAGGATACTTTCTTAAGAATATTTTTTCATGAAATTCAGTTATTCTACTATCAGTCTCCAATGAGACTGAAGATTTTCAGAATTCTATTTACAGATTAATTTCTTCACTCATACCTATGCTTGGAAATTCTGTTCAGCGACTAGGATCTCTCTAGCATATCCTAGTACTGCACCTACACGGTTTTGGCTACGTCTGCAACATACAGCATTACAGGGGCCATACGCCTCTATTTTACAAACTACGGACTAGAATGGATCAGGTATTTATGTACAGCGGTGTACTGTCTTGATGATCGTAGTATTCGTTGCCAGTTTCTACATCTCAAGTTGAATGAGTGTTCAGTAATCTGGAGCAGGGTCCATAAAGGCTTCCTTCGATTAAAGTGACAAAGGATAAAGATAACGGATGGGATTAGCAGTACGTGCGATCATTGGAGATATATTTGACAGACCAAGAGGGTGGCGACAATAATCTCTCGTGAAAAAGTCTTGCTAGAAATTGATTTCTAATCACATAATTTTGAAACCCTCGAGGTTTGTTAGCTTGCTCTGTAACTATACCAAGTAGGATGTCAATCGTTAATTTCACATTGTGTCGATGAAAACACTCTTAGCTCTGGATACCAGGACCAGTAAATGCAATAGAAGGGGTAATCTAGCCATGGTCAACTGCATCGAAAAGCACAGGGTGGTACTAGGCGCTTAAAAAAAGTATTCTGAGTAAGACTACCATCAAAGGCGATGCCTGGCATGACTGGTCTTGGGAAGAATGTCATGCAAACTTTGATCACCTTTAATTATATAATTTAATGCTCCATTCTATCTGGTATAATCAGTTCTGAAGAAATGATTCTCTGAGTTCAACACATGGATCACTTGTGGCAGCGCATTAGTTGAAAATATCAAGATATTTGTTACGTATCTCGTTATACACATGTTTCAGAATGTTAGAGAGCAACATGCCAGTATGCGTTACAAAGACTGTCTTCCTTCCATTAGTAGAAGTAGGTATTACAAGATACAGACAGTACACTACCAGCCACAGTCATCAGAAAGACAGCCAATCTTTGGAGATCGTTCGAAAGAGGAGCCATCCAGGCTTCACTGACTGAACTCTCGCACTGGGAGCTCAAGTCCTGTAAAGTATTATGAAACAGTGTCGTGGTCACGAGGATTCGAACCTGGGTCCTACAGCTTTTAAGTCAAGACCTCAACCATTTGGTCACTAAGAGAACATTTCGTTAGTGGACAGAAAAGCAAAATATTCCACACGCAATATGCTCATACTTTTAATAAATTATGACTAGTAATAAATTACTCGGTAATAACTAATTATAAGCCTTAATGAGCGCACATTAGTGATCAAAAACAACTAGTAACATTTTATAGCACCGTTTGCACATCCTTGCTAATCATACTATTTGAAGATCATGGTAAATTGCGCACAAATTTATTTAATTCAAGAAAGTAGCTTCTTTTTCCTCAGTGAATCAGGATGTCAGCAAACTTTTCTTTAGCAAATCAATCTTTGAATTGCTCCGTTATCAATTCTATCTAAAACCATTTCTCCATCTCATTAAAAAATAATTTTCATCTAAACCAAAGCTTGCTATTTTGGTATACATAAAATTTCCTATTAACATCATACTATACATAATAATAGTCGGTATATTATTTATTGATGACACGAGTTGACTTCACTATCTGTGTGACTGAATTTAGGCTACGCCATGAGGTGAGGCAACGGTCAATTAACTATAAATAGCACCACTACAGTCCAACCCTACCCTCAGTTGACACATTTTCCAACATTTTCATTCACAAAAGAAATCATTTTGCGCAATTGCACATGTTATTACAACGTCATGTTCAGTTTCCTTTACTTCCCGTTCTCTCTCTACGTTAGAGATGTGATAAGTTTTAGAACTACCTGCACCAACATTGAAAGGGTAAACTCCATTTCATTTTCAGTAAAGTTTAATGGTCAGAGGGTATACATTTTTCCTAAGCGTCTCTTCACTTTTTCCCACTTGTTCTTATTCTGCACTAGCAACTGATGAAGAACATCTGCACTTAACGCAAAAAACTCAGTAGAACAGAGGACAGAGGCAATATTTCTTATTTCTGACCAGCACCTGGTTACACACCTGTCACTCAGGCACTGCAGTTGACAGGCGATCGTTGTACAGGGAAAATTGTAGTTTATTCAGCAATTGCACGCAAGGAAATGGCATCTCTGCATCAGTTCCACTCATTACATTTCTAGCCATTGAGAGTGTCGGTTAAATTTACTTTTCTGCTCTCAGTCGCGATGATGCTGGGATAAATCGGATTCTGACTTTCCCAGTTTAATTGAGAGTTAAAATGCGAATGCTAACTTCACCTCACTTATGCCAAAATATGTCTATTTCTTGACACCCTTGCCAAAATATGCTTCGCTCTTTCCACCCTAGCTGAAGTTAACGTACTCCATCCTACAGCCACCGAGACTAGATTATTTCACCAGAGAATTGCACAGACTAGCGTACTTCGCCCAAGACTTATTTACACCAGGTCCCTTTACATGAAAATTGCCGAGACTAGCACCCTCACCCTTATGCACTCATGCCAAAACTAGCATACTCCCCCTTGTGTACTAATGCCAAAACTAGCATACTCCCCCTCATGGACTCATGCCAAAACTAGCATACTCCTCCTTATGTACTCACGCCAAAACTAGCATACTCCCCCTTGTGTACTCATGCCAAAACCAGCATACTCCCCCTTATGTACTCATGCCAAAACTAGCGTACTCCCCCTTATGTACTCATGCCAAAACCAGCATACTCCTCCTTATGTACTCATGCCAAAACTAGAATACTCCCCCTTATGTACTCACGCAAAACTAGCATACTCCTCCTTATGTACTCATGCCAAAACTAGCATACTCCCCCTTATGTACTCATGCCAAAACCAGCATACTCCCCCTTATGTACTCATGCCAAAACTAGCATACTCCCCCTTATGTACTCACGCAAAACTAGCATACTCCTCCTTATGTACTCATGCAAAACTAGCATATTCCATCTTATGTACTCATGCAAAACTAGCATATTCCATCTTATGTACTCACGCAAAACTAGCATACTCCTCCGTATGTACTCATGCAAAACTAGCATATTCCATCTTATGTACTCATGCCGAAACTAGCGTCTGTCACCCAACAGTGAAAACTAGATTAGTTCACTCGACCTGTGCCAAAATTAGCGCGTTTCTCTCCAGACGAGCCGAACTAGCGATCATTACTTTGCCCTCTCCGAGACCGAAGAACACATTTGCGCGCATTACAAGCATGCCACACTACAAAGCGGTGCAGACAACTACAAACTATGGCTCGAGAAGTGCACTCCGCCGTCATTGGAGCTCCAAACCATGAGGCCACAGAACTTTTATGTACAAAATTTGGCGTTTTTCTGTATTGTCGTTAGCTTTGGTTGACATCACAGGCGTAGTTTCTCCGCTCCGCAATGACCTGCGCAGTGACCGCGTTTTTTGGTCGAGAACTGCGCAGGTCGTGTAGCGTATGTGGCTTAGACGGTGGTATACCTCGAGTGTATATTTACATCAAATATATTTTTTAGCTTAGCATTACTGCGGCGACGGTTCCTCGCAGCATCTTCGATGATATTCAATAAATACTTTGCGTTATGGCATACATGAAGGGTAATATATTAAATCGGTAACATTTTGTATTCCAAGAAATCTTATTTATTTAGGTAATTTATTTTTGTCTGAATTTTACGGTTACGAGTTTGTAAAATGGTGAACGCCAGTGGCGACATTTGTGACTTATTCAACTGCAAGCATGAAATTTACAGTGTAAAATGATGCACAGAAGTAATTTCCTTAGGAGTTAGAGAAGTCTGTAATTTAAGAAAGCATTTTTTAAAACCTCCCCTGAAATTTTACCGTCATATAACTTACTGCATTGTAGGCATTTCACTTATATACTTCCCGCTAAATTAATTCAAAAGCACGTTTGAGATGTTCAATGGATTCTGAAAATCAGTTCGTGATATCTAGTGCGTTGATCATGAGATATTTGTCCTAGGAGTTTTAAATATTGGGCTCCAAAACTTCCTCAATAAAGAATACAGTACAATAGAAATGACACTCAATTGACAAAAATCCTTTTGTATTTGAGCTTTAGATCTACTGCACTTGCGCTCGGATGAGAACACATCTGGTCGACAAAGACAAGCCCCAAATGCGGTTGTCTGCCTTTTTGGGAACAAGATGAGTGTTGCAATAGAGGAGGGTTGTTCTTTTCTTCAGCGGCGGGTTGTTTATTTTCTGTGGCGGCGGGTTGTCCACTTTCTGTAGCGGTAGATGGTTCTCTTTTTGCAATGGAGTGCTGTTCACTTTCTGTAGAGGTTCACCTCCTCTGGTTGTTAATGCTTAGTGATGGGACATCCAAAAAAAACACTGGTTGCCACAAACTTGAACCATAAAATAAAAGAGGACTTGATTCATACTTAGCATATTTCAATTTGAAGCCTCACAATTCACATCATCCGTCGGTATCGCAAGAACACCTCATCATGCCGAAGTTATTCCTCATTCTAGACGTTGAGGATCAAACTGCAGTTCTGCCTCTCTATGATTAAATAAACTGCGTGTTTGCCCATCACATCTCTTAATTACACCCACCGTCCTACCGACTCGTATCTTTATTGAAAGAAATACGCATTATTGTAACGTACTATTTTGCCGTGAAGGTTCACAGTCTGTATCTCAAAGCTCAATTCCATGCAAATTTACTAATACTTCAATTACGTCTGATCTAAAAAAATACGTTGCGCCATGTCTGGGGGATACAAAAATATTTTTTAGTTTACTGGTCTTTGTCGATGATGTATTTTTTTTATCTTGATTGTCAAAACCTTGTCACAGATTCTGGCAACCTTTCGTTGGGTTTACACATGCCTTAGTAGCACTTGGCGTCAATGGTCAGCTCTTTAATACTTAACAAGCTTCAAGGGTAGCGACGGCAACATATAATACATCGTTTTTCTACGGCCGAGGATTTCATGAGTAGATATCATCACTTAACTCGGACATCGGAGTACGCTTCATGTATCGTGTAATCTGCTGACCGTAAGGAATTTCGACTATCAATTCATGTTGCATTTTCTTTGGTTCTTAATGCATTTGCTCTGGATTGCAACACAATTTCTGTGCCTATTAGCTCACTTAGCAGTGATCATTTATTCCAGTACGAAACAGCTTTCACCATTGATCGTTTCTCACTTTAGGCTCACTTAAACCATTCATTTAATCGCTTTTCTGGCTAATTGAACAGCCCACACAAGCGTTAGAGTGGCACTTGAACACCAGAAGCCACTCAAAATGTGATATTCAGAGTTGCTTCAGTTCGTGTTAGTGCTGAACACAGCAGCTTTTCATTACACCTCCGCAGCTGAAGTCTCTGATCCACTTAAAATTTGCTGCACTGAGCTTCCTGGAGACATTCTGGATTTCTTGTTACCCGTAGGCTTCTTCGCTTGACAACCCGTCTCCGGCTGTTGCCACTCATATGATTGACATCCATGTCCTGAGATTAGCAACCTGTGTCCTGCGGCTCATGACTTCAGCGGTCGACAATTTAGGTCGTGCGATTTACAACCCCTGCCATTCGGTAGATAAGATTTATCCAGAGGCTAAAACTCCCGTACCTCGGTTGACCAACCCTTCGGCGCGGTTGACAACGCGTCTTGGGCTAGCCAGCTCACATGGCGGTCGACACCTGTTCCAAAATGAGGCAGCGCTCTCCAGACGAAGCTCGAGGACGGTCTCCCATGCCCAACTTGGGGGAGATGTCGAGCTCCTTGTACTCGGTGATGACCCCTGAAGAGGAGCCGTTGAGGTGGCGGTGGGGCAGCTGCAGGCAGCCGCCGCTGCTGCCGCTCTCTGCCTCCTCCAGGCTCACGTGACCGTCGTCTTCCACGCTCCTGCGGCACGGAAAATGTCATCATGTCAGTTGTTGCGTATGTTTAGCGCGCAGCGCTTTACAACAATTTGAGTTGTCGAAACAGTACAGTCGGTTGGCCGGCTTAATTCTTCTGTTAACTTGGCTATGCAACGGGTAGCTTCTCTATTGCCTAAAATACTACAATTAATCATGAAAAAATCTTGAAGTAGCGATTTTGACCCGAAAACTAGCCCCAAACCTAGCAAAGACCACAAAAGAACTGACGATGCCGACAGTGCTGCTACTTACTCGTATGCGTAAATGGTTTCACATTTGGCATCAGGTTGCACCAAATTACATACAATTTGCAAAGTGTCTTCGAGTAGATCGAAAATATTTTAAGTCATTCGCGTAGAGTGAAAATATTTTGAATGATACTTTGATTCGCGTGTATCAGAAACATTTTAAGCCTTTCGCGTAGAGTGAAAATACTTAGAATAACTTCTGGCAATTTTATAACATGAATGAAATGGGTCATAATTTATTCTATGTGGGAATTATGCATTATTCGTGGTTAATAATTAAATGACCTACCCAAGGATCCTTTTAATTTTCATGCAGTTAAATCAATAAACTTTGTATTCAATTTTAAGTTTGTTCTTTGAGAAAAATGTAAATTAAATAGACAGAAACAATTTAAAGAAATTTTTAGGCGCTGAAAAGCCAAGAATATAGCGACTGAACTGGCTTTTATTCATTACTTATTTATTGAGAGTAATTTTTCATCTCAATCTATTTTCAAACTAGTGTGAGAGCTAAACTGCGTATCGCTCGAGTGTTTGATGAAATCATCGACTAATACTCAAATGAACTAAATATTCTATCACCAGCATTAACGAAAATGTTGAATTTTTGTGTAATTGTTAATTTTATTAAATACTGATTTTTCATTCTATAGTTTTTGTTGCGGACTATAATAATGAATAATGTCAAGTATTGGAAGCAAAATATATTTCGTTAATATTCGAAAATAGTAACAATAGATAGCAAGTAAATCAATTACCTATACTTTTACTGAGTCAATTGATACTTTTTCTGTATTCAAGATTTTTATTCATAATAAGCTGCAATACGAGATACAGCATTAGTAGGGTTCATCATCCCCAATATGAATTAGAGTACATTTTTTGGGGTATTGAGCGCTTTTAGCCTCAAAATAAATAATGTAATGAATAAGAAATGAAATTCAGAATTGATTGCTTACAACTTTAGAAATGCAATAATTTGTTTTGTAAAACATGAAAATAAAAATTACATAGACACAAAATGTTAATCACAAATCTCTTGAATTTTATTTCATTTGAACAAGGAGAACTGTTAATCATTTCACGCAATCAAAACGGTGATATGTTTTATTTCACTCATTTATTCAATATAAATGACTGAGTAATATAATTTAAAACAGAAAAAGTATCACCAAAATATAAACATAACATATCTGCTTACGCTGGCCTTTTGGAAGAGAGCCTCGCAGCACAAGGAGGAGCACCCTCTTCAGCGTCGCTGCAGCAGGTCGTACAGCAACAGCAGCAGCAGCTGTAGCAGCACAGCAGGCAGGAACTGCAGCACCGGTCCAAGCCGCTCTTGGGCTCATCGGACGAGTTTCCTGAGCTTTTTCTCCGACCGGCGGAATTGGAGGAGGGGAAATTTTCGGCGTACAAGTATCGTGAAGAGTGGTAGTGTGGCTTGTAGTGGCCGCAGCACGGCCCGTGCGCTGTCAGAATACGTGTGAACGCGTCCCGAAATTCTTTGTTGAAGATGCTGTAGATGATCGGGTTGAATGAGGAGTTTGAGTACCCGCACCACGTCAGGATCTGATGTAGAAATAATAAAGCTCGTGATTGAAATGAAAATGAGGAGCTTGACTTCACAAACCAAGAACTTCGTTGAGGATGAGATCTTTGTGCCGTAATATCAGGTGTTGTGAGCGGATTACATTTTCAGTTCAATTTTAAGGTTGGCTGTTGACTAAGATTTCATACTAGGAGTTTCATACTGCTAAAAAAGAATTGCCAAATTAAAATTTGCTAAGGATCAATATTCTTGAAAGATGAAAAAGCACTACTTCAAATGGTTGGTAAATAAGACATGAGAACTGTCGGTATAAGGATAAGAGTAACAATGCATCTAGAAAATTTGTGAATTTGTCCTCGTACGTCATGTTCTAAGAGATAGCATACGTAATAATTTATTTTACTTAACATATTTTATTTTTCTTACCGTTCATAGATTAAAAATCCTAATCAATGAGGTTCATTTCACGTTTTTGCTAATTTCATGACGCTCAAAAATGTGCGAGGACGCACTCGCATTTCAAACTAATTACTCTGTATTATTGTTAAGAAAGTCACAGGTTTTCATTTCATATTATGGAAAGGTTACAGTGAAAATCTCATTTCAACTTAATTTATATTAACAATTCTAAAATTTTTATTTTCGTTCGAAATAGTTGACTTTGAATTTCGATTGTAGTTGTGTTAAACTGCCTTATGTAAATTAGAGAGAAAGCACAAAATTAAATATCTAATTAAGTAAATTCTACGTTTTATTTTGCTCGTTTTCCTACAACACCAAGTCAACATTATTTAATCATTAAGGTTTACGCTAAATTTCACACCATAACTACAATGGACGGGAGAGAAACAAGCTGCAGTACGTAAATGAAAGCTTGAAGACATTTTTGTATCTCAACATACTACGTATTCACTTCTTATAAAGTCATAATCGAAACAAATGGTACGATTAAAATTTTTTATCACAATGAACCTCGAGCTAGTTCGCGTGCCAGAAACTGAATTATGGCCCCTCCTCTCACCTTGAACCAAAGAGGATCGATGCACTCTTTACAGTAAGCGGCAATGATGTTGACCACGAAGAACGGCACCCAGCACGTGAGGAAGGTGCCCACGATGATGCCCACCGTGGTCGCCGCCTTGGACTCGGATACGTGGTAGGGCGAGGCGAGCTTCTTTGGTCGCGTGGTGTCGCCTTCTAGGGAGCCCAGCGTCACTGGACGCACTTGCGCCTAACAAAATTAAGCAGTTAGAATTGTTATTATTGGAATTGGTTGTGTAACACGTTGGCAAAAAAGAAGAAAAACGAGATATTGAGTATCCTGAATAGCTGGGATGAAGTCTGGCTGGAACAACGAATCCTCGAAACTTTAACAAAATAAAATCACAAATTGATGTATATTTTATTATGGAAAGTTTGACGTCACAGGTTACTTCATTTTCTACAAGAATAGTGAGAGTCACTTTTGTGAAGAGAAGACGTCAATGCTAGTAGATAGGATTCGAACCGGCGCGATTAAAAGATGTCAACTGCATGGGTTGGGTTGCATCACCCTTTTCAACCTGACGGACTTTTTTGTAT
Source organism: Morinoia aosen (assembly GCA_030386875.1). Lineage (NCBI taxonomy): Eukaryota > Metazoa > Arthropoda > Malacostraca > Amphipoda > Talitridae > Morinoia > Morinoia aosen. The sequence continues at coordinate 57,000,094 of CM059566.1, forward strand.
TGCTGACACCGTGAAATATGATTTGAAATGCCCAACGTAGAATGTCTAAGCTATAGAAATTTTGGAGAGAATATTTAGCTAAAAATAGTTGAAATTGAATAGCCCTTATCTTTGAGTACATATTCCATAAATACTCGATGGATCATCAGAAGTCAAGATAAAGTCTGTGCAGAAAAGAGCTCTAATACTTGTAGTTTAATGTATGTTTTCCGGCCTTTCGAGCGCAGCCTTTGGAGAATTGAGTCGCAGCGTAACTCTTTCAGTAAACATCAGGACCTTTGTTCGTGAACCCGCTTTGTGATTAGCTATCGTGGATTTAACAACACGTAACTGAATTTAAATGAATGCACGGATAAACGTGCATGTTAGTAATGAAACACGTGTCGAAAATCAAAATTAAAATAAACTTATTAACATAATATAAATAAAGGTCAGTGAAAGCCAGGAAGTTTCAATTTTTAAATTTTCGTTAGGTGTGAAACTGTGTAAATTAATTGATGCATAAACCGTGAGGGAGGGGCAAACAAAAAAGCTGGCGTAGGAACAGCAACGATAATTCACTTCATGAAGAGCAAATAGACAACGTTGAAGAAGAAAAAAAAGGTTTCAGACGAAAACCTTTCATCCAGAGTTAATCACTAAATTATTTCACCACTTTAATTTTTGGCTAGTTCATGCTAGAATGCTATGAATTAAATGATTCAGAGAACTGCTTCCATGACACGAAGCAATTAAAGAAAGAAATAGGCAGGAAAATGGTTAGGAATTTACCATCGAGTAATTCGAGTACATTTGCTGTTAATCACGAAGACGATGTCTTTTCGCTCGAGAACGACCTCAGCTGCAACGCAGTCATTCGGGGGAAATATTGGGAATTGCTGAGAGTTGTCCAAAATTCTCCCTAAGTTTTGACAAAAAATTGTTAAATGATGCTCTTGCTTCAGCGGGAAATTAGCTGCTACGAGTTTTTAGCTTTCTAAACACATTTAACAGCTGCACTTTTTTTTGAAAATTATAATTGTGATTTTTTCGACATTAAATTGTTTTATTACGTGCAATACCGAAAACTAAAATTTTGAATTTTCGGTACACAAATCCTTTTTTCTTTTTGGGTTAACACATTAGGCATTAAATATGCTAAGAAGAAAATTATCACAATTAGGTATTTCATATGCAAAATGTCCAGGGGATGATGCATAAGAAATATTGATGAACGAGATAAGTTATTGAGAAAACATTATTAGACCATAATGCAGGAAAATAGCTCACTGACTTCAAATCACTCTCCCCATTTGATCACAAATGCTTTGTTGGAAATGACTTTTTAAGATGTTTTAGGTGATTTTAGCCGTAAAAGAGATGCTCAATGACTCAATTCGCACTTTATCAATCCCATGAGAACTTAATTATTTTCACATAAATGATATTCAGAGACAAAAATACGTTGATTATCACTCAAAATGGATATTGGGGGCGAGTGCCTTAACGAAACATTTCGGATATGAAAATATTACGAATTATTTCTAAAGTCCTTCAGGAAAACTGGTGGTCTGGCATGTTGACTGAACCACAGGTGCTTCACTCAACCGCTGTCGTGAGATTTAGTTGAAGCTTGAGATATACTTTATATCAGTAGCTTCAATAGCAGAATGCATTTGCTACGGAAGCTATCTTTCATTTAGGAATATTTATATCTGAGGAAGATCGTTATGTTGTCATTCGTTGTCGGAGTGTGCTTCAGAAATTGTTCAGTTGGAACAGCGTGTTGTGATATCATGAATAGATGTACGGTGGATGTTGAAGGGGTTTATGCTTGATGCAAGAGTTAGGTGGATCTACTCCTCATCAAATCTATGGCTATGTGGAATAACGCTACAATGCATTCATAAATCATCATGCATTACTGCAATAACTAGTTATATTAGTCTGCTTGTCAAACCATCACTCAACTCGATTCTTATTTCAAGGAATATGTATCACAAAATAACGCACAATTAATTTCCGTGAGATTCAATTTATTGATGACCATGTGAGGAAATGCCTCATACCACTACCAATTTTCTTTCTGTTATTTGTAATTGGGAATGAAGTATAAATAAACACGAGGGGCGAACTTCAAAACACTTCTGATCAGATACAGCGGTTTTGTCTTTCATCTTCAGTAAACAGAATCGTACGAAGAGCTTAATCATGTTATCATTTGAAATTAAATTTATATTGGCTATCATTTCCATTACCATTTCCTATGAATCATCCATCGGATATTTTTCCTTTGAAACATCTGGTTATGATGTTTCCCGTTCAACATTTTAATGTCTATGTAAATGGAAAATATTACATTGACACTCGGAAAATTTTAAAGAAAAGTTAAGGTGAATTCCTATGAAATGAGGGCATTGAAATTTTAGATTTTCAAATAGTGATTGAATTTCTAAATGATTAATTAAAGATGAAAAGAGATATTAGATTCCGAGTTAAATCTTTATAGAAGAGTACACAAAACGTAGCTAAATATCTTACCTAATAATACCCTTGTTGTGTTTATTTATTTATCTATTTGTTTTGCGTCCATTTCTAAGAAACAGCTTCTTTGATTTAGTTTGAAGGAGGCGTAATAACCTTGTCTATGATACGAATTGCACCAGCTTGCAAGTACAAGAATATCTTAACCGCGAGTACTATTAGGATGGATATATTTGTTCGATATCCACATCTGGAGGATTTATATAATGAAAATATTGAATCCTGTAATTTCTGATACGTTCATTTCTGATACTGTCGTGCGCACCAGTACAGAATTTTATTCTGTGAGTAGGTGATGGTGAGCTAATGTAAAGTCACATTACACGTTCATACATTGAGCTGGTTTATCAAGTGTATCCATGCTAGAAACGTTATCACTTCTTGGTAGAGATTTTTCGAACTCCTTCAAACGATTAGTTTAGTTTTGAGAAATTCAGACCGTTTTTGCCTAAATTTGAATGTGGCATGCAAACAGTGTTTGAAATTTAAGAATTTGTTTAATTTATAAAATTGTCCGTGAAATTTGAAAAGAAGTAAACAATGAAAACCTACAAAATAATTTTATGCATTCGTTCTAATGAGAACACATGACTGTACGTGAAAAGGCTGTCATCTAGAAAAGTCGACAAAATAATTTATGAGATTTAAAAATATGTTGGATTGGTACCAGCTGTAAAAATTTACAGAAATTGCCCCTAAGAATTATTTAAGAATTCATTAGTTAATACAAAAGTCAACGGAATTTACTCCTAAGATTTAATTACAGTTCGATAGTCAACTTGGAAAATATCTACGGTGTTTACTCCGAATATTTAATTACCTTTTCGTGGGATTAACCGTTAGAAGTCACTACAATTCACTCCAAACTATAGGCTCACGAATTGAAGACGTTTTATACTGTAAATTAAACTGTGGTTAAAACATCCTTCATCCTCAAAACCCATATGTTGAAACTCAGCTAACTGATGCCGTCAGTTGCAAATTCTGTCTTTTTGAAACTATTAGTAATAATATATTTGATGCAATAATTGTGCAGTAGTACTTAGTGCCTTTTGGAAGACATACCTTAAATATATATTTTGTTTTCAATGTTCTGTACGCGTTAAATCTTAAACAAAATGGTATGACGCGCGAGTCACGAGACAATTTCACGCTCTGTTCGTAAGTAATTTTCTGCCAACTGATAAGTTTTTGCTGCAAAATGAGCATGTATGATTAGGCGTTGAACTTGAATTCAAATTTACAGCGAAGATCATTAATCTGAGCTATAAGAGTCTGAATAGAGCTGTGACTGACGCTTCAAATTAACTGGCCTGTTACTTTCTCGGGCCTCATGAAAGCCGCGGCCTCAAAACTGCCCAGCAAATTAAGATTTCGAACCGAGGGCAACATTATACGTTTTGTGAGCTGCTCTAGAGCTTTTTACGACATTTTGAGGTTTCTAGGCTAATTAGACCGTGAGCTCGGGAGAAAAGTCGCTCTGTTTTGTGAAGGACTTCAGTGGACTTCGCCGGGGTTTGGCAAATAAACTGTTATCACGAATGAGATGGGGAATTTTAGCTGCCTTTCTTAAAACGAATCTAAAAATGCGTTATGAAACGATACATTAATTTTTATAGCAGTGGTGTACAGTGCTCATTGAACATTGGAATTTTTTTCCAATTTCTTTACGGTCATTGAAAACAATCTAAGGACTTTTCAGTGACACTTTTGTCAAGTGAATAATTGGTTCTATAAAGATTCAAGTAATGAGAAACGGATTAAGTAATCATTTTAACATGTTATGACATAAATAAATACACTGCTTCTCTTGTCCTTTCTGCTCGGCTAGAAAAATGAAAAACTGGGATGAGACTTCAGGAAAAGGAAGTGGACTGGACACGCGGTGAAAATATATTTCTGATGTTTCTTCAACAGCAGGATGTAAAATATTAATTGAATTTCTAATAAATTCCTAACATGTACTTATAATTATCATCATAGAATCCTGAGATGGCGCTCGTCCAAATCAAAGTTCTGTGTGAATTGAATTAGGAGCTAAATAATTCAATCCCTGCAATTTTTTATTTCAAGATTTTCGATGGTAGAATGCTCGATATGAACTATTTTTAACTGGGACAAACTGAAAATAATGAAAAATTCTGCTCAAAAACCTGAAAGGCATAATTATTCAATAGACATGAGAAAGAAATTTCTTTTTCGAAGGTTTTATGAAAACTCATGGAAGCAATTGGAAAAATAAAGCACAAGCAGCCAAATTACTTTAGTGCGTAATATTTATCATCATTCTCCAACTCAAATAGATTTAAACATAATGGGTACTGTATTAACGTAAGTAAAAAGCGTATGGTTCAATTGCACGAGTATTTTGAACTGTTCTTAGATGAAGGCATTTGGATATGTGTCGTTCATTTTTTTATAAATTATCTAGCTCACTTATTGATGCTTTCGAGAATTATTGAATTTTGAATAAATTCAAACAATTGTGATTAATTATCGTCTATAAATATGAATTGACCAAGTGGACGTTAGCGTATTCATTTATCACTCTAGAGCAAAGTTGAAATTTAGTTGAACGCTTTTCTTTTAAAATCAACATCTGTCTTTAAAAAGCATTTCATGCTCGGAGTGCTTGCGAGCTGCTTTGTCTTCATGGCTTGGACAGGGCTCGGCAGCGAGAATGCGATGCTTCTCTCATTCTTCGTCATCCGCATTATTAAGTAGTAACAGTGGGGTTAAATTAACTTAATCTTTCGCTCGTATCCTAAGTCTGACAGAAAATACAGCGTAAATGAGGAATGGAGATGAAAATGGAAACAGAGAAAATCATCCCTGCAAAATACAGAAGTATCTTAATATCTCACTTTGTGAGTGGCCCTGATATTCTTCGAAATTTAGCAGGAAAGAGCTGTTTTAAAGTGATATATTGACTGGGTATCTTCTTCATGTTACTCATTTGAAACACTGCGGACACTCAATAGAGAAATGTGACGGAGGATTCATGTTTTTTGGGAAAATTTAGAGTCAATGCCATTTGAGAAAAATAAATTTTTAGACTGCAGGTATTGTATGGAAATTTATGCAGATTATCGCACAGCAAAAATTGAATTTTGGACATGTGAAATGTATAGTAACAGGCGCCCTCGTGTCATTTATTAGTGTTGTATTGTTACCCAAATCTTCATGGGTTCTTAAATGAGTGATCAAATCCTGTAGTTGATAAATACTAAAAATAAAATAGCGAGTGAAAACACAAGAAATTAGAATTTGCGTGCACTTCTCAATTCCTCATCGAGGTACCACTTGCCTGGTACCTCAATTTGAAAGCTTCATCGGCATGATTGTATTTCATATATTTTAAATATTGTTTTTACCACATTTTTATTCATACGAAACAACAGCTATGAAACCATACTTACTTATAATAAAAAACGAAACTTGAAGCTATTGCTGATATTGTAGCCCCGCTCATGTTCAATATTATTAACCAGTTGTTAAGCCAGAAGCAAACATGTCGACTAGTGCCTATGTAATTTAAAAGGAGGGAAAATAATTCTCCTCGCATGACTGAACTCGCGTATAAAAAAATACTTGCGAAACATACTTCCGTCTCGGATTTCAAATTTTTTAGATTGAATTCATTTCGGCTCAATTTTTGCAGCCTGTTTTATCAGAGCGAAAAACTCCTTAGATTGATTTTTATATCGGCTTGAAAACTTCGAAGCTTTTAGTTTATAGCTCGATTTCGTTTCGGCTCAAATTTTCGACGCTTGAAAAACAGCTTGATACATCTTTAATGCTCTACCTGATCAAACTCCAAGAACTGCTGAAAAATATTCGCATCTGAAAAAACTGTGGGCAAACCCCAACTTAAATAAATTAAGTCAGCAGAACCTGACTTTTCTATCATCCTTGAAAATATCAGGAAGATCCCTCAGGGATAAAAAGCCTCTGAAATTACAGTCCTCAGAATCCCTAAGAAAGGGACAACTATCAAAGGTGGTTCCCAAGAAGGACCAACCTAAATAATTCTCAATCGGGTCGAAACAGGTCTCGCCCGCCTAAATAATCTACCAACTGGCTCCCAAGAAGGACCAGCCTAAATAATTCGCAATCGGGCCGAACTGGGTTCGCCGCCCAAACGATCTAACAATTTGACGCACAATAAGGATCCGCCCTACTAACTATTTAACAATTTGGCGCCCCAGCAAGGGACTGCCATACGAACACCAGTCTCTCTTCCTAGGCACTTTCCCGGACTCCATCGAAGTTGCTAGAGTAACCCCTATTTTTAAAAATGGCGAAAAAACACGTGTGAACAATTACAGACCTATCTCTGTGCTACCAATTATTAGCAAATTATTCGAGGAAATTATGCATAAAGAAGTGTATTCTTATTTAGAGCAAATATAATTTCTCTATGATAAACAATTTGATTTTCGCTCTAAAAAATCAACACAGGTTAAATAATTTGCAATACGTTTATTTTAATATAGATGAAGGAAAGCCTGTCTTCTCTGTATTTCTTGACTTTCGAAAAGCATTCGATTGTGTGGACCATAACGTATTACTCTCGAAACTACACTGTTATGGCATTCGAGGGGTTGCCCATGATTGGTTCAGATCATACCTAACAAATCGGAAGCAAAACGTTGTCATTGATGCTAAATTGGATCTACAGACAATTAGCCATTGAGTTCCAAAGGGATATGTCCTTGGGCCACTCCTATTTCTAATTTTTATCAATGATATTATCAAATCTACATCATTTTACAAATTCATGCTTCTTGCCGATGACAGCACGCTTTCTACGGTCCTTCCGAACCAAAATCACGCTCTAATTGCGAAGAGTATAAAAAACGAACTCCAAAAGATTTCATTGTTGCTAAAAGCTCATAAAATATGCCTTAATATCGATAAAGTAAAATATATTGCATTCTTATACAAGAAAAATATACCTCTCCCACGCATTAGGATTAGCGATGGTGAAATCGAAGAAACCGACTCATGTAAGTTCCAGGGCATCATAATAGATGAAAATCTGACTTTCAAAGAGCACATCGCCCATATTAGTACTAGTTATCAAAATCTATCGGAATCCTAAAAAAAGTTTAAAAAAATCTGCCTGAAACAAGTTTACAAATGCTTTTCCGAACGTTCATTTTGCAATACTTGCAATACGAAATAGAAGCATGGTTCGAAACTGATAAAAATGACACCAATATACTTTTTACTCTTCAAAAAAGAGCCTTCAGAGCGGTAAAGAATCTAGAATATAATGCTCAAACAACTGATCATTCAAAAGTTTACAAACACTTGAACTTACGGATATCTACAAGCTCTCCATATGTAACTTAATTTCTACAAAAATCACCAATGTTGGCGACAATTTCCTCAGACAATTATTAACTGCACAAACTGGTCGTCACGACCATTTAACCCATAGAGAAGTAAATTCATGCTTCCTTATTATTCAAAAGCACGGTCGCAACACTGTATCCTCTTCGTTGGAACTAAAACTTGGAACTCAATCCCTGCGGAGATCCGTGCTAGTAATTCTTTCAAAGTATTCAAAATAAATCTTATATCGCATTTCCTATCCGAATACTAGTGGTGTAAGATCACTAAGTCAAATCTTGTCTCCTATATGACCGGTCTTGATAAGGTAATTTGCCATGGTGAATGTCGTTGATCTTCAGTCTGTTCTTAAATCGTTATGGAATATAATGTTAACATTTAGTCGATATGAACTATTTTGTAAAATGAAGCATCGAATATCGAGTAAGCTAGTGCATTGATCAGTCTAAGGCGTAACTAGGTCAAGTGAATTAGGTTAAACATTATTGTACACCCTTGAATAACGTTGATTGTAGGATGCCTTAGAAGTCGCTGAACTTATTCAGGCCCACAGGTAGCTATACTCAAATTTGACCATTGTTCTAGACTTAAGAAACAATCTACCTCTGTATATCTTGTGGTAAATAAATTGTTTAAATTGTTTAAATTCTCAAAATTACAATCAGTTTAGATTACTAGTTTGATTGATTCTTTTTACACACGACTAAAGGTATCCTCAAGAGAAGAAAAAGGAAGACACCATTTAATAGGAACTATAGGGAGCTTGGAATTTATTCCTAAATTGTGTCCTCCCATCCTGCGTATGGAAACAGCGAGGTTGAAAAATTATGAAACTAGATAATAGTTTACGGAGAAAGTAACAGTTGCTGAAAAAAAGCTGTTAACCGAATAGATATTGTCAGTAGCAAAATAAAAATTCCATATCTCATCGCAGAGAAAAATCCTTACTTATACCTCAGCTAGGGACCGCACATCTTCTCCTGAAAGTGCTAATTCCTATAAAACCAAAACTTGAATCTTTCCAGAAAAAGGAGGGCTCATAAGTCTGAATAAGAATACTGATTAATGAATCATTAGCACGAGGATACAATAAACGCACGCATAATAAAAGAAAAATACAACCACACATAACTGAAAACAACGTATTCAGAACAATTTCCGAGCGAAAACAACGTAGTCAGAGCAATTTCAGAGTGAAAACAACGTAGTCAGAGCAATTTCAGAGCGAAAACAACGTAGTCAGAGTAATTTCAGAGCGAAAACAACGTAGTCAGAGCAATTTCAGAGTGAAAACAACGTAGTCAGAGCAATTTCAGAGCGAAAACAACGTAGTCAGAGTAATTTCAGAGCGAAAACAACGTAGTCAGAGCAATTTCAGAGTGAAAACAACGTAGTCAGAGCAATTTCAGAGTGAAAACAACGTAGTCAGAGCAATTTTAGAGTGAAAACAACGTAGTCAGAGCAATTTCAGAGCGAAAACAACGTAGTCAGAGTAATTTCAGAGCGAAAACAACGTAGTCAGAGCAATTTCAGAGTGAAAACAACGTAGTCAGAGCAATTTCAGAGTGAAAACAACGTAGTCAGAGTAATTTCAGAGCGAAAACAACGTAGTCAGAGCAATTTCTGGGGGAAAATGAAGCTTCACCTTGATGGAGCGCACGTGCTTCTTTGCGTAGTGGTAGAGTCTGGAGTAGATGGCGATCATGACGCAGCAGGGCAAGAAGAAGCTGATGCACGACGACACGACCGCGTACTCCGGGCCCAGGTCCAGGCTGCACTGTGGCACCATGTCTTCTTCCTGGGGCATGACGGGCATGTTCAGGGCATGTTCTGGACAGTTAGGGCATGTTGTGTGCATTGAGAGCATGTTGTGTGCATTGATGGCATGTTGTGTGCATTCAGGGCATGTTGTGTGCACTAATGGCATGTTGTGTGCATTGATGGCATGTTGTGTGCATTTAGGGCATGTTGTGTGCATTGATGGCATGTTGTGTGCATTGATGGCATGTTGTGTGCATTCAGGGCATGTTGTGTGCATTGATGGCATGTTGTGTGCATTGATGGCATGTTGTGTGCATTGATGGCATGGTGTGTGCATTGATGGCATGTTGTGTGCATTGAGGGCATGTTGTGTGCATTGAAGGCATGTTGTGTGCATTGATGGCATGTTGTGTGCATTGAGGGCATGTTGTGTGCATTGATGGCATGTTGTGTGCATTGATGGCATGTTGTGTGCATCGATGGAAAGATGTTGTGTGCATTCAGGGCATGTTGTGTGCATTGATGGCATGTTGTGTGCATCGATGGCATGTTGTGTACATTGAGAACATGTTGTGTTCATTCAGGGCATGTTGTGTGCATTCAGGGCATGTTGTGTGCATTGAGAACATGTTGTGTGCATCGATGGCATGTTGTTTGTGTGCATTGAGAACATGTTGTGTTCATTCAGGGCATGTTGTGTGCATTGAGAACATGTTGTGTGCATTCAGGGCATGTTGTGTGCATTCAGGGCATGTTGTGTGCATTGATGGCATGTTGTGTGCAATCAGGGCATGTTGTGTGCATTTATGGCATGTTGTGTGCATTCAGGGCATGTTGTGTGCATTGAGAACATGTTGTGTGCATTCAGGGCATGTTGTGTGCATTGAGAGCATGTTGTGTGCATTCAGGGCATGATGTGTGCATTCAGGGCATGTTGTGCGCATTGAGAACATGTGTGCATTGATGGCATGTTGTGTACATTGAGAACATGTTGTGTTCATTCAGGGCATGTTGTGTGCATTCAGGGCATGTTGTGTGCATTGAGAACATGTTGTGTGCATCGATGGCATGTTGTTTGTGTGCATTGAGAACATGTTGTGTTCATTCAGGGCATGTTGTGTGCATTGAGAACATGTTGTGTGCATTCAGGGCATGTTGTGTGCATTCAGGGCATGTTGTGTGCATTGATGGCATGTTGTGTGCATTCAGGGCATGTTGTGTGCATTTATGGCATGTTGTGTGCATTCAGGGCATATTGTGTGCATTGAGAACATGTTTTGTGCATTCAGGGCATGTTGTGTGCATTCAGGGCATGTTGTGTGCATCGATGGCGTGTTGTGTGCATTCAGGGCATGTTGTGTGCATTGATGGCATGTTGTGTACATTGAGAACATGTTGTGTTCATTCAGGGCATGTTGTGTGCATTCAGGGCATGTTGTGTGCATTGAGAACATGTTGTGTGCATCGATGGCATGTTGTTTGTGTGCATTGAGAACATGTTGTGTGCATTCAGGGCATGTTGTGTGCATTGAGAACATGTTGTGTGCATTCAGGGCATGTTGTGTGCATCGATGGCATGTTGTGTGCATTCAGGGCATGTTGTGTCCATTCAGGGCATGTTGTGTGCATTCAGGGCATATTGTGTGCATTGATGGCATGTTGTGTGCATTTAGGGCATGTTGTGTGCATTGATGGCATGTTGTGTGCATTCAGGGCATGTTGTGTGCATTGAGAGCATATTGTGTGCATTCAGGGTATGTTGTGAGCATTGAAAACATGTTGTGTGCATTCAGGGAATGTTGTGTGCATCGATGGCATGTTGTGTGCATTCAGGGCATGTTGTGTGCATTCAGGGCATGTTGTGTGCATTGAGAACATGTTGTGTGCATTGAGGGCATGTTGTGTGCATTCATGGCATGTGTTGTGCATTCAGGGCATGTTGTGTGCATTCAGGGCACTCTAAGTACATCTACTACACTCTGCGTATATATCCACGGCACTCTGTGTACATTAGAGGTATGCTATGTAAATAATGAGTACGCTGTTTGCCTTCAAGGTAAATTGTGTATATTCAGGATATCCTGCGTACATTCAGAATGAATGGTGTTTAAAAATACAGTACACTGAATGCATTCGGGCTGCAATGTATACATTCACAACTCATGGCATAATTCAGAGTACATAGCTCTTAGCATGACAGGGGAAAAATGCTATAACCTGTGAGAAAATAAATGCCCACAGGCCGTAGAGTCAGCGCTGCCACGGAAGCCCTGCGCTGCAGCAAAGAAGGCGCCCTAGGCGGAGGTTGGAAGCGTGCAATAAGTTACTACAAAGATATTCCTTAGCCGATAATTTCAATATTGTTCATTTCAAAGGGGCTTTATAATTAGCCACACGGGCAGGCCATGCCTTACGCGAATAAAAAGCTCATTATTCTTTAGGAGATGGAGTCAGTAGACCGATTGTTGATAAAATTAAATTCCTGCTCAGAGTCTCACATTTGTGTGCACAAAAGATCCTACATTTACGCACTTGGAAAAGCCTACTTAGAGTGGCCAACAATTTAGATAAAAGAACTGTGGTCGTCACAACAAAAGGCAAAAGAGCACTAGAAATACTTGGGAGTGCAGTCAAATTAAAATGCATATTATTAAAGGCAAGTCACACTCTAGAAAAGTAAAATTATACATTCTAACGTCTACTGTGAGGGAAACTGTTGTAACATTTGCGAAATAATTCTATTCATTTGAGAAGTTGTCGTTTCTTATGGCCCAGAAAAAAACTTTTTTGTTTATTTACGGTTACTTAAGTAGGTTCATCTTCTTACTTTGGCGATTGGAGGCCCAAAATATTTTCTCTAATGATTTCAATTATATTTAACACAACTTTAAGGTAAGCGTTCCTCAGTAGATAATTCACGGACGAAACATGTTTTTTTTGGCAGTCTCCTTTCGAAAGTTGAGCTGACCAGGTGAGTGCACACGCTGCTATAAATAAAGGTAAAGTACACCGTCTTTGGAAGGCTTGCCCCAGCACGAGTTTGAGTCCCTGGCCTTCGAGGGGCTGCATAATTCATGCCAGGGCTACGGAGGGAACGTCCACGCTTAGAAGATTCAGGCAAACAGAACAGAAATTTGCCTTTACGATTCAACGTTACTTCTAATGAAAATGCATGTTTAAGGCTTAGTTCGTTAGTAGGAATAGTCAATGCCTTGCTTTTTGACCTCATTTTCTGATTTATGAATCTCAGCGCAGTTCTACAGAAGTGTGATCGCAAAACATTCAACGAATGCGTTGAACATGCAAAACTCATCGAACAGTTGAGCTCCGATGCTCAAGATATTATTCGTGAGGATTCATCTTCATCGTTTTTCATTACAGAAAAACTCCCGCCGAACTACAAGTGCATTCGCTGCGGAACCAGGCGGAAGCACCTTGCAAAGAAGTGCTATGCTTTGAAACTGAAATGCCAAAAGTGTGGAAAAATAGGCCACATTTCTAAAGTCTGCAAATCTAAGATGGCAGCACGGCCTTCTCCAGCAGAAAAATCTGAAGCCATTCGCTCCTACGCGGAGATGAGCGGTTGCCGTCGCAACGTCGGAAGAGAAAACGTGTTAATGAAGAGTTCACGGGTGCCTCTACAGAAGAAGAACGAAGTTGTTCTACAAAAACCTAGGAACGAAAGTGGTGACGGTAATTCTGTACATGAATTTTCTGGTTATCCCTTAAATGATTCTAATTTTTTAGAGTAAACACCACTATAATTCCCGTTAATAAAGAGCCTACTATGATAACATGCAACTTAAATGGTAAACCTGTTGAATTTCTGCTTGATAACGGCAGTGCCGTATCAACTATTTGTAAAAGAGATGCACTTAAAGTTGGTGCTGTTGTAAATCCTACGTGCAGCAAAATTCTCGTGTACAGTGGTGTTTCTGTAAACCTGCTTGGTCAAGCTTCAGTAACCGTCACTTATAAAGATGTGAGTTTTAATCATAAGTTTCTCATTGTGGAAGAGGATAGAATCAACTTACTTGGCCGAGATATTTGTTCTAAACTTAACGTAAACGTTGTCATTCCTGATAAATACGACTCCATAAATAAAACGGATTGTCATAGTTTGCCGAAAAGTTTTTCGTTGGAATATGACTCATATTTATCATCTGATTCACAGTCTAACGTTAGAGAAACAGTTCATCTTGATGTGTTGCCTAATGCAGTTCCTGTATTTTGTAAAGCACGTTCTGTTCCTGTAAGACTAAGAGACTCTGTCAAAACCGAACTGGAGCGCTTGCAGAGATGGGCAAAATTTCTAAAGTGTATGATAGCCAATGGGCATCTCCTACCGTTAATGTTCTAAAGTCTGACGGCAGTGTGAGAATCTGTGGAGATTTTTCAGCCTCCATTAATAACTTTCTGAATCCACTTCAATCTGTACTACCTGTTATTGATGATGTAATTTCTCAAGTCGGAGATGCTAAGTTTTTCTCAAAAATTGATTTGTCTAACGCGTTTTTGCAAATTCCGTTGGACGAAGAATCAAAGAAGGTTACGACCATTAATACCTCTGAAGGTCTATTTATGTACAATTACTTACTTTATGGTTTACGTGCAAGCCTTGGCATTTTTCAAGCGTTCATGAATAGGACTCTTTCTGGCATCGATAACATCATTGTGTACCAGGATGACCTACTCATTTTGACCTCTTCAAATGATGCTCATTTGGAAGTTCTTGACAAAGTCCTGTCTGTCCTCAAAAATGCTGGAGATCGCTTAAATCTGTCTAAATGTGCCTTTCTAACTGATCGTGTGTCTTATCTAGGGTACGTTTTCGATAACAAGGGTGTTCACCCTAACTCTGAGAAAGTAGACGCTATTCTCAATGCTCCTGTTCCTAAAAACCTCAAACAGTTGCAAGCTTTCATCGGATTGTGTAATTTCTATAGTCGTTTTGTACCCAACTTTTCTAATGTCATGCATCCTCTGTATTCGCTGCTCAAGAAAAATGTACAGTTCCGGTGGACTTCAGAACAGGATAAAAGTGTCCAGACAATCAAAGACATCTTTCGTTCGCATAAACCTCTAAAGTTGTTTGATCCCAACCATGGAACTCTTCTTGAAACTGATAGTTCGGGATATGGAGTTGCTGCCATACTCATGCAACGCGTTAGTCCTTCTCATGATTGGCGTCCTGTTCAATTTGCTTCAAGATCTCTAAATAGTGCAGAACAAAACTACTCTAATATTGAACGAGAGAGCCTTAGTGTTGTTTTTGGCGTTGAGAAATTCAAGAAATTTTTACTTGGTGCTAAGTTCATTATCCATAATGATCAAAAACCTCTTTGCAAACTTTTTGCACATAACAAGGGTGTACCTCTCAACTGTTCCGCTCGAATTCAAAGATGGGCTCTCAGACTCTCCCAGTTTGACTATGTTTTCAGCTATTCGAAAGGTAAATGTAACGTAAATAGCGATTGTCTCAGCAGGCTTCCCCTACCTACAACGGTAAAAGAACTAGAACCGTACGGAATGATTTTTGCAGTGAACTCTCTCGATGAAACTCCTGTCACGTGTGAAAATATAAATACTCATACTGATATGGATAGCGAACTATGCCAACTTAAACAATACATAAAGTTTGGCATGCCTCCTAAGCCTAATCCTAATTTGTCTAAATTTAAGACCCTGCTACCTCAGATGACCATCATGAAAGGTTTTACACTTTATAAAGAAAGGGTTTTAATTCCCAAGTCATTGCGTAGTTTAGTCCTTGAAACATTTCATGATGGACATCCTGGCATTTGTGGCATGAAATCGTTGGCCAGATCTGTTATTTGGTTTCCCGGAATGGACAAAACTATTGAAGACATCGTAAAATGTTGTCCCCATTGTCAATTAAATCGAGCACAACCTAAGTCTAGAAATGTAGAATGGCCCACTCCTTCTCGTCCTTTTGAACGCATTCATGTCGATCACTTTTTCTACGAGAATAAAATTGTTTTCATTGCTGTAGATGCATTATCTAAATATATTGAATGCGAAGTGGTACCATCCACGAGTGTGTCAGATACTGTCGATGCGTTGAGAATGATTTTCAGCAGAAACGGGTTGTGTGATGTGCTCGTAAGTGACAATGCTTCTAACTTTTCATCTCAAGACTTTGAAGATTTTCATATTTCCAACGGCATTGAGCACCACACACCTCCGCCCTACTCTCCAGCAAGCAATGGTCAAGCTGAGAGGGGGGTAAGAGTCATTAAAGACCTGTTGAAAAAAATATATTCTTCCGAATCGTTCAAATCCCGTCAAGCAAAAGCATTATTTCAATCGCATTGTATTCCGCATAGTGTTACATAAATTGCTCCCTTTGTTGCGCTGAACAATCGTAAATTTGTTACTTCCAAAGATAGAGTTCATCCTAAATTTTCTGTATTCAGGTCTAGCCTATGTATGTAACTCAATTTGATGTCGGTGATCATGTTCTTGCTCTGAATTTAAGAAACGGTCCCAAGTGGCTGAAGGGAATTATTGTTAGTAAAGTTGCTGTTAATATCTTTCATGTTCAAATATTAGCATTAAATGTAATCAGGAAGAGACATTCAAATCAGCTGTTGCATAATAGTTTGGGATTTACCGGAAGTGGAGCAGCAAAGTCCTGCTTTGCAGCCTGTTAGCAGTTCACCTGCGCAAAATGAACCTCGTAGATCAGGTAGAATAACTAAACCTGTTATGCGAATAGGTTGCTGAGTTCTTCCTTCCTTGTATCATATATTCATCTTAAGGGAGGGAAATTGTAGTATCTCAATATAGGCCTCGGAGCCGGATGTCCTTATCACACTTGGTTTGAGATATCGCGGTCACCGGCGGAAGTGTCATAAACGCAACCGACGGATGCCGCCGTGTTGTGCATTTACCGGAAGGGCTTTGTTTAACTTCCGGGGGCACTCTAGTCTTAAGGCATGTGTGCCCCTTTTTGAGTCAGTACAATACTAGAAGTCTTACTGTGCGTTTGGCTATCCTTCTGCCTGGTATGAGGCTAGGCGAATTGAAGTTAAAGCTTCCTCTTAAAATAAACCTAATGTCGTACTGAAAATAACGACATTACAGAATGTTTAAATGAATAAATATGCTCTCCGATAGCTTTCGCCTACGACGGAAAATGTTCGAGTTTTCATTTTGACAGCTTTCTAGACAGAAATGTAATGGCAAATGAAGCAAAATTAAAAATGAAAAGTTCTTAAAGAAACAACCCCTATTATCATAAATAAGAAACTTTTCAACGATTTTCCAATTGCACTAACAACCACGAGTAGAATATGTTGGGAAAAAAGAAAGCCGTAATTATTGTGCTTATTACGTAGGAGACTAAACTCTGCCAAACGAAATATTTCAGAGATGTTTGAAATGACCAAATCGTGGTTCCGTCTGCAGAACTGGAGGTGAATTACTGAAACGCAGCGTTCAAAATTTCTTCGTCCATTTGTTCAATCGCTCTTTGGTTAAGATCTTACAAATGATCGATCGACTAGACATTGAGTGACTTTGTTGGTGTGATCAAAGAAAAGTAGTTTGATTACTGAATGTGTTTGTTGATTTACGAGTGCAGCTATTGCCGTGTTTATGAACTGGTTGCAATCAGTCTGCTTGCCAGTTCAAATATAGAACAATTTTACTAAAACTAAATGCGCGTTTTTTTGAACCTCTTGACTTTTAAGCATTTGTTTCTTTTTCTCTTGTTGCGCTGACCAAAAGAATAAAAGAATCAAGGTTCACTCTCTTGTTTCATATTGCTAGCTGGGGAGATCCATGAGGATGAAGCTCTGTATATTTTTGCAGTATGCGTGGCGCTATTGTAACACTATTTTTTTTCATCGCAGGAGAAGCTGCGTAAAATTTTTTGTTCATTTCTCCAGAAAATCGGAGAAACTCCACAACCTCACAAAATAACAAAACCTGCTGAATTGAAAAGCTGAGTGACGTGTTCTGCTCAACGTAACTGAAGTATTGCTCCGTCATCATTTGTTTAATATTTTAGGTTTAGCAAAGGCTTACATATGTTCACATGTTCCTTCATTGCAGCACTCATTATTAAGCATTGAGTGTGCTGTTGTAATGTATCGCACTCATTGATATTGATACATGTTTGAAATTAAAAACATTTGACATGAATTTTGTTTTGAAATTTCAATTATATATGTTAGAAAACTTATCCATTGTTTTTGATCTTCGAGTGCAGAGTTTCATCGGGATGTCATGTTCATCCTGAGGATATAATTTCGTGGAATCTGTAGTTATTCAGAATTTTTTCTTTTCGTTCAATTTATGTCTTTGGTGTGAGTGGTGGCTCTTGATTAATTTCCGTGGTGGCATTTCAATAATCATCCCTTTATCACTGAATGACTCTCAAAGTAAGCAAATAATTGCTATCGTTTTCCTGCTTGAAATTAGAATGCATTTTTATTTTATTTTTCATTTCTCTTTGGAATTCAATGTTAAACTTCAAACATGAAACAATTTATGAAGAACTGAGCGTTCACTTAGTAAAGATCGAAGCTCTTGTATATAGGCGAATATTGCGTTTAACGGCGGGTTTCTGTCCTTTTTTGGATGGGTCCGCACGTCGTAACATTTATTCCCGGAAAATACAGTACAGAAAAGGTCCTTTAGTTGAAATATTGAATTTTTTCTCTAAAGTTGCTGAAGTCAATTATAACATCTTTGGAAGCCTAAGGTAGTAGAAGTTTTCTGTTTGAAGACAAACAGTAATTTCAATAACAGTGAACAACTTAATGACAGGTGACAGGAAGTTTGCCCTTGCAGGGCATCGCATCAAGAACGTACGAAGTAACAGGAAATTTGCACTTCAGTTCAAATTTAAATCGGCGACGAAATTCGAATACATCAAAGGCACTCCAAAGCTTCGTGATCACGCTTGTCAAAATCAAGAATACAACTCCCTTTCCTCAATAAAACTAGGACAAGCCGCTAGAATATACACCAAGAATGAAACTTTGAGAACTTTGCTTCAGATTTTATGCCACCCGAGTAACAGCGAAAAAACGAGTCTTGCCCTTGTAGTCAAAGCCAGAGGAAAAAGCTTATGACCTCCATTTTCAGGCACAAAGTAGAGTAAGAAATTGTTTAGATAGGACGGAAAGAAGCTTGACCGACCCATCTGGGCTTTTACGAGCCGCTTTACGACGGAAGTGAGGAGCGGAAGACGGACGGATGTGGAAAGGCGTGGCAAGGCTGGCGGGTGGTGTTCGGGCTTGCGTGACGCGGTCCAGTGAAGAGCAATAAAATTCCAGCAAGAATGCAACGAAGCAGGGAAAACATGGGTAGTGTCCTCAGATAAAGGTGCGAATAAAGTAAGAGAAAAACTGGTGAGAATAGTGTTGGGACTGGTTGTGAAGGAAAACTCCCATGTGCACCTGACCAGATGTTTTGAGAAGTTTGTAAACTCGTGAGGGGTTGTAAAATTGATGGTGGTAACGGCGCTTAAAATTATTTAGGACTGTGATAGTACTGAATTGAGTTTTAGCTTTTAAATCTTAAGCTTTGACGAAAGAAATGCAGTATCTTTAAGTCATAACGAGTTACAGTTCAACATTGTAACTGATGAAATGACTATTTCAATCGAGTCGTACAACTTCTTTTAAGCTTCGAGAGGGATGGAATGGAATATGTGTTCAATAAGGAGAAAAGTTTTTCAGCTAATCTCTATTCGCTAGCTACTTTCTCCTGAGTGGCTGCACAGGCCCTCGGGGAAATGCCCCGAGGGCAGGGTTGAGATTGAACCAGGGTCTTGATTGACTAAAGTTTAATGCTTCGGCCCTCACTCGAAAGGAAGACACGTTGATAAATAGATGAACGGTTGAAAAAGCTTTCCTATTATTTTGTCCATATCTTGTTGGCGAAAGCTCAATGCTGAAACTTGACCAGAGAATGTATATTTTAAGAAAACTTTCTCATCTTTCTAAGAAACCACAACCATATACAGTACAATCTCTCCAAAATACATTTATGCTCAGGATTTTTGCTGATACTTCAGATTTTTTATTTCTAAACCGGGTTGGATGCAAAATGATGAATAAGAATTTCAGACCAAAATTATCATTTGATCATGAACAAAGTTAATTATAAATTGAACTGTGTACCGTGAGGATAAACTTACGTACAAGCAGTTAAAAGTTACGCGGTGTTCCAAGAGGCAAATCAGAAGGAGCCACACAAGAAGGACTAGATTCCAATGCAGCTATTATCAACCTTTCCTCCATCATTGACCCCCTGGGCTTCATGTATTTCCCCATTTACCTCCTACTCCCATCAAACTTTTTCTAAATAGAAAATTATGAAGTTAATTTGCATTGTAAAAAATAATGAACAGAAACACCAGATGCATTATCAGCATTATCTTCAGTCATTCACCCTCCGCTAAATAATGTTTTAGCCCCTAAGGGTAAATTCACCCCTGATGAGAACCTCTGCGGTCTGACGGAAGCCAGGGAGCAAATGAGACAGAAGTTTGCGTTGCAGCGACGCGTGGCACAGACCTGCTGCTGCTGCGCGGTGACGTTGCTCTGTATGGGGTCGTGCGACCTATGCAGGCCGAGCTGTATGGGCAGGAAGGACACGAGGGCGCTCAGCACCCAGATGACCGCGATCGCCACCACCACCGCCTTCTTCGTCATCCACCGGCTGTACCCCAGCGGGTCCTGCACGGGACGGGGAGAAACAGTTACGAAAATACCCCGAATTCCGACACCCACAGTTTCGGCACGTTTCTACGTGCTAATATTAGTGTGCGATCAGCTGTGGATCCTGAAATTGTGAGGAACTGAATTGATGTGCATAAATTAGTGGCTGTGAAATTTAGGAGAATTGCGTTAGAGTTACGAATTCAATTAGTGTATAAAAATTTATCGGTATAAAATTGTAAAGAATTGCGTTAGAGTCATAAAAGTTCCCCATTTAGAAGTTGTTAGGATAGCAGTTGTCGTACAAGAATGTATTTCAACGCGTGCAGGTTTTGAAATGGCACAAATCACAGGATACCAGAAAAAAGTGCGTAAATTGACCTATTTTCGAAATTACTGCACCCATAACTTTTTGTATAGATTGTCTGAGGAAAAACTTGTGTGGAACTCACTAACGAAAATATCTGTAATTTGCTAATCAACTTATGTAATATGTGTACATTAATCTGGACATCGTATGTGTTTACCATGTAAGTCTTGGGTGTGTTTACGTAACACAAGAGAAGTATGTAATTCTACTCACAGGCCGTCTTAAAATTGTAATAAAATAGTGCTTATTAACGTCGCCATCAAAGAATAAGATAAAAATACTACCATTAAAATAGATACTGCGTCTTTCTACAGAATATCCACGAGATCGAATTAGCTTACATGTACGTGTCTACAAAAGCGATGGTCTACACGTGTCTACACAACGGTGGTCTACACGCGTCTACACAACGGTGGTCTATACACGTGTCTACACAACGGTGGTCTACACGCGTCTACAAAAGTGGTGGTCTACACGCGTCTACAAAAGTGGTGGTCTACATGTGTCTACACAACGGTGGTCTACATGTGTCTACAAAAGCGATGGTCTACACGTGTCTACACAACGGTGGTCTACACGCGTCTACACAACGGTGGTCTACACGTGTCTACACAACGGTGGTCTACACGCGTCTACACAACGGGGGTCTACAAGCGTCTACACAACGGGGGTCTACACGCATCTACACAACGGTGGTCTACACGTGTCTACAACAGTAACGCTGATCCCCTCGATCAGCACAAGGCAACCCGACCCGGAGATCATCAAAGGCCGGACAAGATCAATGGAGTGTCCTGGGCTGAAGCGAAAGCGCTTTACTGCAAGGAAATTGCCAACGCAAAAGCCCGTAGTTGATGAATTGTCAACTTTGTATAAAAATTGGAAGTTGTGGAAATTTTACTGTACTTTTCACCTCATTGTGAAACTGAGCTCTGACATCGAAAGAAACTCAATATATTGATGCGAAAGAACTCTCAGACCTAGTCGGCGACAACAATCGTTCAGGAAATTTTTACTCCCTAAAATCGAATGCATAAAATTCCAAGGCAAATGAACTAAACACAGAACGAGGATCAAGCAGCGAGACTGATCTACCAAACACGGTTTAGCATATCAAACGATAACAATGATTGCAGAGTGAGTTTGTACTTCTAGATTTCAATTTGCAAGTTCAAAGGCGGGCTTCGAACGAGCGATACGTGCTCATCGAGGGCTCTTCTCGCGACATTTCAAGCTGAAGCTCGGGCTGAGCTGGCCGTGCTGCGTGCTGCTAGTGTTAAGTATTGATGGGTATCGTGCGATGCATGTGTGAGTTGGTATCACCTTGTAGTATCAATACATACACTGATTTAGAAGCAGTTTGAGCATGATGCGCTGATATTATACTGTTTAAATGAAATCACTAAAATTTTGACTGAAAATCTTACTTTAGAAGAAAACAGCTTCGGCTGCTCAGCTTTTAGTATTAGAATTGAGCAGATTGCCATTATGGCAAGTTTTAGGCCAATTAGTAGGGTAATTATTTTTAAAGAAACTATAAATAATTACATTGCATGGAGATAGAGTTTTCTTACAGAGGAAATTTTTTTTCATTTCGAAAATGTTGCGCACCCTGGAGATTGAGAGATAGTCTTATGCTTTACTGATTTTCAATTAGAGTGTACGATATTGTTTGATGAGAGATTGTAGAGGAGATAACTTAAGTATAGTGTGAGCTCACTCAACGCTGCTCCTACTTGCAACCAACCCTCCTGCATTCGAGATACTGATTTTTCACCTTATATTACTTAGTTCAGTATATAGCTTAAAATGTGACTCAATTCTAGTATAATCTTATACATTTGTAGCTAGGGAACACCATCAGAACCTTTAAATAATGTAATTATCATCATACGGAGTTTCCAACTCAGAAGCACGATTATCAAAAGTTTGACTGGCAACTGAACTTTTTAATTTAAAGAGAAAAATGTCCCTGTTCTGTTTTAACGCATCTTTCAGCAATAATAACGCACCTTCACAGCTTGAATACAATAATGCTATAAATGAAAAATATTTGCTGCGAACCATGCTGTGCATTTAAAAATCGCTGTAGTGGCTCTAGCGAAACGTAAAAATTCAAAGCAGGTCCCACAATATTGTCGATATTATCAACGTTTACAAACTGCAGCATTTGGCGGCCGACACCACGACGGGCTCCCGCCACCCCAGATCGTTTGTTATGAGAGTAATCTGACCTAAGTCTACATAGTTGCTTCATGGATGAACTGAACTCGACTGTCGCAGCAGTGTGTCTCGGGAATGTATTACAAATTTCTTGCAACGACTTCATGCGCTGCTTTTATTTCAGTGCAGGGTTTGTTTAGTAACAGGTTACATTTCCTCAGGGTGGGTCGTAGATTCTTTCATTCTGTGCTATGAGCAAGGTGTGGTCTCATCGTACATTGGATTGTTAAAAACATTAATCGTAGCACTTGTTGATGCCAAAAAACCTCCCATGATGTGCTCGTGGGAGCATAATTTCACCGTCTTAAGGGCTCAGGATTGTCTAGTTTAGGAAAGAGTTTGAATTGTTGAAGGCCTAAAAAATCATGCTCTGGGTAAGCCAAAAAACATGCTTCGATGATAAAAAATACGTGAAATTTCTTCACCACTTAGACATTCAATGCACGCATGAAACTCTTCGCAATTAGTGTAAGGTTTAAATAATGTGGTTAACAGCAGTTTGCACTAAATAATTAGAAAAGGAATATATTAAAATTTTACACCTAACCATAGCTATAACTTGCCATATATAAAGGAACGACAACCATGAAGAAAATGAACGGATTAGAGCGTACAATGTTTTTGCTAGTCCCAAGTAAAGGTCAACGAATCTTTTTAGCAAGCATTTTTAATTTATGAATATTCCTTTTAAGTAATTGGTAATTAAAATCCCTGAAAACTACCTAATGATAAACCCAAGCCCTAGTCAAGGGCAATTACTCTCCATAAAAAATGTAACCATCACATTTATCATATTCGCGACATTTTTTATTATGTGATTGCTGGTTACATTCAATAAATAAATTATCACGCAGATTTCAATATCACAAATGTGAGAAACGTTATGTAATAATAATTAACTAAGACAGTTTTAACGAAGCTTCATGTTCTTGCAACCATTGCACCCGACTTCCCTCCAGTATATTTTTAATAGTCGATTTTTCTTTTAGAGCAATTAATCATTTGAATTTTTCTCTCCTCTTTTCAGTTTGTTTTTCTTCTACTCAAAATGATTAATTGTGACGTTTCCTTTGAAATGCAAGTTAGAGTGTTAAATCTGCCACCACGTTAAATACTGAGTCCTAAAACACTTTGTGAAATACTAATAGGAGTTTATGCATTTTTCACCATTTTGAAATGAAATGTCGAGCACCACTCTTATAATACCAGCTAAGTTGCGTTTGTAGACCGAGCGTCATGTAGCGTTCTCTGGCCAGAGCGTTAAATTCATAGTCCGAACAGAGACCGTTGCAAATGAATCCTAACTTCTCCGAGGTCCAAAGAGCGTCGAAGTCTGCTTCAACAATCGCTTCTGTCCAAAGGCAAGGTCAAACTAATGTCTTTGATGTTGTGAAACTGTTAGATTTGATGATGCCTCGCGTCCACTTCAGTTTAATATCTAACTCACGAGGTGTGACGAGTTTGTGCGAACAAGACGAAGCAATTCTATCGCTCATGCAAACTACACGGAGAACGTATCAAAGCTTACTGACGAGTCTCTATGCTAAGCAATGTCTCTATGATGTCTCAGTTGCGTGGCCAAGCTACGTGGAGAATCTGACGCCTCAGTGGCAAGTCTCAGAGCTACGGAGCGAATCTTACGTGGAGAATCTGACGCATCAGTGGCAAGTCTCAGAGCTACGCAGAGAATCTGACGCCTCAGTGGCAAGTCTCGGAGTTACGCAGAGAATCTGCCACTTCAACAGCAAGTCTCCAAGCTACGTGGACCATTTACGATAACTCATTGGTAAATCTAAAAACTCCAGCTCTTCAAGCTACGTAGAGCATTTTTGACCAGCTGGCAAGTTTTCTAGCTAAGTGGAGTATCCAGATACAAGCCTTCCTAGATGATTCAAGCTACGTAGAACATCTAGGAAGGCTTGTTGATTAGTTTCTAAAATAAGTGGAGTAAAAATTTGATATTACTCTCCATACTTCAATAATAAATGTGAGTAATATATTTCTGGAAGGATTGGTGCTAGATTATGATGCGAATCTTAAACAGATGTAAATGTAAATGACTACTGCTTTGAAATTTGCCAACTCTTATAGTGGTTTGCTCTTTTATATTATAGTTTGGGCTTCGGAAAATTGGACAGAAATGCACTTTGCTTAGACCAAGGGCAGTAATATAAAGAACGATGACCCGATTAGGTTCCAATTGTATCATTTATGAAGTGACTCGATTTTAGCTACTGAATTAGTAAATACATTTATGGTGATCGTCGAAATTGAAGAATTTTCCAGTTATAGATTTTTGTGGCGGAAATGTATTCATCTGGGTGTACAAAATCGAATAGAAATACTTTCAAAATTCAAAAACTTCATTTAAGAAAGGTATGTATTCATTGGAAATTTAGGTTTAAAGGATCCTATTTTTATCTGAAGAAAGCTTTGATGATTTAAATTTTTTTTATTGTTGACCTTATCCATTAATAGCATTTAATAAATCCATCAGATTCTTTTTATTTAATGGTCATATGATAAATCAATCGGTCATTTTATCAACTTCATAAAATAAAGCGCCAACTTCTATGCGAGAGCTTGATCTTGATAGTATTGTAATGTGATGAAGGGAATTCATTTTACGAGGGAGGATTTTTGGAATACGTTGTTCAAATCAGCAGAAATGAATATTCTCTTGCAGAGGCTTTTCCACGAATATGAGGCTTTTCCAATAGTCGTTTTTCGAACCTTATTGGAACGCTCCTCTTAAAATGTAATACTGAAAAATCAATCATATTCACACGTGCCCTGAAATTTTGAGAGCGGTCAAATAAAATTACTAAAACGAATGGTAAAACTTGCTTTGAAATATCGAATGTGATCCGGCAGTATGAAAGAGTCATGAGACTATCAATTCTAAAACCTTAGTTAAAAACAGGTGTTCACACGAGAGTTAAAACTCACTTTGATGTGAATGTATCTGTCGAGGCTGATGGCGCACAAGTTGAATATGGAAGCAGTGGAGCACATGACATCAAAGGCGATCCAGATGTCGCAGTAGCTGTCACCAAAGGGCCATCGATCTAGCAGATCGTTGACTAGGGCAAACGTCATTACCAAGCAGGCTACGAAAAGATCAGCGATGGCCAGGGACACCACGAAAAGGTTGCCTATCTTGCGGAGGTTGCGGTCCGTGTAGACAGCGAGGCAAATTAGCACGTTACCGAACACCGAGAGGAAGATGATGGATGCCAGCACAATACCTGTGGAGAACGGAGGTTGTTTCATTAGAGGAGTACAAGACAACCGCGAACTTCAAACATGGTGACATGGATTCCGAAAGCAACGAAAAATGATGACGTGTGGTATCGAAAATGAGCAGGAAAGATAGATATATTGAAAAATTTGAATATGGGGTCAAGTTTCTTCGCTGAGTGCTGGAAAAATCTACGATTTTTACTGCACGTTGGAGAGTACTATTGCTAAATAATATCGTTGTAAAATTTTAAGTGTGTGTATAAAATTCAGCCATTCAACATAAAACCCTTTACGTCTCAGGTTTGAAGATGGAAAAACCCAATAAGAGATGCGAGCAAATTATAGCCCCAACTTGGAAAAAGAGTCAATGACCATGCATGAAATGTTGGTTAATAGGTTTTTAAACATCGAAATATACATGGTTATAGCATGTGCGCAGTCAGTAATGAACCTATTCTTTTTGAAAATGTTGGAGAATATATCAGTTTTAAACGACATGGAGAGAAATAATACTGTTCAAAAGTATACCTGCATAAGTTTTTGAATTAAAAGAGATACTCTAAAAAAGTATACATTCAAATTTGAGTATCATTTAGATTTTTGATCCTAAATTTTTGAAATTGAAATTTATTTATGTAAAACAGTAGAGAACATTATTCGCTCCCGAAGAGTCAGGAGGCAGAAAATTCTGAGAAATTCGTTGGTGTACAAAACTGAGCTCGAGGGGTGATCGTCGCTCTGGGTTGTGTGATGGCAGCAAGAGCTTGTGCTGAATAGTTTGAATTTACTGTCAAAAAGAGGCTTTGCTTTAGACCAGCATAATATTGTATGTTGGAACTTGCCCAAATGGTCGAATTTCTGAGACAGACAAAGAAGTGAGACAGGAAATATTTGCGTATGGTAATTAGAAATAATTCCTAGGATGTTGACGTCGACGTCTATTGAGCACTAGAATAGAGAGGAAAAAAATATTCATTATTGTTAACCCATCGAGCGTTATAATTTAATTTATAATATGAAACGTTATAAATAATTTAATAATAGAGCTTGTAAAAAAAATACCAATTCCTTAAACGGGATGATTTATGGACTAGAATGGTGCCTACCCCCATGTATGTAATTGGCTGAACAAAATTACTTGAACATCTCATAGCACCGAAAAAAAACACTCCGCAGAGAAGACCTTCTAAAATTTATCAGACTAATCTTTCTTTTCGGAAGCGCAGGTCATGAGAATGTGCGTCCTTAAAAACTGAAAGAACCACTTTCCCGTGTAGTATACAGAAGTAATGGGCAATAAACAGCTGCCATTACCAGTGTTAACCCGCGCACGGTCGCGCATCCCTCAGAAAAGTAG
This sequence comes from Morinoia aosen, assembly GCA_030386875.1. Taxonomy (NCBI): domain Eukaryota; kingdom Metazoa; phylum Arthropoda; class Malacostraca; order Amphipoda; family Talitridae; genus Morinoia; species Morinoia aosen. The sequence continues at coordinate 57,027,626 of CM059566.1, forward strand.
TCAATTTACCCGCGTTACTCTGCCGTTCCCTGTTCACTTACCGTAATAGGCAGAGATGTAAAAATATGAAGTAATAAGTAAAAAATGTTGCTTTACACTTTGATGTTGTCAGATTTTTGATAACTTGAACCGTTTCTTTGTAATATGGAGTCAAACTCAGTAGATTTTTGCACAACATTGCTTCAAAGAGATCAATGGCCATTTTTGTGTTTTGGGAACAATGTAATGTTTTTCACTGCTATTTTATGCAGAAAATCCTTCCAAACCTACTGATGTTTTTATTTTTCCTCTACAACAATTAGAAAAAAAGTTATGACCATTTATGTCTACTAGGTGTTATCCATTCTTCGTTTTAGTTCCTACATAAATGCATGTTTGCATGTCTGGTTATATTACTGTAAGTATAGTGTTTCGAAACTTGTAATTTTCACACAATATGAATAAAATACTGTTCTACACGCTACTGACTTCAGATTTGTCTTATTTGCCATTTTTACGAAATAAGGCGAAATAAGGCCCTGAGTAGTTTCGCTGGTAACTGAGGCTGCCACTGACTGTTCGCACGCACACCCTTTCACGCTCGCCTCATTTACCACACTGACTGTGCTTACCCCTCCCAACTTCCAAGTGGTTGGAGCTCTGCCTTAACCCCCACAATGTGGGGGTTTCTGGCTCCAGCTGTGTAGCACTCGCTGAGACGATCATTTTGGTGTATAACAACTTGGGGTTATGCCTTACGTCTGGCAACCAGTGAGCCTGGTAAATGAGGCGACCAGTTACAGTGCGCGGGTTAAGTCTTAATAGAGCCGTTATTTCAGTATACCGTCACAGCCTCCAGTTTACGGGTGGTATGAAGAGCTCCTTGTTGTCCTGCCCTGCACGGTCATCATGTAAATCGCTGATCTAGCCTGTGCTGCTATCCTACTGTTTTCTTCATTGTAGAAGCCTTCATTCATGTTCATTTGTCTCGAGAAATATTTCATATGAATCTTTAATAATGAACGCAATATTTTCGTTCATCTGCTTCGAATTGTCATCTTTTTATCGCTTCATCTGCTTCAATTTTCATCTTTTCGAGTTGATTTGCGTTAGTCAACATATATATTTTTAAGAAAAATTGTGAGAAGTGGGATTGGTCTTCCACTCGCTCGTTTACGCATTTACAGTAGCAAGAGCGAGTTTGTCCAGGAGGGCTGAAGGATATGCAGTATTTCACTTTTAGTTTTCCGGCGCGACACCTGGGAAATATAATTAGTTGAGCTTGACGACTAGTTAGAGTAAGTTACTGCATTATTAGCGACCCAAGGGCAAAGCATAAAAAATAGTTTCGTTCCTTGGTGGGGAGCTTTGGTTTGGTTCCCATTTCTGAAGAGAAAATTCAGATTCATTTTATATTTCTCACAAGCGAAGTGTAGTGAAATTTTCTTAAAAATGTTCGAGTTGGTTAAACGCTTTACTAAATGTGATTTTGGCACATGAATTGCATCTGCTCAAATTAATGGAAGATTTTCGCCCTATCATGTAACAAACATTTTATTTCAATTTACGTTAGGTTTTCTCGCGTTCAAAAATGGTGATTACAGCGGTTCTATGTATGATAATTCACTATCCTTTCTATTACAATTGATTTTGATAATATATCTAGTCATCAGTTCTAGCCAATTATTTTACGCACTGAATCTTCAAAGATTTCTGTAAATAATTTTGACTTTTCTTTCCTTTTTAATGAATAATTTGAACTACAGATGCACTAATTATTATTTGAAAGTTTACTTTTCCACATAACTTTGGCCTTTCGTAGACCTCGCTAATATTACTTTTGTTTGTCTTTTACAAGTTACTAACTTCTTAGTTCTAGGTTGTCTTATATCTTTACTGCTAAGGAACACTCATAGTTTTTACCATTAATTTTGTAGATTTAGAAGAAATTACCCAAGTTAATAAATTAGGAATTTAACAACCTTATCAAACAATTTTCAAACGATCAATAGTTGAATCTCTTTTAGTCCAGACCGAGTTTCCAAAAATTTCCTGGCGCACCCCAAGTATGTTTGCAGCGTAAAAATTATTAATTCTTCTCCAACTGCCTCTCACTCTCTACCTCCACCCGCAAATTTTGCGCAGATTTACCAATCATTTTTGAAGCTAACCAGTGATACAGTAGCCCCTTTTAGTTTTGGAAGCTATCCTTTTATTTTTGCACGCGCGTCTCATTTCTCAGGTGGTGGCGTACATCATTTCCGAGCGCAGCACACCGCGCCGGCGAGAGGCGCCTGGCGAGGCCGCTTGTTTGAACACAGGCCTCGAGGGCGGCCGACAAATGTGGACATGCCGGCCCGGAGGACGACAAATGTGGTCATTCCAGGCATTATATATATCACAGGATAAATATGATGACCTAGGGTACTCGGAGAACTAATGTGCTCATGTAGCACGGCAGGGGAATGAGTATGATGCTTAAGGGTAGGTAGACGATGAAAATTGTACTTAAGGGAAGGCGAAGGATAAAAGTTATTCATGAAGGTAGGTGATTGATAAAAATATATCATGAAGGCAGGTGATTGATAAAAATAATTCACGAAGGCAGGTTAAGGATGAACACGACGCCTAAAGGCAGGTGGAAGATAAATATTGTTTGGTGTCTAAGGGCGGATAGAGGATAAATTCTGGAAGGACAGGTATAAAATATACATAAGACCTCAGTGCAGGTCCCTTTTACGTGAGGTGATACAGGGCAGAAAGATACTAAGTTTAGGAAAAAAGGTTAGCAGGAGGACTGTTTCGGTGCTGTGAGGTAGCAGAAGGACACTCATTGCGGGGTTTGTGTAAGGAAGAGAAAAAAATTAGTGATGAGGAGGAGGGATTAAATGTTTGCTGAAAGGGAGACGACAGAAAAGATAAAATAAAAATGGACAATCTCAAGAACCGTGAAATCGGAAGACAATTTTCAGTGTTGAACAGAGGAACGAAGAATTATGACTCATTTAGATTAGGATTTTGATAAGCAGCTTTTATAACAAAATTCCATTTTCATACAATCATTGGTTAACGGAATTATTGTTCAATCTTTTAAAATATAGATCAACGTGGCCTTTAAGGTTGTATAAGTCAGAGTTTTGACAGAACTGATGTAAGGGGAGCAGGCGAAGCTCTTTGACAACTTTTTGGGGCCAATTCAATACTAACATTCCTTGTCTATTCAGTCATAGATATGTAAATGGTAAAAGAAGTTCAATTTTATTTATTGTTTCAGATAATTTAAAAATGTTCAGCATACTTAGAAAATTGAGAGATTAACGTTCAAGTTTTGTTGAGATATATCACGTGCGTGAAATGAAATCAGGACGTCATGTTGTTGAAAGCGCCAGAATCTATTTACAACTTAACGCACATTACGATGATTTGAATAATCTAAACTTCCAAAAGATCTTACAAAATAAAGAAGAAGTGTTCACCTTAGAAAGCAGTCTGTTAGTTATTCAGTTAGTTTCGTTGAAGTTGCTGGGCTGTGCATAAATTTTATGCTGGTTCATGCGGCTAAAGTTAAGTTGACAATGCTCCACGTGTCGCCTCTCAAGAATCCACTTCTCGTACTACATACAGTGTGGATGCTAAAAGTGTATGCTTTATAAAATTCCTATAACCTTTAAACTGGTCTTTTTAAAACTGAGTACAAAACAAAAATATCAAAACTGGTATTTTTGGAGAGAAGAAGAGTTAATTTTTCATTTGTATTACACTTCGCAGGACCTATTCGTGTCTTCATCTTCGATTAGAGTTCTCATTCTTTCAACATTTTCCATTGTGCGTTCAGAAACTTTTCTTCCAGATCTTACTTTATAATGTGACTCACAATAAACTGGGATTACCACTTTCGGAAGTGCCTCTGAATCGGGATTTTGTTTGGTTTGAATCGGTATTCGAATAAGAATTTCTTCTGAGTCCCGACAATGGATCCAATTTCCGTCATTTTTTGATGATGAACTTGAGTTGTTGAAGAGTCAGTCGTGCCATGTTTGCTGATCACAATAGTCTTCTCTCCTGGACACTTGATGTTTATGCTTATTTAGGGGTATACCAGATAAGTAAGAAAACATTGTATTTTTTCCTTTTGGATTTTCTATGTTATAGTCTCCTATTTCATATACTTGAAAAGTTATTAGAATTTTAAAAGGTATACATTTGTGGCAACCACCCGGTACATCCACTTCTCTCTGACGTGCAATCTCTCTTTGCCTGCACAGTACTCATGTATTTTGTTTTCATGGAGGTGTTTACTGACGCAGGTATCGGTTTAATGAGTCATGTCAAAGAGAAGAACATTAAATGTACGAAACTTGAAAGTCGTGAAAGAAAACTTAGCTACACCTGAAACAACAATAAAAAATACGTAAGTAATAGTCACTCAAAAGATGAAGACATATTTTTTTATTTCACCCGGTTTGGTCAACTACAGTGAGCGGCTTATAGCATTCCCATGAGAACAAGCTTCGTGGCACTCGTCATCAGTGTGTGGCGTTCTTTCATCCAGATCCTTCCGGTGATGTTCGAAGACTCTCTTTTCTCCACCAATCTCTCTCTCTCTCCCCCAAGTCAACTCGCTAGCTTTTATAAGGAACAGATATGACCCTGAAGGGTAAATTGTCTCTATAACAAACTCAGAGCTCCATCGTCGAATGTTCAAAACACTATTGGATAATTTTTTCGATGCTTCCTGAAACAATATGTTTGAGACTTCGGCTGAAAAATGATTTTCTTACGAATTATGAACTTTGTTTAATTGTTCAGGATTAGTGAGAGTCTCGCCCTCGCTAGCCTAAAAACTTTCATTAAAATACGAATAGCATATCATATTGATCGCAGTTTCATCAAATTCGCTCGGTTAATTTTTGTGATTGAAGGCTAAGAGAATACTGCATGCTCGTTTGAGTGCTCACTCGCTGCGACACTGAATATTATAAGCCAGCCCTTTGTATGTACGTCGTGTTGTGAGCAATTGATGGGAACAGAAGATGAGTTTTGATTGTGTTACAGACCGCTTATATGTGGTAGCTTAGACAGATCTAGCATTTTGTAGATCTGTCACTGAAAGACCTGATCTTCTTTCAGAGCCTGACTCCAAACAATCTGAACGAGTTAGCTAGCTCGAAACCATCTGCGTCCCTGGCTTGGAAGTGAGTGTCCCTTCACGCGGCTGCTGACAAGTGAACAGATGCGCTCACACAGAGATGACGATTGACGCTAACTTCTGGTGAGCGGTTCACTGACAAAATTAACTTTGAACCAATAAAATTGATCCTCCGTTTGACAAGCACTATGCACAACCACTTTTTCCTAAAAAGGTTTAAACGTTTTAATCATATTGTGGGTTTCTATGAGTTCTATGCACAAGTTTCTGATGCAATAGTTTCCAGCGTTAGTGTAACTCTTATTTTATGAGTGCAGTGAGGATTTTTTGTTTACATAAATAAGGTTGTGTTTACTTGAAGGAATGAGAAAATAATTGGCTTCAGTGACCTACTTTTGACAGCATTTTTCTTGTAAAGTTATTTCCTTTGCGCTAATTAATCTCCCGTCGAAACAAAGCTGGCTCTTGGAAAAGGTATTGCGCATTAATATCTGGGCATACATCCACTAAGAGGCCAAAGCAACGTAATCCTTACCTAGAAAACGGAGAAGTTGTGCAGACTAAACGTTCGACAACAATTGAACGCATTGGAGTGCGCCTACGCGTGTGGTTTAAGAACTGTCTGCTAAATCATGCAGCGTAAGAGGTGAAACTTTCTCTTTTAATACCGCCATAATTGTCTTCAAATAAGTTTCAAAGAACTGTTTTTCTTGTACTTTGTGTAAACTCACCCAAACTCTTTGCCCCTAGCGCGATGATCAACGATCCATCTAGATCCAAGAACGTTTTTTTGCGGTCCTCAAGCGTCTCTTTATCAGAGAAATCGAAAGCTTTATGTTAATGAACCATGAGGCGCTTCTGCGGCACAGGTCGTTCTGTGAACGGTCCACAAAGACCCCTTTACGATCGTGGAAAACCTCGTCAGCGATCCACCTGTGACTCTTTACGACGCTCAGAAGTAGTTTGCACGATCCGTTGGGTTCAAAGCCGTCCCCTGACGTCATGCAGACGACGGCATCAAAACGTCATGAATGACGTTCATAAAATGATATATACGCTAATCGTAAAGGACCAATGTGCGTGATTTCAATGAAGTCTGCTACTCAGATGTCTATGCACACAGTCAGGTGCACGTGTATACGTTCACCAATGACGTGTCATGCGAAAGATGTGCTGTTGTTTTGAGCTAATATCCCGTTGCTTTACGTAATACTTTGATAAGTAAAGCCTTATTTTATACTTTAAAAATACAAAGTTCGGTATTTTTCTCGATTTGCTACGATCCTTTGGTACTGAATGAGCCATTCCTTTGCGCACTCTATGGAGAAGCATAAACAATTCCCATACCACGCTTCAGTGATCTTGTTTGACCGGCCCCATCGGTGTGCGCAATATTTCGGCATGAATGTGTCGCTGCCGGTCAAAAAGCCGGAAAATTCTCCAGAGGGGAGCTGTCCAATATTCGACTCTGGCTCGGAGGGCAACAGTAGCAGAGGCTTTCCGTAATGCATTCTTTATGACCAGTTTTCATCACTGAGGCTGAACCGTACTTTGAAGAGATGGATGTTCTACGCAAGCAAATCCGTTACAATGAATTAGACTTTAAAGCCTGATGCTGCAATATCGTGTTAGATTTCGCTGTGATATCAGAAATGGCAGTGGCTATTTTATAATTTGTTGATATGATGTCATTTTAAAAATATGAGAAATCAGGGCTCACGACAATATACATCATGGGAGAGTAATTTTTAAAAATACTCTTAAATAAGGATAAAAGTATTTTATTTCATCTGTGGAAAAAAAACTTAGCGACGGCCAATCGACTGATGAAAAATGAGCACTGACCAGAATCAGTACACATAAAGGGTTAAAATTGTTCTTCGAATGAGACAAGGTGATCATTCGGTAATCTCTTGTGGTATTATAGTTTCCAAACCAAAGTTGTGAAATACCAGTAATTTAAACGTTTGCAAACAGGCAAGTCACAGATATCGCAGTTTATTATCCCCTACCCCCCCCCCCCCCTCCCCCACATGTGGGAGTAGACCCTTTACTACGTATTTAACTGAGCGATTACAATTCAGTAGATATATATCACTGCTCCTATTTACCGAACATTAATAATTTTTTCAAGGTTATCTTTGCTGCACTTAGTGATACCGACTCGAACTATGAAATTATACACTCTAGATGTTCACAATCGTAAATTTTACATTTTTCTGCTGTGCAGGCGCAAAATTACCTGCTAAGATTTTCCCTCTATATATACGACCATCAACAGCTAAATAGTAAATGATTCTGATCAATAGACCTCCATGTAGAGACTCTCATCGAAGGTATTTAAGTGAATTTACTCCGATATTGTTTCTCTAGGATGTTATAAATAAGCGACGCCCTAAAGTTTATTCCAGGAGTAAAATGAAATGTCAAATTTTGAACTCAAACTTTTATTTTCCTTATGCTGGCTCATTTTCTGGAAAATTAAATTCTTCAGAACTTGATTCCTTCTTGAAATAATTATGACTTAAATGTTGTGCGGCTGATGATGCAAAACTGGACTCTTCGCAGGATTTATGTTCCGGTGCAGCAAATTCTCGTGTCGATGTGGAATACTGCGTCGTAAATGTCAAACCATAAATGTTAGTGTTGGTCTGAAATTCTCAAGAAAGTATGAGAAGAGAAATTTTCTCGAGCTAAAACAATATTATCACAAAAGAGCAAGTGAAATTTATTCGTGCTACCGAACACGAGGCTGTTCTCGTTATCAGTGTCCCAACGCAGGACTCGAACTTAAATGAACTTGTCATAACTTTATTTCTATTCCGTAAATGATCATAATGACACTTTTTTTGTTAAACATTGATGGAAGCTTCGTCCACAGCAACTGTTGCTGACATTCATTATTTCGAGTTTTTATTTTACTTAGAAATAGCTGCGTTGCACGTGTTACGCGTCATTATAGTCGAGAAATATGCTTTTCGTGTTCAGATTTGAATATTTTTGCAAAGAGCCGTTTCCAGTTTCTCTCCTTTAATTGAAGGAATTATTTATCGCGTATTCAGTTTTTAATCACAACATAAAAACGTCTGATTGATTTAATGACGATAGCCAGATTTGCTCGACAGCCTCTACTGACTCAGCTGCTAGACTGGCTGTCCTCCAACTAGGTTTCGTTGTATTGAGGTACGGTACCGTCGTCCAATTTGCCCTCCGAGGCATATATGATTTTTACAGTTCAAGTATAGCTTATGCATGGGGCGGCTAAAATTATAAATGCAACGGCGAAAAAATTTAACTGAGTGGTGCAATATCCTTTAAGTCGCTTACTTGAGTCACATACTCGAGTCAAGGTCGTTAAAATCTCGGTTTTGATCTTTTTGGCCGAATTCTGGCTTTGAAAACAGTTCCACCATAATGACCACTCAGCATCTTGCTACCCAGCAGAGTTATCAGATGTTGAGGGGTATTTAAGGCCAAACTGTGTGGAAAATGTAAAATGCTCCAACCTAGTGAATTTTGCCTGGGTGCAGATGAATCGGGTCACCCTCACCTGAGGGCCGCTCATCCTTGACGGAAATTTCGAATTTTGTCATTAGCGACACCTCAACGCTGAGGGCGAAAATAAACCTCTACAGTCGCATATTCTACATGTAGCACAGCAAAAAACACTCTTCCATTGAAAACGTAAAATTAAAATGCACTTTATACCACGGACTTTTTTCTCATTAAGTCTGGAACTAAAAGGAATGAATTCCAGTCCACCTTTTCTAACACAAATCTTCATTATTTTTCCCGTCGATTGAAACCAACTCCATCCAGGTTTTATTTATGAGTTCCAGTGATTGACGATCAAGGCAGCACACTACCAAGGATATTGGAATTCAATCTTCGATTGACTTTGATTGAAAATCAATGCTGAGTAAATATGAATGTCTTGCCTTAGCCAGGAAAGTATAATATAATTCCATAATAAGCTCAATCGTACCTTCGCCTTAATATTAATCTTGCACAAAATTGGATGTTATTTTGTTTGAGTTTGCTTACTTATGTTGCACATAACAAAAACCGCGCCTGTCGTGTATCGGTTAGTCAGCTCACCCGTTAGTCCGTCTGCATGTCCGTTAGTCCGTCGTACTAGTACGTCTGTGTTGGTCCATTCACTGGTCCGTCCGTCAGTCAATCTCTTGGACTGACAAATTTTCAAATTCAGGTCGTCTGTTCGACTCTGGGACCAGTTTATGAATAGGCCCGTATCACGGATACGCTAATCAACTTCTATGTTTCCTTGCACAGGTATAATTTGGTACGTGATCTGCGATTCGTATTCTCCGTTCAGTTAAAAAGAGGAAATGAATGTCTTACCTTATCGGATATCCCAGTAACGTACGTCTTTTTTGACTGCCCGCCAGCCCGAACGGACAAATAGTATTTAAATCTCGAACAGTCGAACGGTTTGATTTTGAAATATAAGATTAGATCGGTAGCAGAGATGCTACTTTCCTTCGAAGAGATTTCATGCTACCCTCGTTTAATTGCCTCTACATGGGTGCAGCTTATGAGTGCAAGGAGTTACGTAATGAACGTTATTTTCGTGGCAGTTCGATCGTAACTGTTCAAAATTTTGTCGTTCATATTTGAACTACTGATACGGGATAAAATATTTCCTACTCAAAAACATTAATCAACAGGTTAGGATTGGCTAAGTTAGGCTACGTTAGTTTAGATAGTTAGGTTTGAATAGGTTGGGTTTGGATAGGTTATGTTAGGACTGGTCAGGATAGGATAGGTTAGCTTATAAAAGGTTTGTTCGGGTTAAATTAGGCTTAAGTGGGTTAGAATACGTAAGGTTATGATTTTTTTAGAGTAAGCCGGGATAGGATTCGTTTGTTTGGTTGATTAATAAGATACGTTACGGGGGCCCTCCGCTAAAAGTTGAATTTTGTTCCGATTTGTCTGAAATTTGACCAGTGTATGTATTTTTGCAAGAAAAACATATTTTATTCGTGTAACTTTTTTGATTTAGGCCTTAGTTTTTCCGAAAAATTTGAAATATTTGTTTTCTCAGACATTTTTATACATATTTCAAAAAGATAGAAGTCAAAAAGTTTTTATGCTAGAACAAATTCAAAGACAGTTTGGAATCTTTGGAGCATTTGTAAAAAGTGATAGTCCGTTTATTTTTAATTTGAAACTTTTTTTTTATATATGCGATATTTAACCAATATATAAAATATACCCAATTTTTGGTTTTGAAGTATGGTAAAAAATTTAATATGTACAAATTGGAAAAAAGCACTATCAGTGCTTTAGAAGTATTCAAAGGATTCTAAAACTGTCTTTGTTTTCTTCCTAGCATAAAAACTCAATGACTTCTATTCTTTTGAATGTTGAAAATAGGTGACTACAGGACAGGCCGAAAACAAAATTTTTTGTTTAAGTGTAATACAATGGAAAATTTACTTAATTGAATGCTGTTTTCATTTTTATTTCGATAATCTCCATGCATCACTTCACATGAAAAATATTTTACATATATATCATGAAATTTTTTATTTTCAGTCTGATTCATATGAAATTTGACCTTAATATGTAACTTTTGAAAATAAACACAATTTTTCCATACATTTTTTGGATTCAGGCCTTAGTTTTTGAAAAAATTTGACATATTTGTTTTTAGTCCACTGGTATTGATATTTCAAAAGAATAGAACTCATTGAGTTTTTATGCTAGAACAAAAACAAAAACAGTTTTAGAATCCTTGGAACATATCTAACAAAAGTGTTGTAGCAAATTTTTTATTTCCCGCTTTGTTTTCTTTTTATATGGGGTCGAAATGGAGTTGAAAATTCCAGATTTTGGTCCCCCCCTGGGGGGGGGGGGGGGATCTATTGTCCGTAGTGCCATAAAATTTAGGACCGAATAGTCCACCACCTAAGGGTCCTTTCCCAACAAAAAACATGAAAAAGTGACCATCGGAGCGACAGGAGCCTGCCTGGCAGGGGTTTCGGAGGGCCCCCTTAAATCAGATTGGGACATTAAATTTCACGTGTTATTCATGATAGCCGAACGATTTCGTGGCGTCTTTTTGAAATTTACCCCCACTGAGTATTTCGTTATCTAAAAATGGGACAAAATGATGATACGACAAATTTTAATTTTGATTGAAAATCTAAAGAAATACGGATCTTTCCCAGATCAGCCCCGCCAATAATGCAACACATAAGCTCACCTACTAGTAACTTTCGAAATAATGCACCAACGTCTCAGAATCGCTATGAACAGGGTACTTAACTCTGTTAGTGAATTTAGAGATTAAATAACTTTTACCCTGGTCTGAGTTTTCCCGTTTTTTCGATTAGAGGACGCGATTTTCATTACCATCAATTTGAAGTTCTTGAAATCATTAAACCATGAATTGTTCGTAAGAGCTACATCATTTCATTGAGTTTTATCCACTTTTTCACTCAATATGCATTCCGCTTCATGAAGTATGAATTATGAATTTAAAATTTTCCGATTTCATTTGATAAATTCAAAAGAATATTTTTACGATTTTTTTCGGAGTTTTCGTTGACGCTCAGAATCATATGAAATATTGTACAAAAGTTTTTAGTTGTAATATACATTAAATATTTTCCCAACTTGTCTATATTCAACTAGGTATCCAAATAAACCAACTAATTTGTAATTTGAATATATTACAAGTGGTTTTAATTTATGACTCATTTGTTATATATGAAATCTGTGTGATATCAGTTTTGTTTAGATATGTTAGGATTGGTTTTGTTAGTTAAGGTTAGGGCACAGGTTAGAATGAGTTAGGTGTAGGAAGGGTTACTCGAGATAGAATAGTTTAGGATGGGTGAGGTTAGAGAAAGCTATGATAGAATAAATCAGGTTGTGTTTTTGAAGTTGGCAATTGTGAAGTTATGTTGTAACTTTATATACGGATAAAAATTATATTTGTGATGGCATTGGTGCTTTATTATACATTAGGTTGACAAAAGTTAGGGTAGGTTATGTTTAATATCACACGTTTCAGAGTACAAACATCCATTGATAATCAAATAACAAAATAATAAAATTTCTTTATTACGAAAAATTTGCTGTCCATCGCACATTTTCGTCATCATCCCCTTCACCAACAACTTTTTTCACACGGAGCTACTGAGCTAACGAGTTTCACTCAAGCTCATATGTATAGTCAAATGAACACGTGCTTGCATCTAATTATGTACAATTATGGTTGAAAATTGGGTGCTCTGTAGTCTGCTTGTCTCCATTTCTTCGTAATCGATGTTTTTCAAGCTTCCCTTTCCTTCAGTTTGAACCCTGAGATGGCATCGTTTTATTATGGAACTCATTCAATTAAAGATGATGCCTCTTGAATTATTTTTTAATTTGTTCCCATTCTTTCCACAACTTCCGTACCACAGAATGTTAGGTTGATGAACGAGCTCAAACACAGGTATACATACTCTTAAAATTTGCATCTTGAGTCCACTTTTATCGTTACTGATTCTTGTTGTGTCTAGCCATGAAAATTGCACCTCACATCTTCCGTGTTATTTCAATAACCGTCTAATGTTACGGTAATCAAAACTCTGTCCAAAAATCTTTAGATAATCAGTAAATTAAAAATACCCTACACCCAAATGCTTTACTTAAAGTCCGCAAATCTGTGACTCCGGGCAACACACGCTGACACGCGGTGTATAGATAATAAATTCTTTAACCCATGCCCAAACAAATGCATTCACTTTGAGTGAATTGTTACTCAGAATTCATATGTATCTGGGATTGTACCAAATATCCCTTTGCCCGGGCGTTCAAAGATTCATGTATTTAATTTACATATATGATACTACGGCTTTTAAATATTCCACCTCCTCTCCTCAGGGGGATACAGCCATTGTATCTATGGGAATTAGCGCTCCTAGGGGGATTATGTGAAGTACCGAGCTATAGATTAGATAGGTCTTCTTTTTGTTGAAATAGAATAGGTTTCTTGTTTTGTTACGGACCATCTTTTTTCGGTTCACTTCTGTCGTATTTTTCAGCACCTACTACTTTCTTCTTCAACTTTTTTCTTGTTTCACCAACTTCTTTCTTAGCGTTTCCTTAACTCCACACTAAATGGTGCCTTCATCCTTCCTCTCTTTGAACATCTTTGTAGTGGTAAAGGGAGGCGTGAACTTTCTTATAATCAATCATTTTCCGCCTCCATTACCCCGCCCCCCTTTCATGAGAATGCAAAAATCATCTGCTTGAAGTTCAAGTGATTTGATAGCCGACTAATCCAAGCTTCCAAGCCTTGAGCAACTTTTTAAGACTATCAGAGTCTCTATGGAGCTGCGCCGCTCGATGATAAAATATTCTGAAGGTGGCGACGTTAAAATTTTAAAAATCAGTTGAAAAAGGTAGGAGGCTCTGACAGCATCGGCGGTGAAGATGCAGGAGATCGCCCATGATCTAAATTGGCCGGCTGTTCGCATCGGCTGAGAACGTAGAAAAAGAAAGAGAAAATTCCCATTATTTTCTCAAAGAACCGGGAAAAATCACCGTAAAAATCTTAGCACTTTGAGTTTTTGAGAAAACCTCTGAAAGTTAGCACATCTGAGCAGTCTTGGCGCTCCTTTGAAGGTCGATGGAAAGCTAATGACTGAAATACATATAACCTGGTAAAAATTATCCAAAATGTTGCTCATCAAATTTTAAATCCAAGATAAATAAAACTCTAAAATAAAGCTGGTAAATATCCAGCTGGAATCTTTATTAAGAACGGCAACTTTCTGCAGTTTTGACTTTCGCTCCCTGCAAAGTGAATGGCTAAGAAAATGTTTCCAAAATGAAGCATTTTGAGGAGCAAAATATATTTTGATGTGGTGGAGGCCCACCTTTTGAGGCAATTATTGCCTCAATTCTCCCATGTATTGATTCATGCAAATTATGAACAGTTTCCAGAGGAATTTTAGCCCAATTTCCAGGGAAAACACCCTCCAGTTTTTTTTAGAGACAATAGCTGCAGAAATCGACTTCCTACTTGAATCTCTGAAACCGGCCATAAATGCTGAATAATGTTGAGGTCTGAAGATTGAGGTGGCCATATGAGATGATGCTCAACTTCATTAGAATGCATCTCGTGCCATTCTATAACATTTCTAGCTGTGTGGATAGAGGCATTATCAGCTTTAAAGTTGAAAGATGGCGTTCCCCTCCGGAAACAGTGCTCGTACCATAGAATGAACTTGGTCGCACAAAATTCCTAAATAGTCCCGGCTGGTAATTCTTCTAAGAAGGGAAATCATTGGTCCGCAGATTTCCAAGATATAGCACCCCAGATCATCACAGACCTCCCGCCATATTTTACGGTTGTGAGAAAGCAGTTTGGATTAGAAATTTCTTTCGGCTGTCTCCAAACGTACACTCGGCCGGAGGTCGGAAATAAGGTAAATGATGCTTCGTTGGAGAAAATAAATGCTTCGAAACATTTGTCCTTGAAAGCAAAGGTTTTCTAATTGCAGCTCTTTCGTAAAATCCAGATTTGTGCAGCTCCCGACGAACAGTTTTTATGGAAACTGGGTTATGAAGGTGCTCACTGAGATCTGCAGTGATTTTAAGAGTCGTGGTCTTGCGACCCTCTCTGACAATTCGATTTAGAGTCCGAAGGTTTTTCTCAGATAACTCCGACTTTCGACCAGACCTGTGCTTTGCTAAGGATGTTGTTCCTTCTCCTTCAAAGACAATCATTACTTTTGAGACTGTGCCTCTTGAAACTTCACGGGCAGTTTCTGTTACAATAGCACCTGCCATACGAGCACCAACATTTTGGTCTCCTTGAGACTCAGAAACGTCTGCCATTTTTATAAAGTTATAACCAATTTTTTTAGATACCTGTAAAAACAGTTAATTTAAGTAAAATATCAAATATCCACAACAATAAGCTATAAAACATTGAAATATGTCAAGTTTTGATTGTTTATAACAAGTTCAAAGATTATGATTCCAAAATTTCAGGTGCTTCCATTATTTTGCTCAACTCCTGTACATTTTAAATTTATTCGCAAATAAAATTTTGTGATCAAGCCATAAAGAGTATAAACTGAAGTGGAAGGGGGGAACATGAGGCCAGCTTTAGTGCGGCACGAAGCTGGAGTGGTCGTTTAATGAGGGAGTGAGTCTATAAATTCAAAAAAAATTATTTCCAGCGCTTGTGAGATACCAGGGGAAAATCTAAGACGAAATTTATTCAATTTAGATACCAGGGGAACAAAATTTTATGATTTTAAATTTGCTATTTCAAAAAGATGATGTTTTTCAAGAGCGCGTTTCCATATTTTACTAAGAAGAAGTGACGCTAAGGATTCGCCTGAACGAGAAGAGATCCTCCAATGCAATGCCGAGAGTTTTTCATTTGCGTTCTCATCAAACACGGATGTTAAATTTCATACAGAATTTCTTCTAAGCACCGTACTGAATTCAATCTAGGAGTTAGATGCACAGTAATACCCGAGTTCATTATGTAGAGGACTGTGCAGAGTTATTTTTGTGACATTTTGACATCTGTGGTATGCGTGCACGCACTTCTGCCGTTCAGTGAAGTCGAATAAGGAAACTAGGAATACATGGCTCAGAGTGAGAGGCTTTTCAGTCCTCGCAGTTAATACACAGAATTTGGTTATTAGGAACAAAGTTGATTTTTACAACACAGATTTAACAGAGTTTAATAGCACTGAACTCTGGTACAAGTGAGGTGACTACATACTTTTCCGTAAGCACTACGTCACTTCATATATGATATAATTCGCATTTGAGTAATTATTATTATCCAAAACTGTTCATTTCTGAGTCCGCAATGATTCAAGATACGACGGCAACACTGCGAGATTGACAATCACATTTCGTCGAGGCTCGCGTGGCTCGGGACTTTATTGCAAAATTAAAAGCGCTGTGAAACACCAACTCCTGATTTGACTGCATACTGAAATAGATAGAATGAGAATAAAAGTTACGTTATGATTTTATCACGTATAATAGTATTGTTCACGGAAATGTTCTTCAGTGTAAAGTTTGCACCGTTGATGAAGTCATGAATATTCAAATTACAGCCCTGAGCTTACAGCGTAGAGATGTGGGTCGGGTATTGCAGGTAACTATCAAATCAAAAAGACTTGAAACTCTTATTTCTCACCAAGACCTTCGGTAATGTCATCGCAGTATCCACTACAGGGAATTAAGGACAACTTTCTAATCACTTGTGCCCAAAAATAAAATCCTAAATAAATGGAAAAATAGAAGACCTGAATCTTCGGAGAACAAATTTAGAAGTCCCTAACTCGAATTTCTTTCATTTTCTTGCCACAATCTCGCCTCTGTTGCCACTTGCGGCGGGGACAGCGAGCGCTCCAAGTATTTGTCCGAAAGTTGCGATGGTCGCATAAACTTGGATGCTCTAAAAGGACTTAGCGGGTGATTCCTTTTTCAGACTATCGAATTTGATCTTGAGGCTGTGGATCCTAACAAACGAATTCCTGCAAGTTAATTCTTGATTTGATCAAGTTTATTTTGCCTTAAAATAGAAGTAAGAATATATTGGATTAACATGCTAGATGTCGCTACATGCAACTCGAAAAAGGGGTTTGTCAGTGCCCATAAGAAGCTGAAAAGCAGCAATTCGCTAAAGTTTTGAACGGTTCAAAATTTATAGAATATTATAGATTTTAGCTAACTTCGTATTAACTGTTTCGTGGTTCAAAAGAATTTCATGCTGATTGTATTCATAGAAAATAAAATTTGAAAAAGAAATTTTGCCGTATAACTATTTTTTGTACTGTCAGTTCTGAGCGCAGAGCAATTGATTGAAGAAATTTTTATGACGACAAGATATTTTTGAGGCAAAATTTGAGCATGAAAATGGCAGTGACAGAAATTCTGCCACTAACAAAAACTATGTACCTCACTCGAGTCTGTCTCTCTGCACGGCTTCGAGCTCGATGGTTCGGGAGAAACAAAATTTATTTACACGATCGGAAACAGAATTTATTTCCACGTGTGCAATTGCATAAAATCATCATAATATCTTCTTCTAAATATATCATTGAGGGACATATTTACGATAACAAATTACTAGCAATTAATTTCTTGAATTTTGCAAGGACACAGAATTGCATGGATGTTAAAAGGAATTTTTCCGGTACAAGAAAATATTTTCAGTTCATTGATTGATGCTAAAAGTTTTTCAATTGAAGTATGGCAAAAAATTACCTTACGATGAATTTTTTAAACTGAGCTCATGAACAACTTAAACTTGAATCTATATTTTCTGTGGATAGAGGGTATGCGCCATTGAAAGCAAGACGTACTCCAGACTTGTCTACCGTGAAATATCGGAACAATTTTTCAAGGTGGAGACTAACATGTCTAACGTGTGTTTAATTAAGAACAATGAGGCTTGGATCGAATGTGGCCGAGCGTCAGCCTCACAACATCAGGCTAATTAACTGCCATAGGCCTGCGACGGACGAGAGGACCTATCGAATCCTTCGATGACACACGTTCCCCTGGAGTCAAGGCTGAGGGAACCACGTATTATTTTAGTGAAATGGATATTTTATTGGCATGAACGTTGAATATAAGGTACAATTGCGTCAGATTTTGTGATGGAACACGTTTATAGAGTTATGTTGATGCTTGTTCTTCTATCGATTTATGCTTCTTCAGTTTCTTTGTGAATGAGCCATTGGTGTGAAGCTTTGATGGGTGAGTAGGCAATTTCTGCTCCATGCCTCCTATATTATGCTCAACAGTTCTTTTTGCTGCTGCAGAGCTTTAACCAGAAATTTTGCAGAGCCTCAACCAGAACGGACAAGCGCTCATTCTCCAAACAAAGCAGAGTAAACTGAGTATAAAAACCAGTATAAACCGAGAAACACTGGAAAAAATGCGATTGTAAGGAGAAAGAGATCCGTTCATCGCTGTCTGGAAGGACAGAGAACAATGGTGGGACAAGTTACGGTAAAAAATACAAAAAAATAGGGAGTGTTGGAAGGGTATAGAAATAGAGGAGTATACCTATGGTTGCGAAAAGAGTTTGCGTCGCAGTCCGGTTTTTCAGAGGCTTGGTTACTGAGGGTATCAGAGGGAAGAATTTGAAGTGCATTTCAGTTGAGATGCTTGAAAAAGGTGGCAGGTGGGACATGGTTAGCTCGCAACATAAATGACATTTGTGAATGAGGTCAGCTACCTTGAGTGATTAGACGGAGAGAGCTGAGAGTAGAATATTCCCATAGCTGTAGTGGACGTTGGGGAAATATGAAGAGAGCAGCTGCGTTTAAGTTAGGGAAATATAAAATTAAATTGGCCAGGAGTGTGTGCTGAACGTAGACAACCGCAATGACGGATGGATAAAGTTTGAAAAAGCTGAATAAGGACGATATGTTGCATGGAAAGCCGGAGTGCACCATGCAACCGTGTAGGGAGCGAAATGAACATAAGCCGCTAGTTGTTTCATCACAAACCCAATTGCGGCGTTTGTAGTTTTATTTTACTGTTAAAAAACATGAATTCTTCGCAAAATTCTTCCTTTCCAAGAAGCCGTTCCCTCTTGAGAGAAGTCGTTTATGAAAGAGAAGAAAAAGTCGACCAAAGATGCTGAACTTACGATGGATTGCTCTCTGAAGTGCTTTTAATTTCAATAGGAGTTTTTAAAAGTTGTACTTTTAACAGATGATTTATAACCTTAGGGATGACAAATTTATGGCTGGAAATGGTAAACAAAACAAAATTTTATTCAATGCTACTCGTATGAGAATGTATTATGTTTTTACTCCATTTTTGTATTAGCTATTAAGCGAACTCAGTAATAACTTCCAACTCTCTGCGTTTTCAAACTGGCCTTGAAGGAAAAAATAGCTCATTATAACGATGCCGCCAACGAGACTTACGTAACACGTATAGAAATTTCATTAATGTCTTCACCGAGCTATGTTATGACCACTAACTGATGGGGCCATAATCGATGCGGCCTCCATAAAACATGTTCTAAGAATACCTATCCCTGTAATAGGGTTCGTTTTACGGTGAATGTCATGTGAGAAACGGAAGAACTGATTAGGAAACCTATGAAGTAATTTTTAAACTTTTTGTTAGGATTTATGAGCTCAGCGTTGATTTAGGTTCGCAATTCGTGCGTCATGCGCCGCGTAAGGGACAATGAAACTGCGCCTTAACGGCCACTGCCTGCCAGGGTTGATCAGCCAGCTCAGTGTTATTCACTAATTTTTGCAAGAGAGCCACTTCGGTAAAGCGCATTAATTGAGATAGCCGCAGCTAATTGAAGTTAGCGTATATTATATAAATGATATTTTATTCAATTTATTTATATATTTTCGAGAGTCGTGAATTGAGCCATTGTGAGCAGCGCAATGACGCAGGCTACAGTGGGTCTTGTTTCACCCTCGCGCTTTGATTGGAAATTCCGAACGACGTAACTTGGTACGCTCCTTGAGGCATTGGTCCATTATTGCCTGTGATGCTGGCTCATGCGTGAGGAATTCCGCTGTTCTTAGACCTAGCATTTATACGCTGTGCGTCAGAAAGCAAAATGCATTAGTGCACAGTTTACGGCTCTAGTTTTAGCTGCATTCACTCTCTCGTTAATTAATGCAATGGTACACCCGGTTATTTTTGCGAAATCGGAACATTATACGAACATGTACTCATTCGCTGTGAGTAAATGAGTTAAAAACATAGGTACTCAACGTACAGCTCTAGTTTTAACCGCTCTCGTTGCCTCCGGAATTCCAATCTGCTACTGGCTTAGGTGTGGGGACTCGAGATATTCTGGGATCTTGTATTTATAAGCCGTTTGTCAATGAGAAGGGAGCCGACGTATCCAACACACGGATATGGTTTTTGCCATTTGCTCACTGTTTACAACTTATTGCCCGTTTAATTGCAAGAAACCGAGATTCTCTGGGGTTTAGTATTCCAATTAAGTGTAATATGAAGGTGGAATCATAGGTTTTAATTGCATTCGTGGAATTCAGGTTTTATTCAGGTTTTATTCTTAAATTTAAAATGACTGAAGGGTTAAGGAAACTAAATGAATACAATAAAAATAATTTTTTTTGCACAATATTCAGGTTTGCAATACTTTAAAGGGCCTAACCCGCTTTCTCTAAGGTGTGGGTCATCATTCAGCGTGATGTGGACGCAGCTTTATTTGTGCACCTAGTGTACATGACCCTTCAAAAATGACGGGATTCAATTGTTTCCTTTAAAGAAGTCTCAAGATATGGATGACAAATAAATAGTTCCATCCTAATAGTACCCGCGATTAAAATATTCTTATACTTGAGCACTGGTGAAATTTGTATCACAGACACGGTCATCAAGCATCTTCAAGAACGTCCCAGACACACGCACCAATCAAGTAAGCAATAACAACTGTGTATTATTATTTCATTAATATTAGCCAAGAAGTTTTTGAAAAAATTTGTATACCTTTTTCTCCGCGATAAGCTACATTTTTTTTAACAATAAATTAAATTTTCAAGCAATGTTTTTGACTTATAAACAAAAATTTGCAGGTTAATAGACAGAAGTGAAGATTTTTGATAAAGTTGTTCTTCATACGGCGGCTAACTGAAAACTCATAGGCCTACTAACAACTTGAAAATAAAGTATCATTTTGGTATGAACATGTATTTAATTGGTAGGTTAATGAACGTCATTTTATCGGAAAAATTTCTACAGGAAATAACTTTCAAAATAACTTTTTTGCGATAAATTTTACGTAATCAGATTAGCAGTGGAGCTACGATTTTCACCCGAGAGCAATAAAATAAGTTATGAGCAACTGCACGCTTCGCCCACTGGACGCGTAATGTGTGAGTTCGGGTAACTTCATGCATTACTTGTACGCTCTGCTCCGCCGATCAAAATTGCGGCCTTAACGAAAAAGTGTTCAGTAAAATTTAAATAAAATATGATTCTATTTGTCAATAAATAAATAGTATTCATCAGAGTTCAAAAAGTTTTCTGTAAAATGTAAATGAAGTATCACTCAGTTACGGCAAGAAATCAATAGTATTTATCAGCGCTTAAAAACTTGACGCCAAAATGCTTGCGAAGTAAATACGATAGCATTTGCTTCTATGTTTTATGTTTTAAACGAGAAAACACTAAATTTCAATCAACTCCATGGAAACTTTGATACTTCATCAAAAGCGCTATTCCATTATGACCGCCTCGGATCTTGAGTCGCCGAAGTTACAACAGAAAAACACGACCTCTTTCGCTGTGGACGGACGAAAAGATCGTCTGCTCGATAATGTACATAGAACGCCATTTTAGCGGAGAAGTAAGAAGAATAAATAAATAGAAGTAAGCACTCCGATACCGCGAATTAATCGGTTTCTTTATCAACTTGGCAGAGTGATGAGGGACACGCAGAAAATGATCGACATGTGAAAATAGAGCGGAGATATAGACATGCTCACGTAAATATGAGAAGGGAAAGTATACAGTGCGAGTGAAAACTTGATCTCTTATTCACAATGCCTAGCTAACATTGACTAAGATGCTAAGAAATAATTTGTAGTGAATGGTGTACGGAGAACTCTTATTTTGTGCAAGTTTATGACTTGTCTATCATTTTACTTTTTTCATTCATAATAAAAGCAGTAATTTAACTTTTTTTCAAATTTCTTCAATTTGAAGTGAAATTCATGTTTTAAATTTTTTAGCATATCCATAAGAACAATATACTTCACAATTAAAATCATGAAAATTTATTAATAAAACTAACTGCAAATGATGCCGTTTTGAAAAGCTTTTCAGCGTCGAAAAGCTGTTTGCTGTGACTCTCAAAGTTTATTTGCTAGTCCACTAGAATATCTGCTTTCATTTTGGCGAAGTTACGCCGCATCAAACTTAAACGTCGCCCGTAAAGCTCGACGACTGGGGAATTTTCACTTCTACTATAATTTCCGCAAAGCCTGGATATTCTGTGTGGCGTTCTTCCTCTAAATTTAGTTGAGAAATTAATCAAGGCACACGATGAATTTTTGTATTTTTTATACTGGCCTTTCTGTTCACAGAGTTTCCTTTCAAACGCTATCAATAGTATTTTTGTTTGTGAAACATTTGCTTCTGTTGATTTACATATAATAATTTGATTGGAATCGCGCATGAAATTTTCCTGTTTCGCACATTATCATTACCACTCAATTGAAATTAAGGCAATCTAGTTACTGAAAGGCAATTTAGAACAGATTTAGGAACCGCAGAACGCGAATTTCTTCGAAAGAGATCCGATCACTCCCATTATTTGATGCCTTCATCTCAGAACAAAAAAATGCCGTTCAAATTGGTGGCAATTTTTCTAGTTTAGAAATCGTGATAATCATGGTTTAAGTCATTCAATGTAGAAGAAGGAAACAAAAGTTCGTTCCAATAGCAAACAATTGTAAGGATAAACAGTGAGTTTGACGAGCCAAGGCTCCTCACACTGTCTGCTTACCAACCACACCATTGAGGCCTTTGTCTGCTGCAGCTCATTGGATATGAACAGAGTTGAATACTAGAAAACGATTTTAAAAAACAAAAAAAGAACTAACCACCACAAAAAGAATCAAATAACAGCAACCAAATAAAATCCTAAAATCCAAAGCGAAAATTCGATGCCACAAGCAAAATTAAATACCAGAAATAGAGTTAGATGCAACAAGCAGTTAACTTTCCAGAAGCTCTATAAAAACTGTAGCTTTCTGCGCTGCAATTTTAATGGAAGATTGTACGATCGTCAAACGCATTTCATCTTGACAAAAACACGTAGTTCGAGTGCCCGGTCGTCGGCAGTTCACAGAAGTGGCCAGAGAAAACAATGTTCGGAAACGTTTTTTTTTTAGTTCGCCTGGTTCTGTGTTTGTCGCCTCCCCGGGGAGCGCAATAAGAACCAATTGACACAGGTTCTCTCAGGCTTGTCAACTAGATTAAACTCCCCAAGATATAATTTGTGTGATTGTGGGATCGAGCTATCATGTCCCTCCAATTAGAGCTGGAAAATAGAGCGGCTTAACTTTCATGTCCTTCCAATTAGAGAAGAAAATTAAGTGAGCGAGCAATCCTGCTTCATCAATTAAAGCCGCAGTTTTTCTAGCGGTTGAATTAATCTCTTGTGTTCTCAAGAGGGAATGGCGATGCCGCAAGTTGACGGTGGACTGGAGGTGGTCGGAATGAAGACGCTCTACCTCACATTAATTCTGCCAGCAACACCCAGGTCATAGTTTCGGGCTGGATTTTCGAAAGAATTGTGTCGTACGGTACAACATTTTTAAACAAATTGTGTCGTAGCAGTCCAGGATTTTTAAAGAAATTGTGTCGCAGCAGTACAGGATTTTGAAACCAATTGTGTCGTAGCAGTACATGATTTTGAAACAAATTGTGTCGTAGCGGCACAAAATTTTTAAAAAAATTGTGTCGTAGCAGTATATTATTTTCAAAGAAATTGTGTCGTAGCAGTACAGGATTTAAAAAAATTTGTCATAGCAGTACAGGATTTTTAAACAAATTGTGTCGTAGCAGTACAGGATTTTTAAAGAAATTGTGTCGTAGCAGTACAGGATTCAAAAAAATTTTGTCGTGCAGTTCAGGATTTTTAAAGAAATTGTGTCTTAATTAAACATCAGTTAGAAACAAATTGTGTCATAGCTGTAAAGGAAGTGGATTTGGCTATGCCCGTTGCACATATTGTGGGCAAGTAAGCTACACCATGATAAATCTTGTTCAGTTTCATCAGAATCTGAGAATTAATCCCTGATCGAGTTTTCTTTGAAAACCACAGAAGTTTATATTATCCATCTACCTATTTTACTAGTGTTTTTAGAAGAAAATCTCAAAAACTAGTCCTTATGCTTAATATTTTGGTAAAACATTATTTCAGGATTACATTTTTTGTTCATTTGACTGTATCGGGAGATACTCTTGCAATATTTATGTCTCTTCATCAGCTGACATTCTTTCATGATTATCGGAACAACCATCATTATTATCATACCTGTGACTGTAAGGTAATCGAATATTTTAAATCGAAAATGTTCGTACCTTTTTTGTCATTGGCAAGTCTTCTCGATTAGCAATGGACAATATACTGATACAAGCCCTCACACATGGACAATATACTGATACAAGCCCTCAAACATGGACAATATACTGATACAAGCCCTCAAACATGGACAATATACTGATACAAGCCCTCAAACATGGACAATATACTGATACAAGCCCTCAAACATGGACAATATACTGATACAAGCCCTCAAACATGGACAATATACTGATACAAGCCCTCACACATGGACAATATACTGATACAAGCCCTCACACATGGACAATATACTGATACAAGCCCTCACACATGGACAATATACTGATACAAGCCCTCAAACATGGACAATATACTGATACAAGCCCTCAAACATGGACAATATACTGATACAAGCCCTCAAACATGGACAATATACTGATACAAGCCCTCAAACATGGACAATATACTGATACAAGCCCTCAAACATGGACAATATACTGATACAAGCCCTCACACATGCAGTTCCTGAAAAATTTCAAAAAGTTCTGACTCTCTTCCAAAATTTCCAAACTCTAGAAAAAGTTCTAATTTTTCCGATTTCAGAAACCGTAAATATACTTCTGTTGTAATACCACTGGAGTTCTTTTACATTCCTAAAAAACATTGTCACAAAAGGATGCGCATACTCACCAATGACAGTTTTTGCAACGCTCTCCGGGATGTTTGGTGGCGGTGGTTGTGTGTGCAGGAAGGTGGTGGTAGTCGTGCTGAAGAGGGGTGGAGTGACCACCATTTCCACCAAGCAGTCGCACTACCCAGCTCTAGTAAATACTTTTACGACTCCCGCCACTCATCATCAAAGACGGAAAATTCTCCTCCTAAATGCGGCACGAGATTGAGACGATCAGTACAAGGCATCACGTAGGGAACAGGCCACTCAGAGTGTCACTGCGAAATGGCGCTTCTTTAGCTACCCGTTGCATCGTGTGTGAGAGTTTCATTCAAAGGAAATTAATTGAGCTCTTGTTTTTCTCTCGTGTATACTAACAAATACCTCGTGTTCAGATTAATGCCGAATTTTCAATTATCTGACCAACCGATTTAATGCCTCATTTTCAGGGACATGTTCTTACGTAAATGCGGCATTGCGTTCAATAACAAACATCGGAATATAAATTTGTAACAATGCGTTCAAAATATTAATTTCTCTGAACGGTTTTTATGCTCTGGAAACTGACATAATTTACAAATCTCGGAGGTTAATGAACAAAAACTGTCTAAGTGAAGAGGTTTCTGGGACACATCCGTAATCACGTCCTTGCTCGTTATGGCAAAATTGTCGATCGAGGGAATTTTTCTATGAAAATCACATTCTATTTATGATATTATGATGGTTTTCAAGTCATTCAAATATGTTTTTCACACTGCCCTGCAACACAACAATAATTTAGAAATGGACGAAGATGCATGGTCATTAATATCATGGTTATATTGGTTTCATTTACAGTCGTCCACTTGTGAGTTCACTTCCCATGTGTGTCTACCATCACTTCACGTGTCTTATATTGGGCCTGGCACTGCTGAAAAATGAACGTTAGGATAGAATACTCGTGTTGTTAGTTAGAAATATTAGTGAAGAGTTGGTAGAAATGAGGATATATGAAGAAAGAAACGTGCAAATGATAAAATATGACATAGAAAGCGAAAATACTTAATTGAAACTGCTAATGTAGGTGTTACACAGAATTTTTCATAAGTCCAATAAAATTAGTTTTTGAAGCACTTATAATGTCATTTAACACATTGGGGTACAGTAGGGAAATTTATTACAATATCTCTATTTGAGAAGCACGAACACATTTTAAGAGTTTTGCAAATAAAAATTTTTAACTTAAAGCATAATTTTGGAGCATCTAGTCACAAAAACATATATATGGATCGTCCTTTTTGCGCATAGCAACTTTTCAAATTTTCACAATTTTCCCAATCTCATTTCACAATTTTTGAAATTTTTTACATGATAAAACATTCATTGTTTGCGTAGAAACTGTTCACTGAATCGAGGCAAGTTCAGAAATATTTGCCGCTGTCTTTCACCTTGTGTGACTGCACCGGAACCGCACTCATAATATTTTTTTAAATACCATAGATTATCATCTGACGTCTTTGCAGAAAAACAACAATACTAGTACAGGAGCAAACACTAAATTAACCCAGGAAATTCAGGTAGAACTTTCTTCAGTTTTAAAAAGCGTGATATGTTTCGTAAAAATGCAAACTTACTATAATTTCAGTAAATATTTAAAATTTTTGTCCTTTCTTCGGCATAAGTTTGGGCACTTGAGTTTTCCAGCACCGGTGTTCAACACAGTTCCGTTAAGACGTCTGACGTCTGCAAGCAGAGTGGGCGAGCGACCATCGCAGAGTTGATGCCCAAAAGAAGATTTTCTCGACGGCGAGCTGAATTTCAGGCTTCGGCTGCTGGTTGGAATAGACCGGCATCATCTGGAAGAAATGAACGAAAACACAAATTAATCGTATATCCAAAGCAATTCCGCTGTACTCACCGTCCGTCAGTTCCTTCCGTGTATCTGGTAATGAATGCAAACATCTGTAAGAAACGTGCTTTGCCCCAGCCTGTGTTGCTACAGACCGTGCTGCAGACCATGATATGGGCTCCGATAGTGCTAAATTGACCCCCGTACTCCAGGTGGCGCTCCCATCTTTATCATAGAAGATTGTATGAGTGCCATAAAGCAGATCTTATTGAAGGTCAAACTGCATGCAATTTTTCCTGACCGTACTGCTGGCAATAATCCGCCGCTCAGTGCAAGCTTTATTGCAGACACAATTCTCTCCCCACTTCAGGCTGTGACGCGTAATATATTCTTTTTCAACGCCTTTAAAATTTCTGCATTATTTCATAGGATCTTTTACGTTAGAATTTACTTCAGTTCAGTTGGCATTTCAGATTAGAGCGTGGGTCGGTCTGCAGGTGTCTTTTAACCCTAAATTGGAGCGTATTTTATAGGCGACAATGAGACCATGAGTTGGCCAGAATGAATGCCAGCATAGATGCCTGCATCACACAATGGAGGAGGTGACCGAGCTGAGCGATTTATCACATTCATGCACATCAGCGACTGGTGGAGAGGTGACCTAGAATGTTGACTGAGATACATAATGTGGATCGAAGAGCAGCTAAAAATAAAGGAGTTCAATATAGGTCAGGGTATAATGAAGGTCAGGAACGCTGTAGCGAGGAATTTAGGTTGTTAGGTTCCCAAAAGAATGAGGTGTGTTGTAAAAAAAGGGTGTAGGCATGAACGGACATTATGTTCAGGCATGGGCAGGGTAAAATGCAACTCGAAAACAGACACTAAAATTTAAAGTGAGACTCGCCATTTAATGTAAATATTCACGTCATTCGTATATTTTGTAAAATAAAACATCAAATATCTAGTTAACTAATTCATTGATCAGTCTAATGCTTAACTAGATTAAGTGAATTAGGTTAAACATTATTGTACACCTTACATTAGCGTTGGTGGTGGGATGCCCTAGAAATCGCTGAACGTATTCGGGCCAACAGGTAGCTATACTCAAATTTGACAATTGTACTAGACATAAGAAACAATCTATTTCTGTACTGCTTGTGGTTAATAAATTCTTTAAATTGGTAATTTGTGTCCGACTCACGGAATGTTGACTACGAAGGAGATCTAAATATAAATTGAGTGCAGGGCTAAAACAGGAACAATGAGGTAAAAAATGATAGTAAGGCAGTGTTCAACAATGAAATGTTTTAAGTTAAACAAGAAAACAGTAAATTTTGATGATTAGCTTATTGAGTACATGGAGTTCATACTTGAAATATCCAGAACACCTGTCATACCATTGAAAATACCTTCAATAAGTCTAACTATAATATAAAAAATTATTTTTCAATAAATGCGAAAGGATTAGTGTGGTTTCAGGGCTAATATTGAACTAAATGACATGTGTGCAGATCGCCAGGTTATTGTCTCGTGCTCGTCGTAGCTGTGATACTAGCGAACTTGCCTCCGTCCAGGCAGACCCTGGTGGCGATTTTCACTGTTGGGTATAGGGGAAAAATTCCAAGCACAATACCCCACTCTTCCCAAGTGTCTGAAATGGGTACCGGTCTTGACCGGGGGAAAGCGTAATGGCGTCCTGGCGTTAGTTATAAGGCATTTGAAAATCCAATGTATAAGGTGGTATGTATCAGGATTGAAATTGGAAATAAAGCATCCGTAGATGCCCTCATTATTGTCTTGATCGTTTTGGGGCAAATCTGCGAGAGGGCATATTAAATCAACAGCAAAGTTTTCCTACGACCATCAAAGTTTAAACGTCTGGTTGATTCTATTCTGCAAATGAATATCATCTTTTGAAACTGACTGCAACCATTTCCTGAAAACTTCTTTAATCTCTTAGCGGGCGCATTTTTCCCATTGATATCCTAAATATGGCTTCATTTAAGCCATATAACTATGGTGTAAATTTTAGTGGCACATATTCTTTGGACGACGCACGTTTGCCAGTATATCATATGAATATCTGCTTACATAACGTAACCAGACACAGTTCGCATCAAGACATGAGACTGAGCCCGACACAGCATTTAGCGCGCCTCAATATTTGGCTCGGCGCTGTCCACGCGTAGAGTTCTGCTCAATTCTGCAGCTGACGGCTCTTTGGACCGACCCGCTGCCCTGCTCGCTCGCCTGTGCTGCGTAATTGAGAATCATCAGACCGAGCCGTACTGGTTCCGTTCAAAGCCGCTCAAGTAATTCGGTGAATTAAAATGATTTTGTGGGATAACAGCGATCATTAGTTCAGCTGGAAACCATTAGGAATTTCCGTTACCTATGGAAAATGGATGTAACTGTTTTTTTGCGATAAAAATATTATTTTCTTTGGAAAATTTGTACCTTCATTTAGCTACCCGTAAGTCACTTGTTAACCATTCAGAATCCCCATTTTTCATGCGAAATAGGTGTAGCTGTATTTTACGCCTGAAAATAAAATTTTTGTCTGTAAACTTCTTCATTTAGCAACTATTAATTTTTCAAACCTTCATTTGCACTTGCATAGAACAGTACGCATTTCAAAATTGCAGCGTATAAGGTGATTTCAAGATAACTTCAAAATGGAAGTTCATTCTAGTGATTCATTAATGTTCAAACTTTTGCGCTCACCAAAAGGACAAGAAAACGTCAAGAATGCTTTCAGATGAAGAGAAAGACATTCAAAGACGAGTGCATACAGAGATTGAAAGGATCGTAGCTTGAGCCTACGAGAAGAAAATGATCAAATATATGTACAACTATAATATTTTCCATACGAATGAGCTTGTAAATAATACGTATTAAAGTGTCAAGAAGAAAAAGTTCGTAGCTATGGTATGGAACGATCAATATCAGAATGTATAGTGTGCAATCTGTAAACCTTGGCAAATGGTTGTTGGTTGATTATTCCAGCATTGATGGCTGGCTAAGTTACGAACATACCCGCACGTTGGGTGTCTTTACACATAGATGAACTGTGCTACAATGTACACACACCCTATTAAGAAATTGAGCCGCGCCCATGAGTACTTTGTCGCCTATGGTAAGTGAAAATTTAGTAATTTGAACCAGCGCTTCATGCACTTTTCAAATTTCAGCAGTATAAAATCGTAAATACAAAATATCGCCCATCAAATTCTCCGTACTTTCCCCTTTTCCCAACGTCACGGGAGAGTGCAATGGACCAGAAAGAAAGTGAAAACTAGACGTGCTGTGGAGAGCGTTGGAATACCTCTGCCTAGCATTGGCAGGTCGATGTTGAACAATAATATCCTGATGCAACCCTCAGCCTTTCACTCGCGTTTCCATGAATAAATTCACTAAGACAGGACGAGTAAAACCTCGTCAAAGCTGAACCATGAAACGCCTGCGCTGTGTCATGCAAAACAGTCAATAGAGAAGCGAAAATTTGTTGTCTGAGAGGCTCGAATGAAATTTGCATGGCAGATACTCCGTAGGTCTTATTTGGGTGCGAGGTTGAACAAAGGTAAATAGCATCGGCTGCTATAGCTGTGCCCACAGAGACAGCGGGAGAATACATGCTCCACGCAAAACACGAAGAGCAATCAACGTTAATATTTGTATGCAGATGCACGCCGTCGCGTTGCAAGGCTTCCTGCCTCGTATGGCGGTCAAATTTGGCCCGTTTCGTCGAAGTGTGTCATTTTCCTATAGCGTTATACTGATCTAGACATATTTTACCGTAATATTGATACAAATATTTTTTAAGGTTTTCTTGATTAGTCGTCATAATTGTGTTAAAATTTTTGAATCGACACAATGAAAAAACGAAGAAAAATGTTTAAGAATTTGTTCAAACGACCTATTAAAAAAGGGGTTAGACTGAACGAAAAGTTTACTCAGAGGTAAATTTAGAAGGAAGCCAGCCAACGAGCACGAGCGTAATGACATCTGGTGAGCACAGTGGAAGACTCCAGATAGGAAACAAATGAATAAAAGCAAATGATATTGGGAAATGAAAGCAAATAGTTTGAATGCGTTATTAAACCTTCGATAATTGGCTTCTGCTACAAAATGCCAAGTCTAGAAAAGTTCACAAAATGATCCAAAGGAGGGAAAATTAATTATCAACTTTAGTCAGAGAACCCAGCGTAAAAACTTATTACTGACCTCCCGGCAAACAAAATTTGAAATTTAACTTGTAAAGAATAGCTGCCAGAAGGGAGTGCGATAAAGAAATAAGAGTTGTTGCGAGTCAAAGTTAAAACGTATTATTGAACGATGAAGCGTAGTTAATTCATCCGAATTTTTTGTAGTCCATTCACGGACGCGAACTCAGCAGCAGTTTCCAGCTGAAGCGTAAGAAGTGAATTTACTATAAAATTCAAATCAACATGAAAACTGGCAATTTATTTTGGTTTGGAATGGCTTGAACTTCAGAAATGCCTAGAATCGTCAGCTGTTCTACTTGCATAGATACAACCTAGACATTATTTCTTTCACTTACGCGAACATAAGTCTGTGTGTGTGTCCATCATCGTCTCTTTGCGTGAATTGTATCGAACGAAACACAGCATTTCGCTGGTGCCTGGTAAAACGATGAAAACTCCGATTCTGGGTTCATCGTGTAAAAGCTGGGGTTCGTACCGAAAACTACTCACATCGACTTCATTTGTGAATTTGAAAGGGTACGAAACATAGCATTTTTGAACATCTATCGTACAAACTCGACACAGATGCAGCAAAAATTCGTGCTTCAAAACGTTCTCAATTCGCAGCACTACACGTGGTCCTGATTGCAGCTACCTGCAGTCTGAATGGCCTGCCTGCCGGCACTGTCCTGACTGAGAGCATCTTTCGGTTTCCATTTGAATTCGCTTGGTGCCTCTACCGTCGCTCTCACTCTGTATGTGCTTTATAGTTCTGAGCGAATCGTTCTGCTTTTGTAGATTTTTCTTCGCGTTGGTAATATTAAACTAGTGCATGATAAATGTTGTTGTTTTACACGCATTTATCATTTATTTTTTTCTGGCCTCAGTCTCTGCATCTCAATATCTCGGTTAAATTAATTTAAAAATTAAATTTGCAATTTTCTCAAAGAAGTTTGTCTTATTCTGCATATTTTTTATTCGTCTATGCTCATATTTTGCGTCTTAAGACTCCTTTCAATGGCGGACCCTTTACGGTTCTCTATCTCGGCCAGCATCAGCGTCTTCACATTGATTTTATCATTGTTTTTGTGTTTTCTTCTTGCTTGAACAATTGTTTATGTCTCATTACCTCTAGTTTGGTCATGTGCAGCATGCATCTTTATTTAGTTAAGCCTTCATCTGTGATATAGTAATTTTATATCTTTGAATTTTTCCATCTTACCCCTTTTATCTCTGGTTTTATGTATTTGCTTTATAATCTTTGCCTTCGCCTACATTTCGCAAGGCATTTTCACATTTTCGTCGGCCTCGTAAAGACATTACTGATATAAACTTTGTGCGTGCACCATAATCACTCTCTCTCTAAGGCTTCTTCTGCCTTCACCCGGCTTGTTTTAATTTTTTCATTACTGTATACAATTTAACCAGTCGTTAATTTTCTCAGTGTTCTTTTATTCAAATCTCACCAGTATCGGGCAGCTCATTCATTAGTTTCGGTGTATTGGAAACGCTTCTGTCTAAATCTTGAAAAGGCGCATTATATCTTCGATGTTTCATTTTCATTTCTGCCAACATCTGCATCGCTCTGTGCTTGCTGCATTCTATCATTTTTGTTTTTTTACTCGGCTCGTTTCTATCTAGCTGTTTTCGCCCTTGCATTTTGAGAGTGTGAGTACATTTTGATGCCAATAGCTCTCAATAGAAATTTTTGACTTCAACTCGTTCTGCATCGCGCAGATCATAATTCACGGTAGTTGATTCCATTTATTTCTATGTCTCTCGTGCTCTAATTTTATTATTGATGCATCGCGCAGCTTTTCCTGAAAAATTCTGACATTAATCGGCAATCTCGCCCCGCATCAAGTTTTTTGCATTGGTTTACATTTCATAGAACATCGTATCAACTCCAAGCTCGTCTTGTATCTTCATCTACTTTCATCACTTGCACAAACAACACGACTATCGGGGGAACTCATCATAACATCCGAGTTTCGTTTGTTATTTCGGTTTTGAAGCCAAGTTCTTCGTTCCCTTATCGGTTCTTCAAAGCGCAGGGAACGTCGCAACAGAAGCGGACAACTGCTCTCCGTTACTCCACCTTCTTCCGCGTTCATTTTTCCTTCATTTCTGAAGCGGACAAACAATCCAGCGCTCTACCAAATGGACTAGCAGTGTCGAGAGCGTCCTCTGGCACGGCCCCTCACTGCTGTCGGCAGATGCAGCGCGACTTACGTTATAATTTCACATTTCTCAAATGGAATACTTGTGTTGAGGTATGGTTCTCTCCTCAAGCTCGCTGCAGTGATGTAGGTGTCCGAGCGTGCCATTCTGCTCAACTGCACCGACAGTTTGTTGAGACGAGCTGTGACGAGCTGCGTACAGCTGAGTGGCGTGATGCTGAGTAGTGTGATGCTGAGTGGTGTGATGCTGAGTAGTGTGATGCTGAGTGGCGTGATGCTGAGTGGTATGATACGGTACGACAAGTATCGCAGTGCTACTAGTGTGATGAGCATTATACTTCAAGTGACGTCAGGCTGACAAATGTATGGCTTTCTCTGTATGTCCCAATTTGTCTTCTGTTCACCTTTCAGTCTCGGTTTCAATAATTTTCGTTGCAAATAGATGCTCAAGCAGTCACTTCTCGCATCCCTAGGTGTGCGACAATTAAGTTCTCAATAAAAAGGCGTGGAATGTGAACGAATCTAAAACGTAAAAATATTCGACACTCTTAATTAATAAAAAAAAATCATGGGAATTCTAGATTGTGCAAATGAAGTTAAGTAGTCAGACGCACACCGAGGGAACAAATTAGACCACGAAACTCGTTTAATATTTCTGGCTAACTCTTTTTTCTAAATTTACCGTCACATGAACGCAAAGTTCAGCTCCTCATCGTAATTTTTCAAGTAGGAAACGCATCGTATTGCATATTTCCAATATTCAACACAAAGCACTGCATCATGTCATCACTATCTGCGACTTTCTTATATTTAACAGCAGAAGAAAGGTCTCAAATTGAGTGAGTATCAGAGCAACAGGTCATGACCAGATTTAGCCCGAGCGTATGATGTGAAACTGAGGCGGAAAGACAAGACCTATAGTTGATGCTATTACTTTGAACGTATTAAATATTTACGGCAGAGAATGCAACAGATCAGGCGGGCTCTAAACATATCCCTGCTCGCTCGCAGGCTACGTACAAACAAAGTCACGAAAAGCCATCGAAAAGACGGCACCAGTTGCTGCGCCTGGGTAGGATCAACGGAGAAATGAGCTAGACAACAGGGACATACGAGGCTGTGGTAGCTCCGGGGGAGCTCAGTGTTAATAATGTCTCATTCGATCGTTATTTCCTCAGGTGCATTTCTCATTCTTTTATCCGAGAAGCAGTAGAAGCCCCAACTAGAGTGGTGAGTCCAAAAAGGGAAAACGTGAAGCTGTTCAAGCTCTCGTGGCTTCACAAGCTGCATTCTTCGCAGAGTACGGAGTAAAACTACCGAAGACGAGAAAATTCTTTTTACCTTTCTGTTACATCAACAGCGACGGCAAAAAGTCGTACTTAATTTCTATTAACTTTGTCAGTCTTCTTCCGGCACAAGCTATATACAGTGCATTAGCTGAGGTACTGGGCTTACTGGAATGCGCGAATTCAGCGATGAATTTTATTTCTATGGTTTTTAGTTTTTGTTAAATGCGTTATTAGAGAAGAAAATATAGAACTTTACTGCGTTGGAAGGCGGCCTGTTGTGGCGGAAATAAGTCAAAGCAAAATTCTGTTTTTCATGAAGACTAACTTCTTTGTTTCCAGAATAAGTAGGCAAAAATAAGTTAAACTTGGAAAACTTCTAAAAAAGGAACGATGATCCCTTGAATTCGTTCGTGTCTGTACTCCAATAGCTTTTTGTTGAACAGAAAATAGAATGAAACTCTGAATTTTGAAGAAAATCGGCAATGTAACCGAGTGAATGCTATCTCCCGTCCTCATCGTGACGTAGAAAAATAGTGCAAGAATTTTATCATGAATGACGGATTACGCTTTCTCAAGTCTCCTAACAAACGATGTCTTTTCCGCCAACGAAATCGTTCAAGAGGCCAAAATGCTCCTAGTTTTTCGCCGGCTGCAACAACATTCATCGCATTTCTTGAAGTGGAACGAGCGTCAAAATAATTTGTTGAAGTTTTCGTAAAAAAGTTTCGGCCAAAAACACTCTATTTGAGGAGCCGTCTTGCAATCTTTGGCAGCGACCTCACGATTCGTAAACAGTATGTGAATTACGCCCCTCGTCCTGGCAATGAATGTGCGTGTCAGAAGAATTGCATAGAACTCACATCTAACAACTGCCACATCTTTTGGGGGATCGAGATATGGAAAGTTAAATGTGTCTCAGTCCCAGTTGAGTTGAACTGCTTTAATAAAAATATACATCTATCTGGGAGAGCTGGTCTACTCTATGTTCTGAACAGTTCTAAGGTAATTATAAGTTTTGTTTAATTGTTTTATACTTTGCATGCAATTCTAATTTAAATTTATTTTGTTGCATTACGAATTTCTCGTGTTGTTGTTAATTATTATTTTGATAATTTTGCTGTCGATAATGTTTATGGTTTTGACATTTTTTGAACTCACATAATCGAGAATTATGTTTCGGAGCCAGGCAGTAGATCGTGCCTAATCTCCGTATTTTAAATAGGAACGTACGCTATGGACCGAGACGGTTTTTCATCAACTGAAATTTTTTCTGTCGATCTGAAATGTTTGTAATGGACATTTCCAGCATTTGCAGTTGATGTTCGATTTAATAGAGAAAAGTTTCTCATCTGACTAAAAGACGTCCCGTATAGATCTAATCTCCTCGATCTTTGGAAAATCTTTGCCCTGGTCCGTCTGTTTTCTTTTGGGAAGTTTGTACACTACTGTGCTTTTTATTTTTTAAAAGTGATCAATTCAAGATTTTCAGACAACACTCCTCAAGGTCTTTTGCCCCATTCATTTCTCTGGCTAAGTTCCGCATTGACCTCTTCGGGTTTGGTCGGACCTTTTCATTGAAAGTTTAGGTGATCGTGAGAGTGTAGGAAGAAGTTCGAGGTCGACCATTCCGAGGCCAATCTTAGAAAATTTCCAATTCCTTAAATTAACGTAGGATACCATTAATTAAACATTTTTGCACCCGTAGCAGCTTAGCTACGTTTTCTGTCTTCTCCGCTTGAATTAGCTTAAAAATGGTTACACCAATACCATCTGTTTTCATGGGTATGCTTAATAACTGAAAGCTAACTCAACGAATACGAGTATTTCTTAACATATGTTTAAACTTTGTTTGACTGAAAAAAAAAATCCTTTTTGACTTTACTGTCGTTCATGAATTAGAACAGTACAGAAACTGTGTGTGAATAATGTAGATTTTTTCCCGTCAAGCGTCGGCAACCACTTCTTTACTGCTGGAAACTTCTTTTCTTTTATTTTATGTTGCCCACCTCTTATTTTCTCTTCTCTTCTGTTGGCCATCTCTTCTTTTTTTCCCTTCTTTTCTATTCGCGACCTCTTATTTTCTTTTATCTTCTGTTGAATATACAATCCTCTTCGACGGCTTTGGCGTTGGATGCATGTGAGCTTCACGAAGGTTCCAAGGGGAGCTTCGATATTGTAAATACGTTTTACAAAGAAATTTTGTTGAAAAGTTTCCTGAAAGTTAATGAATTATAGACAGAAGTTACATATCAAAGCTCTGCTACGAGAAGTGCTTAAGCTTACGCTGTAAACGTCCACGTTGGAGGAGTTTAAGCCTCCTTGAAAGTAGGAAAGGAAGGCAAAAAAATCCCAAATGAAAGGTACACAGTGAGAGGAAATAAAAGACAGATGAAAATACAAACAAAGAGCGCTCCAAGTTCTCTGCGGTTTGGTCAACATGGAAAAATAACTCCTAGCGAAAGAATTTCAATGATTCCATGTAAATTTTAAAAATGAATACGGTTACCAAAAGCAAAAATCATTGAGCCACAGGACACAATTTCCAGTTGGTGGGCAAACATTTGTATCAGACTACGCCCAGCAAAATGTACCGCATTACAATTTAGCATTTGCGTCGCACTATTGGAGATAACCACAACAAGAAACCACAATGGAAACAGCAAGTTTAAAAAAAACACCTGAAGATTTCGCGTTGCACTTCCTTCGGCGGAAACTTGTTGTTTACCTCAATTCTTGGGGTGACGCTTTCTCCAGATTCTAGTCCACGCTTCAGCAACGTCGTAATTTTGCTTGATTTGCGTTATTGTGTTTTTATCATGTTTCTTTACACCTCAGTAACGACAGCAATTGCATTTTATTACGAAAATGAATGTATCATTAATAACATAAATAATTTTCTATTTTGATTGATTTTGAGAAAAAAAGATTCCGTCTTCTTCATGCAGCGTAAATAAGAAACAAAAAAACATCATCATATGTCAAGAGAA
Source organism: Morinoia aosen (assembly GCA_030386875.1). Classification (NCBI taxonomy): domain Eukaryota; kingdom Metazoa; phylum Arthropoda; class Malacostraca; order Amphipoda; family Talitridae; genus Morinoia; species Morinoia aosen. Next base: position 57,065,003 of record CM059566.1, read on the forward strand.
AATAAAATTTGTTGTACGAACGAAGCGTAACATTTTGATGATGTTGTGAGATTCAGTTCACTTCAGGTGTGACGTACTCGTTTTCAATACTAAAGCTCACCTTAAAACGTTCATCAAGGGTTGAGCTTGCACCCAAATTTGTGCATCGCTTCAGAACTTCTAAATCGCCGTAAATTCTGCGCCACCGACACAAGTTCAAACCGAGAAAAATTCTTCAAAAACGTCGAGGGTTTGCGTCATCAATCTTGAGCGAAATCCCCAGGCCTGGCGCGGTAGTTCATGGGGAGGATTTTTGGGCTTTATAATTGAATATTTTTTGACATTTTCCCTTTAAAAGACCTCGTTGAGTCTCGCTCGGTTTAAGAGAGAGACGCAACTTAAGTGGAAATTTAACTTGCCCCAAAACTCTCGCCTAAAATTCTAAAACAAGACCGATTAAAAGCGTACCGAACTTTGGCGCAGCCACTGCGTAAACAGTCTCATCGTTTAAAAATGTAGCTTTATCTTCTTGTGGGTACGTTGTCCTACTTTATTTTTTTCTAATATTTTTACTTATTTTTTTAATGCATAATATCCATATAAGGGGGCTCTCATTAGAACTTCGTCATTTCAATTTCACTAACACGATGAAATTCAAATTATATGAGATCAATTTCATGATTTTCTGGTCTAGTTTTCAGTATTTTCATGGTGCATTTAAATATTTGCAATAGTTTTTTATTAGACTGATTTCAAAAGTAAGAGCTGAATAGTGTTTTTCTCATTTTAAAAGTTTTTAATTACGTAAAATTTACTAGTTCGACAATGGAGCCGAGCGTGTACAACAATTTCGTAAGAACACAGCGTAAAGCATTCTTAAAATAGTTCTAAAATTTTTATTGTATTCATACTGCGAAATTGTTGCATTATAGTTTTTGAATTAACTAATCTTGAATAAAAATTGATGGCAATTGAGTTACTGGGCTCAGTTGATGAAAATTGTACAAATTTTCCCCATTGTAATCTGTCCTTGATTACATAGTAGCAATGAAAAATTTCTAGCTCACTGATTTAACTCGGACGAGTACGCTTCGACTGCTTTGTTTTAAAATGAGGATTTAGTTCTGAGAGAGAGATATCATTAGAGTTTCTGCAGAATTAATATCACATTGAAAGCAGAACCTCGGAGCAAATAAAGCATAATGAAGCTTTTGTTCATAAATGTTTATCCTCCACAAGCCGGCTGTCCTTTTGATCGAAGGAAATGCCAAAGCAAATGGTATTATTCAGATATGTGTGCGGAAGCACTGACTCACGCAAATAAGTTAGAATGTTGCTGAATATAGTGTGAGGTCTCTGGATTAATTGGAATACGCACTATGATGTTATTGATGTCGGCAACGCTACTGCAAATAAAATAACAACATTAAGAGGCGCTCACAACAAAGCCCACAAAGAACTAAAGAAGCAACTTCAGCCACTTCAATGTTGTTAAGAAATAAGGCAAGTCATAAAGACAAGGGCATAGATCCCCGTGGAAAATACATGTTTATGAATTGTCAAAAACGCAGAAGCTATGACTAGCACCGTGACAGCCAGCGTTTTGTATTCGAGATAGGAAGCGGGAAAATTGTGGTAAATTTTATTTCTACACCTCGACACTTTCAGGAACAACTAATGAGTAACGGCTGCTCTTTCAGGATGTATTTCTACCCCACGGAGGATTATTCTCAGAATTTACTCCTGTTGGAAGCAAAGAAATTAAAAAAATCGAAGAGGCGTCTGAAACTTTATGAAATTACGAGACGGTATGACACGTCATCTGTCTACAAATAGCATACAGTTAAAAGAACGAATGAGAAATGATAGCAGAAAGCTCAGACCAGACCGAGCGACAACAGTAGGATACAATAAAAACAAAAGACAATCGCAAATATTGACCATATGGGAAGAAACTCACGCAGAACAAAGAATTGCCTCAGTCGTAGGTCATAGGTTCAGGCGGCATCTAAGCCGTGATTTGTTGACCGCTGGCAGACAGGGTGTGAACCAGACTGAAAAGCCCCAAAACCTCAGCTTGATTCTTTTGGAGAAAATTAGTTAAACAAATACTCAGCTTATAACAACCCTGCAGGGTTCTGTTCTGTAAAGTTTCTTGATGCTGAGTGAACGTAATGATTGAATTTCATTTGAAAAAATAAAAAAATTCAACAATTTTGGTGAGAAAGTATGCCTTGTTGCGGAGGGCTAGAGAAAGTTTGGTTTGACTGGATCTAATTCTTGCCCTGCTCCATTTTTGCAGGATTTACTGGACTGGGTTTGTCTTTGTACGTAATGATGTTTGACTCTAATTGACCAGAGGGCTCATCGCGTCCTTTTCAATTTGTTCAACTATCGTTGCTGTATTCGAATCTAAACTTAGTTTATGGATTTTTTAAATAAAATTAAGCAACAAGATTTTTGTCATTAATGCTTGTTTTTAGAAATTTAAAAATGTTCCAGTAAATTTTTCGTATCGGCAGTAGACCTGATAATTTTTAATTGTTCTAATATTTCTTATGTTCCCAGAATTTGTGCAAGATGAAATCTGATTACTTCTCAGTCTCGCGACGCTTTTGTTATAAATTCCTGCTCCAATTGATGCACTTGTTCGTCAAGTTAGTTGCAGTAAAAATAAAAAATTCCTAAAGTTAGACGTACCGTTTTTATTCGACAGTTAACTTTCCGAATTAATGACTGATTGCATTAAACATTATCTCTAGGCTTTTACTCGTAGCGTAATCAGCCTCTCTGTGAATGCTGAACACGTGTCAGTAAGTTGATAAAATAGTAACAGCTCTGCATTTCCAACTCGAATGCAGTGTTAACCATTAGGGAATCGGGATTAGAACTCAAAGCCCGTAGAGTGATTGAGCTAATTAATCCTTCTGCTCATTACCTCCAACATCCATCGTGATGGACATGATTCCGCTTGTTAACTGAGGAGCACTAACAAGTGAGATTAAAATAATAATTTGCTTTTTATCTCTCTAGCTCTATGTGCAGTTTAATATGAAAGGCAGGTCCTTAAAATATACATTTACGTTTTTCTCGCTGGTCGTTGTGCAATATTCCACCAATTAGTAAATGAAATACTCGTACTGAGTGCCGTAGAGTTTGTAGAATTTTTCAAAAATTCCACTGAACGATTTATGCCTTCCAATTCATTTTCAACATCCGTAAATGGTTGAAAATGGCCATATAAATTTTCAAGGATTGTTTTGAACGGGAAAGGTTGGTACACAGAAGAATTTTATTTTATTTTTGCTATGTTCCTTTTATTTATCAGAAAGTATTATTATTCGCTTCAAATCTACTCAAACATGGTATGACATTCAAAAATATTCTCCCTCTAATACCGGGACTTTGCAGTAACCTTTCCGTAGTCTTGACTTAGAATTGACATTAAATGGTGGGACGTTTTCAACAGAACCGGTGGATTCAAAGAACCTACAACGAATTTGTTAATTTTCAGGAAGTATTATTTTTTTTAAACCTGACTTGAGTAACCAAATGTTATGAAAACATTGACGATTAAATTTTTCATACATGAAGCAAATTAGACATTTAGAGTACTATGAAACAGCTCATTGGTTATTATTGTTAAAGTAAATCTTATCAAACAAAAAAATACGAAGTTCAAATTTCAAAAAATTTTACCAGTTCAGCGGCTGGGGTTTGAATTGGGATTTGAAAATATTGTAAATCGCTAGGTCGCCTACTTTATAATAAAATTTCCACGTGTTTGCTGACTAGAGTAAAAATTCAGATGATTTAAGATTAGCTTCGTTTCATTTTAACACTCCGGTGATATTTTTTCTATAAAATACTTCTTGAATTTCGTGCTCTTTGTTGACGCATGGAACTCAAAAACGAAAGCATCGTATTTATAAAGATTAATTTCATAATCGGACACCTGCACTAAATAAAAGTCTCGTTAATGTGCTAGAAATTTATGCAGCTTCACGCACATTTTGTTAACAGTGCAAGTGAGCACTTGCGGTAAGCCAAGAAGTCGAGCAGTAGCACATGCATGGCTTGAATGAGGCATAGCAAGCTGTGCACATTCAAGTCCAATTCTGGCAAGCCAACCCTTGAATTTCGCCTCGTTACAAGTAATTTGTACGCTGGAAATTACTTAGCAACAAATAATTCATCGGTTGCTATTTGCCTTGTTGGAATAATCGGCACTGCATGGAGGCTACCTTGGGTGGTTGAATAAGTGGCAAACGCCGACGCAAAATGTTTGGGACAGGTAGTGTTGGGATGAATTTGAAATAACCTTACAAGTAAATTCCAAACGATACACTGCCTGCATGTGATGATACTGTAACGGTAAGGAGCTTTATATCAGGCATGAAGAAGAGAAAATCAATTTTTAAGCATGCAGCGTCCATGAAAAATATAAAATATCAGCGCTCGATGTACACTGCATGTCAAAGAATAAAAATGAAGCGCCACACGTTCTCGTTAACTTTATAATCTTTTTCTGGCGAAGGAGCTCGAGAAATGTTTAGGTTCTCTCTAGTAATCAAGAAGTTTTTCTTGGCACTTATTTTATCAATGACAGATAAATAACGAGGCAGATAAAAGTTCAGTTCATGATGTAGCTGCAATGCGCTTTCTTTGTAGAAATACTTTTTTTTGCAGGTAACAAACTGCTACAAAATCCCGTGCGCTCAGCTTTGACGCAAGATTTTATTCCGACTTTACAGAAGAGAGGAAATTTACATGAGCTTGAATTTAAATTCTGATTTAGTGTGGTCATCTGTGCAATTTTATTTAGGCTAGCATCTGTGGAGCTCTCACCTCGAGTTGACATCTGAAATATGCAACTCTATATGAAATCTTGAACTTCACTTTTTCACCGTTTGTTGTTGAAGAATGGAACTTTTATGAGCGACACTGAGAGAACAATGGCTCAGAATTTCAAGATAGTCAGTTCTGAGTCCTTTAAGGTTTCATTTAGCCAAGTTGTTTTTATATCTGTGCGGCTAAATAAACATGGTACAAAAAGCTAACATCTAAGTCATAGTCAGAGTTCATTGTTTCTATGTAGGTGGCAGATGATTCTATATAACTCATAAAAGTAAACCTTATGAGTTAAACCTTATGGATTAAACCTTAAAAGTAAACTGTAAATTGAATAGTTCACCTTTAAATTGAATTTAGTCTCGTGGCCCCGATTTCAACGTAACTGATAGCGATCCCGCCCTAAAATTACGAGAGCCATAAGTCTGAGCCGCAATAGCTGCAAGAATTTCATAAGGTAATAATTAATCCGAGTACACTCAGCTCGAAATCCGCTTCAAAAGACTCAGAACAATTATTTATTTGTCAGCGTAATTAAATTCTAATTCATTAGTGCAAAATGCAAGGAATAATGTTTTGCATATTGCTATACTTAACTCAATGCTAGCATCATAGAACTTGAAGCACTCACGTATTTTTCAGAGTAATATAATAAAAAAGTTTGCCAGGGAAGCGTTCAGTTCAATGCTCTTGCAGATCTGGGTGATCTCATGCGATGCTTGGATTAGCAGTCACTCAGTTCAAAGTACATCTCGCAGAACACAAAGTTCACATCGCTTCACTACCCACACGGCAAGAAAAACACGCATAATGGCGCCTCACGTTAGGGCATCAAACCTCATTTGAGAAATAATGCGTAAAACAAAGGTGAAAAATTCGCAGGCATGCATGAGCGGGAAAAAAGTGGCAGCTTTTCTGCAGGGTAAACAAAGTGAGCTATTTTAAGCCGCACGTGCTGCAGCCACAGATCAGTTCAGTGAGACGAGCTGGGGCTGAGGTGTTGCTGTGTGAGACGCATTGCGCTTCTACTGAGGGTCTGCTGATGTGACCGTAGTTTGTCCGGTGGAGGGAGGAATGTGATTGTGGTGACAACTTTTATAGCATAACACGGTTGTAACATTTTGGAGGATGGTGTGCGTGTAGAGGCAATGTAGCTGGGAGAGTTTACATACGGGGTAATTGGCAAGGATGGTCTAGGTATGGGGAAGTTTAAAAAGGATAATCTAAATTTTAGGAAAATTTACGAAAGATGTTTTAGGTGACAAGGTAATTTATAGAGGTTAGTCTACGTGCACGATATTTAGAGAGGATTACAAACGTGTTTGAGAGGTTTATAAAGACTGATTTAAACATGGAGGATATTTATAGAGGGGGATCTATATGCTATAAAAATTTACAGCGGCGAGTTTACACATGCTTCTAATTTCTTGTGATAAACTATAATCTACCATATCTTGTAGAGAACAATTGATCTGTTACGTGTTTTGAAATCACGCTCACAGAGTTTACATAAATTGCTTATTATAGACTATAGAGAATACTTGATCTGTTTTAAAATATTTAAAAGCTACCCAGAATCAGAGGGAATGTTATTTCACAGCAGTCTTAACTAATTTTTGAAGAGACTCTTCCTTAATTTTTTTAAATTCTTAAATCCCGTTCTTGGAGTGTCTTCAATACAAATATGTACGGTAGCAGGGTCTAGCGAAAGCTTTCATAGGGTTAAAATTTCTTGTGAAGCATGATCTTTATTAATCATACGTCGTAGTATGTGACTGAATGCTGAAGAAAATCTAAAAATACAAGTATAAGAAATCCACCTAAGCCCTAATAATAATAGTGCAAGCGTAAAATAACATTCAACACAACCGATTCTTACTATTTATCTGGTTCCGATAATGGAAGCATCTATGCATTTCAGGTCAGAACGTAGTGTTTATCCTGATGGAATGTGGATTTGAGCAGCAAGGCCGCAACACGAGGCATCTAATGAGGCGACATGCTCCTCATTACCCCGCGTTCTCTTGGATGGTCTTCCTTCGACGCGTTAACTGCTTAGTGTTGGCGTGACTGCAAACAGTCTATTCGGTGGATGGTTATTAGGTGTTATAAAGAACATTCATGACTTTTGAACACATTAGTCTAAAACTTATCCATTGCTGAGGCATTTAAGCCAATAACGTGCTATGAAAGTAAGAGGAGAATTAGTCCAAGTATAAAAAATGTTGTGAAAATAACCCGAGTACAGCTAGTGATTACCTCATTATTGGCTAATGATGAGTGATGTGCACACCTCATCAGCAACTGATTATGACCCCATCAGCAACTGACACTGACTTTAGTTGCAGCTGACACTCGTGCGGCCAAGCTGTGCTCAGTCAACCTGACAGCTTCACTAATGCAGACTGAATGTTTCAGTTTCAGATTGAGTGCGTACTCCATCTAACTCATTGCTTTTTTGCGTCTCTTTTTTATTGACATTTTTCTTGTAGATTTACTTTTCTAAATGAAAAGGAATTTACTCTGCAGTTAATGTAATTAAATATTATAGTAACGGATAGCGGACATTTTTGATATCTGAAATAAATGATTTCGCTGTTACGAAATATTCCCTTGAGATAACAATGTATTTGATGTTTATCGTGAGCTTAAAAAATAATCAGAAATACAACAACACTTTCTGATGACCAATTTTGTTGTTTATCTTTTACGTATCACTTTTCATCAGAAGTTTCGCAATTCAAGCCCAGCACAATTTTATTTAGATTTAATTTTTTCTAAGTTTATGCCCCATTTGGTTTTGATTATTGACATTCTCATTACACCGCAGAGGTAGTTGTCTGCTCGGATAAAAATTTGTTGAAAAATATTTCGACTGTCAGTATCGAAGTCACAAGTTATGACCAGCAGTATCGAAGTCACAAGTTATGACCAGCAGTATCGAAGTCACAAGTTATGACCAGCAGTATCGAAGTCACAAGGTCTGACCAGCGGTATCGAAATCACAAGTTATGACCAGCAGTATCAAAGTCACAAGTTCTGACCAGCAGTATCAAAGTCACAAGTTATGACCAGCAGTATCGAAGTCACAAGTTATGACCAGCAGTATCTAAGTCACAAGTTATAACCAGCAGTATCGATGTCACAAGTTCTGACCAGCAGTATCGAAGTCACAAGTTATGACCAGCAGTATCTAAGTCACAAGTTATGACCAGCAGTATCGAAGTCACCAATTATGACCAGCAGTATCTAAGTCACAAGTTATGACCAGCAGTATCGATGTCACAAGTTCTGACCAGCAGTATCGAAGTCACAAGGTCTGACCAGCAGTATCGAAGTCACAAGTTATGACCAGCAGTATCTAAGTCACAAGTTATGACCAGCAGTTTCGAAGCCACAAGTTCTGACCAGCAGTATCGAAGTCACAAGTTCTTACCAGCAGTATCGATGTCACAAGTTATGACCAGCAGTATCGAAGTCACAAGGTCTGACCAGCAGTTTCGAAGTCACATGACCAAAACTATCCTCCAGTAACGGATAACTTTGCATTCCTCCTCACTTATATGACAGGTTCTCATCGAGACGACACGTTTTCGAAATTTTTCGTATAGCATAAGCTTGTAAATCTATTCTTTGGAGCTTTCATGCATTCATTTTTAGTTTAAAGCTCAAGTGTTGCCAAATGAAACTGAGCAGAAGTTTCTCGTGAATTTAGAACCATAAAGAATCACTCAAAGTGCCAATCATAATAGAGCCATAGCACCATAATGTGCAGTCAATAAAAATATTGATGCAAATAACACCTGCCGCAGTATTAGAACTGCACAACTAAGCAAAGTATTTTATACAGAAAAAATACAAACTACTTGATTTAGAAATGTTTTACGCAGATTTTCATTTTTATTTATAAGAAAGAATAAATTTCAGAATTGTCAGTAATAAATTTCAAACTTTTAAAGGAGCAAATGAGGTCACGCAGTATTCCTTCTTTTTCCATTTTTGTCTTGAGGAAGAGACGGTCCTGAAAACCTTCCGACTGTGAACGCTCAACTCCATGAATGCTTCACAGGTTTGTTCAGCTTGCAGCCATCAGTTGCTCTAAGCCAGCGATTCTTAACCTGTGGGGAATTCCCCCCCTGGGGGGGAACGACGGAGTTGCCAGGCGAAGAATTTCGTGCATTTGTTTCCACCCTAAAAAAATCGATAGTATTTCAAAATATAAAACGTTCCATCCAAATGTTGACTTACCATACAAATCACAACCATTTACAAACTTTTTCAACAACAAAAACAATCATAATGAGGTGTAGTAAAAGTGGCAACACTATTGGGTTAGGAATGTCACAGATAAGTAAAAGGAAGATGGCTTGGGGGGGTTGGGGGGGAATGCTCCATTCCCCACTGATGTTGTGGTGGGGAATGAAGAGTTGGGTCACTAAATAAGAAATTGGGAATTGGAGAAAAAGGTTAAGCGACACGCACGACACGACCTCATGACGGTTCGCTGGTCTCTGTGTGGCCAGTGCGGCCCTCGTTGTAGTCAAAGAGGCGGGGCACAATGGTTGTAGTCAAATGAATTATGTAAATTGAATAAAAAATTCGAATCGAATGCAGCATAATACAGAGACCAAAAGTCACCTTAAATATGAATCGAATACTGCATAATACAAAAACTAAAACTGACCCGAAATCTGAATCAAATTCTACATAATATTCTGACCGAAACTGACCTCAAATCTAAAAATCGAATACAGCATAACGTACAGACCAAAACTAACCTCAAATTCGAATCGAATTCTGCCTGAGAAAGAGGCTGAAACGCCTCTTCTTCATGCAGCATTTCTTCACGCCTGTTCAAGTACTATACTCATGTCCGTACATGCCAAAGCCAAGCGCTTATACCGACCGTGACTCATCTAACATGGTTGTTGAAAACAGACTTGCACCTAATTGAATAAATTGCGTCATAACTTCAACAAAATTACCCATGATGCTATCGTTTTCAAAGTGATTGATCATTAACATAATTTTTACGAATACAGAAATACTGCAGAGTGAAGACAAAGTAAATCTGACGAACATATGAATTACGAATATCCGGTGAGTTTCTCAGTGTCTGCAACACATTTTCTACATCTTTGTACGGTTCTATGAGTCAACTTTGTTGCATCTTATACAATGTGCAATGAATTTTACAACATTAGTAGTAGGCCCTACCTTTTCTCATCTGAAATGCGTACCATAGTAAAACAAAGATTCCACCGTGATTCAAATCCCCACAGCGTGAATAATTTCTACCAGAGTTTCCATAACACCCGCAACGTAGCAGCTGGTTCGCCAAACGATGGCGAAGGGCTTAACTTCTCTTCAGCAGCACAATACGTGTACCAAAATTCCAGAGAAAAACTAGACGGCAAAATATTTCATCGATGCTCTCCCCTCATTGCGCCTTTTTTTTTGGTTTGCTTTGGTGAAAGAGTCGAAACTGTTCCCCTAAGGAGTTTATTGGCAAATAGAAGAGAGGGGATGTATTCCGCCTGTTTATCTTTGTATTTAAAGAGAGGGTTCGCAGTGCCGCTTTTGTTTGAGGGGCTAGTTGTCTGTGGTGATGAGTGTCTATGTTAATTACTGCCTTAAGTCTACACAGCCAGGGGGAGTTGCTGCATTCTTGGCCATCTTGTTCCAAGGTCAACATTACAGTTTTAAGTGTCTTCTTTGTTGCGTCTTGTTCAACAACTAACTTGGCAGTGTATTGTGTCTTCTATATTGCATCTTTTTCTATGGTGAATTTCAAGGTGTATTGTTTCTTCTTTTTTGTATTTAAAAAGAATATTTTATCTGCAGTGTTGAAGATAGCATCATGTCACCAAACCATTATTACTTTAAGCAACATGGGGAGGGATATTTCATAAAAATGGACGAGTGCAACTGATTTTCTGAGGTGGTTTTTGCAAGACTCTAAATTTTTTGCATACATGAACCTTTATTTTGCTTTAAACAATTGCTAATTAGCTTCTGACTGTTACGAGTATCAAAAAATGCACTACGAAATAAGCTTTATTTTAAACTTGAATAAACCTCTGGCAAAGCTATTAAAAGGCAAACTCTTTCACTTTTGGCTTCATTTTCCTAGTCTATTTGAAGTAAAATAAATTTTATACTTACAACAGAATAATTATCTATTTTTTTATGAACAAAATAATGATGTTCAATTCTGGAGATAAGCTTGCTTATAAACCATTTGTAAGAAACGTCTTTTTATGTTAAAGTTCTTAGTAGTTAAACGCAAATAAAATCGCAGTAGACCATGAGCATTAGTTGAAACAAAAGTACAAACCCAACACTTATAATGAAGCATTTCAGAAAGGTACATAATATCATCTACAAACACATTTAAAAATTTGAATTCAGGTTTCAATGCCCATTAATTAAACATGGGGGCTTTTTTATCACTTATGTTTAGAGAAGCTCTTCATTATTTTACTGATTTCTTTGTAGGTTGTGAAGTACATTCGAGAATATTTTTAAAGGTGTTTTGGCAGTTTGTGCTACTGTTTGTTAATGCCGCATGATTTCCTGATGATGGGGATTCACTGTTGATGACAACTGCCATAAAATTTATCGATGTTGGATAAGCCAGTCATTTCAGAAGACAACTTAATTTTATGCCTTCCTGGTTTTCTCGAAGGTGCTTGTCTGATCACACTTTAATGACGTGCTGTCGATGAGCCTCTAAGCACTTCCTGAATAAAGCCGCTCACTTCAATGTGCACCGCAGAGCATCCAAGCCTCGGTCTAGTGCTTGAGACGATGCTGCCTAACAGAGCAGCGGATTGTGCGAGCACCATACACAGAGATATCAGGCGCTGCGCTCAGTGGCTTGCTCAATTTCCGTCTCAGCGGAGACTCAAAAACATCCTTAACTACGAGAAATAATTTTAAAGATTTTGGAGAAATAATGGTTAGTTATTAACAAGATATAATGGTAAGTTATTAACGAGAAATTATTTTTATTATTCGCGAATTTATTTTTTATTTTTCGGCGAAATAATTTTTTCAAGCATTTTGGAGAAATAATGGTAAATTATTAACGAGGAATAATTGTGATCATTGGCAAAAAATGAGTTTTTTTTGGCGATATAACTTTTATTATCTACAAGAAGTGATTTTTAATTATACATAGAAATAATGTTTGTATTATTTTCGAAATAATTTATTGTTATTTCTCGTTAGCGGATGATATGCGAATGCACAGAATGTTTTGTTCTAGTGTCAGATTTTCGTGGTGCATCCAAAGGAGTAAAGTGCTTGCCATAGTTTTCCTGGTGTTTTTTTCACTGATAACCTTTGAACTGCTGAACGAACCCAAGATTTACGATGAATCAGTAACCCTTCCAACTATCCTCAATTTCAGTAATTGCTTATATTAGGTATCAGATTGGGTTGTATGACTTGACATAGCTTTAAAATGAACGTTATGGTAGGAAAAATAGCTATAAAAGACATTTCTGTCTTTTAACCTTAGAGGTCGAAACGTTTGTTTTTACCAGAAATGTCTTTTAGAGCGATTGCCTTTGATACAACCTTCATTTCAAAGCTTGTGTTAAATAATGCATCAGGTTTCTTGCTCGTCGAACTCCGAGAAAAGTAAAGTTGATGAAAGTAGGAAGTGGCAGAGAAGGGAAATAATAAGAAGGGAGCGAGACGCAGGCTTCACATGTTTATAGCAGATAATTTACGCTCGTTTCGAGCCAGGTTTCAAATTCCGAAGGAAAGAAGACACGGCGTCACATGAGAATTCTTCTAAATAATTTTCTTTTCCTCAGAGAATAATGTTTTCTAGAGTATTCCTGAAGAACCATAAAAAGAACTTATTTAACACTGAACTTCTCTCTCTAGACAAGAAAAAGATGCTGTAACTTAGCATCTCTTCATGAAATTTCGAAAACTATTCCTTTCAATTTGTAGTAAATTCTTTTCAGTTTTTCGTCGAAGTACAGGTTTCCAAAACGGAGCTGCAAGTAGCACGGCATGATAGTTACTTTCAAATAAAATACCAGAGTTTGCTCAGCTGAATTAAAATCTCTTTTAGTATGAATAAATTCTTAGATATTTTTGATACTCAGATACCTGATTCTTAAATATTTCTTTGATTCTTAGATGTTTCTTTGATTCTTAGATATTTCTTTCGTCACAGCGGTTTTTCACGCACTTTAACGATACACAATAACGCTCTGCAGCCCGTCAAAACAACGCACTGCCACGCTATTACGTGAATCAAAGGAGCATCTCTGGAGAGATGGAAATAAATTTGTGCTGTTAATTTCGGTGATAGTAAGCAATACGCAGAAAACAATACAAACAGCGTTTAGATTAAACCTGCACAGCTGATATTTCTGCGAGGCATGAAAGCGAGGTGGACTGAGTGCGGAGTGCTGCGAATTCGCATCCATATCTGACGAGCGAACGTCGTAGGAGCATGGTAATCAGTGGCGAGTCATTTATTTTAATCATGCTGTTGTAATCACTGTGTGGTATCTTGCTTAGGTACGCCTGATGATGATGAGAGTGTGGTCATGAGACTGAGAGAGCTCTTACTATCTTACTATTGCCTTGCACGATAATCACACCGCAGTCATGCCTCATACTCACACCGCAGTCATGCCTCATACTCACACCGCAGTCATGTCCCATACTCACACCGTAGTCATGCATCATACTCACACCGCAGTCATGTCCCATACTCACACCGCAGTCATGCCCCATACTCACACCGCAGTCATGCCCCATACTCACACCGCAATCATGCCCAATACTCACACCGCAGTCATGCCCCATACTCACACCGCAGTCATGTCCCATACTCACACTGCAGTCATGCACCATACTCACACCGCAGTCATGTCCCATACTCACACCGCAGTCATGCCCCATACTCACACCGCAGTCATGCCCCCATACTCACACCGCAGTCATGCCCCATACTCACACCGCAGTCATGCCCCATACTCACACCGCAGTCATGCCCCATACTCACACCGCAATCATGCCCAATACTCACACCGCAGTCATGCCCCATACTCACACCGCAGTCATGTTCCATACTCACACCGCAGTCATGCCCCATACTCACACCGCAGTCATGCCCCGTACTCACACCACAGGCATCACACACAAGTCTGTTCTCTGTTTACCTTCATGCCACCCACCCAGACAGCTTCATTGTCGATTTATGCCGATTTGTTTATGGATGAGACGGTGGTCCTGGTAAATTTCTGTTCTTCAGTCTTTTCTTGCAAGTCAAATAGGCTCTGCTTATTTTTGTAATGTTTTTCTACCATCAATTTTTTCGTCACGCAGTTGTTTGCTTTACGTCAGTGCGACGCCATTCGTGGGTGCGTGCCTATGTTTATTGCCGCTGGTTTTAGTGGAGATTTTTCTGCCTTCTAATATATTTTTCAAATTCAAGGGTCGACGACTCTTGCTTGCATGCAACGCAATGTTGGTGCATCATTTCAATACGTGTGTCCATCAAATGAGTGCGAAGGAAAGAAGGAGAAATTGTTATTTTAAGTTAATCACGAGTTCCTTATAGTTTGCTTTCATTTTCTCAAGTCAGGCTTCTGTTTTAGGAAATTCGGTTAATTTATAGTACAATTTTTTCATCATGGTTTTGATTTTCCAATAAAAGCAGCTGCTATAACATTTCTGCAAAAATGATCATCGTTGATTTCTACGTAGAATGTTAGCTAAAATTTATCTTATCTGATACGATGGTCTACTTTTTTCGCTGTGTTTTATAGAGTTTCATAGAATTTTTTTCCCTGATTGGCGAGAGACTTTGATGCTTGGTTCGTACAGTCAGATACTTGAAGTTTATTAAGACAGTCATGGGCCTTCTTCCAGAAATCAAACTGGGAAGAAAAAACTACCATGCAATGCCATGAGTCTTCAATGGCCTACGTTTTATAACGGCCACCAGTTCCACCATCAGAGCCTGGAAAGTACTTATAATAGCTCCAGTAAGAATCGTTTATATTTAGCCCTAACGATATTTTAGTGCTGAAATAAATACGGGAAAGGAATAAATACTCAACGGCGAATAGTTTTTCATTCTCTACCATTGAACTGTCATTAATTGATGTTTGATGTTTTGGTTTCCTTTCACTTTGAAGTGTAATGGATATGTTTTTAGTATTCTTATACTTGTTATTCACCATGTATGCAATTTCTTTGGTTTTACGTTTTAGTTAGCGAATGGTATGTTTGTTCTTTCATGCTAACCAAGTTTCCTCGTTTACAACGGATTGACGTTTTCTTGAACGAAGGTTTTGTAGGTATTTTGCGCGCCATGTTTGAAAAATTTAAACAAACGTCGCTGTTCCTCGCCTCAGTAAAGTATTTAGAAGTGAATAGAAAGTACATCTGTGCTGATTCCTACGTCCGAATAAGTCGCGAGAAGGATGTTAAAATCTGTGGGTTTCATAATGCGGTTTTTCATCAGTTACGTAGTTGCATTTACGTCATCAGGAAAATGTTGGGCGTTCTCAGATAATTTCATTTGTTGAAGAGGATACTTGATACGGTTCTGCGAATGACTATATATGATATATGAGGCCTTGGCAATAAATAACACGATTTGGAACTGGCCAAAATATTACCTGAAGGTGCTTATTGTTACCGGAAACAATCATAAGCTAAAAGCACATAATTGTTATGGTAAACACGCAGTGTAGGTAGTATAAGGTGCTTAGGGGGCTGAGTACAAATAGCATTGTTAAAACAGAGGAGAAAGATTCGAAAATTTAGACTCGGAATCGATAATGAACAATCGATGCCATTAACGGAATCATGTGAAGTTTTCGAGATAAATGACCTCTATTACTTGCTAAAATTCACGTTCGATTGGTTGGGATTGGGAGCAATTTTCTGCAGTCTTGATGGCCGTCGTGTTGGTTTTCGTTAATTTTTGGACGAAATAAATGGTGCGTCGTTTTTCTTAGCAGGATAATTTCTCACCGGCCGATGAGGAATCGTCCCAATTTTTCTCGCATTCTCAGCTTTTTTGGAAGATTTATTCTGAGCGTCGGTGCTGCAAAAACTTCTCATCGTACACCTGGACTGAAAAAATGAACCGGAGACGCTCACGACAATTAAGAAATGGATCACTGGAATCTTATAACGTAGTCAAATGTCATTCAACGATCATTCATTAATTGTCTAATGGAGCGCTAAATTGACGGAGATGAAGATGAGTGAAAGCACAAGATGACGAGCGTCGTTCGAAAAATCCATTAATTATACTTGTAATTACTTTTATTGATATAAAAGCTACATTCGAACTATTAATCATGAATGAAAGTCAACTCCAAAGTGAAGTAAAATGATTGGAGCTGTTAAAAAAGCTACGAAGGCAT
This sequence comes from Morinoia aosen, assembly GCA_030386875.1. Taxonomy (NCBI): domain Eukaryota; kingdom Metazoa; phylum Arthropoda; class Malacostraca; order Amphipoda; family Talitridae; genus Morinoia; species Morinoia aosen. The sequence goes on from CM059566.1 coordinate 57,081,250, forward strand.
TAGAAAAAAAATACTTCTGCTCAAGCATTCCTCGTCAGAGGAGCTGACGAATGCTGTCACTTTTGCTGCTAAGAGTGCGTTATAAAGTTCCTGATGTCGATAGTCCATTGAAATATACGCTTCTAATGCCTAACCTGAGAGCGTATATCATGTTTCTTTAAAAGACGTTTCCATTAATGAATAAAGTTCTATAATAGATAAAGTTGTCATTTTTGTCAGGGTAGGTACAATAGCTCTTTAACCCTTTCGAGTCGGCTTTCACGAAGCTGATTTAGACAAGTAAAAATGCATGCTTCAGCTCCATTAGCCATATGGAAGCGGATTAAGCAAAAAAAATGATTTATTTTATGTGTTACAAGAATTCTATCATTGGCACACTGGTGTCCCGGCAGATATGTTAGTTTATGCGTACTGGGATGATTATGTCCCAGTAGACAGTCAATAACAATAGGGTTCAATCAATTTTGAAAGTACATTTCCCATATAATATCCCAAGAATAATTTTTATCAATAGAAAAATATGTAAAAAAATCTGTAAAAAATCTAGAAATAATCTGTAAAAAACCTAGCAAAAATAACATCATCAGCTGCAGCGGATCAACTGGCTGCAAATAATAATGGAACACGTTTTTGGGTCATACACAGCCCTCTGGACTTTGAAATATCTGGTGGGACACATCTGTCCCAGCTGACTCGAAAGGGTTGATATACAGGGTGTTTCAAAAATACACGGCATAATTTCAGGTATGTATTTCCCACATGTAGACAATCAAAATAGTTCATTACAACATATGTCCGGAAATGCTTCATTTCCGAGTTATGGCCTTCACAACATTGAAATTCACCGGAACGTTTTTCTTTCCGCAGGTCGTTGCCGTCAAAGGACACATTAAGAGGGCACTCTGACAGATCATTCCTAGGCGAAGGTTAAATTCCGTGTTGTGTTTGGCGTTCGACTGTGTGTCATGTACACAAATCAGGAGCTGGCAGAGATGCACTTGATCTACGGTAAGGCAGACGGCAATGCTGCGCTGGCTCGTCGTTTGTACCAGGAGAGGTACCCACAGCGACAATGTCCAGATCGGAAGACATTTGTAAGTCTCCATCAGCGTCTGTGCGAGTATGGAAAATTTGACTCTCCTGGATTGGGAAGGGGACGACCAAGATCTACAACTCCAGAAGAACAGGAGGAGATTCTGGAGATTGTGAACAGAACTCCTTCTATCAGCACACGAAGGTTAGCGTTGCAAGTGAATGTTCCCCATACGACTGTCTGGAGACTGCTGAAAGAGTATCAATTGTATCCTTACCATTTGCAACGTGTACAGGCGCTGTCACCAGCAGATTACCCTGCACGAGTTAGGTACTGTCAGTGGTTCTTGCAGCAATGTGCTGCAAATCCGAACTTTCCTGCCTTAGTATTATTTACAGATGAAGCACAGTTCACACGAGATGGCATAACAAATCTCCACAATCAGCATGTATGGGCGTATGAAAACCCAAATGCAACTGTTGTATCTCATCACCAGGTGCGGTTCTCCCTCAACATGTGGGCCGGTATCATTGGTGATCGGTTAGTTGGACCCCATGTACTTGTAAACAGACTTACGGGGCAGGCGTACACAAACTTCCTGGAAAACATCATACCTGATGTTTATGACGACACTCCACTGATCGATCGTCAGCACGCTCACTTCTTGCATGACGGCGCTCCTGCACACTTCAGTCGTACGGCTCGCCGGTACTTGGATCGAAGATTTCCTGATCGATGGATAGGTAGAGGTGGCCCAATTGCTTGGCCTCCACGCTCACCTGATCTGAACCCTCTCGATTTCTACTTGTGGGGCCATTTAAAATCATTGGTTTATTCGTCTCCGGTGCCTGATTTGGAATCCCTTCGGAATCGAATTGTGGCACGCTCTGAGGACATACGCAACATTCCTGGAGTGTGGGATCGTGTTCGCAGGTCAATGAGACATCGATGTGAGGTCTGTATTCAAGCAGGAGGTGGTCATTTTGAACATCTTCTGTAATGGCAACGACCTGCGGAAAGAAAAACGTTCCGGTGAATTTCAATGTTGTGAAGGCCATAACTCGGAAATGAAGCATTTCCGGACATATGTTGTAATGAACTATTTTGATTGTCTACATGTGGGAAATACATACCTGAAATTATGCCGTGTATTTTTGAAACACCCTGTATATACATCTTGATTAGCAAGGATATTAGATACTGTAGATACAATGAATAATGCTTAGGTGTGGCTGAATTTTATCATATTCTGCAGCCAATGCAAAAACCAAGGTTAGTGAGGATTGCGCCTGAGACATTTGGGAAGGCTTAAAACAATTCGAAGTCATCTAAGACAATAACCGAGTCATATATTTGTGTATTGTTTAGGTTTCTTTGCACAGCCGCTCCACACGCCAACAATAAGTAAGAACGTGACATGGGTCTGTCACTCAAGGAAAACCAGTACGAGTTGATTCACAGATTGCTGACTTACTAGTTGAACTTCTTATAGAAAGTAAAGAGTATGTGTACGTCTCCGATTTGGATTGTACTATTCAGGGCATTCGCGTCCTGATTTCTGAGACGCCATTGAGAGGGTGGAATGAGAGCATTGCCTATGTTGAGTATGGATTTCTATGTAAGTCGTTTATTTATTTTGAAAAAAGTAGACCAAGGATCACAACAGATGACTTGTCCTGATGGCATCGGCGTCGGTGCTCCAAGGACGGCGTTCTTCCGGCTGAACGAAAGGAGTCTTCGAGGAGGCGGCGCGTGCGGTTAAAACGACATGACAAGTAGAACAGGCAGTGCTAACTTAAAATATATTTTGTATCAGAATGAAGTTTTTAGAAAGGTTCAGGAACCTATGAAGCAAGTTATGGTTACCGAGTAGAAAAATTGAAACAGTTACTTAAAATCTTTCTACAAAATAATTAATTCCTGCTCAAAGTGTATTGGTGACAAAATGAAGAAGCGATAATTCTGATTCACTTCCTCGTGATAAAATTGACTCCAAAACAATGCAGGTTGGGGCACAGGTTGATCTTCACATTCCGGTCCACAGCACACAGCGTAGCGTCTGCAGCTTTGCTCTTCTACGGTAGCCAAAATTCTTGAAATTCCTAGTAAAGTAGAAAATGCTCAAAATTTTTACTCTATGGGAGTCTCGTATGCTGAGGAATTTTACAACCAAATTTAACAACACAAAAGAACAAAATTGAAAATGAAAAAAGTCTTGATCAGGCAGCTCTGGCACGGTGGCTAAAATATTTCCGAGTTCACGGCACCAGCGTCGCGCGCTGAAATGAAAATTTCAGCTGCTCATCGAAAAAATGAAGTTTCATTTTACGCATAAAATGAACAAAAGGGACTTCTGAACGAAAAGATTATTTCTTTAGATGTTTTTAACGGAATAAATATGCATCCAGATTTTAAACTTGATACCACACGAGATATTGAAATGATGAATTTAATAAGGACGCGAGAAATAATCTTACATTTAGCCTATTTCAGTGATTCAGGCACAACGCTGAAATAATCGCTGAATTCCTTAAAACGGAAATCAAAATATCAATTACATTTATTTGTGTGAGGTGGGTGAATTAACTGAATATTTGAGGGTTTTTTTTGAGTTTCTTTCTAACCAGAAGAACAGGCAAGCCAATTAAGTTTCAATTGGCTATTCGACTTTACTCTTCAAGTTGCGTACCGAGGGATTGCAGCTCCGCGAACTGTGAAACAGGATGATTGATTGGCAGATTGGACGTCTCAGGCTATTTGCGGAAATTGCAAATCTTTTGAGTTTACTAGGAGGCGGTTGAAGGATCTCTTTTGATGCCGCGATAAATCGTTTGATACAAATTATTCGGTTTAATTTTGAAGATCTTTTTATTAGAAACATATATTTACAATTTCATTCCGGTGAATTATGGTTTTTCTAGAAAATGGTGTCGGGAAGGCAAATTGAGGTGAAATTAGAACCAGTATTTCAAGGCTAATGCGCTCTTTGCCAAGTAATCAGCACCTATTTCTTCATTTTAATGTTTAAATCTAACATGAAATGAACAGATTATCACAATAAATCATAGATTAATGAAAGGAAATAAATTTTACGCACTGCAATCTAACGGAATTTGATGCTAGCTCGAGGTCTTGATTTGATATATTTTTTTCTGTTATGTCATAATGTACACAAATTAAAAGTTTTTGGGAATAATTTCTTTCCTTGATCAATTGCTAGTCAAAGGCAGGAGTAACTGAGTTTAACAATGAAGGTTATGAAATTTATGGAAATTAAAAATAAAGGTTATGAAATTTATGGAAATTAACAATAAAGGTTATGAAATTTGTGGAAATTAACAATAAAGGTTATGAAATTTATGGAAATTAACAATAAAGGCTATGAAATTTATGGAAATTAATAACTACACGTAGTGGTAGATGTCACTAAATACCGAGGTGAAAGTTCCTGAACATGCTAGTAAAAGGAAATAAATTGCGTTAACAAATTAATTAATTACAGGAGTTAAAATAATACACATAGTCAGATTCAAAACTAATCAAATATAATTGAAAAAATAACAAATTTGCGACACAAGTGGCCGAACCTATACCCAAGCATTTCTCCTGTTCAACCCAGTTTGATGGTGCTGGTGATCCAAGTCTTGTTTGCCCTAACCTGCCCGGTCAAGCAATTCTGCCTCCACGCAGCCCATGGCCGAGGCCCACATTCCGCTTTCCCAGTAATTGGACTTGAACAAGCCACGTCCTTCTCCGAGCGTGAGCTCCTAGAGGCTATTTAGCCTTCCACATCCACTCTCTCGATTCAAACAATTAGAGTCTAGTGAATAAAATTGAAATGTATATTTGCTACTGCTATTTGAGCTCCACATGGACTGTTATGGCTACGGTATGGGCAGTCATGACATTGACATGGGCTGTTATGACGTTGACAATGGCTGGTATGATATCTATGTAATTTTATCAATAAAGGGTCTTAAAGTATTAAGACATTTTAAAAACTAATATTTTTTTTACGAATTTTAATGCAAATAAACTTTTTTTTTCTTGAATATGAAACTTGTTGTAAACGGTGAGCTCGGGTTGTTGTAACTAACATAACACCTTGGCCGGATATTAATTGGAGGACGGTAATATGCGAGGAGCCCGATTTAAAAACAAATTACATCGTCATACAGAACAGTTGGCAGCGTAAGTCTGCGTACAATAACGTTTCTGGCTGTGCTCTGAAACCACGTAAATTCTGTGAAAAGCTGGTCCTTTTAAAATAACGTAAATGAAGTTAGTGCGCAAGAAAATACTTTTGTCGTAACCGAAGGTGAGTAATTCAATTAAAAATTGGTAAAAATGGGGAATCTACTCGCGCCTGAATGGTGGTGACTCTACTAAAAAATTGAAAATGTGAACTGGACTATTTATTATCCTAGTTGAGAATTAGAAACTAAGCTGAAATTACTGAAAACGAACAGGAACCAGTCAAGAGATAGCATTTGCCAAACAAACCTTTAATTTGCTCTGAAATTATACTACATACTACTGAAAGATGAATAATAACATCGTGAGGTCACACAAATATCGAAAACCTTTGTCAGGAAACATTTCTTCCTTTGTGACATACTTGATTCAGTTCAAAAAAGTTGGCTAATTTTTCCTCAGATGGGCTCCGATTGGTGATTCATCCATTTATGCCTTTTATGCTTTGCAACCATTAACGCTATGCAATAATTTATGCCTTGCAATCATGCTGCTTATGCCCTGCAATCATGCTGTTCATGCCTTGCAATCATGCTGCTTTATAACCATTAATGCCTTGAAATCATCTATGCCTTGAATCCGTTTATGCCTTGCAAACAATTATGCATTACAACCATGTATACCTCACAACCATTTTTACCTCACAACCATTTTTACCTCGCAACCATTTATGTCTTGCAGCTACCATGCATTTCTCAATCCGTAGGCGAGGTAGAGCCTCACACGGCATCGCTGAGCGCTAAAAGCGCCGCTAAAAACGCGCTATTTTCGCTGAAATTTTCATTACTTTAGAACGCAGTTGTGCAGAGGCTGATGTACTGTGTGTAAGTGAGCACTTACGTATGTAAATGTGTTAAAGTTCAGTCATTGGTTACGGTACTAGTTTGTGGCGTTAATAAGATGCAACGTGGTTTGAAGCCTCACATGCATTTTAGGCTACAACGTATTCTTTTTATGAGCAAATGAAGCTCATTGTTTTGCTCTTCATCCGAGCCTTGATGCACTTTTCAGGTAGGAAATAAGGCCCTATATTTTCCCTTCATTATAGTCATTATTGTCTTTTTCACTGAGGAAATGATGCTCGATATTTTGCTCTTGATCAACGCACACTGTTGCCGCAGAAAGGAATAGCATCACCTTTGTCAAATTTTGCTCACATCATCTTAATAACCCCACCCAGCAGCACAGTGAAGTAGGAGACGGTGCAAAAATGCAAGATATATGTTTTTGATAGGAGCGCATTGCTTATTTGTTTTTTAGTTTATGATTCCCCTACTTTTAGTTTCGTGACCCAGAACCTCCGGCAATAATCTTCTCGTCATGACACGACCAGTTTTTTGTGAAAGGACTTGATAACTTTTTCCATGCCTTTGCCAATCAAACACTAATGCTCAAAACAGTTTTCTTCGAATCATTCCTCCAAATCATGATAAGCTATCTTTAGATTAATTTCTACCTGTTTACTTTCAACCTGTAGTCTTCAAAACTTGCGATCGCATAATTTACCTCCAAGCCACTTTGTTCATGCGGTCTTCAAAGCTGTTGTTTTGGCCAGTATTAAGAAGAATTGCTATACTTAAGGGTTTCCTACCGGATTAGCCCATTTTTTACCAAAATCCTAAAATATTATATTCCAAATAAAATTCGGTCGTTCACTTTTTCGGTCGTTTTCGGTCGTTTTACACTTTTCACCTTGCAAAACCTGTCCTATAGCCAGACACTGTGTGCTCTTCATGGTGAAATTTCCAAATTTAGAAATGCCAAATTGGATGATTTTGGCCGGAAAAAGACTACTCAGCCAACCCTGCTCTGGAGCGCACTAACCTGATTAGCAGAGCGGAACTAACGCTTTGCTCTGCTCTCGAGACCGCGAATATTCCCCACAGTAATTGCTTAAGTTGACCGGCCGCTTCTGCGCCGCTCGCGTCACCCTCTGTGGGTGCCCTGCTTTATTCCTCTTCTTTTGAAACAAAGGGCTCAGAGATGGACAAAAATTACACAAAATTACACAATTGTTATTGTAACAAAATAGGAAATAACGGCTGGTATGGAATGCAGTTTGTCTAGGAGAAAAAGTTAAACATCAACTTTTGTATACAAAAGTTATTGTAACAAAATGTGGTATGACGGCAGATGTGAGGTGCAGTTCATCAAACAAGAGAGTGTAACAGTTCGATTTTTGGTTAGCAATTTTTACCAATACCGATAGTAGTTTTCGCAGCTGTCGATAATCCGAAATCGAATAAGGTTTGCTTGAGAGAGGAAAATTCGAATAGATGTTAATTCAGGGTGATTTCTTTTCATGATCTCTTAGGGAGAATATTCGCGTCTGTTTATTGATGAATTCAAATTATGCCCTCGATACACTACTATTTTTAAGACCGACTGCAGGCCTTACACAAGCTGACTTGTAAATTTTCCCAAACTTTCCATGGGTTCCCTCATATTATTCTTGCAGCAGCAATTCCTCAATTAGTTAGTGCTTGAGATCATTGACTAAACTAACTTGAACATAATAATGTTCGATTTCGTTTTCTGAAGCTCCATATTAGTCGAGCGCTTAGCTTTACTAATTGAATTTCATAATATATTTTAGGGTTCGATTCTGTGAACTGAATTGATTTGTCCTGACATCCCCAGATTCCACTGACGTCTCCATTAAGACAAAGCGTGTTCGTTTCCATGAAATGGACTGCCTCGTGAACTGGAGGCGCCGGATCCGACTCAATGGGCCGCGGCATTGCCAGGGCACCTCAGGCTGTGTTCCGTCCCGTGCTGCAATCAAACTCGAGACGCTGTCCATCAGAGGCACGCTATATTGAACTGGGCATGTGTTGAGGGCAAGTAAACTGCGTTCTGCTAGCTTAAGTGTGGTTACGTTGGATTTATTATTTTCTGTTGAATAAGGTTTACCATACAATAACTTTGTTATTTAAACATAACTTTTATGTTTAGTTTTTTGTTTGAGAAGCATTTGGACAAGCTAGTAATGCCTAAATTGGTTTGAAGGGGAGTGATAAAATTTTTTCAGACTGTGTCAGAGGAGGTTAACTTTAACTAAATGCCATATTTTCTTATCAGAAAAACCTAACCATATATTTACTCCTGTCGAGAATCTGTTAAGAATAATCAATTTTGCGAATTAAAAACATGAGAATTTAGGGAAAATTTTAATCATGTGTAATAAATTCGAGTTTTTTTATCATGTGTAATGAATTTGTGTGTAACGAATGTTGTGCGCATTTATTGTTTGCTTGAACTAAAATTGTGAGTTTATAAAACGGTGGTCAGGCGCACTCCAATGATACGAGTGGCTTGCTCTAACATGAGTGTAGGCCTGAATGTTTACATTCAACATAGATTTATGTGGCAGGCACTCGAGCTGGGTAGTGTTGTGCTTGGTAAGCAAACCTCGAGAGGCGAACAAGGAGTGCGGTGTAGGGTTACCACAAAAGGCAAAGATTTGTTGACCATAGGCTGGCTAAGGGTAGGGGAGTAGAGGGTAGAGGCGTGAGAAAGCTTTCTCGCCAACGGACTTAGACTTCAAGAATTAAAACACAAAATAGGGGCGAAAAAGGCGTGTTCGGCTCACAGCGAATAGGGAGTGTGCAACCTCGGGAGGAGCCAATAGGACAAAGCCGTCGAAGGTTTGGAAGTGCAAGAGTGGTGCCATTGGTCATGATTAGAAAGAGGGTAGCCCAAAAGAACACTTTGACCAGCACGAAAAGACGAGAGTCAGTAAGAGTTCGCGAGCATCGCGATAAGGTCCGTCGTGGCTAGGCATCATTATACCTTAAGTGTTATACTCTGCGTCGTAAATAGGTGTTAAATTAAATGTCATACTTTGGAAAATAAGTGAGAAGCGAAACCTGTTGAGATATATTTTTCTCGAATCAACACATTAAAAGTTACATTTTTGCTTGCGCAGAGGGAAGAAGATCCCGTACTGGGGAGATTGCTTAAAGGAAAAGTTTTATAACGGCGTCAGGGCGGGTAAGGCTCGTGCTTTTGTTACGATAGATACCGCTGGAAACGATAGGTTCATACAACATGTAAGAGAATTGGAGCAGTTGAATTAAATGTGGAATATGTGCATATATATGTATAAAAAAAATTGCAGATTTTAAGTAATCGTCCAAATTTTTGTTGCCCTGCAGGAGGGTGGCTTTCCTTTCTCCTATTGATTGCAAGTACGACTTCTTCATAAGAACGTCCAAAGACAATTTATGCACTGTGTGAGAAACAGGGAATGAACTGAAGCTGCTCTGGGGTGACAGAACTTGTGATCCGAGGCTAAATGACAATCCATTGTGACGTTGGAGTGCGCCGACCCATCAGTTAGGCATTATTTCATTGTATGTGTTCCGTGTGTAATTTACTTGAGGGAATTGACCGGTCAATTAGGCAGAGTAGTATTTGTCAATATGAGTTACTTACAGTGCCAGTAAATTACGATTAATGCTTTGTACCAGGGTTCTCCATTATAAAAGATTCCTTAGCATTTTGACGGTGTTTAAAAACCCCATTGCGCCCGCACCACATCTCACCGAGGCAAAATAGCGCACTGAAACGCGCTGAGTAAGTGTGGGTCAGCTGGCGTCGGTGAGTACCTTTTCTTTTTAGTATATGTACTGTAATTGCCGATTATTATTCATTAATTTTGTGTAGTATATGTATCCTTTGGAGGTGTGCCATTCCTCAATTCCGAGAGCCGGATCTTCCTGTTAATGAAATGTTAACAAGGAGGTGAAGGGCCCATTTCTCGTGACACTCCTCATTAGTTGAAAAACGCATAAAATACTGAAAAGAAAGAGGAAAAGAAAGAAAAACGGTTTATTTCCAATAGAGATGGTACAAAAGTACCATCATTGGTTTTTAAAATATCTTAAAATTAATACACTTAGATGATACACACACACGAGTATTGAAAAACTCGTGTCACTAGTCAAAAGAAATGATTGAGGGCAATGAACTCCTAATCTAGCTTAATCTACATTTGATAATACATGTAATGATAGTTGTAGAGATAACACAATTTCGTGGACGATGCATTTTCATTGTGGGGTGAAAACACTTTTGACAGTTTACATGTACATGACATAAAACTTCGCAATTCTTGACGCCAGGAAATAATATATGAAATCGCTTGTTTCGGTCAATGTTCACAAGTGTCATTTTAAGGAAGCATGAAAAAAAAAGAAAAATATATATATATAAATATATATCCATATACACACATATGTACACATACGTATGCATGTGTGTGTATATCCATACACACACTCACACACACACACATATATACATATGTGTACATATAAGCATGAGGACCAAGAAGATTATAGGTTTTGTATTTCTGATTCGACAATTTTAACATAACGGTCATTAGTTAACAAGCATTTTATTCTGAGAGCAAGTTTTTTTGCAAACATCCAACCGCCAGGCCAGAGTCGGTAAATTTAAAATTTATTGGGCATGAATGTGCACGATTTAAAGTAAATGCTTTCATTTGATACGTGTGAACAGTTCTGTCATAGCGATAAGTTATCGTAAATCAATTTCAAATTTTGTAAATAGAATTTGGGAGCCTGCTGCGCTACGCAAATATTTGGGTTTTCTGCTACAGCGAAAAAAACGTATAAAATTCCGTGGCTGAAATTGAATCAATAAAGCGGAGGAAATTAAATTTATTCTTGGGCGGCATGCAGCGCGAAACCTGGAAAAATTGTCATACCTGAACTGCCTGCAGATTGAAGCAATAATTTCACAGATGCTGCACGCAATGTCCCTAAGTTTTGAAATATCTATGAAAATGGTTTTGTTCTACTGATAAACTCAGGGGTGGAACAATAAGTGGTGGAAAATGCTGATTCTGTGAGCGGGAGATTCTGATTCTAAGTTGCAGATACAAGATCAATGACTATGCTCGCTGAAAACAATTTATTACAGACGATTTTTCGGGCAATAATCCTTGAACATGAAGTTGCGTACGTTTCTCAGCATCATCTGAGACCGAGGAACCGATGATTATCAAATGGGCTTTCTCAATTTCCATACAATTTTTTTTCTCGATTTGATTGGTCGTCCACCAAATAGGGCCCGGCTGTGTACTCACCAACGAAGTCATTCTTATGCTAAAGTCAGCCTGAAAAATATTCGTGAAAAGAAAGTTGTTGAATTTTTTATTTCACGCGTCTCATTTGAATAAAGAAAATGCATCTGAAATATTTTGCCTTTTCTCGATCCGAGCGAATTTCAAACTTCAAAAATTTTGGTAGCAAAAACTTAAATCAGTCCTGAAAATTATGCTCCCCGTACAATATTAAATTACCGATGCTGAAAATTTGCATCAATGAACGCGAATGCAAATATGACAAATATGAAAATATGACCTGAACCAGTGGAGAGTCAGTTCATATTTTTGTTTTCTGCAGTTCGCCAGTGTTGTATTGTTGCGCGAAAGCCGTGAAAAATTATTTCGTATGAAGCAAACATCAATTAAATTTAAATTATAATGTTATCCAACGATGTAAATAGATAATTCCTCTCAAGAAAAATATCATTTAACTAGCGAATCTTGAGCATGAAATAACACCACAGAATTTCCTTCGAATACGTTGTCGTGGTGTGAAAGATTATTCTCTATTGTGCTTGATGAGAGGTCTGATAAAAAGCAAATCAAATGGACTCTCACTGGAAAAATCCAAAAACTATCAAGCAAACGAGCATGTAAGATTGCGACCGCTGAAGAGAAATTACATTATCAGCATTAAAAATAATCGGATTTGGATGACTATCATCGGAACTCTTAAGATTCAAACCATAAAGAGGCTTAGTTTTTAATATGATGAAGCTGAAGGTTAAACAGAATTATAATAATCGCATAAGTCATTGGTGGCTTGTAAAACTAACAAGCACTCAGTAATACGTAATACTGTACATAGGGAATGCGCCACATTAATTTGCATTAACTATTTTTCTGCGGAGTGCTGGTGTTTCACTTCATGCTAAACCTACGCTCAGTGACATTTTTAGTGCACTAAACGGACGCTAAGATGATTTTATGTTTAACAGCGTTCTCGCAACGACATTGAAGCATCCGTTTTTCTCAGGCAATTTTTTTAGTAATAAGTGGCCGTCTCAACATACAAAAATTTCAAAGAGCAATGGCCCTTCGTTTGTGAGTTCGAAACCTGTTATCGCTGGTCGGGCGTTATTTGTCATTGGAAAACGGGATAAAGTTAGCCACAGTTCCTTTCGTTCCTAACACCTTCGTTCTTAACACGTATTTTTGTTCCTAATCCCTTAGTTTTGCTTCTAACACCTTCCTTTTGTTCCTAAAGCTTTTCTTTTCTTTCTAACACCTTCCTTTTGTTCCTAGCACCTTCCTTTGATTCCTAATTTCCTTCTTTTATTTTTAACACCTTCCTTTTGTTCATTCCAACTTTCTTGCGTTCCTTACTTATTCCTTTTATTCCTAACGCCTTCTTTTTGTTCCTAATCCCTTCTTTTTGTTCCTAACACTTTCAGTTAGCACCAGTGCCAAAAGCGGTCCAGTTTTATCATTTAGCGATCACTCAACATTTCCATTTTACGGCCATCAAATCCTACTTCATTTGCATTGAAATCTGTTCTCCGTCAACGGCTCCATTCTAAATGAGATTATTTATTTGCACCTCATTTAAGCCATGATTTCTGGGCAGTTCATAGCCATATATATATTCGAAATGGCCATAATTTTCATTTAACTGCCAAAATAAGAGCAATATATTACTTATATGTAAGAACACTCTTCTGCAGGCTTGGATGAAGATTATGATTTATCATTTCATGAATAAAATTAATGCGAGCATCATCATTCCACGTTTATTCAAACGCTCGCATAAACGCAATAAACGCAACGTTTATTCAATATTTTAATCTCGGTCACAGGGAGCAGAGGGTTTTCAGTCCATGCTTAAATTTTCGTCGTTTAACAGCACAGCGTCTTCAAAATAGGTCTGGAATACGCTCAAAAAGAAATGGAGGAGAATATTCAATTCAGAACACCATTAAAGGACGTTAGCCTGACTCTGTTTTCTCCACAAATTTGGCGTCCTCTAAATTTTCACATTTTATGATAATGTAGAAGATTTGTGTTCGCTGAACCTTTGAAAGCCCTTGAAATATCAAGAAAATATTTTGCGTCAGGATTTTTTCTGATTACCTCTAGAAATGGCTTGATAAAACGGGTAGTTTTCTTTTGCGCTCCTAGGATTACAAAATTGAACAGTCAGACGATAACATACCAGCATATTTTATGTCATTCTTGACGGTTTCTAATTCACGCATGTCAGTAGCAATAACAAAATTACAAAACTGAATTTTCAGTAGACTATAAACTGTTTATTTTACGAGCTTTTTTCAGTGTCAGAAGTCAACTGTTTCGTGCCAGATGAACTTGATACTCTCCTCTTTTCTCAAACTCAATAGCCCTTACCCGTTCTCTTTAGATGTATGTATACATCATGTATTTTTTGAAATATAGCTAAATATGGCTCTCTTAGCATTTGTATACTTATATATTTGATCTTTGTGCCTGAGTTAGCTCTCTATACACGCGAGTAGATCCTGAATTTAAAGATGTTCTAATATCTAGCAACATTTAATTGCTTTATGCAATCTGCGTCCCTTATCTTCAACACAAAATTCACAATTACATGCATTCTATTCTGCAAGTATCAGGAATAAATATATATAAAACGTGTTACATGTCTGGCCCCAACTTCTCATTTGCGCAAAGTTGCTCAAAAATATTAAAATAATTCCAGAGTAAAAACAACAAATATAAAGACATACATTTCTTCAGCGCTCCATCCCGCCGTGGACGTAAACGTTTTGTCGAGCAACTACAGGGAAGTTTCTTAAGGAATTGAGGTGAATTTTAGGGTTACGAAGCTCATCCATTCAGTTTTAATTAGAAGAAAGCCGCCCTTCATTGCTTTAATGAAGGTCCTTTGAGGCTCCTGAATGCCGGACTTGAGCAGCTCCGCCAAAATTTAGGGTAAAAACATGTCATCTTGGGGCCTGGATCAGTTCTGCTTTTTCGCGATTAGCTTGTGCCGTGGACAAAATTTTAGCTCTAATTTTGAATAAAAGGGGTGCATCAGACTTGAAGAATCAGGTATCAAAAAAGATTCAAACTAGTTTTATAGAACATTTGAGAAGGAAATGCTAGGCTCAATACGAGATACAGTTTTTTAGACACTCGTATACATTTAATGCGTAACTTTTATCGATGTTCAATAATACTTTTTATTACTTCAAAACACTAATATTTTTTAACCTTGGTATATTGCCATATTACATATAAATATCCTATGACACTCCTCAATTTTCCGTAACATTTATAAGTGATGCGCATCATTTATTTATACTATGAAACACTGATTTCAACGATTTTATGTACCACTGATATTTTCACGGATTAACTACCAAACGGGACTGTAATGTGTGAGGAAGGTACCCATTTATGCTGCTAGTTGTCCAGAACAATTAATTAACACCAACGACTAAATCGTCATAATTTTTTTCATTTTTTCTCTAACGCTCAAAGTGTGTGAGGAGATAAAAGGCGAAAGCAAAAAATAAAATAAGCATCTCTTTCCCTTGATGCAAGTCAAGTACATAGAATTAGTGGAACCGTTCCATCTGAATACTAGCATTAAAGCATACCCGCCCTGTTATACTCTATGAATTTTAGGATAAGAACAGGAAACATTGTAATAATCAAATAATCTAACGTTACGATAAATGGTAACACATCACGATAAACGGACAGCAAACAAAAAATTCCAGCTGTGACAATTTTGGAGTAAGCCTAGAGTTGGGAGAGTGTCTGGGGAATTGTTTCTCTTGACTATTAATTGAAAGAAAAAATGTTCAACATCATTTTTCTGACCCCGACATGCCTTCGAGAAGAGGTCCATCAGTTAAGTTGTCGCTTGGCGCAAACTTTGAGAGAACTTTGATACAAACTTGTCGCATTTTTCAGGCCTGATTCTCGGGCAACTACCTGCAAACTGCTGACAGTTGAGGATAATGTCACATCAGAGACAGTGTTGTGAGAGGCTGTCGTACAGTTGACACTGAGGTACAGTGTACTGAGAGCAGTGTACTACACCGCAGTGTAGCGTAGCGAGGGACTCCATCGCTCATCTTAACAATAGAGTATTGTGCGACGAAGGGCTCTGTTACACAGTTTCAAACTGAAACATGAAGTTTACTGAGAGATTTTATCGTGCTGTTTAACATTGCAGTACTGTGTACTGAAGGAATCTATCGTAAAATTCAAGACATATTACTGAGAAGCTCTGCGAAAATAGTGCAGTTATGAGGATGAGTGAAGCACGCCTCACCTACACTGACTGGTTCTCAAATCAAAAAGGAAAGGAATAAAATGTTTGACTTCACAAGGATTGGATCGCAAAAATTTAAAATGAAACAAAAAACTAAAATATTTTCGACAGGAGCCCTACGACGATCGGCATTTGAAATGCCGATCGTCGTAACTTGTCTAATATCAGGGTACAAAGAAGAAGTGAGAACTTTGAACCACTCAATGGCACTAGTTAATTCGGAATCGCTATGGAACTCCTTGTACTTCCCTTACACTATTTGCAAGTGATGTGACCGCCAATTACCAGAGTGAGACTATATATTCTAAAACTGAATTTAAAATCGCTAATAATATGTATCAGAAATTTCTAGAATCCTATAGTAGATTGACGGAATTACTAATTGGATTTTATACCATCTCTAGCAAACGAAAGAAAAAATAGAGTTATTATCGCCGTTCTGTGTATATATTTTTCGTATGATTCGTCATAAAAAATTCCACAATGTGAACAATCAATTTCCACACTCAAAAATCAATGCTCAGAAATAGCTCAATGAAAAAAGCTATTCTTACCGCTCCTTTAAGGCAAACCGAGCAAATAGAGACAATTTTTAACAATAATTTGACAATAATTCTTTAAAACTTTAACAATAATTCTGCCTCACGCACGTTTTTGCGTAGTTTTTGCCCGAAAAAAAATGGGTGCCACACGAGCGCTTCCGGGGCTGGTGCGCTGCCTGTGACCCAAGGTCTGATTTAACGAGCCCAATTAAAGTCATTAAATTAATCATGACTAAATGGCTAATTAGCTGGTGTTTGACACAAGTTGCTTCATTAGCAGAAACATTTTTGATGTCAATTATGCCTGGTTTTCCTTCAAAAAACTGCCTAACATTGCGCAACGAGAGTTTATGTTTCCATGAAGAACTGCTCCAAAATGCACTGCGACAGTCAATGTTTCCGTGTGTGATAAAGGTGAGCGTATGAACGGTGTATATTGATTAAAAATGAAAATTAATGGTTTTTTGGGTGATGCAATGTGGTAAATGCTAATGAAGCGCAAAAATTATTTTGATAGATTTTATTAACAGAGTTGAATTATAGCGCAGAGTTTAACTCAAAAGAAACTTTCTTCCGCTGAAACTTGGCGCTAAAAAGCCTCGTACTTGATACTATAATTTTAGTGTTCTTTGTATGTTCTTTATATAGTGTTGCGATAGTTCAGGTGTAGCACAAAGTCGTGCTGATGATGATAGGTAATATTGCGTGAGATTTATGACCCCATATAAAATATTACGGTCTAAATTGATGATATTCATGATCTATGGAAAAAGTGGTAGAAATTAGAGTAACGCAAATCACCGTTACATGGCTGACATATACTGTACATATAGGAAAAATACCTGGATGAGGACAAGTCAGCCGTATTTTATGCGCAAGAGCGTTTTCAAAATATCTCGTACAAATGGACACAGATCAGCACACAACGAATTAATGAGCAGGCATATCCAAAATACACAAATATACAAGACACTCACCCGGATACTCCTAACTAAGCCCACACAATACCTGCTGCCACAAAGTACGTTCGTTCTACCCTGCAACGCTGAATTTACGTGGTCTAGAAATTATTTTAAAATTATACGTGGGCTGGTAATTCACGTTTCCTAAGCCCTTAATTTTTAGTGCCGGAATTTCTGAAGTACGACTTTCACCGCCATGCATTTCTGAGCCTTAAATTCTGGCGATGTGAGCTGCTGGCCAGCGAATGTTGGAAAAATATTCTGCGCATTCAAGCATTGTTATGCAGAACAGATTGAAAGCATCCTCGTATCTCTGTTATTCCGGAGATAAATGATAATACTTGTAACAATAGTGATAATGATGGCTTGTAATTTGCAGGCATTGAGGATTCAAGGCTAAATTTTTTAGTGATACACCAAACAGAATTGCAATCAAGTTACATGGGAATGAGATACATGCACTTGTGGGCGCGCAAAGCTGCTTCGCTGACAACAAAAATAAAACAGTGTTCTTGCCTGAAAGAAAGTTATTAAATTCACCTGATATTATATGTGTGACATATTTTTTCCAGCCATAAAATTTTAAATCTATGTTGCAATATGGTTATTTTGATGGAGTTTTCAATGAATCCTACTTTTAATAGAATTTTTTTTCAGTCGCAAACTGATGGAAGGAATTAGAAATATATCGCATTTTGGTATTTTACTGAATTGGAACCGAAGCTTGAAGTTCATGTTAATGATGAAATCCAACAAACTAAGATCTGAACTGTTGAGCAACTAGCTGCACAGTTCAGCAGAGGCACGTCCTGCTTATCATCGCTCTGCAACTTGCGCTGCTCTGCCTGCACTCGCTTCAAAGACTTCAACTGTCGATAGTGTTTGTTGATGCCCGATGAATACCCATCTCTTTCCAAAAATCAGTCGTTGTGGGAAATGAGATCAGGGAATAAATTATTGCGGACTGACAAGTGATACCGAGTTTATGGTTTAAAGTTTGTGAATTAGGACTCAAGTACCAGAAATGAGCGATTGGAATGTTTTTAATGCGTTAAAGATATTGTAGGCTCTCTTTCTGGCCTACGATATTATAGGGGAATAAACTTCCCTCTACCACACGATTCAATAAATTGATACTAGCCTTTTGCGTGCTCTCATGATTCATTTCAGGAAACATGAACAAAGCGTCACAGTCCTTTTAACGGTAGCACTAATAATAGCAAACAAACAAACAAAACAAGTTTCAAAATATTGAGGAATTGCGAGGTGTCTGGAAAGATAAAAAATAAAACTAAGTAAATCGGTAATACTCAAAATAAATTAATATGCACATGTCATCAATTTATGTCTCAGTATTGTCAAATTAAATATACCTAGAAATAAACAAAGACAATTCAACAGTGAACTACACGCTGGCCGATTGTAACGCATCTGGTGCCTAGAGAATCGACCTAGCATTAGTACGCTGGGATAATTCTTCTAACTAGCTTTTAAGAAGCATGGACGGCGCCAACAGATATGGTAGCACTCCAAGATAGTACGCTGAATTATCCATGTCTATGTCATTCATGCCAGCATATGGTTATCTACCGCACATTTTTTATAAATGTTCCTATTAGAAATTACTGTCGACTGGTACTCTGAATGTGTTGTTGATGGGATTTTCTGATTGAATTTTGTGTTATTATTCTTTCACACAGCATCGCCAATACGAGAGCGAGCATTCGAATTAACGTCAGAAAACCAGCTTTTCACTTTTTTTCCAACTGCTGCAGTTGGTACTCTCACAGTTACATTCCTTCACAATGTTCGACATTGAATACTGTTATTGGCATCTTAATGTTCTTCAACGCTTTCGAGAAAAAGGTAATTCATTTTTCCCTAGTAGCCTAGGTAACATGTTTATGAAATACGTGACAGACATATTGATCCTTACAAGAAACTACGGAGATTTGTGCAGAGTGAGATCTCCCAGCGCCATACACACAATTTCAAACTTGTGTTGGGTGAGGTGACAAATCATGCCAATAACAAAGAGTATGTTCAGTTTCACTATACGAGATGCGAACGAACGACCTTTTCTCCCAGCCCGATGTCATTGACAGTCAATACAGGGTGCGTGAAACGATCCGCCGAGGTCGTACATGGGTATTTTTTTGCTTGTAATTAGCAGTGGTTTCATGGTTTTGTATTTAAAAAATACAGTACATGGCAGAGGAAAGCGTTATATGTCTGGAGTCAACATAGGTTTATTGACTTGCACCCAAAGAGATCTGACTAAGCCCAAGTACATAAGAAGCAAGAACTGCCTTCAAGAGCTACTTTATCTCAATAACATTTCATTACGCAGTCAGACGGAGGCCGGAGTCTAGGGAGCCATGCGATGGTACATATAAAGGGGAAGACGTAGTCGTGAATATAAGTATGCTCGAACGAGTTTCTATGGGAACAGTATGGGGTAACTTAAATGCCCGGAACAGTACACTTTATACGCGTGATATTACGTATGTCTTAAACCGTGATAAAAATAGTTTCATGTGAAGCTAGATATTTTAACGACGTTTCTTTTATTTGCAATAAGTTTGTTTTAGATACTACTGAATTATGTACGGCTATTATATTCCAACGTCTGTCTAAATTGCTTTGTCACCAAAAATATCTGCATTTTATTTCACATTGTCCGTGCCCTACTACGTTGGTATATTATTTTCTTTCAGATTTTATTGGAAAATATAAAAAAGTTAAATTATTATATCAAGACTTTCATTTTCACGTTTTCGAGACTTCGTTTGGTTTGGGGAAACACTCGTATGAATTCCAAATTCAGTGTTCCTAAATGCTGAATTATATAAAATACCAGGGGCATGGATAAGGTCCAGCTAGGGCATGGATGTGGTCCGAGGGCATGGATGTGGTCCGGGGGCATGGATGTGGTCCGGGGGCATGGATGTGGTCCGGGGGCATGGATGTGGTCCGGGGGCATGGATGTGGTCCGGGAGCATAGATGTGGTCCGGGGGCATGGATGTGGTCCAGGGGCATGGATGTGGTCCGGGGGCATGGATGTGGTCTAGGGGCATGGATGTGGTCCAGGGGCATGGATGTCGTCCGGGGGCATGGATGTGGTCCGGGGGCATGGATGTGGTCCGGGGGCATGGATGTGGTCCGAGGGCATGGATGTGGTCCGGGGGCATGGATGTGGTCCGGGGGCATGGATGTGGTCCGGGGGCATGGATGTGGTCCGGGGGCATGGATGTGGTCCAGGGGCATGGATGTGGTCCGGGGGCATGGATGTGGTCCGGGGGCATGGATGTGGTCCGGGAGCATAGATGTGGTCCGGGGGCATGGATGTGGTCCAGGGGCATGGATGTGGTCCGGGGGCATGGATGTGGTCTAGGGGCATGGATGTGGTCCAGGGGCATGGATGTCGTCCGGGGGCATGGATGTCGTCCGGGGGCATGGATATGGTCTGGGGGCATGGATGTGGTCCGGGGGCATGGATGTGGTCCGGGGGCATGGATGTGGTCCGGGGGCATGGATGTCGTCCGGGGGCATGGATGTGGTCCGGGGGCATTGATATGGTCCGGGGGCATGGATGTGGTCCGGGGGCATGGATGTGGTCAGGAGGCATGGATGTGGCCCGGGGGCATGGATGTGGTCCGGGGGCAAGGATGTGGTCCGGGGGCATGGATGTGTTCCGAGGGCATGGATGTGGTCCGGGGGCATGGATGTGGTCCGGGGGCATGGCTGTGGTCCGAGGGCATGGATGTGTTCCGAGGGCATGGATGTGGTCCGGGGCATGGATGTGGTCCGGAGGCATGGATGTGATCCGAGGCAGGGCTGTGGTCCGGGGGCAAGGATGTGGTCCGGGGGCAAGGATGTGGCCCGGGGGCATGGATATGGTCCGGGGCATGGATGTGGTCCGGGGACATGGATGTGTTCCGAGGGCATGGATGTGGTCCGGGGGCAAGGATGTGGTCCGGGGGCATGGATGTGGTCCGATGGCATTGATGTGGTCCGAGGGCATGGATGTGGTCCGGGGCATGGATGTGGTCCGGGGGCATGGATGCGGTCCGGGGGCAGGGATGTGGTCCGAGGGCATGGATGTGGTCCGGGGGCACGGATGTGGTCCGGGGGCAAGGATGTGGTCCGGGGGCATGGATGTGGTCCGGAGGCATGGATGTGGTTCGGGGGCATGGATGTGGTCCGGGGGCAAGGATGTGGTCCGGGGGCATGGATGTGGTCCGGGGCATGGATGTGGTCCGGGGCATGGATGTGGTCCGGGGGCTTGGATGTGGTCCGGGGCATGGATGTGGTCCGTGGGCAAGGATGTGGTCCGGGGGCATGGATATGGTCCGGGGCATGGATGTGGTCCGGGGGCAAGGATGTGGCCCGGGGGCATGGATATGGTCCGGGGCATGGATGTGGTCCGGGGACATGGATGTGTTCCGAGGGCATGGATGTGGTCCGGGGGCAAGGATGTGGTCCGGGGGCATGGATGTGGTCCGATGGCATTGATGTGGTCCGAGGTCATGGATGTGGTCCGGGGCATGGATGTGGTCCGGAGGCATGGATGTGGTCCGGGGGCATGGATGTGGTCCGAGGGCAAGGATGTGGTCCGGGGGCATGGATGTGGTCCGGGGCATGGATGTGGTCCGGGGCATGGATGCGGTCCGGGGGCAGGGATGTGGTCCGAGGGCATGGATGTGGTCCGGGGGCACGGATGTGGTCCGGGGGCAAGGATGTGGTCCGGGGGCATGGATGTGGTCCGGGGCATGGATGTGGTCCGGAGGCTTGGATGTGGTCCGAGGGCATGGATGTGGTCCGGGGCAAGGATGTGGTCCGGGGGCATGGATGTGGTCCGGGGCATGGATGTGGTCCGGGGCATGGATGTGGTCCGGGGGCATGGATGTGGTCCGGGGCATGGATGTGGTCCGGGGGCAAGGATGTGGTCCGGGGGCATGGATATGGTCCGGGGCATGGATGTGGTCCGGGGGCAAGGATGTGGCCCGGGGGCATGGATATGGTCCGGGGCATGGATGTGGTCCGGAGACATGGATGTGTTCCGAGGGCATGGATGTGGTCCAGGGGCAAGGATGTGGTCCGGGGGCATGGATGTGGTCCGATGGCATTGATGTGGTCCGAGGGCATGGATGTGGTCCGGGGCATGGATGTGGTCCGGAGGCATGGATGTGGTCCGGGGGCATGGGTGTGGTCCGAGGGCAAGGATGTGGTCCGGGGGCATGGATGTGGTCCGGGGCATGGATGTGGTCCGGGGGCATGGATGCGGTCCGGGGGCAGGGATGTGGTCCGAGGGCATGGATGTGGTCCGGGGGCACGGATGTGGTCCGGGGGCAAGGATGTGGTCCGGGGGCACGGATGTTGTCCGGGGCATGGATGTGGTCCGAAGGCTTGGATTTGGTCCGGGGGCATGGATGTGGTCCGGGGCAAGGATGTGGTCCGGGGGCATGGATGTGGTCCGGGGCATGGATGTGGTCCGGGGCATGGATGTGGTCCGGGGGCATGGATGTGGTCCGGGGCATGGATGTGGTCCGGGGGCAAGGATGTGGTCCGGTGGCATGGATATGGTCCGGGGCATGGATGTGGTCCGGGGGCATGGATATGGTCCGGGGCATGGATGTGGTCCGATGACATGGATGTGGTCCGAGGGCATGGATGTGGTCCGGGGGCATGGATATTGTCCGGGGCATGGATGTGGTCCGGGGGCAAGGATGTGGTCCGGGGGCATGGATGTGGTCCTTGGCATGGATGTGGTCCGGGGCATGGATGCGGTCCGGGGGCATGGATGTGGTCCGGGGTATGGATGTGGTCCGGGGGCAAGGATGTGGTCCGGGGGCATGGATATGGTCCGGGGCATGGATGTGGTCCGGGGACATGGATGTGTTCCGAGGGCATGGATGTGGTCCGAGGGCATGGATGTGGTCCGGTGCATGGATGTGGTCCGGGAGCAAGGATGTGGTCCGGGGGCATGGATGTGGTCCGGGGGCATGGATGTGGGCCGAGGGCTTCGATGTGGTCCGGGGGAGGGGCATGGATGTGGTCCAGGGGGGGGGGGGGGGAGGGGGCATGGATATGGATGTGATCCGGGGGCATTCAAAACTCATCCTACAAAATGGGTTCTCAAAATTGCGGTCAGCATTCCTTTGCTACGATGAAATTTGAATTACCAACACTCACTGGAATGAAGATGATTCGTTTTCTTTAATATTTTCAATGGTGTGTATTTTGCTCTAGAACTTGTTGGGAAAATTTCAATGCGTGACAATGTTTTATGGATATTCATGAAACAGTTATCGTAACAACAGCATGAAAAGAAGTGCAACATTTATATTCATTTGCATATAAAAGGCGAAACATTTAATATTTTTTGGAAGTGGCCTTTTGTTATAGTTTGATGTTATTTTTTATTGGTACTCATCTTGCACAACTATCAAACAAGCGTCCGAAATTGCGTACTGACCCTACATCTCATTTCTGTTTAAGTTGAACTATAAGCAATAAATTTATTCTGTTCATTTTACCTCCACGAAAATACAGTAAGAAAAATTTGAATTGAAATGGTTTTTAAATTAGTGAAATTATATCAATTATTAAGGAAAACTGGTATAGATTGGGATTAAACAAAAACCTACTGTAAGTATGTAGATAGATCTTCAACTTCAGTACCCTCTACTGAAGTTCCATCTCTCAAATTCACTGCGTGAGTCCTAAATTTCACCAGTTATAAGTAAGTAAACGTGCTAGCCTATGACAACAGCAATAATGTTTCCTGCAAGCGTATCAAAGTTACGTAAAACAATTATTTACGCGGCACTCCAGCTCGCGCTGCAACCAGAACACTCGGGTAATATCTCTGATGGCTCGTGAATGTTTCCCTCATAGATGCTAGCAGTTTACTGGGACTTGTAATATTTTGGTGAGCGAAAGAAAATATTTGTGAAATGGTCTCTGTTTGTGATGGCCCCGAGCTTTGCGGTGATTCGTGCTCGAATTAGACTTAGATTGAACTACAATAATATTGAACAGGACTGTGTTTATCAATGCGAACATTTTTGAAGTACACCCAGGGTTCAAGTAGGAATGTTTTTCAATTGGTTGGCGATTTTCCGTTAGTGTTATTACTGCTGCAACCACCACTGGTAGTTTTAAATTGCTCTTCTTCCCTTTACTGTTGGTACTTAGTTTTCTAAATGCATTTTTAGAAGATTTGCTAAAATTTTAAAAACTTTGAAAATTAACTGAGACTAGAGAAGGGTGTACGAAAATGTGCACCCATTGGCTCCGACATATAATAAATTAACCATCACAACCACGAATTCATCATCACAGGCATGCTGCAACTTGAATGACTTTCTTCCTAAGGACGCCTTATTCTGTAATATACAATATTTTCAGAGGACACAATGATGGAAACAATGAAATAAAGCGAAGAACATAACCTCAGAACAAGAACGATTAACGCGACGGGAGTTCACAAGGCACTTGTAACTCATAAGCAAATATTAAATAAAATCGCTGGCTGAGCTAACACACAACATGGCGGTGTTGAGGCGATTCCTTGCATCACGCGCTGTGCGAAGCTTCAAAGAGAACTTGAACCTTTGCCATCACTAATTCCTCAGTTCACACTCCAGGGGTCTTATTATCAAATAATTTACGACGTCGTAGCGGTACAGCTAGTCGCGTAAGTTCTTCCGAATTAACTGACGATGCCGCAACGATGACGTTAATCGTTCGAAATTCTGTCCCCTGGACCGTGATCAGACGGGAAATTCGGTAAGTTGTCGGCTCCTTCGTTACTTTCGACCTAAATTATGACCGCAACGTATTTGTCACCCTCGTACGAGAGCAGGATGTTATTTCTATGTTTCTGAACTATGTTAAAAATGAAATACTAATTCCTTAACGCCAGTTCAGAGTGTGTAAAAATATTTGGTACATTTTTGCGTGAGTCAGCAATAAACAAT
This sequence comes from Morinoia aosen, assembly GCA_030386875.1. Classification (NCBI taxonomy): domain Eukaryota; kingdom Metazoa; phylum Arthropoda; class Malacostraca; order Amphipoda; family Talitridae; genus Morinoia; species Morinoia aosen. The sequence goes on from CM059566.1 coordinate 57,106,424, forward strand.
GTTGGAAATTACCCACTTTTTAGTTCCCACCTGCAAAAATAAAAAGAGTTCCTCGGCTGGACATTGAGTGCTTGAGGGCAGCCCAGAATTCTATCACAATTTTTCTCTATTTTTTGTTAAATTAAATTCTTATTAGTCTGGAGCACACTGACGATTCCGAAGATCTCATTGCACATTTGCACGGCTATCATATCATTTAATCATGACTAGGATTTTAGGTCGAGAAAGAGACGTGTAATACAGCCTCAAGTTATCTAATGAATAATAGGAATTAGTATCAAGTGAGAGAGGCGTAAAATAACTACAGGTTAAGCAAAAGACCTATAGTAGGATTTAAAATTGAGAAAGAGATATGTAAATACTTCCGAACGTGGCACAAATCGAATATTTGTTTCGTTAATGTAGTTTACGCGCACAAATATACTCCAAGTAAATTACTTATTTATGCACGTGAATTTTAGGTTTTAGGTGTTCTCGAGAGTTATAAAATAGTTACCGCGCGAACCGTTGCCGCCAGTTTACGCAGTCGTAAGTCACTTTCAAGCGTAGGAATAACGTCATCAGTCCGGCCTGTGTTCGGTGAACATGAAAGCGAAGTTATTCTGGGCGGTAATTGTTTGCTCGTTGGTGCAGTTGTACGGCAGACAGGCTGGACGTGCGACTCACATGAGCCTCAGATCGGCTTACCGTCTGAGATGAAGTTAAAATGGAATCATGGTGCGATCGAGTTTGCGATTTGTAGTGAAGTTGGGCGCAACAAATTTAAAATTTTTGTTTGTTATTTATCTAAATCAGGGTAATACAATATGATTAATGTTTAAATGGCCGAGAAATTTATATTAAATACTTCAAATACATTTTTATAATAATGACAGCTTCAATTCACTTATAGCGCATATTTTCTAAGCCAATATTCACGCGGCAAATTCGTTCCCTTCACCTCACAAAACTCCCAGCCCCACGAGGATACTGGCGTCAGTTTGGGAATCACAGAAGCTCAGGGCAATGCAAGTCCGAGTAATTCAATTTTTGCCAACACACGCAACATCCCCCCAGAGCCCACACGAAACAAACTCAGCTGGTGAGCTTCGAACAGTAAGCAGATTTACAGCCCCAGCACTTGTCCCACGGTACGCATAAGATATTGAGCGAGTGTTCCATGTGTGTATTTTGGCACGTACCTCAAATTCGGATTCAGTGGGAAAACAGGGGGACTGAAGATCGAATCTGTTGTTCGTGTGCTTATTGAAGAAGATATAAGCCGTAGAAAATAGATTTGCACCAAAATTTGAGTCATGCTTTATTATTATACGCAGAGTGAGATAAGGGTAAATATTTATCATTACAGACCAAAACACATCACGCGTGAAATAGAGATAAATATTCATCATTACACACCGAAGTACCTGCATGGTAGGTATTATACTACTAAACAAAGCATAAGTACTGCTTTGCAAATCTTGAAGATTAGAGTATGGTGTATGAGGCTGCATTGCTACTCGTCCCAGCACTGAATTACTATCTCAAACGTTGCATGATCACAGTTTTCACGAAAGAGGTATCATAGAACCATGGTCACAATGCTGAACTCTGAACCTCAAATGCAGAGTTTGAGTTCCAAAGTTGTCGGTGCATGTGAAAAGTTCGTCGTTGGTAAGCGTGAGTTCGTTTAAATTGAACTAAAGTAAAATTTATTTTGTCTCTACTACATATTTGCTTCACCTACATATTTGCCTGAAGTAAATAGCTACCACAACTACATATTTTTCCCAACCACACATGTACTACAACTGTTGCGATACAGAGAAAGGGGTGGGTTTAGGACCCCCTTTCCATACGCTGAGGGAATTCCAACCCCCACACATGTTATAGTATTATCCTTTATGCTTGCGTACACCTGTATACCAGACATGGAGAATAAAAGAATTTGAAAGATTAAGACACATTTATTTTTGAGATGAACACGTGGATAAACACACAAGGCATGGGAACGAAATGATTTGAAATGGCACAGCGGCGTCAATGAAAAATACGTAAGTTTCTACCGCCACAATATTTAAACACGACATCATACAAATGTGCTGCTTACCGAGCCTTCAAGTTACAAATACTCCCTCGTTGACAACGATTCACGCATCCACAGTAACACAAATCATAATATTTGCGAGAGTAACACATCACGATTTAACCTGGAATTGTGACACGGTGTCGAATCATACAACGGGAAGTCGATCCTCGACTAAATAGACACAATAAATCGGTTGCCTATAAAATTAGATGATCCTTCACGATACTTTGGAAAGCACTTATCTGTGTGCTGCTCTACATCTGAAATTGAACTTCAATCACCACCTAAAAGAGCTCTCACAACTATGAAACACTCGCACTTTTGATAATAAATGATTCACTGATGGACATTCACTGACGATGCTGTTGCTCACTGCTGATGTTCAGCGTCGTAGCTTTAGGTTTGCTGCAGGTGTAGGCTGATGTCTTGCCCGCGCTGCAGCGATGCCTCTGCCGCTCCCTCATCGTGCCGCCGGCATTCCAACTCGAGTTCACAGCCGCCGTGGTGCCTGGAGTGTCTTAAGAGTCTCAATGGCAAGCCACTTCACTGTAGATTTGCGTGTTGCTTTACGCATTGTGGGTGGACGAACTTAACTGTTTGCCATTTGCAATGTTGACGACTGCCGCTGAAGTTGACTGTGAGTTCGACCCCGATGCACAGATGTTGAATGCTCTTGGTTGAATCTCCGACGCGTTTATTCATGACGATCACCGATGCGAGGCTGGTTTACTTCGATTAGGCTTCCTTTGTAAGACGATGCTTCAATGACTTCCGACGTCCAACGTTATTTTATGTGCCTCGAATTATTAACTTTCAAGTTGCAGTTGGGTATAAGGCCAGCCGACGAGGCTGGCCTATTGTGTAGAACACCCTCAGACGTCTTGCGCAGTCTCTCACGTGTGTTCAAAAATTCCTCCCTATGCTTCCTTCTACGGGCCTTATATGTGTTTCGCTTCCCTCTTTCTCGATCGTTCTCGACGCTTCTATTCTACAGAGGCAGCATCTGCAACCTTATTGGCGGAATTCTTGCTCGTTCTGACGTCTGGGACTCTCATTGGTGCGTGTTGAGACACACCTTCTTGCGTCATACCTTTGGCGCGCGGTGATTCGCTTAGATTGTGTGGGCCTCTGTTACTACGTCACATCCGCCCAACGCCCTCGAAACCCCGGCTTGCCTTGTGATACCTCTACCCCAAACAATCGCCGCTTGTTTTTCCGACCGAACAGTTAAGAATTGTCCTTAACACACACGTGCAAACTTTGGTCCACATTCTCACGCTCAAGAATAACAGTGATAACGGTTTTTACACATTTTCTTAAAGTATTTTGGCAAAAAAATATGAAGTTACGAGACATGTTTCCCAAAATCTTGTGAGGGTAGTATTTCTGGACAATACCCTCATCGCCCCAGAAAAATTTGGGCCAACTTGCAAAGTTGGTTCAAATTTTCACCCGTTAATTTTAATTATGACCGTGACATACCCCTTACGTTTAAAAATTAGAAAATGTTCATCCCCTTCTTTCAATTCCTTCGCTTTCCCCGACATCAGAATGTCCTTACGTATCACCTCATGATTTACCTTCTTGCAACACGCCTATGTTGACGCTTTTATAACAAAAATTCATTAATGCCTGACACACACTAAATAATTGAAACGCATTTCTTACACACATTATTTTAGTACGCAAATAGCAAAGAACACAGTAAAGGTACCGCACATATCCGACAACTTACACGCATCAAATAAAACACACACGACATATTATTCTCGAATTGCTCTCGGCAATTCATCGACATAGATAAACATATCAATTAGAGAACGAAAAATCGGCGAATTTGTTACAAGCAGAGACATCCTTTCAGCTTTCTCGGTTGCAATCCACCTAAAAACACAATCTCCAATGGAGGTAATTTTCCGACCTCAAGTTTTCTTCCTCATAATTATCATTTCATCCTTTGATTCAAAGTAGACGTTTCCTTGCAACAAACTTGCTGTTGCTCCTCCTGCGCGCCTAGTTACAGCTTGTGGTTGTTGTTCCTGTGACTTGTTGCTCCTCGGCTTGCTACTGATCCTCGGCTTGCTACTGATTCTGGCTTGCTACTGATCCTGGCTTGCTACTGATCCTGGCTTGCTACTGATCCTGGCTTGCTACTGATACTGGAGAGGGCCCCCTGCTGAGAATCGAAGTTACTGAAGCTTTTCCATAAAAATTCATCCTTGGCGTCACGTGAATTCGTGGAAAATTCCGTAGATCCTCGTTGCGTAAATTCGCGGACAAATCCTGTAGATTACGGCGTCAATACGCGTTGGACTCCCACGTCGGAGCTCATAAGCTCTTTCATTATAATTGTAGAAAATGAAGCACATTTATTTGCGAAGACCTTCAGGTTTTGTTCTCAGTCAGCTCGGCGCCTAGCATGACATCAACCCCTTAGGTTCGCGTTATAGTGCCAAGATCAACTTCCGTAAATACGCGTTTAATTGTCTAACATGGTTACTTGGTAATCGAGAGACAGCGCATTACATGGTCGCTCAACGTAAGAATGGTTCCTCGGTTTCCTTCAAATCTGCCTTGAGTGAGGCGGACGTGAGCTACGCGAAGAATTCCTCCATACACACATAAAATATTTAATTTCCGGTATCCTCAACCAACTCTAGACAAAGCCGAAATTCGTTCGACGGTGTTACTAATCGGTCAAATCACCTCACAAGACTATATGAACATTATTACACATGATGTACGAACTCGCAGGAGATTTACCTTGTAGGCCGAAATCCTGAATACGCACCAATAAAAAAAAAACACATATGCATTGGGTATTGTCAAGGCGTCTAACTTTACATTATACTCTGCCGCGAAGGCTTTTCTAACGATCAGACATTATGACAACACCGACACACCAGAAAAATTACACATACATTGGGTACTATCAGGTCATCGGACTTTACGTTATACTCGGCCGCGAAGGCTTTTCTAGCGATCCGACATTCTAGCAATACCGACATACAAAGAAATGCAGAAATAAAATAGACATAACACAAATTTATCCGATTCTCAGCCCCAGATTCAGAGCAGCACATTTAAATGATTCCACGTTGCTCGACGACATCGTTCGTACATACGATTTGTATATATTCTTTCTGTTTCGAAGTTTCACCAACGTCGTTAAACAACGCATTAAGGGAATTATCACCCTAATGATTATCATGCCTACATGACAATGAACAAAAAATGAAATTAATGACGTATACCAATGATGTTTGAGAATGACCAGCGTCAGCGTCAACAACATTATGGGGAAAGAGTGATCAAGAAATTCCCACACCACGGCGCTGATACCTTCACCAGTTTGACTCAAATAACTCGTCATTTTGATACGACACATTTATAAATCAATGTTACTGATCATACTCTCTCAGACATTTCCTACTTTCAAATCCTACATTATAACCTCACGTAATACCACACCTAACTTCACGCACAAGAGAATTTTATAGCCTTGGCTCAGAACGGCCATAAATTACATAGCTTCGCTGCACCGCAGACTGTCACGCTGATTCTTATTGTCAAGATAAATTCCATGTATTCACTGCAATGCTTTTCATTTCAATTCTCACGCTGTATTAAATCCTTCTAACAGAAAATAAAGTCTCCATATGGAATATTGTACATTTCCGACAATGTGAAACGCTCATATTTCCGTGAAGCTAACTCGTTAACTTTGCCTAAGCAAGAACACACTCTCAGTGTTACACAATAATTCAGTTTGAATTACCGACGAGAATGGACAGCATCATTTAAGATTTTATAAAAATATTAAATGCATTACGCTTGCAACTTCAAAAACGAAATTTATACATCGAGTATTGTAGCTGACTTCATGAAATTCTCACTTTGATACAGCAAAAATCCTCCTTGATACAGCAAATCTCCTCTTTAATTTTCATTAACTCCTTAGGAACAAACTCCAATTGGGTGGTATATTCCAGTATTAACAAAATTATTAAAAGTTTCAATTCATCATGGTGAGCATCAACTTGAAAGTTCCTATTCTGGGCAATCAACGATTTAAACAAAAATGCGAGCTCAAAATTCAATACGCGCTCAAACTGATACAGAAAATTTATTTTATCGGCGACATGTAACCGTTTAGACTACAAAAAAATTGCATTTAATCCACGTGTTTACCTTTTAAAATCTACAGACACTTGATATAATAAAAATTCCTTCCTACCTGAAGGCAGCTAGGATTGAATAATCTTAAATTACTACGCTCTACCGTCGAATTCACATCAAAAGGAAATTTTTAAACATCATGAATTTATAAAAGTTAAGGAAGCAAAATTTTATGCTCAGTGAATTTGATATAAAGGTATGGATTAACTCATGTCAGGGTCGAAATGGATTGTACACTTGGCACATGGGAAAATTTACCCAAAATATTTAATGATTTTAGTGTATTATTATTGAAGCAATTATTTAAATTCTCACTCTGATGTACTGGAGCTTATCACAATGATCTTGTGATAAGAAGAGGATGACGAATTTACTTTACTTAACACACGAGCAGCGGTGTCATTTCTATCTAAGCAAATAAAATTAGACCACGAACTGAATGCGCAGCATCGTAGAAAATCATCACTTACTTTAACACACTACATTTAATTTTTATCCTAAGCACCGTCACTTAATTCATTCAACAATTTTGCAACAAGAATTTACCACCCCTTTGATAGCAAGGAAATTGATTCTCAAAATTCCCATTACTGCTTCTCAGCAGATGTCAATTTTATAATTGAAGCACTCAGATATCAACGAGTGAAAATATGAATTATGTTGCTGAAGCTGATTGGAGAAGCTTGACGCACACGAGGCCCAAAATTTTTGCAAATTATTTATAAGTGAGGTATCATTTAAAAGAAAATTCCAACTAGATTAATTACTGAATGTCTCAAAGCCCAGATAAATGTAAACTTGTTCCAAAGATTCTCTTAAGATGAGGCGGTGTTTGCTAAATTTACGGCGTTATTCTCCAGAGCCATCGCTGCACACCTGAATTCAGTTAAACCTAATAATTGTACACATGATATAAAATTCAACCAAAAAAAATTTTTAGCACTCAAGAAAAATTTTATAGAACACAGCGTCAAGAAAATAGAGCAAGTATTCTCCTAGCAAACGCAGCAGAGCTTATCTACTGATGCACAATGATTATTTCTACTCATAACACATTCAACTGTAAATTTCCACTGAAGAATGAAGGACATTTAAATTTGATGACTCACTGCAGCATTTGACAGGATTTGATGGTTTTGGAAGTTCAAGAAAATTAGAAATGCTCAGGAAACCATGCTTCATTATTCTAAATAATTGGGGCTAGATTCGCTGTGGAAAGTTACATCAAGTCAACTCAGCATTATGACGAGCTTGAACACTTTGTGTAATACTGATGAAGTGAGTTTCTTATTTGATTTATAAAAAACTAATGTTAATGGATCACTCAGCTTCAAATGACTTAGTCTCGCTCGTTTAAATTAGCCACTTCAGGAGATGGTCTGGCTACGACCACAAGAATTTGGTTTATCGCCTTACGAGCAGTGTCCAGTGCCTGCCTGTCTCCTCAAACTCTGGGCCGTCAATTAGACGGCACTCAAAAATGCATCGAGAAAAAATTCAACAGGCAGAAATTTCTATTTAACATTGAGCACTTATATGATTGAATTGACTGTTTGATCATTACACACACAAAAAAAATATTCGGACACCGCATAAATCATTTAAAAAAATTCACCCATGCTGAGAAATAGATATCACGAAGCACACAATCCAATTTGCATTTCATCCTGTTACGGAACGTGGCCAAATTATGCTGCCTCTCGGATGCACCAAAAAGAAAATGTGCCAAGAAGACAACGCTATCAATTGAACTTTGATTTAATATTTTCTCAAACAACATTAACTGAATTAACTCAGCGGCACGAGAAAACTGAGCAAAGATCTCGGAAAATATCAATTCCTCATAGCATTTCGAAATTAATGGCCATGGATAACACTTAGTCAAGTACACTTCAAATTAGGCGCTCAGATTTAGTCCGACTGCAGCTGCCAGAATCTCCATTTTATTACTCCGTCCTTCAACCGCGCGACCGGCGTTAGGCGTCGGTACAGCACGTCCACGGCACCGCTCTCTACGTTAGAAATTTTACTCCAAGTTGGAATGCCCACGAAATGACACGGATGAATTGTACTTGCAGAAAATTCTGCTTAATTATCGAGCGACTATTTGACTGAATTAAAAAAAGAAGAAACAGATTTTTAGACAACTGAAAATAATAAAAAAAATCTCCATGTTGATATACAGACAGTACGCTTACATAGGACAATTAATATATATTTCTCCTGTTGCGATACAGAGAAAGGGGTGGGTTTAGGACCCCCTTTCCATACGCTGAGGGAATTCCAACCCCCACACATGTTATAGTATTATCCTTTATGCTTGCGTACACCTGTATACCAGACATGGAGAATAAAAGAATTTGAAAGATTAAGACACATTTATTTTTGAGATGAACACGTGGATAAACACACAAGGCATGGGAACGAAATGATTTGAAATGGCACAGCGGCGTCAATGAAAAATACGTAAGTTTCTACCGCCACAATATTTAAACACGACATCATACAAATGTGCTGCTTACCGAGCCTTCAAGTTACAAATACTCCCTCGTTGACAACGATTCACGCATCCACAGTAACACAAATCATAATATTTGCGAGAGTAACACATCACGATTTAACCTGGAATTGTGACACGGTGTCGAATCATACAACGGGAAGTCGATCCTCGACTAAATAGACACAATAAATCGGTTGCCTATAAAATTAGATGATCCTTCACGATACTTTGGAAAGCACTTATCTGTGTGCTGCTCTACATCTGAAATTGAACTTCAATCACCACCTAAAAGAGCTCTCACAACTATGAAACACTCGCACTTTTGATAATAAATGATTCACTGATGGACATTCACTGACGATGCTGTTGCTCACTGCTGATGTTCAGCGTCGTAGCTTTAGGTTTGCTGCAGGTGTAGGCTGATGTCTTGCCCGCGCTGCAGCGATGCCTCTGCCGCTCCCTCATCGTGCCGCCGGCATTCCAACTCGAGTTCACAGCCGCCGTGGTGCCTGGAGTGTCTTAAGAGTCTCAATGGCAAGCCACTTCACTGTAGATTTGCGTGTTGCTTTACGCATTGTGGGTGGACGAACTTAACTGTTTGCCATTTGCAATGTTGACGACTGCCGCTGAAGTTGACTGTGAGTTCGACCCCGATGCACAGATGTTGAATGCTCTTGGTTGAATCTCCGACGCGTTTATTCATGACGATCACCGATGCGAGGCTGGTTTACTTCGATTAGGCTTCCTTTGTAAGACGATGCTTCAATGACTTCCGACGTCCAACGTTATTTTATGTGCCTCGAATTATTAACTTTCAAGTTGCAGTTGGGTATAAGGCCAGCCGACGAGGCTGGCCTATTGTGTAGAACACCCTCAGACGTCTTGCGCAGTCTCTCACGTGTGTTCAAAAATTCCTCCCTATGCTTCCTTCTACGGGCCTTATATGTGTTTCGCTTCCCTCTTTCTCGATCGTTCTCGACGCTTCTATTCTACAGAGGCAGCATCTGCAACCTTATTGGCGGAATTCTTGCTCGTTCTGACGTCTGGGACTCTCATTGGTGCGTGTTGAGACACACCTTCTTGCGTCATACCTTTGGCGCGCGGTGATTCGCTTAGATTGTGTGGGCCTCTGTTACTACGTCACATCCGCCCAACGCCCTCGAAACCCCGGCTTGCCTTGTGATACCTCTACCCCAAACAATCGCCGCTTGTTTTTCCGACCGAACAGTTAAGAATTGTCCTTAACACACACGTGCAAACTTTGGTCCACATTCTCACGCTCAAGAATAACAGTGATAACGGTTTTTACACATTTTCTTAAAGTATTTTGGCAAAAAAATATGAAGTTACGAGACATGTTTCCCAAAATCTTGTGAGGGTAGTATTTCTGGACACAACTACGCAATTGACTCAACGACACATTTGGCTCAACAACACATTTCCCACAACGACACATTTGTCACAACGACACATTTATAGCACCTAAACGTTTGACTTACAACTAAAACGCAATTACACGTTTGGCCCAACAACTCAGCATGAGGACGACGCGCCTCAAAGGCAGCCTCGAACTTTGGTTCAATTACGCTGAGTAATCACTGCGCGAGGAGACATGATCTGGACTTCACCTCGACACAATCTGCAACACAAACACTCTTGACGCAAGCTGACCTCACTTATTGTTCCCGTGTCAAACCGAGTCATCGTATTTTATTTTACCTGACAACATCCTGCTGTGATCAACTGGAGCTATGGTGTCCATGTCGGAGACCAGGAACGGATTTTAAGAATATCTCTGTGTTTTGTGGGTGTGCACTCTCACATAAAAGGCAAATGTTGTAATTATGTACCTAAGATATCTGTTATTTTGGTTCCTTTTTCGGTCTATATTCCGGGAATGAATTATCAACAATACAAGTGATGTCCCAATGTTATATTTCTTGTTCTAGTAAATGGATATTTTTGCATTCCTGTGTTTGATGAATCCTTTACATCTTCAGCACATCCGGTGTGGAAATTTTTACGGTTCAGGATAACAGATCTCGCACCAAAGTATGCCGGCGGGAGACAACAAAAAATTCATTGTACAATGTAAAAAGACACTTTACATTGTGCAGTATGAAATAGACACGTCGTAGTCTATTCAACCATTTTACCGGATGTGTTTTGAAAATTTAATGGCAAAAACAATGCAGATAAAGCAAGGTTAAGTTTGATTGAGTTGGGCTATTTCTGTAAAAGGGTTCTTGTTTTATGGCTAACGTTAAGGTAAAAATCAAGTTTAAAATTATTATCAAAGTGAAAGTCTTATGCTAAGTTTAAGGCAGGTTCAAATAAGGCGAGATTTCATTTTCGTTTATGGCTCCGATAGCAGTAAAATAATTCAACAGGTTCTGAAATCATAGGGACAATTGGTTTGCTAATCAACATGTTTTATAAAGAACGTAAAACAAGTATGTAAACAAATTAACAAACACTGCTATAGTGCTTATAATTTATGTATAATTTAGTTTCACTGCCACTTATTAATGGGAATGATTTTTACCTCTGTTTTCAGTGTTGTGACGAACACAACTGAGGATATTATCAACTTTATAGTTATCATTTTTCAAAGGTACATCCCATAAACACCTAATCTGAGCCAATGTCCAATGCAATGAATTGTAGAAATTAGAAGTTGCAAAACGCATTCGTAATTTATACTAAATATCAATGTGTCGAGTTTAAGATGACTTTCATGCGATAAAAATTTTTTTATATCCATGATAACATGCCCAAATTAACAAATAGTTGTATACTATGCCAATGGAAAAAACTGCTTCAATATTCTACACAGATTTCATGATCAAAAATGATTTATGAGAGTTAAAATGTTCCACTTTTTAGCAAGTCATAAACATTTATGAACCAAGAATTGAACCTTGGAGATGTACACAACTATCTTAGATTTAGTGAAGGAGCAGAGTACAAATAGACTTTTCCCGGTAACTTATACGTATTGAATCAAATTGTTTAAATTTATCTGTAGTTTATCCAGATGAACTTGAACATATGCAGCGAAAGCTGTGTGCACTTATTTAATGAAGTAGAAAGCGTTTAGAGGCGGGATTTAATTGCTGAGTGCTTTTGCAGTTTTGCCTGTTAATCATACTGTGACGTTCAAAAATTAACGTTTAATATTTTTTAATGTCAGGCTGTTCCCAAAGTTACCGGACATCAATTAACTCTATGTAAGGATTAGAGAAGAACGAATGGTTTATCAAATGAACGGAGATAGAATTTAATTCATGGAATTATGAAGATAAATCTATCCCACTGAAATATAAACGAATTCAGGTTATTAAGCCTGGATTGGGGTAAGCGAAATCAATATGTTTCACTGTTGAAATTTTTTCAATCGAGTACAGGTCGTAGTCGATAGAAAAAATGTCAACACTATAACATATTGGTATTGCTTTGAATTACGAGAAATTCGTGTTGAATTTTAATACTCCCAAATTTGCATTGAATTTGCAGTAATATTATACGTCGTTCTATTTCGAACTCGTTACACGCAAGAAATGCCGCATTATCAAAGTACTTTTAACGAAACATTTTGCTTTTTTCCGCAATACTTAAAATATACTATCTTTACATACTCGCATGAAATACGTTTATAATTTAATTTTAAACAATTTCATTGCTTATGTCGAACCTTCGTCGGACTTACAAGATTGTATTTCGAGTACACCTTTGCCACTCCATCATACTTCAAGATAGGTTGTAATATCAAGTTATTTCAAGTCCATATCATACGACTTTATAAGTACATTCAAGATTATTGCCACAAATATTGCGTTAGCTGATCGCTAGAATCAAATCCTCAGCGTTTGATCGGCATTCAAAAATATCAAATTTGACTGCAATCCTTATTAGGGAACTAGTACGTTAATAAACTAGATGAGACATTATTCACACCACATCGTTTCATGTTCTTCTATGATCTCCCCACATTCTTCCATTGAATTTTCAGCAAATATTGGTAACAATTTTCACCTACACGATGCATACAAGAAATCCCAGCACGGAAGGGTGGGACTAGTTGCTGTGGGTTACACATACGGTGTCGTTTGGTTTGGAGGGGGTCGTAGTCTTATAAATGCTTAGCCCTGATCAAAGTACATTTGGTGTTGCGATGAAGTCTCCGTAAGAAGTGCGCGTATGTTTGACAAGCTGTACAACTCAGTTTGCAGGCCTCATTAAAAGTTGGGTTGTTAGGAAAGGTTGTATTGCAGCCGCCCTCCCCAAGCGCAACTTTTATTACTCCTCTGATTAACTGGGAAACGCGAGACGCTTCTCTAGTTGCACCACTGGGTAAAGGAAATGAAGCGGTTTCTTTGTCATGATTGAGCTGTGCACAGAAATATGAGCAGCGTGCTTCTTATTTCTTGCGTCTCGCTTGAAAGATGTCTACAAGATAAATCAGAAGTAAATAGTGGAACAAAAAAAAATATATAAGGAAAGTACCTGCCAGAACTAAGTACGAGTTATATCTGAAATTCCTTCCAACGGTTTTGATTCAATTAGGTACAAAAATTAATTATTGAAGATCAATGACTCATTGGTAAATTTTAGTTAAATGTAATACATTGAAATGAATATGAACTTCGTACATTAACTTATTACGTCTAATAAACATTCAAATAATTTTCATATTGCCAGAAATTTGCTAGGCTCGTATGACGCTGTTTACAAAGCTGCGGTTTTTCTAGCTGCGACCTAACCCTTATTTTTACGAGGGTAACATAGCGCTTTGCCAAAAGCATCTCACGAGTGTAGAACTCGTTGAGAGAAAAAATAACTTTGACATGAGTACGTTGCCGTGAAAATGAGAAGAGAGGACATCGCAGCAGACAATAAGCTGAAGTAGAGTAAAAGAGGAGGTGAAGAAAAAGAATGAGAAAAAGAAATATGCAAAGTGAGACGAAGGACATATGTTCAACGAAAAATATTGATCTTTTATCGTGATACGTGAACAGTTTTAATTGAAATAAATTTCGTTTTTTACAATGAATTATTTCTGTTCCTTTCTCGGATGCCGATAACTCATTGGCTAACGCGATTCCATGTCGCCGAATAATTATGAATAAAAATCAAATCTTAAGGACGAGGAAATTAGAACAAGATTCCCAGTCACGCTCATTTAGTTCTGGGTTAATGACTAAAATGACCCAACTGAAGCTGCCCAGCTATTGTTTGTGAGCAAACCTGAGTCAAAATTGGAATTCAGTTACTTTTGTTGTAGGAGTGAAAGAATATTTTCAGTGAAAATTGATGAAACAGAGTCTTAGAGTTTGCAATTGACGATTGCAGAGACTTAGAGTTTGAAATTGACGAGACAGTGTCTTGGAGTTTGAAATTAATGATGCAAAGTCTCAGGGTTTGAAATAATTTGACAGCCTACTCGCACACGTGCAAATGATTGATAAAGTTTTAGAGAAAGGTTGGCGTTCTTGTGAATGATTGCTTTCGGCTCTTTATCACATTATCCTTTGATATCTTCCAAAGCTCTCATGGTGTGGCAATAATTAGAATGTAGTAGAATATTTCTTTTACTTCTGGAAACGGAAAACATCTTGTGGCCACTCGGGGGTTTCGTTTGAGGTTGCGATATGTAGAATTCATATCATTGCGTCGGTTATTTCACCGTTAAAAAAAGTCACCGCGTAAAGAAAGGCCGAAGCAAGAGATGCAGAAGCCTGTGAGCGAAGCCAAGAATTAGTGGGAATTAAGGAAGCGAGCATCTGAGCGGATAAAAGACGCAGGCGACCGTTGGTTGAATTCCAGGTTTATGACCGACCGGCTCACACATGGTACGTAAGTGCGTAAAATCGGCTTACGAAGTTTCACAAACTTTTTGAATATAAGGCGATCGTTTTTTCTCTTTTGCGATGTTTATTTTTAATACTTCTTCAATAGAAAAGTTCGATGTCATTTTATGTATCTTAATTCGACACTTATCGTTTCAACGCGTGTAATGTCTCTAATCTGAGTCATTCGAAAAAACAGCGAGAAATTTTGTGCTTTTATCTGTGTTGTCTTGAATAAAGCATGCAGTTTTAAATCTTTCATTCCTCTGACAGTGGGAGGTTTATTTTTGTAGCGGAAAATTGAAAAGCATCGATGACTCTCAAAACCTTTTTTCTTTGTGCTCAACATACGAACAACTGAGATACGTGCAATTACTCTTGTTCTGGAAGGACATACAGAATTTAGGCCACACCAACTCTGAATGGTATGATTCTGTTTTATTATTTTATTAAATGTATTTATTGAGTTTTGCAAACTTACGTACCAATGCACGCATTGGGTTCATCTGCATCTGAAAAGGTATAATTAAAAAAGGGCAAATGAATAGTAACAATAATTCTTAAAATTCGTAAACTTTTTGTGTCTTCTTATCAAGAAATGTTGGAATGAATTATTTTTCATAGGTAGCAGGAGAGTCTAAGAAATATTTGGCTCGCTAACCTTCACTAAATTCAAAACGTGAGCAGGAAAATGCTGTTAAATTTGAAAATAAAAACATACTCTTGTGATGAGTGAAGCCCACGACTCGAATTGGATAATCTACAGTGCTGTGGAATTGAGTGAGAAAAGCTAAAGTAACCGGAAAAATAGTGCCATTAGAAACCAGTACAATAAAGACACGACAATACGGGAAAAGGCGGCCACTTGTAGTCTTGTACTCTACCTTTGAGTTACAGATGCGTTCATGCATTTCATTTCACGCGACCTGGAGTTCAGATAGAATTACGCGAGAGAGCAGTGTGTTCAGTAACAAGTTGCTGAAGTTAGGCATGAACTCACGCATATCATGAAAAACCTAAAACTAAGAAAATTTACACAAATTAATCATACCTACTCAGAAAAGGTTTTGAAGCATAGATCTAGCATCAGTTCAGGCAAAAAATCATTACCTCACTGAAAAAGAATGTATTATAGTGAATAGGAAATATTGGGAGAAAATATCAAGAAAAAAAGGATCAAAAGACAAAATTGGGTAGGTAATAAACAGGCAGGTAATAAAATTATCTATAGACTATTTGCGAAGGATACGAGCTGTTCGTTTTGTTTAGGTTAAGTTTTGTTCAGAAATATGTAAAGACTATTATTTGGAGTTGAAGCTGAATCGGAAATTTAAAAATCGGTAGCAGATTCCAGTTCATCGCACGTGATCCTCAGTTCAGCTGATGTGAACTGAAAGCGAGCAGTTTGATCAGTAACGAGTTGCTTTAGTTACTGATGATTTGATGTACTTAATTTCATGTGATATTCAGTCTATTTGATGTTAACTGAAGGTGAGTAGTTGGTCTAGCACTAACTTACTAAAAACAACATTAGTTCGTTTCAGATTTTCTAACTCATTATCAAACCTAGATTACACAAGAGAGGGAATGCATTTTTCCCTGCCTTTCTCTCAGTAATTTGTTTCGGCCATCAACATGGGTATTACGACATTCATGTTGATAATATATTAACTAAGGATATTATTATCCATTTTAAAAACCAATGATGTATCTTATATGATCTTTGTATGATATATATTTTTATTTTTCTTTCAAGGAAGACCGTCTAGGTAACGCGACCTGATGCGGCAGCAAGTACTCAGGCCAGAGGATGCTTTTCCAATCAATCAAGCCTGATACATTTCATCTTGCACATTGGTTTTTCAAATGCCTTGTACAATAACTAACACCAAGACCCAATGACGGATATCCCCGACACCTGGTAGAGTGTCGGTACCCATTTCCGACACATGGGTAGAGTGGGGAATTGTACACTGATTTCTCTCTTAACCCAACGGGGAGAAATCACAGAACAGCACCGGGATTCGAGCTGCGGACACCTTCTCGGAAGGACGAGTTCTTAACCTCTCGGTCGCGGCAACCACATAGACCCTCGTTTTGTATCGGTCATTTACCTCGATGTCCCGAGGGCAACTCACGGACCGCCATGTCTCAGGCCTGAAGGGTAAACTCAGCTTGAGCCTTATTACATTTTATGCGTCATCATAAATTGTTTAACAGAGTTAACACGGGAGCAGCATTTCATGGCGGGTGACTGAAAAATTTTCCTATATTTGGCAGTAATTTGAATGGTTAGGCTTGCTCATTAGGGAGCAATGTATCAGTATTAGGAGCATGTACCATTAGAGAGCAATGTTTCATCTAGAATGATTTTGGGAACTGCTTAAAGTATACAGTTTTCATTTATTCATAAAAGTATCCCTTTCGTTCCGATTGGTAATTTGTTGTCTCAACGTTAGAATATTCACAGTAATTAAAAATTATTCGCATCACGATTGTTGAAATAATGCAAACATTCCCTTAGTTAGTAAAACGATTTGTTCGTCGAACTCCACTTTTATCTAAATCTTTGTTTCTAACACAAACTTCCTGCATTGTTTTCTCATGGCTTTCCATTGTAGCATGATATGTTTGATCTCATTCGTTAATTCGACAGGAAAATTTTATATTTTTCTGCTACAGAAAAGCGTATTAGTTGCGTGATGTTATTCTCAAGTGCTATTATTAAGCCGGCAATTATGAAGGTGCATCCATTTGGATTTACTTGACCGCAGATCATGTATTCAATGCAATGACAGGGAATTGAAAGGATATTCATTAAGGTGTAAACAAGTGTATACTTTTATCTCCGGAGTCCTCTTACGTGTTTATACAGCGTAAGTTGGTCAAGTCGACGCAATAAAAAAATATTCATCTAATATTGGAAAAACCCTTGTATTCGACGATAAAAACATGCATATTCGACAATAAATTAGAATGTAGCCGTTTCAGAAGCATTCTGATTAAAAATCAACTCAGGTGGTTGCTCAAATAAAACTCTGTAGCTTGGACATGTGAATCTTTGAGTTTGGTTTAAGCGTTAGCAGCTGAAAATAAAAGCTCTATAACTTCATCGCGTGGACCTTTGAATGTTGCTTAAGCGTTAACTACTGAAAACAAAATACTCATACTTTATCGCATGGTCGTTTAAATATTATCCAAGCGTTGACTGCAGAAAATAAAACGCTATAACTTTTTCGTGTAGATTTTTCACATCATTCTAACGATGACGTGAAGACAAGCATGTGCTTGTGGCTGTGTTGACGCTCTGTGAACTCAACCATTCGGTTCAAAGAATTAACTGACTAAAATATAATTTTTGGCCTATTTTTAAAGTTAGTAGTCCGGCTGAACACACGAAGACGTAAATCATCTCCTCCGTTTTCTTGTGACATTTAATTTTTTGTGGTGCGTTTGTTTTATGTTTATAAACAATCAAGAAATTTCTGTAGACTTTTCTTAAAAGGATTTTTCTTTCGTTAAAATTTCGCAAGTACTTTTTTCTCACTTAATTGGTGAAGTTATTTATTAGCTTTTGTGAATGTTGCGTTTTCTTCACAACACATTCTGGCAGAGCACTTCAGTGATCGTTTCCATTTGCGTCAGCCCCATAACACATTTTGGCAAAGGATTTCTATGAGCCTTCTCGGGCGGTCGTTACAATGGTGCAAGGCTGAAAGTGACTATTTTTATCCGCTTTTACAGCCCTACCACAAAGATTTCATTGTTTCATTATTGAATTTTTCTTGGCCCATCTAGTTTTTCGTAAAATATTTAAAGACCTCTGTACTTTCCAGATATCAATATAAATACTTAGTATTGATATTGATATCTACACATTAACTTTTGGGGAAAAGCGTTTTTTGCAAGTTACGTGATTTGTTTTTATTTAATTCGTACTGTGCTTCAATTTCTATTTGTGACAGAAAATCTGATTTAGCTTCCAAAACAACAACATCGTATATCTGAATATCTCTCAAATGGATGCAATGTTCCATGGCAGTGACTGTCTATCCGACTTTACCGAGTAAATTTGTTTCGTGTTTCCCGTGGCAAAAATTCACACTTAACTAACAAGTTTCAATTTTCTCAAAAAGTCCTATTTTGAACAAAACACTTCCCTTTGACGAAGCAGGCTCATACTGTCAAGAAGTCTTTCGTGTCCAAAAAGTTTTAATCTGAACGAAAAGTCTCGTTTCGAGGTAAAGTCTCATTTTGACGCAACTTTTTCACTTGACCAAAAAGTCTCCCCCTGACTAAAAAGTCTCACGTGGCCAAAGAATTTAGCTCTGACTACAAAATCTCATTCTGCCCAAAAATTTCCGCTTGATCAAACATACCACAAAATAGCCTCTTGCCACTGCAATCGTGCGGCTTGTGCAGGTAATTCAAAGGCTCCAATTAGTTCATTGAGAGGCGTAGAATTAGCGCTCTTGTCTCTCACCGCAAAGACTTCGAATTTTGTGTAGATTTCTTTCAAACTCCAACGTGAAGTTCTAGCGTTTGGCAACGTTGAATGAGCTGAACGCATTGCAACAGAAAATTTTGGAAAGGCCTGATTTTAATTTCTAAATATCTTTCGTACATCGAAACCCATCTCGTAAACTTGAATGATTTTTGAATTCATTAATTTTCTCGTCTTCTTTGTTGAAGGGTGAGTCAAAAGTTCTTCTGTCCCTGACTTTTAGATTTTTTTTAACGATGTAACCACAACTGATGTGTCGACTTTGGCACATTTGTAAACGTGTATTTATCTCAGCCTTCAAAACCTTCCATTTACAGTAGCGTAATGATCATGTTTTTCTTTACCTGCACATTTATGACTCCGTTATTTAAAGCAATTCAACCTTACGCAGTCCAAAAAATTGAAAACAAGTAAATTAAAAAATTGTGAAGCTCATGCTCCGACATCACGATATATTTTTTCTTCGAGAACAATAGTTCTTAATATTTCATGGTCGCCGAAAACAATATTTAATGTGGTTCCGTTGAAAAATATGTTACAAAAACTAGCTTCTTACATTCTTATTAGGATATACGAGGCCATGGGTTAAAGTAATTGGTATTCCGGTCACCTGGAATGACATGTGCACACCCACAGGCTTAACTAGAATTGGAAACATCACAAAATTCAGAGAGGAATTCACAAGGGACTCCACCAGAACATGTTCAACAAGTCTATGACTAATATAAATATTTGTACAGGGAGGAAATAAAAGTCACTTGTTCACCTCACTAATAAACACAGCACTTTCTTGGATCACTTCAACTAATTTTCTTAACGTTTCATTTTAAAATAATTGTAGGTGAATGACTTTAGAGTGGCAAAATAAAATTAACAATATGATAGCACTTTTCTAAGGATGCAAAAAATATTAATGGAAAACATTTTCAAAAATTATGTGTTGCGTGTGATGTTGAGCTCGTTATTCATAGCTGTGTTTAATGATATCAATTTTTAAATCAGTCTTCGAGGGTGCAAGATGCAGATATCTAAGAAGTTCTGCTACCCAGTTCCTTTAAGCGGACAAGTTTCATTCCCTATTAATATCCTCATTTAGTTATAAGGTCCTAATTATACCTGCATACCGGGCCGACTTTTTGTTTACACGTGCGTTGTTGCGCGGTGGGCAATTTTAAAGCAGCTTTTGACTATACCTAATTACTTCGCTTGACAGCTACGATGTATAAAAAGTATCTAAATCCAATAGTGGACCATCATACGCTCAAACATACTTCTGAAGTATGATATCATTTTCGTTGTAAAGATTCATTACAGTACTGCGTTGTTAATGAGGGACGTGTGCTATTCACCGTACTCGCTCTCATTAGCTGGCACTCTCTAACATTGAGCAATACGATTTGTCCTATTGAACATTGCACTCGTACATTTGAGTCAACACTAGAGTGGTACATTTGAGTCAACGCATCTGTGCTATAATTCAATTTACACATCAGTGATACTCGTACATTTGAGTCAACACATCAGTAATACAATAAGTTCAGACATCAGCGATACATTTCAGTGAACAATACTGTGATACATTTCTGTCATCGCTGCACAGACTCATTTGGGTCAACACATCAGCGATTCAGTCACGCTTCCAGACATGAGAGTCTTACATCTGACATTAAATGGATGTAAAATTTCCCGGTGTTCTCAATTCTACACATATCCTTTGCTAAAGCAAGTTGAACAAACATGTAACTTGTTGTTTATGACTTGATAACTTGATGATTGTTTGTACAGTTCGTTAGCACCAAAAGGTTGTAGCAAATTTCCACAGCATCGGCCTTTTAGCATTAGACGCTAAATTATGTACTCCCATCTCTCACTACCCTGAGCAATATCAACTTGCTACCGTAGAAGCCTAAGCTCAAGTGCCGCTGTAATGGGAGACTGTCCCCCAAGGCGTTCTTCATCAATGTGTTACTGTCTCTTTTTTTTCTTCATAATCTCTCTCAGACAGAACAACTTATTAGAGGGAATGTATTTTTATGTTTTTCTCGCAAATTTTTGTTCACCCATTGACAAGCTTATGAAGGTCTCCGTGTATATTTACCAACTGAAGATATTTTACTAGTGAATGTCATACATCTAATGAATCAACTCTATCGAAAATAAACTTTTTTTTCTAAACCATGTAAGTGATGATGAAGTTTTAAGATTCTAAGGGAACAATTAACTAATAAAGAAGTCTTCACGTCTGGTGGTTGACATTGCGCGATGTATTTGGAGAAATGATTCGAGCGTTGAAAATATCTTTTTTACAAACACATGACGCATGTAATTTGAACGCTTGCAATTGCATCAAGTGATATTCATTTTAGAATACCTCTCGCAAAACTGCTAACTAGGGTAATAAAAGCCCTGAAATCTGTAATGTCCGCCTAATAAAAACCACAATAAAAACCGACTACAATATAAACACTGAAATTCGTAATGTCCTCCTAATAAAAACCACATTAAAAACCGACTACAATATAAACCCTGAAATTCGTAATGTCCGCCTAATAAAAACCACAATAAAAACAGACCAAATATAAACCCTGAAATCCGTAATATCCGCCCACTGTTGAAAAACTGTGAGTCGATTTCCTCTTTGCAAACGGTTGATCATGTATTAAGATAAGAAAAATTAAATAAAGTCATTGAAGAAACAGTAAAATGTTTTTGAGAAAATTTACCAACATAAATATGTTGTGGTCTTTTTGAAATGAGTCGAAGAAATAAGTCAAAGAAATAACATCCGAAAAAGTAGCTACGTTTGAAAAAGAGGTTTTTATAAAATTAAAACAGAAAAAATAGACCACTATTAACTCGTTAAATAATTCAACGACCAACTAATCACTACTTTGATTTAAGTACCATGCAATAGACGTAAATATTATGGGAAAGACTCATTTAATAAAAAGGGCCAATTTATTGCTAATCTGTTTACATATGTTTATATTTATTACACGTATAACATGTTTATATTTATTACACGTAGTAATATATACAATTATACATGTAAATATATGTGTACACATACTGTACATAGACACATAAGCCCGCTACAAAACGACACCCTTTCTTCCTGGAATAGTAATAGAGAATGTCTTTGTTCTAGCTACAGATGAGAAAGTCCTCTACCCTCCCTAAAAAGGCGGCATAACACTTGCATAGGAGGGTCTAGAAAGCTAGAGCTGAAGCTACTTAGCAAACTGAGTGGAATATTGCAATTCCATAAAGCCCATGGGAGCTTTGTATCCGATAACCCAATAAGCGCGTTCGAGTTTCTGCCCTCTTGGTAATTCCCCAAGCCGGCGGCACAATGGGCTCAGCTTGAGTAGCACTTTTAACTTCACAGTTTTGCCGTGGACGATGTAGAGATACAATCTGCATCGCTGCCCTCGCCACTTTGCTTGCGTCTCAAAGGTAAACTTCAGGGAATCCTCTGGTCTCTTATAAGCCTGCGACTGCCTTATTTTTACCACATGTTCTCTCAACGCGAACTTTGCCGTATTGCTGCTGAAGGATGGTCATAGTTATTCGGGGAAGAGTTTAGCAACACACACAATATATCTGTACAAATCATCTTCAATTTTAATAATTTTATGAGTTAATGTTTTGAGTCATAATTATTTTTCAGTTGCAATCGTTGTCAATCAACAAAAGCAATGGCAAAGTTGTGCTTAAAATATGTTGCAAATGTTTCCCATTATCCTACATCAAATGTTTCAAGCTATGTTTCGAAGAATTTAGAGTGGCCTAATTTTATACGTGAAAGACGAGTCAGGCTCTGCACGATTTGATGAGTCTAACATACAAAGAGGTCAATTCAATTTCTGCTCGGGTAAATTATCATAAATTAAATGCGTAATCGATCGTTCACGCTTTTTAGCTGAAATTCTGTCATCTTTGTGCACAAAGAATACTCTCAGACGGAGCATCGATAGCCCAACAGAGCTACGGTTCTTAAACTTCTACGTTCGTTCTAAATGTAGATACTTTGCTGTAGCAAACATGCATTGCTCAAAGGAAGTGCGCTCAAACGTTTACTCTCGCGTATAGTATTGACTTGGTCCCAGTTCCAGGACATTTTTCATTTCAGAAACGAAGTATAATTCAGTATTTATCGCTAACGGCCGACAGCACGCATCAGTGCTTGGATGTCGAGGAGATCAAAAGATGTTCTCTCCTGTTTTTTTCCGAGCGATTTGTCATTTCTCCCTCGCTCGGAAATATTCGGAGGTCGCTTGAAAATTTGCGACACATTTAAAACGATCTTTTACAAAGCTGGGTCGCAGCTTTTCGTGAGCACAGTAGGATATATTTTCATGTTGGCCCGGTTTGTTAGAATGACTAATTTTTTATCTCGTTTCAAACCTGAATAATGACGTTCGACGAATTACATGAATCGTGTTCGATGGAAATACTATTTTTTATCTTGTTTCAAATACTAAAACGGCCAGAATGCATTGTATTTAACTTAGATAACAAAACATTTCACGGAAAACGAAATAAAGGACACTATTTGATTAATTTATTCTTTTGTAGCACGCTCGAACTTTTCAATGCGTTTGTTTTGAAGGTAACGTGTGCGTTGGTTTTGGAATTTATCATACAATATTTATCTGAATTTCCCGGAAAATCACGCACAGTTGAATGTTTTTTGAAAAAATCAATAAAATACGTCTAGTCATTAACATAAATTGAAATTTAGAATAGTCAACACTTTCGAAACATACTTTAGTATTCACGATATTTCGCGCTTCCAAAAGAACCTAGTTACAGAGAAGAAAACGGATATGCTATTTTTTTCCTCTTTGCTGCTAGATTGCACATCACTGCTCCTGCTTTGGCCAACAGGCCTCAAAGCCCGTAGTCAAAATTAAATAACCCGACCTTTAATTTTTGCATGGATTTTGAACGCTTTCGAATCCAAAATATAAGATGAAAAAAGGAAAATTGCATACTTTTCAGCAAATATCCTTAGCTTCTTGCATAAAAACGAATATTTCTGTTACTTTAACGAAATAAATCTAGGACGAAATATGGAAAACTCCTCATATTTTATCAAATATCTTTGGCTTTCTCCGTAAAAAACGAACACATCCGTAAATTTCAGGGCTCGGTCGTGACTGCCTTGCCAAACGTCCTTGTTCGCCTCTACGCAATGAATGCATCACCAATAACTCCACTTGTTATTGGGCCCAAAACTGCATAATTAATTGACCCCGAGCATTTTAGAGCCCAATTACTCCTTAGAAGACATTCTCACGGGACCCTGTTTTTGCTGAACGAAGACAACTTCCGTGCTGACATACGACCTGGGGCTTCTGGGTTTACAGAAGAAAAGACTCATTAAACTCCGCCTTACGACCGTTACGCGAGTCTTAGACTCATAACTTACGTTAAGGAGCTTCTTCCTGCGACGTCTCTGATCATCCCTTATTATCAATAATCAATAGTCATTATCATGACTCTGGTGCAGTGGTATTTTAAATAGGAAGGGGAATTGTTTCGCTAAGATAGCTTCAAACGTTCAGCGACACTTCCCACTTCCTTTTTAGTTTGAGGAGCTGGTTTTTATACTGTACAAATGTTGTGTCTATTTTGGGTGAGTCCTTCAAGTGACAAATAAATTGTCTGTAAGCTAAATCAATAACCAAATTCTAGGCTTTCTGATTATATTAGATTATAATCTGTTTATAATCTGATTAGATTAGATTATATTATGATTATTCTGGGCCTTCTAGTGATATTTTTTTAAATTTCTTCATTAATTCGATTTAAAAATTTATTATTGGTAATTTCTTTTCGAATACCCAGAGGGTATTTATTAGCAAAATTTTTTCGGAAACGGGTGCATCTTTCAGAAACAGATAATGATGCAAAAGGCGCCGGTATAATTTGCCATGATAACTTTAAATTATAATTAACAACATTGCGGTGTATAGGCAAATGCCTCCCCAAATTTTCCTGCCGCAGTTTCTTTGTTAACATTGTTGTACTAACGACTGAGCGTTAAACTTGAGTATTGATAAATTTCCTAACGTATTTCTTGACTTACCAACTTTCATAAGTTATGGACAGATTAATCAGTCTTTGAAAGACTTAAGAACAGTGAAAATAGATGTAAATACACAGTAGCACGAGGTAGAATATCAGAACACCAGATAAAATACCGGGCAAAATACTTCAAATAATATCGTGTTAATATTCACTCACTCTCTATTTCTGCTAATCTGTAATGTGCCGCCGCAAATTGCTACTTCCGATGCATTATTGCCTGATTGGTCTTTTTCTGACTCAAATCCTGAAGTGTTCAACTTTATCAGATGACATTTGTGCACATACAAAAACGCCCGACACTCAGTGGTGCAGCCAGATGCTGAGCGATATTTTAAAATTAAATTTAAAGAAGCAGCAAAATTTAAGATTTGTTTCAAAACAAGGCAATTCAGCACTTGTGCTGTGGGCGGCTTCGCTGTTCAAAACGAGCTCATAATGTTTATGATCAATTGCAGCTTTATTACGCTCATTGCAATAGGGAACACGAGCGTTATAAAACGCGCTGTTTGCAATTAGAGCGGCCTTAGAGGCAGGCTAACGCTCCTCGTGAGGTACTCTGACAAAATGATTTATGAACACCGTGTGCCCTCACCAACAACAAATGAACGCTCCATTTTTCAATATCCTTTGAAAAATTCAAAGCCAAGCTGAAGAGTAATTGTGACGAAAAAAAGTAGGGTTATATAATACACATGTACATAGTATCGAGCTTAAGAATGTTGCCAGTGCAACTAGTTGCGAAAGGTGAACTGGCTTTATTGAACTAACATGTGATATGTAGACACCGAAAATTGTGCAGAACCTCAGAATACCTGTCATAATTCAGGAAAAATGAAATCTTTCTTTCGATTTTAGGAGTTAACTAGCTTCACTTTCGTAACGCGTGTATTATTGAAACAATTAAACCTTTGCGCGGGTTAAAATTTAGTGAGAACAATATTTATTACTTTCATATATTGTTACTTCTGGTTTTTTGAATACTCATACGTTTTTTCAGATATGCTAATAGCATGATCATTGAAGCACATGTACCCAATTCTGTTGCAACAGGGAGTCGTAGTTCTTAAACTCACCCGAAAATTTTACGGTCTCAAAATATTTCTACCTTCAAAAGTAACGCTGAAAAACCTAATTTTAGAGCAAATATCTTGCTGTGGACAAAACACTGCAAAATGAAGTAAAAATATGATTAAATAAAATCTTATCAAGCAAATAATTATTAAATGCCCCTAATGATACGTGTGTCATTGGTTCGAAGTGTTTTCGAATTACCATAAAATCGGCTAGCAAATAAGCTAAGGCGAAGACTTAAGTAAAACTTTTGCTAAAAGTTCATTATCAGGAAGTTTGAGAACTTTCTGAGAAGATTCCGCTGCCAACTTTATGATTATTGCTGGCGCATCAAGTTACCGCCGAGTTGATTTCAATTTGCCAAAAGTTTTGTTGAAGTTTCGATATTCTCGCAGTAATTCTGACGCTAATTTTGGCCACTTTCTTGAGCAAAGATCGACTTCGGCAGCCACAGTTGCCGCATCACGGTTGAAATTTACTACATAAATATACGATCTACAATACAGGAGGAAGTATATTATACTCAATACAGAAGGTTGCACAAAAATGTACTTATCCTATGACTGACGATTGCACGTGTATTTTTCACCTTCAGTGATATTTTCTAGTGTGTTTTCTTTTATTCCACTCATTAAATTTGCATTTATGTTAACAAAGACCTACATCAAAACAAAATACATTGGTATGCTCAACTCATTAAACTTGCATTTATATGTTAACAAAGGCCTGCATCAAAGCAAAATACACGAGCACTCGACGGTGAAAGAATAAGTGGTCACCCACTCGTTTTTCAAAATCATTCAGATGATTCTGGACACCTTGTAAATTTACATAAATAAGTAAACAGGTAAATATATTGTTTTTGCCTGCGTCACGCGCAGCCTCAGTTCAAACAAGTTCCTATTATGAGGTCTGTGGAGTTAGAGACTTGATGGTAAAGCAGTTTTTATTACATTCAAGTTCAAGTGTAATTGCAATATCATTTTCACTCGATTTTATTTTGAGTTTAAATCCTTCAAATAAAGTACCTGATGTTTTACTCTTTTTGGTACGACGCTAGCTCAGCTGATTTAAACCCTTTGAATGAAGAAATGATTAGTCAGTTATCATTTCTATTTCTTATTCACAACTGTAATATTTTGTTAAGAAGGCTTCTTTGGTTGAGCCATTGTTTGTTTGTACCAATCCGCACTGCCCAAGTTCTTGGTGAGGATCGTAGAATTACGCTCGATTTGTTCGAGCATCCTGAAACTGTGTCCCAATTTATTCCAATGATCAATTACTTATTAACCATAAAACAATTGATACTTACAATGATCGAACTTGATAGAGAAATCCGAGCCTCCATATTCCTAATTTTATTTAATAAAATAAATTAACGCCTTCAAGTATATATTTATGCATTATTCACCTAGATCGTGTGTCACTTCAGGACTCATGACAAATTCTTCACTTGCACACATGTTCTATAGAGGTAAACGTAGGTAAATAATGGTGGCAGTATATTTAGTTCATTTAGAGAAAATAAAACGAATCTTTTTTCAGGCTAGAGCTAAAACCACTAATTTTTGCAAGCAAATTTATGTCTGTGGTAATAGTGTCACAATTCACTTCTCATGTCGTGTTAATTCTCAAGATTTTGCCATGTATTGCCTAATTTGAATGATGCAAAGAAGTATATAAGAACTCCAGGAAAATGCACAGTTTCCTTTTCATATTTTTGTAAGCCATCACAAGAAGAAGCACAACAAAGGCAAGACTGGGCACACAGAGGTATGCATTCAGCTCTGTGAACACACACTCACACACACAACGCACGGACACACACACACTACGTAACATGAGTTATGCACCATTGAAGTAACGACTCCATAAAAATGCAGTTTTCTCGTTATATTATTCTTAACCATTACAAGAAAAAGTACTACACTGACACGACTGGGCACACAGAGATATAAGTTCAGCTTTGTGATCGTGCACACACACACACACACACACACACACAGCGACGCGAGTTATGCACGCCGGGGGCCTGAGATGAACGCTCGCCATCCCTTCTTCCAAAAGTGTTTACTTTTGGCCTACCCTTGAAATGATCTGCTTGCATAAAATGAGCGCCTGTCAAATATAAAGTGCCTTCCTAAAGCCTGAATGGGAGCCACATTGTAATAACGTAGCAGGGAAATTATATGTAAATTCCCTGATGCAACGCGTCTAAATGTGTTTAAAGTGTGTTGGGACGCGCGTTGACGGCTACACAGTTTTGGTAAACATGCAATAATGGCGGAATATATTTCAGGACGCCATGTTTTGTCGCCTGGCTTGTTATGCGGGCACATTTAAAAAAAAAATTAAAATTGATTAAATTAGATGAAAAGAAACAGTCGAATTTACCTCGACCTCAGAATAAATACGAGCGGAGCTGACTACGACTTTGAATTGAATGCGTATAGTACTTCATTGTAGCTATGACACATCAAAAGCATGAGTGCAATGCTTTCATATGCCCTCAGATGAATGTTGATCATTGACAATAGAGACTTCACTAAATCATGAGAGCAATGATATCACGTCACCGGCGAAATGTTTATCATTGAATATAGAAACTCTATTGAATCATACGCGGAATTATACCATGTCATTGACAAAAGGATCGCGGTCATCTTCATAACAGCACAGTGGGCAGCACATGAAAATTATGGCCAACAATTATTTATGGGAGCAAAATGTTAAGGTTCTTGAACTTCTGCAAGTGTATGTATTATAAATGTAGTATATTTTCATGAAATAGATTCAATAACTGAGCAGCAAAGATCATAACAGCTCTCCATATTGCGGCAGGTAACCACACAATGCATGCTAGTTATGAGGTGGGTAGTGAAGGTGAATGCTGAAAGTTATAGTTGATGTTTTGGGCACGAAGGTTTCATTAGTACTTTGCATCTGAGTGATAGACTTTGATGTTGTTTGTCCCTGTTATGTTGTCATAGAGAATGTGAAGTGTTTGCTCATTTCTATGCAGTGACCTATCCTCATTTACGCATGCCAATATAGTTACCCATCCTTAATTACGCAAAAAGAAGCTCACTCGTAAAATATAGTTACCCATCCTTATTTACGCATACCAGTATAGTTACCCATCCTCAATTACGCATTCCTATATAGTTACTCGTCAGCAATAACGTATTCCTCTATAGTTTCCCATCCTGAATTACGCATTCCTATATAGTTACTCACAGTTATTTATGTATTCCTATTTGTTTACTCATCAGCAATAACGTATTCTTATAGTGGCTCATCCTGAATTACGCATTCCCATATGGTTACTCATCAGCAACAACCTATTTCTATAGAACAACCCGCAAGCAATTACGCATTCGTATACACCTGCCAATGAACAATAAAATCAGTTGCTGAATCGATATCGACTCGAAGATTGTAGATACACTCTAAAACCTATTTTCTGGTCTGAATAATCAACTTCGACATTTTTTCAAATCAACTTCTTGTGCAAGAGAAACTCATAGTAGCCAGATGGGTAGTGGTCCATATGGTTAAATTTTACTTGAAAAAGAGCCAAATTTCATAAAGTGGACCTGAAAAAAAATTAACAGCCGTGTTCTACTTATTGCGAGGCCGACTTTCCTATTGTCAAAGACGTGCGTTTTTGCTCTATGTGTTTACTGTGACTCTATGTGATCTGATCACCGTAGAGGAAACAAGGTAAGGTCATTTCTATGGGAGAAAATACACGGCCTCGTGTTCGGCAAGCCAATAGGAAGGCTTTATTTCAAACAAACTTTATGACGTCACCAAAACCCCATGTCGTTAGGCCAATGGTGGAGCCAGATTAGGGAGTAGCAGTGCTACCACATGCAATGTGAGCGTTGCTATTGGTTCGTTGTCGTGACGTCAGCAAAGCCACACCGTCAACCAAAAAAGACTGGTTTGAACCTACCTTGTTTCCTATACCGTGGCTCTGATGGTGCTCATCCTACCACTGCTGACACGCTCGTGTTACAGCTTTTATTGTAGAATCTCAAGTAGTTTTGAGTCAATTTTTCAGAAGCACGGAGAGCGATTGAAATGTGCTCATGGCTCTTGAGCTTCCAGTTTTCCCACTCGTTGTTCTCTCATAGGAAGAATTCTTGTTCTAACTTGAGGGTCGTTTCTTATCGAAAAAAATCTCTTTTTCCTGATGCGCACCGCGGCAATGAGTCGATGATGGTGAACTGAATTGTTTAAGTGTCTTTAATGGTAAAACTCTGTATAATTCACTTTGTTGTCATGTATTTATATGGCAATAAAAATGAGCTAAATGCACATGAATTTAAAAAATAACATACCTAACTACATATACTGCTTTAGGAATTGCAATTTTGGGAAACGGCTACTTAAAATACTGGATAAAAGGTGAAATAATTTTTTTAAAAGTAGAAACAGAGCTGATGGAATACAAATAGAAATTCAGGTGACACGTAAAATGCAGATGCATGGTTTGGTGAAACTTTCTCAAGATAAAAGCAACGAGTTCCAACATTCATGATATGCCAATGCTACTGAAGCTTTTTGAAATCAAGTTCTTGAAGAAAACCCCAGTTATTTAATTATTAAAATAATATAAATATTAGTATGAGTAGCAGTAGAAAAGAAATCGAATAGTTAAAAATAAGAACTAAAATCGTTAATTTTCTCACAAGAAACACGAATCGAAAGTAAAACATGAAATAATTTTACTACGGTATATTGCTTAAATCCCCATATTTTCAGGTCAAGCTACGGAACGAATAAAACAAAGCGCAATGTCATTATCTCATAAATCATAGGAAAGCAAGAATCTGAAACAACAGGCAACGAAGTTTGCTGCCCAGCCTCCCTGTAACGTTTGCTGAACGAACTTTTAGAATTACTCTCCATCGCTTCAGGACCCCACGCTCGCACAATATTAACCCTAACCAGACAGCTACATCGTTTTTTTTGGGAAATTTCTGAATTTGTCGATACGTCTCTGTACCTAATTTTCAGTACTGTGCCAACCTCGAGATATAAATATGTTACAACCTAAAAATAACCAATCAATCGTGGTCAAACCTCATGGTTAGCCATTGCAAATGTCTGTCTCCATGAGTCGGAATTGACTTTGGGAGGTTGAACGTTTTACGGTTACGTTGTTCGCGGCCTCAGGTCAGGTAGGTTAAACTCAAGGCTCAGATGCGGCAAAAAATTGCCCTGTTTCCAATGGGCAAATACGTAACCTGCGTACTGCACCTCCAGCCAATCATTTTTATTACGCCGTTTATAAATACCCTTAATAACACCATTTATGAATGGAATGGCTTTTATCAATGTCACTAGGTTTGAAAAGGCTGAAGTGTTTTTGCATATTATAAAGAAGTTGTGCATTCATGCACTCACAAATGCAATTTGGATTACTGTTAGCGTTACTATTTACTTCGAAAGATCATTGTTGGAAACTTTGCAGTAGAAACGGAGCCTTCCACTTACGGCTATTTTACCATTAGTATCAAATACTTTAGTGGTGCCAATGCTAAAATATATATCTGAAGGCATACGATGAAGCATTTTGCGAAGAAAAATTCACGATATTAACCCTCACGAATGCCCAAGAATTTTTGTCAGAAACGAACGCGTGAAATAACGCATCACGACTGCGTCAACTCTGGTTGCTGGTTTTTAAAATTCCATCCATGAAATAATGCCCATTGAAATTTATGCATGGCATATTGCTTATGCAAAGCCTATGCATGGCAGGATAACTGAAGCCCTGACGGCAGCAGTTTACTCTTACCTTTATTTTGTCAATTTTTGTGAACTATGCGTTCAGAAAAAAATTTTTGACGGGACTCGGATATTCTTGGTTAATAAGATGTCCAGTTTTTGTCTGTAGAGGATTTCAGCCTTATGAAACCAAGCACAGAAGCCTTCGCTAAACATAACAATTTTTGAGCTAAAAAGACGTGTACTTCACTCATATCATAGAACGGGAAGTATACCTACTAGTTACGTACTTCTAACTTTTATCGTAAATGAAGAGCTGGGAGACAAACCTCTCAAAGGGATACAATTATGGTATGTATCAGAATGAATGCTCCCAAGGGGGAATGTTAAGTCCCGAGCAGAGTGTTAAGTTGGCATTTCTTATTTTGTTTAATAAAATAGTTCTTAGTTCTACAATGGATCTTCTTTCGCAACACTGCAGTTCTGTTTTTCAGCTTCTAATACTCTATTTCTAAACTTTAATCTTCTTTAATAAATTTACTTCCTAATTTACTGCTTCTTCGAGCGAGAATTTTGTATGAGAACACACCTTGCGCATAGATTCCCCGTTCCCTGAACTCTTTCCTACATGGTGCTTTCTTATTTCTTTTCGTTGTAATAATTTTATTGTGATTTAAGGAAATTTAAACTGAATTATTTAACCTGTTGTAAGCCGTAAATGTGTGTAAGACAATTTGTTTTTCGACGCTAAATCCGAATTTACTCCACAAAATTTTGCATTTATTTCATTCATAAAATAACTGAACTTACAAAAACAGATATCTCAGGAAGGCGACCATTTCAGCGCAAACTTAAGCTAGGATGCGGGGATGCTTAGTCTGCTTGTTTCTTTAAATGAGAATGAAAATTATCAATACATCGCTGATGAGCTTAGTGTCAAACTACTGCTCAGAGGTTGGAGCAAATTTTAATGTGAGTATATAAGACACACTGAAGTTATTCGGTCTCTATTTTATTTTGAACTTTGAAGTGCTGGTTGAGAAACTTGTAAATACTAATATTCATTGCGCGGACTTTTTCTTGCATCGTTGCTGAAAATTTTAACTTCGGCTCAATTCATTTTTTATAGCGTTCAAGTCCTGTTAAAATTCCTTTTTTCGCTTCAACAGCTTCGGAAAAAACTTCCCCATGACCAAAAACGTGGGAAATTTTTGGATATTGAGAGGCAATCTTACAGCCCGTCAGTTACGATACTCAGCCACTGACACTGGAAGTTAAAACGTCTCAAAAATTGAACTCCTGAAATAACATAATAGTTAACTGTTCGTGAGCCTGATGAACAACATTAGCAATTACGTTTTCTTTGATTCTGTTGTATGCAATTGTTGCAATATGCAATACTTCATCGACAAGATGAAAATTTTATTTTAGGTGCATTCAGGTAATATGAAGAATTAATACACACATACTCTAAGAGAGAAAATGACTGAGAAAAGACTGTTCTGCATATACAATGCGCAGGGAGGGCTATTATTGAAAAACATCTTTTCAGGGACAAAATTCCGTGCACTTTTGCGAGCCATGAATTTGAAGACAACTTCACGTCCCTGCCTTCAATACAGCTCACGATTTCCACTGAGGGGTGAAGACTTCGCTTTGCAGAACACCGCTAGCGATTCCAGCTCTTGCATTACACCACAATTGAATTACACTTGAATTACAAACGTTCGTTCTGCCATGAACATTGATTCTAATGCTGAAAAACGTGTGTTCTGCAATGACCATTGACTCTAATGCTTAAAAACGTGCGTTCTACCATGACTGTTGACTCTAATGCTGACGCTAAATTTGTCGAGCTAGCACACTGCCGGATTAAATCGGTCGAGATTAGGCAGCTCGGTCGCTCGCTGAGCAAGCCACCGCTAGATTAAAGCTCAATGTGTTGAGCATTTGCCACGCGATTCAGGAATTTGATGCAAAATAATGACTATTCCATTCAGTACGCGGGCGATTGGTTTAGTTCTTGAATAAAAATCGCTCACAAAATGCGGTGTTGTCGGCATAAAAGCTGTGTTTTTTAAACCCTGGAAACCTTTAAAAAATTGTGTTTGGAAAATTAAACTTTATACATCACTCGTGAAAAAGAAACTAGTGCAAAATATGAGTTAGATAGACGACCGAACCTAAACAATTTCGCTCCTACCATTAATTTTGATTGCAAACGTTGCTTCTCTGTTGCACAGGATACCAGTGGAGAACTTTAACAGAAAACTGTTTGTCGCTTTTGAAACAAAAGAATAGGTCTCTAAAAAAAGTCTGATTGCGTTAAAGACACTCGTAGAAATCACGGGCAGTTGAAAGGAAAAACGATGGGAAACTAGCACACGACAGCCAGATATTGTAATTACTGCTCAAATATTTTCACGTCAGTGAACACAAACAGATACCGTTGAAAATTTCTCTAACGTTCGCATTTGTTGAGAGGATACTAATCGATTTTATAATTTTTGTTGCTTGGCTACTGTTAATTAGATCGAAATAAACAACTTTTTTTCGACGCACTTTCCATCGCAAATGAGTATTTCACGAGTTATATCAGTGCGTAAATTATCGTTTTTCATGTTTCGAATGCGCTCGAAAGAACGCGGAATGAACGTTAGCTTACGTTTGGTTACGTTTGGTTACGTTTGGTTACGTAAGGTTGGGTTAGATTAGTTTACGTTAGGTTGGGTTAGGTTATCTAAAATAATCAGATTCGCATGAAATACAGGTAGGCATAACCGAAATTTTGACGTAACTCGTGGCATTCGAATTATTAACAGTCTTCATAACCATAAATAAGCACCACACAACCACCACCAAGAAAAAGTGGTTTATGTCGATCTAATAACTATTGTAGAAACAACAAAAATTGTAGAATCGATTAGTGTTCTCTCCTCAACATTTACCCTAACGTTTTCCTCAATTATTGTTCATAAATTATTCAATGTTAGGGGCAATTAGTATAATAATTGCGCTTTTAACATTTCATTTAAGCAAAAGTATTCAATATAGGAGGTTAGGGAACACAATTCATTCCAATCTTGAAGCTGATCAACCAAAGCTTTAACAAAACAATGAATTCCTTTTTCGTTTATTATTTTCTGATTTTCATTTTCATCACGTAGTATAGGAGAAAACACAGCAAATAATTTTTTTTTGCACTGGTATGCATTCATTTGTTAGTTTTTTGTCGTTATTTCCGAAACGTCGGGAAATTTGGTATCGGTGAACGGTGATCGAACTACACTGTATATTTTATATTATTCTGGGTAGTAAAGCTTTAGTTCAGAGCACACGATCTTGCTCCACTTTTCTTTATTTATACTCGTCTTCAATACTACAGCCAAGAAATCTAGATATAGAGCTAGAATTATTTCCTTCGTGTGAGTCAGTCGTACGCCAGAAGACAGCAGTTGCAGAAATGGACAACTTTTCAATATAAGACGGTAGCCAGCAACATAAGATATAATTTTACGGGTTTTGACTCATGGTGCATACGCAGGTGAAAAGAAGCCGATACGCTGGAGATGTGTGAGGCTTTAATTTGACATTAAAGCTCATATGACACTCCTGTATATCGCTGTATGGGTTCCGAATGAAATTTATCCTTTTGTCTCTGCCTACGCACTTGACGTGGTCTATTCCAGCATACGTGCATCATCGATTAGTGACATGAACACGTTACGAGCTCAGTTCTGTTTCAGACTACATTAAAAGAGTAAATAATTACAATTACATTAATTATAATAATTACAATCATATTATAATGATAATATATCGATTATATCACAATTTATATCGGAATAATGCTACACAATTTATATCGAAGTTAGTTTAAGCTTTCTTAACTGTGCTTAAAGCGTTCCGAAGAGAGAAAGAAAGAAAGCGCCATTTAGGAACGTGGAATCTATGCACAAGGTGATAAAACCGTGATTTGAGGAAGAAGTATGTGAAATAAGATAAAAATTTATGAAAAATGAAATAGGTGCTGAAATAAAGGAGAGCAGTGAACCGAAAAATATATCATCCCTAAGATAATGTAAAATCTATTCTTATTCAATATCTATTCTTTTTCAATAAATAGAAGGCCTACCTAACTTTTACCTCGGGACATCACATATTCCCACTGGGAGCACTAATTCCCATAGATACAATATAGCTGCATCCTTCTGAAGGGTCCCTCCTGAATAGAAAATATAAGTTTTACATGTTCGGAACGTTCATAAGTGGAAGAAGTAAAGAAACAATTTATTTGGCACTGATAACAAATATATTTTGAAAAAATACCAGTATCAAATACCCCTGAGTATACTAAATTTAGTCAGCACACAACCACTCACAAGTACCAATGAATGTACTTATTATTTAATTTTTGGTTCAAATACCAGTTCGAAGTACGAATGATAGAACAAAGTTTGATTGAGACATTCGTGAGGTGCTGCAAAATCAAAACTAATGGCTTCGTTTGGGTCTCGGTCTTTGATATCTTTATTATTCAAGGTTTGGCCGTAAACTTGTGAGGAGAGAGATAGAGGTAGCCTTCAACTTTATGATTATTGGTAAGATAAAATAACTCGTTTCCCTTATCAGCAGCTCCTGGGATATTACTCTGCCAACTCTCGGTTCCCACATCTCTCGCTCTGTCTTCTGGGAGGGTTAAACTGCGAGCTGTAACGTGAATATTTATACACGTGTAAGCTGAAAAATTAAGTGTTCTAGTTTCCTAACAGCGTCTATATTCAGTCAGATATATTAAAGAGTTTCAAGTTAAATGGTTGTTGAAATTCTGGGCATTGAATTTTTATGCGGATGCTATTCAAATTTTAAAATAAGCAAATATTGAATCAGTTTCAAAATGAATTCTTAAAGCCGATGAATTTCTTCATCAAAGTCGCTCTGTTATTAGGATAGAGGTTATTTCTTATCTGTCAGAAACACACGTAAAGAAAAACAGCAAATTCAGACAATAAAAAATAAGTCTCTAATTGGGAGACGTATTTTTTTCTGTCCATGGAACCTGCCTGGGATTATAACTTTGTGTGAATTTAAACTTTTTGAATTTCAATGCCTATTTTGTCAGCCATCACAGCAGGAAATAGGTCAGCTTGTGAGAGAATTTTAGTGCAGAAAATGTTTATATTAGTATTTTAAGTTCTAATTAAAGTAAAACTTTCTGGAATTATTTCGTGAAGTTACGATCTGAACACAGATGAAACTTATATATTTCAATTATTGAAAAAAAATAATTTAAAAACATGCGTAAATTCGTGACGTAGAAAAGTAACTCGTAAGTAATATAATTATCAAGATAAATAATAAAGGTGAAAATGTGGAAAAAGTTGGGTTCATATGATATAACCCACTGATTTCTTCTTTCAAATGCAATTAATTTAGTTTTTATATACGTTTCAGTTTCATGTTTCCAATTCGCGCAATTGCACCTACAGTAATATCTGCCCAGCTCTGCACTGAAGATGTTAACACGCTTGAAAATATTTCCATTCGGGGCTCATTTCCTTCAGTTGCTGCAATTTTACTCCCTGTCGCATAATTTCCATTTTCAATCGCATCATTTTCATTTCCATTGTACCATTTTCATTTTCAAATTCATCATTTTCATCTCCATGGAATCATTTCCATTTCCATGGAATCATTTCCATTTCCATGGAATCATTTTCAGTTTCAATGGCATCATTTTCGTTTCCATGGAATCATTTTCATTTTCAATGGCATCATTTTCGTTTCCATGGAATCATTTTCATTTTCAATGGCATCATTTTCGTTTCCATGGAATATTTTTCAGTTTCAATGGCATCATTTTCATTTTCAATGGCATCCATCTTATTTCCAATAGCATGATTTTCATTTCCATGGTACCATTTTAATTTCCAATGGCATCCTTTTCATTTCTTCGGTACCATTTCCATTTCCAGTAACATCCTTTTCATTTCTTCGGTACCATTTCCATTTCCAGAGGGCACCCTTTTCATTTCTCCGGTACCATTTCCATTTCCAGTGGCATCCTTTTCATTTCTCCGGTACCATTTCTAGTGGCATCCTTTTCATTTCTTCGGTACCATTTCCATTTCCAGCGTAACATGCGATGCCGTGTTCCCCTCGTTCGAAATAAGTTGATTATGACAACTCCTCCGCTGCCCAGCTAAGGAAACCTGTCCTACCTGTGCGATATTTCTTTCTGTAGCGCCGACTGCCTACACGGGATGCAAGTTATCTGCGTTATCAGATCCTGGATTGATTTATGCTTATCGCACGCAAACAGACGTAATGGATCGATGGACCGTCTGCTCCTGTTGGGCTGCGCACCGAGACCAACAGAGCAGGCATCTCTTTATGGACCTGCAAATAGTCTCCAAATAATCACGATGCCCCGCAGTTCTGAAGAGTTTTTATTTGTTGATGTGCACCATCACTTTGGATCAGTGCGAGTTGCTCTGAAGGGCTTCGGGTCTCAGTTTTCCGAGTTTATTTTTTGAGGAGCGGGAGCATCTGTGTCAACAGCGTTTCCGAGTC
Source organism: Morinoia aosen (assembly GCA_030386875.1). Classification (NCBI taxonomy): domain Eukaryota; kingdom Metazoa; phylum Arthropoda; class Malacostraca; order Amphipoda; family Talitridae; genus Morinoia; species Morinoia aosen. Next base: position 57,145,003 of record CM059566.1, read on the forward strand.
CGCAGATTGACTTTACCCGGCATCCGCTGAACTTCCTGGTGTGTCGGGCAGCGAACTTGAGCGTTCAGTTTGAAAATTTAAAGTCAGTCACCAGTGACTGATGACAAATTTTCACGACGTGTTTCGTAAAGCAAAGAAATCAGCCAGTTAATTGTATACTCATCGTGTGAGGTATCATTGAGAATTCATAGGGGTGACTTTTGTTGTGTCAACTTTGTGTAGTTTCCCAATTACACTGCCCCCCCCTCTATAACTCAATTATCTGAACTTTTCATATTTATATCTACGTAGTGTTGATTTACTTTCATCATTTTTAATTAAATACAAACGGTAAGATACACGTTGATCACTCATCATTAATCAAGTCACCTTCAATAATACAGAACTCTCTCTGCCCGGGCACCAGCACTCTCGCTACGCGCCAAAGAAGACAAATGCAGCCGTCACTCCCTTATCAGAACTGAGGATAAGGAAATGAGAAATTATATTGCTTTGAACTTATTTTTTTTTGTAAATTTCACTCAAAAGGAGCACATAGTTTAGTTCTATGTTAAATTTTGAAATATTTGTCTCTTTTTATGGAACTCATTATTGAGCTCGCTTGAGCGCTTCACACTTAATATTCTCTAAATTTCCCTCGAAGGGAATACATGGTTCACTTCAGTTTTAAATTCTCTACTATTTATGAATTTTATCGCAATGATTCTTGAACTCGCCTCTTTGCTTCCTTTGCTCTGACCTGTCTTGTGGTGTTTAATCAAAATCGTTGGTTGGGACGAGAGGGCGAAACGAAACCTGGAGTGAGGTTTTGCGTTTGTGGGACTTGTAAAGGTGCACGTATCGCAAACGATGAAGAACAATTCTTCTTAACACAGTAATGCGTAAAACAAAATTCCGATAAAAATATAAGTATTTAATAAATAATGCGCTGATTTGCTCACTTGATTTAATGAATTTCATGGCAATCGAAGCACTGACGTAAACGCTGATCTAAGTCAAGCTATACTGTTTAAAAATTATTTTCAGAGAGATTTCAACTTCATACCTAACATTTCAAGCATCTCACTTAAGCATTGAGATTGACCCGGATCAAATCTTCACCTGAGTTATTTATCTTTGAACTCTCACCAAGGTCACCCTGACGCTATCTCTTCCACCTCAGAAGTCCAAGGCCAAAGCTTCCGCCGTATCTCTTTTATGAGCCCTGCTTTATGGCTGGAATTTTCATACGTACGCTCCGGAAGTTCTACAAGGGAAACCAATACACTTTATGGGCAAAAATCTGTACAGTTTATGGGGAAAATCTGGGGATCTAATGTGGGATGTCTGAGTTCGGTGTACATTTTGAAGGTTGGCATGAGTCACGATGAATTTTTCCCGCACTGATTAGGAGAGCGGAGTCTCCGTGTCAGGTATTTGGTTTTCAAGGAGTTGTTACATGTTCTGTTGATATTGATTTCGGATTTGCATGCGTCAGGTCGAGTAAAATTAGGAATTTTTGAACATTTAAAAACCGAAATTATGAATTAAATTATTAAACGTTGTTAATGTTTATTTGAATGGAGAGCCGCCGATTTTACTGCCAACATTTGCACAAAAAAAGTCGTCAACAGAGAAGAATAAATGAAAGTCAATCCACATCACGGTTGGAATTTCAGGAAAAAAAATTCCATGAAATTAATCAACGCCTTTTCTAGATTCGAGCTGTTAAAATCCATCGTGGCTCTTATCTCACAAAATGGAAGGTCGTTCTTCCATATGGAGCGTTGATGAAAAAAAAGTTTATTCAGTTATTCCACTCCCATATACTGGTTCCCGCTCAAATAGCAGCAGCAAGTCACAACGCGAGCCACAGCCTCGACACAAGTGCAGTATACGAGTACTGTTCGTGCGTGCTGTGAACACGTCCACGCTCCACCGCCTGCGCAAATTTAATAGATGTGCTGTCATACAAAAAATATAAAACAAATGAAATCGTAAAAAAATTAATTTCGATGGTTTCGTTTATAAGACACGGTCAAGTCTTACATTCGCTTTTGAACTTTCTTGAATAAAAGCAAGTAAACAAAAAACAAAAAAATAGAGCAAAATTTTCACTCCGTACATAAGTGCGGGCAGATTCCTCATGCGGTATTTAAGCGTATTCACTCATTTTTTAATGAAAATTTATTCAGACAGAAACTCGTTTCAAACGAAAAATTGCAACGCTTGAAGCATCCTCAGAAAAGAAAATCAAAACGGAGCATCTACATATCAAACATTTGTAGCCGTGGCAGTTTATCCTTTTTAGCGGCTTGGCTCTTCGCTCTCCTCTCACAAGAGAACAACGAATTCAAAACTGACTCGAATATTCATCAAATTCAATTTCAAACACCATCGCAAAGTTTGTTTAAGCTGATTTATGAGCTTATTGCACGCTATCAAATGTAGAATTGGGTCGTGCAGAAATAACAACGATGTAACAAGCTTACGACTACGAATGTGTTTGCTGTTTCTGTGTGGTACAAACACCAGTTAGGGTGCAAGAAACAAGTTAATTGTAGTAGTCCTTGATTTAACGATAGTTACTCTCGGAGAGTTACAGCTCGCCTCAGGTCGTTAGTTTAAGCTCATTTGTTACCACTGCATAATTTGCTCATAAAATTTGTCAGAACCAGCAGCTCAAGAAACCAGGGCATCCAGACGAGACAAGACCCAGGAATAGCGGAGTGAGAGTCTGGCTCACGGGAGTTACGGCCTTGTTGCTATTTTGCGAGAGGCGTTATTGCTGTTCGCCCTGAAACCGATCGGCTTGTAAATTTTGTTTCGAAATTCCAGCTTCCGATCCTGGAACGCAAACACTGAGGCCATCGTCTTCGGAGAACTTTTTAGAAGATCCTGAGTGTTAAACTTTCCAAGAAATATTTCGACTTGATATGATTCTTTAGTGTTACTAAATTTCGTCGATTTACTAAAGGTTTTCTCGCAGATATTTATGGGAGAAAATTTGAGGCTTTATTCAACGTTAGACGATGACTTCTGGGTGTACTCTTTAGTGTCATTCTCCGATGTCAAAATTCTTCGGTGGGTTAACCGATGTCTAATGTGCGTGTTTTACAGCCTGGACATAAGAGAATGAAACAGATTTACATATTAAATTCAAGCATACAAAGTATTTATTTACATATTAAATTCAAGCATACGAAGTATTCATATACATATTAAATTTATGCATTAAATTCGAAGCTACCTTACTAACTGTTTTCAGGTGTCAGTTTTGCCCATTATTTGGACTTTCACATCAATAGATGTAGAAACGCAGTGAGTAAATTTGTTGAAGTTTTCTGAAATTACCACGAATTCTGCAAATCCAAAGCAGATCGCCGTGCCAATGACTGACACGCGCTGTGTCAGTCATTGCATTCTGCGTCATGCATCCTAACCTCTACGTAGGTATTTTTGAAATTGGCCTTTGTTTGTATCAAAATTTAGCATTCCCGGCTTGATAAGGAATAGTCTAAACTAATTTCAAACACAGATTATTTTTTCAGGTTTAACTCATTTATCTTCCCAAATAAATTTCACGGCAATACCTATGAAAAGACGCTTTAGAAGTTGAATACTTTGTTGAATAATTTCAATTAATAAACATTGTTCTCATGGTTGCGTTATTGAACTGCTGGTATCGTTTTGGTTTCGCTCAATTTAGTCAAAACTCTCGTAGTACTACGAAAATAGACAAAAATCATCATGATGAATGTTACAGCTGAAATGATGGTCTAATAAATGTCGTTTCAGCAAATAAATATAAAATAAATGTCTGGGGATGATATGAATTCTATCCAAACGATGCTCAAGGATATCGATCGCGCAGAAACGGCTTTTTGAAAGGAACTGTAAACAGCACAGTGACCACAAACACCGTCTCAGCTCACGCGAGAGTTTGCTGTTGAGTTGACCGGCTGCATGAAAGCTACCATTCCTTTATCACTGTTTTCGGTAAATGTCACGAAATCGACAATCTCTTTATTGTAGTTGCTCATAAATGTTGTGTAATTGATCATCTTCCTATGAATGTTCTCAAAAATATCGAGCAATGGTCGATCTCCCTTCCGATGTTTCGAGATATTTTGTACAATTGATCCCCTCTTATTGCTGGATCAAACATTCGATAGGTTAACATTAATTGTTCGTAAACATTGATGACCACCTCCTAATCTGCTAAAATATTAGTTATTATCATCTAAATAAACAGATTTTTCAAACATCGGTGTAGATTTTATCAATTATTCTTAATCTTAGGTCATCATAAAACATTCAGATGTCCAACCGGAGCACCGCAATCTTTGAACAGAAAATTACGGTCTTTGAAAAATATTCCGCATGTGAGATTGCAAGGAAAGTTTTGCTGTGAACCTCGGCCTTAGGAAAACTGAGGCGAGGATTTTTTTTGGCTGCGTGAGAGCAACAGGTTTTCGTGCGAGGGCAATGTTGCTCGCACTCTGAACCGGGGCCAAAAAGCTGCACGCTTAGTGTAAACTGCATACTTCTCGATTCTCGAGTGAGAGATTTTGGGGAAAACTTTCCAAGCCAAACAGAGAGTTTCAGGACTCACTGAAGTTCGTCTCTTGTGCTTCCTGCGCACGGGTTTTAAAAGCTTCCAAAACTGTGCAGATCTGGTGCCCCCCTGCATAAGACCCTCTTCCGCAGTGCCATGTTTTTGGAGCAAGTAAATGGGTAAGCGGATTATCCGGCAAATTTTTGTCAGCTACTGCACATACCATAATTGTTTTCTTTTACAAACAAAGATACTTTCCATGCAGTTAGATGACATGTATAGCTATTTTACTTTGACAGATATGCGAATAAGACAGGCAATATTGTTTTATTGTTCACCATATTTTTTACGAAGTACAATTTTACAAATACGCAAGTGGAAATATAACTGTGAAAGGCATTATAATTAGATTATTCATCAGGTCGTTACCTGTTTTTGGCTGGCAATTTTCTGAAAATTGCTTTACAGCAAACTGCAAACTGCAACAACTGCAAAATAACGACAAAACATTTTTACGCTCACAGGAAGGCTTTGGTCCTCATTACTGCGCGCGTTATTTCATCAGTTGCGATATTATATCAGTTTTGTGTCGACATGACTCGGAGCAGCGGGCAGTAATGAGACAGAGTCTGCAGTTGGGGACGACGTACGGTCCTGGAAGCAAGAGCGAGCTCAAAATGATAGAATGGAAAAATGCATAGAAGATCCGAGAGGCTTCTTTTTGAAGGCTATTCTAACACTGGAGCACAATTCTCCCAAAAAGTCAATCCTATTAAATTTGGGAATGGTTCGACCGACTGATTGACGCATGAGCTGAGCGTTTGTGGTTGAATGCAAGCGAGAGCACGCGGTTGTGCGCATGCAAAGGTATTGTAGATTTGCTCGGTCCTAAGACGAACCCTGAAGTGAATATTATTGCGGTGCCGAACAAAGCGCTAAGCCAGGCTCAGAAATAAAAGTCCTTTTATTGAAGGGCCTCTGAAGAAATGAATGATGTTGATATGGATCTGTGCAGGGATTTGGGAAAGAATTAAGATATCTGTAGAATACGTGGAAAGGAACAAGTTTGTTTACTTCGTGGATGGAGGACGATCTAAAAATGAATGGACTCTGACCAAAGAGTTCAAGGAATACGGTTGGCTGATAAGATGTGGCATATTTTGAAATGGGGGAATGGAAATATACTTAACTGTGTCGATATACACAGTTTCAACAATTATAAAACAATGAGCGTCATGATTTAATGGAGTAACGATATTTTTATTTGTAAGTTTCGATTTTCTTTTACCATCCAGGGTATGCATAAATGTTTGAACTCAGGGTAAATTTTGTGCAGATATTGGGCAGAATGCTTAGGTGTGTGAAAAGTTTAACAAGAAAATGCACGAGATGATTTGTTCTATCAAGTTTTTCTAACACACTTGATCACTCTGGGAATACATTCGTAGAACTTCTGGAATAGATAAAACTGAATTTTTCGTTATTGTTTTTCTCCCAACTCTATCAATTCATTCACAAGAGCTCCTTCACCACACACTGCACCGCTTCAGTTGTGCTGAGGTCTGGAGATGGTGGAGGCCAGTCCAGATGCTCTGCGTATTTTTCACGCTTCGTAGAGATTTTGCTCTGATTGAACCATGAATGTAAATTAACCTAGCGACATGTAGAGACAGCTATTCACCATGTATGTAGAACGATTCTAATACTTTCTGGGAAATTTTATCTTCCGAAATAGGAAAACAGTGAGCTTGATTTCCACGATTCAGGGTATGAAATGAGTGTGGAACTTCACGATGAGGCTGCTCACTTTACATCTGATCTTCAATTTTTTTTAATGATAAATTAGTGAAGATTTTGAGAAAAAAATTTTCAAAAAGCCGGTCTGATATATATTTTTTAATGTCTTCGGGTTCTGCTCATCCCATTTATAAAGCCCTTGAAACTTTGGGACCTGATGATTGTAAACATTGGAGATTAGAGCGATGAAGTTCAAGAGAAAAAAGTTGCATCAGAAATATGAAGCATCAGGTACGAAGCATTTATTGAATTTACTTGCTAAGGGACCGCCTCACATGAAACGAAATTTGTTTTCAAGTATCGCTTCTAACTTCAGCATTTCAGGCGCAATTGGATTAGAATAGTGAAACCTCATTCTGATCTGTTCATAAATTTTAAAACGGCATAATATACGCTCAATTAACACCACATTCCTAATTGTGAAACTCAGCAACATAAATCTTAATACCAACATCAACGATAAAATTTTCTTAGTTTCAAACCGACACAGGACCCATGAATTTCACACCAATTGAAATCAGTCTTTTCGGAGTAATAGCTGAAATTGTGCATCAAATAAACTCGACATATCGGCGTGTCGTTCGTCCTATCTTCAAGTGATCGTATTTTAAAAACATGAAGCATTTGCTCCAAATCTCCTTGAACTAAATGTTCGACCTCAACGTCAAGTAAACTACTCCTGTGTGACCACGATCTCTGTTAAATTTCGTTAACCTTAACTCCAGTTCAACATTAACCATTGCCAGTAAATACGTACCAATAGCAGGGCTGTCTCCCTCACACTATTTGAGTCCGAAGAACCACAATTTTTTTAGTATAAATTTGCACAATGAAAAGTGGCAGTTTCAGATTCAAAGGATTCTCGTGACCCCAGTCCGCTCGTTGCTAAAACTGTTCGTGTGAACGCCAGACCTCAAATGAAAATGCAACATTAAACAAATCGACCTTCATTCCCTGCAGCGTTGAGCTCGTCTGGGCGGCAAAACAATTCCCATTTTATCGGCGCGTACACGGTTTGCGGGGCCGTTTGAGGATTTTTCTGCCCTGTCCGGTTGTCAGCTTGGCAAGTGGACCGCTTTTACCCCTCGCTCTCCGACTGCATCGCGGCAGCGGGGAAATTTTTTCGACAGGAAATATGAGATTTGTGACGCAGAACGAAGGCAAAGAGGAAATTTTGAAGCTCATTCAGAGCACTACCGAAACATAGTTCAAGGGTTTGAGAATTTGTTTCAAATCTATCAAATTGAAAGGTGTGTTTTCCGAGAAAAGGTGGCTTTGCTGACTCCATCTAAGCTCTTCTTGAAAAGAGATGCAAAAATCACAGAATTTACGACCCTGAGACCTTCAATGATGAATTCAATCCTCACTTAATGATTATGAGCAGTTATATCCCGCACCGAACGAGATGCAGTATTCGATTCAGTTACGAGCTGTTCCCTCTCGATCCACTACCATTAAAGAAAATTTCTCGAACAGAAGAACAATTGTTTTCATTCACTTGACTTTCACGCTGCTAGTGCACTTCTACATGGAATGCGTTCGATAAAGAAACGGATCTTTGTTACTGTGGTTCACTACCTTCACGCCTCGAGTCACGATGAAAACTACGCATTTTAGCCGTTCCAAAGTGTTACAGTTAACGGATGCTATGGAGCGGAGAAATGATCGAAGTTTGAAATACCGTTTTACCAAAAAGCCTCCTGTCACGCTGGCATTAAAAGATATGCTCTTACAGATTTGCGAATACTGCTGATGAACTCTGATTTGTTTTATAAACTCTAACGTACATACATAACGACTGTTATATCGATTCCAAAAGTTCTTAGATCGCTTGAGATTAGCCTCCTGGCTTTTCATGAGATGTCTTACAGGAAGTGAATGGTTGAAAGGACACTCTCTATTACCCACCATTTTTCTCAACTTCCCCTGACCAACACAGATTCTTAGAAGGATTGTCATATGAAAATAAGGCAGCGTTTATCGGAGAATACACAGCAAGGAAATTTGCGTGAATAAACACGTATTTCTGCTAACAAATCTTACCAGTTCCAATAAGGTTATTTCGATGAACAGCTTGCTTTTAGAGCAAAGCTTATCTGTGCATTAAACTGTATTGATGAGTCAGCATTGTTACCCAGAGAGGTAACAATGTTTTGAGGAGTTAACCTTGTCACCTAGAGAGGTAACAATGTTTTGAGAAGTTAACCTTGTCACCCAGAGAGGTAACAATGTTTTGAGGAGTTAACCTTGTCACCTAGAGAGGTAACGATGTATAGAGGAGTTAGCCTTGTTACTCAGAGAGGTCACATTGTGTTGAAGAGTCGATCTCGTTACCAAGAGAGTGGCAACCTTCCCTCTGTGTGAGAGAAGTAATAACAGTCTTCCTAAACGCTCCCATTGCTCATTGTCATCAAAAAATAATAGATCATCGAACGCTAAGGGAAAAAAATATAACAAATGATGAGGGCGTCTTCATTACGAGAAGAAACCTCACAGCGAGACGGACAGCGTAATCCAGCTTAGGTCTGTGCTACAAATGAGGGCAAAGTCCTACATTTAAGCTCGAAAACAAACTGATATATATTATTGCACAGAACCAATGATGCGCTGAGCGTAATTTGAACACGGTGTACTGCCTGAACTGCGATCAGCTACAGAAAATTGGGCGGGCTTACGAAAGCTAATCTTTTGTTCAGTGACGAATGCTGTGCTGGGATGAATGAGTAACGAACGCCTTACAGATGTGTGCAACATTGTTCCCGTATTGGTCATTGAGTACTGCATGAGAGGAACTAAGTTAAGTTACACCATCTAACCTAATGATACCCGTTGTGTGTTTATTTATAAATCTGTTTGGTGTCCGCTTCTTAAGAAACATAGGATGTCCGAGTTTGCGGTATCATGGATACCGAATTCCTCAGTGTATTGGAAGATGGCCTTACATACACTGATATTTTTGACATTTTTTCAGGATATATTCGGTTAGGACATGATAGGTTAGGATAGGTAAGTAATGTTGACGGAATTTTTTCACGGGTCCACTTAGCTTAAGGGGATCCTCCGGATTTTTCAACTTGTTTCGTTCGATTCGTTTGAAAACTGGCCAGTATATGTATTTTTTTAAAGAAAACTTTTTTATTCCTGTAACTTTTTCGATTTAGGCCTTATTTTTTTTACGAAAAATTAATTTTTTTGGTACATTTTTATGGATATTTCAAAACAGGACTCGTAATTGAGTTTTGATGCTAGAACAAAACCAAAGACAGTTTTAGAATCCTTGAAGCATTTCTAACAAAAGTACAGAGAAAAATTTGAACATTTGAATTTTTTTTGTGATAAGCGATATTATATGATTACATCAAAAATACATTATTTTTGGGTTTTGAGCTATATTTTTTTCTCAAACTTGGAGAAAAGCCTCTGTACTTTTGTTAGAAATGTTCTAAGGATTCTAAAACTGCCTTTGTTTTTTCCTAGCAAAAAACTCACTGAGAAAAACTGAAAACTGAAAAAAACTCTTTTGAATGCTGAAAGTTAAAGGTTTTGGGTATAAGACGTAAACAAAATTTTTGTTGAAGTGTTATATAATGGACAATTTATGTAATTGAATGCTGTTTAAATTTTTATTTCGATAATTTCAATGCATAACTTCATATTCACACTGTGAATTGTAATTTCTAAAAATTTTTTTTTTATAAAAATTATGAAATTTTTCATTTTCAGGGGCCTGGAGCGATAGGGGCCTGGCAGGGGCCTGGAGCGATAGGGGCCTGGAGATAGGGGCCTTAACGATGACATTGTCATTGGAATTTCCACGGGTCCTACAACTACCTAATAATACCCTTGGTTTATTTGTTTGGAGTCCTCTCCTTTCATTTCTCTGTCACGCTCATAAGGATAGTTATATTGGCCGTATCTGTGATACGAGTTTCACCAAGTGCGAGAGTACAATAATATTTTTTAGCACGGGTACTGTTAGGATATATATTTTTGTTAGTCATCCACGTCTGGAAAGTTTGTTCAAGGAAGGTATTGAATCCCGTCATTTTTGGCGGGCCGTGCGCACCAGTAAATGAATATTTCATAGCCAGCAGTGCTTGTTGCTCTTTGAATTATCGGTAATGGAATCATCACTGGGGATTCAAGTGATAACATTTGGCTGACCAACGCTTTACGCAAACTTAAAGTACTAGAACACGAGTAATATAGGTTGTAAATACCGTGAGTAAAATGGATTGTGAAAAACATGAGTAGAATGAGTTGTAAAGAACATGAGCGAAATGAATTACAAAGCACAAGAGTGTAATGTGTTGTGTCCTCACTTTGTGTGTGTATTCCTCAACATGTTGAGTGAACCCGTTGTGCAAGTCGAGCGAGGTAATTACTGAAGAATTAACCCAGTCAAACTTTTCGCCGGAGCATGCATGTTTTTTGCCGCCTGAGCGATTTAATTACGTGGACGGCGAAAAAATACATGCAGGCGGCGAAAGGCAGGGAACTGGGGTTGGACTGGGAACAGCCGCTTCTAACACCTAGTGCAGGGGTTCCAATCTTGGGTGCTAGACGATAATATTCCAGGAGGTGGGAGAAAAGTTCAGGTAAATTACCGGATATTGGCTGTGTGCTGGCATTTTGATTGCAGGTGGTGGGAGAAAAGACCAGGTAAATTACCGGATATTGGCTGTGTGCTGGCATTTTGATTGCAGGTGGTGGGAGAAAAGACCAGGTAAATTACCGGATATTGGCTGTGTGCTGGCATTTTGATTGCAGGTGGTGGGAGAAAAGTTCAGGTAAATTACCGGATATTGGCTGTGTGCTGGCATTTTGATTGCAGGTGGTGGGAGAAAAGTTCAGGTAAATTACCGGATATTGGCTGTGTGCTGGCATTTTGATTGCAGGTGGTGGGAGAAAAGACCAGGTAAATAACCGGATATTGGCTGTATGTTGGCATTTTGATTGCAGGTGGTGGGAGAAAAGACCAGGTAAATAACCGGATATTGGCTGTGTGCTGGCATTTTGATTGCAGGTGGTGGGAGAAAAGACCAGGTAAATAACCGGATATTGGCTGTATGCTGGCATTTTGATTGCAGGTGGTGGGAGAAAAGTCCAGGTAAATAACCGGATATTGGCTATATGCTGGCATTTTGATTGCAGGTGGTGGGAGAAAAGTCCTGGTAAATAACCGGATATTGGCTGTATGCTGGCATTTTGATTGCAGGTGGTGGGAGAAAAGTCCAGGTAAATAACCGGATATTGGCTGTATGCTGGCATTTTGATTGCAGGTGGTGGGAGAAAAGTCCAGGTAAATAACCGGATATTGGCTGTATGCTGGCATTTTGATTGCAGGTGGTGGGAGAAAAGACCAGGTAAATAACCGGATATTGGCTGTATGCTGGCATTTTGATTGCAGGTGGTGGGAGAAAAGACCAGGTAAATAACCGGATATTGGCTGTATGCTGGCATTTTGATTGCAGGTGGTGGGAGAAAAGACCAGGTGAATAACCGGATATTGGCTGTATGCTGGCATTTTGATTGCAGGTGGTGGGAGAAAAGTCCAGGTAAATAACCGGATATTGGCTATATGCTGGCATTTTGATTGCAGGTGGTGGGAGAAAAGTCCTGGTAAATAATTAGATATTGGCTATATACTGGCATTTTTATTTCTAAAGGGTGAGAGGTACTAATGAAATTAATTTAAGGATGCTGGGAGAAAAAGGTTGGGAGCTCTTATAATCTAGTGGGGGAATTTGGTCTTCTTCTAAATCCGCAGCAGCTTGCTTAGGTCAATTTTTTACCAGAGCTTGGAATAGCTCTAGTACAGATTTCGATACTGCGCTAATTTAGGGTATCTAAAGAAAATGAACTTACTCTTTGATTACCCACCACTTACGTATTTTGCTTTGTTACAGGTGATTATTGACATAGATACATGTTTTATGAGATGAATGAAAGAAATAAACAAAGAAAAAAAAATTGAATATCATAAAAACTTAGCTGCACCTAAAAAAACAAAAATGCACTAGCAGCGTCAGGAAAAAAATCAGTACACCTTTTTGGGACACCCTTTACATACAACGGCGGGTCGTAATTTTTAGAGAGGGACAGTTCCTGCTGCATCAGTACGGGAGGAGTTTTTGGTTTCAGTCTCAACATTTATCAATAGCTTTGTTTCGATCTGTGGTGGGGTGGAAATTTCGGGTGATTGGGCATCGTGTGTATGTTGTCTTCATCTTCATTTAGTCTCTCACACGAGCTAGACATTTTAGCAGCCGTTAAGGAATACTAAGTGGCTGGCAGTCGGATCTGCTTTTCTGAATAAACGTTAAAAGCGCTCAACATGTCCAAACTTTTTCTTATAGCCTGTTCATGTTTTTTATTCGATGAAATGGGCCATTTTAGAATATATTTTTTTCTTAGTGTTAACTAGAACTGCGCCTTTCATAAATGGGTCAACTAGTAAAAATTTATTCATTCAATAATTGAAATAATAATTCTATATTATAAAAAAATCATTAGCATCACTATAATGAAATGTGTCGTCGATAATTTCAGTGCAAATGAAAACCACCTTGAAATACTACGCCATTTTAATAGTTGGACACGCATGCTCTCACACACACTCAAAGAAGTACACATGCAGAAGAAGTACACATGGCAGCACAAGTTCACAGCTGCGTCTCTACAGCTACAGCATACCCGGTAGCAGCTCTGCAGATCTATGCATACGCACGCAGTTTCGTACAGGTGTCCTATTCACAAGAATTTCGTCATTGCGCTTCCTCATACTTACGAGCTGCCAAAGATTGTAAATAATAAGTAAATTTATTTATCCAAATTGTTTTTTATTTGGTTAAGAATTATGAAGGCGGGGAAATTGGTTTATTTGTTTGTTTAAACACTAACCGGAATGTTGACGGCGCTCACACTAGGTCTACTTTACCTCTGTAAATTTTTAGGATCAGCGTAACATGTAAATGTTGATGTTTCTCACGTTTTCTTTCATGGGAAAATAAAATCTTTGGAGGAATTTTTCATCTTCGTGTAAAGTTTTTACAAGTTGAAAATGAAGTGTGAAGAAATATGTGATAATTGAATTCCATCTTAAACATTTGATGGTTTTGTTCAAAATGATCCATACAAATTACTTCCTAAATTTTTAAATCCTAAAGCTTAAAACTAAACGAAATGAAATATAGCAGATTTGAAAAACGTTAAAAATGAATATTTTCCAACTAAAAACCCAAACATTCTGCACACTCATAAAATGAACATCATTCTAAAACTCCCTCCCCCACTGCCATAAATTCCCGGTAAATTACATCGATTTCGATCTAATGTGCCACATGAAAACAGAACTCAAGTTCTAAGTACAAACACAGAACGTAGTTCTGCTGCGGCTACGGTTGACGGTGTTCAGTCAGTATTTCTCTGATGCGATTAATGATTAAAACTCATAAGGGTCATCATCATCTTCATCATCATTATAATTCTATTTGCTAGTCAAAGCTGCCATTATTATATTAGTTCAGGTGATTATTATTTGTGTTGGCTCAAGACTCCTTTCCCACAACAAAAGCGATCTCAAGAGAACAAAGAGAAGGGACCATTTAGTATGGACTGTACAAAACAGGAACCCTATGCACAAGATGTATTCCCTCACAGGATACTCGGTGCATAGAACCAGCAAGTTAGGAATGAAGAGGAAGAAAAGACGAAGACGAGATTGCGAAGAAGGTATGGAATAGAAAAGTAGCAAAGTGGGCACGAAAGACAGTAGTACCGAAGGCCTACCTTCAATTATTGAGGAAGCCTAGCAGTATCATCTCTGGGGGAGCCGGTCCTCACAGCACAGCTTGCGAGGAAGGTGGCGGATGATTAAGATTACGCGCTCAAATCTACTAGCATCTCTATAGCCCAAATCTAGTATTTTCAAAAGGCAAGCATATTAGTTTCTCTGTGCACGAAATTTACTAATATTGCTATATATCACATCTATGAGCGTCTCAAATCTACCAACATGGCGATACGTCAAATGTACAAGCATCGCAAGTGCTTTAGCACCTCCATAGGTTGGTGTATAAATACAAATCGAGGGAGAAGAGTGAGGGGGAACGAAGTGAGCTCTTCCAGTTAAGCAACGGTACATCACTGCTTTGCTCGAGGTTACAGCGACTTTACTGAATTACTTGTGTACCCATTGCAATAACACGGCTTGTGGCTTGCTTGGTTCGTCTAACTTCGTCCCTTTTATTAATACGGAAAATTCGGAAACCAGCGACTTGCGGAAAATAATGGAAAGTACTTGCACGATAAAAAGTATCGTCGCAATGGACACCTAAACATTACATAATAACTATATAACTCTATTTTCAAACTACAGTTGCTCATGTCGGAGAAAATGTTTCATAGCCGCATGCAAAGGATCGACGCAAGAAAAAGTGGAGAGGTAGTGAAGCCTGTACTACAGATACGCTCATCACACGCTTGTTCAAGCTGCCAAGGAGGCCATGAATTTAACTGCATTACGTTTGGGAGCAATTTTGTAAATTTCATCTGTTCACTTTGAACTTTGTGAGTAATTTATCGAGGAACAACATGTAAACTGAATTTCATGAAAATAATACAATGATTCAAAATTGAAACGATAGTAGTTTTTTAGACGGAAACTATTTCACATTTTATTTTGCTGTTGGTTTACAAAATTAAGTCTCCCCCAATTTTATTTTTACTTTACTTGCCGTATTTTGACACAAAATACCAGTAGTATTTTGATTTGCATGCCAAAATGAACATTCTATGACATATCAAGCATTAATGGAAATGTTTTGCCCTGTCCCTACCTCTGACGTCCAAAATTTTTTCTTCGTACATCAAAATTATTCTAAAATATAAAACATTCTTACCGCTCTCTGACGATATTTGATTCTCAAATGTCACACTGAACGCAGGTTGGATTTAAATATAGATTTTTGTTCAATTTCATAAGCATTATTTTCACAAAATATTCAAGTTTTTATTATTTCCTCATCACTACACCTGCATATGTCCCAAAGCACTTCAAATAATAACGCTCACATAATCTCAATGAATATCATTCTATTGCATATTTGTACATCTGTAGTTCTTTACGTACATTTATTAAGTGTATAAACCATATAAGAAATATATAAAATTGAATACTGTGGTGAATTTCCCACACTAGGTTTTTTCCAACTACAAAGCTCACCACTCCGATTAAAGGCAAACTAAATTAAGGAATTGTAGAAGTTAAAATAAACTTTTATTGAAGCCAAAAGAAGAACAATTTCACCAACGTCGAAGTTTCGGACAAAATAATTCCTGTCATGAACAACCATACGCTTCTGAACCTGAAGAAGAAGATATAACTAACAGTAAACATGTAAAATAATGAAGAAATTATTAACAATCGAAATATCAATATTGACAGCTTTCTTCCGAGGACACTCCACTCACTGTAAGAAGAACGACGTTGGCTGAGAGCAGACTGCCAAGACGCCGATAAAAAAATCTGATATCGGTGAACCTCGTAACTGGAGAGCGTTTATATTGGAAGTGAAATTAACGTAGATTTAGATTTGTTTATGAAGAATTAGCTTGATTTTATGCATATCATTTAATTAGATAAACCGTCTTCTCATAATGTATCTCACCTTAGTTATTTTTGAATTATGTGCACTCAGTAGTCTTTTTAGCGGGAAATCTCACAAAGCGAATTTAAAGTTCATACGGTTTCGAGTAAAGGTGATCGTTTAAAGTATAATTTTATAAGGTTGTAAGAATTATTAGGAGGTTTAACGCCTGAACGCACATTTAGTTATAGTCAAGTAGTCCATACAACAGTAGGACCAACTAATCAAATTTGTTTTGAGTTTAAGCCTTAACATTTTTATTTTAAGTTTAGGTTTGCAAGAATTTATCGAATTCGAGAGTGCCGCCACTTAAGGCACTGATAAGAATTAAAGTTTCGTTTTGATAAAAGTCAATTTTCTCTTGAGACTACAAGCCACTTTTAATTGACAGGTGGCCCGAAAATGAAGGAGGTAAAAAAATACGAACACCCATCAAACTAAATGAAACGAAACACAACACTGTGCCCTGCAACTCAATACCGATTTCCATAATGAAGAAAATAGCGACACGCAACAGGTAAACAGTTGAAAACAACACAGCAGTGAACTAAACTAGCACGCATTGAATCAACTGAACGAACTAAGTGAACAAAATGAAACAAAAGAAAAGTTTTATTTACAGACAGCACTGCTATTTTATTTAGTCTATGAGCTTCACACTTCTTCTGCTGCTGCTTGTCAAAGAAGGCTGGTCTGAAATTTACAACACGATAAATAAAAGCAGAAGGTTTTTTTAAAAACATAAATAATTTGTCCTTTGCATATGCAGTAAAGGGATAATTTTAAATTGTTTTCAAGTTATGCAGAAAATGACTAATTTCGCTGGCGTACCGAGTGATCATAAAAATAGTTCCGTACGACAAAGAAGCTTGCTCGATATACTAGTGCACATTTGTAAGGTAAATAATTTTTTGCTCCAGTTCAAAAAGCCTCATCTCATTGAATCTTTCTCATTTTTTTCAAATATAGCGAGCATTAATAATGCCCAACCAAAGATGACTTTAATATTAACTGATTTTTCACTTTCATCAAAAAGCGCATTACAAATCGCTTGCCGTTTGTGCTCTCTGAAGAGGATAGGCCTGACAGACTGGCTGTGTCCGAGATGGTGAAGAAATTGACAAAATCAGGTAAGGAATAGATGAGATGGCGTAAAAAATGAGCAAGGTCACTTAAGAAATGGATGAGATGGCGTAAAAAATGAACAACATTGGGCAAGAAATGGACGAGCTGGCGTATGAAATTCACGAGATGGCGAAATAATGAACGAGATGGCATAAAAAATGGCTAAGATAATTTAAGAAATTGACGAGAGACCGTGAAAAGTAAACGAGATTGAGCAAAAAATGTATGATATCGTACAAGAAATGGATGTGATGACGTCGGAAATGGATATCAATAGCTTTTAATGATTTCTAAGCTCCAGGAAGTCATCGGTTCCGAGCTGCAATAAATCCTTGAGGATATTGGGATCGAGTTTGTGGCCGCAACGCAGCCTGCGAGGCAGAGGTTACGTGAAGCTGGACCGCCAAGTGCTGAAGTGATGTGCGGCACCTCGCAGCCGCGCAACTTTCCCAGGCTAACTAGGCTCCTGAGAAGTCATGCATTGCTTCAGAGGTTCTAGCTTAGTCTCAACAATATGCCTTGACTGATGAAAAGGCAATTGAATAAGAAACGACAAAATATTGAATATCTTTGAGTGTCAGAAAAGATTTTCCAAATGATTGATAGGCTCTAACTCTGCACTGGGGGATAGTTTTTAACAGTGGAAACTCTTGTTGCGTTTGTCCTGACGGAAGGCCGAGCCATTGCTGATGCTCTTATAAAGCCTACGGGGGACGGATCTGTGACGACAATTGAAACACGTTAATTGTGATATTTTTCCTCTCAACATTATGACCCTAACGTCATTGAAATTAACTCATTTATAACGCGAGAGATATTATTCCCTTTCACTTATAGGTATTTAACCAAACTTATTTTTCGAACAACGTGACCGTCGTGTCTGAGAAACAAACTTACATTTAATGTGAGAAATGATCTCTCTTACGTGTATTTGGGATTGAAGTTGCTTCACTTCACATTATGAAACTGCCCAAGAGATGACATGTTGCTACCATTACTTTAAGCTTTTAGATTGTTCGATACTACATAAAAATAATAAAAAATAGCATAGTCTTTTGATGTAATGTTTGTATATATTTCAAAAATTATTGCGTTAATTCTCAGAGATAATTTCTTAAGGGCTTCAATTCATGTTCATGAGTGAACTCTTCTACTCATCTTATTTCTGATAGTCTTAAAATGCAGATGCTTCATCTGAGTTTCCTCCCAAGCATAATTTTACTCATTTTTCCTCATATTTTCAGCCTTAAGCCGCGCTCTTTTGCAAGCACTGTGTTTTTTTGAAGTTCTTTGTTTCATCATGAAATAAAATATACAACGGCTTCTGAAACACAATTACTTACTAAAGTTATGACTGTTTGATACTTCCACATCCTAATAACAGCGTCTACAGGAAGTAAAAACACCTTGAACTGACATCTTCTATAAACTTCATAATATTCCTCCACTTAGTGGATGTTGGAGTTGTTTTGACCATTACCGTGTCAATAATATTCGGTGTTACACTGCCAGGGGAACGAGAATTCATCCGCCGCAATACAAATAATTTCAGAGCTACGTTCAGTGTGAGGCGAATATGCCGACCGTGTCGCCCCACTTCATTAGGCGTCTACACGCACTCTGCCCTCTTTTATCAGCCCTAAAGAGACGCGATACAATCACTTGTGAATTTAATTAATAGCAGCGTATTCCATTCATGAAACAGTCTACTACATTCTCCCTTCCTAATATGCTGAAATGTGTTTCCTGAACCTTTACAATGCATAATTCTTTATCTTTTATCATTATGCCCATGATATTTCTATGTGAATTGATCAGTAACAGAACTCAAAAAATATGTTATTTTGTCTCCTAACCACACTTGCCGTCTCATAACTTCTGTTAAATCATCTACTCTTCATGTTATTCTTACAATTCAAATTTTTTATTTCATTCCTTGATTTTTTATTCATCAATAATTCGAACTTATTAATAGGTTCAATTGGTTCAATTACTCTTGTTGTTATGCAGTTCCTACATTACAACAAATGATTAAAAGAATTCAAAGTGGTTTCTGTGAATAAATATAATGAATACGTTTACTGGTACCAAAAGATTACAATATATATCTATATCAACATTGCCTTCCCGATGCTGATTCAGAGGAGAACTAACAAACGTCTACGAATCGCACTTAATGATTATCGATCAACTATCGCTTCATTTGCCCTTCCACGGGCGGAGGTATTTTTTTCTCAGCATTTACGAACGCCAATTTTCTCATTTGTGGAAACATTGTCTCGGCAGCGTATACCCTGACAACAAATTGTAATGACGTTGGATTTTCCCATTTTCTCAAGTATTTATTCAAAGCATAATTAACACACAATGAAAAATATCAATTTTTTTTGAATTTCACAAGATTCAAAATAAATGATCCAGAGCTTTTAGACCTGGAGGGTGAGTTTTTCAATTACTTCTTCATTATTTCTTGCATGTATTTTGATTGATTTGCTTAAAACTGTTGCATTGCGTGCGTTAAAGCTGTTATAAGTTCATCCGTCTTTAGTAGCGGCGTCAATATACATACCATTAGCATCGCAGTTACAGGTTTAGATCCCTTATCAGAGGAGCACCAGAGGCTTCACGCTACTCGATAAAATGACCAAACCAACATCCGCGGTTGCCGCTCCTCACATTGAACTCTGTGTTTCTCCTCCTTATTTCTTGATCCACGCATTCTATCCCCAATCCCGTCCAAATCCTCTGGCCAATGGACCCCTAAGCCGAACTCGTTGGCAGGCTTTAGGAGACGTGATGACATTCTTGAATACCCAGGCAGTCAATTACGGCCGAGGCTTTCCAAATGTGTGTCAGAAACATGAGCAGAAAGGTCATTTCCAAACGAACGTGGCAGGAGAGTCGAAACGCACGCACCATGCAGGGCTGCAGAGATCTTTTTCAGAGGGTTGGCTGCAGGAAGGCCAGAGCCTAAGGTTACTGTGAAATTGCTGCAGGAAGTAAGCAATATGAGTGCTAAAGAGATAGTTGGTATTGAATTATGAGGATACTAATATTGAGGTCTTCGTGTGAGGAATTTTCGAAACTTCAATGTCATCGCTCGAGTAGAATTTAATTGTCTATTTGACACAAGGTCACGTGGAAAGTGAATGTTTCTAACAAGACAGCAGTACGACTCTACATATCCTGAAAAACGCAGCTCCTTTTACTGAAATAAAGGTCTATTTGAAATCATGATGCGAATTTTAGTACGGTGCTTTGAGTGAACATAAAAATTCAAGGTTGCTTTCATTAATGCTAACCTAAAAATTTCAGCTTATTCTCTTCTAAAAATTGGAGGTATTAGTTTTTCAATGACAATAAATAGATAAAAACCTGCATAATGTTTGAAACCTTGGATATAACATGAAAAAATCATATTCAAGCATATAGGCAGTTACTAAATTACTACTCTTCGAATAATCCGTCAGCAACAATGAACGTTCGCCTATTTGTTTTCTGAATTTTAGTTTCTGCATTATAATGAATGATAAATACTTCTCAGTGGAAGCTGTAAACAAACATAATGCTTTTATTTTTATGGAAATGTAGTTTTGTATAGAGCGAAAGAGAATTTTGTCGTACGATAACATTGAGCAGAGCAGGCGTAGGCTCCAAGTTCTGCTGTTCTTTTCATTGGAAATGCAGGGGAAATGAATATTAGAACAGGCGCCGCGACGCTGCTGGATGTGGCAAATTCCCTTGGCTCAGGAACTTTTATCTTGATCGAGGGATGAATGTTCAACTCACCTGAATGTTTCATCTGATCCTCAGTGGAGTGTGTCGCTAAATTCTGTGATCTGCATTGAATTTTTGAGCTCCCAAAAGATGATCGAATGCTATCGAATAAATCGTCAAATACTCTTCGTCTGATCCTCAGTGGAGAGTCTCGCTAAATTCTGTGATCCGCAGTTAATTTTTGAGCATTTTTAGTCGAATACTATCGACTGAATTGTGAAATACTCTTCGATTGTTGGTTTGATTACCTAGAATATCTTTCTGCGCAGACGCTTGTGCTTAAATTTTTGTCCTCAGCTAAAAAATAAAATGTAGGCGTTATTAAATATTTGTTGTCTGGTTTTATTATGAATGATAATTTACTTTTTAAATCAAATACTACGTTTCTTCTAAGCAGGTAATTACAAATTACTAGTTTTATACAGTTTATTCAAATTGTCAGCCACAGTTAAGAAAAATATTAATGAAGCAGTTGTGTTTCTCCATTTGTGAATCCTTAGATCGATTCATTCTGATGGCCAAACAAACTACTCAGAACCAGATCATTCCTGTTTGTAAAGGACAGCTGCTTGAATGGGTGGGGCTGAGGCAATGAAATTCGACGCTGTGGCTCAATCTCGAATTATACAGTTCAGTCATGCCCTGGCACAGCACACACCATGGCTGTTGATCTTGTATACCAAGTGAGTGCGTAGAGACCAGCTTCTCACTTGCTCGGCTGTTGATGTATGACTCATTTGGCGTCTCTCAGGGTAACGGGAAGCATTAGAAAGCGAATTGTGAGCTTCACGAGTGGAGAACAGGTCAGAGAGGAGCAAAGCAGATGCGGACTGTAAAGGAAAATATCGAAAATTATACCTTTGAAGAGAATAAAATTTGAACATTGAGGAGATGGAGACTCATTTATCACATTTACGCCGCAAATTCAATGCCTTTACGTAAAATTTACATATAGCCGTAGAATGTTAGACTGTTGTCGTGTACTGTCCCATTGGCTAATGAAAGATTACTTGTGCTACCTGCTGCGCAACGCTCACACAAGGAACCAATCAGCGCTGTACAAATATAGTAATGAGAAAAAGCTCGCATTGCTCAGCTCATGGAGAGTTCAATGAATATGAAGTTTAAAATACATTCAAATGCACGACTACAAAGGGAATG
Source organism: Morinoia aosen (assembly GCA_030386875.1). Taxonomy (NCBI): domain Eukaryota; kingdom Metazoa; phylum Arthropoda; class Malacostraca; order Amphipoda; family Talitridae; genus Morinoia; species Morinoia aosen. The sequence continues at coordinate 57,167,050 of CM059566.1, forward strand.
CTATTAAAGACTACTTATTTACCAAGCAATACAATTGTGCAGTCAAGGGTCACTTGTACAACTGAAATGTACAGGCATCTTGTGAATAAAATGCGACAAACACGAAGGTCAATCATGCATCAAAGTAAAATAATCAGTTCTCTATTTCAAGGAAAAACACTTGTGGTGTCAAGACTTTGGGCGTAATAAATGCCTTTGATGAGTAATCCTTCACAAATAGGCGTTCATTGTAACTTCTATGGAACTTTTGTCAGCTTTGTAGCGCAATAGGACTGCAAAATTTTGAATTACGATCTCAAATGCTGACTGAAGAAAGAATACAAGCTGCGATTGTCTCGGCCTCGCTAGTAGTACAATGCAAAAATTAAATAGTCCCTTCAGAACTCTGTGCTGGGATGAATAGGTATAGTTTATTTGTTAGCTGAGTATGAACAGAACAGATCACCCGGCTACACCTTCCGCAGGGTCATCAAGGAAGGATGTTTGTTGTGGAGTTATCACACTCGCATGAGACGTTTAGTCGCTACTGCTATAGTAGATGACAGTTGTCTAGGGCAAGGCAAGGGACATTGAACCGTTCATGAGATCATATCTGTTAACACAGAAACTGCAGCGGGCTAAACTGAAGTTCAATATTCAATTCAAATCAGAGATCATTTTAAAAGATCACGGTAAAAATCCCCTCCGTGACCACCGGTGGGTCATGTCAAAGTGTTAAGTCGGGAGTTAAATTCAAACTTAAAGTGTGTAAATTGCAATTTTTTATTTCATTTGTCATCAAACTGTAAAGCTAACCGCGCATACATCGATGGTTGTATCGATTGCTATAATGTTATTCATATCGTGGAAAAATTTAGTTCTCTCTGAATTTTTTAAGCAACTGTAAAAAAATATTGTCTAACACAATATTAGACATTATAATACTCAGGCGCGTGTATATATTCACTGCTTAAATAGTAGTGTCGTAAAGTTTTAGAACTGATGAAAACGTATTCGATTATTTTTGCATTGATTTCGGCGTAACGAATCCAGACTTTGATTCAGTCTTTACTCAGTTACTCCTGCAGTCCGGCAGTTAATGAAGCAGTAAGTCCCGGAAAAATATTATTCGTAAAATTTGAAGGTATGTTTGTCCGGTGCTCAAATGTTCGTTAAGTGCTCATAATGCTCAATGAGTTAGGATTTTTTTTCCATTTAATTTGGTATTCTATTTTATATTCTTTCATATTTGTTCCATCAGACCGAAAAGGAAGAAATACTGACTTTTCGTCTGCCTTCCGAAACGATGCAAAATTCGGGGCTGAAAAGTAAGCCTCGTATATCATTCTCATGAGGCATTTCTTCAGGCTTGGAATAAGTTTACCATAAGCACTGACTGGAGTGTATTAAGCTCTCATAATGAAAGCAAGGTTACTCTACATCAGAATCATATTTATGTTGATGTCCGATGACATTTTTGGAATATAAGAAAGTTGAAACTTTAAATTCGCATGTATTAAATTGTACTTGTCAGTCTTAAATGTTCCACGTTACGATAAGAATGGGATGCAAGCCAAAGTTTTCTTGGGTTGATTAAAGTTGAAAATGGCCAGGCCATTTTTCCTTTCATGTATCTTGGAAAGGCAAAGAAATTCAGTTTAACCTTTTTACAGGTTTTAAACGCGTTTCGTTTTGGACGAACATTGAATTTTTACGTGTCTTCTTGAAGGCCCACTGTAATGTAATTTCCACATTGCACTTTCCTGAGCTACATTAACCGGTGCACAAACGATATCGTAGCGGTGAGCTATCACTGCACGAGTATACAGTTGTGTTCGGCGCTTACTGCATGTGTTCGTATTCAGATTGCAATTTCTGGCGTAAGAAATCTCTAACATAGATCCTGCAGTAGATGTCGTACAAGAGTTCTTTGGCATTGTTTTCGCAAGAAGCCCTCTAGACCCTTCGAAAACGTTTTCGTGTTTTTTCACATGACCGAAATACTACGAAAATGAATGATTCAGCCTAGGCAGAAATTAAAACCAGGATCCACTCGAAATCTTTTGGTAGCCTTGCATCCGCCGGGATGTTTTTTTTTTGTGCGCATATTTGAGAGTGTAAGAATTAGACAGAACATGTAGACAAACCGTAATGCAAAAGAATCATTAGTATTTTTTCTCTCTCTTAGATATTTTACACTATACGTTCATGCATACCATCGCCATTCCACCAATTTCTCTTTTTTCACAGGCGCTTTCATTTTTGCTGACCTTGGAGTGATAGCGAAAACGTTGAGCTCCTTATGAATTTCATAGTTTTTCCCACCTAACCTGCACGATTTCCACTTTTAAGGGATCCACTCTTATTTTAGTATGATATATTTTTCAGGTTTCTTAATCTTCGTCCAAATATTCTTGAATAAATACACAAGAAAAACGAGTAAATATGCCCTAACGAAATTCAACACCACACACAACAGGATGTGCACCTCACATTCACCACCCAGGATTTTGCGTAAAATCAACCAGCATGAATTTATTCCTCTACCACCCAACTCCAACAGACGCTCTTCAGACGACCGTAATGGCAGCTATTAAATGTGTGGCGGTCGTGATCACACATACCTTTGCTGTCACGTGACACACATGTGTATCCTGCGTGCTTTGGTAGCACTCCCTGTGTCGTATTCGTGTTGTGCCACGTGTCGGGTGCGTCACTACTTCGTTGTCCAACACTTCAGGAGTTGAGCGTGTTTATGTTTGTATTAGACTACGGTCACATCATTAGAGGTGAGTTCCTTATTAGTTTGTCAGATTACATGTGCTCATAGAAGTAGTTTGATATTAGTGTATTTGCATTAGCTTACAATTACATGATTAGTGGTTAGTATATCTTTAGTTGGTTAGATTACATGCAATCATAGATATAGTTTGTTATTAGCGTGTTTGCCTTAGACTACGATTACATGATTAGTTGCTAGTACATCATTCGTTAGTTAGATTACATACACTCATAGAAATAATTTGTTATTAGTGTATTTGTATTAGACTACTATTACATCATTAGAGGTTAGTACATCATTAGTTGGTCAGATTACATGAGCACATAGAAATCGTATAGTTATTAGCGTGCTCGCATTAGACTACGATAACATGGTCAGAAAACGTATAAAATAACCTCGTTAGAGTGCTTAGAAATAACTTGTGATTAGTTACCTCGGAAATGTATCGATAATGTGTTCGAATTGGGAACGTTGTCGTGCACTTCGCGGGCTCGTCAAGTGCGTGGCAGCGGTGACTTGCGCTTTACAGGGCGTCAGATGCGGCAGTTTTGGTGCGCGATGCAAGAAGCTGCGTTTTGCTGTCACGGAATTTCTATTCCGTAATTTATGAGCGCACCGAGAAGAATTCATGAGAGAAAAACACATTTATCATTCATGAGGGAAAAACTGTAATGGTCAAATGGACTTGGGTATCATAGTGTAAAAAAAAATAATTTCATAAATTTGTTTCTTTAAGTACCGTCAGAATATTGTTAAACTTGTTTATAAACGCTTTTATTTATATTCAAGCACAACGGCAGCGCATAAGACTGGAGTCCAACATTTGAAGCGTTTTGAATACACAAGGAAATTCTGCTCAATATCACTGGAAGAAAACGATTTCTAAATCTCTTATACCCGGAAACTGACTCCTGCTCGCACTAATAGCTTTTCCCAATTTTTTAGGACCTTCCTACTTGGAATATGTTTGATTTAACCGCTGCTGTTTTCAATTGAAGTTAACCTCTATTGAAAAATTTATTGTTGAGTTCAATTCACGACAAAACAAGCAACTCGAGACCTCGTCTGAATGCCCGAAGAGCCACTCGGTCCCTCACCACGATGTATGATTTGGATCGTTGTCGTGTTGAGTGTTGTCCTGAGTTTTATTTCGATGCTACCATGATCATTATTCAAAGCCTTTCTAGTGAACTGAGGAGCTCATAGTGGATTTTCCGCAATTGAAAATCATTTACACCAGAGTTGGAATATTTATCAAAACCCGTCCAATTTCCTTCACCATGGTTTCTTGAAAATGGAGTTCGCTTCCAGGTATAGGTGAAAATGCGTTTTTACAATGTCCTATTATAACTTGTTTGAAAATTCAGCTTGAAATTAATTTCATCCTAAAATTATGAGAAAAAGTTATCATCATTATTGTTAACTCTTACAAGATTTCTTTGATCAAAAGAACTATTGTGCACTCGTCTACGCTGTGTTTCACTCAGAGTCTACCCACTGATGTCGATAAAAATGATAAAACTAACACTGATAAAATTAACGTCATCACTTCTTCTAATTTCTATTAACCTGTCAGTCGTTCCATTCCACAATTTTCTTGGCTTTAGAATCAGCGCGAGGGACTAATTTTTTCGGAGAGCTCATCCTTGGTTTGTAGCTGACGAAGTTTTGTATCGGCTTTGGTTTTTAATTACGGACTAGAGAGGACTTACAGAGAAGCTATTCCACCTTGGCGAGGTCTTGCGTGCTGTCAATTCATCATCATTCCCAATGATTCTTTTCCTGATTTGATAAAAACATTTTTTTGCCTAAGAAACGATGATAACAGATTTAATTTGTCATACACCACCGGACCAATCACTGCACAGCTTACTGCCGTTAAATACATTTTTATGCTCTGCGTGTACTGCTGCATGGAAGTCAAAAATTGGTAGAGTGACAACTTTTGAACAGTGGTGGGCACGATAACGAAAAAAACGTTATCGCGATAACCGATAAATCGATAACGAAAACCTTATCGGCGATAACCGATAATCGATAATTGGCGAAAAATTTATCGCCGATGATCGATAACTGATGAATCGATAAATTCAAAATTCCGATACTAGCGATAACGATATTGGTATTTTAAATACAAAAACAAATCGAAATGTTTTTTTTGATCTTTATCTTAGAAAACAGAAAAATCTTAGAAAAAAATAGAAGTCTTTGAAAATTGTTACAAAAAAATAATAAATGTTTATCTTGGCTACTAATAAAAACTGCGGTTTAAAGTAAAATAACTAAATTTAGACGAGGTTCTGCAGCATGTTCCCCTTTCGCCACCCGGCCCCGCCGACTGTCAACCATCAGGGTTGCCACTCACAAAAATATTAAAAGCCAAGATTACCCTGTAAAAAAAGCCAAGATTGGCAAAAGAAAGCTATGATTGTCTAGATCGTAAATAACACTTAGAATTATACGCCAACATCAATAACACCACAAAAATGGCCCTAGTGGAGCTAGTCTAGCTTCATTAGGGCCAATGGTTACCTCCCTGTCACTATCACTAAGTTCCTCTATATCACTCATATATAATGGAAGTTTGACCTGAAACAAGACGGACTTAAATGCACATCCAACGATCAGAGGAGCTAAATACGAACTGAATACGTGTCGTTACGGTCTAGGGTTTCCACGCGAGGCGACTCTAATTACCCTAGCTGAAGGGTGTTAATTACCCCAGATTACCCTAAAACAGCTAATCCTGACCTATGATCTATTAATCAACTAAAAGGTAAATGGACTGGTTTCCAGAGCTCTGTCAGTATGAATAAGTCCTGTGTTACATACTGCACGAGCGTCAGGAGGGAAATCCAGTCGAACGACGTTAGAATGCTGTTTTGATATCCAGACGATATCACGTATAAGATGTTTGCCAAAAACCTGTCGAATTAATTTTGATGCCCGCCGTTTTCCAAGGCGCCCTTTTTTTCTGCGACTCCTGATCTGGGAACATTGTTTGCATCAAACTAAAAGAGGCTCACACAATGAGATAGGTAGGTGGTGCTTAGCTAAAAATGCACAAACTTGCAGTTCCACTTTACGAGCACGATTTTCGAGAGGATCATTGGATAGCACGTAGCTGGCAATTGATGTTTTTTTTTTTTACCACCATGGATCGTTGATTGTGTCGCTGAAAGCATGTGACGCCTGATCTCTGATTTCCCACAAGTAATATAGGTTCGACAAACCTTGCAATATTCTACATCCTTTTGCTCTGTTGATTTTGAGAACTTGGCTAACCATCCCTCAAACTCAGGTTCCGATGTCAACGAATCTTTAAATTTCTGCTGGTAGTTTCTAGCTTTCAAGTGGAGCTTTCCTTTTTTCGAGGTGGTGTCGTTGGCTCTTCCTCACTCGGTGCGCGATCATCTGCTATGCTGCAAGAAATGCAATTATATGTGTACCTATCCCTTGTTCAATTATTCATTTTATATTTAATTTTCCATCCATTCACGCACTTCAGCCATTCTTTCCACATGCACAATCTAACCTAACACTTTGATCCACTCTCTGCGATGACTTTCTGGCTTCCCTCACACATGACCTTCGTCATGTCTTTTCATAACGGATTTAATCCAATCTTGTTACACCACATATGCTTCTCAGAGACTTCGCTGCAATCACATTCACTTAAAAACTCATTAAGTTTATCGTAAAGTTATCAAATTTCTTCATTTCCTGAAGGGCGGGTGAGGAAATTCAGAGGTTTTTGGAAAAAACTACCTTGCCTTTATTAATATGCATAAAATTTCCCCAACACTCAGTTGTAGAACCCCTAGTGCTTCAATTTTGGTTGACGGAATTCTAGGCGTGATCACAGCTATATCAAATTCTACGTTCGTGCTACTGCGCCTAAGAAAGACAGTGAGAATACAAACATATATTGCAAGTTTTAAGTCGACAACTGTACTCTTTTGTTTTTATGAATTTTTGTAACTAATTTTACAGCTTCTTCCTTTTGCGTTTAGCACTTTTTGTAACTCGAAGTGTCAAAGAACCCTGTCTAAATTTTTTTGTTTGCATCTGTACAATAACATGCTTCTTTGGCGTGCAACATGGCTAAGAAATAGGACGCCTTCCATCTAATTAGCTGGCAAAATACCGGCGCTGTGAGGTAACTCTGCTGTTAATTCAACGACTATCACAAGAATGAACCTATTAATTATTTCTACGATGAAATATATTAGCTGTGGAATTTAACAATACAACAAACATACCTGTCAATATTCTGTTGAAGCTTATAACCACTAGCGCAATCAGAATAGGACAGTGACTTTCGTCGACTGGCTGTTGCTGACACCAATCGAGTTTTTATTAGCAAAATGCAACTCAGAATCATTTGTCAAAACAAAGTGGACAAGAGATATTATGGCTTCGTCTCTTGACGCCGTCTTTCGTGAGCGATACCTGATGACATTCAAATATGCGACACTAACCACAGCAGCAGTGCAGTTTTGTGAACACTAAATTCTGACCCGTTTCATTACAGTTCGTTCAAGTGGTAACCAGTAGGGTGCTTGCATATTGGCTTTCAATTTTCTAATTTTCGTAGATTAGGAGGTCACTTCCTTCACGGAGCTCTGATTACCCTAGATTTGCCCATATTTTTCATTACCCTAAACATTACCCTAAGGTACCCCTGATTACCCTAAACTGGGGTAATTACCCTGCTCGTGGAAACACTGGGTCTCACCCACAGGGTTGCCAGATATCCCAGTCCACATGAGGCCACACTTTTGATCAAAAAGGCCACAAAAGAAGCCAACCTTATTACATCATAACACGTACATCCTACATGTATAGTTCCTGTCCCGAACTTGTCCCGCCCCGTCATGTCGAATCCCAGCGGGAAAAACTTAAATTATCGATTATCGATAGTTTGTAACCAAAAGTATCGGCGATACCGATAAATCGATAACTCAGGAAAAAAAATTATCGGATAACCGATAACACGAAATCGTTATCGCGATAAACTATCGCGAATATCTCCCAGCTTTGCTTTTGAAGAAGTGCTAGGTCGAGAGTAGGGCTAGGATACACAACGATTAGTAGAGTAGAGCTAGAGTTGGGCTAAGCTAAAGTTGAGCTAAAATAAAGTTGGGCTAAAGTAAAGTTAGGCTGAAGTAAAGTTAGGCTAAAGTAAAGTTAGGCTAAAGTAAGGTTAGGCTAAAGTAAAGTTAGGCTAAAGTACAGTTAGGTTAAAGTAAAGTTAGGCTAAAGTAAAGTTAGGCTAAAGTAAATTTGGGCTAAGAAAAAGCTGGGCTAAAGTAAAGTTAGGTTAAAGTTAAGTTGGGCTAATGTAAACTTGGGCCAATGTAAGCTATGGTTGAGAAAAGGAAGGATTAGGACAGAGCTAGACTGAGGCAAGGCCAAGGGCTAGGTTGAATTACATAGGGTTCAAGTTAGGGTTGGGCAGCGGTTGAGTTAAGCTAAGGCTATGGTTGGACCAAGGCTAGGATTGAGTTAAGGCTAAGGCTGGCTCAGGGTTAGGATTGAGTTAAGGCTAGGGCTGGCTCAAGGCTAGGATTGAGTTAAGGCTAGAGTTAAGTTTAAGTTAAGGATGGGCTAAAGCTAGAGTTTGGCTAAGAGTAGAGCAAGGCTACGGCCAGGGTTGAGCTAAGGCTAGCTGGGATAGAGTCGAGCTAAAGGAGGGGCTAAGCTAGGGTGACAGTAGGTCTGGATAGAAGTAAGGTGGAGGTAAACAAGGCTATTCTTTCCCAATGTGCGCTCATGAGCTTCAAAAATTAGGACTTTCAAATTGTTCTAGTCAGCGGTGAGGAAGACTTGCGAGCAAATCACCAGTCATTAATATATTCCAGGCTCACCATTGCATTTTATCAAACATTGTTGACACGCTATTCATTTTCCTCTTACAATTGGGACTGTACTGTAAAAAGATTGTTTGTGAACGCTCTGTGATAATAAATTCTCCAATGAGTGTTGGTTTTTACTTCTCAGAACCGGGGGTATCGGCGGGCTCAAAGGACTTGCGAATACTAGACTGGCGCGTTACAATACTACACGGGCGCGCAACATAACTCTTCCCTTTTGTGTCTCTCGCCTTTTTTTATTCTAAAGGGCATTCTTCTGCATTTTATTAATTCTCATTTAGCATTTCGGTCTCATGTTAAATATTTACTATAAAACTTCAGTCGCTTGTTAAATTGCTTAATAAAAATTTTCTTCACGAGCTTGTAACTCAAGTTTCTCCTACTAAATATGTATGCTGATATGCAAACCTTAGGCGCTCCCAGAAAATTTTTTTTTAATAAACTGGTATTGAAATTCCATATGTGTCATGAGATTTTATTTCCTATTTCAGAGGGCTAATTATATTATGCCATAGGAGGAAATACACAAAATTACAAAAAATTGCAGCAATCTGAGAAACACGGAGAGTGAAACCTTTCAAAACTGAGGGAATAAAATTTGGAGCATCAAACGGAAACTATCTTTCGCTTCATCTAGAGCCAACACCATTAGGGGAGCTTAAAGAGTTGTCTTGGATGACGAAGAACGAGATCCTTGTGGCGCTCAGAACTACAGGGAGCACTGGTTCAGGAACCGCCATTGTTTGCTCACGCTCTTATGCCCATTAGCGATGCTATCTGGAGAGCACCATGAGCGTCTTACGAAGCAAGGATGTGCTTGTATAGGGGCCCTAATCCAGCAGATAATCATCTCCCAGCTGCCTAATCAGTCAGTAAGAGACAGTTTAGTCCCGTGGTAATGAAGTGCGACTTGCTTAAAAACGCAGGCGATGAGCGTTAGTGTTTCATAGGTTGTTCTTATGATGACCATCCACGTGATTATTCTCATCGCATCCTTAGCTGTAAACATGATGCAGTTATCTTGTGAAATACATAATAGTCTGATCTTGAATTTATAAATAAATTAATACGATCCCTGAAAGATGCAACTAGCAAACGAGCAGCTAATTTTTATCGTGAATAGCTACATTCATGCAATAAACTACGAAAAAGTGTCCGAGTTATTTTCAGAAGCTTGTCCTGGCAGAGCATCTCCAACTAAACCAATCATACATCGCAATGTGCGCAAATTTAATAACGAAGGAATTGTGATCTATTTGTACAAGCGTAAAAGTGGAATAAAAAAAATTGCAATATTTCAAGTAAATATTAATTTGATTTTTACGATGATTGGAAAAATCAAACATTTTCGGGCCAAAGAAATAATTTAAGTACGTCCTGTGAAACCATCAGTCGAATCATTCGAAAAGATTTGTAATTTTATAGTTACAAAATCCAAATAAAACAGCAACAACTTACAGAACAAGACTTTGAGAAACGATAAAAATTTTGTAAAGGATTTTTGGTGCGAAACGAAAATTTCATAAAAAGATTGGTAGTTTCGCCGCATTGCACCCAAACGGAAAATAAACAAACAAAACTGCAGAGTCTACGCACGAGAGAGGGCTTTGGTATATATATATATATATATATATATATATATAAATGTAAATATACGTTTTTATTATATATATGTATATATCTTTTACACGTTAATTATTTTACTCACACAATTGAGAGTGCACATGCATATATATATTTTCAAACAAAAAAAACTATGTGTATATACAGAGCATCGGTTTGAATAGGGGAGGGTTTGTACCAAGCAAGTTAGGACGAGGCTGAAGATTGTTGAAGACATTCTTTGGATGTACTTTGTTATGAAGTGTACAGCTACGCTGGAGCAATAACGCAACCGGACTCGGTCTGTACACGCACCTCACTTCCGATGCTGTACGCTCACAAACACTCGCGTCTTCCGTGGATTAAAGCGGAAACAAGAAGTGTTTGACGGTCCGCAACTTTGACCAAGTGTAATTCAGGTTTAATTAGTTAGTGCTGGGAAACCATCATAGGGTGTAACATTATTGTAGGCTTAACTAGTGTGCACTGAACACTGTCAGGTGGTTGAACTTTATTTTAGATTCAATTAGTGCGCACTAGACACTGTCCTTTGATTCAACTTTATTGTAAGTTTTGTTAGTTTATGCTTGGAAACCGTTAGTGCCAGACATTATCTATTCCAGTTGACCAGCTCGCTCTCACCAAAAATCTTTGCACTTACGTTATCAACTCCAGGGATCATTCAAAATTGTTCTATTCATCTAATATCCTAAGTTCTGTAGTTGAAAGCTCTGCGTTTAGCTTATTAACTCTTAAGGTTAGATAACTCTACAGTTTCATTCTTGAGTAATCCTTGCTTTTTTGCGAGAACTGTCTCCGCTACGGAGCTATAGCGACAGCGCAAGGCCTGGCCACCAAAAAAGGTAACCTCAGGAGCCCCAGACGTCAGCAGGTCCTCAGTTTGTTCCTATGTTTGTTCTAGGATGATGGTGACCGACAGACGGCAGAAACAATGCCTTTTCTTTGAAGGTTTCCATTTACTCCAAAGCAATAATCCGAAGAAGAATGCCTTCATTTTAGACTAAGATTAAAAATTTATGCAGAATCATTCACTTCAAAGTTCTTTGATATTTCACAGACAAATACCTGAGCAAGAATCCTTTTATTTGAGATTCAACTCGTAGATAGAAAAGAATATCGTTCTCTTACATGCTACTCCTGGAAACGTACTGACATCGCCCGAATAGAACTTGGATGTTCGTCCTTGTAGTCCCGCAGTAGAACAAAAGGCCACGGATGTACAGAGGGAAGAGTGAGGACTGAGCGCAGTGATTCGATTTCAAATTAGTTTAGAACTCTCCATAAGCACAGCAAAGGTGTTCTCAAGAGAAACTTGAGGAAGGCACTATTTAGTATGGAATTAAGGGAACGGGGAATCTGTGCACATGCTGTGTTCTGACAGTACACCGGGTGGAATTTTTCCTCACCAGGAAAGTTTCTAGGCCAATTTAACTTACGGGAGGCAGCGAGGTCTTATTTCGAAAATAACCTTCATATATTGTATTTTCTGTAAAATTTCGTCACAAGTATTTTCTTCGCAGTGCACTGCCGAGGGGCGGTTCCGCCCTTATTAATTATGCTGTCGGTGACAAGCTGACGTCAGAGCCAGTCTTGTGACGGTGGTCGTGATGACGGCAGGATGAGCACAAAAATTCCTTTATTCATTGAAGGAATAAAGAGCACGCAATAAACAGGTAGCTCATTGCAGAGGCATGTTCTTTTCTATTTTTAAGCAATGTAAAAAAAATTAGCATACTTATCGCCATATTTTCCTATCAACAACATACCAAAATTTCCTTCAACTAGGATTAATTATTTCTGGCGAGGACGGTTCCTGACTTATTTTTTGCACGCTTCACGTCTCTCGAACATTCGCTTTCGAAGTAATTTGATGACAACTCTTTGTGAAACATGCGATCGGTTTACTTAAATTCAAACCCTCAACGCTAAAGATTTTCTTGACATTTAATTGCCGAAAATAAATGACAACCAAGCTCGAATCAGTTTAGTTTTATAAATCGATTTGGTTGTATAAATTTCTATCGCTGGTTATTTGGAGTGTCGTCATTTCCTGTTGTTGAACCATGCTGAACCTTCACATATATACGTCGTAGTTTTTGACATCAGTTAAGGCTTCTACGTCGTTTCTATGTAGATTGCTTTTAGCATTACTCAAATCTAGTCGTTTCTAGATTGCTTTTGACGTCAGTCAAAGCTTCGACGCTATTTTTAGTTTTTTTTTTCGCATCAATTCGAGATTCTTTTCTATTTCTAGGTATTTTTAGCACCACTCAAAGTTTCTTCGCTATTTCTTGGTTGTTTCATCCACGTCCAAAATGCAAGGCCGCTACCTGCCTCTGGAGAGCAGAACGAATACTTACGGCTTCTTTAGGCTCCGTGAAGCTACCTATTAGCACCAGCTAATGATTCCCGTCACAACTAAGAGTTCATTTTAAATGATATATTAGCACGAATATTACATCGAACGCGAACCTCTCTGGCCGCCAGCCGCCTTAGAATGAAGGCTGCAAAAATGCATCTGGCGTTCTTTCTTTCGCGTGAGCTACACGCGTTGATATTCTCGTAATATTTTGAATTGATGTACCCAAACCTTGGTGAAGATGATGGTGAAATTACTTGGAAGTTGTTATTTTGTTGAAGGTAGACTGATAATTCATTTACAGAATTGTTTTTTAAGCGAACAATTCGAATACTCATTTCCCATTGTCTCGATTTATCATGTTTACGTTACAAGAGCGTCGAAATGGATTTCAATCAGCACCAGTTATTCAAAAAGCAGAAGTTTACACTCACTGTGTTATGCTCAAGTTCTCAGTCAGCCGCTGGGGAGCGGGGATGGAGAGACCAAACAACCAAGCAATGAAGATACCAAAAACATTATATTTTTATGCAAAGGGTTAGATGTGTGAGTGAGAGTTACTCCGGTGAGTGAGAGTAACTATCAGTGAGTGAGAGTAACTATCAGTGAGTGAGAGCAACTCCGGTGAGTGAGAGTAATTCAAGTGAGTGACAGTAACTCCGGTCAGTGAGAGTAACTATCAGTGAATGAGAGTAACTCAGGCTGGTGAGAGTAACTCAGGTGAGTGCGAGTAACTATCACCACTAATCATCAATCTTTTTCCACACACCATACAACCCAAGCTAGGCAGCCACAATGCTGGCGCACCCTTCATATGCCAGGTCACTTCAAAGTGGAAAGTAACCCAGGTTTTCTTCACACTTCCATTTCGTTTACGCTTCTGGGGAGCCTGAAGACGATGAATTTCGGGAGGTATAAAAGCTGTTGATTGAAATTATGTGGCAGTCTGAGGGCTAAACGCATCTGTGATCGGAGGGTTTTGCGGCGCACAAGCTTTGTTCTCGCTCGACGTGCGATGGAATTGGAGTTGATCTGATCATGTGGTATTTTCTTTACAAATCTTCATGGTCTCTTCGCTGTACGGGCATCTACATTATTCTAAGAACAAAGTTTACTTAAACAAAAAATTATTCTATGAGTAAACAACGATTTTTTCTGCGAATGAATTAACTTTAAAATTGATCGTAAAGACTCGAAACTCTTCATGACAGGTTGGCTTCAAATTGTCGGTTTTTACACTGACAGTTTCTGTCATACCTCTTTTAGGGGCCAGTCTTGTATTTATTTGCTCTAATATCGGCAGACAGGACAATTTTGACGAGGCAGCCAGCAGCAGGAGTCTTATTCCAAGAAGACAAACTGGGCGGCCAGTTGGTGTTTGTGACCCTAATATTTGCCACCGGCACGCCGTCTATAATCAAAGCATACTCTATCTCATACTTTTTTTGCAGGGTAAGGTCATGTTTGCGTATTTAATAATTACTGGCCCCAATTGTATTCCTTAATCACTTATTCTCATGAGGAGCCATTCAGTTCAATGAAGGGCTATTAAAATCAGCCGTCAGAGAGAGAAATAATTCTGAAAAATGAGAGAGAAATAATTCTGCCAGAGAGAGAGATTTTATATTTAACTTTGCATGAATAGACTCGCTCTGTGGATGCAGTGTAAAAAGCATGCTTTCCTTGAATCTCCGCGAAGACCCTCACTCCATAAAGGCACAGTGAGCGTTTAAATTACTGCATTCAAAGCAATAGTTTCAAAAATAGTTTTAAACTATTGAGCATAAATTTTGGGAGTGAATCAGAACTATTAAGAATTTAAAAAATTCGCATAGAGGAGAATTTTAGAAATAAATCTTAATTCTAACTTCAAAAGAGCCACCATCTTCAACGCCTGGAGTACACCAGTTCGAAATACTACACAGGTATTGGCATACGTAGCTTCTCAGTGGAGTTCATCACCGGACTTGCAGCAGCCTGATGAGATGGCAATGACATAAGCAACGCGGAGGTACAAGTCATGGCTGATGTTACTCAATATTTCACTGACAGTCATTACTTTAAAATGCGACCATGGGCTATGTCAGTGCTCAGGCAACGTTAGTATCGAACGTTCCTTCAATGAAATCATCCTTGATTCTACAATAAATCTTCAATCTGTTTCCAGTGCTTGAAAAGAACACCAAATTTATAAGGGGGTGATGTTAAATTTATCTAAATTCTTGAATTTCTCATTTCCCTATTTTCGCTTAAATTTTGTAACTATAAGATTCTCAGGACGTTATCAACTTGAAGTTTTGGAGAAGGTTCAAAGAAGAACAAAGAAGGTTCAGCTCAAATACATTAATTCGGGTACAAACTCTGCAGTTTTGGTTCATGAGAGGAGTTTGTACCCGAATTAATGTATTTGAGCTGAACCTTCTTTGTAACTTAATTTGGTCGCTAGTTAATGATGAGACAGCCCGAATCATGTTAAAATACTTCCACTTCATCTTTATAACGCATGAGTGTGATTTAAAGGAAAAAACAGAAATTTTGCCTAGGTTTTTTAACTCTAATCCGTAAAGAATTATTACGTGCGATTTTTTCAACGGGTAAATCAAATTTTAAGAGCTAGTACTCTAAAATAACAAAAATATTTAGCAAAAACGCGGATAACTTTTATGACTGCTGACAGAGTGTAAATAAGGGCATAACAAACAGGAAGTGTCACAGTAGACGCAGCTCCCCGCGATTTACGAGAGTAAGCAAAGAAGTTTAGTTCGATGTGGAGTCGGTGGCCGAATTGTCTGAATGTTCTGTTTGTGGGCGATGAATTTGCCCAAACGTGCTATAACTCAGCAGTAAACCGCCGCAAAGGATATTATTCCCGATTTTTTGAAGAAATTTTAAATGGATTTAAAGAAAATTCATAGTACTTCTGTACTACAGTATATATATACATATATATATATACATATATACAAAAACACATAGATATATACATACATTTATATAGATATGTATGTTACTCTCTTCCTAATTAATTTACACATTAATATATTGTAGTACTAATTTAGGACCAGAGACTATAAAATACATGGTTCATATTTGCTGGGATCGTTTGCGTTCAGCAAGAATTTATTCCGTCCGCCAACACTCGATTTTCCCATTTGTACACATCCGTTCACCAAGACTTGAGACTTTTAAACACTAGATTCACTCTGAGGAGTTTTAAATAGAGTGCTTAAGCGCTACCATTTTCAGCCAGAGCCCCTTAATGAGTTGCTATGATTTCTTAAACACTGTTGAAATATTTTTCGACTTCCTTCACCTGCAAGTTTTATTATTAGTTAGTTTGTTTTTCATTCTCTGAACTTTAATTTTATATCCCTAAATTCTAATTGCAGAGTCCGTGGAAAATTTAATTCAATTTTTGAAATTCCTAATCCAAAGTTAACTTGCATAGAAATACAATGTTTCTGAAACACTTGGTTAGAACACGTTAAGAATGACTCATATAGAATCTTTATCAGTTTATCAAGAAGTATTCTTCGGCTATACGGCGCGTCGCAGTTCTCCATGTAAATGGGAACGAGAAACGAGAACAAACAACTTGCGAGCGCAAACACACCAACTCAACTGTAAGAGAAACTTATCACACTATTCATGATCTACTAATAAAATAGGTTTATTTAGTACTGAGAGTATGACAGCAGATTATACTCTGAATTTCAAAGATTAAATCAACAAAGGATTAAACTTTTTTTTCCTTTCTCTTTCTGACAAGGTGAAGGTATTTAAAAACCAGCAACATACGCAGAGGCAGCAGAGGCAGCAGATGATTAAATTGATGGTTGATTCTTCCTAAAGAAGAGTGAAAAAATTTAGTCCGTAGAAATCGGCAAATAGATCACTCTTCATCAATTATCAATTTCGTTTATGTGGCAAATTTCGTCACATACTCACTTTATTTTATGCCGAAGAAGAACCCTACGTCTTTTAGAGATTTTAAAAGGAAATCAGTACGAGATGCCAGTCCAGAGTAGCCAAGCGATTAAGGTTACGAATTACCCTAATCTACTCAATCAGTTAAATGGCTTCTAGGCGCGTCCTAAGGTAACTTGCCCTTGGGCACGTTAAGGTTTAAAGTTAATAGGCCCCTGGACACATTAAGGCTTAAGGTTAAATGGCCCGTGGACACGTTAAGGCTCAAGGTTTAGGTTAATACGCCATCAAGGCAAAACTTTGCAAGCCCACCAACGGGCTTTACTAGAACTATTCATTGGACTGGTTAGGAGCAAAAACATGCATAACGTACCATAATCAAAATGAAATAATAACGGCACCGTTTAAACAAAAATGGAAGTTAAAGAAAGAAATAGGAACCTGATAACAGAGGAGCACAACGGCGTTTGCTGCTGAAATCTCCTCCACTGCCTGCCTGCTTTCATAATTTAGACCTTGTTCAAAGTGAGAAGCGGTGACACCGACAGGTCTTCTTAGGGCGTTCTAAATTTTTTCACAACTTGTGCTTAGGCGTCGCCAGCTTATCGTTCAGAGGAAGCCTTAATAGGTTTGTTGCAAATAACTCATTATATAGCATAGAGAGATTCTGCTCATACTAAGAAAAACACCATCCTGTACTGTTCTACATGACTTCAAAACAAAGAATTAAAAGCGTTTAAAACTTCAGAGTAATCCGTGATTCGCACCATAAGATTGCACTTTGATCGTAGTAGGTATTCCTCTATTCCGTATATTTAACTTTTCTGAGTAACAGAAGCTTAGAGTGACGATTGGTCAATACAGGTGGCAAGGTGCACGGTAGCTAGAGCAGTTCTTTCTTTAGTGCACTTGCCTTGCTGAGGCACGAGGTGTATTTTGAGCATCAAGCTCTGTCTATGTAATGCATAGCAGCCGTCGGCTGTGTGGCTGTTGCAGTCTGTATTGCAGCCGCTGGCTTCGTGTGGCTGTTGCAGTCTGTATAGCAGCCGCTGGCTGTGTGGCTGTTGCAGTCTGTATAGCAGCCACCGGCTGTCTGGCAGATGCACACAGTATAAATACAGTTTCAGTTTTATTAGTTACAGTCTTTGACACAGTCACAACCAGTGTTAATGTTGACGGTGCGCAGTTACTCGAGCATGCGAACGTCGCAAAAAGGAAGCATCGAGAAACTGTCACCATCCTTGGTGCATGGGTGACAGCGTATAGTCATAATAAAACATCAAACTAGAGCTTTCTGGTCTTTAAAATACATATCCTACATAAATAACTCAAGTAACTCGTTTACACCTCCCCCTGTACTGGGCACAGTATCAGATGAGTGTGTACTTCATGACTCAACCCTGCGTATCTGGCAAAGTTCATTGCCCTCTCTCTTATCTGCGCACAGGGTCGGCTTGATGGGCAGCTTTGCTTTCTTTACAATAATACTAATGAGGTAATCAGGGTCAGATCTGTATTGATACTCAGTGCAGTGCACGTCACCGCTAGCATGAACAAAAAAGTTTCCCTTTAATTTTAGGACGGTAAATCTATGTATCAAAAGCGGATATTAGATCGACGGGTGTTTTCTGTTCGTTAGAGCAGGTACACGAAAATAACTGAGTTTGTCCTACGCCTTCAGTGTTAGTGTTTATCCCTTAATGAATCTGCATGGAAAAACTGACTTTTTTTACAGATCTTTCCACAAATTCTGTCATTTCAGAATAATCTCCAAAAAATAAAGTAATTATTAAAAACTAGAGTAATCATCTCAAAATGATAACCGAAATATTAGGTTATTATTAAAAATTAAAGTTAATTACCCCAGAATAATCACCAAAATATTAGACAATAGTTAAAAAATAAGCAAATTTTTTCACAATAATCCACCAAAATATACCGTTAGTTTTCTGAAGAGTGGAAGCGCTTTGTTGGATGGATCAAGTCAATTTTAAATTTAGATAAGGCTACAGAAATGACTTCTTTATTCCTTGAATTGAAAATGTTGACTCTCACGAGTGAAAGGTTGGCGTTTGGAGGTTGAAAATTCCCTTGAACTACTCTTAGAAGCGACTCTCACGATACTTCCATCTAACTGGCAAGTGATATTAAAAAATGATACTTCGAATTGTATTGAAAATGATTTCATTTTCCAGAGGAATGATTGCGTAATTTACGCAATGATTGCGTAATTCATATATTGTGCAAACTTCCCGTAACCAATGAAGAATTTTGAATGGGCTTGTGAACTCTGAATAGGCAATTTCACGAGGCATTAATTTGACGTTCGTGAATTTCAAAATCTTATCACTTCGATTTATAACAGTGAAACAATTCACTTTAAGGCCACGACGGTTTTAAAAACTCAGCTTGAGGCCACACACGCTAAAAGAACAGCAGCCTGAACCTACATATGCTAAAACAACGCTAGTCAGAGGCTAAGCACACTGCAACAACGTTGCAGAAACCTTACTAAAGCCAAGCAAACACTGAAAAAATATCCTTCATGTAGCGATGGAGAAATCTCCTCGTCTGACGTTTGCAGGAGGAAAAAATACTTTCTAACGCCGCTATTTTTGGACATAGACAAGACGCTTCAGTTTTTTAAGGCTTCGTCGTTGAGCTTAAGTTGAAGGAAAGGCGATGGGGTGTAATATGTTCTTGGATCTTAAATTAAGTCGCAAAGCAATTGCTCCTGTCTCCGTGAGAACTTGACGAATAGTGTTCGACATAAATATTTGGTTCTGTTTGCTTGATCTATTTTTGACTTTGGTGACAAGCAGCTAGCAGTTCATAAAAAAATCAGCCGTAGCTCAAATTCTAACAACAAAGACGTCGATTTCGCTGCCCTAGTAAAAACCCGTAGACCTTGAATAGAATAAAGTATTGCATCAAGACGGCGCTGTATAGAGTGGTTACAACGACGTCGACGATCGTTTTATTCACAGATGATAGAACACCACAGTCAGCATCTGATGTTGAGATATAGCTTGTGCGTTAGAAACAGGTGTTGAAGCTCAGATTTTAGCGGATCCAAACAAGTCATCCTTCTTGAATAAAATTAAACGGTATTTAGAAACCTTGACAGCTTGGCAAATGTTTCCATTAAGTTGGGTGGTCTGATTTACTCCGGGTATTGATGAATGTTTTCAGAGGGAAAAAATGTCAGAGAGTTTAATATGAACAAAGTCTGTGTAGACCTTTTCATTTCGTTGCAGGAATTTAACGGACATGATATTTATTTTTGCTCACATGGAAATACCTGTATATATGTATGCACGAGATAGAGAAAATGACCATTGTTTTGGGGCTGAAATGAGGGAACAGTAAAATTTAAAACGAGAAGAGAGTAGAAGCAATTAGAATACAGGAATCTCTGAAGACTTAGAAACTAATTTCATATTGCATTCACTAACAAATTAGATGCACGCATTCGATTTCTTGCACACACACACTCACATAAAAACGTCAGTAGGGTGGGGATCATAGATAATTTGACAGCACTAGTGCATATTCTAAAATAAGTCCACATGAGCAGGAACTCTAAAATTATAAAGTCCTGTTTATTATTCACTCTACGAACGGTTGAAAAAGTGGTATTTCTGAAGAAATAGTTACAATTCTCACACTAGACCCTAATTGTTGATTGGGATGGAAAGGCAAAAACGCAACCGGTTCCGTGAGATATTCTTGAATGTAGACTGTATATGATAAACTGATGCAGCATAGCAGCACCCAAATTAGATTGGGTGCAGCCAGCAGTCACACTTGTAAAAATAGACACATCCACTCCATAGGCACTCTTCCAATTCCTGCTCTGTGCTAAAAAATATGTTGTTTTAACACTATAAGTGCAAAATAATGATGTCTGCTGGAGTAAAAATGGACAGTTTTACATAGTTTCATTCATCTTGCCAGAGAGATTCTCCAGGAATCGATCAATTGGAAACATGAATATTCATGTTTTTTAAACTACGCTAAACTATTCTTGTGCAAAAATTAAAATGTGATATTTCACAGTGAGACACACACCGACAGATCTTCGCCATCTCAATGCGAACTCACGACGCATAAATCGGCAGTGCACTTTTTTGTCAGTTACAGACACCGACAAGTGTTGGTGAGTTATGAATAGCCTCGTGTGGACGAATTAACCGCGTTGCTTCCGCCAGTTTTTTAAGAGTTCAAACCTGCCATTTAAAACCCTTAGATCCTACAGTTGACGACGATTTCGTTTAAAACTAGCAATCAAACCGTAAGAGAAACACCTGCTTTTGGGAGACATCGACTAATTCCCTCTCAAGTGAACCGGCCAACTTTTTTTGCCTCCGAGCGCGAGCTCTTCGGCAAGTCCTCGATTATCAACATTGGGCGTGCCCTGATTATGCCTGCCCTCACGCACGCGAAACTGCGAATTTCTAAAGCTTTTTCAAGAAATACGCGCAAATAAATACATTTTCTTATGAAGCGAGCCATACAATGAGAGCACTGAATTTCTTTTTTACGTACGTTCTCCAATGTCTTAAGTAGTAAAAGCCCTCTACCACTATATAAAACAATGGAGAACGTAGGTAAAAGAAAAATTCAGTTCTTTCGTTAGATGGTTCGCTTCTTTAACCATACGGTCTTTTGAGAAATGTTCGATCTCTCGTTTTGCCCTGACCTTTTTTTTTTTTTGGAAGCATAATTATATTTACGATGTGAGTTACACAGGACAATTACTTCCAGTTTATGATGAATTTATGTGCTAACTTTCGAAATTATCTTGATGAAAATCCTTCGGTTTGAATTTTCCAGCATCTTTTGGCGTATTGAAATCAGATGATACATAATCTTGAACGCTAGACGAAGAAGAAAGCCTTGGATGCATGTGAGAGCAAACTTTAGCGTTGCAATTCAACTGAGATGAGCTAAAATTATTGCCATACTATACCAGGTGTACTCTGGCTGCTCACAAAATTTACATGGTAATTTAGCATTGATGGGTTGTTTCAAAGCCTTGTTTCTTGTGGAACCAACCATCTTTTACTAAATTATAAGGCATTTGATGATTTTTTATGGCTGTTCAAATGATGTTTTTTTACTGGTTGTACGGACATAAAATTGACTGAATAAATACTCTTGTTCTGCTTCAGTCAAATGCGGAAAGAGTAGTTCGCTAATTCAATAATATTTTACGTAAGTACCCAAA
The DNA here is from genome assembly GCA_030386875.1 of Morinoia aosen. Lineage (NCBI taxonomy): Eukaryota > Metazoa > Arthropoda > Malacostraca > Amphipoda > Talitridae > Morinoia > Morinoia aosen. The sequence continues at coordinate 57,188,826 of CM059566.1, forward strand.
CTCAAGTTCAATTCTCGGGTATATATGTCCCCAAAACTTTTTTCCTTTTATTTTTTATTGTAATGCAATTAGAATTTATACATACCTAATTTTCATAAAGAAATGACCGCTTCAAAGTTCAATGCTTAGAGTATTAAAAATTGTCACACTATTCAGTTTTGATAGGAGCTAATGAATTAGGCGTTATCTTTGCTCTAAAAATTCAAATAAAAACATAGTAACCATGTCCTCTCATGCTTGTTTCGTTTTATTCTTCAGTTCATTAAACTTCAGACAGATCATGTCCCAGCTTCTGAAGCAAAAAATCTCTAATATCAGATAAATAATTATCAATGCGAATTTTCGCGAGGCATTATCTTTGACGGCATTTCTAAGAGTTCTATCATGTAGTCTTTCGATAATATAGTAATACACTATCCTTCCCTTGAGTGTTTTCGTTCTTTCTATAGATCTAAGCCTCGTCTCACTGGAAGCTGTGGAGACCCATTTTTTTTGTACGGTACTTGCAAGATGCATTTCATCTACTTATAATATGATCGTAAGTTATTATACCGACACAAGAGACGAATATGTAATCACAGTATCATTCGTATTCGACTTCTTAGCATATTCTAAACGTGGAAGTGTGAAGGAAAATTTAATGATGAGATCTCGTGTTGTCCGCATTAGATCAAATGAGATCTCGTGTCATAACAGTCTCCATGTTGCAAATGAGATCTCGTGTTATAACAGTCTCCATGTTTCAAATGAGATCTCTTGTTATAACAGTCTCCATGTTGCAAATGAGATCTCGTGTTATAACAGTCTCCATGTTGCAAATGAGATCTCGTGTTATAACAGTCTCCATGTTGCAAATGAGATCTCGTGTTATAACAGTCTCCATGTTGCAAATGAGATCTCGTGTTATAACAGTCTCCATGTTGCAAATGAGATCTCGTGTTATAACAGTCTCCATGTTGCAAATGAGATCTCGTGTTATAACAGTCTCCATGTTGCAAATGAGATCTCGTGTTATAACAGTCTCCATGTTTCAAATGAGATCTCTTGTTATAACAGTCTCCATGTTGCAAATGAGATCTCGTGTTATAACAGTCTCCATGTTGCAAATGAGATCTCGTGTTATAACAGTCTCCATGTTGCAAATGAGATCTCGTGTTATAACAGTCTCCATGTTGCAAATGAGATCTCGTGTTATAACAGTCTCCATGTTGCAAATGAGATCTCGTGTTATAACAGTCTCCATGTTGCAAATGAGATCTCTTGTTATAACAGTCTCCATGTTGCAAATGAGGTCTCGTGTTATAACAGTCTCCATGTTGCAAATGAGATCTCGTGTTATAACAGTCTCCATGTTGCAAATGAGATCTCGTGTTATAACAGTCTTCATGTTGCAAATGAGATTTCGTGTTATAACAGTCTCCATGTTGCAAATGAGATCTCGTGTTATAACAGTCTCCATGTTGCAAATGAGATCTCGTGTTATAACAGTCTCCATGTTGCAAATGAGATCTCGTGTTATAACAGTCTCCATGTTGCAAATGAGATCTCGTGTTATAACAGTCTCCATGTTGCAAATGAGGTCTCGTGTTATAACAGTCTCCATGTTGCAAATGAGATCTCGTGTTATAACAGTCTCCATGTTGCAAATGAGATCTCGTGTTATAACAGTCTTCATGTTGCAAATGAGATTTCGTGTTATAACAGTCTCCATGTTGCAAATGAGATCTCGTGTTATAACAGTCTCCATGTTGCAAATGAGATCTCTTGTTATAACAGTCTCCATGTTGCAAATGAGATCTCGTGTCATAACAGTCTCCATGTTGCAAATGAGATCTCGTGTTATAACAGTCTCCATGTTGCAAATGAGATCTCTTGTTATAACAGTCTCCATGTTGCAAATGAGATCTCTTGTTATAACAGTCTCCATGTTGCAAATGAGATCTCGTGTCATAACAGTCCCCATGTTGCAAATGAGATCTCGTCTTGTAACAGTCCCCATGTTGCAAATCTAAAATTATAAAAGACTTATGATATAATTGATTCTTTACCCGACCGGTGAGAGTCGTAGGAAAAAACACGAAGAGGAAAACTCCTCTAATAATTCATAAATTGGGAAGGTTGGGGAATATAAGTTTGGCCTGCATTAATAATTTTTACAGTATTATAAAACATGTCGATCGCGAAACACAACAATCTTGACCTATGCACGAATAACAGAGACTCTCATATTCTCAAATAGGGTAAGTAGTCTGTCTGTGCCAAAATGCTAGATGTTCTGCATTGGTCAAAGCATTAATTAAGCCTCTTCAGATTACTGTTCATTGAGACACAAGGTGATGCAGTCACCGAATCTTATACAAGGTTGTGTTGGTGGGTCTCGTAACTCAGAACATTAAGAATTCTGTTGTGTCCCTTGGGCATCACTGCACGCGGGTAAAATTATGTTTATGAAAAAAATTGAGTTGTGAGAGCGCATAAAATGAAGAGAAATAGCAATGCCATCTGATAAATAGACGAAAAATATTGTTCTCTAATCCGTGTCAAGAATTCTCAGGGGTAGTTGTGTTGGATGGCATTATTGCATTACACAAGACTTTTACATATATGCTTTATGAAAGCTAATGTGACCCCCTAGATGTCATGTTTTGTATAGTTCAGTTAACTTTTAATTGAATTCTGGAGTTAAATGCATTCAAAATGTACATCGTATTTCGAAACTTGCATATTCGAACTTTTTTAGTATTCTCTCATTTTCACACATGAATTATCACTTTCAGTCACCCTTTAAACCTTAATTTTTACAACATTATGTTTTCGCTCAGAGAATCGTTTCTTAAACAACAACCGTATACCACTACCACATCAAAACCTACCTTGCTTTAGAATGTAATTCTGAGAATCGTTATTGAATTCCATGAACAAGATGAAAACTCTGATGTTATGAACCATCATACTTTTCAAGTCTTAGTTAATCTTTGTTGCGTGCTGCGTAGCGAGCGTTGAAGGCAGCGCAGATCCTCTCAAAAATAAGAGTTGTATCACAACAACCAGCACTCACACCGTCTCTTTGTACTGTTGTTTACAGCCAGCGTTCGTTGGGTTGTTGCTACCTGTTGTAATTCATTTTCCTTTTTGTTGGCCCGTCAGGTCGTTCATAGCAACAATCTTTCAGTGGATGACAGTAGGGTAGACTTTACGGTAATCAAATTTTAACAGCATATTTTCTTAAAATTGGAAGCTCGCCGTATAGCTTCGTGTGAAAACGTAACGTTGCGAAATTTAGCATCGAAGCATGTCGACCATCAATTAAAGAAGTGCTTCGGCTTCATTATAATTTGCTCGCTCAACATTTGATCACTTCAGCACAGCCCAATAACCAGTCATGTCGCGAAAACAATGCTCTCTGAGCACGTAACGCAGAGGGACTTTCAACCCTCACACATAATGAATATAGTACACCTTTGTGCTTGCATGGTACCCACATAATAGGCATGGAAAATAAAAAATATTGGAAGATTAAAACACATTCTGTTTAAGATGAACACGTGGAAATTGGCACAAGAAAACATATTTTTATCGCAACACTCATTTTCGCACCAGAGCCCTCAGGCAAGATGTTAATGATCTGCGACATGATAGTTTTATCCGGCATAATGATGTTACATAGACAAACGGAGAAAAATTCGCTGCAGGACAGCAATCCTGCTTATCACACGGTATTCATTATAAGGAAGACCTCCTTGTAAATTTGCACTTGATGCCTACATTCATAACACTCTCTGCGCGCCAAACAAAGATCTGCACTGTTCGGCGTGCCTCTTCTTCCCTTCATTCTTCACTATTACAACTGGAGTAAATACCCTGTCGTTGGCCTGTCGAGGCTCGAACACAGCCTCCAGGCTTCGTCATTAGCGTTGAATACCAGGCTGGCTGCCCGCTGCAAGGTTGCGAACGCTCAGCCGGTTGGGTCGCTACAGGCCCTCGGATGTTAGGCGTTCACAGCCCACGTCTCCGCGGTCTCAGCTGCCGCGCAGGCCAGCTATCCCAAACCCGCCTGTGAATGATTATCATTTTAAGTGACAAGCTCTATTTGAATCTTGATTCCCTGCAACATACCTACTTCACATGGCATTGATTGAATTACTTCTTTACTCCCCTTTAATTCTCAAAATCAAACATAATTTATTTCCCTTTGAAATCAATCCGGATGAGTATTTTACCCCCCGCTTCACAAAACAGATCACAAAGCACTTTGTTACATAACAAAAAAAACATCAAGCCTGCAATTCAATAATAATTAGCATCACTGCGTCCAGAAGTTAGACGTACTACGTTTCGATGACTCCACATGAATTATCAATAAATTAAACCACGTATTCTCACCTCCCCTCTGGCCGTCAGGAAGCCTACATCCTTGCCACTGCACCGGTCAAATAGATCGGTTCTGCCTCCTCCTACCCCTTTTATACGTCAGCCGCACAAAGGCTGCGCATCGAGGGTTGAGCGGGATGCCCGCGCAAATCCTCGCCCTCTGATTGGTTTGTTCTTAAGCGTCCTTTCCTTATGCGACGTGTCCCTCTCTCCACTTTGAAATTACTCCGCTCTTTACTCTCAAATACCCAGACTTCTTCGTCCCCTGTTCGTAGCCAATAATTTTTTTTGACCCACTATTTTTCTGTGCTATTTTGTTTATTTACAATAACTCCCGTATATGAGATGGATTTCGGACTAGCCCTTGATACAGCCTCTACCCCCTACGTGCTCCTCCCATCTGCTGATGTGGTGCACCCCTCATCCCCTCACGATCCGCGCACTGCTGCAGAGCCGGTTGCTTGTTGCGTAGCGTTGGTTTCCATGTATATATGCCTAACATCAATTGTATCCTAACAGTCATAATTTCACTCAAATATTATATTGACATTAATATATAATGGTACACATATTATTCGATCGTTTAAAATGGGAATTTTAATTCTTGAACACAACCTGATAATCGGTGATAGTTCTACATAGGTTGTAAATAATATTTCAAGATCGATCTTACCATGTTATATAACTTGACTGAAAAATAATGATTAGAGAACATAATTTATTTTACACTACGCAATAACTATCTATGCTGCTTCGTCTTACCGGGGTTTTCTAATCAGTACAAGACATTTCCTGTTCCTCTTTATTCGTGTAAAAATAAAGTCTCCACAGGCTTATTTGATGAAGAATATATCACACTGGAATGAAATCTCTGGCTGAATGGAAAAGGTGAACACTAAATCAAGATCATGAAGAAGGAAAAAGATGCCTAGAATATCCGCCGTCTAGTTGAATATCCTTGTAACCATGATGAACTCGAAACGCTTTGAGAAATTACAGAGGACATCAATGAACTCGTCATTATAGAGAATTTGGGCGGGCAATCATGTAATGGAATGCCTTCCCCTGCTGGCCTGAGGCCAAGCTCATCGTTTTGTCTCTGTCGCTCCGTCTCACGTGTGAGGGTTTTCGTCCATTTCCTTTCAATCAGGCTGGGAAACGGAGAACAGTTCATCAATTTTTTTTCTCAGAGAAACTTATGCGATGAAAATTAAAATATGGCTGACGTCGCTAAAGGAAAACTCTGGATAACTTTTCCAAATATTTGGTGCAACTGAAGATTCAATTTAGAATCACATGAGCGTATTAATATGTTCGAAGATTTTTATTTTTGAGCTCGTTTTGAGGTTGAGGCTCATTCGAAGGTTTTTTTATCACACGACGTAACAACTACAAAAAAGGATAGGGTTCTGCTGGCTTCTGGAGGCGATCCGAAGATAAATTTCTCTCGGAGTGAAACAAAGAGTCTCAGCACATCACTAGCGTTCATTACTAGCTTTCTGTTTCACGCTTCAAAGCCGTGAAACTCAAAATATTGAGACCTTCATTTCTCTCCATAATTATCGATCTGGTGTTACTGTTTTAAGCCAAAATAATGTTGGTGCCAATCAAAATGGTTTTGTAAGTCAAAAGAGTAAGTAATTTCGTTGGTTGTTGGCTAACCTAGGAAGCATTTTGTGTTATCGGAAGGAAAAGGTAACGGCATAAGTTGCTCTACGTGAACTCGGTTGCGCTACGTGCAAGAATCGGAAAATGTGGAAGGAAAATCATATACATTCATATTTTTCTGCGAAAAGGAAGCTATTTTATCAAGCGCAGGTGTTAGGAGTATGCATTCAAGCTTGTTCGGAAACGCTCCCGATTTTTGATCAACTGCGACGTCTTTACGTCTCGACCATGAGAACGTTCAATCCGAGGTCGCCGCACTGCAGGATTTAGAGGTTAATCAATGCTCACTGAAGAGCATAATGCGTGTAAAATATTATTCAGAATTGAGTGATTGCGCATGATTATTACGTATTGATTGAACCAAATCACTGTGGAATAAACGAGTCCAGTTGCTATTGAATGACTTCTCCAGATTATTATTGAATCATTGAGCCGTATTGAATGGTTACACTGCCAAGGTACAGTTCGATAATTTCACCTGATAATTACTGAATGGTTGCGCCGTATTAACCTAGTGAATGATCACACTGGAGTTAATACGAGCTCTCCATTAATGGAAGATGAAAAATTTGCATGCGTTGCAAGCCAAACGCAAACGTGACGCATGCGGAGCTCGGCTTCAACATCACTTGACGCAAAAGCGATAATCTGACGGCTTTTGAAGTCAATCGACCGTCGGCAACGCTTTGTTAATCAAAAGGCCTACGAGGTTCAAATAACTTGTGTTATGTGCATTGCTAGTTCATAGGAATCTTCGAGTGTTTGAAACTCAAATTACACTTGACGCTCTTCAATGGACATGCCAAATTTGTCCAAGCAAGAAAGTAAAATGCATTTAGAAGCAAGTTCTAGGCGCCAGGGACCAACTCGCTTGCGTATGACTTGTGATATCTCTGGAAACATGTGAGTTCTTGAAGCTATTGTCAGTCGACCTGAGAAGCTTACATGCCGGAAACGAAATATAGTTGATTCTTAAAATAAAAAGAAGAACTAACGTTATAGAGAACACTTATTATAGCAAACGTTTCGGAATAAAGACTATTCCAACATCAGTGCTGGAAGAAATAAAAATTAATTTTCAGTCATGAAGAAGACGGATAAGGTCTAAATAGAAATACCAAGCATAAACACAAAAATTAAAAATAAATCCTTTTCTAACGACTAAAGTACCACACATAAGCGTATAGGCAATCTACACAGTACATACAGGCGTACACAACCATACATACACAACACACTCATACACTTACACATTTATTTATATAAATATATACATATACACACACACACACACGCACTACATGCACACACACTGAGCACCCCTCAGCCTACCGCAAGTCAGGAAGTACCGCATAAGTACTCAGCACCGGAAGTACTCAGCATACCGCAAGTCAGGAAGTACCGCATAAGTACTCAGCACCGGAAGTACTCAGCATACCGCAAGTCAGGTCTTGTTCCTTAAAGCTTTAAGGAAAAAGACCTCCGTATTCTAGAATCTCTTTATATATTCACAAATAAACCTTCTCAAAATAACGATTTCAGCGCGTCAAATTATTTGTAGGCCCTACTTCCTGACTTTCGGTATGCTGAGGAGTGCTTAGTGGGTGTGCATGTAGTGCGTGTGTGTGTGTATATATATAGATATATTTATATAAATAAATGTGTAAATGTATGAGTGTGTTGTGTATGTATGGTTGTGTACGCCTGTATGTACTGTGTAGGTTGCCTATACGCTTATGTGTGGTACTTTAGTCGTTAGAAAAGGATTTATTTTTAATTTTTGTGTTTATGCTTGGTATTTCTATTTAGACCTTATCCGTCTTATTCATGACTGATAATTACTTTTTATTTCTTCCAGTACTGATGATGGAATAATTTTTGATCCGAAACGTTTGCTATAATAAATATTCTCTATAACGTTGGCTCTTCTTTTTATTTTGAGAATAATATTCTCTGAGAATCGTCCTTTAAGCACTACTATAGTTGATTCTTTGCATGTATACTTAACAAATTTTAGATGTAGAAGCATTTGCTTCTAGTTCAATTTATCAAGAATTGAGATATTGCGGGCAATTTTGTTGTTTTCTGAATTGAGCGCTTTGGGCCATCAATCCCGGTGTTACAAAGGAGGGTTTGCGACCTGGTACTCCAGTCGACCGCTGACTGATGTGACTGAGCGGACCCAAAATTCTGCAACGTTGAGTGATCGATTTCTAACTGATGGGCTTTTAAGGTAGACCAAAGGTTCATGAAAAAGTGCACACGGTTGAGTTGTCTCGAGGTTAAATGCAAAAAGTAGGGTGAATTTTCATAGGGTTCGATTGAAAAAGATTAGATGATGTATAGTTAGAATTGATTTTACGGTCGGTGCGATACGGAAGATCAGGTAAGGGTTGAGGTTAGAAGAGGTGAACTTGCAATTTGAGGTTCCCATAAGTTCTCATAACTTAGGAAAATCATATTCATCGCTGAGTCTGCCTTCAAAAACTCGGGGAAAGATCAGTACATTGTATGGTATTTTGGGCATTTTGTTACCATTGTCTATTACCAGTTGTCATTTCGTTACAAATCACATCATAAACGTTTTCCAATCATTACTTATATTCTCCAAAACTGCGCATAACCAAGATAAACATCTCATCTCATCCAACAAATCCCAATGAAAACACAGAATAAAGTTAAAAGATCGATGTTGATACCAACACGACGAAACCCTGAGAAACTAAATTTTAAGGCCTGCCCTTAAGACTGAAGAAACCCGTTTAGGAAATTACAGGCTGCAGGTTTGACGAGGACCTCAACGACGCTCGTGCCTCGAATTTGGACGTCCTGAGACTTGGGCGTGGAGAGGTGTGTGGTGGAGTGGGAACTTTAAAACTTTTGTGGAGAACTTTAGAGAGGTCCCTGCGGCCGTGGAGAGGTGCAAGGTGTAAACGGAACTTTAAAACTTTTGTGTAGAACTTTAGAGAGGTTCTTGCAGTCGTGGAGAGGTGCAAGGTGTAAAGGGAACTTTAAAACTTTTGTGGAGAACTTTAGAGAGGTCCTTGCGGTCGTGGAGAGGCGCGTCGTGGAGAGAGAACTTTAAAACTTTTGGGTAAACTTTGAAAAAACTAAATGCGGTCGTGAAGGAGCATGTACGCGGTGTACAAAGAACCTGAAAACTTTTGTGTAGAACTTTAAAGGCCTGTGACACGCTGGTGTGGGTAGAACTAAATAGAGTAGAACTTTAAAGGCCTGTGACACGCTGGTGTGGGTAGAACTAAATAGAGTAGAACTTTAAAGGCCTGTAACACGCTGGTGTGGGTAGAACTAAATAGAGTAGAACTTTAAAGGCCTGTAACACGCTGGTGTGGGTAGAACTAAATAGAGTAGAACTTTAAAGGCCTGTGACACGCTGGTGTGGGTAGAACTAAATAGAGTAGAACTTTAAAGGCCTGTAACACGCTGGTGTGGGTAGAACTAAATAGAGTAGAACTTTAAAGGCCTGTAACACGCTGGTGTGGGTAGAACTAAATAGAGTAGAACTTTAAAGGCCTGTAACACGCTGGTGTGGGTAGAACTAAATAGAGTAGAACTTTAAAGGCCTGTAACACGCTGGTGTGGGTAGAACTAAATAGAGTAGAACTTTAAAGGCCTGTAACACGCTGGTGTGGGTAGAACTAAATAGAGTAGAACTTTAAAGGCCTGTGACACGCTGGTGTGGGTAGAACTAAATAGAGTAGAACTTTAAAGGCCTGTAACACGCTGGTGTGGGTAGAACTAAATAGAGTAGAACTTTAAAGGCCTGTAACACGCTGGTGTGGGTAGAACTAAATAGAGTAGAACTTTAAAGGCCTGTAACACTCTGGTGTGGGTAGAACTAAATAGAGTAGAACTTTAAAGGCCTGTGACACGCTGGTGTGGGTAGAACTAAATAGAGTAGAACTTTAAAGGCCTGTAACACGCTGGTGTGGGTAGAACTAAATAGAGTAGAACTTTAAAGGCCTGTGACACGCTGGTGTGGGTAGAACTAAATAGAGTAGAACTTTAAAGGCCTGTGACACGCTGGTGTGGGTAGAACTAAATAGAGTAGAACTTTAAAGGCCTGTGACACGCTGGTGTGGGTAGAACTAAATAGAGTAGAACTTTAAAGGCCTGTAACACGCTGGTGTGGGTAGAACTAAATAGAGTAGAACTTTAAAGGCCTGTAACACGCCGGTGTGGGTAGAACTAAATAGAGTAGAACTTTAAAGGCCTGTGACACGCTGGTGTGGGTAGAACTAAATAGAGTAGAACTTTAAAGGCCTGTAACACGCTGGTGTGGGTAGAACTAAATAGAGTAGAACTTTAAAGGCCTGTAACACGCTGGTGTGGGTAGAACTAAATAGAGTAGAACTTTAAAGGCCTGTGACACGCTGGTGTGGGTAGAACTAAATAGAGTAGAACTTTAAAGGCCTGTGACACGCTGGTGTGGGTAGAACTAAATAGAGTAGAACTTTAAAGGCCTGTAACACGCTGGTGTGGGTAGAACTAAATAGAAGTTGATCTATGTTGAGTGCAAGCATTAGGACATTGTCAAGGTGAAGCTTAATTAAAGCTTGAATTAGCTGGAAAGTTTTATCGCTAACTCGAAGATGAATCGTGCACTCAAAATGCGGATTTCTGGCATTGGTGTCATTGAAAATGGGCAGCACAAAACGAGCGATGTACCAATGAAATACAATTAATTCAAAAAATATTTTTGAGGTGTTGGATTTCCAGACAATTTTTTGAATCATCTTACATTCCATTTTGTGAGAGAAAGACGAGGGGGAAAACAAATGGAGAAACTAGTAAGTTTTGGTTGAAATAAACCTTCATAAGTAATGCGAACAGCTTTTTATATATGTTTAAATTCATTTTACTTTCCAGTTTGAGAAATTTCAACAGAACCAAGAAAACAGAGTTATTTTTTTAATTTTAAAGCTAAAGCAAGGATTTATTAATACCGTAGGACAGTTCATAAAATTTACCACTCGAACAAAATTTCAGATTAATTCGATACTGTTTCCCCTCGAGCGAAAAAGTGATCGGGTACGTTAAGAACCCTTTTTAGTGAAACATTTAAAATTTTTATATCAGTCGCAGAGTACTGCTTCGAAGTAAACGTACGAAAATTGTACAGGGATCAAACATTGCGATGCAGCGACACTAACAATGAAGCTCGCCTGAATTTATCCTCCGTGAATTGAAATTCAATAATTATTGAGCTATAGTTTCTGAATTTATGAAGTGTCTATGACATTGGCACGTATAGAATTCATTATATTTGCTCCAATTTTTCCCGTTATTTTAATTAGAAATTTTAAAATAACATTCACAATAGTTTGGTATCAACTTAGAGTGGGAAAATCTGCACTTACCGGATGTTGTTGGCTTTCTTCCTGTTCCTTCGAAGAGATCTGCTGCGTTCCTGGTGGTGGAAAAATATAATTAAACTTCAATTATCGTTTACTGATTAATGAGGCATTATTCATAAGAAACATCAACAGAAATAACGTAATTAAATTTGTGGGAGAGTGATTTCAGTTTTAGCTAAATAGTTCTTTGTAGTTAAAAAATAAATTGGTTTAGCAGTAAAATAAATTGTATTTTTCAAAACCGACGACCAATAGACTGATATCCGCTGAACTTATTTAATTCAAATCGTCGAATTAAATGCCTCGATTCGATTCGGATTAAACGCCTTCGAGCGTCGTATTAATCGCAATGAGGTGCAATGCAGATTTTAGATTTGCTGTTTAACGCGTTCACCGCAATGGGTTATACTGAAGTTCAATATTCAACTCAAATGTAGTCAATTGTAGTGAGGAATTTAAAAAAAGCCAACATTAACTGGATCTTGCCTTTATAATGCTTTGATTAGGTATTTATGAATGTCGAGTTTATGACGACTGGTCGGGCAGCAAGATTATGAAACTTCCATCCGTGTACACCGGCGGTTGACAATGCGACCAACGGGTTGACTCGCGCTTAGAAAAAGCGTTAAGGAATGTTCATGTCTACTGATATAATTTAAAAGAAAACTATATGCTTTAAATTTTGGCGACGTTTAAGCATATTCATTGTACAATCTCGTACTGTATTACATTATCTAAGTAAAATAATTTAATCAATTTATGTGAATTTCAAAGTTACTATTCGTGGCTCGGGAGAAGATCATGTGTACTATTTTATTAATAATGGTAATCTGAGTAAGAATCTCACTTGGTTTCATATTTAGGTAGGTTGTGAGCTCAGGCCATTCGATCAGTAAGAAAGGATGTGCGCGCACACAGAAAAAAATCCTCGTAAAATTTCAAGTCACGTCCGTACTGTGGTGCTCTCTAGCAAAATTTAGGGGATTGTTCAGCAGTGTGGTCACCCGTAAGTAAAGTTTATAAAAATTCAAGTCGCTCCAGTAGAAGATCAATGCCTTGCGATGTTAAACAGGAATAAAGGCTGACACCAAATATTTGCAAGGGATTTAATTATCCATTAAGTTACTAATAAGTTATCTATCGACCTTTCGAAACTGTAATAAGTTATTTTGTAAGATAAACATGGAAAAATTACTAGCCAAAGAATTTTGGGCAAGCAATATTAACATTTACAATACATTCATGACGGATTTCTGGCACCAAATTAATACCATGTTTCTTCAGCTAATGCCATATTCTGAAAAGCACAATGATATTTCCATTAAAATCGATGGAAATTATTAAGAAGAAACTTTACAACTAGACAGACTCTGAATAAAAATGTTTTTCAAACTTTGAATGGATACACTATATACCATTCGAGTAGAAATGAATTCACTCAAAAGCCTCATCTGATTTTCATAATTCGAAAAGCGATGACCCAGTTGAAATCAAAATTTTCCTTACGAGCTCTCCAAATCAGTTTTCTAAGCCAACTTCACTGATCATCAGCTCATGCGAAACACAAAAATTGTGCTTTTAGTTTTCAAATCACTGGTATTTAGAAAGAAATATTTAATTTTTCTGTTGCCATGAATGAGAGTAATCGAACTATCAGCCGATGAATAATCCATAGCGATGAAGAAGCTCAATCTGCCTCTCCTGCCCAATAGCAGCTTGCACTCTTTTACTGGCGAGATGGAAATCGGCGATCGGTTGACGGGGACAAAAATGATCTTAGGAAGCTCTGATTGACGCTAGGCTTCTTCTGTTGGTCTTCCTTAATGAAGAACGGAATTGAAGACACCACTGCGACTTCTGCTTCACAAGTTTGAGGAGTTCCTGGCAGGAGACACCTGCGTTCTTGAGATGACGATTTATGACCCTTCTTTTGTTGGAAGATAGAATAAAGCTGTTTAGATGTTCTTGTGACTATGATTCATGAACCTTCTTTTGTTGGAAAATAGAATAAAGCTGTTTAGATGTCCTTGTGACCATGATTCATGAACCTTCTTTTGTTGTCAGATGGAACAGAAAAAGAAAGAAAGAAAGAAAAGAAGAACAGTTTATTTCTAATATAGTTGATACATGATATGTATTATATTGGTTTTTAAAAATTTCAACATTAAGAATCTTTAGTTTATGTTCACACATGGGTATCGTAAGCTGCTTGATATTTTTGTGATTATGATTCACGAACCTTCTTTTGTTATGAGATAGAATAACACTGTTAGATGAAGAATTTACAATGAAATAAAATGTAATTGGTTATAGTTAAGCAATTGGATCGTTGAATTGTTATAATCACACGGATAACTGGAATGGAATTGACCGGTGTAATTACTACGTTATAACACGCTGATTTCTTTGTTGCATGGGTATATCGTTTGTTTACTTTGTGATTATTCAATGAAATAATTTTATATCCATAGAATGAAATTACTAAGCCATTGTCCTCCAAGCTTGCTTAATTGAGTGAAATAAATATTCTGTACATATTTGACCTCAAAAGTTTGACTTGCTTCATTTTCTCTTTATTTTTTGTTGGAACGTTCACGGACAGCGTAGCCTGTGCAATTGTGAGTCTGCTCAGCAAAAATATGTTTTTTTTTCAGTGATTTCAATCGAACACACTTTTTAAAACTACTGGATAAGTTATTGAATTTGCTCTGCCATAAATGAAACAACCTTCGAAATATTTCCATAGTGTTAACTGCATTATCCTCATCAACTTCTACGTCTCTAAAAGTTCCATCAGAAAGTTTGGGAAAATGTCAAAAATTGCTCAAATGGGCATAAAACCACCAATTTTGACCAAGTCTGTAGCTCGAGCTGTGTGGTCAGAGCGTGACCTGCTTTCAGACAGACATTGCCAGACCGTGTACTCCAATTATGCAGTCTTCAAATGTGTGCTGTTCATTTGATTGTTCTCCATTCACAAAATTAATATCCATAATAATTTTCAACGTCTTAAATAAAATGAAATTTCAATATATATTTAATTAGAAAGAATGCTAATAAGACTTGGAATTTTTATTTCGAGTGTTTCTTTGATACTCTGTGTCACAGTTCACGAAGCAGAATTTCATAACGTCCGCAGAAATCTACTTTTGCTTCTTGGAACCTAAACTCTGTTACTGAGCCGCTCCCTGTGACTGTTATTTAAATATTTAAAACGACACATGGACAGAAAAATTCATAAAAGTGATGAAAAACAAATGCCATAAATGATATGAATGCAGCTTTTAACTCCTCATTTAAATATTCAAAACAGCCGTCAAAATGATTGAGTAGAAATGATAAAATGGCGAGTGCTATTTATAATACAAATGCAATTCAACTCTAAAATGAGGGTTTCAGCATTGTTGAACATCACCATCACAGACAGAATCGTTTCGGGCTTTTACCCATTTTTCGCTAAATTTTTGAAAAAGTTAATGTAATGATTTGAATTGTGAAAGTTTATATTTTGATAGAACCAAAAGTTTGAAAAAAATTCAAAAAATTTTGGAAAACATTTAAACTGAAAAGGAAAAAATGAACAAGTAAGAGAAAAGAAAAAGTAAAATGAAAAATACATCAGCTAAGAATGATAGATTTCGTGTCAGCTGAACGACTTAAGTGAAGATGAATGAACATTAAATTAAAGCACTAACTTGTATCGGGGCGCAGTGACTAAATTATTTTAACAACCATACGTCTAGTGAGCAAATGAAAAAATGAAAGAAACTGCCAAGAATAAAAAGTAAGCCAACAATGGCGATAGCGCTTTCGAAAAAAATGCCTTAAACTTCGGAGATTGGAGACATTTTCCTCAAATAATTACACAATCAGATTTGCCTTTCAACACGAAAGCTAAATTTCCTCGTGCCTTCGTTCTTGTATCATATTTTCTTTTCGTTGAGCACGACATGCATCTTCGTATGTTGGGAGGTGAAATTCTGCTGGAACTGTACATGATCCATTTGAGCTTTTGCCAAGCGATTTCTAAATCGAAAGACCAAATTTTATCACTTCAGTATATTCAATCTTTACACAGTGAGAATGAAAAATTACTGCCATAAATCTGAGGCTTCTATGTAGTTTAATCTATTTGACCTAACAGTTTTTCATTTCGAAATCGTAGAATTTTGGAAGGTGTTTAGTACACATGACGGAGCTTTGAGTTCGAGGTGAGACCTCCGGTCTCATTTTCCAATTCCCGACGGATGAGCTCCCCACTTCCGGACTTCTGAAATTCCTTGGGAAGAGATTTCCGGATTTATCGGAGGCCTTTTCAAGAGGGCGTCGGTATCTGTGCTCTGGAAGTTTTAAAATGGGGCATTTGAAAAATAATGCCTTCTGACCAAATACTCGGGTCGAAAAATATAAAACTATAAAGGTATTTAAGAAAACACATTGCGGAATTTATGACGTATTATACGCTTTAAGTTTCCTACGCTTAATTAACATTCAAAACGAAGTATTTCAGCAAGAATCTTTTCAATCGACGGTTCACCGTTCACAACGTTTATATTGCAAGCTTTCAGTGTTGAGCATCATCACAACCGTAATATTTTCTTGAAGAAAGAATTAAGGGAATTTCTGTGTATAGTTCCAGAAATATGCTCTCCGAACGATCATTTTCAGATTCTCGCAGCTAATATTCATTAGAACATCGATATACTCGACAATTTTCTGGATTATTGCTATTTTCCTACTATAACCTCAAGGACGAAAGACACGAGTAACTCATAAGCAAATCTACACGTAACTCTTTTTTGCGTAATTTACTGAGAGCCATCATTAATCATTATCGCCTAACAAATTCATTATTTTCTGACTCTCCATAAGAAATAACGAGAATGAAATCATGATCCTGAACATTTTTTCAAGACTAACGCGTTGAGTTTTTGTCTTACCCATTAATTTTTTGGAAATTCAATTTTTTCCGTTCCTTTTTCCCAAAGAATATCGCTCATAGTCCTACAAGAACTGATTCACCACCGTCTGAACTGATTCAACGCACTCGCTCTGGTGCTGCGTTTCTTGCTAGGTCACCATAGTCCTGATCTCGTTTTTATATTTTGCTGCCTCTGAACACACGCGCTTCGTATGCGCGTAACATTACATCGCGTACTAGAAGTTGCTAATCACTAAACATGCGAGCATAGAACCTAAATAACTTTTGAGTAACCAAAATCAAATAATCAGTAGGTATGCAAATGCGAAGATTTTCTGATTGACTTGGAAACAGTCTTTGAAGTGTGTATGAGAAAAAAATACAGTATGCTTTTCTTAGACTTGCTGTGAACATCCAACTGCATTTATCATTGAAGTGAAAAGTGAAAGTGGTAATATTGAAGTGAAAATTAGACTTGTAAGTAATTCTCATGTGTTATACAGCAAGGTATCTGTAATTTGTGCTTGTTTTCAGTTCAGGCAAATAAGGGCACCGTTCAAAGCGTGAAATCGATGCTCGTTTCCGATATTTGAAGCTGGTTGACAGCCAGTACAAAGCACAAAATAAAACGTATTGAGCGAGTGTAGTTCGGTTAAACGAGATTCAATTCAAATAGTCATTTTTATCTGCATATTGGTCAAAGCTTTCCAGTTTTCCATAAAAAAAAAATAATTCAACCATAACAAACCTTCAAATTTCGGCTATTCCGTTCGGTTTCTAGATATTCTCTGCTTTTTACAGCATATCTTGAGGATTTTGGAGAGAAAAAGACTTATCTGGCAACACTGCAAGTGAGGGCTAGTCTGGGATCACTGCATGAAAGGGGATCCATGGAAATCACCCACCTGGACGCTGGCTCCCTGCTAGACTGCTGAAGAAAAAGTTTTGCCTCAGATCTAATTGTATTTCTGCGTGCAGGACTCTCGGTTTCAAGTGACTTGCATTTTACGTTTCAGCCATTCTCTGATGCTACAAACCTCAAAGTTTGCTATTCTCTTTCCTCTCCGGCTCGATGTTTGGTTCATTTTTAGCAGCTAAAGTGAGGTTTCTTGAAATGTAAACGTTGATCTAACGTCTTGATTTAAACATTAAACCATTGTCTAATGTTTGTTCGAGCAGTTTATGCCCCTAGGCATCTCATTAGATGTCCTTTACACTCAAAAAATTATTATTTCTCACGACTCTGGCCCAATCGATCTGGAAGTAATCTCTCAGTTGTGAGACTTACTTTGTTCTTCCCGCAGCCTGAATCGCTTCCAGCAACACTGCGCCGCTTGCTTTCGTCGCTTTGAAGCCGATACTTGCCATTTAGAAACTTGTTGATGTCGTCTCCAGCCATCGTTGCAGTGGAGATCTTGGATCTCGTAGGACTCATAATTTCAAAAGGACGGCTTTCAAAAACCTGATTTTAGAGTATCATCGCAAGTTGATCAAAAAATTTAACGTTATCAGACGAGTGAAATTTAGGTAATTTTCAAAAAGAGTTTGTTCTCGCTGGTATATATAAATATGCAAGTGAAAAGCTAACTTCTGACATGTCTCGTAGCAGCTGATGTAGATATTGCTGAGATGTAGGAGGTACAAGAAGTGATGAGAAGTCGAAATGTGGGAGGAATACGAGGTGATGAGAAGTCAAAATGTGGAGGAATGAGAAGTGGTGAGAAATCGAAATGTGCGAGGGATGAGAAGAGATGAGAAGTAGAGGTGCTGGAGGAACAAAAAGCCTGTACAAGAAGTAAAGGCTTTCCTTTTGCTGCCTCGTGCTTATGATCTCAAATTGAAGAGTCATCTTCCTTGTTAAAAATTTCTTAATACATTTTCAACTATTCTTCGCTCTTGTGAGCGCTAACTAATTCAAACGTTAAAATAGCTTACATCTGAATTGGAGCAGTTCTCAGCAAAAGTCATTTCAATGTTAAAATTCTCAGTCTTTCATGTGGCTTTGCAGCCAATTCATTTGTAACTCGGAGAACACTGAAATTTAAAAAAAACAGGAGTTCGTTCAAACTAGAGTGCACTTTAATTCCTAAAAATAAAACGCGAAGAGAAGCCAAAAAATCATCAGAAATCCTTAGATGTCTTACAAGTTCATCTCTGCAGCCTGCAATCTGCAGAATGGCCCTCATATTAAATGGGGCTTTTTAAACGCCAAGAAATTCTGGTCTGGAAAGCTGGAAAGTTTTGAGAATGAAAATGCGTTCGCAACTGAATTTTTTTTCCGGTGTCGTCCTACAATGTAGCGGTGAGTGGTATTAGAGTACGGGGTATTGAGTAGTGTTGTTAAATGGTGTTATGGTAGTGAGGTAATGGAGTACGGGGTATTGAGTAGTGTTGTTAAATGGTGTTATGGTAGTGAGGTATTGGTAAGGGGTGTTGAGTAGTGTTGTTAAATGGTGTTATGGTAGTGAGGTAATGGTACGGGGTATTGAGTAGTGTTGTTAAATGGTGTTATGGTAGTGAGGTATTGGTACGGGGTATTGAGTAGTGTTGCTAAATGGTGTTATGGTAGTGAGGTATTGGTAAGGGGTATTGAGTAGTGTTGTTAAATGGTGCTATGGTAGTGAGGTATTGGTAAGGGGTATTGAGTAGTTTTGTTAAATGGTGTTATGGTAGTGAGGTAATGGAGTACGGGGTATTGAGTAGTGTTGTTAAATGTTGTTATGGTAGTGAGGTATTGGCAAGGGGTATTGAGTAGTGTTGTTAAATGGTGTTAAGGTAGTGAGGTATTTCTACGGGGTATTGAGTAGCGTTGTTAAATGGTGTTAGTGTAGTATTGAAATAGATGGTATTGAAAAGAGTGTTATGAAATGGTGTTAATGCTGTGCGGTATTAGAACAAGTGGCATTAAGTAGTGTTATCAAATGGTTCAAGTGTAGCATGGTATTAGAGTATGGGGTATTAAGGAGTGAAAATTAACGGTATTAGTGTTGTTTGGCTTAAGGATAAGCATGGATGCGCGGATGTAGGTAGCCGCAATGTACTTCGCATATGTTATAAATGGCATTTATACATATATACTGTGCAAAAACGCTCTCATAAAACACTGACAGTTACATGAGATGAATAATCACTGCGTCTAGTATTCTTCTTATCTGTGTAGTGTCGCTATAGTTGAATCTTGACACTGAGTGCAGACGACTACCACCTCAAGATGGTCACAAAGCTGCATAAATGATTCGCTTAACATTGAAACCAAAAGGAACGATATAATAATTTCGTAATGGATAATTTTACTCTGAATGTTTTAAAATGTTCCCGTTACCACTCCAGTGCTCGTCATCGTCTCTCCTGAAGCACAGAAGTGTAGAGGAAACACTTCAGTGATTCAAGAAGATAACATCAGGATTGAGAAACAATCGTGCGGTGGGTGATCTTACCTAATATTGCGTAACTTCAAGCAAGATTTATTTATCATCGGAATTAACTAATTATACGAGGTTTGCTTCTACCAGCATTTAATGATTATGCTAGGTTTTTCTTCCTCTGGCATTTGATAATTGTCCAAGATTTAATTATATCCCTGTATTCACAATCAGGGTTCAATCGATTCAATTCACCTTCAAAGTCATTGATATTGCTAACTTGTATATCTCACACATTGCTAGAGTGTACGGCTTTTAATAAAAATACATAATTTTATATGTACAATAGATAATTTTATACATACAGTATATTTTTATAATTTTATATACAAAGCCTATGGCGCACTGATCATTCACGAACACCCCACTGTCGTTTTTTTTAACCCCATTCTAATGTCAACGCGACCTATCATCGAACACTGTTCAACTACACTCCTAATCAACTACAATGCCAACCAGCATCACTCAAGTGCCAACACTCCAGTGCTACCATACCAACTCTGATAGCATGCGGATAGTAACCATTCGATGTAAGTTTGGAGACTTCGATGTTAAATTTTCATTGATATTGGTGCAGGGGACCACAGCCCAATGTTACTGAAATATCGAAGTCACTAAACTAACAACATTGGATGGGTTCTTTCCGCATACTACCACTAACATTGTCCAATATTTCATTTCAGTTACTAAATCAATTGAGCCACTTCCTCGACGCTCGTGTAATCACCGTCACACAGCATTCATTGATGCTCAAGTACCGACATCGATTGATTTCCGACGCAAAATATCTTCTTAAAACACTGTCAGTGTTTTAAGTAGTCAAATGTTTTTCCATTTTGTATTCTCCTCAACTGTAGATAAACGTTTTATTGAACAATGTGTGGTTGACAATTGCGTTGAATATTGAATGGATGAACATTTTGTAGAACATTGTATGTTTGAACATTGCGTTGAACATTGTGTGGGTGGAGATTACGTCGACAATTACGTAGTAGGACATAACAATTACGATGTTTTGCCCTTTCCCTGTACGAAATATGATAAACATCACCGTTATTGCACAACCAACCAATTATACTAGAATGTTTAACTGTTCTGAGTCATTCAAGAATTGCGCTCAATTTCCTAGGATGCTCAATACCGACTCCACAGCGACTTGCAATCGCTCGTCTCAATCGTATCAAAAGTACAGAAATAAATGTGGCGAATACGAATTCCTCCAACAACTCTTTGAAACCATAAAAAAGCATATCTGTCTCAACTTTTATGTGATTTTTTGACAGAAAGAAATATCTTTTAAAATGAACATTATTCATTGCAAACATTTCGGAACGGTAAAATTTCATTTTTAGTGCAGTACAACTTGGTGAAGAGAACTGAATTTCACTTTACCAAATTTTGATGTTCTTTACTATATCAAAGTCAGCCATCGTGTAAACATTTCAAAATTCTATTTTCAGTGCAGTACAACTCGGTATAGAGAATTGAATTGAATTTTCCCTGTTCCATTTACCCAGTTTCAATGAGTTTTACTATCAATCCTAGCCGTCGCGGAACTTCAGTATTCAGGCGGCAGGGAAATTACCACTGCATATTCATAACTCGCAAGCGTGCCTCAAACTCAAATTTTATTCCAGGGCGCATCTGAACTACCGAACCTTCTTTATGGCAGTCTTTCAAATCGGATTTTCGAAACATTTTATCACACGCGAGAATTCTCCTCAAAGCTGACAAACACAGCACATTTTTCTACCATGAATGCCTTCGAAAAGCGCGCCTAATGTCGCATTTCTCGCCCGCGTGATGCTCAAAGGCGAAATGAAATACTTTTTTGCAGTTCAAAAACATTCCACAGCGCCATTGAACTAGGTGTGTCCGACAGCCCCAAAACCATTTGCTACAGAATTCTTAGTAACATTTGCTGGAGGGAGCAAATATAGCGTTTACTAAGTATTTAATATTACTTAAGTGCTTATTGAATATTAATTAATGCTGAATGAGTGTTTTCTGTCGTGTATTTCAGTTTACGATTCGAGCATTAGAACGAGGTATTCACTGAAACAATAAAAATTATTAAAATTGTGAAGTTAATTTCCTTGGACGTTCTAGTGCTCAAGAGAAGCACAGTAAAAACATAACTTGAGGTTGAGAGACGCATTTAGAGTGCATTGACAGTTTCTTTAAGGTTTATAGTAATAATAATAATATTATAATAATACGCCATCAATGCGTCCATTATTCTCATTAAAATCTTTTCAACTTGAAATAATTTAATCCGTGGGGAATATTTGTCAATTTCGGTCAATAATTCAATGCTATGATTTTCTTGCCAGTTATTCTTATCAACTCGTCCTTTGTACAGCATCCATTTCACCCCTTGGATCTGCGTCCATCCTCTGCAAGAGGCCGAGCAGAAATGCCAATTACCTTCACCAAACACATTTTCTCAAGCGCCGCTAATCGAGACGGAGTGCTTGTAAACACAATCGGTCTCTCCGAGTAGTCATTTTCCTCGAAATTTAGCCTTTCACGAATCTCCCATTTACGTCCAGATTATTGCAGAACTTAAGCTCTTCAGAACCTGCACTCGTTCACAATATCGTACGGCAAATTCCCTGTCCTGGAGAGAGAGAGAATGGCTCTAATGCAATGCTAACTCGATGAAACAGGCGAGCTTCCAGCTTGTCTCGTTAGTAATGACTCTAAAGAAGACCTCGAGCTACTGCATGAGAGACGCTGAGCATCTAGGTAATCGTACTGGAGAGACCGATGATTGAGGTGATGATGTATGAATAATGATTGAAACCATAATACAATAGATTCTTTGGGTGGAGGTTATGATACTCGCGAGATACTGAGGTTTGAGGTGGTGAGACATGAGAGATATTGAGGTTTGAGGTGGTGAGATATGGGAGATATTGAGGTTTGAGGTGATGGGACATAAGAGATATTAAGGTATGAGGCGATGGGACATGGGAGATATTAAGGTTTGAGGTGGTGAGACATGGGAGATATTAAGGTTTTAGGTGATGGGACATGGGAGATATTAAGGTTTGAGGTGATGGGACATAAGAGATATTAAGGTTTGAGGTGGTGAGACGTGGGAGATATTAAGGTTTTAGGTGATGGGACATGGGAGATATTAAGGTTTGAGGTGATGGGACATAAGAGATATTAAAGTTTGAGGTGATGGGACATAAGAGATATTAAGGTTTGAGGTGATGGGACATAGAAGATATTAAGGTTTGAGGTGATGGGACATAAGAGGTATTAAGGTTTGAGGTGATGGGACATAAGAGATATTAAGGTTTGAGGTGATGGGACATAAGAGATATTAAGGTTTGAGGTGATGAGACATGGGAGATATTAAGGTTTGAGGTGTTGAGACATGGGAGATATTAAGGTTTGAGGTGGTGAGACATGGGAGATATTAAGGTTTGAGGTGGTGAGACATGGGAGATATTAAGGGTTGAGGTGGTGAGACATGGGAGATATTAAGGGTTGAGGTGGTGAGACAAGGGAGATATTAAGGGTTGAGGTGGTGAGACATGGGAGATATCAAGGGTTGAGGTGGTGAGACATGGGAGATATCAAGGGTTGAGGTGGTGAGACATGGGAGATATCAAGGGTTGAGGTGGTGAGACAAGGGAGATATTAAGAGTTGAGGTGGTGAGACATGGGAGATATTAAGGGTTGAGGTGGTGAGACATGGGAGATATTAAGGGTTGAGGTGGTGAGACATGGGAGATATTAAGGGTTGAGGTGGTGAGACATGGGAGATATTAAGGGTTGAGGTGGTGAGACATGGGAGATATTAAGGGTTGAGGTGGTGAGACATGGGAGATATTAAGGTTTGAGGTGGTGAGACATGGGAGATATTAAGGTTTGAGGTGGTGAGACATGGGAGATATTAAGGTTTGAGGTGGTGAGACATGGGAGATATTAAGGGTTGAGGTGGTGAGACATGGGAGATATTAAGGGTTGAGGTGGTGAGACATGGGAGATATTAAGGGTTGAGGTGGTGAGACATGGAAGATATTAAGGGTTGAGGTGGTGAGACATGGAAGATATTAAGGGTTGAGGTGGTGAGACATGGAAGATATTAAGGGTTGAGGTGGTGAGACATGGAAGATATTAAGGGTTGAGGTGGTGAGACATGGGAGATATTAAGGGTTGAGGTGGTGAGACATGGGAGATATTAAGGGTTGAGGTGGTGAGACATGGGATATATTAAGGGTTGAGGTGGTGAGACATGGGATATATTAAGGGTTGAGGTGATGATACCCGCAAGATACTGATCACTGAGACTAAGACACATGCGAGACAGCAAGCAAGAAGTTGATGAGTTGCAACAGCATCTTCAGGGAAAAAATCCAAGCGAAAACCAGTTTAGGTTGACACTTTGGCAATAGCCTTTGATTAAATATATAAGGGAACAAATGTAACGTTCACTAATATTCACCAGTGTGATGGGATATGTTCATTTAGGTTAGAATAGTGCGCGTTTTCTTTAACACTTTTCCTGCGAAGGGACCCACCGGTGGACACTTAGGTGATTTTCATAGTACTGCTGACCCACCTGCAGTCACTTACTCATTTATTCTAAATGCTTAATGAAAGCTAAATAAAGGCTCGATACAGTTAATGTTTGCTATTTTCAAAGTTGATTACCACAATTGACTATAAATTTGAATTGAATTTTGAACTTCAGTTTAACCCATCGCAGTTAACGTGTTAAATAACTAAGGAACATTTCATTTTCGTCATAACCCGTGCACTTCGGTCCCTGACCTGTTGCTGCCTCTACCGAGCGACACCTCCATGCTAGAGGAGTGGAGCCTAGGATGTGAAGCTGAAGTTTTGGCAAAAATAAAAAGAGGTTATGGTCATAAGTCATATTGCTTCGGCACTGAGAAGGATGGAATGTTTTGTTACTAGCTCTAAAACGAGACAATTGCAATGACTGTAACATCTCAGGCATTGCGGGAGGTAGGAATGTTTTAATGTTACTTGCTCTGAAATGAGACAATTACGATGAATACTTTTAAATCTTCGACGTTAAGGGGCTGGAATGTTTTAATGTTAATAGCTCTAAAATGAGACTATTGCGATGAATATAACACCTCTGGCATTGCGGGAGGTAGGAATGTTTTAATGGTAATAACTCAGTCGACACACTGGATGAACTTTCAGACATTAAAAATAATTCCACCTGAGTTAGGTCTGGCAGTCAGGGTCGCGGAATTTTCTATTAACCCTGGGCTGCGCGACCCCCACTTCACCAGCCTAGCCAACGTAAAGCACGGATCGTAGCGCTGCTACCCTATTTCCAATACACTCAAGGATCCGTCTTTCCCTACCAACCTATCTCGGGAGCATCCAAGGCTCGACTCGGCCAACAAACTCCAGAGACGTCCCAGGCTTCGGTACAGTCGCCGACCAACAGGTTTGCCAAATCACACCTGAGCACAAATTACAACCGAACTTCTCTTGACAACGTGCCCAATTCCTGATAATTCTCCGACCCAATCTTGTGGCGCTATTCTCAAACCGGCCTTCATAAAAACAACCGAAATTTGAAACTTACGTTTTATTGACATCCAGCAGACAGGACATTGCACTTTAAAACATACCACTTACGATAAAAACCGGTCGGCATGACTATGCTACATGAAACTATACAATCCTGATTTATACATCGGTGACTATCTTACGGCGGAGTCATCTAGCACCGGACGTTAGCCTTTATTAACTTGTCCATGCTCAGACCCACCATATCACGCACAACGTAGACATAGGAGGAAAGTATACACGGATCAGTACAGAGCTAGTCACGCCGTCCTCTACAGGCTCCAAAATTCAAAAGACGACAGCCTATCCTTTGCAGCCCTCCACATGCTCTCGCTATTGCGCGTAACAGGCCGATCGTAGATGTTACTCTCCAGGGTCCACAGGAAACTTTACCTAAGCACTTATAGCAAAACCTTTATAACACAACTAATAATAAAAAGGCTTCAAAAATAGTAGAACACTACTATACACCCACAGGGAGAGGTTTGAATAGCCAGCATGCAAAGCTTTTTGTTCGTTTGTTTGTTGTGAGATTACCGGCTGAGCTGATATCTGAATACCAGACTTACTATTTTTCACGGTATTTTATTTGCGAATGGTTGCGAGCCTCTTGAATTGCGGTGAATACATAGGCAGTGATCACAAGCACTGTGGACTCGCAGTAAAATTACTGTACAGTCTAGATTTTAAACAATACAAATCTTCGAAATGAGTCTTCCAATGATCCTGTTTTAGTATCTCAACACTTGAAGGAATATAAGGTGGATATTAAAGCATCAGAGGCTCAATTTCTTGCTTTTCATTGATATTTAGGCACGCGAAATTTCCTGCTTAATGGTTTCTGGTAGCATGCTGAAGAAGTTCTTTTATCCTACACTGATAGCTTACTATACAAACGTTAGAGAAAATTTTTAAGGAAAACTAATGAAATAAACACAATAAATATCGAATACTATAATATATTCTCCAGTTCTGTCGTTTCGTTTCGTTCATTCCCTATAGTCGCAAAACCAACAGAAACACAGATGACTGCTGATTGAAAACAAGGTAGTAAAATCCAATTACGGCGTCATTTAATGAGACACATCATTAGCAGGAAGTGTTAATTAGGAATTAACGCATGCAACGCGGGGGTTGCGAGGCAAAGCCGTAAAATTAAGCAGCTAGAACCATCGGGGTGACCATCAACGTGGGCTTTGTGCATTAATTTATTTATTTAATGACAGCAGGACGAAAACGACGATTTGTATACGAGAACTTTTTTTTCCTAATTTTTTAAATAGAAATATTACTGCGTACGGAAAATTTCTGCTCTCATTTAGACATCTCTGTTTGCAGACATGGTATATAGGTATGCGTATCATGCATACGCACGGTTTGCAAGATATATATTACGAAATGGAACTGTTTCTCGTAAATTGCGCCGTGCCTGAAGCGAGTGCTGAAGCTTTGCAATGTTTGGTTTGAGCACAAGTAAAAAGTTTCGTTCGACCCTCAATTTCCATGTTAATTTATTCATATTTGCACTGCGTGGAAACAGTACCGTCTTGTTGTGCTTCACAGGTGTTCAGGTCATCTTTGATGAATAGTCATTTGATGTCGGATTCAGCTTGATAATATTTCAAGAACTAGAAAAATTCAGCAGTATTGGCAAAACCAAAATGGTTGCGAAACTTTTACCCTAACTCAACAACAGACATTTTTACAATAATCCCTACACATACGCTCCTCTGGCTTTTAGGTCCACTTTCGAAAGTAGCCTCAATACATTGTATTTCTTGTTTAAATTTGTTCCCTAATGTGGTCTTTGGAGTTCACTACCAAGTGACAGCTATTTCCTCATTCTGATGTCAGTCACTAACTAATGCCAGAGTAATTCTAATGATGGGGGTGATTATAACGGTAATCTGAGTAGAAGAATGCTGACGTTAAAGGGTTAAGCTTCATTTATGGCTTTCATGAACTAGGAGTTGGTGTAGGAAAGTCTCGCAGATCGGCGCAGTAACATTAGTTTGAGGGTAGATCGCTGATGCCTCTCAGACTAAAGCGGCTGCGCAAGCCTGCATCGCCATGACATTTGTGCTGCAGGCAGCTACTGCAGTGGACATTTTTGCGCAGCTGCTGCTCAGCGCCGGCGCTGCCATGGTCCACTCGGCGTCCGCCCTGATCAAGGATGAGATTTTGAGCAGGGAATGACTTCGATGAAGCATTTCTCATCTAAAATGCCTTTATTCATCAATTATGCTATTTCAATCTCAACTTATAGGATAGTTTTAATTACAATAATCGTTTGCTACACGAGAGATCAGTCTCTATCTCAGGCTTCAGCCGTTCACAGGTCCCAACAAAGGGGCTCTAGCCCTCAAAGCGGGGATTCCCTAGTAATGACGTACTAAGGAGGTAATTATGGCATAGTAAGTACATTGCTCCTTAATTAGGGACGGCAGGTCGAGGAGATTGAGGGCTTTCGAACAGAGGACTTGGATCTTCGCGGCGCAGAGCAGGCAGTTTGAATTTGCGTTGACCGCCCAGCGGTTGAGGAAGTATCGATTTAGGGAGCATAATGTGTTAGCACGGGCACATCCATGCAGGGAGCATCATGTGTTGGCCCTGACACATCCATGCAGGGAGCATCATGTGTTGGCCCTGACACATCCATGCAGGGAGCATCATGTGTTGGCCCTGACACATCCATGCAGGGAGCATCATGTGTTAGCAGGGGCACATCCATGCAGGGAGCATCACGTGTTGGCCCTGACACATCCATGCAGGGAGCATCATGTGTTGGCCCTGACACATCCATGCAGGGACCATCATGTGTTGGCCCTGACACATCCATGCAGGGAGCATCATGTGTTGGCACGGACACATCCATGCAGGGAGCATCATGTGTTGGCACGGCCACATCCATGCAGGGAGCATCATGTGTTGGCCCTGACACAGCCATGCAGGGAGCATCAAGTGTTGGCACGGACACAGCCATGCAGGGAGCATCATGTGTTGGCACAGCAACAGCCATGCAGGGAGCATCATGTGTTGGCACGGACACAGCCATGCAGGGAGCATCATGTTTTGGCACGGACACATCCATGCAGGGAGCATCATGTGTTGGCACGGCCACATCCATGCAGGGAGCATCATGTGTTGGCCCTGACACAGCCATGCAGGGAGCATCAAGTGTTGGCACGGACACAGCCATGCAGGGAGCATCATGTGTTGGCACAGACACAGCCATGCAGGGAGCATCATGTGTTGGCACGGACACATCCATGCAGGGAGCATCATGTGTTGGCACGGCCACATCCATGCAGGGAGCATCATGTGTTGGCCCTGACACAGCCATGCAGGGAGCATCATGTGTTGGCACGGACACAGCCATGCAGGGAGCATCATGTGTTGGCCCTGACACATCCATGCAGGGAGCATCATGTGTTGGCCCTGACACATCCATGCAGGGAGCATCATGTGTTGGCACGGACACATCCATGCAGGGAGCATCATGTGTTGGCACGAACACATCCATGCAGGGAGCATCATGTGTTGGCACGGCCACATCCATGCAGTGAGCATCATGTGTTGGCCCTGACACAGCCATGCAGGGAGCATCATGTGTTGGCACGGCCACATCCATGCAGGGAGCATCATGTGTTGGCCCTGACACATCCATGCAGGGAGCATCATGTGTTGGCCCTGACACATCCATGCAGGGAGCATCATGTGTTGGCACGGCCACATCCATGCAGGGAGCATCATGTGTTGGCCCTGACACATCCATGCAGGGAGCATCCTGTGTTGGCCCTGACACATCCATGCAGGGAGCATCATGTGTTGGCCCTGACACAGCCATGCAGGGAGCATCATGTGTTGGCCCTGACACAGCCATGCAGGGAGCATCATGTGTTGGCACGGCCACATCCATGCAGGGAGCATCATGTGTTGGCCCTGACACATCCATGCAGGGAGCATCATGTGTTGGCCCTGACACATCCATGCAGGGAGCATCATGTGTTGGCCCTGACACAGCCATGCTGGGAGCATCATGTGTTGGCCCTGACACATCCATGCAGGGAGCATCATGTGTTGGCACGGACACATCCATGCAGGGAGCATCATGTGTTGGCCCTGACACAGCCATGCAGGGAGCATCATGTGTTGGCCCTGACACAGCCATGCAGGGAGCATCATGTGTTGGCACTGACACAGCCATGCAGGGAGCATCATGTATTGGCACGGACACATCCATGCAGGGAGCATCATGTGTTGGCACGGACACAGCCATGCAGGGAGCAACATGTGTTGACCCTGACACAGCCATGCAGGGAGCATCATGTGTTGGCACTGACACAGCTATGCAGGGAGCATCATGTGTTGGCACTGACACAGCCATGCAGGGAGCATCATGTATTGGCACGGACACATCCATGCAGGGAGCATCATGTGTTGGCACGGACACAGCCATGCAGGGAGCATCATGTGTTGGCACGGACACATCCATGCAGGGAGCATCATGTGTTGGCACTGACACATCCATGCAGGGAGCATCATATGTTGGCCCTGACACAGCCATGCAGGGAGCATCATGTGTTGGCCCTGACACAGCCATGCAGGGAGCATCATGTGTTGGCACTGACACAGCCATGCAGGGAGCATCATGTGTTGGCCCTGACACAGCCATGCAGGGAGCATCATGTGTTGGCCCTGACACAGCCATGCAGGGAGCATCATGTGTTGGTACTGACACAGCCATGCAGGGAGCATCATGTATTGGCACGGACACATCCATGCAGGGAGCATCATGTGTTGGCACGGACACAGCCATGCAGGGAGCAACATGTGTTGACCCTGACACAGCCATGCAGGGAGCATCATGTGTTGGCACGGACACATCCATGCAGGGAGCATCATGTGTTGGCACTGACACATCCATGCAGGGAGCATCATGTGTTGGCACTGACACATCCATGCAGGGAGCATCATGTGTTGGCACGGACACATCCATGCAGGGAGCATCATGTGTGGGCACGGGCACATCCATGCAGGGAGCATCATGTGTTGGCACTGACACATCCATGCAGGGAGCATCATGTGTTGGCGCGGACACATCCATGCAGGGAGCATCATGTGTTGGCCCTGACACAGCCATGCAGGGAGCATCATGTGTTGGCCCTGACACAGCCATGCAGGGAGCATCATGTGTTGGCACGGCCACATCCATGCAGGGAGCATCATGTGTTGGCCCTGACACATCCATGCAGGGAGCATCATGTGTTGGCACTGACACATCCATGCAGGGAGCATCATGTGTTGGCACGGACACATCCATGCAGGGAGCATCATGTGTTGGCCCTGACACAGCCATGCAGGGAGCATCATGTGTTGGCCCTGACACAGCCATGCAGGGAGCAACATGTGTTGGCCCTGACACAGCCATGCAGGGAGCAACATGCGCATGAGCTAACTAGAAACACACAAAGTAGGAACTTTAAGAAAATAAATAAAATACTGGTTTTCAGATGACAGCTTAGCTCTAACTTATAATTCGCTTTGACTCCGAAAATTGTTTTTTACCAATGCTCTAAAATGACGTACTTTACTAGTCAAAATTTCGTGCATGAATTGTTATGTAACTCAGACAATAGTTCATTGAATATCAAGTACAGGCATGAATAACAGAGTATGTCATCGTGCACTTGAGGAATAAGTGATTCTTTTATCACGAATCAAGAACATAATTCGATATTTTACTATGAATGCTCAGCATTCTGGTCTCCAATATCGCGGCGAAAGAAGACATAAACGCCGTTAATGTTTTTACAGCATAGCAATTAACTGTGCTCCCAGTATATTAGTGTCTGGGATGATAAAACCCTCGATTTAAAAATTCGGTTTTCCTTACAACATTAATTGAAGAGTTACTTTACGCCTCGCCAGACTACGCACCAAACTCGGATTCACTTCGAGTTTAAACTCGGAATTATGGCTTGTAACTGCTTTGTGTGTGCGTGCTTTGTGTGTACGTGCTGTGTGTGTGCGTGCTTTGTGTGTGCGTGCTTTGTGTGTGCGTGCTTTATGTGTTCGTGCTATGTGTACGTGCTTTGTGTGTACGTGCTTTGTGTGCGTGCTTCGTGTGTACGTGATATGTGTGCGTGCTTTGTGTGTGCGTGCTTAGTGTGTACGTGCTTTGTGTGTACGTGCTTTGTATGTGCGTGCTTTGTGTATGCGCGCTTTGTGTGTGCGTGCTTTGTGTGTACGTGATATGTGTGCGTGCTTTGTGTGTGCGTGATGTGTGTGTACGTGCTTTGTGTGTACTTGCTTTGTGTGTGCGTGCTTTGTGTGTGCGTGCTTTGTGTGTGCGTGCTTTGTGTCTACGTGATATTTCTGCGTGCTTTGTGTGTGCGTGCTTTGGGTGTACGTGCTTTGTGTGTACGTGCTTTGTGTATGCGTGCTTTGTGTGTGCGTGCTTTGTCTGTACGTGATTTATGTGTACGCGTTTTATGTGTACGTGCTTTATGGGTACGTGCTTTATGTGTACGTTCCTTATGTGTGCGTGCTATAAGGGTACGTGCTTTATGGGTACGTGCATTATGGGTACGTGCTTTATGGGTACGTGCTTTATGGGTACGTGCTTTATGGGTACGTGCTTTATGTGTACGTTCCTTACGTGTGCGTGTTTTATGTGTACGTGCTTTATGTATTAAATGGCTACTCGAGTTACAGCAATTCGTTCGGAACCCAGATGTAAGTTTTGGTCAAGAGTTGCCATTTTCGCTGACCATCATAGTGATTATTAATTAGAGCGAAAGTTATGAAGAAAAAACTGAATTACTCATTGAAAAGTTTGATCCATTAACAAGAGTATGAGCGTTTTCCCATTCAGAATGTTTACTCCTACATGAGATTTTCTCCAGGAGCATGAAGTACTATTTTCAAACAGTAGCCAGCCGCTGTGATGCAGCGAAGAAGTAAAATAAGCCAGGCTGTGATGTGAGCGAGCGATCGGTGGCGGGATTTTTATTAAAAAACTTTAGACGCTCGCCGTTGCCCTTAATCACCTGTTTAATCAGTTATGTTTTAAAATAAATCCTTTCAAAATTAAACCTTTTAAAATAAAACCTGTTAAAATGAACTTGTTTCCGTGTGTTTAAAAGGCCTAAAAAATAAAGTGTTTAAACCCTTTAAAATCCTTGTTTTTAAGAAAGGTAAAAATGCAAATACCTCGGATCGAGACTGGAAGTTGACTGAAATTGGTCGAGAATTGAACGCCATCGCATGCAAATGCCTCATTCACGTATCAAAGCCGTACTTTCCCTATAATGAAAGACTCTGCTAATTTCTACCGACTGAAACCGTTTCTATTTATTTATTCCCAATGATAATGTCTCTGCTCATTTCTGCCCAATGAAATCGTTTCTGCTTATTTCGTCCCAATGATCACTCCTTGTTAAGTTCTACCTAATGTAAGCGTTTCTACTTACTTCTTCTCAATGAGAGTATTTCTTTACATTTCTGCTCAATGAAAAAGGTTCTGTTCATTTTGACCCATCGAGAGAGTAACTGTTATTTTTTGTCTCAATAAAGTGTTTTTGTTAATTTTTGTCTAATGAGTGACTCTGCAAATTTTAGACTGAAATAGCATTAACATCCAAATCCCTGAGAGCTTCTAGTTCAGAGCACAGAGATAAATGCTGTGTCCAGCTTTGAGACTGCATTGCCTCAACAGTAACACGTCAGTAGAGTTGTTCGTTTCCGTCTCAAAATTTCAAATTCATTTTGATTCCCAACAAAATTTGACTCAGGAAGAAGGTCCCGTAGAGAATTTTCACCCCAAAACGCTACCTTGACAACTCTGGCCTTTTCCGTCCAAAATTTTCAAATTCGCCTTGATTTCCAACAAATTTGGACCCTACAGGAAAGTCACTCAGAGAATTTTGACCCAAAAGGGCCAGCTTGGGAAGTCTGGCACGCGAGTCAGTAGTCATTAGCGGTCTAATTATGACTGTGTACACTCCTGTTCTTGATGGGCACGGCCCGGTAAACACCGGCACTGCGGCACGAGACCCTATCACGTACGGCCTGCTCTGACAATTGAGCCATTTCGGTCATCTGCTTCTTGAAATAGCGTTCGAGCAGGAAAGGAATTCTAATTTAGTTGTGAATGAACATATGATGGTGAGGAAATGCTCATTTCCATGAGCATGATCGAGTGTGTTATCGTAAAATATTAAATCTCTCATGCTCATTTATGTTTTTTTAATTGTTTTAATTGTATGACGCTCACGGGGAGAGGAAATTAATGCAATGATATATATTTGTAATCATAAATCTGTTTGGTGAAGTTTAGTGAAAAACATTTCCAAGCAAAACTGCGAGGGATATAAGCAGGTTATATCGGTACCATCAACAACGGAAGAAATGCTGTTGAGATAAGCGCCTCAGACACATACAGGAAACTCCTAAACCACACGAGGTCTGAACTTGATGAACCTCAAATTTGCACCAATGCTTAACAAGTGTAAACATTAGCAATGAATATATGAGCTTATTGTTCATGAGGGAACAATATTGTGTTCTCCATCTGGTGTTTCACGAATTTTGCACGTGTGGCAAATTACGTTCATCGCTCGCACGGCTTACGACCGATTGGTCACTCTTTTAGGATTAAAATTTCAAGCGAAGTTCTGCGCAGGCAAAAAAACCTCCGCACTTTTGCGGACAGAAACTGCAGGATAATTTTAGAGTTACACGAGTTAGCTTAAGACCTCCCAGCCACACCAAAAGCAATGCCAAGAGAACGAAGAGAAGACGTCCATCTAATATGGGCTGTATGAAAGGAAATCGATGCACAAGGTGTGTTCCCACGCAGGGGACCAAGAAACAGCGAGTTAGGTAGGAAGAGGAAGAAAAGTCGAAAAAGACTTAGCGAAGAAGTTTTGAAAACTAAAAAAAGAAAGGAGGCAGATTAGGAACGAAAGACAGACGTCACAAAGGCCTATCTGTAACTGAGGTAACCTAACAGGGCGAGGCCAGGTATAAGAGCAGGTGTAATGGATGAAGTTACATTAATTTCCATCTCGCTGCCACTGGAAGAAATGGAGTCAGATCGCTGTGTGTATGTTTGTTTGCGCGCGTCTGTGTATGTGAGGTTCCCATGTGTAGATGTATTAGTGTATGTACATACTGTATGTGCTTGTGCATGGGTGTGTAATTAAGCCATTGAAAATGTGTGCCAGTTCTACTGCTCTTGAATGGAGATTAGGACCGAAGTTTTTACAGATGTTTTTTAACTTATTTTATTGACTCTTTCTGTATTTTCTAAGTTTGACTTTTTATCAATGTTTCAGCACTGAAGATGGAATTATAATATACTGAAACATTTTTCCATGAAAAATAATAAACATGTTCAATGTTCCCTTTTATATTGGTTCTCCTTTTTATCTTACGCGGGAAATTCTCTAAGAATCGACCCACTGGAAATAAAATAACCAAGTATTACTCACCCATTGGGCCTATTGGACCTATCGACCTATTCGAAATATAACAACCAAGTATTAACAACAATCACTTGACCTGACATATTCCTTTCTAGAAGAAAATCGCGAAAAGTTGCACGAGCAGCCAGTGCGACGGCAAATCAAAACGCGTTTGATATTCTGTTCCGTGTCAAGTGAACCTTGCTGGGATTGAGCATTTTAAGCGCACAAAAGCCTCGGATTTTCTGTAGTTTTTGGCTCAGAAAACCACAAAGTTTGGTCGAGGTGCGATCAGAATTGCAAGCTGGGAGTTGAGTTCTAAAAAATTTACGTCGTCTTAGTGAGACAGCTTGCAACGTAAGTTGTTTTGAGCAGATTTACTTAGGTTCCGTGCTGCAGTGCGTAGCGTTGGCAAATCCACGAGGAAGAACTTACTTTCGCTGCCAGCTGCACCGCTGCGACGGCGTAAATTGTCTGAAGATCGAGTTCCGATTCTCATCGTTCTACTATGCGGGCTGTTGACTTTCAAATTTACGAGCGCATTTATGGGAAATCACGCTGTCACTTCCGACGCAACGTCAGAGTCACCTTTGTTTGAGACCAGGTGATGTTGGTCTGAAATGACACGATCTTCTCGGCAGCACTTCACGCGCAACTGGCTGGATAGCAGTCTAGTTCATCAGGTTATTTTGGTTCATGTTCCAAACTCCGGACTTTACCAGGTTATTTTGAATCATGTTCCACAGTCCGGACTTCACCAGGTTATTTTGAATCATGTTCCACAGTCCGGACTTTACCAGGTTATTTTGAATCATTTTCCAAACTTCGGACTTTACCAAATTATTTTGATACATGTTCCAAAGGCCTAGCTTTACCAGGTTATTTTGATTCTTATTCTAAAGGCCGGACTGATGAACAATCTACGAAGCCTGTTGTTTAACCTTATTTTCAGATAAACTTAGTGCTCAGAGCACAGATTTTATTTGAAGACACTCACGCTCGAGGCCTTCAACCAAAAATCCAGTGCTCAGTGCAACCAAGTCTTCAGAAGAACTTTCGCAGGAAGTTGCTCCTCTTGAGCAGCGTAAATAATTAAAAAAAAACACCTCCAGGACGAAGTGCACTTCAGAGACACCATTGGTCATCAATTTCTCCTCCTGCAAGATCGCATCAGCAAGGTCGCAGTCAGTTGTCGAGCCAAAGATTTGAGCGGAAGTGGGCGAGAAAGGTTGAGATTATTTCGGCGTAACAGGCTCGTGTAATAATAATAATAATGTGTAACGGGCGTTCCAGTGAGAGCTGTGCTTGTCGGACTAGAATTACCTCCGACGGTTGTGCGTCTTGCGTACTTTTGGTGTGAGATTCATCTGGTCTGCAAGAATTATGTTAGTTTTAGCATGCGATAAAAATAGAATACTGATCCAGAAAATCTCACTTCTGATACGAAACTAATTCATCTAAAACGTTTATGGGATTTTAAAACTTGTGACCCTTATCCTGTAAAAAACGTATAATTTAAATAAATGAGTTGTGAAAATTTTTGAGAATAAAATGGGAAAAAATCCTGCCATTCATTTTTCTTGTATTGAATCAGTTTTTGAACAATAGTTACAAAAAGTTTTTAATAGACAAAAAAGTCTACGGAATTCAGTCAACACATTTAACTACATTATGAGAGGCATAACCGGTACAAGGGACGCTTAACCGAGGTTCATATCAAACTATCCTGTGTACTTTAAAAGTTATTTATTAGGTCACAAAGGTGTGTTCTTCACAGCTAACGAAAAATTTTGCCATCATAAACTTCCAGTTCAGATATGAATTTTTCGATTTACATAAAATAACTGTTTTTACAACACTCGACGGACGGGTGGGATATGACGTGAAAGAAAGAAATGATCGTGGATATTTTCCGTTTATTCCAAAAGCGTTTGTATGCGAATTGAAAACAAATGCGAGTAGGTTGTCCCCGAACGAAAAATAAAAACTATCGTCAACTAACGGGTGGTGCAGAGAAAACGCATGTCTTTAGAACCGCTAGTACGAGGCGACGGGAGGGGGTATTGACCTTGAACGAATGTTGGCAAACGGCCCATGCAATGCCGTTTTAGTCATTATGGAGCGTTGGAGCGTACAAAATCCATGGAAGTGGTTCGACAAATGTTCCCAGGAACCTAAATATGGTATTTAATTTCAAAAACTGCATTAAAAAACCTATCATTTAATACTTGTTTTTATTCTTTTCAACCCATTGTGTCTCAGTAATTCAATATTGAAAAACATGCCTTTCCTCTGTACCACCCTGAAAATATTTTCACCCTGCACCACCCTCGAGAAAATCTTCAACACACCCAACTCCGAGTACTCAGAGATACGAGAGAATATCAAGCAAAAGTTTCAAATGCATTGTCTCGTTCACTCGGAGCGACCACACAGGAAACAGTGAACACCTTCACACCGTCGTAAATATAAAATGACTGCTTGCGTTGCAAGCACTTGGATGAAACCACACGCAGGCTCTACGGGCCGCACGTCGCTGTGTGGTGTCGTAAAACGCTCCAAAAGTTGTGTCAACTCTAAAAAATCGATTTTAAGATTTACATTTACAAAGATTTCGGATATACTCGCGTTATGTCTAACCTTAGTGAGGATCCTTTATGAACGAGTTCTCAAGTGCTGGGTCAATTTAATTTTTTTTAATCATTAAAGTGCTACAGGCGACAGCAGAAGATTTGTCTGTCAGCTTGACTCAGTTACATGCTTTTTTCCTAAAAAACCTGAAGTTAGAGCTTTTTTCCGAGTGAAATTTCTACATTAAATATCTGACAACCATGCAACTCTGAGCTCTGCACCTGGCAACTCCGCATCTGGCAATCCTGCATCTGGCATCCCTGCATCTGGCAATCCAGCATCCGGCAACCCTGTTTCTGGCAATCCTGCACCTGGTAAACCTGCATCTGGCAACTCTACATACAATAGTTGGCAGATCCTCAACATTCATAAGTAATGTGGTAAAATCTCGAACTTCAAGGTTTTGCAAAAAACACCTGCGCACCAGAGGCTAAGGAAAGTTGAAGCTAAACGCTTATAGTTGAACCGAAAAAATGATTGCTTCTGTGTAGTCTGATAAAATTTTCCTCGATTTTGCTGCTTGCGATTCGCGATGGAGAGACACAGGATCTCTGAGACACAGATATCAGTTTTTCATTTCTGCGCGTTAAAATTTATAAAAATTGTTCCATTTATCCTATCCACACTTCCAAAGTCTAAGAAGCCGAGAAATTTTCACAACAAAACGCTTTGCGTGCAACTCAATCTACTGTCCCAGGCGAGCACATTTCTCTTCATCGCCTGGTTCTCGTCAGAGAAACATCTCGGCGGCAAAATATGCAGGCGTCATAAATTTCTGCCACACTATATCCAAGTGACAGAAATATTAGTGTTTTGAAGTTTAGGCTATGCAAATGTTTTTTTCTTAAAATCAAAGCTTCAAAAATGTTAGTTTATCAAAATTCAAGTACCATAAACGTCATTTTCTCAAAATTCAAGCTACAGAAATGTTAATTTCTAAAAATTAAAATGTCACAAATGTTCGCATCATAATTTCTATGAGACCCATGATATGGCATCACAATTCATTGAAGTTCATCGTAATTTGAAAAGCAATTATCATTTAAACCAGTTACGATTTTTACTTTTAAATGTAAGGTTTATCAACTAACCTTACCCATTTCGCTCAAAACAGTCCGGCTCTGCATTACAACAATATGATGTCGCAATATTTTGGCTTCGCAGTATTTGGAGGTCACAACATTATGGCGTCATAAACCACACAGCAGATGACTAATTCATTACCCATACAAAAGGAATTTCAAAGGATCTGGTCTCCTCTTTTTTCATTAAAGGTTTCGAGTGAACTTTCAAACAGTTGACACGATGAGCATCAAACAAACGTGTATTTTGTTGCGTCTGGTAGACATCGAATGCAATTCTGCATTCGGGCGTCATTGACTTATTGGGACGTGACAATTTTGATCTCCTGAGGATATGTTAAAATCTTTTTGAATGTGTCTGATGATACAGCGCTCTAATGTTTTAGAGCCCAAGAGATGTAGGAACCTTTTTTTATATAACACTTTATGAAATTTGAATGCTTTGGGATTGATGCTATGAGTAAGAGTCCAAGTGACGAAATTGAAAAGAGTGGACGGTTGTTGTTGAGTATCAAAAGTTGAAAATAGACCGTATATAATTTATAAAACAAAAATTTCATAAATATAATTTTATATTTTGAAAATAAACCAGACCCACTGCTGCATTGTCATGCTCGGCTTGAAGAACCTGTTAACAATCGGATATAGTTTGTTCTTTCTCAGTGCTTCAACCTTTGCCACCATATAAGACATTTCTCCTGTGTTCCAGCACGTTTTCCTGCTAGTGAGGGATCGTGTTCATAAATTGTATGTGCAGGGTTATTAAATTGAAAAATACGACAACGTAAAGGACTTATAAAGCAAGACATCGAACGTACGTGACGGTTAGGACCTGGAGCCGGATTATCAACCGATTTACGTCATCGTAGCAACGCTGGCGACGTAAGTTACATGAAATCGACTTAGAAGAACATAAGCCGTTTGTTGTACAGCTAAGACGAAGTAAAGCGGTTGAAAATCTGGGCCAATGAAGCGTCAAGATGCCTTTTACACTTCTGGATTTCTTGATCCGACGATAATTTCCCCTCTTCGATATTGCCATGCGCGAAGGAACTTCGCTAGGCATGCGCTCACGAGGACGGAGTTTAATAAGAAACTTTGTAACTTACTAACTCCATTTTAAAGTCGTTTGATGCTCCATCATCGACGCCATCACAACAGAATTAAATTCTACATCGCCACACGAGACACAGAGCACGGCAATAGTCTCATCAAGTGGAGTGAGTTACGATCCCTTACAAACATGATTAGCGAAATAGCGACTCGGAATTGCCGTTGAGGTAATGATGAAAATTGAATTTCTTGTTACTAAGAAGCGAGTCACCTCGTGCATCTGAAGCTGCTTTAAAACAACATTATATTATCTGCAATGCTCAGGAATGAGCTTGTTTCTCGCTAAAGCACTTCACTCATTGTGTGGTACATTTTTTGTGCATTAGAGTAAAATCTATATGACTGGTAATAAAAATAAATATTAAATCTATTGAAACATATGAACTAATTTTAGTTTTATATGCCAAAATTTATAATGATCTATTTTTAATGAATATATATGAATAATATTGATATCAATATAAATAGTATTTATGCGTTAAGAGAAATCCAAAAAAATGAATTATTTTGCTTGGCTTAGACAGTAACGGCTTGGAATCAGAGCGCAAAGTGTATATAATTATAGCAAGAAAACGAGGCATATATGTGTTGTAACAAAAACGTTCAATCACACACATATTTAATATTCTATAACTCGTTATTGTTGAAAAAAGTGTGTTGACAATAAACAATCTTTCTTCATTTTACTAAAAAATTAATTAACTGGAATGTCGACCCTAGAGACATTTTAAATAAATAACTAGGTGCATTAATAACAGTTGCCCACTCAACAATTCGGTTGGTGACCGTTCTTGGTAAGCCTTTTCCTTAAGCCCTACCAAAAATCCCTATTCAGTGAAAGTTTTAACAAATAACAAGCTAGATTGACCGACTGCGAATATTCTAAAAGTTCACACACGAACGATTGGTGTGTAACATATATGTACCGTTTTTTTTAATTATGTACCGTTTTTCTATCGGAATATTAATCATGTAAGATAACCATGTCAAGTCTTTTTTCCTAAATGACTCATCCTGATAGGGTACTTAGTCATGGTTAATGTCAATGATCTTCAGTCTGTTCTCAAGTTGTTTCTAGATTATGCTGTTAACATCTAGCGCATATAAACTACTTTGTAAAATTAAGCATCGAATCTTGGGTGAACTAATTCATTGATCAGTCTAGTGCACAATTAGGTTAAGTGAATTAGGTTAAATATAATTGTACACCCTAGAATAACGTTGGTGGTAGGATTCCCCTATATAAGTTACTGAACATAATCGGGGCCATAATCGGGACCATAATCGGGACCATTGTACTAGACTTAAGAAACAATCTACTTCTGTATCGCTCGTGGTAAATAAGTTGTTTAAATTATTTAGATCTTCATAATAACCTTCAAAACGGGTTCACCATGACACAATCTACATCACATATCACATTCAAATTATGGGTGTTACGAGACAGATTGGTTTCATGTGCACAAGTGAAGAGTAAAAGTACGGAAAATTCCTGAGGTACTGATTCCTGTGTCATATATAAACGTTTATCAAACACTTTCCGTTGCGGGGATCATCAGGGAATACTTTTGTATTGTACCAACATCAAGATATGATTTGCATGCTGTATCCATTATTTTCCGATCCCATCGTTTTGGACGGAACCTGTACGCTGGTGCAAAAACAGTTACTGGTTTTCACTAGTAAAAAAACGCATAATTAAGGATTGCTTGTGCCCAATAGCAAAATCATACTTCCCGAACATTAACCAGTTTCGAAGCACAAAAAAACGCACGTTATGTGATGCATTCAAGTCTGCATTCACTAGACAAGATGAATGGACTGCCGTGAATGTGATCAGGTTACTCAAGCTGCAATTTTCACTCGCAGAACGAAAAAATGTGTCATTTTGCTCCAATTAGAACGCTTCGTACGGTCGCCTGCTTCGTTGGTAGGAAAAATTAGTAATCAGTAAAAATTTCTCAAATGAGCTCACGTTTTGCTTCATTAGAGCGACTCAAAGAAGCGACTACCTGTTTCATCCATTATGCAATAATAGAATAAGAAATTGACAAAATTTATAGATGTTAACCAAGTAAAGCACCTGTAGTTTTCTAACTCCATGTTACAAGATCTGTCACATGTCAATCACATTGGCATGTCTAATCAACGCAAAAATCTGAATTTTGGGTGATAAATTCCTTTTATAAACGACACAAGTACTTGATTCTGTTTTATGCTCCACCTGGAACACATTCATATTAAAATTTTCTACCAGTTTCCAACGTACAATAGCTAAAATGAATGGTATATTCACATTGTTCCTCAGGGATTATATCACATTATAGGAAACGCACAACGTACAATAGCTAAAATGCATGGTATATTCACATTGTTCCTCAGGGATTATATCACATTATAGGAAACGCACAACGTACAATAGCTAAAATGCATGGTATATTCACATTGTTCCTCAGGGATTATATCACTTTATAGGAAAAAATGTGTGTAATTTGCAAACAAGCATTTTTAGTGTGTCACATTTAGTGGATGTCTGTCATAACTTTATGCTGCACTCTTCAAAACAAGCGCTTTTTGTTTTATTGAAGCGACTTAGTTGTAGAACAAAGACATGAAACCCACGGTTGCGTTTATTTTCATTTACGAGCATGCGAATTTTTGACCAAACTCTATTTGTAGGTTTCAATAATATATGTGGCATTATTAAAACTTGAATTCATCATTTGCGCAGCTGAAGAACAGAGTCAGCCTTGACGAACGTGAAGTGTTGACGGTCAGTGCAGATGATCAAACAAAACCCCACCTGGGTAGGTGAGCACGAAGGCTCTCACTGGTCTCATCCTATCTGTTTATTATCTCATCAATAATAAAAAAGCGTTGTTTGTTCGTTTGAATTAACGCCTGTCCCATAACACGCGTGCAGTCATTCCTCTGGGAAAAAAGTTGTTCTGCGTTTCAGTGAAATAATGACGGAAAAATTTCTTTATGAATCGTAAAATGTGGGTATTACATTGAGCGCAACGCTCAAACGAATGGAAATAATGATTGTTTATGTCATTGAATGGAATGAATTGTTTGAAATTCACGTGTAATTAGAGCACTGTGTACAAGATGAAGAAAACGCATTTGAGCATGGATTTTCGAGGTTTTCATGTATTCAGACTTTCAATGTTGCACAAAAATATGCTTCTTATAGTTCTTCGTAATGAAGCATGCTGGCTTCGTTCTAGATATTAAGAAAATGTCATAGTCAAAACATTAGGTACACCAACATGTTTCCGCACCAGTAGAAATCTAAAGAAAAACGAACTGTAATCCATGCCAAAGTATTCGGAGGCTCACAAAATCAAACTCAGAAACCTCATCCATTTTCAGTGGTTTTCTCCCAGCGACGACCGGGCAAGGGCCCACGTGTTTCCAGTTCAGTTCAATTTTATGTGTCTACGGCACAAAAAACATTAGCACGCTGAGTGCTTGGTGACCCACCGGTGGTCACTGAGGGGATTTTGATAATGCGACTGATTCCCCGGTGGTCAAAAATCAAATTTTCGTAAGAACTCAATCAAAAACAACCGAAGGCCTGGCCCATTTAATGTGTGTTATTTTTAGTTTCGAATCCAAAAATAGGCTTTTATATGAGTTGTAATTTGAACTTCACTCTAAACCACCTGTGTTGAATGCGCAGGTACAACCAAAAATCCCAACGATGCGTAATCTTCAGAGCTTCTTTAGCTGCATCGCATGTTTTCACACCTGGATGCCCCTTAGGAAAAATAACCTAAGTTCAGCCATAGAATTTCACTAAGTTAAAATAAAAATGAAACTTTCATTTTCACAACGTTCACTTCTTCAACAATAAATGAGCATTCGATAAGCTCATTATGGAGAAAATTTCATCAATCACTCATTTGCCAGGCGAGTTCAATGAATCATTTGGCATCAAGCAGCGCCGCCATCAAATAGCACCTCCATCAAATTTAATTGCAGCTGGAAACAACGAACCTCTGGAAGCGAGACTGCCAGTAAATTGAAAACATTGCATAAGAGCAAGAAAACTCTCGTTAAAAACAAATTTTAGACACATATTTTCTCAACAGAGGTTAGGAAATTCAATTTAAAGTATATAGGAACTTCATGTCCTCGGATCAGTTCCTGGA
This sequence comes from Morinoia aosen, assembly GCA_030386875.1. Classification (NCBI taxonomy): domain Eukaryota; kingdom Metazoa; phylum Arthropoda; class Malacostraca; order Amphipoda; family Talitridae; genus Morinoia; species Morinoia aosen. The sequence goes on from CM059566.1 coordinate 57,232,610, forward strand.
AACCATTCACGGTGATCAATCAATATCATATATTTTCGCATCAAGTGACCATTGGTCACGAGGTAATCTACGAGTACAATCTCAGATTTACACACCCACTGGAAATCAATCAATCAATACCCTTCGATTGTCACACCTGCGCTTAGGAACCATTGTCTATGAGCAATCAATACCCTTCGATTGTCACACCTGCGCTCGGGAACCATTGTTCTCGAGCAATCAATACCCTTCCTCCGCACCCGTGCGCGCTTAAGAGCCGTGGATTTCTTCGAAGGGCTTGCAGTCTCCTCGGCATCGATCCCGTCCCTCAATAACGACCTGATTACCGTAATTGTGCCTGCCATGTGAAGTGCGGGACCACATACCGAAAACCGCTCCTTTTTATGTTCGTGAGCCATGGAACAAGATTGTTCGTATAGCCTTACGTCCGTGTGGCTTGTAGCAAGACTGCCCATATCACCTTACGTCCGTGTGGCTTGTAGCAAGACTACCCATATCGCCTTACGTCCGTGTGGCTTGTAGCAAGACTGCACAATAAAATATTTTTGCTGTTGAATCAGTATTGTAAATTTTTTCCATGTATAATTAAATTCTTATAATTTAATTTGCACCTTTCAGCCTTTACAGAAGCTTTACATGGACAGCTAAAGTCATAGATGCCCCGGCGAAAAAGTCCGGCTGGTTGTGTACTACCGTGAATGCCTTCCTTCGGAATCGCAGCCCGTCGAAAGGAAATTCCGAAAGCTGGGACAGGCAGGCAATTATCTCCTGTGAAGTTTTCAGCTGATGAAACTTCCTCCCTTGTAAGTTAATCATATTTGTGCACGTGATTGCATGTCAAAAGCACGGAACAGCTTCCATCAGAGCGCCGTAGAGCAAAAGATCAGCAAGAGGATGCAGAACACCAGAAATCTTGAACGGCTCACGAGAGCGACTGGTGAAGTGAAGGCCAATAATACCGCAGGTAAAAGACGATATGTTGAGAAGAAACTCAGAGTTTTCTCATTTGGAGCAATGCAAGAATGAATTTCAGAAATAGTGCGGGACTTCAATTTAAAATGTTTTTCATATGCAGGGTGACCGGCACTTTGGTGAACAAACTTTAACATATTTTTGGATTTTTTAAATAAAATTTTTTCACTCAATAACTGTAGAGAAATGAAATATAGAAGTTAGGAAAGCAAATGGCGTTTTCAAGGAGCTGTGAAATAAGTGCTATGGTAAATTTATAATATTATTACCTCTCCTCAGTACTTGCATTCAGTTTCGGATAAGTGCTTAGTCTTTTTAGTTATTTTTCATGTAAGATGTAAAATCTTTGACGTGCAACTGCAACTCCGGTATCGGTTGCTTTCCTGCAATATTATTATCAATATTAATACATTAGGTAACTGAAGTCTCCCTAACTGCAAGAAAGGCGAGCTCATAAAACCGGAGAAAAGGGACCATTTAGTTTGAACTAAGGAAAACGGGGAATTTTTGCACAAGGTGTGTTCCCACACAGGATACCGTAATCATATGAACAGCAGTTAAGGAAGGAATGGGTAGAAAAGACAAGAAAAAGAGAGCAAAGAAGGTATAAAATCTGAAATTAGGATACTGTAGTGGGCACGAAAGGCAGAAGTGTCAAAGAAGTCTACAGCCGAGGTAACCCGAGGGTTCCAGTCCCCATAGCGTAGAGTAGACAAACCCTACTAACCCAAACCTAATGCCTATTTTTTGTCCCATAAGGGATGTTTGCCAGAAAGAACGTTGATTTATTTCCTGAGCGCATCGTTATTGTTCTCTTGTTTCATTTTAGAACGAAGGTAACTCAAAACGCTCGTGTTAAGAGCCAAAAACTTTTGGCTATAATATCTATCCAACATGATTTTTCAGGTCTCCACTCCAATTATTTCGCCAAGAAGCCAATACATAGTGAGTTTGTAATTTTTCTGTGCTGATGTTAAATATGAATGTAATTAGTTGCTAGCTTTTCTTCTCATCAGCACAAGTTTATGAATAATTATAAAGGAAGATTGCTACGTTTCGAATGGCCGCAAAACTTAGAAAACGATGCCGTATTTTCCAGCCGATTTTCTCATCAGAGTTGATGCAACCTGAAGTCGCAGTCCAACTTCTTCGCTGCCTGCATGCATGTTTTTCGCCGTCCAAGAAATTAAATTGCCTAAGGGGTGTCACACATGCATGCTCCGGTGAAAAAGTTTGACTGTGGTGTATGACGGGAACAGGCATCTCACGATGACGTACAATGCTCTCTCTTTCTTTCTTTTTATCTCTCTCTATTTCTATCTTTGGATAAAGTAGGATCGCTTTCGAACTAAAAGCATCTTTCAAACGGCAAAGTTAATCTCGGGAGATTTGATGCACATCACAACCTCTATATCTAACTTTCAGAATCGAAAGTCAACTCTCCAAGTAAATAAAATAAGAACTTTTGATGAGCTCTGAGTAGAAAAGTTGTAGCGGCCTCGCATCCTGCCATGCGGCTTTTAATTTTACACTGCGCCTCAGCTACCAGTGTTTGACAGTTGTAACCATTTCTAACTTTTTCGCCGTCTGCATGCATGTTTTTCGCCACCCAAGTAATTAAATCGCTTGGGGGGCGAAAAACATGCATGCTCCGGCGAAATAGACAGGGTAATGAACGAGCTCCTCAACACATAACTGAGTGAATTTTTTGAGATGATGGACGGTCTTTTCTTAGTGTCTGAACAAGCGAGCATCCTCGACGGGTCTCTGTAAGGTAGAGTTTAACCACGGAGTAGAAAACCCTCATCTTATCTCCAGGCACAAGTTTTACCAAAAATGAGGCTGGAGAGTGGCTTAAAGTCAAGGGTTCTCATGCCTCACGATGTGTGCGCCAAGCACCATCCATGCCCCTCTTCCCCCGTTCGCCTCAGAGGTCTTATAAGCGGTGAGCTCTTTAGGGCCCGCGCATTTGGTCCGCATCCCCACCTGTAATACATCGTACCAGTAAACATCTCACGCAACCAGCGTATTTCTAACCTCTGTCTGCCTGCATATTTGGTGGCCAGAGAGTTGACGGACCCACGAATTTAAGACGATATAATTTAGAAGTCAAGAAGATGTAATTGAAAAGTTAAGAAGATACAGTATTCGTCGAGACCTACAGAAGTTTGAGAAGATCCAGTGACTTCAGCAAATCAACACGGCGGAGAAGATAACTGATAACTACTACTGATAACTACTACTGATCGTCTGGTGACGACAAGAATTATAACTTCTAAGAAGAATCTGAAGAGACAGTCAGAGCAACAAGAAATCGAGAATAAGGACAGCGTCTACAGAGAGCTTCAGAGATCTGCGAAAGGGCGGCTACAGATCTTAAACTACATCTACGAGGTGTGTCAACCGACTACAGCTACGTTGTTTTCGTGCTACGGACGTGGCAGTAACGGTGCATCGCTTCCAACGACTGCAGAGACCGCGACATCGTTCGACAACGACAACTAAACCTACAATTTAAGATAAGTAACGCAGCAACAATTAATTGTTATTGTGGTCGCAGCAGCAGTGGTAGTGTTTTTTTTCTTCAGTCAGTTATTGTTTGCGTGCGCGCAGGCGTCAAGGCCAAACATAGGCTGTACTCGCAGTGAGAGCAAGTTAGAGAGCAAGCAGTGTGCACCTACACTGAGTGCAATAATCCCTAGACATGAGTTTTTTTAAGAGTTTAAGAGAGTTTTTTTGAAGTGAGTGGCGCAATTTTCTTGAAGTGTTGTTATAAGTGATTTAACTAAATTTGTATTGATTTAGAAACTGTTGTAAAAATTTGCTTTTGAGCAATCGTAAGCTCAGTTGAGCAGTAATTGTTATTTGTGTAATACCTAGACATCGAACTAGTAACGTAGCTATGCCTGAAATTCCAGTAACCAACGCGCCTGTAGTGAGTACAATGACTGCCACGAATATTTTTCTAGCGATGACATGTTGGCGAAAGAGACATAAGTATCCTTAAATGCCTCCTGTAGCCAGTGCAACAGTTAGGTCATGTAATGCTCCCTGTAATTTGAGCGAGGCGGTCAGTTGCAAAATGCTCTTTAAAAGTATCCCTGTTTGTTTGCGGGCAGAAAGGTCATTTTTGGGGTGACTATTTTTTGGACATTTATTGTATCATTTTTAAAGATCATATTTGAGTTTTTTTGCTGGTTGCGTCTGATAGGATGCTGCAGGGGGAGGTGCGTTCCAATTTGCCCAAAGGTAATGCTGAAGACCTTTGTAAAACTCAACGTTCAAGCAGTAGTGAATAAGGAGAGAATTGTTTGCAAGAGAATCATTACATTATGATTGTTGCAAGAGAATCAATGCATTATGAGTTCGAGGAAGTACTACTGATAAAAGGATCAATTATTGAAAGAACAATTCGCTGTATTAAGAGGACAGGATTTGATTAAAAGATGAGGTACAAGTAGTACAATGCAGTGAAATGATGTAATAATGATGAAATATGTACTGAGAAATGCAATGTGATTTCGAGAATTGAATACATATTAAAGTAGGAAGGAGTAAAGGTACTCTTCCCGAGTGAAGTGAATAAAGATAAAGAAGAGAAAGACTCTTCTAGTGTACGTAAGAGGTAAACCCAGGTAGAGGTAAGCCCAGAGAGTGTACGTAAGAGGTAAACCCAGGTAGAGGTAACCCATAAAGCGTTGCGGCGCTTGGTAAAAGATTCCGACAGGGCTGTGGATATATCTGGTGAAATGGTTTAAAGTTACCAGGTACATTTACCAGCGAGGTCGAGTGATACTGTTGAGAAATAGTGTTGAATTAATTCGCGCAGACAATTAAGTGAGTAAGCTTTAAGAGAAGCTGTTACCGTTGATTTTCGATGGGACTCTGATTTTAGTTCATAATTTCACGTGGTGGAAATAATACCATTGATACCATGACGGTCAGAGTTTAGCACTGTTGATTGCGGTTGTCATTGTGCTGGCGAACAGAAGTACTGTTCGAGAATAATAATGAGAGGCGATAGATGCCCATTAATTAACCACATGTGGTGGTCTGGTAATAAGTTAAAGAGTAACGAGTATCGAGTATCAAGTATCACTGGTAAAGAGTATCGAGTAAAGTTACCAGTGCAGCTGCACTGTAGCGCACACGAGTGAGTGTGATGTTTTTTTTTTTTTTTTTTTTTTACGTGCGCAAGGCGAACGGGGGAAGAGGGGCATGGATGGTGCTTGGCGCACAGATGTGTTAAAGTTTCCAATCATGGTAAAGGCGACGCGAGTTTCCCAACTCCTCAATCCTACTCAATCCTTCCTAGTTTTCGAAGGAAAATCGTATGACTGAAACTTTTCCTGAAACTCCCAAACAGAAAGATTTGCCCAGATAGCTACTGTAGCCTACCGAACGTAAGGAATTTTGGAACACGTTATTCTGGTTCGTTTTCAAATAAACCACATTGAAATGTTTTTTATTATTCCACTGTATTTATGAGCGTTTTTTTGATAGATTTGGCTGAAATCGAGCTGGCTCCAAAATATGCCTGATTTGAACAAAGTATGTTTTAAGTGATCTTAAAATAGCATGGATAAGCAGGGGGAGAGATGTGAATATTCTGATAAAATGAGCACAGTCAACCAGAAAATTCTATAAATATTCATCTTTCACGTGCGACGAGTGTGAAAGATACATTATTTGGGAATGTATTTTGTAATATGACTGATGCGGTTCTAGCCTGTCATCACTGACATTGTTCTAATGTACCGTCAAAACACTAAGCCGAGTCTCTATGTAAATAAAATGTAAAAAACTATTGATTTTCGAGCAACTTTTTTCAAAAGGCCACTTTTTCTTTTTTTTATTCATGAAATCATCTCAATTCTAAAACAATTTCAGCAGATGCCCATGTGAGCATAAACTGTAAAGTAACTTTTCCCTAATTTTGATGTAGGTATACTCAGAAATACCCACACTCCAGTTCCACTGGTACGACGACGTAGATTGTTTGAAAATCCGGTTCCTTTCTAACGGAAGCTAATTTTTTCTACATAGGCAGCCATACTCTTCGGAAGCGCAAAATCCGCTTCAGTGAAGAGAAACGACCTTTTTTTTTTGAGGCGGAGTCATACATCACAAGGTAATATTATATTTTTGCTCACATTAAGGTGAGTCGGATACTTCACAAGCGATATACCGAGACGTGCACCAGAAATAATGTAGAATCGAGCAAGAATGACAGGGTCGACCCAGTAACTTGATAAACGACCCGCAGCCCAGATCGATGGGGAGAAATATTTGTCGGTTCCGAGAGGGCTGGAATGCTCAGCCCTGAATTACTCTGAGCTTTCCAGTTCAAAAATCTTATGAATTTGCTTTGCAAAATTTATCCCACATCCCTGTAACTCACAATTGAGTGCATTGTAAGGACAAAAATCATGTTTTACCCTGTTAATCGCGATGCAAGGTTTTGTATCATTTGCACTAAATTAAGTAAGATGAATTATTGTTGTTATTTAAGTTCGTTTAGGACTCCTTAGCCACAACAAAAGCGATCTCAAAAGAGCGAAGAGAAGGGGCTCTTTAGTATGGATTGAACTTGGAATCTATGCACAAGGTGTGTCCTCAAATGGGATACCTTGCGCATAAAAATAATAAGTTTGAAGGAAAAGGCAGAAAAGGCAGGGAGGATAAGGTAAAGGTGAGAAAGAAGGTAAAGAAGGTAAAAAAGAAGTTAAAAACCTAAATATGGTATTGAAACCAAAAGAGCAAAACGAGCACGAAAGACAAAGTTCCGAAGTCTTACCTACAGCTGAGGTAACTTTACAGTCTCCTCCTGGGGGCGCCACTCCTCAACTACAGGATGGGCAAACCTGACCCTATGGCCAATACACGCCTCCTGAGGAGAGAACAAAATCATTTAGGACATTCTGAAGGGCTGTTGAGCACGATGCTAATTGAGCGGATTTGTGTCATGATTGCACAAGGAAATTCCTCTCATTGTTTTACATCCGAAAAAAATGAATTTAATAGCAGAAAATACAAGACTAGGAATGAGTAAAGAAACTTATTCTCGTCCTTCGATCCAGGTTCCCTGATGTTTGCCCCCAATCACGCTCAGACACAAAAGTCAGAGTGCTTGAGAAGGAATAAAAGTCGTGTGGTGAGCGGTCATATCGCCGCTGCCAGTCTATAGTGAAACAAAGTCTCTCTTCCGTGAGGCGTTATGATAAGTCGTGGGAAAATTGGGCGCACGTATCTTTGCGCATATCTGCTCGTACGACACTTTCTGAAAGCAAGCACAGGCCCAGCGAACACCATCGTTTGCGTCCACGTTTACATTTTACTTGCATGAATATAAGTAAGTGGACTCGTACACTCTCTACATCAAACGTACAAGGGATTTTTTCATTGAAAAGCAGCTTTTCGCGAGAAAATTTCTCTGAGAAGCTGATTTTTCTAAGTTCAAAACGCCTTACATGATATTAAATTGTAGATTACCAAAATCCGCGAAAATTAACTTTCAAAAGGCATTAAGGAAAAACACAGCTTAAATACTTACAAGGTGGCTCTTACGTGACTTGGTATCAATGAGTTCCAGCGCTTGCTGTGTCATCATCGTTGCCTATTTGCGAGCACGTATGGAGAGAAAGTTGGAAAACCAATTCTGTTTTTGGAACTCCGTTGAAATTCTACTTGTATCGTTTTATATTCTTTTCGCCTTCAAAAAGTATTGCCACAGAAAATTTCGAAGTTTTGCTTCAAAAAAAAAACGTTATCATTTGGTTTAAAAAAGTGATCGCTATAAATAATTCCAAAACCTCTTTAAAAACTATTGATATCTCGTACCTTTGATAAAGGATGACCCAGGTTGAGCTCATCACGATTTACGTCTTTTTGTACGCCCAGTCAGATTATTTTCCTGACAAGATATTAAATCTCGAGTCTCTTGACAGGAGCCACAAACCTCATCCGTCACGAAAACGCCACGATTAAAAACTCTGGAGCTTGAAGCGAGTCTCAGAATATTCTCGAGGCAACATTTCTTGAGCAGGGCTGAAGATAAAAGAGGCACCGTTTTTTAACAGGAGCCAGAGGGTCGATGGTTCCATTAATTTCAGTGCGGCCTCAGACACAAAAATGTCGATAAGATCGACTGAAGCTTTCGTTACTCTGGCAACGCTGCGCTCAACTATGAACAACATTCTCCACGTTTAACATCGCTCATATTCCGCGGCAATGCTATCATAATTTGTTCGACCATCGAGGCAATGTTGTCATTTAACGTGAGCTTGACTTGTTCATAGCAGAGCACAGCTTCTTTGGCTGCGCACATTCGAATTAGGTTCATCAACTTGAATTGAACATCAAAATTGATTTGACTTCATCCCTAACTTCTGTAAAGTTCAAGGCTAATGGAAAGAAATCTCTTATAGTAATAAAGATATATCTTCAACAGGCAAATTCGTGGAGGTTCTTGTTTCGTTGGTCTGTTACTCAGAGCTTTTTTATTCCTAGAAGCTGTGAGTGCGTACTGACGATGAACAAACTGACAAGACTCTCTCAAGATGATGAAGCAAGACTCTTCTCAAGTTCATTCCAGTAATTTGACGTCTCTTGTCCTTCCACTTCCATACAGCCTGTAGGACTCTGTCTTTCGAGTAAGCCTGGCAAAGTTCACAAAACAAACTTTAGAAAAACTTTTCTCTGAATGGAAATTTTTGGCTCGTTCGCAACACAGAAGCCATTTTGAGAAATGGGCAACGTTGAGTCCCACGCAGCTTTATTTCGGAACTGAAAAGCAGCGTCCGGTTTCTTGCTTATGGTCTCCTTGGAGCTGGGTGGTCAAGGTGCTCTGGTCAAGGCCTGATGGTCAATGAGCGCTGGCCAAGGCGCTCTTCTGACAATCAAAGAGCGATTCTCGCTTTTATCGCAGCAAGCAATCATGGAAAGATTTTTCTCTGATCGCTGTGGAGGCATTTCGTGCCATTTAGTCTAGCAGGCCTCACATTGCCACTCGTGCTTCATATATCTGCCCAGTGTGTGGTTTTTTCAATCTTAATACCTCTTTCGACCGTACAATTTGGGCTTAATTCTGGGTACTTATGACCAGCCAATTTACAAAAAAACCTGTAATGTATATTTAGCGCCACAGGATCTGCATGTCGCGCTTCAACATAATATTTGGCAGACCCTATTTGCATTTACACGATAGCACAAAGCTTCCGGAGGCACTAAACCCTAAATAACGCTTATTTTTATGCATAAAAGGCTACAATCAAAACCTCAACTTCAAAGTCAGTTTTTGCACCAATGAGGTTAGAAGGAGAAACAAACTTGGGACTTTGCTGAGTTATTTTGAGCAAAACTCGCCGCCGTTAATCTGGTGAGTCTTTGCAATTATTTAAAAAAAAATATCTTTTCGAAAAATATTGCAACTAATCTTGTTGTTGTCAGCCTAATAATTAAGTAATCCAGGTGTTTTCAATTTGATGGTAATGTGTTTGTACGTATCGAACTATTACTCGAAATGGTTTTAAAAGTTCTCTTAAATGTTAAAATCCACGCCTCTCTGCCAGTACGATTTAATTAGAAGAACATATTGTCTCAGTGAGCGCTACCGGGAAAAGAATAATACTGAGAAAAAACTCGAAAAAGAATAATATAAAAAATAGAGTCAGTAACGAGCCAGGAGACCCCAAGTCCCTGGCCGTTAGACATCAATCACGCGCCGACACCAACAGAACACATTTACAATAATAAATTATTATTACGCGCTAGCAACAATTCATTCGTGTTAACACATTACCGAGCACATACACAATAATTAATATTCATATACAAGCAACAGTAAATTCGTGTTAACACATTACCGAGCACATATACAATAATTAATATTCATATACAAGCAACAGTACATTCGTGTTAACACATTACCGAGCACATATACAATAATTAATATTCATATACAAGCAACAGTACATTCGTGTTAACACATTACCGAGCACATTTACAATATTCAATTTTCATATACAAGCAACAGTACATTCGTGGTAACATACGATCTCTTAACGCGGCCGTAACGCAAAGTGTGGTCCCGTGAAATAACAATACTCTGCATAGTGTCTCCCAGAGACAGTCTCGTTCAGTTCAATTCTCCTTAAAATGAACTTCTGTTCCGCTTGATGAACTCACAAGAGCTCATTTGGGTCCATTGTTCTTACCCATTCTTACTTGGACACCAGACGTAAATATTTAATCGTGAAATTAAAGCCAGTTAGACGCTCCTCTTCCTCGCCCTTTGAAGCCGGGGAAGAAAGGGCTTGCTCAAAGACGCAGGCATTCCGCGGATGGTTGAACTGAAAGAATATTTCATAATCTAATATTTCTGAGGGAATACACGGAGTCAGAATGAGGCAGGCGTTGCATTCTTTTCCATTATCAATGGGAAAAGTGAATTCATTCACGACAATACCAACTGTTTAGGAGAACGGTCTTTCCATATTAATTTATGTTCATTGGTGGCTTTCTTAAAAAATATTCGCTACAACCAGGGAAATAGAATTCTTCAACGCTGTCATATTTAAATTAAATAATTTCAACTTGAAACGTTAAGACATAATGAAAGTAGGCTCAGAATTCATTAAGAATAGGCTCAGAATTAATTGAAATTTGGCTTAGAATCCGTATAGATTATCTTCAGTTTTAATTTGGAATAAGCTCAGAATTTATTAAGAGTGGGTTCAGAATTTATTAATAATATGTTCAGAATTCATTGAAATTTGGCTTAGGATTCATATAGATTATCCTCAGTTTTAATTTGGAAAAAGCTCAGAATTTATTAAGAGTGGGTTCAGAATTTATTACGAATATGCCCAGAATTCAGAACAATTGTTGGAGCTGCCGTTCCGTCGTCCGGTTTATATGGAATTCATGAAGAAATCATTGATCATGTACGAATCACGCAACGCTGAAGGCAAAGTGCTGACCGCAGCACAATTAAATGATGTGGCGACGTTTTTACGGAGGCGGAATACTTTTCCTTTGAAGGAACGAATTTGTCACGATCGCAGGGGAAATACTGACCAAATATTGTAGGAAATACATTGTCTGTTTAGAGATGGAATTGGCAGGCTCCCCTTCCATAGTATACGTACAATATATAGATATAGACTGAGAACATCTTCGAATGTTTTGAAATATTTTCCTGCTACATGTCACTAATGGTTTCTGCTTGAAGGTACCAATATATTTTCGAATATTTTTATTTAATTTAAGAGAGTAATTTCCAGGAGAAAATAAGCCTCAATATCAGAGGTAATAAATAGCTTTTAACGAAGGTTTTTTTTTAAATCCTTCATTTTGACATACACACACTCTCTCTACGGCACCTTACACTACCACTGATACCTGCAGACATGAGCTGCAGTGTGATATTTTATTTATGTACTACGACTCCATCATCGGTCGGAACGCAATTTTTGTTAGCGTTCTGGCAATACATGTAACTAACTGTATGTAATTAAACACACGTGGTTTAACTAAAATGAAATTTGACGTATATCGATGAAAAGTTATGGTTGTGTGAAGGAAAAATGATAGTTGAAGTCACAATTACATTTGCTCAATGCACAATTTGCGGCGATATCTTAATTTATTTAATTAGAAATAATAAAATAATTCACAGCCACCTCATGATAATCCTTCTGAACTCAAGAACCTCGTGTTGATGAGCGTTTAATGACCATGATCTGTGGCACTTTTGATCACGCTCTGTTAACTTTTTTTAACCCATAAAACAAGGCCATACACACCCCTCCAACCTTCATAATCAATTAACGCAATCATTCTTTACGATATACCCAGCATTTTTGTCACACTCCCATCACACAGCACGCTGTTCCTAAGTCATGCACAATCAACGATCAAAATCAATTCACGCACTCATGCTATACGGCCAGCATTTGTGTCACACTCGCATCACACAACACGCTGTTCTTAAATCATGAACAATCAACCTCAAAATCACTCAACGCACTCATGCTTCACGGCAAGTCAGCATTTTTGTCACACTCCCATCACACAGCACGCTGTTCTCAAATAACGCACAGGTTTTAACCCAAACTCTGCCCGCCCTGCGCTTACTCTACATCACCTCGCGCTCAAGTCACGCACGCTCTGTAATCACGCGATACACGCCTCCAGTGAACATTACTCACTGATTATGCGCTAAAATAATGGGCTCACCTCAAATTTCTTGTTGAATGTTACACATAGTTCTTTTGGCTCCAGTATCTCGGTCCCTGAAACCTTGTTGTGAGCTTGATTTATTTTAATAGAAAGTCGGTTGTCTTTGTCGAGCGCATGAATGATGCATCGACTTGGTGATGAATGGCCGGAGATAGAGGAGGAGCTGGACGCTTCGCCGGGAATTAAGTGGAGTTTTGGCTGACATCGACTTGCCGAAAGTGGTTGCGGTCTCAAGGAAAGCGATGTGCTAAATTTATGCTCTGGAAGCGAATGTAGAGTCGAAGTGATACTGTGGAGAAATTAGGTGTTTTTTTTACAAATCAGTAACTACTTGAAAATAAATGTGCTCTGTTAGAGTCGCGTCCTGAGATAGCTTGTTTCAGGACGGCACAAATTTCAAGATCCTGCGATGTTTCATGCAGAATAAACCAAATAGAACCCGCTGATTCTATCACGAGCGGAAGGTCGGTGAGAGATGCATGGCCGACGAGAGGAACAAGCGGTGACGGTGGTTCTTTGCTGACGCTCGGGCAAATTTTGAATTTTTAACTGAAAATATGTGTTTTGCTGATATGCTGAGACTGCTCATGTGCCGATGTATTTAGAATTTTATAAGTTGTACGTAAATTTGCCTCCTTGTATCAACGTATAGCAGCATATCCTGAAAATTCTTTCGCTAAAACTGGAAGGAAATTCTTGTCTCTCTCTTGAAAAGGTACACGAAAAGGAAAACTGCGTACATACTATTCTTGCTCACATAGCCGATACGGAGTATTGACTACGGAGTATTGCTGGAAATGTTCTTATTCCATGATAACTCGTGGAGTTAAGGGAAGCTGACCCGCAACAACGCTGTCACTACAGCAACACACACACCCTTGCTTCCCCTCGTGATCTCGACGGAACTTCTGTGCGGTGGAAGTGTGGGCATGTATGTATTATTGTTACAACATGTATATATTATTGTTAGAAGTGAGACTGGTGTTGTAGTATACATAAATCAAATATTTACCTGTATGTTTATATAATTCTCAATCTTGTGATAAATGCGTGTGTGTATATAACTATGTACTCTATGTGAATAACATATAATTCTCAATCTTGGGATATATGCGTGTGTGTGTATAAATATTTACTCTACGTGAATAATATATAATTCTTAAGACATGGTTATGCACAGTTTATAAATATAATTCTTAAGACCGACCTACATACTGTACGTACAAAGAATTCTTAAGAGTCCTTTTAACTAACGGTTTTTTTTGAAAGTTTCTAAAAATGCGCTTCTATGATGTACAAGAAAACGTTTTTTTTGTTGAAAAAAGACGAAGAAATTCCTGCCTCACTGTAGAACAAAACTAAGAGCGAATTTGTTGACAATGCTCGCAGCAGCTAAAATTCGAGCATACCAATGAATGATTGGTGTGCATACGTTCTCTTCCGGTGCATATCGAGAACATAAATGCCTTTTATTCGTTGATTAAAATCTTTCAGCGGTTTTCATTCCGCAGTTTGTAAGATAAAGCGCTTTTCCATTATATATACCACCCCTCAAATGTTTCCATAATGTATTATTGATCGCAAGTACAGTTTCAATTGCATGTTAATATTTTTGAAAGCCTGGCTTAGTTATTATTAAAAGACTGAAAGAGCTCTTAAAACTTAATTTAATTCATTTTAATTTGTGTTAAAGTTGCAAAATATTTCTTACATTAAATGAGTTGTGATGTTTTTATACCAGTGCTCCCTTTTCAATTTTTTTCGATCTAATTTTTATTTAAAATGAAAATTACTCCGGAAATTTTCATTCATTGACCATATAAGATTTTGAGAAACTAGAAAAGACAAAACAAAAACTCCTCGTGAGAGATTTAAGACCTTCCAATCCGGCTCACGATGAAAAAAATTTAACGAACAAAATAAACGAGGTTCAGCCACAACACAAAGTTGACATGCTCGATACTTACGGGTCTTCTTTTATTTTTTGCCCCAATGAAATTCCTCGTGAAAATATTTCCAGAGTTTGTGTTTCGGCCTGCAGCGAAACGAAGTTGTCAATTTTTAAAAAATCTTAGATTGCAAAGATCCTCGGAGTTTTATTAGATCAATTGAGGGTGAAAACCTAGGGGTGGACAGCTAGAGTTCAAACAATACTGGTACACTCACCGGAAGTTAAAGGCTTCCAATTTGTCCTGAAGATAAACTGCAGTACAAATATGAAGTACAAATAAAACTACCAACCAATTCCAAGTTTTGTTTTGTTGTAAGCGATATCGAAGCATCTCTGAGGCTTTATCTTGAAAAAACTTCACTAAAAAACCATACCCTTGTAAATTGAAACCTCAGCAAACCAAAGAAGTTTGAAAATAAAAAATGAAAAAATAAAATCTCGACGTCACATAACAGGAACTCTTTTGATGAATATCTCAAAGTTTAGGCCGATGTAAAGATGAACAGAACAATCTTTTGTTATCGTATGATAGGACGTACTGCAATGAAACTTCCACATTTATTTACTCATCTGTCATGCTGCCATGTAGATTCGATTGCGAAAACGCGCTTTGACTTCAACCTTTTAAATGAAATTCCTTAAAAATTTAAATGAAAGTTTAAATGAAGTGCACCTATCATTCATGATGAAATACGTCTAAACAGACGTTCACTTTGTTTGTATTATAGATTTATTAAAAGTTAAAACCGAAATGAACTGTTAATCAAATAAGTCATTCAATTAAAAAACACAAAACCAAAGCGTTTGAGAGGCTAGCCCCCTCATTGGTTCTGTAAAATACAAAGGATGATAAATACTACGCAAGCATAAAACTATGATAAATAATAAATTCCAAACTATACATCAAAGTGTAAAAAATGAAACAAATACAACAATGCATTAACTATCAAAAAAGGATTGGAGCTAAGCATGTTCTTTAAAATTATTTTTTACTTTAAATATGCTAATAGTCTTAAATCCTTGGGTCAAAATTAGGGAAAAACTGTCAATCGCTCTGAAATCCTCATCGCGAATCATTGTACAGCACTTCTCAGCATGGCTGCGTATTGCTGAATGAGAATGATGCACTTCTCAGCATGGCTGCGTATTGCTGAATGAGAATGATGCACTTCTCAGCATGGCTGTGTATTGCTGAATGAGAATGATGCACTTCTCAGCATGGCTGTGTATTTCTGAATGAGAATGATGCACTTCTCAGCATGGCTGTGTATTGCTGAATGAGAATGATGCACTTCTCAACATGGCTGTGTATTGCTGAATGAGAATGATGCACTTCTCAGCATGGCTGCGTATTGCTGAATGAGAATGATGCACTTCTCAGCATGGCTGCGTATTGCTGAATGAGAATGATGCACTTCTCAGCATGGCTGCGTATTGCTGAATGAGAATGATGCACTTCTCAACATGGATGTGTATTGCTGAATGAGAATGATGCACTTCTCAGCATGGCTGTGTATTGCTGAATGAGAATGATGCACTTCTCAACATGGCTGTGTAACGCTGAATGAGAATGATGCACTTCTCAGCATGGCTGCGTATTGCTGAATGAGAATGATGCACTTCTCAGCATGGCTGCGTATTGCTGAATGAGAATGATGCACTTCTCAGCATGGCTGCGTATTGCTGAATGAGAATGATGCACTTTTCAGCATGGCTGCGTATTGCTGAATGAGAATGATGCACTTCACAGCATGGCTGCGTATTGCTGAATGAGAATGATGCACTTCTCAGCATGGCTGTGTATTGCTGAATGAGAATGATGCACTTCTCAACATGGCTGTGTATTGCTGAATGAGAATGATGCACTTCTCAGCATGGCTGTGTATTGCTGAATGAGAATGATGCACTTCTCAGCATGGCTGTGTATTGCTGAATGAGAATGATGCACTTCTCAACATGGCTGTGTATTGCTGAATGAGAATGATGCACTTCTCAGCATGGCTGTGTATTGCTGAATGAGAATGATGCACTTCTCAGCATGGCTGTGTATTGCTGAATGAGAATGATGCACTTCTCAACATGGCTGTGTATTGCTGAATGAGAATGATGCACTTCTCAGCATGGCTGTGTATTGCTGAATGAGAATGATGCACTTCTCAGCATGGCTGCGTATTGCTGAATGAGAATGATGCACTTCTCAGCATGGCTGTGTATTGCTGAATGAGAATGATGCACTTCTCAGCATGGCTGTGTATTGCTGAATGAGAATGATGCACTTCTCAACATGGATGTGTATTGCTGAATGAGAATGATGCACTTCTCAGCATGGCTGTGTATTGCTGAATAAGAATGATGCACTTCTCAGCATGGCTGTGTATTGCTGAATGAGAATGATGCACTTCTCAGCATGGCTGCGTATTGCTGAATGAGAATGATGCACTTCTCAGCATGGCTGCGTATTGCTGAATGAGAATGATGCACTTCTCAGCATGGCTGTGTATTGCTGAATGAGAATGATACACTTCTCAGCATGGCTGCGTATTGCTGAATGAGAATGATGCACTTCTCAGCATGGCTGCGTATTGCTGAATGAGAATGATGCACTTCTCAGCATGACTGCGTATTGCTGAATGAGAATGATGCACTTCTCAGCATGGCTGCGTATTGCTGAATGAGAATGAGGTAACTTGCTGAATAATGAACTTTCTTTTTTAGACATGAAAGTTGAAAGATCTGGAAACTAATTTACGGCATCGTTGTTTCAAAATTATTGTGTACAAACCTATTAAAAATATTTTTACATAATATAAAATTTCAGGGATAATAGCCTTAATTCATTGAGCTTTCGAAATTTCATCGTCCTACAATTGTTCCATTAACAAATGAATATTTACAAAATAATTTCTGTTCACAAAATTACCCAAAGAATAATTTTACTAAGGAATTGCGCAAATTTTGTAGGAAGCAAGTTTACTGCGGAGCAAAGAATTCTCACCGTGCCGAAGTTAAGCTTGTATTGTAAGCTACCTTTTATAGGAGCCCGTAACGAGAAAAGAAAAATGAAATATTGTCAATAGTTTGAAGGTTTCTTCATCGGAGAAACTCCTGTGTGTAATTAAAAAATGATGGGAAAATTGACTTGGACTTTAAAGTTTAAACGAAGGGATACCCCAGATGTGATGTTGCGCACCTCAGCGGTAAATCAATATACGTGTGACCGCTGCGAGCGTTCTTACATTGGTGGCACTGGGCTCCAATTGTTTGTGAGGTGTGCACAACACAGGGGAGTCTCTTTTCGTACGAGCAATAGCCTGACTAAGCCATCTAACTCGTCTATCAGAATACATTGATTGAATGAAGACAATGTTTCTAAACGCAAAAATTTCAAAATTTTGGATTCAGCCTCAAATTCGTCTGATCTCAGCTTTTTAGAATCTATGTACATTTTAAAAACCGTCCGTCAAAAAATGAATGTGACTCTGCGGTGAAACTTTCATTTGTTCATTATTTTTTGTTTTTATTGTTTTATTATTGTGTTTTTAACACCAATATTTTATTTCCGATATACTCAGAAGTAGAAGTTAGTTTTTAAAATTTTCAAGACCTTGATCTATTGCTTTGCAGAGCACTGACGATGAATTTTTTATAATCCGGAACGTTCGTTTTTATTGTGATATTCTTCACTACGTTGGTTTTCCTTTTTATCCTGAATATCTTATCGGTTGATTCTATAAGTGTTTCTGGTTTAAATAGCGTGTGCATGCACATATGTTAAATATTCGTGTGTGTACGTGAATGCTTTGTGTGTAAGCTCGTGTATTTTAAACATTCGTCACACGTGTGTAAACATCAGAGACATTACATTGATTTCGATGGCTTTATAATTATTGTACAAGATTAACTTTGCTTAGAAAACCTAATTTTCGATTAAAATGAAATTAATTCAGTAATATTGTTAGGCATTTAATTTAAAACGACATTTGCACGCGAATTTCAAGTGGTAAAAAATACGTAAATTAATTCGGAATAAAATTCGTACTAGCAATGAAATGAATTTCATTTGCAGAGGTTCTGTTGCTTTGCTATAACAAAATTCTCACATATTTGATGTTATTTTTGTGCAGCATCACATCAAGTTTATTTTGTCGGAAATTAAAGGAAGGATTTACGATATTCTTGAGGGATTTAAAAATCCTCTCAGACAACGTAAAAGTTTTTTCCTTCGTCAGGCCCAAGCTCCATCTTCGGAAAAAATCGAAAACTTTACCCAAAACATTTCGGTCATTAGCCTCTCGTGGAGACGAGTTCTACTGATCCGTAAAGTACAAAACCAATACTGTGTTACCGCACTCAAGTGTACTCTCGCAAAAATGAACAATGTTGCATAACAAGGTACAAAAACCACTGTTTTACAACGCTCAAGTTTTCTCTCACTCACAAGAACAAGCGATGTTGCAGAACAAAGTGTAAATACAGCATTGTTTTACCACGATCAAGTTTTCTCTTACGCCCTAATACAAATAAAAAAGACACACTCAACTGCATTACTGCTTTTCACAGGAAAGCAATAAATCTGATGTTTATCCATAAAGACATTGCTGTCCAGCTTCCAGGGGCTGTCTTTCAACAGTGAGTGGATTTGGGACCCCGAGTTCGGTTATTGATGGATTCAGAGCGGTTATTTTGAGACACATACGATTTAGACCTGGGGGTGACTCTCACAAAACTCTCACTTTGATTTCCGAGTAAATGTAGGACAAGCAGCCGCCACTCCTCCTCCAGTTACCGCACGGAAAAGGAAGTCATGCTCCATAAAAAGACTTCCATCTGCTCTAACAAGATCTCAAAACGAAATCCAATTTTAGTTTCAGCCGTAACAGATCATCGATCTATAGAAAAAACATCCTGCTTACCTTAAAAACGTACCTTGCTAGCTGCACGTGGACTGAAAGTTTCTGCAAGAAACCTTACCGCACCGAAAAAGTGAAATCGAATAAGGTTAATTTTTCCCGAAAGTTTAAGGATTGAACATTAGAGCAGCAGCAGGAATTTTTGCGCAGTAGTAATTAAGCGCTCATTTTGGTTATGGGCAGCGCTAAAATAGTTTGTTGCTCCTACGATATATTCAGGCACGACAGCCGCGTACGCGGTTAAAAGAGGGGAACACCCAGTCAACGTGATAGTGTGGGGTGCCTTCGGTGGTATCCAGGGCACACGAGAGCTTTATTCCCTTCTATCCCCGGAATGAAGTAGTTGGTTAGAGGTGGGCTTTATTTCATGCTTGCTCAAAAATCCTCACTGTATAGGTGGTTTTTATGACCACTGTAACAACTTACTCAGATACATTACGTAATATCTGTAAACGATGGGATGGGTCATTCAGTCCATGACCTTGTCAGGACAGCAAGTAAATGATTGAGCAAGTGAACGTGAGAATCAGCAAGAAAAACCTGCGCAGAAGAAATAAATGCCGAGAGAGATAAAACTTTATCATCACCAGCACACGGTAACATCGACAGCAGCATAAACAACATACAGTGCATGTGTGGGTTTGTAACATAGTACAAGCCTTTATGGAATTAGAAATCTTCCGAAAGAATTTCTCCAATTCATGATTAGATCCAGACCACAAATGTTTGAACAACTTTTACGGTCAATATTTCGTCAATAAGTTAATAATGAATTGTTAAAAATTAGAAAAGAAACATCAAACCTTAATCATTTTTGTATACGAGACTGGCTGATCTATTCTTAAATAAACTATTATGTACATTGTGTTTACAAAATCGCTAAAACTTGCAAATCCATGAAGCTCCGCTGTTTGACTGCTACACTTCTAGCAACCACCACCTTGACCAGAGCAGGCAGCTGACAATTATTCACATGGATGGCAGCAGCGCAAAAATCGCCATTTGCCTTTAGTAGCTCCCTTTAGCGAAAATATCTCGGGCAAAGCGGCGCAGTTTTGCGCAGCCACACAACAGCCTCGGTCACCATCATAGATGCTACGCGCACCTGCCCTGATGCAAACCTCGCTGCGGTGAACTGCACAAAAGCAGCCTTTTCTGAAGAAATTTGTGCCGATAGTGGAGGCAATTTTTAGCGTGGAATGCGAGGCCCGAGAGTTCCTGCGCGTACTGTCATGTGGGTAGTTACATCAGTTCTTACTTTCTACACGTGCTTACTTATATCGGTGACGATGTTTTGTGCTTCTGTGGTAGTTGAGATAAATGAGATCTGTTATTTTTGGCTAGAAACAGGCAAGTATGAAACTTTAAAAAAAAAATTTCTTGTATTCATCCCGTTGTTCATGGTTTTATGCCAAAGTATGACAAAAATGAAGCTCAGTGGCGACAACACATTTAACAGAGGTCTAATTCAACCACAGCTAAGAACGTACGAACAATAATCAATGCGTTCACATTACAGCTGTCAACAAATGATAAGAGAATATTTCTACGTACGTAGACACTGATCAAGTCGCATTATTTCTTATCTCTTACTTAATTTGTTATTTTCACGGGAAAATAGCATTTCTTGTATCATGTTCAGTAACCTTAAAATCTCAAGGCTGCTCATCGCCACGAAGAATGATAATCTCTGGGAAATACGCGACAATAGCCTTCAACAGTCGGTGTGCAGCTGCTCATGAGGCAAGATAGTTATGACACTATGGAGAGAAAATCGAGTCGAATAGCATAAGATTGTTCAAATATCATACAAAAAAACCTCCACTGGTGCTAAAGAAAGGCCACATCTTTAAGCTACCATTACGGAAAGCCCCTGAAATAATATTTCCTTTTCTCAGATAACTAGACGTGTAGTGAATTATCATATTGCAACTATATATTTTCGAAATATAGGTCGAGCGCACCTTGCACTAACGAGAGCTCTTATTTTCTTTATCGGGGAAATGCTCAATGACGGACGCGACTCATGGGAATATATGTTATCAGACACAACTGCACCACAAGGGTACGAACCTACGATGTCAGCCGCAGACAACCCTGGCAGAGCTCGATAATTGGCGACCATGTGAATGCAACACATGCTGAAATTGCATGCATACAGATGTTAGGTCAGCATAAGACAATACGGAATAATTTTATGAACTAACATGAAACGTAATAATGCTGTGTGTTTATGCACAACATAATGAACCATGAGAATACACCACATGCTGAAACTGCATGTATGTGGACCTTACCTTTGACTATGTCATGAGTCAATATATAATATTTTGAATTTACATGAATAGTAATTGCGCGTGATGTAAATGTCCTGCCTTACGAACAAAATGACTGATTGCTGGTCAATCGAGGCAATGATTCTTATTAAAAATCATTGAAAATCAAATTTGGGCTTTTTTACTATAATATTCATTTGCTTAAGGAAGCTCAATGACTCATATACAAGCACTAGTACATTACGACATTCGCAGTTCACTAGAAGTCATGCACATCTAGTGTGATCGAGGGTCCCCGTGGCTGAGTGGTAAAGACAGGGAGGGTCGCAGGTTCGAATCTCGTCAATGCTGCCCGGTGATTATCCCTGTTCGGAGAAGGGAGAACTCAACCATAGTTCCCCACTCCACCCAAGTGTTGGAAATGAATAAGAAGACGACCGTAATTGCCTTCTCAAGTTAGTTACCAAGCATTTGAAAAATCAACGTACGAGATGATATGCGCCAGGTTTGATCGGAATACAACATCCTATGAGACAAAGTCGCATGCAGATGAGAACGCGCCACGCTCACAGAACAAAGTGCAAAATTGCGATCAGTGTCTGCAATCTACAACCTGGCGACGCAAGGAAACCAAAAAAGACCCACTGATATTATATCTCGACTGATTAGATTATTTAGGAGGGGACGCACACAACAAATTATCTTCACGAACTGACGATCTCAATATTGATTAGATAGTTTGCTTCCGCATTGCAGGAGTGAACAATAACACCCGCAGCAGCTTTCGTATTCTATTCTACTTGAAAATCTCACTGTGATGCTTTTAATTTTAACACCCCATTTAAATTGAAATTTAATTTATATTTTAACCCTCAATTTCCCTTTAAAATGTATCTGCCCCAAAAGCATTTAAATTCTAACGATATATTTTTCTAGCCTATTAGTTAATTTTTATTTCATGCTTGAGAATTTGAATAAGATTTCCCGTCACCTAGACTATGTATTGTATACTACTAGCAGTAATTTTAGAGCGTCGTCTTATTTCCAGTCAGTTCTTAACTGCTTAGCGCTCGTGTTACTATTTATAAATTATTGTTTCTCTAATGATTAGTTAAAAAAGTATTTATTTTATGAGAAGTAGGTTATAGATAATCAAATGTTCTGATAATAGAGGTGAGTTGAAGTATCGTTCATCATTTTTTTTTCTTGCTCGACTTATTAAAAATTCGATGCCTATCTTTATTCTTACTAACGATTAAATATTTCAAAAATTTTTAGACGTTTAAATTTCTCAGTTTGGAAACAACTGTTCAATTAAATACTAAAGTATTTGGTACACAAATGTATCAAATGCAATTCCATTTACCCGAGATTCAAAATTCAATATAGTGAACGAATTCTCCGTAATTTTTTGTAAATTAGGTATAAATTATTTTAGACTTTGAATAGTTGTAAACATTGCAAAAATTCTTCGGAAGTTGTTCCGTTGTTTTGCGATAAATTGATGTTTCATTTCAGATCGTTACAACAGTAATTAATGGTTAGCAACTTGGAAGTAAAGAAATATTGACATCCATTTTTCAAAATCACACTCTTAAAAGCTTAGAAATCTTTCCAAATTTTGATACCATTAAAATGGCTCCGCTTTCGATTACTTTTATGTATCAGCAGTCTTGCTAAGGCAAAAATAAATGTTCTAACAAATGAAATTACTGACAACTCAAAATTTTCTGCACTCATAAGTGCACAGAGAACGCAAAATAAGACTAAACGAACTCAATTCATTCATGTTCAATTTTTCATGCAGCTCTCAAATCCGAAATCTTTTTCCTTCCAAGAAAAACAATTTGAATTTAGCTCTGGCCTGAAATGCGAAGGGAGTGAAACCAAAATTTAATACTGAAGCAAAAATTCTAGGAGTAAACCCAGAGGCATTTGATTTTGCAACTTTTTCTACCACATGTCAGAGAATGAAAAATATGCAAAGGGTCCTGAAAAATGTACCTATTTTTTCAAAGACGATTACCCATGCATTTTTTGTTTTAGTTTCAGTTACTACTGAATTTTCTTTGAAGGCATTCAATTTTTTAAATTGAATGTTTTTCATTTGGTTCAAGTCGTTCGACACATTTCTTGGTCAATAAACACCTACATCGCTACAAAATGCGCGAGCCCTAGTCAATCGCGTACATTTTTTAGAACACCCTGTACATATCTTGCGGCAAATAGCTAACGCTCACTCTAATTTATTCTCATTTTATAGGGATCAACATATTTTTCCTTCAGCATATTTTTTCTCTGAGGACAAGAACACTGAATTTCTGACTCCGACTACTCGTTAAAAGCAGTACGGAATATTTTAGAAAATTCGAGCTTTTCTTTATCGTGGAACTAAGGATCAAAGGTTCTGCTATGTTTAGTTAATGAGATGTTCGTGAATGTTCCATGTTTTGCGTAACATAACTAATATCGGAGGCTTCAAGAGATGCGCCAAATGTTAATGAAGGTGTCACTCGCAAAAATTATGTTTTTATCTGGATCAAAAACACGTTTAAATTTTTTTAAATAAAATGAATAGTTCTCATTTCCTGCAGAGGAAATCGATGACAGCAAATACTGGCAGCATTGCCTCTTAAAAGCGAAAATAAATAATTATGCAGTGTTCCACAGCAAAATGGTAATCAAATATAGGACAGTTGCGAGGCGCATGCATTAAAGCGAAGCAAACGAATGAAGTGCATTGAATAGCATCGAGAACTTCCGTGAGACACAGCACGGTACTCCGTCCGTTTTGTGGCTCCCGATCACGGTACGTTGTCCGTTTTATGGCCCCTAATCACTGGACACCGTCCGTTTTTATGGCCCCCAATCACGGTTCACCGTCCGTTTTTATGGCCCCCAATCACGGTTCACTGTCCGTTTTATGACCCCCAATCACGCTTCACTGTCCGTTTTATGGCCCCCAATCACAGTGCACTGGCCATTTTATGACCCCCAATCACGGTTCACTGTCCGTTTTATGGCCCCCAATCACGGTTCACGGTCCGTTTTGTTGCGTCCTGTCACTGTACTCTGTTTCACGACATTCAATTACGGTACGCTGTCCGTTTCTTGGCATCCATTCACGATATGCTGTCCGTTCCATCAAATCCAATTACGGCACGCTGTTCGTCTCATGACAGCCAATCATGGTACGCTGTCTGGATCATGACATCGAATCACGGTACGCTTTTCTTTTCATAGTATCCCGTCATGGTACGTCGTCCGTTTCATGTCATCTTATCACGGTACGCAGTTCGTTTCATGCAAAATAACATTAGAGCAAATTTTTCAATTCTCTTCTTTTTAGTTTTTGAGGGTTGAACTGTCGTACAGTTCTTGGAGAGGAAAAATATATTTGATTATTTAAACCTGAAAAGCTATATTAAGAATAAGAAATGAAATTATAATAAGAATAAGAATAAGAATGAGAAATACAATTGGTTTACCTATCAAATAGAATCAAAGCTGTAACTAAATTTGCAGTATACAGTTAAATTGAGGTTTTCAACTGAAAGCGAAACTGACTGCTTGACTTTTCCCTGTGCGCCAAAATCTCGCAAAGCGTGGTCATCACTGAGAAGTTATGGCTTTTCAAAACTTTCCCATTCAGAGAATTTGAAATACAAAAGCATGAAAGCCGTGGTGCAGGTGATTTAACTTTTGAATGGACTCAAAGAAACGCGCTCTCAGCAACTAATAGGGTACAGGGACGAAATGTTGTGAAGTAAGGAACACATTTGGCGTCAGTGTCGGTGCGTGCGAGCATTGGCTGTGGTCTCGAGTCTATCGCAGCTCGGAGCGGTGAGAGCAGGATTACCGCACGCCGAATTACGCCCATCTTGCGCTCTGAATTAGATTTCTGTAACTCTCCATTTAGTGCCTGAGAGAACTCGAACGTTAGCTGCTGCCTGTGACGGCATCAAGTCCAGGTGGTGTTGTAAGTGCTGCGTGTTTGAGCTAAGTTTGGTAACATTATCTTCTAAAATAATATATTATATTGAAATGAGAGTAAAATGCAACTATATCAAAATATAAACAAAGAGTGTGGAGCAAGATTATTTTTCTTTCTAAGTGGGAGAAAATTTCAGAAATGGCGTCAATACTTTTAAAATGTTCAACCTTATGATGACTCAATAGAAGCATCGAAGCTGAAACACAGGATTAAGTTCTTTCGAGCATAATATTCCTGCTTCGTTTTGGCATGTGGCGTAATTGCTAGCGCAGACGTTGTTACTGTTGCGTTACATGTATTTATGAAGCAATTGTTTATCTAACTTTAAAGCTTCCCACGGATATAACAGCTACTCATGCATTTCCTTTTGCAGTAAACGCATGAGTCACAAACAAATAATTTTACCCAAGAAATAGTGGGATGTGCGTTGCAGGAGCTGCCCAGCTCATCCTTTGCTCCAGGAAATCCTTCAAGTTTAAGGAAGCCGCTGCCGCTCATATTTCGGGACAGGGGACATTATAACTCTGCCCTGGGAGATTCCCGGCTTTCTACAACAGCTACCGAAAAAATCGGCTGTGAGGTCCCGTGAGAGAAATGAGTGTGACAAAGCCCCATGTCTTGGGGGCGGTTCGTGTTTGAAGTTTATAGAAAAAGCGAACATGAATGTCCTCAAGTTACCGTTTATTTCATTAAGATAACACATAACCAGCACTTCAGTGAATGAAGTCTCTAGGAAAATTAAGTCGTCCGAAAATTACGTCCTGAAAAACATGTGAGCAAACAAATAAAAAATTGATACACAGCTTTACGCTGAGACTATGAAATTTTAATGACAAATTCTCCATTTTAAAGCCGAACTGCAATAGCAGGCTCTATCGCAAATGTCATGAAATAGAAATTAACAAATCATCATTTCCCGCATCATATAACTTAGCCGCGTGAGGGAAAATACCTGAATAAAAGAACGTATGCGGGAAGCGACGTCGGCAACTGATTCGTAGCCAATTGTGATAGTTCCGGCGAAATTCTGCATGTGATAGTTGTTAAATTATAGACTGAGTTAATTTAGAGGCACATAACTGGTACGGTTGTAACTGATGACGGCTGTTATTACACCCCTGCACAATAGTACATAATATAGTACACCCCTGCACAATAGTATATAATAGTACACCCTTGCACAATATTACATAATAGTAAGAACCTGCACAATAGTACACAATAGTACACCCATGCACAATAGTACGGGGATTGTTCTTTGCTTGGTTGGTGCGTCCGTCTCCAGTCACACTGGCTTCCTGCTCACTACACGCAATGAGTGCAAATTTCTGTTATAGGATTGTATGTTATTTTGATAAATGATATTCACTCGCATGTTATCATGGCAAAACACTGCAGGAATCGGAATACGAAGAATAAAAATTTTAAAAACTCATTTAGAAACAGCTGTCATGATGGCATTACTGCTTCTTCTTTAACATGACACCGTCATTTTTGAAGACGCAGGTGCACTAGCCATTATTAGTTTTTATACGGGGTTGAGCAGCAATGCATTCATAATTATCCAATTAGAAAATCCATTCCGCGATGGTAAAGATGTGGTTTTGCGTAATATTTGTATGCCAAGAACAGTCATAATTCAACAGTTGAGGCACCACTGATGTGATTCGTGAACACAGGAACTTGTTTGCATTTATTCAGTGATGGGTGGTGGTCACAGCTAGTTGTAAAAACCAAAGGCCTTTCAATAAAAGTGGTGGTATTTAGGTGAGGTAATCTTTTCCTCAACAAGAGAGTCTAGAGCAGTACCAATACTAGCACCTCTGTTTGTAAGGGTACGACTATATAAGTTTGCTGTACTTCAGGTGTCGTGATAATTGGAATTCATTTTAAATATATCAATGGCTTGATCGTTCGCTCACTAGCTTTATTGTAGGATTTTTTGAAGCTTCTTTCGTGAGGCTCATTCAAAACTGAGAGCAATGCACGTAAGACGGCGCAGATATTTTCTTTTAACGTGTGCGATGACTTACTAGATCGTAAGAATCAACGAGTCGGTAAAACATGCGTTGCTCGAATCACGTATTGCTGATAAGACACGGTAGGTGCTTCTCAAGTCAGCTTGTCTGATTTGCATGATAGAATTTTTGTTCTGTTAGAAAGTTGTCTTTAGTTCTCTGTGATATTTCCATTTGAGGCTTTTATCCTAACAGGAAAGTTGTCTTTAGTTGCACGTGATATTTACATTTTCTCCTGTTTGTACGTGTGAGCCTTCGTTCAGAAGGTAATGTTGTCTGTAGGGATTAACAAATAATATGATGCTTTCATTACCCACTGACTTAACCTCTTAAAAATACTACTCATTAATTTTACTGCAGTTATCACAAATTCAGGTAGATTATAAAGTTTTAAGAAACAGGTTTGCTTTTAGGTACCGAGCCTATCATA
The DNA here is from genome assembly GCA_030386875.1 of Morinoia aosen. Taxonomy (NCBI): domain Eukaryota; kingdom Metazoa; phylum Arthropoda; class Malacostraca; order Amphipoda; family Talitridae; genus Morinoia; species Morinoia aosen. Next base: position 57,260,402 of record CM059566.1, read on the forward strand.
GTACTTGCAAAAAAGGATCTTTAAATTAAAATCATTCAGAAAACATTAATGAATTAACTAGTAGGTTAATTTTTTTCGATACTAAGCATCTCGTGCGCGGTTATGTAGTTCCAGGGGGCATGCAACTGCGGCAGCTGAGAGCAGGGAGCGACATGCTCTGAAATATTGAAATGTAAATGTTTGAAATATTTTTGTTGGAAACTCGGAGACTGCACTGATATTATCAGTGATGTGTGTGTGCAGTGTTGTGTGTGTGCGCAGTGTTACGGAGGTTTGAAGCCCTCTTGCAGTTCGGAAACCAAATTATTATTTTATCGCGACAATAACGATAAAATGGCACTGAAGCATCGATGTTTGAAATCGTAATTCTGGAATTAGAGGGGAAATTTGAACTTTACGTCATCACTCCGAGGGGTTTACGGCTCCATAAATTTGTTGCTCTGGTCCCGTTACTTCGCTAATATGATGACTCATAAAGTACCTCTGATGGAGTCTTTATGTTTCTCATTTCCGTCTTTTTGCAAATTTTAATACCATTTATTTAATCCAGTTTCCATCTTTTTAAGAAATTTGCGTCGCTTTATTCTACATGTGAGAAAACACAAGTGAAAATTCAAAATACTTTTGATGACTTATCATTTTTCTCAATCGCATTTTACGTTTGCTGGAAAAAGCATAAATACTTTCCTTAATTTAAATTATCAAGGATTAAATATCTCATTCCAGTTCAAGAATTTATATTTCATTTTCTACCTGTCTGTTTCAATTTCTGTCTTTGCGTCACGCCAGACAAAAAGCGAGCAACTAATTTTATTGCGTTATTAAGAAGTCTACAATTTTTTTATGATAAATTAGAAAGAAATAACATTAAATTTAAAGAAATAACATTATGAATAACCCCAACGATAACAAAGGTGTGCCCAAAAGAGGAAGAAGGAAGGCACTCTTAGGAGGACGGAGTGTCTATGCAAAGAGTGTGTCCCCTACACCCCGCGTATAGGAACAGCAAGATTCAATGAAGTTCATGAAATAGAATAAAAATTGAAGAGAATAGGATGAGTGCGGGAAAAAGGAACCTAAGTGAACCATAAAAAGTGTTCTTTATCAAAAGAAAAACCTATTTTATTTCAACAAATAAAAAGCCTGCATAACCTCCAGCTCGGGGCCTCATACCTCTTTCCTCAAAGGGCTAATTCCCGTAGACACAATGGTCGTCTCCCCTTTAGGAAAGGTAAGCCAATTATAATATATGAAAAATTATATTGTATCAATGCCATCTCGAAAAACAGCAAAATAACGATCCATTCAGGAAAAAATATTTTACAACCATATCAAAAAGAAACAAACACACCGAAGAAAGTACGCTGACGACTGACACTGTTATAAGGAAATCACTGAACACATTCTATTAGCACGATTAATAGCTTCATCGCTTGAGATGGTCACCACCGCCGAAAAGCGTTGCGGAGCAAGGAAAGGAATGTTGACAAAAACTCTATGGCTGATACAATGTAAATCAAATAATGAAATTAAAACTCCGGGGAACTGACAATGAGACAAAATTCGTCCTATTGTAGCCTGTCCGGCCCCGCTCTGGTGAAAAAATAAACCGCACTCAGGACCTCTGAGAAGGAAGGATATCTCAGCGAAAAAAACCGCGTTCCATCTGAAGGTGCATACAATTCGCTATTAATTGTAAAAAACAATGCTTAAGTAGAACGCGAGACGACTATTATATGAAATAAATATCTGTAAAAATATAGATACAACGGTGAATTGATCGCGACCTGGATTGATTAGGATTACTACAAGATTAGGACCCTTCCGTTTGACATCATTAATTTTCTTTAAGATACCGGTTACCGGCAAGGATACTTTCCTTCGAATCCTCTACCCAGTCTAACTTTTTAGCCGCTTGCATGCATGTTTTTCACCGCTCGAGTAATTAAATCGTTTGGGCGGCGAAAAACATGCGTGCTCCGGCGAAAAAGTTAGACTGGGTATGTAAAGGATAAGTAGAGGTAGGTTATATTCATTCTAAGACGAGATTTCGTCGCTGCAGGGTCTCTGCTTGATTATTGAGATGCCAATATTTGGCTTAGGGTATTTTGAACTCAGTCGGCATTCTGACCTCATAATTCTCCCGCTGAGCGAAGTATATGTGTATTTGTGAAAATGTTACAGTTAAATTCGACGCTTATATATTGAATTAAAATCGAGGCCCTGTGATATTTATTGTCATCGCAGGATTTTCTTTCAAAGTTGGGTATATTTGCATTTTCTCTTCTTGTCTCACAATTGCGTGCCTTCATCTATCACATTTCATCAAATTGTGTCCTCATTAATAATACTAGTAAACAGTTGGCCAACGCTTTACGTGTATTTCTTCATTAGACTCGCTGAGAAAGTATTGTTTGAAATATTAAAATACCATTTGAATAACGTGATGCCATGTGAACTATGGATGTTAATCTGAAAATAGTAAAATAATATTCAAACTATTATTCAATTCATTTCTGAATGTCGAGATGGTGAAATTCATATTAACTATTAGAGCTGAATTATCTGAAAATATAATCAGTTGGTACGACGTGAATACCTTAAACGCATTAGAAAATTTACCAAGAATCAAAATAAATTAAATTCAAAGTATATATCATGGAAATAACAACAGACGAAATGAGATGTTTGACATGATCCAGAAAAAATCTGTTAAAAAATAGTGGGATCAAGAGATGCAGCCCACGAGGGTATGACGTGCTCTGCATTTATTGCGTCAATTCTTTTATCCTACATCAAATCTGCATCTTGTGTTCATAACAGTGACCGAATTTCACACGCACACAAACACTGCACATGAGTTCCTGTTATCTGCTGAATAATAGCATCACTGTCCGTGATAGCTTATCAGTGTCCCCTGACGACTCCTTTGTTATTTTTCTTTCGAAAATATTGGCAGACTAGAAGCACTCATGTTTCATGTCTATAATGGAGATGCTAATCAATATGTTTCAAAGATTGACTAATCAACTGCTACTCAAGACTAATTAATCAATTAAAAAAAAGATTGGGTAATCAACCCATATCAAGACTGGCTAATCAACCCGTGTTAAGACTTTCAATCAATCTTTTATAAAGACAGGTTAATCAACTGCCACTCAAGACTGACTTTTCAACAAGAAACAAGACTGGCTAATCAACCAGTATTGACTTCTATTCAACCTGTCATAAGGGATGGTTAATCAGCTGCTACTCAAGACTGACTTTTCAACTCGTAACATGACTGGCTAATCAACGCACATTTAGAATGGCTAATCAACCCGCATTGACTTCTAATCAACCTGTCATAAAGAATGGTTAATCAACTGATACTCTAGACTGGCCATTGAACACGTAAAGAGACTGTTTAATTATTCATTTCTTAAAAAGTCAAATCAACTTGAATTAAACCCGCCTAATCAAAGGTATTTTTTTACCTGTGCAAATGGTGATGGTGCTAATAAGCAAGACACAAGTCCCTATAGATGGCGCTCGGTATCACTGGCATGACAGCATCGTAAATGTTCATTTCTCACTCGCACTAGACATTATCCAAGACGTGACAGCATCATTATTGATCATTTCTGAGAGGCACTACACATTATCAAACGCGTGACAGCACCATCGTGCTCCATAGCCGCAGTTTATGACCCATAAAGTAGGAGCTCAGTAGCTGCAGAGCTCACAATAAGGAGGTCATAAGCGGCCATAATTTAAGGCCCTCGAAGCTGACACCTCTGCCGCCTTATCGAGGCCTGCAACCCTCGCTCCAAAGTTTGCTTTGACGTCACTGATTCTGGGGGACGTGGCAGACGAGACGCTTCTTTCGGGCCCACATTTGGCCGCACACGCTCTGTGGCTCAATGGTGAATTTTGCGTCATTCATTCTGCAAGGCGTGTGAGACGAAGTGACGTAGATGATCCTCTGTGTCACACCCTCCGTGTGGGTCAATGGTGAATTTTGCGACATTCATTCTGTGGGGCGTGTGAGACGAAGCGACGTAGATGGTCCTCTTTTGTGCTACACTCTCCGTGTGGGTCAATGGTGAATTTTGCGACATTCATTCTGTGGGGCATGTGAGACGAAGCGACGTAGATGGCCCTCTGTGTTACACCCTCCGTGTGGGTCAATGGGGAACTTTGCGACATTTATTCTGTGGGACGTGTGAGACGAAGCGACGTAGATGGTCCTCTGTGTCACACCCTCCGTGTGGGTCAATGGTGAATTTTTCGACATTCATTCTGTGGGGCGTGTGAGACGAAGCGACGTAGATGGTTCTTTTTTGTGCCACACGCTCTGTTTGAGGCAATGGTGAATTTTACATCATGAATTGAACAAGACGTGTGAGACACAACGACGTAGATGTGACGTTTGTAGAAGTGTGGGTATGTACGTGCAACGCCTTTCCTGTCGGTCAATGATCAATTTTGTCACTGATTGTGTGGAACGTGTGAGACAAAACCTACAGCCAGTGACGTATGTGCGTTTGAGTATCTATTACATGAACTTTGCATTGCTTTATAAGATCTACTGGACAGGACGAGCGACCAAAGACATATTTTCACGTTAATAATTTCCAACACCGAACGATAACTTAAAGAACTAGGAGGTGACGTGAGTTTATTGAGACGTTTCAGAGTTAGAACAATTGGAAAAATGATCTCCAGCTATGCTTAAACTACGTTGTTTAAGCGTGTTTTTCTATTGGTCACAACAATTTAATCAAACAATATAGCTTACTTTTAGAAAGGACACTATCGGAAGTCATGTAATTTTTAGTGGAAGTGACACAGCTCGCACAGCTGGTCGCAAGTCAGGTATTAACAACGTAAAAAATGAAACAAGCAAAACATTTGCTTTCATGCAGAACGAAAGATTAGTAAAACATGCAGGCTTCGAACATTCGGAAGCGGTTGCGTGAGCACTCTGATTCGTTTAATAATTCCATAGAAGTGAAAATCATGAACTCATGTATTTCAGTGTTGAGTGCATTAATCCAGAGTCTTCTGATAGGAATATTGTGTGGAGGAATCAGCTGGGGTTTAATGTAGAGCAGTTTTTGTGGTGCATCACCTGAAATTTGCAGGCCCAAAATAATCAAAACAGAAAATTGCTCTGGCATACTTTATACAAGGGATAAAAAATTGAAAAATTTACCGTAACTCTTTTTCAAAGTGGCATTCATGAGCATATTTTTATTTCAACGCGACTCGAAGTGAATCGGCGATAAATTGAATGTGCGATTAAAAATCGGTTGGTGTGTGCGGTGTTGGAAGAAACCTCAACACCTTAGAGCCGTAGCAACAACTCATGCTTTTACGGTGCGTGTTTGAAATTAATCAAATATTAAGCCCTGACCATTGATCGATTTCTCCATCATTAGCACTATGGCAATATTTCATATTCGATCGCGGCTCTGTAGTCTTTGTTCGGAAGAACGGATCACTCAGCAGCTTGTTCTGTGCTCGATTTGTCAATCACTAGAATAGTTCTGCCTTGTGGGACGTGGTTGTAATCATGAGAGGGACTTTGAAGGCAGGTCAAGTGGATTAATGCAGAATATTTAAATGTACATGCATGAATAACTTGAAGCGGCCTCACTCTTCATAGGAAGGTTGAATATCAGCAGGCTGCTATTCAGAGCTACAAGTAGTGGTAGAAGTGATAAGTTTACAGCAGACTTTATTGCGTTAACGTTTGATTCACTGGTTGTTCAAATGGAAAATTAAAATGAATACTAAATTAGTCTGAATATTCAAAACTTCATTTATTATTGTTATAGCATAAGATTCAACCAGAGAGATTTCACTTTATAAAGCTTACAGCTAGTCATTTTGACGAACATTGCCATCTGTCTCTATTCCCCAGCAGAAAATGAAGCAACCGAAGTTACATCCCGAAAACAGCAAAACAATTAAAGCGTGTAGGCGCTTCTCCGCAGCACGACTGCCCAAACGAAAAAAAATACTTTACGCAAATCCTGAAGCGGAAGAGTACTCTCTTCACAGCAAATGTGAATGTTTCCCAGCACTAAAATTTAACCATTCAGTAAAGTGTACGAAATTCAGGTTACAAACACTAAGTGAACGCCCAAGATTGTACTCAGGGGAAGGGATTTTCCTCGTGTACACTTTAATTTTTTTATTTTAGAATGCAAGAGAAATTGTTTAACAAATGATGAAAGAAAACCTACAAGTAATAATTTAATTTTGATTATTTTTATTAAATAAACCGTAAAGACTAGAAATCACTAGAAACCTAAAACTCCTGGTCTGAAAACCGAACTCCCGTTACAGATATTTAGGACGGGAGAATTCAAAGGAAGAATTCGAGAGTACAGCGCAACATCTCCACCATTTCGCAATACCCACACAACCGTTAATATAAACAACATGTTGAAAAAACCCACTTCCAAAGCTGGAATTCCCCTGCATCACCCTTATATTCCTACAATGGTTGGCTCTTTCAGCATTCTAGAATTTCGGGAGGCTCTAGAATATCTGTGAGAGCTGGCTCTGGCTACCGCTGCACCCGCACTCGAGAGCGTTAAATTCTGCGGTCTGTTGGGCTTTAAATTATTTGCAGCATCCCGTTACAGCTCGCCTCTTATGGCGAGTCTACTTTATTTTCTGCCTTACGTCCGGGCGTTTAACTTACGTCCGGGCGTAATTGCGCGCACGGCTCTTTTCACATAGATTTGTAAGCAGAGTTATTTGAACGTTGTTGGGTGCCGAGTTATTTGGATGTTGTTGGATGCCGAGTTATTTGGATGTTGTTGGATGCCGAGTTATTTGGACGTTGTTGGATGTCAAGTAATTTGGACGTTGTTGGATGTCAAGTTATTTGGACGTTTTTGGATGCCGAGTTATTTGGACGTTGTTGGATGTCAAGTAATTTGGACGTTGTTGGATGTCAAGTTATTTAGACGTTGTTGGATGCCGAGTTATTTGGACGTTGTTGGATGTCAAGTTATTTGGACGTTGTTGGATGTCAAGTTATTTGGACGTTGTTGGATGTCAAGTTATTTAAACAATTTAAACAATTTAAACAATTTATTTACCACAGGTGATACAGAGGTAGAATTTTACTTAAATCTAGTACAATGGTCAAATTTGAGTATAGCTACCTGTGGGCCCGAATAAGTTCAGCGACTTCTAGGGCATCCTACCATCACGTTATTCTAGGGTGTACAAAAAAGTTTAACCTAGTTCACTTAACCTAGTTTCGCATTAGACTGATCATTGAGATAATTAACTCGATATTTTATGCTGTATTTTACAATATAGGTCAAGTCGGCTATATTTAACAGTATGTTCGATAAAACGATTCAAGAGCAGAGAGAAGATTGGTTATGGTACACAAGGCAAGTTACATTATGACATTATCATTAGTTACATGTAGGAGGCAAGATTTCGACACGGTGATCTTACACGACTAGTATTCTGATAGGAAGTGAGACTCAAGATGTCTTTTGAATACTTTGTACGAATTACATTCACGGATCTCTGCAGGTATAGAGTTCCAAGTTTTGGTTCCAACGAAGAGAATACTGTGTTGCGACCTGGCCTTTGAATAATAAGGAAGCATGAATTTACTTCTATTTCGGGTTAAATGGTCGTGATGACCAGTTTGCGCAGTCAATAATTGTCTTAGGCTATTGTCGCCATCATTTCTTAATGTTTTGTAAATGAAATTACAGATGGAGATTTTGTAGAGATCCGAAAGTTTAAGTATTTGTAAATTTTTGAAAGAATCATTTGTGTGAGCATTATATTCTAGGTTCTTTACCGCTCTGACAGCCCTTTTCTGCAGAGTAAAAATTTGGTTGGTTTTATTTTTATCAGTTCCGTGCCATGCTTCTATTCCGTATTGCAAGTATGGAGAAATGAGCGTTCGGTAGAGCATTTGTAAAGCTGTTGCAGGCAGAAATTTTTTAAATTTATTTAGGATTCCGATGGATTTTGATAATTTAGAACTAATATGAGTGATGTGCTCTTTGAAGGTCATATGTTTATCTATTATGATGCCCAGAAACTTACATGATTTGGTTTCTTCGATTTCACCTTCGCCAATTTTAATGCATGGGAGAGATACATCTTTCTTGTATGAGAAAGTAATATAATTTGTTTTATCGATATTTAGGCTTATTTTATTAGCTTTGAGCCACGATGAAACCTTGTGAAGTTCAGTATTTATACTCTCCACAATCATAGCAGGATTTTGGTTCGGAAGGACCGCAGAAAGCGTACTGTCATCGGCAAAAAGTATGAATTTGAAGAATGATGTAGATTTTACAATATCATTGATAAAAATCAGAAACATGAGAGGCCCGAGAACAGATCCTTGTGGAACTCCATGGCTAATTGTCTGTGGGTCTGATTTTGCGTCGTCAATGACAACGTATTGCTTCCGATTTGTTAGGTATGATCTGAACCAATCATGGGCAATCCCTCGAATGCCATAACAGTGTAGTTTCGATAATAGTATTTTATGGTCCACACAATCAAATGCTTTTCGGAAGTCAAGAAATACAGAGAAGACAGGCTTTCCTTCATCTATATTAGAATAGAGGAATTGTAAATGATTTAATATAGCCTGTGTTGTTGATTTTTTAGAGCGAAAACCGTATTGTTTATCGTAAAGAAATGATTTTTGTTCAAAATTAGAGTACACTTTTTTATACACAATCTTTTCGAATACTTTGCTGATAATTGGTAGAATGGAGATAGGTCGATAATTGTTTACACAGGTTTTTTCACCACTTTTAAAGATAGGGGTTACTCTAGCAACTTTGAGGGAGTTCGGGAAAGTGCCTAGTAAGAGAGACTGGTTAATAATATTTGATATCAGTGGGGCTACAATGTCAGCAATAACTTTAAGTACTTTAGTCGGAAACGTTTGTAACCCACTCGATTTATTTTTCATGTTGTTTATGCACGTAATTACATCGGAGGAGTTTGTAGGCGTAAAGAAAAAGGAGTTGGGTTCTCGAATATGATCCATAAATTCCAGGTGATCAGTAGGTTCACTTGGAATACCATCAGCTATTGTTTTCCCTACGTTTACGAAGAAGTTGTTAAAGAGATTTGGACGTTGTTGGATGCCGAGTTATTTGGACGTTGTTGGATGTCAAGTAATTTGGACGTTGTTGGATGTCAAGTTATTTGGACGTTGTTGGATGTCAAGTTATTTGGACGTTGTTGGATGTCAAGTTATTTGGACGTTGTTGGATATCAAGTTATTGCGACGTTGTTGGATGCTGAGTTATTAGGACGTTGTTGGATGCTGATTTATCAAATGAAGAGTTATTTGGACGTTTAAGCTCGTCGACGTCGACGCAACCATGAAGGCATTATAGTCTCGTTCGTTTCAACCACCCGAGCGAGAGCTGGTTTTATTCAACAGCGAACTCTCGCCAATTTGGCACGCGGTATTACAACATTTTCACCACGCGAGTTTCGCGTAAGCCTCACCTAAGCCGCAGGCTCCATGATCAGTACAGTTTTTTTTTGTCTTCAGGTTGGTGAGGTAGTATTTAGTCAGAGATTTAGCACAAGACATCGTGGAATACGAAGTGGTACGGGAGCTTCATTTCATTTTAATTATTTCAGGTTTGAACGTAAATTGTTTCGTTATAGTTTAGTTTTACGACATTGCATCTATGTAAAAGTTTTTTTATTGATTGTTAAAGAATATTATTTCAATTATTTCTCTTCATTATGAAAACTTTCATTTCTTAATAACTCTATGCCAGTGCAGTGTTAAATAAAAGAAAATCTCGGGAAACTCCAACTAGACAAAAATCAATCAATTATTATTATTATCATGGAAATTTGCTCTGATTTGGACGTGGAGAGCGCCTTTTGTTCCCTCGAATGATTCTTAAGTGTATGCACTAAAGCAAAACACACTTCACAGTCCAAACAATTGAGATGTTAGCCGAGTTATTGGAAAAGTTTTGAACTGTTAACTGCGGAGAGTAAATCTGAAATTCATGATTAAATCTTATTCAAAATCAGATTCTATTTCAATCTTCCAGGAGGACGTAAAATTAATGGAAAAGTGCCATCATCCAGTTTTGGACGAGTACAGTTGGAAGTGCAGTGTGTGAACGTCGGCTGGTCACCTGCATTTTGGAAACCCCCTCTGTGACCACCTGTGGGTCGCCAACACTCATACGATTGAACGCGTATTTGATATTCATTTCGATAGAATAAAATGACTGAGAGCGAGAGTTTAAACAGTTATTCAATTGTAAGCCACGCAAAGCGAGAGTTTGAACAGTTATTCAATTGTAAGCCACGCAAAGCGAGAGTTTAAACAGTTATTCAATTGTAAGTTAAGTTTTGGTATTTAATTAAACAAACCTCTAATAAAATCACGTGACAGTTCACTCAGAATTATTCAATGGAACCTCGAACCATTTGCATAAATTCGCACGCTATGTGCTGTGATTAGAAACCGTCGAGTGCAAAATTTCTCGCTGATTTCAGTTCGTCGCTGTAATATTTCAGCTGAAATTAAATCTCACCACAATATAGCAATTCTCCTCAGTTATATTATTTGACTGATATATACTAACTTATTCAATAGTAGTTATGAAAAAATGAGACTTAAAAGTAAGAATTAATTAAAATTTTCCTGACCACTCGCCCTGACAGCTAGCCTACAGTCGTTCAATTCTACAGTCGTATCAGATTATTTCGATTAATGTCTATTTTGACGCATAAAAAGTTCACGATTTTGGAACGAAGCAAAGTAGATGAATTTTGAAGAGAAAATGTTACATTAAAGAAATTTGCGAATAATTAATTTGGTTTTCAACTTAGGTAGTCCGTATATTTACCGCGTGTGGCTTGGGCTCGTAAAAAAACATTTGGGCACTCATCAAACTCATGCAAAAGAAAATATTGATTGGGTTAAGAAAAAAATTTACTTTTTAGCATGAAACAAATTTCTGCCATTATATTCTGCCAAATTTCTACCATTTGCGCACATGACGGTAGGAAAATTGAGAAAATTTTCTAGAAAGCGTTGTCATATCGAGTCCAGACGATTTCAACTCCATGCCGTTTTAGATATTCCAACACTGAAATAAAATTACTGAGTGACATCGAAGAAAATAATTAGCTGACTACAGGTAGCTGTCAGCAGAATTTGACTCGATTAATTTTTGCCCAAAAATTCAGTAAATTCAAATGGGAAATAAAGCAAAAGTTCCACAGCTCCACGCAAGTTTTTAAACTACGTCAATCAACGTGAAGACTTTAAAACAAATTCACACAAACAAAATTCCGTGAGTAAAATTGAACTTGGGAACATCTGAAACACACAATTTCTGACGCTAAGTTTCACAATTTTTCGGCATGTAGACGCTTCTGATTTCGCGGAAGAGGAATTAACTTTGGAAGAAGAGAATGAATTTTATTTTCGAATTTAGCGAGATTTTATAGTATCGACTTGTCAGCTACACGCTGCAGTACACATCGGTTTCCCATGCGGTACTGTGCACACTTTTTGCAACACAATTTGTGCTTGGAGTACAGTAAAATCTGAGCAAAAACACAACACAATCTGTGCAAAGAATACAGCACTATCTCAGCAGGAAATACAGTACAATGTTAGGAAAAAATGCAGTGCAGCGTAACCTGTGCAAGAAAAACAGTGCAGCGTGATCTGAACGAGATATACAGCATAATCCGTGCATGAAATACAGCCCAATCTACTCAAAAAATACAGCACAATCTGCGCGAGGAATACAGCGCAACCTGCGCAAGAAATACAGCGCAACCTGCGCAAGAAATACATTGCAGCATAATCTGCGTCAGAAATACAGTGCAATCTGTGCAAAGAATACAGCGTAATCTGCGCAAGAAATATAGTAAAGCATAATCTGCGTCAGAAATACAGAGCAATCTGTGCAAAGAATACAGCGTAATCTGCGCAAGGAATTTCTTCATTAGGAAAGCCGAGGGTGCGTCGCTGCGTGACGTCATTTAGGACCAGACTTCCTCTTACACGCGCGGCGCTATCAGCCAGCACCTCGAATCTCACTCAAGTTACTCCTCCCGAGCCTCAATGCATTATCACTCCGAGGTCGATATTCGTTCGATCGCATCGACAGCGTCAACACTTAGCGGCCTCGGTAAAATGCGACAGAAAGCAAGGCTGAGGCACCTCACATGTGCCACCTGACCAAACACCTCACACTGAGGGCCGTACACATTGAGGGGCGTGCACACTGAGGGGTTGTGTGCATACACACTGAGGAGCTGTATGCGTACACACTGAGGGGCTGTGTGCGTGCACCTCGTTCCCACGCATTATGTGTTCAAATGCATAATTAAACTAATGCAAAGTTTCAGAATAATTTTTGAGCTTTCCAGATTCGACGTGTTGGTTGCCTGAAGGGTTTTGAGTTATCTCTGATGTTGTTCGCTATATTACACAGGGAATAATATTATCGTTGAGTGCAAATAAATTAAGGACCCAAACTGGAATTGTTTTCTGAAATATGCTAATTTTTCAATGTGCAAATGAAGAGCTCTAACTGACCAGACATCGAAATTAAAACATAGGTTCAGTTCAGAGATAAGGACGAGCTGTTAGCTACGCCAATATTTATGTTTATTCGAATTATAAGGACGAGAAAAGGTGAATCGCTGTGAAGAATTGTACAAATTTGAGTTAAAATTTTTGAAAGCAGCAATTCATGTGATACAGCTCTCAATTTATAGAACACTAAAAAAGGGATGTCGGCTGCGAAGAATAATACAAGTTTAGATAGGTAATAGCTAAAAGTGCAAAAATCACAATGTTTAGCTATCCGATTAAACGCTTTAATGGATTACAAAAACAGAAGCACTTTACTTTTCAGGCAGCGCTCTCCCCTCACCACAACGAGGCGCTCAGTCCTGCCTCTGAGAAGCGGTCACTAATGAACTCGTGAAGATCATCTACTTAATATTTATGAACGCGTCATCCATAAGACAAGAAAATAGATCTCTAAGCGTTGAAAAACAGAACTACTGATTGTTTCGTCAGTGAGGATTCAGGCGGAATCTATTAACAAGCTTTCTTCTCGTATAATTAAGTGTTAATATGACAACAACTTTTGATGAAACCATCCCTTCATCAAAAGAGACTAGATTAATGGAAAGTCCATCAAATTACTCACGCGAAAGTTGACGGCTGATGAGGACGAGTTCACCGGGGCTCTTTACCCGGCATTTCAAATGCAGGAAGCGTGCGTGAGGGCTATAAGTTGCGCGAAGTTCAGAGGAAATAAACTCGTCATGAATTACCTTACAATCGTCGGTGTTACAATTTACAGAAAATTTAATTGTCACAATTATCAATTCATATCTTCATGGTGGTGACTCCTTAGCATCTTTTCCATGTCGATGTTTAGAATGAAGCATGATCCCAGTTGACCCCAGTACGTTGCAGGAGCGTCAGATTCATTTTCCACCCAGGCCTCTTCTCACTGATCGGACCAATTAGACCGTGCGCGCAAAATCAGGTTACGACTAAAGACCCAGAAACGCTAATGATTTGGGTCCAGGTGTGCGCGCTGTGCTGGTAACTGTGTTTTGTACTTCGTATGGGCTGCACTAGCTTGGTGTGAGCGGCGTTGTGCGCATGTGAGCGACACCACCGATACGGTCGGCTGTCTCTCTAGGGCAGCCATTCTCAACCTTTCCTCCATCATTGAAAGTTTTGAAATCCTCGGCTATATGTATTTCTCCATTTACCCCATACTTCCATTCAAAACACACACACTCTTTCTTTGCATTCTTTACTTCTTATTTTGTAAAATTAAAGTTAATTGAATTATTTTTTAATTATCAGGGACTTCAAGACTTCAACTATATGCCCACTACTTAATAATTTTTCACCCCTAGGGGTAAATTTACGCCTATTTGAGAACCTCTGCTCTTAAGAAACCCGCGTACGGCGGGGAGAGGCTCGGACCGTCACACTGATGCCCAGGGTGGGTAAGCGCGGAGTATTTCAAGCAGCACTCGTGCTTAATAAATAAAGAAACCATAGAGTTATGGTCCCTTGAGTGAGAACCGTCAAATAATTCACTGTCAACTACCTTATTCAAGTACTGATACAAAGTTAAACGTAATTTGGAAATTTACTTCATGCTGATATAAGTCATCAATATTATACAGACTGTAACTTTCTGTAATTCGTTCTCCATTAGGCCCGGAAGTGTGCGCTTGATGAAATGTACGTGGAGGGAAGAGTGGAAGTGGTCTTTAATTAGGAATAAAGTTTAGTGGAACTCTTTGAATTTTATTTGTCTTTCATTATTTTGCAGACAACATGTGATTCACACCTGTTCATAAAATAGGTGAAATAGGTCGATGTCCAGGAAGTTTCACTCGCAGGATGAAAAGGGTAATCCACGCACCTAAGAATATCATGGAAAAACAAACTTTCGGATTGTGGAAAGTCATTCTTCAGCGCTCTTAAAAAATAATAAATATGAGTGTGAAGAATATAACAACGAACTGATATTTATGAATAAGCCGAAAATAAAATTTCGACTGTTAAAAGACAAAAATAAAATAAAAGTTGACAACAAACAACAAAAAAACAAAACAAAACCGTTTATTTTCAAGTAGCCACATGAGATACATGCCAACATATTGGCTTTTAAAAGTTTCTTAATATAATACGTCCTAAAACAAAAGTTCAATGCGAGGAGTATTAATTGACAAACCATCCGAGGTATACAAATAGATAAGCCATACGAGGCATAATAATAGACAAACTATACGAGGTGCGCTAATAGATAAACTATCAGAGGTGTACAAATAGATAGACCATACGAGGCATATTAATCTATACGATAATAAAAGCCGCGTCCGTCCGTCGGTCTGTCCGAAGCCACCAGCCTGCAGTGTGTGATGAGCGTATTTGTGATACAAGCTCCAGCCCTATATATTTTGACGGGCCGTGTTCACGCGGCCTCATCAACTCTAGAGAGATTGTATTTTTTCATTTCTTACGCCCTTTCTCTCATTTCGCTCTCTTTTTTACGTCAAATAAATGGGGGGGACTAGTAGACATAAAATACGAGGCGTACTAATAGACAAACCATACGTGGTGTGCTAATAGTCTAACAAAGTTCCATACGAGGAGTACTAATTGACAAACCATCCGAGGTGCACAAATAGATAAGCCATACGAGGCATAATAATAGAAAAAATATACGAGGCGTACTAATAGACAAACCATACGTGGCGTGCTAATAGTCTAACTCTGTCAAGGGTAGTTGAATGAGAAATGAGAAATATTATCTCTTGGATATTTTATATTCCAAGAGATTCCGATACAGCGCTTCTTGCCTCTTTCCTACTTCGATAATTTCAGCTAAGAACTTGGGAGTTTCGAAGAATTCTTTAGTAGTTTTCGAATTATTTATAAGATTATTGAAGTAGGAAAAATATAAAAAACGCTACACCATACTAGATTGAAACACCACCGTAAATGACAATCAAGTATTGAGAAAAAGATAGTCTCGAAATAATTTGTAAAGAACATCGCGCAACACAGCGCGCACATCTAGAAATGCGTAAACAAACTTACACTCAAAAATGAAATGCATGGCTTGCCCGGCATACAAATATAGAGATAATGTTTGCACGAGCGCTTTATTTCATTTGTCTGTTTATACTTTTAATTTCTTCTGTTCACAGAAATGCCCATTCGGGGTCGTGATAGATCGATTTATATATCATTAAGCAAGCGCAATCAATTTGTTTATTTCTTAAATTTGGTTCAGTGTTAACTGATCGCAGAGCTTTAGGTAAAATGTAATGTGTCTTGAGGTTTTGCTTTTTATGCAAAAAGTAGAAATAGAAACCTATATATGTACATGTGCGCATATATGTGTTCGAAACGTGTGCATGTTTACACTGATACAAAGACATTTATGTTTGCGTGCGCACACATACATACTCACGCACACATTAACACACATATTCATATATATACGTATTGAAAATGAATTTAAGAAAAATGCTAATAGTCATGAAAAATAATCTTGCTCTTTCAATATTTTAAATGACAGCCAAAGCTCTGATGAATCGTAAGAAATAACCTGACGAAAGATAAGGAATAGAAAAAGGACTTCGAAAAACGTATAAATGGAATGGTTTTTTAATTTCCTAAAGGAAATTATAAGAAAACTCAAGTTACCGCCGAGGAACAACAACAAAAAAGAATATATCATATCTTCAATATATCATATCTTCTCGAAATTCTCTGCAACATCATGCGGACATGGGCACATGGGATAAAATGGAGATACAGTGTAAGCCAGTTACCACTCATGATTGACAAATATCTACAAAATTTTGGCAGAAATGCGCAAACAAACATATACTCAACATCAAAATTTATAGCCTGTACAACATACGGACAGAAATATAATTTTACCACGATTCATACGCTCAAATTGCGATTAATTTCATTAATTGTATTTGTCATTAATCCGATTCACAGGACGCCCTCTGGGGAAGTGAGAGATCTATTTTTGAATCATTTCGCTAGTGCAATAAAATTTATTAACCGGATGGTTTTTGTGTAAAGAAATGAAATAGAAACATGTATATCTATTTATGTAGAAATATATATACCTACATACGTACACACACATATTAATATATATACTTATTGAGAATGAAATATAAGAAAAAAATACATATATAAAATAAAAAGATAGAAACAACCTACCATCTATTACACCGATAATGACAGTTGAGCTCAGTGTAATTCTAAGAAATTATTCGAAAAAAAATAACTTAAAGGAAAAGAAGACTTCGAAAAACGTAAAATGAACTGGTTTTTAGTTTCTTCATAGAAATTTTTAAGAAAACTCAGGTTACATTCAAGAAACAACACAACTCTTCAGCGTTATTCAGACATGTGTACATGGGATAAAATGGAGTAACATTGTAGCCGGATATCACATCTGAGTGGAGAATATTTACAAAATTTGGCACATATAGGTAGATTAAGCAATGGTCCAAAGTGATAATTTTAATTACAGAAATTAACAGTTTTTTCCGATTTTAAAGTTTAGTGCTAGTGTGCGCTGAACGCACGGAAAAATATAAAAAGACTAAATGAAAATGCTTAAATTACCCCTCCCCCAGCTCAGCCGAAATCGATTGGAAACATCTTCGAGAATGGTTTTGAAATAGCGAGACAACGTTAGCCAAAATTTAATTCATTATAAACTTTGCACAACCCTCACATCTATAAACCTGTATATTGGTGTACACACAAAATGTATTTCAGAGTATGTTTTCCATACGGATGTTAAATATTAATACAGAAAAGATAAAATGGTGGATAAAGATGAGGAAATACTCCTAATTATGGAAAAAACGTTCGTTCTGCTGTATTGAACTCACGGCTGGGGTGCTCATTACTGTCAACAGAAACAGTTAAGATGAATATACGAATGGCTTAGCAAACGTAAAATGAAATAGTTTCTAATTTTCTAACAGAAACAGACAAGCAATGGAAAGTTTCACCGTCGAGTCGCATTCGTTAATTGACGAGGTTTTCTTAATTGCCTAGACACTAAAATGCATAGATCAAACGAACTTGGGGTTGAATTCAGAATTTTTGAATTTGGGTTTTTGAAAACTTGGTCTTTATCATGAAAGTGTACTCTAATTGACGAGTTGGATGGCTTGGGCAAGCTACTGCTTGTGTGAAAGGAGACTCCTTTCAGACCGAGATGTGTGTGTGTGTGTGTGTGTGTGCGTGTCAGTTCCTGCAGACCGAGGTGTGTGTGTCTGAATTTTCTGCGATTTCATTTTAAAATCGCACGTGCATTTCAATGATTTTTTCCTTTGTCGTAATTAACGGAACTCTGTTAGAAAAAATTTAATAGGAAGACTCCATTTCCTCGATTAATCTCGTTGAATTGATTGAAATGTGTTCGAAGCAAATAAAGTTCGTCGATTGCTAGCCTTTTGTAGACATTAACGAAACAATGAAATAAAAGGAATTAACGAAGCAATAAAATGAATTGCTTCGGGCAAGACAGCGCAGTATATACTACAGCAAATTTCATCTACGCAACGACATGGAAAATTTTACGAAATAAATTTATTGAAAATTCGAATAGAAAACGCAATGGATAATTGGGTAAATTTTTCAAATATTTCAATTTTTTTGGAATTTCCAAATATCACATTTGGGGAATCATCACCATACGTAACATTATCATCACCATGAGTGTAATGTGTAAAATTTTTTCCGATTTCTATTTCTATGAAGTTCAATTCACATGCAAGTTAGCGTCTTCACTACCGCGGCGAGACATTCAGGAATTGCAGCCGTCATTCATGACTCTGACAACGTCTTCTAATTCTATTGAGGCGACTTGTGAGCCTCACAGGGGGTAATGGTAGGTGATGTGGGATGGTGGTGTAGGTGGAAGGTGGTGTGGGAAGGTGGGGTAGGTGAAAGGTGGTGTGGGAAAGTGGTATGGAAAAGTGGTGTAGGCGGAAGGTGGTGTGGGAAGAAGGAGTAGTGGATGCAACGTAGTGCAGGGGAAAGTGGTGTAGGTGGCGCAGTACGAAGGTGGTGCAGGTAGAAGGTGGTATACATAGAATAGTGGTGTCAGTTTACATAAAATAGTGGTGTCAGCTATGTGGATGGTGTGAAAAAGTGTTGTGGGTGGTGTAAGAGGAAGGTGGTGTAGATGAAAGCTTCATTTCGATGGCATGCTAAGCGAGAGTTTGAGCTCGGAATTAATCTAGGAAAAAAATAGTTCACTTTACAGGCACATCCTGCGCCTTAAATGAAATTCCTACGCCATTTTCTTTCCGTGAACGAAGGCGTCTGTCAGAACGCACCGCCATGTTTAACCGTCACCGAAATGTGTTCGTTCTGCTGCACGAAGTCTTTGCTTCGTTCACTTTGCACTCTACTTTTACTTTGAGCTCCGTCACTTTAAACTTTATTAATTTCTTCAACAGATAAAATGTCTCTTCACTTCATAATGCTGGCGAAAATTTGTCTGACTGTTCCCCTTTTTCGTAATACCAAGAAATTTTTCTTCATACTCGGTAAAAACTCATACGTTCATTTCTTCCTGAAAATTTTTTCTAATATTCCAGCGCATTCCATTGGTTAGAGACTGCAGTTTTTATTTCGCTTCCACATCAGCAGTCAGTACGTATTTTAATATGGAATGTTAATTATTCCTTGCCCCTGTAAGCTACGTAGATTGCATATCGATAGGTATACCACAGAAGCCTTGTAGCTTACATGGCCCACGTTGATAATATTGTTGTCTGTTAAACACTAAGTATTTCATTATGGCTTACTTGTAACAATGTACGGACATACGGTGAATTCAATGTTACGCTCGTCTCTGAACATCAAGATCGAGTATCGCCTTCGAGCGTTACTACGTTAAGTCAGAATTTTTCCACTCTTGCTTCAAGCCGGCAGCGAACCTTTCTTCCCGGCGGACGGAGTCAGGCAGTAATCCTAAGTTTTCAGATCTGACCTTGGCCTTATTTTTCATATCTCTATGACCCCTTTTGAAACTTTCCTTTGCTCTTCCCAAGACTTTCAACCATCCCCACCGTACCCTCACGAAGTTCTTCACTCTCCTCTCATCTCTCCGTTGTACCAAATTTTACGACGGAGTTACGACTCGCTGAGGTTCGCATGGGCTTTTTTCCCCAAGCAATAAGGCAGTTTGACAATGACAGCTACTGCGCGGCTGCACGAAGACTTTTTATTCGCATCAAGCTGATATTTGGGATGTTTCACAATATTTTTCTTTAACGCCTTTAATAATTGGAGGCGAGGATGCATACATGCCCCAAATAAAATTGTATGGCTTGATGAGGATGTCGTAAAAAATCCAAGTTCATTCAAGCGTGATAAAATATTTGAGAAAAATTAGCTCAATAAATGTCCGCAAGTGACGCCAGACTTGCCGAAATAGAAAAATAAATCAATTTGTGCATGCAAACGTACTTCCGTTACAAAGAACTGACGCCAGTGAGGAGTGCTTACAGAAAAAGGTAAGATAAAGTTAACTATTATTTTGGGAATAGTAAATGCTAAATGAAATAAACTACAAGGACCCCTTCGAATAAAACAGCCGTACGATAAATTTTCAAAGAGCTAAGAATTGCGTGTGTTCTAACAAGCTTTTAGAATTGTCCTCAAAGTTTGTCAAGATGGATTAAGCAAGACTCTGCGATTCAGACCAAATGAACAGATCGCTTCAACATGTAGCTTTAAATGTGAAGACAACAAGACTACATTAAAATGTGCTTTAAAACGCGAGGTCACCTATGACCTTGGTCTACATTTTGAAGCCAGTGAAGTAAAACAGATCAAATGCTTTGAAATTTGTCGTAATAAATCGTAAACAATTTAAACAATTTATTTACCACAAGTGATATGTGCATCAGTAGATTATTCCTATCCCAATGGACACATTCAAGTATAGCTACTTAATTGATGGCCTGAATAATTTCAATGACTTCTAGGGCATCCTATTATCAACGCTATTCTAAGGTGTACAATTACGTTTAACCTAATTCACTTAACCTAGTTGTACACTAGACTGATCAATGAATTGGTCCGCTCAAGATCCGATGTTCAATTTTCACAACAAAACTTAATACGGGCTTGATGAGAACAGTATATTCTAGGACAACTTAAGATCAGACTAAAGATCTATGTCATTAATCATGGTAAGTTACCCTATCAAGGTGAATAATATAGCAGAAATAATTTAACTTGATTTACCTAATGTGAATTATGTTCAGGTAGAAATAGAGGGTTCAAGCTTCGTTTTGAAAGCTTTGTAAGAAATTTTCACTGGTCTTAGCGATTATCGAATTCCAAGTCTTGGTTCTAATAAAGACGATTCTGTGTTGTGAGCGAACTTTTGAATAAAAGGGAAGTATGAAGTTCCTTCAATTTCGGATTGTATGATCATGATGGACAGTTTATGCTGCAAATAATTGTTTAAGGTCTTTGTCGCCCTCATTAGCCAGTGTTTTATTCATGAAAATATATATGGAGAGCTTGTAGAAATAAAACGCTTAGGTATTTTAGAGTTTCAAATGAATCATTCGTGTGAGCATTGTATTCAAGTTTTCTTATCACTCAAACGGCTCTTATTTTGTTGAAAAAAGAGCAAATTTTTTTGTTGATTCCATGTCATACTTGTATTCCGTACAGTAAATATGGTAAAATGAGAGTTTGATAAAGTTTTTGAAGCTTCTTTTAGTAATACATTTTTTAATTTATTCAGGAGGCTTAAGTATGTTAATAATTTATCAGGTTGATACGAAAGTTATGTTCGATTTAAAGAACTGGGGCAAAAATTTTATAATCCAATGATCATGAAAATATTTATTCGTCAACATGCTCTCCAATGCTTTCAACTACCTCATTCCACGTTCGACGAGCTTAAAAACGTCCTGCTCGTAAAATTCTACGCGTTTAGAATCAAAATACAATTTCAATTTTTTTAAATTTCTTCTCCTGAATTACCAAGTCCACTAACTTGGCTCTGTAGGCCGTGGAACTAATGGAAATCGGTAGCTGGTTGTGTGGGCCTCGTTGAACTGCCTTGCAATTTCCTTAGTGGCGACAGTAGAATTATTCTCGGACACCAGCACATTTAAATGATTAAAATAGAGTATTTTTTTGCGACCTATACTTGGCTCATCTTTTAAAGTGAAAAAACCATTTTGAAAATGAGGAAACCATCTCCCGCAACTTTTTTCATTCACTATATAATCCCCAAAAGTGTTCTGAATAGATTTTGCTGCCGTACATGCATGAACATCTTTATGAAACTCGTTCAGTAGAACATTTCTTACGCGACTTTTAGAAATGGCATCTATGGGTGACATTATTTAAGAAAATATGAACGTAACAGAGACAATCTGGAAGAAAATCTCTTAGTTCAATCATTGATATATGTTAAACTTATCATAGAATGTAAATAATTGATAAATCTAATTTTATACATTCGTTCTAAAAACCGGACGTTACTCCTGCACCAATTTGATATAATTGATGTGTGCAAAATGCTCTCCGAGGTTGAGATGTTTGTCGATTATAATGCCCAGGAACACACAAAAGTTGGTTACTTCAATTTCCCCTTCATCAATCTCGATGCATAAAAGAGACTCATTCCGCTTGTAAGAGAATAAAATTCATTTGCCTAGTTGATATTTATACTGACTTTATTAGCTTTGAGCCACATTGAAACTTTTTGCAGCTCGGTATTTATATTCGCTGTGGTTAAAATGGAATTTTCATTCATAAGAGCCACAGAAAGCAATCTATTGTCGGTAAAAAGTATGTATTTGAAAAATGAATTAGATTTTACTATACAGCCGAAACAGGTTAAAAATGAGAGGCGCAAGGACAGATCCTTGTAATACTCCAGGGTTAATTGTCTGTAGTTCCGGTTGTGCATCGTCAATGGCAACGTATTGCCTCCGATTTGTAAGGAATGATTTGAACCAATTCCGTGCAGCTCCTCTAATGCCCTGACAGCGCGAGTAAAGTGCCACTGTCTGCGCAATCAAATGCTTTTCGAAAGTCAAGAAACGCAAAGCGAACAAGATTCCCGTCATCTATTCTGGAAAAAAAGTATTGTAAATGATTTAATACAGTCTGTGTAGTTCATTTTTCATAACGTACACCATGCTGTTTATCAAGGGAAAATTATCTTTATTTAAAATAGGAATACTCTAATTTCTATAGAATTTTCTTGAATATTTTGCTAATTATTGGTAGTTCACAGACAGGTGTATATTAGTTAATTTAAGTTTTATCAACATTTAGAAAAAATAAAAGTTTTAAAATGAAAATGAAAATTAAGATAGCTGATTTAAAAATCATTTTAGTGCGTGGACGTTTCGGCTTTAGGCTCAAGCCATTATCAACACCTGTAAAAGCGAAATGAAATACAGGAAATGCGACATGGTCAGAGGACAAAAGAATACAACTCAAAATTAATAATTCATGAAAATGATAGATTATACTGCAATTATTTTTGAACATCAGGCTAGCTCTAACTGCAATGATGACAACATTGAATTTAGAGCTGATTACACTCACTTAATATAAAGAGATTATGGTACATGAAGGTTGTTTTATTTCCACAGAAACTTGAAATCTAAAAATCGGATTTGCTTACTATCACATTACACAGCATTGCGTGATCCCTAATGGCTTAAAATGATGGTTTTGCTAAAACTCTACCCGTTCTGGAGCTCATACCAAAATGCTCGAAAAATCTTGTTCTAAAACTACGCTGGGTCCAACCAACATAGCTAGACCCGCGCAGCGGGCAACAATACTAATAGATTATTCGAGAGCTCAGATCACTAGGCAGGCGGTCTTTAAATCTAAAAAATATCCCAATTGTACACTTGCTAGTCAATATTCTCAAAAGTGCCAGAGTGAACCCTATTTTTAAAAATGGTGAAAAAAATTGCATTAATAATTATAGACCTATCTCTGCGCTACCAATTATTAGCAAAATATTCGAGGAAATTGTATATATGTGTATAAAAAAGTGTATTATTATTTTGAACAAAATCTTTTCTCTACGACAAACAATACGGTTTTCGTTCTAAAAAATCGGCAACACAGGCTGTATTAAATCATTTACAATACCTTCATTCTAATATGGTTGAAGTAAAGCTTGTTTTCTCCGTATTTCTTGACTTTCGAAAAGCTTTCGATCTCGTGGACAATAACATTTTACTATCGAAACTACACTGTTATGGCATCAGAGGAGTTGCACATGATTGGTTGAAGTCATACTTTACAAATCGAAAGCAATATGTTGGCATTGACGATGCACAATCAGAACTACTGAAAATGAGCCACGCAGTACCGCAAAGGTCAGTCCTTAGGCTTCTTCTCTTTTTGAATTTTATCAACACTATAGTTAAATCTGTTTCATTTTTCAAATTCATACTTTTTGCCCACAACAGCACGCTTTCTGCGGCTCTTCCAAATGAAATTCTAATTTTAATTGCGGAGAGTGTAAATAATGAGCAGTAAAATGTTTTAATGTGGCCTGAAGCTAATAAAATATGCCTCAATATAGATAAGACAAAATACATAATATTCTCATACCAAAAAAAATACGTCTCTTCCACACATTAAAATTGGTGATGGTGAAATTTAATAAACCAACTCCTCTAAGTTTTTGGGCATTATATTAGATAAACGTCTCACATTCAAAGAGCATATTACACATATCAGTCCTAAAATATCAAAATCCGTTAGAATTCTTCATAAAGTAAGAAAATGTATTGCCTGAAAAAGCTTTAAAAATACTTTATCAAATGATCATATCACCATATCTACAACACGGGATGGAAGCTTGGCACAGAACTGATAAAAATAAAACCAATCTGCTCTTTTGACTGTAAAAAAGAGCCATTCGAGCGGTAGTAAAATTAGAACTTAATGCTCACACAAATGATTTATACAAAAGCTTAAAAATACTTAAGCTTTTTGTTCTCTACACGCTCTCTCATGTATAAAACACTAACTAATGATAGCGACAGAGAACTCAAACAATTATTGACAGCTCAAAACGGCTATCATGATCATTCAACACGAAACAGAAGTAACTTCATGCTTCCTTATTATTTAAAATCTTGGTCACAACACAGTATCCACCTCATTGGAACCAAGAATTGGAATGCAATACCTGCCGAGATCCGTGGAAAATGTTCTCCCAAAGCTTTCAAAACAAATCTTGAATCTCACTTCCTATCGAAATATTAATCCCAAAAGGAAATTCAAGTCAATTTTTTTTTCTCTTTTGGTTTAAGACTTTTCTTGATGTCATCTGCCATGTTTAATAATATAGATCTTATGCTCTTTATCGTTTTCTTGAATGCACTGTTCCCATCTAGCCCATATTAATTAATTTTGGAAAAAATTAAGCATCGAAATATGATCAGTCTTCCATGCCCTTCGGTGAAGTAAATTAGGTTAAACATTGAATAAAAGAGCAAAGAAAATCGCTTTAATAGAAATCATATTTCTTTAAAAAAACAACAATTCAATAAAAAGGAACGTTTCGACCAATT
The DNA here is from genome assembly GCA_030386875.1 of Morinoia aosen. Lineage (NCBI taxonomy): Eukaryota > Metazoa > Arthropoda > Malacostraca > Amphipoda > Talitridae > Morinoia > Morinoia aosen. Next base: position 57,285,590 of record CM059566.1, read on the forward strand.
TTTGGTCAGCATGCCGGCAGGAGTTTTCGAACTAAACAGTTACTCTCTTCCCCTCACCAATCTGCTGTTCGCTCTCATGCAGAGAGTTGTGACCTTCAAATTCGGTTAGACGATTTTAAAATAGTTTCTTCTACATCCGGTACAATTAACCTTCGCATTTTAGAATCGCTGTTCATTTTAAAAGATAAACCTACCTTGAACAATACGCAATCGGCTTTCCCTCTGCAATTAGTGTAGTCTGTCTCTTTTTTCCTTTATTCTTTTTCAATGTCATATTTTAATGTCATAATGTCACTGATGTATGTATGTTGAACTTGTTATAACGCGATGTTTTTGTAATTTTTCAGATGGTTGAAAATGACCAAAAATTGGTCGAAACGTTCCTTTTTATTGAATTGTTGTTTTTTTAAAGAAATATGATTTCTATTAAAGCGATTTTCTTTGCTCTTTTATTCATTGTTAGACTTTGCAAAAAGCAAAACCTTTACTTATATCCATAGGTTAAACATTACTGTACACTTTAAAAATATCTTTGATGATAGGAAGCCCTAAAAGTCACTGAACTTATACGGGCCCACAGGTAGCTATCCTCAAATATGTCCATTGTACTAGACTTAGGATACAATCTATTGCTGTATCACTTTATTTTTCTTCACAGTTCTTATAGAGTAGGTCGGTATATATTTTTTGTCAGAAAATAGCCTTACAAATTGTAGAGATTAGGTTTTTTGGGAAACCATTGTCACAAGCAAAAAATTTGCAGAAAACTAAATTCATCATGCATACCGCGGTAGGGTGAACTGATATGTAATGCGCGATGTAACAAGGTTTTAATGCTATTGAGTTTAAATATAAATGAACACAAACTAAAAAAAGCTAGGGCCTACGCCCGTAAAGGTATTTTTTTATCAACAGAAGTTACAATTCTTTGATTTGATTTTTACTCGGAACAGTCTAGAAAGGCAAGCTTATGATTAGTCTCACACTCCATCGTAAATCTCGAATTAAAGTGCTTGGAATTGATGTAGTCCAAGAATTTCCTTGCATGACATTCCTCACTACTAATCATAAGCTTGTCTTTCTTTTAGCTAAGCCATCATTTTCAGCCATTTGGGATGACGCATTGCAGTGTAATGTAAAAGTAAGCAAATCTGATTTTTCGATTATAAGTTTCTGTGCAAATGAAAACGACCTTCATATACTAGAGTCTCTTTACATTAAACAATTGAAACCAGCTCTAAATTCAATTTTGTCATCATTCCAGTTATAAATAGCCTTATGGTCGAAACATAATTGCCGTATAATCTCTCCATTTTGTGTATTATTAATTTTGAGTTGTATTCTTTTGTCTTTAGCCATGTATTTTCTGTATTTCAGTTCGCTTTTAAAGTGTTGATAATTGTTTTAACTTAAAACCGAAACGTTCACGCATTAAAATGATTTTTAAATCAGTTATCTGTATTATCATTTTCATTTTAAGAGTGACAAGAGTGCTGCAACTTAATTCAATAAAAATAAGCGTTTCTCTGGCAATAATACAAAGTTTCGGCAAAAACCTAAGAAAACCGAGCCATGGTTAATATTTGATATGAACAGCGCTATTATAACAGCTTACCTAAAAGTATTTCAGCCAAGAACGTTTTTAATCCACTCGATTTATTTTTCAAGTTGTTTATGCACCCAATTACATCGAAGGAATTCGTAGGTGTAAGAAATAGAATTGTGTTTACGTACCTGATCCATGTATTCCAAGTCGTCAGACAGTTCTCTAGAAATACAAGAAACTTTTATAATTATTAACATCGTTCAAAAGGCCCATGCCTAGTACACTTGTAACGAGACGTAAGTGACCCTGGGGTTAATTAGGTGAGACTACAGCTCTCGCCAACTATCTATCCCTACATCCCAGTAATCTTGCGAAAACTGACTTTTGGAGGCGTAGGAAGTTGCGAGTTTTACTCTTTGAACAAATGTAGGACAAACACTAAGACAAACCGTCTTCCTAAGGGCTCTGAGTCACTACAAATTCACGCGATTATTTACCAGATGAATGTATGCTCTCATCAACCCTCACAATGGCTGTCTTAACAGGAAGTTTACGAGTACCTATAAAAATGTAAGATTCTTCAGCGAAGTGCGAGCGCCAATCACCTTTGTCACAACTAGGATAATTGTGTGGTGAAAGTCACTGAAAATGCAAGCTCAATTTTAGTGGTGAATATTTCCAGTGCTATTAAATAAATGCACTGCACATATTGCTATCCATATAGATAAGTTAGGTCAGAAACGTTCAAATCTGTTTGAATAATCTAAAAAGCAGAAATCTTTATCTTGCTTAAAAGCGGGCGAGATGCAGTGCAAGTCTTTTCGCGAAGAGAGAGAAAATAATCAGAGTGGTTATTTCCATCACAGCTGCCGCGAAATGGGATGTTAAAAGTCGCTTATGAGCGCCCAAATTGGCGGAGCAACAGCTGTGCTCTGATGCACAGCGCGCACAACAGATGACCGGTTTGTGTTAGCGGCTCCAACTCGGCGGGTGATGTGAACCCATGAACTTACTTCCTGCAGAGAACTTTTTAATTGTTTGGGTGATGTCAAATTTGTTCTAAACCAGAGACTTAGGAAAGCAACATGGTCTAATAGTTATATCATTCTTCATATTATGTTTTTACGTATTAGTAAAAGTTTTGTTAAAGAAATAAAACAATAATGCTACATGCCTGATACATTTTTATTAGAATTTCTAAATTAAATTGCAAAGTAATACACAGTTAGAATGGATGGTCAATGATCTATTTTACATAGGGTCCTGATATTATGAAAACCTCTCGCAGAGCAATGCCAGATGTATTACTCTGCAGCAGAAAGACCAGTGTTAGTTTCAGCATTTTGCGGTTTCTCGTTGTACAAAAGCTATGATGCCTGTGAAAAGTGCCAGTAAATGTACGCAACTTAATGCGCTCACATTGCATTTTAAATCGAATGTTAATGAGAAAATCTTTCATGGGTTTCAATTTTGGTGTTACCGTAAATATAATATGAAACCGAGCCTTTATCTGAAAAAATTCCACAGCGGCAAACAAGGACATTTAAGGCCAAACTATGACTTGTGTACATGAGACGTTTTTCTCTTGTTCAAGAAGCTTCTTCAATTTAAAATAAAACTTTCTGCATTTTTTTTTACTGGATCCTTGTATCAAATTACCTTCATGCAAAATTGAAATTACGAAAAAAAGTTGGAAATAACAATTTCTGGACTGAAATCCTTGCCCCGATGCTAGAAAACATGGAAGAGTTACTACTGAATTTCTCCTGGTTCATCATCGAGAAGAGAAGTGAATCTGCATGAGCGTAGAAGAAAAACACAAAATAAAGATGTACAGAAAACAAATGAATGCATAAAATTTCCTCAGCAGGGCATATACAGGTGCTCAACACTTCCTAAAACGTTTAAATACTAACACGATCAAAATAGGTAGACGTATATTGAGGAGATGTGGTGCTCGTTACGCAAGTTATAGCTCTATTCTCAAAAATTGAACTTTTTTACAGCTAGCTTCTCGTATTTTGTCTCCTCGAGTTGATGAACACAATTAGGTGCTTCAATATACGAATGTACTAAAATAAGAATTCCTGTTTAAATTCAAGAAAACGCTAGTATTAAAATGTCGAACACCTCGTACGGGACGATGTTGTGATAGTCGAACGATATGTGTGCCAAAATCTAATGGCCTCAAAGTGCTGAGATTTTGAACTCATGAAAAAAATTGCTGTAGTGGCTTCATTCTTATCTAGACACATATGCTTCTTATAATTAACTGATAAAAACATAAAATCAACGTATCATCACCACATGTCACACAATAGGAATATCTTGGAGAAAAGATGAACATCTATCGTTTGCTAGATTATGCATATGCAATATTTTTTGATCACAGTGTTTCTTAGGGAACATTTGGTGAATGAGGCAATTAAGAATGAGAAACATTCGATTTGTGGATATAAATAGCAGAATGCTAGTCCAACATTCATTCACAATCTCCCTAAAGTTTGTCCAATCGCGCACCTTGGTGACATGAATAAATCAAACATTTTATGCAAGAGACCAAAGCAAAACAAAAGAAATAAAGTAGAATGTGACAGCAAAAAAAATCGTGTGGGATATTTTTGGGCTGCCACCTAAATCCCAAGCCCAAGTCGCGCGTCCATGTCCCGACCCCAATTTCAAACCCTAAGTCCTATACCCAAGTGCCAAGTCCCATGTTCAAGTCCTATATGCTCTTTGTCCAAGTCCCAGAATCATTTCTCCGACAAAAGTTCCATATCTAAGTACCAAATCCCATGCTCAAGTCCTATACCCCTTGTCGAAGTCCCAAAATCATCTCCCTGACAAAACTCCCTTATCCAAGTCACAGTGGTATCCAATTCTAGCATTCTAATGTTGTAGTAAAAAAGAAAGGTTTTGTAAAAAAAACGTTCAATGATTCTAAGATCAATGTTCAAGTGATGCAAGCAATGTCTACTATCATTCGCCTTTAGAAGAAGAACTTACCTGCACAGTAGTATGATCAAATGCTAGTTGTACGCTTATAACGAAGTCAATGTTGTTAAATGCTAGTAGTACGTTTATAACGAAGTCAATGTTGTTAAATGCTAGTTGTACGCTTATAACGAAGTTAATGTTGTTAAATGCTAGTTGTACGCTTATAACGAAGTCAATGTTGTTAAATGCTAGTTGTACGCTTATAACGAAGTCAATGTTGTTAAATGCTAGTAGTACGTTTATAACGAAGTCGATGTTGTTAAATGCTAGTTGTACGTTTAAAACAGGTTATTAACGAAGTCAATGCTGTTCATTCAATACACCGTTATAAAAAATCGGCATCAAAACCTCTACAATTCGAATAAAAACAACACGAATATGATCTTGTCAGATAGACAACATCCGTTGCGGAGTTGTATCTGAAGAGGAAGAAAATTTGAGTTACAGTGTACTAGCAGGAAAACATCTTTATTTTACACATAACCTACAACTAGAGAGAGCGATGGATTGTAGTCTAGTCCAAATATCGTTATTATCCTGACAAATTTATATATACTATTTAAATACTCTATACAAAAGATACCCGATTGAGATTGCAAGTCAGTTCAAGCCTCCCTATCCACAGCCAAAATGTTCCGGAGAAAGGAAGCAGAAATGGATTATTTAGTGCGCACTTAGGGAGATGGGGAATCTCCGCACAAGATGTGCCCCGACACCTTGTACATAAAACTGTCAGATTGAAAGAAGTGTTTAGAACAAGATAAATGTTGAAGAAGGCTGTGAACTCCTAAACTATGTCATGCTTCTAAAGTGTTATTTATCATACACACAATGAACGTCTCTCCCCGAGACAATATGAGATATCATGTTGCTTTTTTAGTATCTAATTAAAAACATTTTAACCAATACCGAACCCCAATTAGAGAATAAAATGTCATTGCTATGAATAAATGTTCACGCACAAGATCAATAGATCTTTTCCCCATCGATACAAAGAAATAATGTCACAGAAATATCATCCAGCGCCACAACGCCAGAACACGAGGCCGCTACGAGCGGTTAGCGCTAATGTGATGCAGTGAGATGAGAGCGAGCGTGTGTCTAGCGTCGGTTGGCAGCCCGCGTACATGGAAAACTCGAACAAAAATCCGTCGGTGCGATGGAGAAAATTGCCGTTTAATCGACCGTGCTGTGTGCAGTCACGAGAGGTTGACGTCCTCCTGAAACACTGAGTTCAAAAAATTGTTTTGTTTACTCTGTCGAATTTTTAAATCGATTAATCAAAAAATTTACCCATTTGCTTTATGGAATTGTTGAAACGTTGAGCAAGAAAGACTTTATAATTTTATTTACTTTATCTACTTAACTAAAATATCAATCTGTTTATCCATATAGTGTGCTCACATAATAACTGTAACTATTATATTTATCTGTTCAGAGTAAGTATTATTTTAAATGTCTTCTAATTACAACTATAGTTGTCACCCATAGAAGTTAACGACTCAAGCATTGCCAATTAATTTCTATTGGGTCTAGAACAATTTTTCTAGCATTAAATTTCAAAGGTCTGCTTCTGGCGGATGTTTCCAGGTATATGCCTTTTTTGTGCACAACCAATCTCATCGCTGTCGATTTTTTAATCACAGAGTAACGCAGTTTCACAATTAATATTTTTTGAATGCACAACGCGAGAGAAAATCCACAAAATTGAAAGCTCCTGGTACCCGTGGGAGCTATAGGCACTCTCCGGCTTAGGCACTCTCCGGCTTCATATTTTATTCTTATTTCAGATTCGCAGAATGAAATTGAGAATCAAAGTTACAATTCAACTGGTATTATCTCGTTGAATAAATTGAAGCTTCAATGTAAAATTTTCAATTTGTTTTAGCAACTTGCTTTTTTCGCTCTTGCATCTGTTCTGATTTCACGTGAGCATTTAAGTGAGAAAAACGCACAGCTGCGTGCGCAAGACAAAAGTCTACATTTGCGCTACGTAAGCTGAGCAAGGTAAAAGAGGACTTTATTTGCACTACGAAGGCTGAACAACGGAAATGAGGACTTTATTTGCATCACGGAGGCTGAACAACGAAAAAGTGGACTTTACTTGCACCACGGATGCTGAACAACGAAAAAGTGGACTTTATTTGCACCACGGAGGCTGAGCAACAAAGAAGAGGACTTGATTTGAATCACGGAGGCTGAGCAACGAAAAAGTGGACTTTCAAATAAAGAAAGCATTTTGAATTACTATTTGCTTAGATCAGGAAATGTAAGCTTAATTCTAGTTTGTTTTAGTGGTATAATTTATCTGTAGCAATCATCTAGTACTGATATTTTACCGCATACCGTAAAAAAAGCCAGATTCAATGAAAAATTTACAATACTGCCTAGAAATGCTAAGATGTGATGGTTTTCATGCATGCATTTGTGACGCTATTAAAAAAAAAAATTCAGAATTAAGGTATTCATTCTAAATTATTTAATTTATTTCTTTTTTATTAATCAATTAGATAAAAAATTAATTTGTTTATTTATTGGTTACAACTGCCGTTGCAACTTTTCATGAATCAACTAGACTGTCATTACTTTAGCAAAACCTCAAGCCGCATTAGCCTGAGAAGGAACTTTTCTCTATCGCGTGCAGGTTACAGTTTCACATGGATGCTTTTACGTGTTGAAATGTGAAGTAAATTACTCAACAATTTTACTCAAACGTTGTTTGTCGTTAAAATTTTGTCTTGAAATTGCCGTAAAATTAAATCTCTGTCAGTCCATAAAAAGCGATGTTTCGATCATCCTCTGGCTGAAAAGTTGGAAATGAATGTTTTAATGAATATGTAATAAATATTCTTATTTTTAAATTACTTTTGCACAACATTAGTCAAAGTAAATATCAATATATGTAGGAGTGTAAACAAGACCCAGCTAATTTTTGTTAATTTTTTTTGTTACGGATTCGCAATGTCGAAAAAGCTTGAATTCATGTAGTTGTAGACGACAAACCGAGAAAACCTTGATTATTTTATCAATGATCAAAATTACTCGCTCTAGAGTTAATCCTCAAATTGAACACGCTCAAAGCCTACTTCATAAAACCTACGTGCCTAAAATTTCGTTTATGATAAGGGTGTTTTAATTTTTAAAATACAATCTTGTTATGACCACTAAAACCCAAAAAAGAAAATAATTCAAAAAAATTTCTCACAAAAATCGTCGGCGCAAGCCATAAAATTTCAAATAAGGAAAGGTTTCCTCCTCACATTTTCTTGAAAAATCTAGGTTAGAGCTGCGCATGTGTTGCGTTAAAAATACAGGCTTAACAAGCGCAGGCTCTGGGCATATATAGTGAGCGGTTGGGGTGTGTGAGGGTGGGCGGTGTGAAGGTAGGCGGTGTAGGGATGACGGTGTAGGGGTGACGGTGTAGGGATGACGGTTTAGGGGTGACAGTGTAGGAGTGACGGTGTGAGGGTAGGCGGTGTAGGGGTGACAGTGTAGGGGTGACGGTGTAGGGATGGCGGTGTAGGGGTGACAGTGTAGGAGTGACGGTGTGAGGGTAGGCGGTGTAGGGGTGACGGTGTAGGGGTGACAGTGTGGGGATGACGGAGTAGGGATGACGGTGTAGGGATGACGGTGTAGGGGTCACGTTGTAGGGATGACGGTGTAGGGGAGACGGTTTAGGGATGACGGTGTGGGGATAACGGTGTAGGGGTGATGGTGTAGGAGTGACGGTTTACGAATGACGGGGTAGGGGTGACAGTGTAGGGGTGACGGTGTAGGGGTGACGGTGTAGGGGTGACGGTGTAGGGGTGACGGTGTAGGGGTGACGGTGTAGGGGTGACGGTGTAGGGGTGACGGTGTAGGGGTGACGGTGTAGGGGTGACGGTGTAGGGGTGACGGTGTAGGAGTGACGGTGTAGGGGTGACGGTGTAGGGGTGACGGTGTAGGGGTGACGGTGAGAGTAAAAACACAAGAGTACGTAATTTTACAACTTGTCTTTATTTATAAACATGAAGCTAGACCTCAAAATAAATTACATCCCATTAATTACTCCGTGCTGAAGAATTTTAACTAAATGCAGAACTCCAAAAAGATTCCTTGAAGGATTTAAATGCACATCAGCAACTTAGCCAAATAAGCTGCAGAAAATTGAACTCAAAAGCGACTTCATTCTACATTTTTCAATGAACGTATGAGGCAGAATACTTCATAAAAAACACTAAAATTGACATGAATACGAAATTTGCAGCACGCGTTCTCATTTATAGGAAAATTATCCGATCCCTTTCTTCCGTTTTAAATTTTCTCAGAATTGAATAAAGTAGCAACTCTTCAAGCTAGAGCTAGAAAGCTAGAAGCTAGAATTCGAGAATAAATTCGATAGATAATTTCAAGCTTGAATTTGATAATTACGAATCGTCATTGAAATGAGACATTTATTTTCAGAAGTAAGATAGCACAAGTTTCTCACCGTCATTTTTTTCCTTTTCACTTCAAGAACAAATGAACTTTGACCACATAGTGTGTAGGAATTAAAATTTCACAGCTCGAGCGACCTAAATTTTAAGAGTTCAAAAGAGGCAGCACGCGTTTTTTGCCGTTACCTTAGCCTCTTTACTCCAGGACCGCATGTAATTTTACCCCAAGGTACGAGAGAGCTAGAGCTTCACCACACAAGTTGCCCTAATTTATCCGAGTTCAAAGGCGGACTCACGGAAACCTCTCATGTTATTTCCCTGCAGAAGAAGTTTTCATTTCATGAAGATACACATCGCTGTGGCACGTAGGAACATTCACACCAAGTTATGTCTAATGAAGACTACTAGTTAATTTTTTACCGCCATAAGTCGCAAAAAATACTCTTCGGAGTACCAGTAAAGGTTACTCACAAGCCCTCAAACCGTGCTTGCATGAACAAGACTTCTCCGATTTCCGTCACTTAACGTTTATTTCCATCGTTTCTAAAACAACAAATTTTTCTCGCCGAACTTATGGCCTGTTACAAACTGACTGCTAAGAATATGCTTTCAAACACGGCTATAAATATTGACTACCCAAATAGATTACTCTGAATTAATATCGTAATTTGAATATATATAAACGTGAATTGCATGTTACAGATTACAGGTGGTCGTTAAAATATTGAATGAAATATAAATTTGGTGATTAAATGATCGAGATTATGGTTATGAGATATCAAGATTATGACCATGATATGGTCAAAAACTTTGACATTTGGTCAGGATCATTGCCAAAAAATTACTTTTGTGGTAAAAAATGAGTTTGAGGTTATGGATAAAGTCATGAGTTACACAATTGTTAAAGTCTCAGTAAATTTTCGGCATAAATCCTTCAAAAGATCTAAATACGATTTTTTCAAATCATGCTGTGAGCAGGGACGTGCGTGCTACGTGGGAGTGTGTTGTGTGAATCAGTCTCATAAAAAAAATATGTTGTATCTTTTGAAACACAAACAGGGCGATTTTGACCACTGAGTGTAATTTTGCAATGAAAAGTCCTTTTACACGCCATGATTATGAATATTTAATGCTATGTCAATAATACTTCCCGCACTACGTCAATAACGCGTTTCATTTTCAGTGTTTGCAGCTAAATGATAATATATATTGAATGTTTTATTTTAGTGTGTTTGTTCATTACGTTGATTTACAATACGCCTTCAAAAGATAGTTATTTAAGTGACAAGAAATTGCCAACATTTGTATCAAAGATCCCCATTCAGGCAAGCATCTGGACCCCCACTTGCAATAGAAAAACTGCAATCTGGAGCTGCGGCTCGTCCAAAAAGGATTCAAAATTAAGCACACAAAGTTCTTATGTAAAATTCTAGAAGGCAGTTAACGGAACTCGCGGCTGTGAGTAAGTTGGCCTCTATTTTTAGGAGCAGAGTTTCACGTTAGAGAAAAATTTTCGCCGAGAAATTCCTCCAAACTGCGCATTTTGCAGCCAAGTAATCGGCAAGTAATGAAACCCCTTCGGAAGCTTGTCTTGAACTTTGAGCGCGCATAATGCAAGAGAAATTGTTCTTCAAAAGGGGCGCTCGAAAACACGATGGTGGAATCGGGCTTTGATGCTGGGGCTGAGCTTAGGTGAACTTGAACTTGAACTTGAAATTGAGGGCCGACAGCGTCGGGGCCTTTGTAACGGCCTACAATTCCCTCCACAGTTATCACACAAAGAGTTCAGCGTCTGGTACCAGACTTGTCCACTAAACTACTCAGGATCTACCAATCCTTGTCACAAGCTGCCATTGGATGGCGTCACTGGGATAGCCAGTGTGTCAAAACACCATCCCCAGGCATATTGGGTCATTACAGCCCATTCTACCAGACTGGCTCATTCCAGTCACTGTCTCTTACTCCAGGCACGCACAAGAAACACTTTCATAGCCTCAGTGATACTCGCATTACACTCCTGATCCAATCCAGCAAGACAGCTCATACCGCAATCATCTTCAGCACATCTGGCATTCCACTCATTCTCTCCATACTGCTCAGACACCACATTCATAAAACTCTCTCTCTCTTGCTCATACTTACTACATTCCAGCACAAAATGCTCAATTGTTTCCTCTACTCCACTATTACACTGCTGACATAATCTGTTATTATTCTCATTCCATCTCCATGTACGTCTGTTCACACTCAATGACTTACATCTCACAGCAAACAAGAGTTGACTTCCAAAACTACCATCATAGAACAGCTCAAACTTAGGTGCTTTCTTTTTCATATACCAGTTAAGTGTAGGCTTCCGCATCATGCTAAGCTTCCACTTATTCAATCCATACTCTTTTGTTTGTCTCTCAATCTCTTTCTTCCACCTCTTGCAGTCCCACTCAGGCCCTACACCTCCTACATTTATTAAACTCCAGTCATCCACAGGTCTCCCAATTCTAACATGAATAATCTTTTGCATACTGAGTTTCCTTGCATGCCCCCAACATACTTTCTCCCAATAGCTTACACTCAGATTCCATTCAAAGATTCGCCTTACCCACCTGCTATTCTGCATTCTTTCAATTCTCACCTTATAATTCAGCACAGCTTTCATCATTCTTTCTGAAAATAGGCTCCACCCTAGGTCACCTCTAATGGCTTCTATAGCTGTCCAATTTGGAGCACCCAATGCTACACGTCCTACCTTATTTTGTATCACATCCAGCTTTTCAAGATCACTTCCATTCCAAGCAAGAGCACTCATACCATACATGACACTAGGTACAGCAACATACTTCCACATTCCTCTCACACATTCGTACTTGTTTGCTCTGTATCTGGCCACACTACCTAACCGTCCACTCCACTGCATTGCTTTAGCCACTTTCTCACCTTTAGTTCTAGTACATCCATCTTCACTCATCATACAACCTAGATATTTGTATTCTTTTGTTCTACCTATTCTGATTTCTCCAATATTCCACAGTCTGTCTCTATCAGTCTCATCACTATTTATAACCATGACCTTACTTTTATCGGCACCAAAGTTCATCTTGAAATCTGTACTATATCCATTTACAATGTCAAGCATCCTTTGTAGTTCATGACCACATTCACTAACCACAACCACATCATCAGCATACAACAAACAGCTCAGTCTCTCATTACCAACTTTCAGTCCTAAACCACTCCCTCTCAGTCGAACTGCTAATTCTTCTGTGTACAATCCAAACAACAGGGGGGACAGAGTACAGCCCTGTCTCACTCCCCTAACACTCCTCACTTGCCCTGTTTCCAAATTTCCTAACCTGTAGATAGCACTTGTGTTCTCATACAGACTCTGTACAATGTTCACTATTTTTCTGCTAAAACCAACTTTTCTCAAAATTTCAAACAGCCTAACCCGATCCACTCTGTCATATGCCTTTTCAATATCCAGGAATGCTAAATATACCTTCTTGTTATCCTTCTTCATTCGCTCAATTATTTCACTCACTACAAACAGATTATCCTCCCCACGTCTATCTTGCCTAAAACCATTCTGTTCTTCTCCCAGGACTCCTAATTCCTCAACTAAATTTTTCATTCTCTCATTCAAAATACCACAAAAGATCTTACATACGGTGTCACCCAGTGCAATTGGTCTGTAATTTTTAAGTTCTTTCATACTCTTATGTCCACCCTTATGCAACAGAACTACATTACACTTGTTCCAGTCATCCGGTACTCTTTCACTCTTCCATATCTCATCAAATAAACATTTCAACATACTGACTACACTCTCTCCTCCACATTTATAGAACTCGTATGGTATCTTATCAGGGCCACATGCCTTTCCATTTTTCACTTTCTTCAAAAAACTTACAATCTCTTCACAAGTGATTTCGTCTTCCATTTGCAGTTCATGTTCATCTATCAGAAAATTTATTGGTTCATCATCTGTAACCTGCTCATTCATTCCACCAATGTCCTCCCAGTATTCTTCAACTGCTTTCACCATTTGCATCCTATCTTGCACACTGCAACCATTGACTACTAATTCATCAACTTGAACTTCACTACCTCTATCATTACCTTGTATAAACCTATACCAATCTTTTATTCCATCTAGACCTTTCTTTCTTAGATTTTCAACTTGGTGTCTCTCTTCTTTAACCCTAGCCTCATTGATCATTCTCTTTACTTTCTTCTGCTGGTCCTTGTACTCATTCCATACACTCTGCCATTCATCCTCAGTAATTCTGCGTCTTTCATACATTTTCCTCATACTGCGTTGTTTTTTATTTAAAGTCTTCCTTCTCGTTCGTTCTTCCTTTATCTCACTCGTAAACCACCTAGCATTCCCTGTACTTTTCCTGCATTTCATTCTACCGATCTTTTGCTCTGCCACATCATACAAGGTTCTTGCAATCTCCTTATTTAGGTCATTTACATTTCCACACCTGTTCCAGTTACATCTACTCAATTCATTTCTAAATTCTTCCCAGTTTGCCATTTTAATACGCCAATTTTCTCTTACTCTGCTGGCCTTCTGCATCGGCTCCTTTCCACCCCAATTATATTCTAGTACAAGCATTTTATGGTCACTATCAATATCAAAATCATCTTCATCTACAAACATTTCTTTGACACACTCTCTTGCTCTACTATTCACTATCATATAGTCAATTGCAGTTTTACATTCCCTGCTTTGCCATGTATGCAAGCCATTTCCTATTGTTACATTTAGGTTCTCAAGTTCATTCTCATCACAGAAATCAATCAATTTTTGTCCATTTGCATTCACAGGCTCACCAAGTATACCAACATGGCCATTCATATCACCCATCAAAATCAGAGGGCATCTGCAATGCTCTTGCACAATTCTTGTTAATATTTCATACTTTTTTACATTCTCTTGATGAGCTAAAATACCATCAGTTGTCATATAGCATACAACCACAATAACACATTCTCTGGCATGCATTCTTTCACACTTTATTACTAACAGATCTTCACTCTCAGGTTCATTTCCAACAGGAATTTCTTCTAATTTCCAATTTAGAGCATTTTTTACAATGAGACCAACTCCACCACCTCTTTTTTGCCAACTTACACGCCCTTTTCCAATCATGTAGTACTTACTCTCCTTACACTTTAAACTGACTCAATCACGCATTTGGGTCTCTACTACACCAACACAATCCAAATCTCCATTCTCAAATTCTGCTACAAGGTCATTTAACTTTCCTGCATTCCATCCACGCACATTTATACATCCAAACCTTACAACACTATTGGACAATTCACAACATTTTTCATTTTTGCTCTGACAGCTTTCCATATCCAGTTCCACCTTCCATTACAATATGAGTACACCCAATCCACTGGATGTATCTCCTGGAGAGTTTCATCTCACCTTCTTGAGTAAGGTGGACTCCATCTCCACGAAAACACCCACTCTGGATCAGGTTATCCATATCAAGGAAGCTGGAACCCATTTCACGCTTTCTCATACTCTCAGCTTTCATACTCATGATCCTTTTATGCACTTCCCTATTCACCTCCTTTCGCACCCTTTCATACTCCTCACCACATGCAGGCCTTCTCAGCAGACTGGTCACAGCCACTCTTACATTCTTCTTTCGCGCCCTTTCAACAACATTCATAATTGCATTCACCGTACGCTCTCTCCCACATTCAAGCAATCCATTGCCACCTCCTTGCAGTACAACCATCCCTTCATCCATTCCATCTATCACTTCCTCAGCATGCCTACAAATCTCATTCACTCCCTTTCCTCTCATGCTCGTACATCCACTACAGTCAGTCATACTCACAAACCTATCCACATTCTTCACCATGCTGTCACCACATATTCTAATCGTAGGTCTCACTCTCCCTTTCATACTACTCTTTCGTTCAACTCTTCCACTCACATCACTCTTTCCATCCATCTTCCTTACATTCACTTCCACTACAGGCGCCTGCACCTCATGTGGCATATCAACAGGTTGCTCCTTCACTCTCTTCCCATTCGTACTTCTTTCATCATGCTCATTCATCCTTCTACTCTCATCTGGCACATTTGCACCACCATTCACTTCATTTATTGCATTCACACTCCTTGCACCATCATCCACTTCATTTGCACTCCTTGCACCATCATCCACTTCATTTGCACTCCTTGCACCATCATCCACTTCATTTGTACTCCTTGCACCACCACCATTTACCTCTTCATTCACTGCATTTGCACCATTCTCATTCTTTCCTTCACTCAACTTCCTTTCATCCTTCAAATCAGCCTCTAAAGCAACCATCAGAAGTGTCAATCTCTCAACCTCCTCTTCCAACTTCTTTCTCTCGTCATTCAAACATTTCCAGCACGTAAACACAAGATCATTCAACTTCCTCCGACTCATCTCTCTCAAACCTTTGCATGCATCTATATCTACCCACTCTTTACAAGTCATGCACTCAATCTCCTCATCCATTCCACTTGCACCTCCCTTCCTACGACCAGTCCTATTTCTTGCCATCCTCAGACACAGACTTCTATCTCAGTACAAATTTCACAGGCAGAAGGAGTCTTCACTCACCAAATCTACTGAAAATCAAGTTATCAAAAAAAAAGAAACAAAAACGTTTCCTACTACTCACAGTCACTCTCTACAATGTCAAACACTATACTCTTTATATGCAAAGAAAGCTTAACTACCAGTCAAAACACCTCAGTCAAAAATTGCAAGTCACCACACCAAAGTCCAATGCTCAGTTTCAACTCTCACGCAACAAAAAAACTACTCTCACGAGCACTCCATACAAAGTCACACACTTTACTCACGTGAATATACAAACTATACCAGTTTTTAGCAACTTCACTTTAATTCACCACAATATTCGTCGGAGGACCAGAAACACGTGCACACCGCTCGGAACGATCCGAAGGTTCCCACCCACGCAAAATAAACCTTGCTAACCCACGGATGATGTTTTAGGTAGCCTTCCTCGAGTGTGGAAAAAGGTTATCGTTCTCCAAACAAGGGAGTATTCTCCGTAGACTTCAGAGGTCGCAACAGGGATGGTGAAAACACACAGAAGTAAACAGTATTAATAATTGCGCCTAGTAAGCATGTAAAGAATGAAAAAATCTCGCGGCGAAGATAATGAGGGTTAAATTGGTAGCTTGAACCTCTAACTTGTTCCGCTGATTTGCAAAATAGTGGAAAACCTTGAGTGTAACATAATGTTTCATGTGAGATAGGTCTTTTAAATGATTGAATCTGGGGAATATTTTAAGATATTAGGAATGTAAATTATAACTCTGAATTTCGAATTCAGAATTATATAACGCGAAATTAGTCTCTAATTTTTACATTTACGTTCAAAAGCCCACTACTGCCGTTTGTCAAACCTAAACTTTTGAATGGCTGCAGACATATCGTTTCACCAGAGCATATCAACTAACACGTTCAAGGGAAAGTAAAAAAACGAGAAGGATGGAAGATCAGACAAGTACGAGTGCAGAACTCTGGACGCCGATGCTAAAAAAGTTACATGTTTCTCAAAGTTCTTAAAAATACATTTCAGACATCAGGTCCATTAAGGCAGCTAATTAAGGCCGAGAAGAAGAGTGAGGTAAAATGTGAAGTGGATGAAAGCTCCAACCTCAAAATTCCAGATCTTGCAGGCTGAAATTCAATCAGTTCGCAGACGCGGCGAGTTCCCTGCAATATTAATTACTTTGAATTAAAAATAAAGAACCTCAGGAAAACATTTCCTTGGAACAACAGAGAAGCTGCGCGCTCGCAAAAATTGTAGGAGAATCTTGAAGACAGCCTCGTGAGGGAGTGTGGACCTTTCCGTAATTAGTGAAAGAAGCCTACGTTTCTTCTTGATGTCGTCGCCTTCAGATGAGGTGTCCAGCTCAGCTGCCTTTACGATGAAGCGAACGATCGCTTTCAAAAAAAGGTCGAGACGAAGTGCGTGTATGTATTTTTTTACTGCTGAAGTCGTAATACATTAATGGGATTCCTAAATCCCCAAAATGGAGCAGATTATTTTTTCATCAAAATTTGAAATTATAGTAATTGTATCCAGGTAAATGCTCCAAGCTTTGTAAAGACTTCTTCCATCAATGAAAAGGTGCTTATAATTGCGCGAGAACCTTGTTAGAAACTTCTCTTGCATCAAGTTCTGCTTCCGTAATACAATGAAGTACAAATGCACAGCGTACGTAGATCAGAGTGGAAAAGCAAGCGAATATTCAACAACGAAGTCGATAATATCTTCACAGCAAGACAACAAATAATAATTTGAACATGACATGATGAACTGAAAGTTCGGGTACGGCATTCTCATTTCGGATTTCGATACCCCGCTCGCTAAAAGAGATCCTCACTTCAAAGAAGGGACAAAGGGATGGTTTTTCCTTTATTAGCATCCAGGCAACTTGAAGAACTGAGAAAAACTGAAATCAAGGGGCATTGTCGATGCGATAAGTGGATCGGAAAGTACGAGTCAACCTGAAAATAGTCAGCAAAACTCCGGACTTTCCGGCGTTTTGCTGCAACTCGGAGGCGCCGGTCGGATCAGGGCTTCGAGAGACGGAATCCGACTGAGAAAAGTACAAAGACAGCTGCCAGCATCTGAACAAAAAAATTTCGCTCTATGTTAGCAAGAGTAAGCCTTAACGCGTGCAGTGAACCTCAACGCGTAAACCTCAACGCGGAAACCTTTACGCGGAAACCTTAACGCGGAAACCTAGACACGTGCACCTAACGCGCAAACCTCAACGCGCAAACCTTGAAGCATAAAACTTGGCTTTTTATCCTTAAAAGGTAAGCCTTAATGTGTTATTGGTATTACAGTAAATTACAAGTCCCATTTAAATAAAAATAAATAAAGGTTTAAGTTCATAGCTACTGTCCATTTGATAAACATGTGCAACTTGATAAATTTAATGCTCTTTATTCTAATTATGTGCAATAAGAAACATTGTTTTCATTTCTTAGCATAAATTTTCATGTGTTCGAGGAGAAATGTTTATTTTAATAAATTTGAACAATTTAGATCCAATTGAAACGATGAAATGAGCATAGTAATAAGGTTCGAAAGAGTGTGTAACACATGGCTTGTTTTCAGCGTTGAAATAGCCGTTGCACAATTGTATGGACATCCTGCGTGCATTTCATTCGCAGGTCGACTGCACACAATGGCGGCATTGTGTGCAGGTCGAGGTAACAAACACGAGAAGAGGCCTCAGGAAATTATGAATGGAGAGAAAAAATGCTTAAAAGAAAAAATATGCGAAAAGCGGGGGAAATAGATTAGTGAAAAAAATAGAAGCAAAAGTTAAGAGAAGTGAAGAGAAAAAATGAAACGAGAAAAAGTATAACAGAATAGAAGAAAATGTTTGAAATTGAAGACAATATAAGAGAAGAGAACAGAAAACGGAAAATGGGTTTTTGATGAATAAATGAGGCGCGTGTAACGTGAAGTATGTTCCATAAACACATTCTGAACATAAAGCACGTTATGCAACCCGTGTGTTTCACTGTGCGTGCATAATTATACCTACACATATGTTCCATTTCATCAATCGAAAAGTTTTCCAAATGTGTGCGAATATGGGTCGTTTTTAATCATTATCAGTTGCATCTTTTTTGAGGTACTTACGGTGTGAATAGGCAAGGCGCACCATCCCAGGACCTCTTACCTGCAATGAAAAGGATAATTATATAACAAAATTATTTAACATGATTTACTGAAAACATTCACTGATAACAAAAAACTCCGACGCATTCGACGAGGAGTTAGAAATTTAAAAATAGAAATACCGCTGTGCTTGTAGCTGAGAATATTTAATGCCTCTCGAATATTATATAAAACTAGCAGGACCCGTGGGAATTCCACGGAAAATGCCATTGTTACGCAAGGTCGATCGGTGAAAAAAAACTCGGTCAACATTATCTTAATAATTCCAACATAATATATTCTAAGCTAACCTATACTATCCTAACCGAGCCGATCCTGATAATATGTCAAACGTAAAAAACCGGGGACACGTTAAAAAATTCCATCAACATTACCGATCCTATACTAAACTAACATTTACCAACCTAACCTTTACTAACCTTTCCTAACCTAACCTATTCTAACCTAACATATCCTAACCAACCCTAAGTGAACCTATCCTGATAATATGTCCAACATAAAGAAAACCGTGGACCCGTAAATATTTTGTCGAAATTACTTAACAAACCTAAACCTAAAAATTTCCTACCCTATCAAACGCTATCCTATCCTAACCTATCCTAACTTAACCTAACCAATGTCATCGTTAGGCTAGGTGGACCCGTGAGAAAATTCGGTCAACATTAACCAACAAATTCTAACAACATATTCTAAAGTAAGCCATCCATGGTAAGCCATTTAACATTGTATATACTAACCAATCCTATGCCAACCGAAGCTATCCTGATAATACGTTGAACATAAAAAAAGTTGACCCGTGGAAAAATGTCGTCAAAATTACGTAACCTATGTTAACCTATCAAACCTAACCTATTCTATCCTGTCTTAACCTAACCTAACCTAACCTATCCTACCATATTCTAACCCATCCTAATCGAACCGATCCTGATAATATGTGAAACGTATA
Source organism: Morinoia aosen (assembly GCA_030386875.1). NCBI lineage: Eukaryota > Metazoa > Arthropoda > Malacostraca > Amphipoda > Talitridae > Morinoia > Morinoia aosen. The sequence continues at coordinate 57,305,235 of CM059566.1, forward strand.
AAAACGTAGACCCATGGAAAAATTTCCGTCAGTATCACCTAACCTAACCTATAATAACATATCCTAACCCACCCTAACCAAACCGATCCTGATAATATGTCGGACATAAAAAACATGGACCCGAGAAAAATTTTCTCAACATTACCTAACAAATTCTAACATAACATATTCAAAAGGTCCATTAAGTAACCTCTGCTAACCTATCCTAACCTACCTAATCCAATCCTAACCTACCTAACCCTATCCTAACCCGACCTATCCTAACCTAACTTAACCAATGTCATCGTTAAGCTAGGTGGACCTCTAAAAAAAATGAATTAACATTTCCTAAGAAATTCAAACATAACATTCTACCTAGCCCATCCTAACCTAACACATCCTATCTATTCTAACGTAACCAATTCTAACCAAAGCTATTCTGATATGTCAAACATGAAAAAAACTATGGGCACGTGGAAAAATTTCATCATTACCTAACCTATGCTAAAATAAAAAATTGAAAAAAATTAAAAATATTAAAATTGAATGAAATGAGAAAATAAAATAAAAATAAAAAATTATATATAAAAAAATGAACCAATGAAAAAAATGAAAAAATGAATGAAAAAATGAGAAAAAATGAAGAAATAAAAAAATAAGAAAAATTAAAAAATAAAAAAAATGGAAAAAAGGAAAATGAAAAATTAAAATAAATAAAAAAAATGATTAAATAAAAATATTAAATAAATGATAAAATAAAGAAATCAAAAACTGAAGAAATAAAAAAATTAAAAAACTAAAAAAATGAAAAAATTGAAAATAAAAAATGAAAAAATAAAAAAATACAAATTATTAGAAATGAAAATATTAAAAAAAATATAATAGAAAAAATGAAAAAAAATGAAAAAAAATAAAAAAAAAACAATAAAAATAAATAACAATAAACAATAACATTAAATAAATAAAACAAAAATTAACAAATAAAAAATAAAAATTAAATATTTAAAAAATATACAAAAATTATTAAAAAATGAAAATAAATTAAAAACATGATAAAATAATAATTATCCTACCCTAACCTAATTTAACCCATCCTACCTATCCTATCCTGATAAAATGTCAAACGTATCAATTCATGTAAAGGAAATCTTATTATGAAACCCTCAGAAATTCGGTATCTATGATACAGCAAACTCGAATTAGAGCGTTACCCACGAATTTAGTTTTAAGCGTATTAATATATAGACTAGAAATACAAAATAATCGTTTCTTTATACTTGTAAATGTGCATGTAGGCCGTCATATAGGCTGTGATAAACACAAAGCTTATTAGTTGTTCAATTAGATTCGTTAAATTTTGCACTAAAGTATATAACAAAATCTAGAGAAATACAATAAAAGCCACGAGATTCATTCCAATATTGGATTCATCATACACGTCATTTTATTCTGTAATAACTCTAAACCAACCTTGATTAATTTCATGGCTCCTCAACGTTCTTCTGAAAAAAAATTAATTACTAGTATTATTGGTCACACGAGTAACGTTTTCAGCAAAATTTTGCAACATCTATAACACAAGCTCTAAAACATTAGTTCTGCTGCTTAATTAACATTTGTCTCTCTCAACTTCTGATAGCAACGCATGCTACAAGCCATGCGCTCCTCAGTCGCCGCGTTTGTGTCAACTATTCATCGCTCAATAATCAATAGTGAAGAATAAGTTCGAGGTTAGAAATATTAATTTCAAATCTCATCATCATAAAGTTTTTTTGCGAGCGAGTTTTACGAGCGGTATCTAGAATACGGTAGCGATGAGCATAGTTGAGTTACGCATCACAGCAAATTAAACACAAAATTAGATCGACTCGATTAAATATGATTCTCGATTAATAGATATGAGGCGTATAAATATATTCGTAAAGCTTATGTAATGAAACAATGGGACTTCCCACATGCAAACGTTGCTCTTCAACCTACAATGGCTGACGCATCCACACAGGAATTGAAATTAGCATTTTAAAGTTGCTTGCATGAGCAACTCAAAACGTTATAGTAAATCATCGCGGGAAAAACAATGAAAATTTCTTACGATGGAGACGTGAGTGAGGTCACATAAACATTATTTAAACTTTTGGTTCAACAACATGTTTGTTACTGGCAAGAATAAGACACACCTCAGCTATGAAAGATCTTGATCAGATGCCACTTGAAGCGACACAAGATTTCTATCACATTTAGTTCAACACCATAGAAAATCAGAAAGTTTTCTACTAAAGACGCAGTTTTCCATTTACTTGGTCATCCTGAGGGTTGAGTTTCTTTGTTTTCTGAAGCTGAGGTCGTTGCGGCAGGAATACCAAGCTCCGATAGGCAGCTTCAGGACATTGGCTTCTTTACTTTACGGTATTTAGGCCACAACTTTGGATCCTTGCGTACTGAAGCCCTTATACAAAACGCATTATAGGGAAAATAATATTTCCTGGTACAGTGAGGCGCTACCAATTTTTCCTCTAGATATCAAAACAAAATTTCGTCTGGATTCCAATTATTTCTTTTAAAATTACATGATCAAAATCGAACTTGGTCTATATTAATAGTTGTTGTGAGAGTTGATATCTGCATTGAGTGTAAGTTGCTACAGTTTGCAAAAAGAGGAATAACGCTGTCACAAGACTTTTTCTTCTGTTACAATACTACTACATAGTGTACACGGCCCGACAAAGACGACTGAGTTCGGTATTTTTCTCACATAAATTTTCTATGTGTTGATGATAAGCAAATATATTCATTTTAACAGTACCCGCGATTAAAATATTCTTGTATTTGAACACTGGTGAAACTCATATCACAGATACGGTCATTAAGCATCCTTATGAGCGCTACAGAGACAGAGCAACTAACCAAGCAGCAACTGTGCAATTATTATTGATTAGCGTACACGGCCCGTTAAAAATGATTCATTACCTTTCTTGAATAATTTTCGTTCGAGTGGAGTTTCCATGCTTAAGCCTATTTGAAAGGTAACTTGATTTCCTTGTGACAGTAATAAACATTTAAACTACAGTATTTTTGAGCCGCAATTGAAGTAGTCATAGCCATTCGTGCCATATCCTAGATACAAAAATTCAGCATCACTGAAGGCACCTGGGAGCTTGTGTATGTACTCGTACATTGTAATATGCCGCACCAGGCTGAACTCGATATACACGATACGGACTCGAGTATATAAGGCTCGGGATCTCTCTATTTTTTTTTAAAGTGACTAATTACAGTGCATTTGTACAGCGAAAATGAGTGTATTAATTTACAAGTGAACTGAAACCACGACCGTCTGTGCAAATTTCTTCTTATCTGTTCTTTCTTCCTATCTGTTCTTCCTATCTGTTCTTTCTTCCTGTCTGTTCTTCCTATCTGTTCTTTCTTCCTACCTGTTCTTCCAATCTGTTCTCGCTATAAGATGCATAATCTTGAACAATAGATTCAGTTCTCATAGCAGCTATATTTTTGGCTTGTTAACAAAAGTGAGCGGATGCCAGGTTCTTATACCATTTGAATGATATGTACGATACTATTCAAACAGAAATGAATTATTCGGAATGTTGTAGAAAAGAGATTCATATTTGATGATGAAATTAACTATATTATTATTATAGTGAGAAGAATACAGAGTTGTTGCTTGGTTGGTCCGTCTCTCTGTGACGCTCACAAAGATGCTTAATGACCGTATCTGTAGTACGAGTTTCACCAGTGCACAAGTACAAGAATATTTTAATTGCGGGTACTATCAGGATGGATACATTTGTTTGTCATCCAGGCTTAGAAGAGCTATTTGAGGAAAATAAGGAATTCCCGTTGTTTTTGACGGGCCGTGTACACCAACAGTATTAATAATAATAAATTCATGGGTTGTTCGCAGAGCTTACGGCAAATTACAACTATGATAATCCAGTACAAGTAGCTTCAGTCGTATACAGCCATGCTTTTATTCTCTTAGTATGATCAATTTTATATCAACTTTTATAGGGATTTTGCATCATATTTTTCTGAAATTTCATGTCATCTTCACCAGCTTAATTTTTACGTAACTGAGACAACTGGAAAGATGAGCATCTATCAATCTGACTTATATCCCACATATTACACAAGGGTTTCAGGGAGTTTATACAGGGTGTTTTTAAATACGAATCCAAAAAAATCTCTTATAACTTTAAATTGAATGAATGGATTTTTGAAAATAAAACGGCAGTAAAATTCTGATATTATATATTTTATTTGGTACCTACGTATTCATGATACAGCAGTCAAATAAGAATCGGAGGACACAGTAAAATTCATCCTGCTTTGAAACTGCCGCCCAGACGACGAACTGGACAAAGGAACAACTAGCTCTCATGAGCACTGCTTACTTCTCTAATGGAAGGAGCGTTGTCCTAGCCCTTCATGGCAGAGCTGTAATTGATGAGAGCAAACTACTTTTTCAGCATATATTGCGTAGGGGATTCTTTTTTTATTTCTCCCTTGTTTGGTAGAATACTAAAATAATTATGAATTCCAGTCAATGCAAATGAGTTTTAATTTATGGCGCTGAAGTTCAGAGTTATTTGATGTACAGGTGACCAGTTTACAAAGTGGTAGAACTTCCTTATTTTTTAAGGACAATTTATGTTACCACTAGACAGTACAGAAGTTAAAGGAGGACATGGGACACAAGCCAACAGCCTTGGGCCGGTTGACTCAGTCGTTGTTCAAAGTTTAATTTCCCGCTCACAGAACAGTGGCTTCAGTGAAGCCACTCAATGATCTTGCTACAGGGCGCCGAAACTACCTGTCCGTACCGACGGTCCGTTTCTAGAGCGCGACTGGAGGATGTAATATAATTAACAGTAAGGTTGAATAACAACTTTGTGAACATACCCAACGCGTGTGTCCTAGCAGATGAAGTGGTAAAACATCACAGTAGCGTTCCCAAAAGATCTAAAGAGTGTCGATGCATGCATCCCTGATAATCACTAACGCCACCACGGCTTTAAATTAGCTCGCAGTTAACAAAGTAACTCAGCACTCTCTTAACTCGCACCACAGCCTACAAAAACAGCCCAACAAGTAATCGAATACCTGTTTGAAATAGCTGCACAGTTGAGTAGTGCTCAACCACGGATCCTAACCGAAAGCCTGTTTAAAATGGCTGTTGCCCAACCACACTTCCTCATGAACTAAACTCCCACCCTCAGACGTGTACGACGCCGGATGTAAACCGAGTGTTGCAGAGATCGTTCGCCAGTTTAGCTCTTCACGCACAGTGACAATGCCACAGTAATGCGTACCGAACGCTACCCAGGCTATCTTTTTCGCCGCCAGCAAGCATGTTTTTCGCCGCCTCAGCAATTTAAGCGATTAGATCGCTTTGGCGGCGAAAAAGATGCATGCAGGCTGCTAAAAGTTAGACTGGGTAATGTGAAGAGAGACAGACCTCGTGTTTATGTGTGACCTCGCAGTTAATCAGCCGCTGTCATCTGCACGATGATTGCTTCGTTGTGTATTACTTCTACTGATTGTCTGCCGCGTGAGAAATGATGCAGAGATTGTCAAGCGTGGCGTTAAGGTAATTTATGAGAACCTCATAATATTAGGGGAGTCCTGTGCAGCAGTAACGCAGTGAAATAAAATAAAATATAACAAAGGGAATTATTTTAGAAAATATAACCTGAGCTCATCCCTCTAAAAAATTTTGCACCGAATAAAAATGTTCCAGCGTTTCAAATCTCATAACCGTAATTACGATACCAGAATACAGCGTGTCTTTGGAGCTGCAGCAGTTTCCAGCAGCGATAATCAAAATGTCCTACAACTTTAAAGGCATGAAAACGGACATCTGCAATCGCTCATTTACAATTTGTCCTGGTAATATCTTGTAGGTTATAGTATGTTATGACTATATCTACATTTGCTTTGATAATAAAAAAATTATCTTATTGAGTGACCAATGAGATATTTGATAATTAAAAGGTAAGGCGCAGGTGAGGCCGGAGCGAGAGGCCTGGGAACACCGCCGGAGGTAGCCACTGGGCACCTCGGGATCCAGGTCGGAACTGCAAAGGTTCAATGGAGAGGCTCAAAAATTTTCAAACCCAAACCTCAAAAAGTAATTTGAGAGACAATTTATAAACCAAATTCGAAAAAATTATCTTGAATTTATTTGGTTCACAAAGAGACTGATTGAGACCTCTACCAGGGACGGGCTGACACAGACGTCAATTGAGAAAGTATTTTAGAAAGTTTTCGACTGTTTAAAATGCAGTAAAATTTAATCAAACTCTGTAAACAAACGCAAAATTGAATTTAATTTTATAATGCACGGCACCATGCAGGCACACATGATTCTCCTGCCATGTCATGGTCTTCAGTAGAAATATTTATGGAAAATACTAACTCGATAATCTATTTCTCCCACCAACAGCGCCATCAAAGAAAAGAGACTTTGAATTTGAGATTGATTTCAAGAATATAATAATCTGTAATGGAATGTGATTTCAAATACAAAAAAGTGATGTAAATTGAGTCGCTATAGATTAATCAACGACTTCTATAATTTTCTCTGGGCGGTACCAAGGTACGTAATAATCCTCTCAGTCAAATCAGTCAAGACGCTTGGCTCAGCAGTCGTATCTATGATACATTTAAAGTCGGGTTCGGCAACAGAGCGCTGGGAACAACTACGCACTAAGCGGACTTAACAGAGAGCCTTAGGGACTTTTTTCAACACTTGCTCTTCTAGAAGAAGTCTCTGCAGGGTGATCCTGCAATTAGGAACAGCTGAGAACTTGAGATCGTAATGAACTTAGACGAAGAAAAACTTGGACGCCTCAGAAGAAAACTCGAAATTAAGAGCACCGACGCCACAGCGTTCCGAACTTGAGAGAAGCCCTGAGAGCTGGTGACTCAAAAAACGTACCATGCAGTAAGAACGGATTCCATAACTACTTGAGAGCTTGTGACTTACAAAAACAAGTATGAACGGATTTCTAAACCACATTAGAGCTGGTGTCTTGGAAAACAAGTAACAGGGTATTCCATAACTACATGAGAGCTGGTGTCTTGAAAAACAAGTAAAAGGGTATTCCATAACTACATGAGAGCTGGTGTCTTGAAAAACAAATAAAAGGGTATTCCATAACTACATGAGAGCTGGTGTCTTGAAAAACAAGTAACAGGGTATTCTATAACTACTTGAGAGCTGGTGTCTTGAAAAACAAGTAACAGGGTATTCCATAACTACATGAGAGCTGGTGTCTTGAAAAACAAGTAACAGGGTATTCCATAACTACTTGAGAGCTGGTGTCTTGAAAAACAAGTAACAGGGTATTCCATAACTACTTGAGAGCTGGTGTCTTGAAAAACAAGTAACAGGGTATTCTATAACTACATGAGAGCTGGTGTCTTGAAAAACAAGTAACAGGGTTTTCCATAACTACTTGAGAGCTGGTGTCTTGAAAAACAAGTAAAAGGGTATTCCATAACTACACGAGAGCTGGTGTCTTGAAAAACAAGAAAAAGGGTATTCCATAACTACATGAGAGCTGGTGTCTTGAAAAACAAGTAACAGGGTATTCCATAACTACATGAGAGCTGGTGTCTTGAAAAACAAGTAACAGGGTATTCCATAACTACTTGAGAGCTGGTGTCTTGAAAAACAAGTAACAGGGTATTCCATAACTACTTGAGAGCTGGTGTCTTGAAAAACAAGTAACAGGGTATTCTATAACTACATGAGAGCTGGTGTCTTGAAAAACAAGTAACAGGGTTTTCCATAACTACTTGAGAGCTGGTGTCTTGAAAAACAAGTAAAAGGGTATTCCATAACTACACGAGAGCTGGTGTCTTGAAAAACAAGAAAAAGGGTATTCCATAACTACATGAGAGCTGGTGTCTTGAAAAACAAGTAACAGGGTATTCCATAACTACATGAGAGCTGGTGTCTTGAAAAACTAGTAACAGGGTATTCCATAACTACATGAGAGCTGGTGTCTTGAAAAACAAGTAAAAGGGTATTCCATAACTACATAAGAGCTGGTGTCTTGAAAAACAAGTAAAAGGGTATTCCATAACTACATGAGAGCTGGTGTCTTGAAAAACAAGTAACAGGGTATTCCATAACTACATGAGAGCTGGTGTCTTGAAAAACAAGTAACAGGGTATTCCATAACTACATGAGAGCTGGTGTCTTGAAAAACAAGTAACAGGGTATTCCATAACTACATGAGAGCTGGTGTCTTGAAAAACAAGTAACAGGGTATTCCATAACTACATGAGAGCTGGTGTCTTGAAAAACAAGTAACAGGGTATTCCATAACTACATGAGAGCTGGTGTCTTGAAAAACAAGTAACAGGGTATTCCATAACTACATGAGAGCTGGTGTCTTGAAAAACAAGTAAAAGGGTATTCCATAACTACATGAGAGCTGGTGTCTTGAAAAACAAGTAACAGGGTATTCCATAACTACATGAGAGCTGGTGTCTTGAAAAACAAGTAAAAGGGTATTCCATAACTACATGAGAGCTGGTGTCTTGAAAAACAAGTAAAAGGGTATTCCATAACTACATGAGAGCTGGTGTCTTGAAAAACAAATAAAAGGGTATTCCATAACTACATGAGAGCTGGTGTCTTGAAAAACAAGTAAAAGAGTATTCCATAACTACATGAGAGCTGGTGTCTTGAAAAATAAGTAAAAGGGTATTCCATAACTACATGAGAGCTGGTGTCTTGAAAAACAAGTAAAAGGGTATTCCATAACTACATGAGAGCTGGTGTCTTGAAAAACAAATAAAAGGGTATTCCATAACTACATGAGAGCTGGTGTCTTGAAAAACAAGTAAAAGGGTATTCCATAACTACATGAGAGCTGGTGTCTTGAAAAATAAGTAAAAGGGTATTCCATAACTACATGAGAGCTGGTGTCTTGAAAAACAAGTAAAAGGGTATTCCATAACTACATGAGAGCTGATGACATTATCGTTACAAGAAGCTCAGTATATAAAATTTCCAATTTAAACTTAAATTCTATACACTTTTATAGTTCCGGCCATGTGGTGACCATCGCTACTGTGCAATCCAGAATAGTCTACGATTGAATGATTCAGTGGTGACTTCCCAGTCTAACTTTTTTGCCGGAGCATCAATGATTTTAGTCGTTCAACTATAGCTTCCGCAAAAGGCGGCCAAAATTATCGATGCAACGATGGAAAAGTTAGACTGGGTTAGGACACCGTCTTTCCAGATCAATTTTTACTTTTGCGCTGTTGTATAATTGCGACTGTGTTGTGACCAGCGCTTCTGAGCAATCTAATATAGTTCATGATTGAACAGTCGCAGAAATTACCTCCGTGCAAGAATGCAACAAGAAGGAAGCATATCTTTCGAGTTTGTGAGGAGTTACACATTCTGATGAATAAAACAGACATCCGTAAATTAGCAGTAACTCTATTTGAAGGATAGATATAGCTTTATTTACCGTGCAACTAATTAACCTAAATTCATGTAAGGCGTTTCATGCAAGTATACAAACGTCATAGCAATTGTGAGAAACTGAATCAAATAAGGACAAGAGAACAACTGCAACTCGCCGTTTTAAAAAAATTCTCGAGTAAACGTGCCAATCTTTGAAGCAAAAATACTTCATTATACGACCAATCCTCTTCAGAAATGTGAGACGAAGCTTTAGAACTTTCAAATGCCGCACAAATTGGAATGAATTTCATTAGCTGAATTAATATGAGCACACCCTCTGTATTTGATGATCGCATCATTAATTACCGTAATTACGCATTCAATTATCCAATAATTTAATTAGACGGCTGGACGGTCAATTCGCTCAAAGTTAGATAGTTACGAGTTGTTATGCCATATCACAGATCTCCATTAAGAGCATTAATTACCCGTAAGTTCATGGAATAATTCCAAGCAACACAAGGCGAGTTACGGACGGTAGGAAATTTGTTATTTGTGCGCACAAATGCTTTAAAAATTTGAACACTCTTAGTATAAAACTGTTGTTGCTTGAAATAACCCGCTGAAAACAAACCTCGTTTGAAATTTTCCACTCATGCGCTGCTGAATATTTTGTGAAGTAAATATATCCTAAGAATAAGAGAAAAACGTTAATAGTTATGGAAATAAACTTTTTGCCCCACTCCGAGTTCCGTATCGTCAGAAAATGATGTTCAGTCAAAAATTTTCTGGTTGATATTTTTTTGCAAGAAAGAAGCGAATGAATTTTGCCTTCACCTCAATTTTATTCGAGTCAAAACCCATACCTGCTGTAAATCATCACAAAATGTCCGTATTAAATAAATGAGAACTTGAGGGTTTATCCCCCCGCAGGCTGTACTTAAGGGGGTCCTCCGGGGCCCCTTTTCTCTCCGATGGGTATTTTTCATGTTATTGTTGGAAAAGAACCCTTAGGTGGTGGACTATTCGATCCTAAAATTTTATGGCGCTACGGACAATAGATCCCCCACCAGGGGGGGAGGGGGGGTAAGGGGACCAAAATCTTAAATTTTCGAGCACATTTCGACCCCATATAAAAAGAAAACAAAAAGAGAAATGGAAAATTCGCAAATGTACTTTTGTTAGATATGTTCCAAGGATTCTAAAACTGTCTTTGTTTTTGATCTAGCACAAAAACTCAATGAGTTCTATTCTTTTGAAATATCAATACCAGTGGACTAAAAACCAATATGTCACATTTATTCAAAACTAGGGCCTGAATCAAAAAAATGTATAGATGAAATTGTGTTTGTTTTCAAAAGTTACATATAATAGTCAAATTTCATAAGAATCAGACTGAAAACAAAAAATTTCATAATTTTTATGAAATAAGTAAAAATTTTTTTACTTTTTTTTAAATTGTAAATTACAATTTACAGTGTGAATATGATGTTATGCATGGAGATTATCGAAATAAAAATGAAAACATCATTCAATTACATAAATTTTCCATTATATTACACTTCAACAAAAAATTTTGTTTTTGGCCTATACTGTGAAGTTACTTATTTTCAAAATTCAAAAGAATAGAAGTCATTGAGTTTTAATGCTAGGAAGAAAACAAAGACAGTTTTAGAATCCTTGGAACAATTATTCTAACAAACTGATAGCTCTCGATTTTCCAATTTGTACGTTGTCTTTTTTTTCTGCTAGTTCAAAACCTGAAAATTCGGTATATTTTAGGTATTGATCAAATATCGCATATATATTAAAAAAACAATTTAAAATAGAAAATTCAGACCTATCAGTTTGTTTGCAATGTTACGAGGATTTCAAAACTGTCTCTGTATTTATTCTAGCATAAAAATTCATTGACTTCTATTTTTTTGAAAACACCCCAAAAATGGACCAAAAAACGAGTTTTTCAAAAAATAAAAAAACTAAGGCCTAAATCAAAAGACTTCTCGAATAAAATATGTTTTTCTTGTAAAAATACATATAGTGGCCAAATTTCAGACCAATCGGATCAAAATTCAATTTTGACGGGAGGACCCCCTCAATTAATTTGGGAGGTAGAGTTCCTCGATATATCGATCAAACTATAAGGGTTCTTGTAACATCATCTCAATAAATATGATCACGAAGTGCGGAAAAATACAAAATTGTGTGGTTTATTTAGTAACTTTCTCTCTTCAGACCATGTTTCTTCAGAGTGATGCAGAATTTGTTCTAAATTTACGTCGAAAATTCTGGTAAAATGCCAAGGCAATCTTCAAATTTCACACCATGAGCCTGTGCATTAAACTGAAGGCTCGTATTATCTCGGTGATCTGATATTAACGATGGTTGCCATGACAACGGATGCGCTTACGGACCAATCCTGAAACCCTAGACGCAAATCCTGAGAGCGTTGGATGAAATTCCTGTCGAAGTCTTCACGATCCAAAACAGAAAAATCCAAATCAGCGGGAGCTTCGACGGAAATCTAACATGAGGTTTTGGAAAGTGTATTTTGGATAGCTCCACGAAACGTTAGACTTCAATAACAAAGAAACGTGAAATTCTCTTGTTACCGGAACACAAAATAACACGGAGTATTTTTTGCTGACCCGTCTCGATGAAAAGCAGCAAAAATGCAGGCGTACGAGGCTGGGAGTGTGGCAGACATTATTTATTCAGGCCAAGCTTTCAACTCGAGTGTTGCGAGACGCGTGCTTGTCAGATCGAATGCTATTGTCTAGTAAAATTATTTTACAGTCTTATTCTCGGACGATTCAAAATTCACTGCAGCCCAAAAGGACTAATTTATACAAGTTCACTCACTGCAAGTAGGGGATTTGTGATGAATAGATGAGCACCAGTGATTGATCAGGTGTAATGATTAAAGATTAGATTACATGTCAGGTTAAACCTCCCTAACCGCAACAAAGACGTTCCAAACAGAGATAGAAAAAGGACTCAATTTAATACGACTTATGGAAACGCGGCATCTGTGCATAAGGGTTGAAGAAACAGTAAGTTGAGTAAGAAGTTCATAAAACACGATAAAAGTTGAAGAAGAAAGTAGTAGTTGCTGAAAAACAAGACAGCAGTGAACTGTAAAAAAATGATCCCTAACAAAAAAAAACACTATCTTATCAAAAAGGTCTACCAGCTCTGAGCTCGGTACTTGACATATTCCTCCTAGGAGTGCAAATTCTTATAGATACAATAGTTATATCCCCTGAGTGGGTTCAATAAATAAATCGTGTATCAATTTATTACTAATAATGGTAACAATAATAATTGCGAGAAAATAGAGCGTGTGCTACAGCAGATGAGGATGTTTTGCATAACAGAGTCCCCAAATTCGCTCGAACTGGGACGGCGGGCAATCATTTGATTTCTACTTTTTTCCACCACTCCAACTTTTCCACCACTCCACTCCACCACCACTCCAACTACAATCTTAGCTGAGGGTAAAAAAGTAGCAAGAAAATTCTACAACCCTTAATTTAAAATAAAAAGTCAACGTCCATTATACTGTGAACTGCGACGATGAAATTCAGGAAAATAACTTGATTGATGTTTAGTCACCAATATACAATAATGGTGCGAACGCTAGAGCATGGCAGTACAGTATTGTAAACACACGCACGTCACACGCACCTCACCTCGAAGGTAGGATAGCAAATGTTTATATTTATAAAAAAATTTCAAGTCATGTGCCCAGCTGTGGAGGAAAGGTACCGGCATTCAGAAATTGCAAAGTCTTTTGAATTGAATGAATACGCAAGAGCACTCAATTCTTTGCAGAGCAGATCGATCTTGCTTGCGTGGGGTCTGTTCTTTTTCTCTGGTTCTCTTTTTTCGGGGGCTGCAGAAGCCTCTCCTCGAACAAGACATATAAAGACCAAGTGTTTCCGGTGTCACATTATTGGGCTCTTCAGATTTTATGCAGTCGTGCGTCGTACATTTACGATGGAGTCAACAATGATTTATATTTAAATTTTTCCTTTGCGAGATGCGTTGTTACTGATTTTTTCATGACGTTTAACTGATTAAGCAGCAGACTCCTATCAGTTCTCTTATAGTCGATGGTGACGAAGCTTGAATTTTTATTTTACCCTCATTATAAACCTGATCAATTAAAAGCAATTATACTTAATTAATCAATAATTTACACTTGATACCAGCTGTACGAAAAAAATCATTTCCGCTGCTTACCCTTCAATAATAACTGACGCTGCGACATGGTTACGAAGCTGCATACCCAAGAACAATCAATTCCAATACGAGAAACAGATCTCAATTTAATTACAGTCTTCATAGACACAGTGCTACTCTGCGCCCATAATAGAGCTCGCCGCTTCAATAGCCTGGCCAGAGCTGGTGCATGGTACAGGCTTCCCAGAGCGACATAGGCGTATGGCATTTTTCTTTGTCTATTCATTTCCGGTGACTTTGTGTGGCAGAGAGAGACCTCATTTCAGCGTCTGTCTACTCATCTTCTGATGTCTGCTCAGAATATTCATGAATTTGATGATGAACATTCATGAATTCTGAGATGATCACCCATAATCATGCACCCCATGACTCAGACTTGCTTCATTACAATGACTTGGGTCTGAAGTTTGGCCATATGTGCACCGAATTTCATATGCGACGGTTGAGTGTTGGCTTTACCGGGCCTCATGAGAGGTGAAGTTCAATTTCGTGAGATCACATTTGAATACGGGCGTCAGCGACGCGAGATGACTTCAAAGAAACATGGTTTTTGGTCGGAATATCCTCGAAAATTTTGGGTGCTGGGAATGACATTCTTATCAAATTCACACGTAATGAAGGTATTAGTGATACAAGCATACTAAGCAGGCAGGAAACTGCATGAGAGTGGTTCACACATGCAAATGTCCATCATTCTCTGCTTACTAACGTGTCTAATACTTGTGTAGGAGACAAACACAAGTGACTAGGTTCTCAGTGAAAGCAATGTACATCCGAAAAAATTGTCTCCGAAATGAGCCTACGTTTTAAAAATAGCTTCAAACATTAGAAACTCTACGAATCGATTAACAAATTGAAATATTTTTAACACTTATTTGAAACAGAAACACACGCATAGAGATTTACTCGTTTTGTAGGATACTAAGTTCAGCTAAAATCAGCGAAGAGTTCACTCTGCGCTTGTTGGCAGTTCTACGCTCATGAGTTTACGCACTCATCAGTCTATGAACTGCACTCCGTTTGAGGTATTATTACTCGGAGCTTTGCAATTTGTAAGCGTCCCCAAATTTATTAAAAAAAACTGAACAAGGGCTGTAAAATGCTTCTCGTCATCACTCGGCGACACGCTGAAACACAACACAAACTTGTTTCGTACAGAATAAAAATTTATATTAAACGGGTATTGAAACTCATTTAAAGTAGGCGAATTAAAAACTGTAAAGAAGCAAGAGGAAAACTACGAAATAAGTTCATGATCTGCTGAACACTGTCCCCTCATAAGATATTTAATTCAGTCATTTTGAGTAATTCAAATTCGTAGGAATTATTTCGTTGATCGATCCTGTCTGTGTAGATCGGTGCTGATTATAAGAAATTTATGCAAAGACTCTGACTCAGAATTTTAGATGCTGAAATTACGAGACGTGAAATTGGGATGCATTGTAATTTTAAGTTGATTTTGTGAATATGTTCATCGAGTTGGCTTTGGTTGTGTGTTTTTGAACGAAGCTAATGTAAGGAAGTGTCAGTGGCTGATTTTGAGAAGCAGAAACTTGAGGACAAATCAACATTTCTTTAAATTAAAAAACTACAAATAGTGTTTAAAGTATGACCTTATTTAAATGTTCTAGTTTATTTTCGACTAACTTAAATTTTTATCTATATAAATTTTTTGTTGGCCGTAATGGAAAGGTGGAATGCTATGTTCTTGTTTCTTGCATTCAAAGTGACCTGTGAAAATGTCTGACCCGCTTTTATAAATCTTCTCTTCAGTTCCTGTACAATGACCGCACATCCTGAGTAGACCCATCAGCACACCTCATAGTTTTAATGCTAAACGCTCATCGCTCTAAGCTGTTTTAATTAAAATCTGCAGATGAATCCCCTGCGAAAAAGACTAACTCTAAAACAAACCCGTAAAAATCTACGACAGCTTGATAAATGTTCCCTTAGAACTGTACGTGTGTTTACCAATAGATAGCCACACCGAGCCCTTAAAAAAACTGACAAATATTCCGATTTCTGTTAAATTTCGAATGCAACTGAAGGAGTAATTTATTCGGAACTGGAACCGTAAATAATAAATAAGGATGCTAGCTTTGAGCGCAGATCGCAGCAAACGGAAAGCTCGCCGATCGCAGCTAAGCTCCACCGATAGCATAGCTTTTCACTTCATGCATTGTACTCAAATGTTATCGCTGACGTAAATAACTGCACTTAATTGGAAGATTATGGACGTATTAAAAAAAAACTTCCCTGCCCTTTTTATTTATCGACATTCAGTGTGTGCGGAAGTCCGTACGTTAAAAATAATCACTAATATACTGCATGCAGAAATATGTTTGAGAAATATGTTCATTGATTTTGTGAAGGATTTGCCAGACTGGAATTTGCTGAGATAGCATTTGGCTCAATCCGTCCACACGCATTCAAGTCAAAATTGCGTATTTGTCAATTGGACTTGAGGAGTACAATGACAGGCAGATGGTTGTAAGGAATAATAAGCCCTTTAATATTTAAAATGTCAATGCCGTATTATGATTATTGAGGTAATGATGAGGCACAATGGCGTTTATGAAACCATCAAGCACAATATTTTGAGAAGGAACAATGAAGCACACTGAGGGGTGGTGAAATAGTGAACACAATGAGGTTTAGGAAAATACATACGTAGGCTGAAAATACAACGTGAAGGCTGATAACTCATGCTAAATTTTTAAGTTCTTCGTTATTGAATAACGGAGAATGAGTTTGAGAAGAAAATGAAGTAGGCATCAATACTCTGAGAAAAAGTGCACTCAACTAGCTCAGTTAAAGAGCTCACAAGCGTCGTACTTACGCGTAGAATATAGAATCAAATTCCGTTGACTTACCGAAATAAACCTAATTAATTTTTTCTAAATTTAATATTCGTGCTTTTTGTTCATAATTCGGCCCATTTCAGCGCAGATCGCTCTCAGCCGTCGAGGCAAGAGCTGCTAAGTCAACTTCTGGACCCCAAAAATTTTGTCTTGGAAAGTAACGTTGAAATGCAAATGGTTTGAATAATGAGTTAATCACGAAGAAAAAATAGCCTTAATTCGTTTATTATCATGTGAAGGGAATATTGAATACTATTAACACACTTGTTATCATGTACGGTTCTCTGGTTATCTTCTAGCTTCTATTTGTACAATAAACTTATTTAATAAATTATGATATTTCATGGTTGGCATACTAAAACTGCGAGTGCTTATACTTTCCCTACCATTAAACTAGTGAGCAATTTAGTTTTTATATTATTGTATTATAGATATCAAATATATAGCATTTTGCACGTTCATTAGGTCATGGTGCAATCTTTTCAGGATGATAGCTTCATCTCATATATTCTAGGATCATAAATCTGAGATTTCCTCGAAATCTGGTAATATAATCTCTGTTGATTTTATTACTCCTGCGCGGTTGTGTCAACGTTGGCCTCTCCCTCTCTCCATATCCCAGAACGAGGAATGAAATGTCCGTAGATCAACGGCGCTGGATTAGCTTCCCTGGCTAGCTTTTTCAAGGTTGTTATATATTTAAAGAAAAATTGTTTACAAACTCAGGTTAAAAACTACTGCATTAGAGTTTTCTTTGCGCGATTCATAAATTTCGGCTGTTTTTCAAAAGAAATTTAACAGCAAAATCAGTTGATAGATCACTGCATTAGACTTTTCTTGCCGAAGTTCTCAAATTTGTTCATTTTTTAGAGTACATTTTTACCCTACAACCAGATTAAGAGTTGCAACGTAAGACTTTTTAAGCAAAATCTTCAAATGTGTTTTTAAAAGAAAATTTTACTGGAAACCCAGATTAAAACTTACTGCATTACACTTTTCTGGCCTAAATTTTCATATTTTAGCTCTTTTAAAGAAAATTTGAAACAAATACCACCCTCTGGGTTGGACAGAGTGAACTTATGCTCAAATAAGAGCCGTACAATGCGTATGTAAACCTTCCATTAGTTGGGTCATGGATATAAAGGTGGTTATATGACACTACATTTCAGTGTGGAATGAACTATATCGTGTAGCTTCGACCTTCATAAGTAATCTGCGACCAAATAGGTTTGTGCGATTTGAACTATTTGGTGTTTGACTCCGAAAATTTGGTGTGAAAACAGTAACAACTATATTTTGAAGCCGAATTAACCAATTTCCTCTTGAGCTAAATATTCCCTGTCCCCTTAAAATGATGAGGCGGTACGTGCTGTGTGTTGAATGCAGCGTACAACCTGTAAAAAGTAATATTTTTGAGCTTGCCATTTTCCATTATTTTTTTCCCGCGTATTGGGATGAGTAATCATTGCTTCTCAGACACACTAACGTAGCGTGAGCGGATGCATAATAAATCAGCTTTAATTAGTTTACTTCCTAGGATTTCGATGTGGTTTCACAAGCCATAAAATGCCATTCAAAGCAACTTTTTGTTTGAAAAAGTTTCGAAGTTTTTGGTGTCCGGAACCAAGACTATTAATTGCGATGACGTGATTTATCCGTACAGAGAAGACTGGATTTTCGCCTCTCCTTCATCCTGTTTATTTTTGGCCATTTGGAGCGATTTATTGGCTACGTAAAATACGAGGCTGGAATATTTTTAGTCATCAGGCAGGCACATCGTGAGCCCGGCTGCTTGAACGAGATCGTTGTGGTCTATACCTACGTGCTGTAAATCTCTGCTCTTGTATTCCGAATTTCCCTCGTAAGACATACGCCGTGTAGGTACCAGTCATGAGCGGTACGTTGGCACTCCATTAATTTTATTCTGCGCGGAACGGGGGTTAACAGCCGATGCTTGCTTTTTATGTTAACTCGACTTTACGACTTTTAATTAAAGTCTTCTTCCCGTGAAAAGTTTTGCCGGTTGACCTCGACTGATTTCTGGGTAGGATAATTCGACCTGTGGATTTTCCGCATAAAATATCAGCGATTTTTTCTTTGTTAAAAAATATCACTGTGGATTTTTGTTGTTCGAATTTCATACATTCAGGCTTATTCTAGAAAATTTTTAGACTTAAATTTGCGGTTCTTGTCGTCGTTATTTTCTAACCTCAAGTTGCTTTTGTCTTCAGCGTACATTTTCTTACACCGCGTTAAGACTCCAGTACAAATTTTTCGTTCAGTACGTGGCACCCTGTGTTCTTATTTCGATGAAAAATTTGATTGTCCAAGAAATGAAGTTTTTGCAATAATTCTGTCACGAAACTTGCTTCTTTTATTCCAATGCTAATTTATGTTGTATTGCATTTATTTACATTTGTTGTGATTTGAGAATTCAAATTTGGCAAACGATAACAAATGTTTCAAAATTGGTGCGTGTACCTTCGATTTGAATATTTTTGAGTTCCTAAACTAGAGCATCGTTTTATTATTTTTGGTGACATTTAAATACTCTTTTATTCTTACTATGTTCATCGTTTACATAATAATAATAGGTTGATACAAAGAGAATTATAATTGCAGTTTCCATAGCTTTCTTGATGCACGAAGTTTTTCTTTCCGCATATCGAATAAACGAGTTTTCTCAACGTCAATATTGGTTACAGGCTGCAGAGACTGATGAGTTAACCCTTAACTATCCCTCGCACCATAAAAATGTCCTGTAGTATATTTCTTGCCTAATTATTGCCCTGGTGGTATTTCTGAATTTTGGAGGCAAATGACGTCCCAATTCTGATGTTGGTTAAAACCATGATGCCAGTGTCATTCTTAGGACGACGGTTGTGAAAACCGTAATATCTTTTTTAAGAAGTCTAACGAATAAGGAAAAGAGATGGTGGTTTGCTGTTCTCTTTAACGTGTTTCCAAAGTGTGAGGATTGCAAACGATAGTGCAAATTTTATGAGCTAATATATTAACCGAAGTTAAAACAGATAAACATTTCTGTGGTGACGGGACTTTCAAAATTTGGGCTAAGTCGCGTTTTTGCACACGATTCTGATTTTTCTCCCTATGTATCAATAATTTTGGCAGCCCTATGAAGAAGAAATGCTTGGGCGGCTAAAATCACAGAAGCCCCAGCGAAGAAATCAGGCGGGAAGCAACTAAGAACGCAGGGGTAAGCAACTTACGTGAGTTTCACCTATGTACAGCCGTTGAAGTGTTAACTGATGATCACACTTACAGGAGATTTGCATATGAACTTCTCGATGGAAACTTGCCTAATTCCTGAAAATTAAACTCTAAAATAATTAAACTAAAGTAATTTTTAAAATCAGCAATGAATCTCACAACCAATTTTTTGCATCTTTGGGTAGTTAACAAAATTTTATTTCAATGAAAGATTATCAAACGTTTATTACATACATTCGATAAAGTTTGATTTATTTTCATGTACATGTAATAAATGGAATATACACAACGGCTATCATGGTGTGGAATCAGTGATTTAATCCTTCAATGATTCAGTTCAAATTTTAGGAGTACTTAGAAAAATGCCCGATATTTCGTCTATGTGCAATTGTTTTCCTATTTTAATTACAAATAATTAACATAATTAACGAATAACAGGGCTGAGCTCTTGCAAATATATGACGCTAGGAGTAATCGTAATTTAATAATAGAAAAATGAAAAGAATAGCTTAGGAACAGCTCGAAAATTTCGAATAAGACACACACCTGAAGTAAGAGAGCTCCAAGAAGCGTGAGCCGCTTTTTCGAGCCCCGCTGAGCGCGGCTAAACAAGCGCATGAAAGTAATTCTGCGACAACACTCGAGTGTTCCTTGAAGAATTACGGAAAACATGAAGCCTTCTACCCGAGATATCTGTCGACATTCATAATATGGAATAAATCGGAGGATAAATCAATGGCTCTTCAGAAACAGAACCTGACCATCATGTTCAATTCGTAGATTTTCACAATGGCACGGAAAATACTGTCGACTGACACAGCCAGACGTTCCACCTGTTGGGCAATTGGAGTGCAGGTGCTGACCACCCGAACGATGAACAAGGGAGGGCGGGTTTTGTTTGAGGAATAATTGCATGCGAAAACAAGAACATTGACTGAATGCTTTAACAATTTAATTATAGTAAGTCGATGTACATGAAGACTTTCAGACTACTGAAGCTGAACTGCTGAATGGAAGAAGAGAATTGATGGATCGAGAATTATTTGGTTTAAAGTATATATGTTTTATATTTATTAATTTTAATAACATTATATACATAATAAACTTCAGAATATTCATATTATTACATGTACATATATATATATATTTATATATTATAAACACGTAACACCCAACCAGCTCATGTTCTGTTCAGGCAGCCGTTCAATTCTTTTCTCGTAGTCAACGTTCAATTCCTGCATTAGCAGCCAACCAATTGCATTTTTGCTTTTGTTGTCAGCAAATTCCCTGTTCCTATTAATAAATTTTCTTCTTCTATTCGGTAGTTGATTCCTACTTTCCAAGGGTTTCCTACATTGACCTACTGCTACATTCTACATTGATCTACTATTCAAACTAAATACAAAACAAGTTTTCTCAATATGAAGGGTTACAAAAAGTTAAAGATTCTATGTGGTTTAAAAACATTTTTCAATGTGTTACAATTCGCAAACCACATAACACACTTCTGTATTGAGAATATTTTTAATAAACTCTAGAATACTACAAACAGATCATATATGTTGTTAGTTCTCAAATCAACAAAATAAGGGATACATATCTCAGAGAATGAGAAGATACGGCTTTTTGCTCTGCCCTTTCGTACGTATTTAGGGTTAGGAAATGGTTTGTATTAATCTATGAGACCAGGCATCTTGCTCACATTAATTTCACTCGTCATATTCTCCTCACACCTCAAACTCATACCAAAAAAACTCGTAAATTAAGCCCCTTAATAGCTTCTTCTGTATCCTATACGTGCGAAATGGTGAAGGCATCCTTCTATGAATTCAGCTTCGGTGAATTCAGATCTCAGAGCTTTAGTGACGTAGGCAGAATAAATTTCGAATGTTCGACAGACTCGCACTATTGTCTATTTCCACTACGTCCTCTCGATCACAATGTACACATACTACAGTCGAATTTCTCATTACCTGTACGTATAATTACCCTTCCCAAAGACTCGAATGCTATTGACCTTCTGATCAGCTTCGTTTAATGAGAACTCTAATTGAGAGCATTGAGCGCAATTAGCTACTGGTAACTTCACAGTAGTTACTCTTACTTGTAATGATACCCACATGAAATTTCGGAGGTAGTTACAGGTAGTTAGTTACAAGTTAGATCGTTTTCCGAATGATGTGAATTTAGGCTAGCGATTCGAGCTCTCTAATTAATGACAAATTAGCAGTGAGTTTGTCTAATTATGGAAAGCTCCCACTTGATCGAGTCTATGATAATTAGCTACGTCATTTCCAATGTCTACAGCTCAGGATTATCGCAGTCAACCGCGATTTGTGTCTTCATAGTAC
The DNA here is from genome assembly GCA_030386875.1 of Morinoia aosen. NCBI lineage: Eukaryota > Metazoa > Arthropoda > Malacostraca > Amphipoda > Talitridae > Morinoia > Morinoia aosen. Next base: position 57,327,350 of record CM059566.1, read on the forward strand.
ACGTGCGGCATTTCACGAGACTTTGGAGCTGTGGAACAAGATAAAGTATTCAGCGCTTCGGAAACAGTCTCAAAATAGATTATTATAGATTGGATTATAAGTTAGTTTCAGCCTCACTAACCACGACCGACAAAAATGTTCAAAGAGAGGAAGGTTGAAGGCACCCTTTAGTAGCGTGGTCACCGAGGTTGAGTCTTTCACCGTCCTTCACGAGAAAAGTCGGCAGTTCGATTCCGGCAGTATTGCCCGGTGATTCTCCCCGTTGGGAAAAGGGAGAACCCAGCCGTTAGCCTCCACTTTACTCAGGTGTCGGAAATGGGTACCGGCTTGACCGAGGGTAACCGTCAATTCGTCCTGGTGCTAGTTATAAGGCGTTAGAAAAACCCATTTACAAGATGATATGTGTCAGGCTTTATTGTAAGAAAAAATCCTTAAGTATGGAGTTTAGGGTACGTGGAACGTAAGAAGAGGGCGTGTTCCCACTCAAGATTCCATACGCTTATAGAAACAAAAAGTTAAGAAGAAAGGTTATAAAACAAGATAAGAACTGAAGAGGAAAGTAATTGGTGCTGAAAAACAAGGAAACAGAACCGAAAAGCGAAGGTCTTAAACAAAACAAAAAACTTGCTCTATTTCAACAAAAAGGAGGCCCATTTAACCTCCAGCTCGCGATCTTACATATTTTCCTGGGAGCGCTTATTCCCGAAGATACAATTGTGGTACATCACCTGAGGGGGACAGTCTCAGTATAAAGTTACGTGAAATCCACGAATTGAAACCAGCATGTATTCAGCGCAGTATATAGTTAATCCTCGCTGTGTATTTACCGCATACATAGTTCAACTGATGGATGCTCCCTCACTGGCTTAGGTATATATTCCTAGATGTAGGAAACGAATTGAGGCAAAAGACAAATATTCAAATGCAATTGAGGTAGAATTTCAACTGAAAGGATGCATTAGATACACACAAGGGATGAACTGAACTTAGTAGCTGAGAATAAATTACACGTTCCCTCTGCGTGCACTCGTCACAGAAATGTAATTCGTGTTCAAGTTGTAACAAGATAATGTTAATGTAGACATCAGCTTCATAAATAGCAGCATTCATTGACCGTAAAATTTATTTCTGTAACGTTCTTATATCTAGAAAGTTATGAGATATCATTCAGAGAGCCGCACTTGTCATGAAATTACTCAAATACAACTAAGAATGAAAACACTAAGTGTTATGAATGAAGACTCCACGTATATGGTGAGAATGAAGATGCCTTATCGTAAGAATGAAAACAATATATGGTAAGCATAAAGATACCATATGGTAAGAGTGAAGGCATCATATGGTAAGAATAAAGATACCATTTCGTAAGAATGAAGACCTCATATGGTAAGAATAAAGATACCATTTCGTAAGAATGAAGACCTCATATGGTAAGAATAAAGATACCATTTCGTAAGAATGAAGACATCATACGGTAAGCATAAAGATACCATATGGTAAGAGTGAAGGCATCATATGGTAAGAATAAAGATACCATTTCGTAAGAATGAAGACCTCATATGGTAAGAATAAAGATACCATTTCGTAAGAATGAAGACCTCATATGGTAAGAATAAAGATACCATTTCGTAAGAATGAAGACCTCATATGGTAAGAATAAAGATACCATTTCGTAAGAATGAAGACATCATACGGTAAGAATAAAGATACCATTTCGTAAGAATGAAGACCTCATATGGTAAGAATAAAGATACCATTTCGTAAGAATGAAGGCATCATATGGTAAGAATAAAGATACCATTTCGTAAGAATGAAGACATCATATGGTAAGAATAAAGATACCATTTCGTAAGAATGAAGACATCATACGGTAAGAATAAAGATACCATTTCGTAAGAATGAAGACATCATACGGTAAGAATAAAGATACCATTTCGTAAGAATGAAGACATCATACGGTAAGAATAAAGATACCATTTCGTAAGAATGAAGACCTCATATGGTAAGAATAAAGATACCATTTCGTAAGAATGAAGACCTCATATGGTAAGAATAAAGATACCATTTCGTAAGAATGAAGACCTCATATGGTAAGAATAAAGATACCATTTCGTAAGAATGAAGACATCATACGGTAAGAATAAAGATACCATTTCGTAAGAATGAAGACCTCATATGGTAAGAATAAAGATACCATTTCGTAAGAATGAAGACCTCATATGGTAAGAATAAAGATACCATTTCGTAAGAATGAAGACCTCATATGGTAAGAATAAAGATACCATTTTGTAAGAATGAAGACATCATACGGTAAGCATAAAGATACCATATGGTAAGAGTGAAGGCATCATATGGTAAGAATAAAGATACCATTTCGTAAGAATGAAGACCTCATATGGAAAAAATAAAGATACCATTTCGTAAGAATGAAGACCTCATATGGTAAGAATAAAGATACCATTTCGTAAGAATGAAGACATCATATGGTAAGAATAAAGATACCATTTCGTAAGAATGAAGACCTCATATGGTAAGAATAAAGATACCATTTCGTAAGAATGAAGATATCATACGGTAAGAATAAAGATACCATTTCGTAAGAATGAAGACCTCATATGGTAAGAATAAAGATACCATTTCGTAAGAATGAAGACCTCATATGGTAAGAATAAAGATACCATTTCGTAAGAATGAAGACATCATACGGTAAGAATAAAGATACCATTTCGTAAGAATGAAGACCTCATATGGTAAGAATAAAGATACCATTTCGTAAGAATGAAGACCTCATATGGTAAGAATGAAGATACCATTTCGTAAGAATGAAGACCTCATATGCTAAGAATAAAGATACCATTTCGTAAGAATGAAGACATCATACGGTAAGCATAAAGATACCATATGGTAAGAGTGAAGACATCATATGGTAAGAATAAAGATACCATTTCGTAAGAATGAAGACCTCATATGGTAAGAATAAAGATACCATTTCGTAAGAATGAAGACCTCATATGGTAAGAATAAAGATACCATTTCGTAAGAATGAAGACATCATACGGTAAGCATAAAGATACCATATGGTAAGAGTGAAGACATCATATGGTAAGAATAAAGATACCATTTCGTAAGAATGAAGACCTCATATGGTAAGAATAAAGATAACATTTCGTAAGAATGAAGACCTCATATGGTAAGAATAAAGATAACATTTCGTAAGAATGAAGACCTCATATGGTAAGAATAAAGATACCATTTCGTAAGAATGAAGACATCATATGGTAAGAATAAAGATACCATTTCGTAAGAATGAAGACATCATATGGTAAGAATAATGATACCATTTCGTAAGAATGAAGACATCATACGGTAAGAATAAAGATACCATTTCGTAAGAATGAAGACATCATACGGTAAGAATAAAGATACCATTTCGTAAGAATGAAGACATCATACGGTAAGAATAAAGATACCGTATGGTAAGAATGAAGAAACTATATGGTGATCGTGATATTTCTCGTTTACTACCATTACAAACTTCAAGAAAACAGCAAAGCTCTGCAAGAGACTTCCGTTACTTTTTACTTATGTTCAGTTTCCTGCGTAACTTGTGTAGGAATATTGGTTAATGTAATACCTTCAGCACATGCCGGGCTTTGCAATTCATTCCGATATTCGCGGCCTACAAGTTCAAAATTCCACTAATGCGTGACTTCAAAGGCTGCTTCACCGTTCGAAGCAACTGATTAAAAGTCATACAATTTTTGAAGCAGGGAAATCTACATTGAAGAGCTTTGCTTTCCAATTCACACGATGCTGACAACCTTAATGAGCAGGAAAAATGCGAGGGTGAGGCTTTGGAATCGAGTAGGTCATCTTTAGAGGTACCAATGCTCACAAATTCTTTACTTTTGTTGATGATCATTTCTCACACGCGGCCAAGGAACACGTCTTCAGCAGCCGTCGTCTTAAGAGTTCTTCGAGTTGAGCCAACGTAGCCTTTGCTCCTATAATGCGTTAGTCAAAGAACGCTGAATTTTCTTATAGTTTCACTAAATGTTATGCGATGCAATACTATCATAATTATATTCACGACCGTATGTAAGGTTCACAGATGCGAGGTTCCGTATTAATGAAGCTCATAGAGGTCAAAGAAATTAACTTTGCATAATTAGTGAAAGCTGATTTATTTTTTAATTTCGTAAATTGTTTCATAATTATATTTCGCACAAGTCTCTATATTCACACGCGAGTAAAAAACATCATACATCTTGATATTTAGCAAATTTTCGTCGAAGAATTCCATTGAAACTAAGAACATGAGTTCCTATGAACCAAGAAGTTTGTGACAAATTTGAGATGCATTTAAAGAACATATGCTCCAAGCTCAAGCAGGTCGCTAACTAAATAAAGCTGTACACAAAGTTAAAAAGAACTGTGATGCACGACCACAAATCGCTTGGAGAACGCCAGTAGAAATTTTTCAAAAACGGGCTAGCATTCCAAAGAGGCGCATCGAGCACCTCTTATCAACGTGGGAAACCAGCGCAGTGTGCTGGTGTCAACAAGAAATCAGTGTGCTCTATGCAGTGAAGATACTTCCCGAACAACTAACTTAATTTTTTTTAAAGTTACAGCAATTCTCAGTAACAACTTGGGTCATCAGTAACAACTTGTTTTTGGGTTTGCGTCTCGTGCTCTATGCAGTGAATATACCTGCATGTCTCGAACAATTTGCATTATTCGCTGATGGCCGCCCCTGGTTTTACGTAAACTATAAACTAGGAAACATTTTGTAAAAATTAGCTTGAAACTGTATCATTTCTTTTAGAATATAATACCTTGTAATGTAACGTATCATGTTAAATTTAAGATTTATATCACAAACGGGACGTGTCTGAGCCACACACGTGTGTTAGTTTGCAAAATAATGTGCATGTTTCCATTATTTCAATTACCATATTTTTTACCCGCTTCATTTTCTTTCCAATATTTAAGACCACTCAATTCTTCATTTTATCCCTGTTACCTAGTGTATTCAAATTAAACTGTTTCACAGCAGTTTATTTTTTATTTATTTTATGGTTTCCAGTGTCTTGTGTTTTATAATTTGATGTCTTTTTGAAATAATAGCGTTCACTTCATCCCTTTCTTTATCCCTGTCACCTCATCCCCGTTATTCTAACTAATTTAAATGCATTTTGGTCTCATTTTTTTTGTCGCTGCCGTAGGACGCTATCAATTTCAGGCAGCGGGTAAACCGCTAAATCAAACTTCCTATCCTCGAAGATTTAGGGGTTTTCCCGCGATGATAAACAGCCTAAATTAACACCCCGAAATACGGCGCATCACGGGAGTCTCCCCAGGAAGAATCACCGGCGCTGCTACGGAGAGAGTGGCAGCAATTTCAGTCTTCTTGAAATAAATCCTTTTTCATAGGAATAATTTTAAAAAATATCTGTGTGTGAGGAATGCCTTAGGCATTTAATCTTAAACTCCAATTGCACTTGTGTTCAGCAATGAAATAAATGTATGTTCATTCTGCAATTTTCAATGTGAATTAGGCCTATCGTAGGCATATGTTTCAAAACCTTACCACGGATCTTGGATGTGTGAAGCCGGGAACTGTGTCCTGACCTCCAACAGGCCAGTACGCTCCTATCCGCTTCTTTTCCTGCGTTCTGCAGGATCATTTTTCCTATTCCTGCGTTCTGCAGGATCTGTTCTCCTGTTCCTGCGTTCTGCAGGAACTGTTTTCCTGTTCCTGCGTTCTGCAGGATCTGTTTTCCTATTCCTGCGTTCTGCAGGATCATTTTTCCTATTCCTGCGTTCTGCAGGATCTGTTCTCCTGTTCCTGCGTTCTGCAGGATCTGTTCTCCTATTCCTGCGTTCTGCAGGATCTGTTTTCCTGTTGCTGCGTTCTGCAGGATCTGTTTTCCTGTTCCTGCGTTCTGCAGGATCTGTTCTCCTGTTCCTGCGTTCTGCAGGATCTGTTCTCCTATTCCTGCGTTCTGCAGGATCTCTTTTCCTGTTCCTGCGTTCTGCAGTATGTTTTCCTATTCCTGCGTTCTGCAGGATCTGTTCTCCTGTCCCTGCGTTCTGCAGGATCTGTTCTCCTATTCCTGCGTTCTGCAGGATCTGTTCTCCTATTCCTGCGTTGCAAAGGATCTGCCCACTCGTTGTGCGGTGACATGCGTAATCACATGCGAGGTTCCGTAATATAATGAAGCGCATAAGTGATCCAAGATATTAATGTTCCATAATTCGCGAAGGCTGGAAATTATTTCAAATTTCGTATGTTATTTTCGCACAGGTTTCCATATTCACAACCGCGTAAAAACAGCCTAGTATGGCCTAGTCTTGGATAACGACTGTGTCTACTGCCTTAGATGACGACTGTGAAGTGATTTTGGTTTGCCTTCAGCGCCCGATACTGTGAGTAGCCAGCGCTCTGGACCCAAACCTGAGAGGTTGCTGACACTCAGTATTTTGGGGTTTAAATGCGTTCGATACGAGCTGAAAAAGTTTTGAACCTTTGGGGATTACTCAAATAAATTTGCTTTCAAGAAAATTACTTAATGTTCTAGTACGACTCGTTTTCTTCAACCTTTTCTTCATCCATCCACAGTTAGTGAATTAACGTTGAATACGTTACACTATACTTAATTAATTATAAAGTGGGTACATAATTACCATCAAGGCACAATTTTACGAAGTGATCGAATTTTGATAATTGACACACAACTCTTTGTAGTGGCCTAAAGAGTGACCCAGTTATTTGCTAACTGAATGCCATAAAACCACTGAAATACCGCCATATAGTTGAGAATACACTTGAGGTATGTAGGAGACCATCTCGCATACTTTGGCCGATTCTGAATGTAAAGATAAACTTTTACGAGGAAAATAGATAGAGAGTGGAGTCTATGACAGGAAACAGAGAAAGGGAGAAAGAGAAAAATGTATGAAAAAAGACAGAAAAAGACTTTGAAACAGAAATCCATGAAGGAAGTCCTGGGTTAAGCTGTTAGAGATGGGTGGTAAATAACAGTTCAAAAATGGACAAAATAATTCGAAGTGCGAATTTATTCCATCTAGAAAATAGTTTTCTGATGCGATCCAACTCCCTTCGATAACGCTTGATAACTCTGTGATATAGGTTGTAGCAATGCTACGACACTTTTGAAAAAGCTATACACATTTTTGACGAGAATTTAATCCCCAAAAGCAAGAAAAAATTCACATGCATTTTGCGTCACTTACAGCCTTCGCGAATGACTGTAGCACAGATACGCTTAGACTGTATATTTCTGCTCGATTCAATCATTTCTTCATTCAGCGGCCAACTGTCTTAGGACTAAGAACTCTTGAACCACTGAATTAATTTCTTATTTTAAGGTGAGAACTGAAAATTGTTAAATGAAGTATCTGAAAAAGCGACGAATTTAATGCAAAATAATTACATTCTACTCAACGTTGTCAAACCCATAAAAATATTCTACATCTATCTATATCATAAAAGGAGCCGCGTCCGTCCGTCTGTGTGTCACACCCACCAGCCTGCAGTGTGAGATGAGCGTATCTGTGATACAAGCTTCATCAACTCCACAATTTGCGGTGCCTAACCCAGTAGATTGGGAGTCGGAATGAACATCACGTGTATTGTAGGTTAGGTTAGGTTGAATAGAATATCAGCGTTTGAGACTTGCGTTCTGCAGGATTACTACAAATGCTACCACTACGTACTGCTTGTACTACTTCATATACCACTACTGCTCCCTGCATCACATGTTGAAGTGAGTCGCTGTTGGATATTTCAAAAATCAATACCGAGGCTATGATGAAGCACACAATGGTTCTGCTGGCACACAGTGTTTTCATTCATTTATGAGGGCATGTTTTTCAGAGTATGACTAATGTACGACTAATTTATATTTTGGTTGTACGACTAATTTATATTTCAATTGTACGACTAATTTATATTTTAGTTGTATGACTAATTTTTTATATCTGAGTAGCATTGTTGACATGAAACTGTTCTTTTGGCCTTCTTTAAGTAAATTTCCACAACCACAGATGTGACTTCAATTCATCAGGTTACGCTGGAACAGAATTTAACAATTTCAGAGGGAAGATGTGAAGTTTTTCAGCGCATATTACTTTCATCTTCAACTCGTATCTTGTTTCACAAGCTTCTTTCAATTTTACAGTTTTAATGTGCTGGGTGTCGGAGCACATATCATGTGCGTAGATTCCCCGTCCTCTAAATTCCGTATTAAATAGTGTTTCCTCTTTCCTCTCTTTGAAATATCTTTGGTGTTGTGAAGAGGCTTAGACTAACATAGAATCTACTCTGTATTCGGAGATGTTGCAGAACATGTCCTAATAAATTCGAATACAAAAGTGGTCAATTGTTCTAGAATATCATGATAAAAACATGTCGGTTATTGGTGTGGGACGTACAACATTTGTTTCACTATGAACTTTTTGAGTAGGAGTTAAAATCAAGAGAACTGAAGTATGTTATCAGTTACTAGAAGGACTCGTGGAAATTCCACGGTCAATATCATCTTTTAAGCTAGGTGCGCCCGTAAAAAATTCCAGCGTAATATTTCCTACTCTAACCCATGTCAACTTAACATAATCTATCCTAGCCTAACCTATGGTAACCTAACATAACCTATTTTAGCCTCGCCCATCCTAGCCTAATTTATCCTACCTAATCTTAGCCTAACCTGTTTGGACCTAATGTTCTAATATCCTTGCCTTAGCACGTTAGTTGCGATGGGTTAAACCGAAGTTCAATATTCAACTTAAACTTGAAGTCAAAAGTGATAAGCAAATTTGTAAATATCAAACATTAACTGGGCCTGTTAAATACCATTAATTTAGAAAGGTTGTTAGAATTTTTCAAAACGACCCATCGATGGGTCGTTTCGCAGCAAGAAAAACCTAACTACGACCCACCGGTGGGTCGTACCGCAATGAATGTGTTAACCTATCCTATCGTTACATATCCTTCCCTAATCTATCATACCATTACCTAACCTAACGTACTCTTTCTTAATTTAGTCGTCCATAACCTATTCAAGCCAATCTTCAGCAACCTATGTTAACCAAAGTATTACCTACACGTCTCCATGTATCTTGAAATTTCTAGTATACCTTACCACGGCTGATTCGGTAACGACAGTCAACCCTAACTATGATACAGCATGAAGCTCAATGCGTGACGTACAGACCGATAAGCCCGAGGAGAATTATTATAACGAGTGCACACGGCCCGTCAAAAAAATGGCAGGATTAGATATAGGACCAACTGAGCTTCACCATGGCTTTCTCATGATTTCCCATGCTATTCTATGGCTTTCCAATACTTTGCCAAGTCTCAACCGCTGATATTCTATTCAACCTAATCTAACCTATCAATACACGTGATATTCATTCCGACTCCCAATCTGCTGGGTTAAGGCACCGAAAATTGTAGAGTTGATGAAGCTTGTATCACAGATACGCTCATCTCACACTTGCGGCTGGTGGGTGTGACACACGGACTCAAGTGTGTTTTAACTGATGTCGCCTTAGCGGCATCGTTATTGACGATAGCGAGGCATCATGAACACGGTGAATCTAAAGTCCTAACATAGAATTGTAGATGACTTTATACTAACATAGAATGACATTAAATAGGCTCTCAAGTGAATGACTATCTATCTATCCTTTTCCTATCTATCCTTTTCCGTTTCACCTCTTCTCTTCCCGACACACTCTGCGTCAAACTCTCTTTCCGTCTTTTCTATAAGCATCGACCGACCGACACAGACGGACGTACGCGGCTCCTTTTATAATATAGATTACCCTTACATGGAAAAATACATTTCAAAACAAAAAGAATCAACTCCGAATTTAGCGACGAGTTTATTTTCGAAAAACAAAGAATCCGTTAAAAAACAAGAGATTCAACGAAACCTCGCGTATGTCAAACGCAGCTACAAGTGCGTAGTTCATGTTAAGTATACAAAATTGTAATATATTTAGAAAGCATGAAGTTTGGCTCTACACTTCGTTTTTTGTCTGGATGTTACAGCAAAATAATTTTGCAAGCTAAATTGACTATTTCCAAGGATTTTTTATTCGCTACTCGTAGGTTATCATACTCTAAAGCGTATTTTAAATGATTTCTCTTAGTGGAAGGAATTGGGAACACTCGCCGACGATTCAGTATGAAAATACACAACCTGCTTCAGTATGCCGTTATCAACAACAACTGTAAACTGAGTCGAGCTTATGCTTCAAGAGAAACAAACTGCGTAAACGGCTCTCAAAACTAGGCCATCAAACAACCGCATGCACGCTCGGCTGTAAACATTCCGCAAAAATGAACAGCCCAATGCAACACCGCCCAATGCAACACCGCGCGATGGCCCTGCAGCTCGCTTAAACTGAACGCATTAACTCCGGTTCAAAAACTCTAAGTTCAAACAGCTAAGATAACCAGCTGGAAACCCATGGCTCTGCAAGCTCTGCTTGGGACCAAAGCTGGAGTCACTCTGTGGGGAGGCGAAAGCTGCAGAATTATGGAAATATTGAAGAGGAATATTCCCTCTGGGGATGCTTCAGTTCCACAAGGAGCAATCGGATCGATTTGCGAGCCAAGGCTCACCCTCCAACGAGCTTCGCAGGTCCTTTCTTGAAAAAATAGGATTTGATTTCAGCGAGGCAGAAGCGGCTGCGTGTGTCTCGTGCAAACGCTTTGAGCTGAAGTTAAGCGTAAAGTTGGAGATCGATTGCGAACTTCTGGAAGATATCGGGTTGATCTTCCTTCAGAAGTGTTCGCGCTGGAGTGTTTTGAGTTTTACGTACCAAAAGGGAGAGTTTAAAATGGACGAATAGCCATAAAGCGTGCGCGCACAGACTGTCTCTGGAGCCACAAAGTTACTCAATGTATAATATATCTTAGGTTAGGGAATTTGTGCTACAATTTACAGAAACTTTTTCATTACTGTTAAAACTGAACGTTCACTCTATAGTGTAAAGGGTTTCTGTCGTAATAGTATAACAATCAGCTTCTATCAAGGGACCTGTATTTTGAATCATGCATCAATCAGTGTTGCCAGATAGTGAGGATTTTTACGATCATATTTTTCGTGGAAAACCCGACCTACAAATTTTAGTGAGAAAAACTCAATCTGACACATTTCCCAGAGATGGGATGTTTTGAACAGAGAATCAAAGTTCCCAGCCATCTTACGCCCTCGTACCTATGACCTCATCCCGGAATTCAGAGATCAGATTATAAGTTGGTTTAAGAATTTCTAAACATAACCAAAGCGCTCCCAAGAAAGGAAGGACATAATTAAATATAAAATTAATAAATGCACTAGATGTGCCCCCACACCCTGCGCGTAGAAGCAGCAAGATTGAAAAACGTTTATGAAACAAGTTATAAGTCGAATGAAAAAGTGATTTGTGTTGATATAAAAACAGTAGTGAACCGAAAAGATAGCTTGCGACAAAACAACAAGGAACTATTCTATTTCAACATGAGGATGGCTTATCCAATCTTCAGCTCTAGATCTCAAATCTTCCCCCTATGAACGCTGAAGAGGATACAAGAGGCGTACCACCCTGTGGTTTGTCGGTCTTCAGACACTCATGTAATGTGGGCATTGACTACTTTTTAAAATCTAATGCGAATGCGTCTACCAATCGTTTCCCATCTTTCTTAGACCAGCACATCAACTTGTGTAAGTAAAAATGCACTATGATAATACGAAACATTACTAATAAAAATGCTTTACCTCACCTTCAAAAATGTTATTTGTTAAAAATTGGTATACTGAATGCTCTGGAAACACTGAATATTAAACATAAAAACACAATTAGTTCACTATTAAAAACACGATTAAGAAAACCAATCAAAATGAAAATACTAAAATGCTGTCTTACAACACTCGCTCTCAGGTATTCCAATACTAGCGACGAGCACACCAACACCTCGAAATTAACATTGGTCGGTCGGCATCGTCACAACGACACGCATGTTAGCACCACCTGCACCGCCTGTACCCTCAAGGGACTCATTGGACTAATGCTCTCACAAGGGAAGACTATCTTCAATTCCCGATCAATTATCGGGAGTGGTGGGCCGCATCTGACTGGCCAACCCGGCGTGCGTGCTGAACCTTGAATACTTGTATCTCATCATAGGGGTTCGGGACCGTGTAACTTGCTCCTCGACTCAAATGTCAGCCCAATGGAGTGCGAATGATCATCTAATTTATAAAGTTAGGGAAATTTCATGTGTCGCTTAATTTTGGGATGGAAATGAAAATGGGAAATTCGTGTTGAATTATTTTAATTATTATACTTATTACAGTGGTGACTAGCTCAAAACCCTACAAAGGCGATTCCAAGAGAGCGATGAGGAGCGACAATTTGTCATAGATTGTGCAAAACTTGGATTCTACGCACAAGGCATGCTCCGACACAGGATATCACGCGAATAGAAACAGTGAGTTGGGAAAGAAGGAGAAGAAAGATGAAAATAACAGTGAATAAGGTATGAAACTAAATGAAGTAAACTGTTTACGAAAGATGTGAAAGATGTCCCGAAAGGTAACCTGTCGCTGAGGTGACCTAAAAGTATCTCCCCTACTGGTGCCTGTCCCCGTAGCACAAGCTTGGCAAGCTAAACTTGGATCTATTGCCTATTCTATGCTCCCACAGGGGATTATTGTTGAATTTTCAAAACAAAAATGTTACCGGTATGAACAGAGCTAAAATTAGTCTTGTTGTTTTTTGACTAAAACTGTCCTTGTACGGAGTCATAAGATGGAATGAAAATTTAGTTATCTCCTTGTGATGCTTAAATCTATTAGTAGACAACTAGAAATAATATATTAGCACACTTATTGTCGTATATTTGACAGTTGGAGGGTAAGAACGTATATTTTATCAAAGTGATATCTGCTCGCGATATTTTTTATCACTGCGGCTGTGGAGAGTTACAGTCATTGGTATAAAAAAGTTCATAAAGTTATACTAGCTTTAGGTGAAAAAGGAATAAGTACAAATTTAAAACTTCAGTATATTGTGATCCAGGTTAAATATGTAAGCTTTCCTGCACTATGTGAGTTTAAAAGGTTATTAATACTAAAAAGAAGATTGCGATATATAATTTTTCTATTGCTTAGTTATAAAATGCAATTATCATCGTTAGAGACATGCATGAGTAAAACAATAACGATTTTCAGTTCATTGAGGCAATCTTTGAAAAAGAAGGCTCTTTTTACCTTTAATTCAGTGAAACTAGAATCCTGTGGTTACAATTCCGACACATTTGCTCAACACAGGACTCACTCAACAGCAAGCAAACTCAATTACAGTGTGTCCCTACAACAGCAAGCAAACGCAATTACAGTGTGTCCTTACAACAGCAAGCAAACACAATTACAGTGTGTCCCTACAACAGCAAGCAAACACAATTACAGTGTGTCCCTACAACAGCAAGCAAACATAATTACAGTGTGTCCCTACAACAACAAGCAAACGCAATTACAGTGTGTCCCTACAACAGCAAGCAAACACAATTACAGTGTGTCCCTACAACAGCAAGCAAACATAATTACAGTGTGTCCCTACAATAGCAAGCAAACACAATTATAGTGTGTCCCTACAACAGCAAGCAAATTTAATTACAATGTGTCCCTACAACAGCAAGCAAACGCAATTATGGTGTGTCCCTAAAACAGCAAGCAAACGCAATTACAGTGTGTCCCTACAATAGCAAGCAAACGCAATTACAGTGTGTCCCTACAACAGCGAGCAAACACAATTACAGTGTGTCCCTACAACAGCAAGCAAACGCAATTACAGTGTGTCCCTACAACAGTGTCACGAGAAAACGTCCCATCACTCCTTGTTAACATTTCATTAATAAGAAGATCAGGCTCTCGGAATTGAGAAATTGGCCCACCTCCAGGGGATACACATACAACACAAAAAATTCATGGACAATAATTGACATTACAGTACATATACTAAAACAAAGCGTTACTCACCGATGATGGTTGACTCGACTTACATCAGCGCGTTTTTTGAGGGCCCTCCGTGGTGTTACGATCGATCGCTTCTAATATTGGGGTGTTATGTACCCTCTATGTAACGGCGCGCCATGCACGAACGACGTCTGTGCCAGCGAGAGAGAGCTCCGTACCCAGTGCACTAGAGACGGTTGCAAGGTTCTGCGTACTTCAGCAAAAGCTACCTCAGCAGCTCTGGGCGACGACCGCCTGGCAGCGACGGGGCCATACCAGAAAAGTCACGAAAAGTGGATCTCACGGCCGTTGGTGATGCCAACCGCCATGGAGAGTAGCTGCGGTAAATGCTTCCATAAAAGGTGATGCGTAATGTTAGGAGGCAGCATTCCCGTACGCGTCATTATCGTCGAAGGTCCTCGTACACGTCGTCTTTGCTTGAGTCTTTGTGATAGAATCTAGTCCGGCGTGCTGGGTGTTTTTATTGTATAACTTACGTTTGTGATTTCACGCTTAAAGCAACTGATTAACTACATAAAGTAAACGAGGCTACTTCGAACACAACGAAACCTGTACCTGCGCTTCACACAAGTTGCGTAAGATTACCTCTTTGTAGCTGCCAATGTTTGCGGGCTTTAATCAATCCCCGATATATTGGTGATATCTGTTTATAACAGTAAATTGTGTGGCCACATATAACGTGTGTTTCAATGCCTGCTTTAGTTGCGCCTTAATTAGGATGCCGACCATGAGATTTAACTGAGATTGAGGAAAGAGATTTATTTCATTTGAACGACTTACCCTAAAAGAAAAATTTAATCACTTCGTTCGATCCTAAAAAGGGAGGATCGTAACAATTGGTTGGCAGCGGCGCAGGATTGAATTTGATATAATTTAATCTGATCTTGCCGGTTCCACGCCCCTGTGAGAGACCGCTTCTCGCCACGCTACCTATTTCAAATAAAAACTTAACGCATAACGTAAATGGCCAAATGATTGTTCATTAGGAAATTTATTTCACTCATCATTGAACCCATTCTACTTTGTAATTTATGTCATTCTATTGATTTATTTTGTGTATTTTCTGTGTGAATTAGTGTCGTTATTTGCATTTTGCATCAGTGTATTGATTAATTTCTAAAAAGTTGTGTGAATTCATGCCGTATTTACCATTTTGATGCTTTTACCCATGTATTGTCCCATTTGCATTGCCCAATTTAACCCGTTTTACCTTTCTAATAAGATTATTATGCCTATTATGACCCTATTTTTGCATTGCTGTTGTTGATGTTATTGCCGATTCATGTATTTCTGTGTATTTGGAAACTATATTGTGCGAAATATTCAATTATGTCTGTGTATTTGGGAACATATTGTAAGAAATATTTCATTTAAACTTCTAATTTGAAACTCTAAATTGCTATCAGTGTTCATTGTGAATCTATTTTTGCTTCGCCAATTTTGCCCTAATTATCTGTTGAAATCATAGCAGGGAACGATAATGAAAATAACCAAAATAACAACGGCGAGAATAGGCACTTTGTCACTTTAAATCATGCAATTGATCTGCCTAAATTTAACGGCGAAGGCTGTGTAACTTCATTTTTAAAGCACTTCCAGACTCGAGTTGATATTTACACTAACGATGTAGACTTACAATGTCGTTATTTGAAAAATGCACTTACTGGTAAGGCTTGGGATTCATATGTTCTTAAATCTGACCAATTATTCACACTGGACGATGTCAAAACTTGGCTTATTTCTGTGTACAAGGGGGCCGTGAATTATAGAAAACCCGTTCATAAGATCCTATTTAATCTGCGTCAAGAGAATGATGAGACTGTCAATGCATTTGCAACTCGCGTCTTGGCTAGCTGGAAGGACGCATTCGGACAAGAATGGCACTACGAGGATGACAAAGCACAAAAGATCCTAATCCCTACTATCATTAAAAATATGAATCCCAAGATCAGTGAAAAATTATCACATGATTTTGATCCGGAGAGCGTGACCAAACTCCTAGACAAAGCGAGGTCAATCGAGGAGTCTTTAATTGAAGAAAGAAATGTGTTGAGCCGGAAGAGACGAATTCACGAAAGTGATGTGGTGGGTGAGAAGTATCTATACAATTCACCACAAAAGCGAGCGTACCAGCCTAAAAACCCATATAAATGGCAAAGTACATCACACAAAAACGCTCGCCCCTTTAATAACTACCAACGTAAATTCAATGGCCATCCAAGTCAGAATGGTGACATCGCCGCTGTAAAGTCAAAAAACTTCTACAGCAACCGAAAAGCGTTTCCCCCGTAATTTTATTAAATATTGAACAGAGAAAATGCTCCACTTTCGTTGATTCGGGCTCTTCCATGACTCTTGTGAAATCTTGTGTAATTAACAAATTATTCAAAAACCCTCCCCGAATTAAACGATGCACTAAAGTTCTTTGTTCTGTAAATGAAGACAACCTTCACACTCGAGGTACGATCGACCTGAAATTTAAACTAGGTGATTCAGAGCATTGTCATTCCGCTATCATTGTAGAAGATTCTTTCTTTCCGGGAGCTGTCTTGATAGGCCGAGATTTCCTTAAGAGATTCGGTGTTGAAATAAAATACAGTCAGCACGAGAAAGGTCACGTGAGAATTAATGATAGAATTTACCCATTTCAATCAGTTGCTGCTTCTAATTCGGTAAATTTTGTAAAGCAATCAGAGGATGCTTCATTCAGTGTCGCAAGAATGTCACATGATCTGACCGTTGAGGGCGGAACTTTATGTCACTCATATCTCAGAGTACCCAAACAAATGAACAATAAAGAGGTTGTAGTTCAACAAAGTTCTGCTTGCAGAGGAGTAGCTATTCCTCGTACCCTCGCCACAGTCCGTGATGGCACCGTGCCGATTGTATTTGTTAATTATAACGATAAGAATGTTCAAATACCTAGGAATAAGATTTGTGCTACATTAGATGTTGCTGTTGAGCCAGAGTCAGACCCAAATGAGAGTGAGAGTGCCGCCCGTGTTATGACTACGCTTGAGAGCACTAGGGATGTAGGCGTGGCGACAGTGTGCGAGGCTAGACGAGCACCTGTTCAGAGCCAGTGCGGTCATGAGCTACTGCCTAACAGTGGATTGTTGCCAGCCGCGGAGAAACGCAATGAGCCTGAATTCAACCAAATGATTAACGATGTAGACTTGTCTCACTTAAGCAACGAACAGAAAATCACCCTTGTAAAGTTAATAAATAAGCATAGGGAGTCGTTCGCAGTAGGAGACGAGATAGGTCTAGCGCGAAATGCTGTACATAGGTTAGATATTCAGGGTCATGTGCCAATAAATACGCCTCAATATCGTGTTCCCCATGCTACTAAGCGATTGGTTGAGGAGCACGTCCAAGAGATGCTGAAACAGGGAGTTATAGAGCCAGCTTACTCCCCATGGTCGTCACCTATTTTGACAGTCAGAAAAAACGATGGGACTCATAGGATAGTGGTTGACTTTCGTCTTATCAATAAGATTTGTAAGAAGGGCACGTTCCCAATCCCGAACATGACTGATACTCTCGAAAGTCTAAAGGGCTCAAACTTGTTCACCACTCTAGACATGAGAAGCTCCTACCATCAGATTGAATTGTCTCCCGAGAGCAGGGATATCACCGCTTTCAGAACGTCGACGGGCAGTTATAGATATTTGCGTTCACCTCAAGGCCTCATCACATCTGCGGCTGCACTTCAAAGAGCAGTTAATATGGCTTTTTCCCCATTCATTTCAAAGTTTCTGTTCTGTTACGTTGACGACATCATCATTTATTCTAAGGATTTCGAGACACATGTCGAACATTTGGATAAGGCGTTGCTTCAAACAGCTGCTTCAGGCTTCAAACTTAGTCTAAAGAAATGCCAATTTGCAGCAAGCAGCGTGACTTTCCTTGGTATCAAAGTCAATTCAGAAGGACTAACCCCCCGACCTGATAAGTGCGAGCCCTGGCGGATGCTCTGAGACCCCGAAGTGTTTAAGAAGTCAAGCGCTTCCTTGGCGCTAGCGGATTCTTTAGGAAATTCATTAAAATTATGCACATATTGCTGCACCTCTAACCGAGTTGACCAAGAAGACGAATGCATTCAAATGGACTGACGTTCATCAGCGAGCTTTCGATGACTTGAAAGATAAACTTGTGTCCGCGCCTATACTTAAATTTCCTGACTTTCAGAGAGAGTTTGTTCTGCACACTGATGCCTCGGGCATTGCAATCGGTGGAGCATTACTTCAGATGCATAATGGTGTCGAATTGCCAGTAGCATACTATAGTCGAAAACTAAAAGGAAACGAACTTAAATACTCTGCAACAGAACTCGAAGCGCTTGCCATTCATGATTCAATCAAACATTATGATGCGTATTTGTATCTAAATGAATTCACCATGGTGACGGATCATCGACCTTTAACGTTCATCTTCGCTAATAAGACAGGTAACCATCGCGTCTCCCGATGGGCTTTGCTTCTGCAAGAATATAACTTCTCTGTCAGATATAAGCCTGGAGCGCAACATCTCTTGCCAGACTTCCTATCTAGATCTGAGAAAACCGTCAATGCTGTTGTTGACGCTGCTGAGTTAAACCGTAGTAATAAGAGTGACCCTAAAAATAATTCTAATGTTCCTTCTAGAATTAAGCCTTGTTCTAATAATGATGCGACAGATGTTCCTGTCGACGACGTGTGCCCTCCACCTGTGTCCAGTGAACGTGATAAAAGTGTTGCCGTCGAGGCAAAACAATTGAGCTTAGATGTTATTGTCTCAGAGCAAGAAAAGGACTCTCTTTGGTCTAGTGTAAGAAACTTGTTGACTGAAAATGATTTGGGTGGTGTTAAGATTTCAAACATTGACGAGTACTTCATAGACGATAATAACGTCTTGTGTAGGCTCTCAAGGAAAATGCTTAGAAATGGCAGAACTAACATGCAAATTGTGATTCCGAAGTCCTTAATTAAAGTTGCCTTAAAATTAAGCCATGATAATGCTTTATCTGCACACATGGGTTTCCTGAGAACTCTTGAACGTGCCAGAGATAAATTCTTCTGGACTGGATAAATCAGATCCGTGATGTCAAAGACTATGTAAAGAAATGTCTAGCATGCCAACGAAGAAAATGGCAAGGTCAATTTAAAGTCCCCTTGGGCAAATTCCCTGAGACGTCTTATCCCCTTGAAAGAGTTGCGGTTGACCTTGTTGAACTACCTGTTAGTTACGTTGGCAATAAATATCTCCTAACAATCGTGGATCATTTCACGAGGTATGTTGATGCTTACCCTCTTACAGACAAATCTGCCGATACTGTCACCAGAGCTTTTGTCCAATACGTCGGAAAGTTCTCAGCCCCAAATACTATTGTCAGCGACAGAGGCAGTGAGTTCACTAATAAGTTATTTCAGGATGTCTGCAAAAATCTCTAGGCGAGATCACAGACTACTACTGCCTACCACGCGATGTCGAACGGTTGCTGCGAGAGAATGAACGGTATCTTGAAAACTGCAATCTCTCATCTAGCTGCTGAAGATAAATTCAGCTGGGACGAGAGCGTGGCCTTCGTGACTCTGGCTGTAAATACCTCCTACCAGACTGCGATTAAAGACACGCCGTTCTTCTTGTTCTACGGCAGAGACGCAAACCTTCCCTTTCACGACATCTTCAAGGAGCAGCCGATAAACTACGCGTGTGATCAGGAATATTCAACTGAAGTTTCGCTCCGACTGTCCAAAGCATTTGCTGCAGTTCGAAAAAATTCTGAGGCGGCGAGGCAAGCTGCAGCGAACATTTATAATCGAACGGCCAAAGAATGTGATATTCAAGCGGGAGACCTTATCATGCTTCGGAATGAGTCAGGACATGCCGAAGACAGGGCCTTCCCAACGCGCTTCAGGGGCCCGTTCAGAATAATTTCCAGACGCGGAAATAACATCACCATCAGGGGCGTATACTCAGTCCGAAAGGAGCAGAATGTACACGTGAACCGTGTGAAGCGTGCATATCTAGACGACGCCTTAGCCTTCCCTTTCAATAATGATGAAGAAGATGAACCTCGGGAAGCAGAAACGAGCGACGTTCCAATCGTGCCGAACACGAGCCAGAGAAATGAAGAAATGATCCCTAGGTATTCTCTGAGGAATCGGACTAGGCGCCCAAACTATGTATAATTGCTTGTGTCTTGCAAGGACGTCCCAAAACTTCGATAATGATTACCTCATTTCATTCCCAAATATACTATGTTTAATATTAAGAGTGTTTCCTAATCATTTCCCTCGTTTTTAACATTTCTTTCATATTACAAATTTAGGATAAGTGCTTTGATTTAGAACTAACTGATTTCTCCAGCGAAATGCGAGTAGGATGCGTTTACCCTCTTGTATTTCATGATTAATGTCGATTTGATAGATCAATTTATGTATTTACCTTGATGATGCTCATTAATTAGATAGAAATTTTACTCGATGTCAAATTTGTAACCCGTTCGTATGTCTTTCCATAGCTCTTCCACAGGAATGCGTGCTAATACGTAGAAATTTTCCTTTACAGCTCACTGGCTATCTGAAATATTGTATGTCATATTGTGTGTTTCTAATCATTTCCATTTACCTTGCATTTATTTCATTATGTATTAGTTATAACGTTCTCCAAATGGATCCCCTTTGAGTTATTTGAATTATGATACACCAAATGTACATATCGGAGGATGAAGTTAAAGTAAGTAGACTTGCTGCAAAGAGTCTAGTCTCGAGGGTAATCCAAGGGAGATAATTACCATGTCCAGAAACTAATTCAATACGGTTGTTACAGCTATACGAGTACGTAGGCTGCTGGAACACGGCAGTGCAGCGGCATCCGCTCGCTGTTGAAGCGTGCAGAGCAGGAGTGGCGACTACCCATACGAGCGGCACTGACTCAAGGTCATGGCTGGCTCACAGCGGCTGCTGCGAGCAAGCGCTACGCTGAGGCTGGGACGTGTGCAAGACACTGGTCTGGCAGGGCCGCACTGCTCACGCAGTCTACGAGAAATCTGGCAACACCGCGCTCCATTGACATGGCACGGCTAGACAACGCGCTCACTCGGGCGTAAATACTACGACCAATAGGGTCGACGCGAGTTAAAGGGCTGAGCAACTGAGTGCAAGGCGTGAGGGCTCCTACGACTGCAAGAGCGGGCCACAATCTACTATCGACGGAACTACAGTTTGGAGAGTGGCGTGACATCACAACGAGGGTGAAACTCCCCCCCCCCCCCCATTTCGATATACGCCAAAGTATGGATTCGGCTAAGGTGGAAAAAAAAATAAGAAGATACCGTTGAACACTAATACATTCAAAACAACTACATGCATGCGGAAGTAATGACAAATCGAGTTTACACTCGATATATTTATATTTAGGGCGGTGTTCACCCCCAGATATCCTCGGACTGGCCTCCAAGGAATATCATCAGTCGCGGGAGAAGGTCTTCGATGATGAAGCAGGATAAGGATATCCCGATATCAACTTCTCGTCATCGCTTGTTTAAGCTCTTCGTTTCAGCGTGCGTCAGAAGCACAAATCTCGTCGGCTTGTCTGAATCTTCCCTTGCAATGAAGTGTGAGATTTTTTTTCAACTTCAAGTAGACGGACACTTCCAATTGTGACAATGTCCAGGAGAACATTACTAAAATTGAGGTGGGGAGGATCTTGTTCTGTACCCTCTATGTAACGGCGCGCCATGCACGAACGACGTCTGTGCCAGCGAGAGAGAGCTCCGTACCCAGTGCACTAGAGACGGTTGCAAGGTTCTGCGTACTTCAGCAAAAGCTACCTCAGCAGCTCTGGGCGACGACCGCCTGGCAGCGACGGGGCCATACCAGAAAAGTCACGAAAAGCGGATCTCACGGCCGTTGGTGATGCCAACCGCCATGGAGAGTAGCTGCGGTAAATGCTTCCATAAAAGGGGATGCGTAATGTTAGGAGGCAGCATTCCCGTACGCGTCATTATCGTCGAAGGTCCTCGTACACGCCGTCTTTGCTTGAGTCTTTGTGATAGAATCCAGTCCGGCGTGCTGGGTGTTGTTATTGTATAACTTACGTTTGTGATTTCACGCTTAAAGCAACTGATTAACTACATAAAGTAAACGAGGCTACTTCGAACACAACGAAACCTGTACCTGCGCTTCACACAAGTTGCGTAAGATTACCTCTTTGTAGCTGCCAATGTTTGCGGGCTTTAATCAATCCCCGATATATTGGTGATATCTGTTTATAACAGTAAATTGTGTGGCCACATATAACGTGTGTTTCAATGCCTGCTATAGTTGCGCCTTAATTAGGATGCCGACCATGAGATTTAACTGAGATTGAGGAAAGAGATTTATTTCATTTGAACGACTTACCCAAAAAGAAAAATTTAATCACTTCGTTCGATCCTAAAAAGGGAGGATCGTAACAGGGGGCATGATACACAGGATAAAATTTTCTTAACATTTATGATTTCCAGCTATACGTCATACAAACATCAATGAGCGTACACACAATGAATGGTATTAGGAATAATGCCAATTAAGTAATGGAATCAAAAATAGCATACGTCAAATGACTTACATCACACAACTATATTGTATGTTTCGGCTGGCCAGCCTTACCTAAGTTACAAGAGCTACACATGAGACATGATAAATTCTGGTCTATTCTCATTTCAGTCTTCCAGCAGCACAGTGGGCAATGGTCACTTCAACCACAAACATTCGTCCGCGACTCGCTTCAGTTCAAAGGCCTGTCTTATTCCCTGTTCAGAAAATGTCTAGTGATGACGTTATAGTGCACATTCCGCTTCAGTATATTTACACGTCGATTTCCTTTCATTCGAGCTGATCAATCCTCAGATATATGACTCCGTCCCACCTGTCAGGACAAAATTTTACCTTTTTACTTTTTAAGCGCGTCAATGATGTTCCCTGAAATATCTCAATTTTTTACTTCACTGAATGACATTGAAATTTCACAATATTTATCTCAAAACATCTTTTCCAAAGGAAACTATATTTCCCTTACCATCCCATCTAGCGTGGCATCTCCGTTCCATCAAATGATTCATACAATTTGGTCGATTTGGTCATCTCCCCTTAGTGAACGTGGTAAAGGGAACACGTAAAATTTCCTCTCTGCAAGTGAAACGAAAAATGTATGAATTTTCCGGATTTACATTATAGCGTAAACTTTAGTATAATTTTCAATATAGCCACTTTTCATTATTTCTTTAAGCACGTTTGTTACTGTGAACACACCCGCGTTTTATTTCTTATACTTCGCGCCGCGGCGTCGGTTGTCGAACTGTCTATTGTTCATCGCATGCCCAGCTCATTTTCTTGAGGGTTGTCCGCTCTCTCCTATTCGACCTATAGGCTTCTTCGGACCTCGACCGCGCCCGCCTACCTCTTTTCTAATTGATAGTTCCGTAGCTCGCCTTTATTTCTTTCTTAGCCTCATTGTTTCCCACGCTCAAGCCCCTTCGAAACCGACCGTTGATTTGCCACATCTCTCGGCTTAAGTGTCTCGATTTATGTTTGACCACAAGGCGACTTTTGTTTGCGCATGGGTAGGCATTTTTCCGAACGTCGAAAGTTTCCAAGGGCTCGCCCGAATGAAAAAATTGCTAACACCACAAAATAGACCCCTCCAGAAACAGCACACACTGTAAACAGATATCGTTCGAGCCCTTACATCTTGTCGCTCCACCTAACATTTGCTGAGTCCAAACATATAGGCATAAAAACATACATGTTGAAGCGACCCTCCTGTGCTGCTGGGATTTACTGAGATATTTCTAAGTAAGCACAAAATTTATTACACACAATTAAAGTTTTCCCTAAATCCTCATTTTTTAATTCACAAAATTGGTTATTCCTAACAGATTCTCGACAGAACCGCCCTCCTAGAGTTAAAAAAAATTGGCCTGACAATTTTTTTTTAATTAGCTTTCAGCTATTTATTGAATTCTGATTACTGCAGTCGGTAGCCAACATAAAACACACATGGGAAATTCTACTTAAGCTTATTATCATCTAAAATTTATTCCGCAGCAAACAGGGTACATTACAATTAAGAATCTTATTCATTACAATCAGCAACAGCGTAATATATTGTGTCGTGTTCATCTAACCGATGTATCTGTTTTCGCCGAAGTGAAGTGCATCCAAAATACTTGAGTACTCACCCCTAATGACATTCACAAAATTTTTACGGGCACATTCCCTACCCTCTCTAACACCCTACAGTATTGATGATTTTATATCTCGTAGAGTTTAATTAACGCTTGTATGTTCTGTTGTCCAACTCCTTGCTGCTGTTGACGATTCGATGTTGACTCCTTTGGTATCGCTGACGGAATTTGCTTTCCTTCATGTTTTTCCTTTGGCATTTTAATAGCATCACACACGCGTCGATGTTAGGTGACTCATCTTCAGGAGAAAGTATTGCGAGTCCAATATCCAGAATCATGACAAATTTCTATACACCACATTAACTGCACGATTTCATTCTGTAAGATGGATCATTATCACGATTCAAATTACCACTCAATCATGTCAAATGCAATGTTGCACTTACATTTTATGACGTTTATTCAAACTCAAACTTTTATTCGGCAGATTACTCATGAACGCTGATTCGTTGATCAGGCGAATCGGCAAATCAGGAAGTTATATTGATCCGTCGATAAATTCTAGTCGAAGCGTCGATAAATTTCATTCAATACAGTTTCCATTTGCGATAGGGTTCCGAATCCTACGAAGTAATCCTGAAGAATTCCGAGGCACAATCCTGCGTAGTGCACGCTGGTATCCTGTAGAATTCCTCTCAGTATTCCTTGATATCGACGTAGAATCTCAGTATTCCTTGACATCGACGTAGAATCTGGTAGACACGAGATGATTTTTTATTTTCTCCGAGTAAACACTCTTATTTGTGCGAGAATTCGTGGGTTAATAATCTTTGAAGAGCGTACGTCTCGTTCAAAGGCTATCCGACGTAATCTCTTTTAAATTTTTATTTCACGTATAAATAGAGATGCCTAAAATGCGGCTTCAATATTCCACTGTGATCATTTGCCAAGAAAAAATTCACAGGAAACTTGCATTCGAATTTCAGGAATGCCTTACTAAGCATAAATGTTACGACGCAAATTCCAAATTACTTAAGTAAGTTTCAACACTCAATAATACAAAAGTATTGTCACTGTTTCATAATAGTGCCCATTTCATAGAAGCATTTTTGAACGCTAGTACCTCTAGGCACCCTAGACTATTATCTTCATTATTTTCGCTTCTCCTTCCTTCCTCATGTTGATGCTTCGTTCCTCTGTGGTGCTGTTCACTTCGAAGTATTAACTGCCAATTACTTGAGCAGCCCTTCCGGTACGAGCTTGTTAGCGAACGATATGTATGGACGATGTCTTCATCCACAGCTCGACCGCCAACGGTTCTGAGCTAATTACTTGTGCCTTCGGCATTCTTCCGAAACATGATGCGAAATTCCAGCTGCACATACATTTTCTTCGTTTCCCAATGCAACGCTAGAATTTGTTCTACAGTCAAATACTTCCCATTCAAGTGCGATGAATCCCCTATGTCGTGTCGTTGCTCTCTGTTCTTCGTTCTTATAAGCAATTACTTGTGTTCCGCGTGATTCTTCCTTAATTTGCTGCTTATACGAGATGCATTCGTGTTATGCAATGTTCTGGCCTGTTTTGTGCTGAAGTACTTACTACGCTAATCTACCAAGAAAATCAATTACTTAAGTCTGAAGAAATGAAACACACTATTGTCTACAGCAAGAATGAACACGCTACTTTTAATATAATGCTAAACATATTCTCCCCGTTGCGAGTAAGCGAACGGTTTCAACGGTATTGATAAAATCAGCAAGCCTGAGATAACCTCAGCCTAAGAACTTCTGATGAAACTCAATTCATTCGCTAGAGTTATTTCGTATCAAGCGCGTCCGCTTTGCGAGATGCTGGCGCGGAAATATAAGCATACTACAAATGAAACAAAGTACTCCTCTTGAGAAACATACGAAGTTAACCTAATGAACGCTCAAATTCCCTTTACTTAGCAAGGAAGAAAAATGAGAATTAAGCATAGTATAAGATTAGATCACTCGAACAAGATTTTCGTCCAGACGAAATTTCTTGTGAGCAAAGAAAGTTGGAGCTACATAACCTAGAGCATATTCCTACTGAACGAAGCATCACACTCTAGTGAGTGAGATTATATTTAATTCACAGCTAGAATAACACAATTCTACTAAAGAACACATTTAGATTAAAGCAATACAGCGCTAAAAAAACTCACTCCTACGCAAGAGTTTTTCGAAAATTAAACACACAAGAAAACATCCCGCAAAGTCAAGTTGACGCATGATTTCAGTCTCCTGCAGTTCGTTTCTAATTGGCGATTCACCTACACCGAGAACGCAGATTGTAGCTCCGCTGTGTCCTGGACGCAGCTTGACGTGCGTTTCCCGCGCCTCTTGTCCTCATGTCTTGCTCTCCGCTCTCGCCTGTATTGCCAGCCCCTACTGGCACAGCCGCGTCATCCTCATGGCAAGAGTAAGCCTCCCCTCTGAGAAACGCCACCTTCAGCCTATCTAGATGCACTCTCTCTACACGTTCATTATAAAGTGCTTTAATAGTTGCATTACACTCGCTTTTTCCAATTATTCGATGCGGGCCAATCCAATCCGTCGGCCATGCGCCGTCAGCTTCAGGCCTTCCGGTCGGATTATGGAGCAGAACAATGTCGCCCCCATGGACTTTGTTGTTCTTGACTCCTCGCTCTTTTAATTGCACCGACTTGTCGTGTGACGCTTTTGATTTTGTTTTAACCACCTTGAAGGCATTGTGAAGACGTTCAGTTACTTCTGCCGCGTAGTTTTCTCCCAGAGAGTAATCTATTCGCGGGGTTTTTAGCAATTCAATGATTGGAATGTCAGCATCTCTACCAAAGAACAAATAGAATGGAATTTCTTCAATGACGCTCTGGTAGCTGGTGTTCAGTGCCAGGCACGTCCAAGGAACAGAAAGGTGCCACGAGGATTGATCTTTGGCGGCAAGATGTGATAAAATAGTCTTGATATTCTGATTTTGCCGTTCGGTAATCCCGTTTGATTGGGGATGATATGCTGATGTGTTGTAGTATTTCATTTTCAATCTTTCACACACATTTCTGAATAAAGCTGACGTGAACTCGGTGCCCCTGTCTGAGATGAGCGTCTTGGCTGGGCCGTACGTAGTCACGAATTTAGTCAACGCTTTCGTTACTTCCTCAGTTGTCTTGCTTCTGAGCGGGAAAGCTGCAACATATCTACTGAAGTGATCAACCACGGTCAGGATGTACTTGTGGCCCTCGTTCGAGACTGGCATTTCAATTAAATCAACACCTACTCTGTCCAGAGGCTTGTCAATTTCAGAGAATGAACCCATGCTAACACAAATTCGATTGTTGATCTTTCGCTTCTGACACTGTATGCACGAATCTATGTATTTGTTAACGTCGCGCGCCATGTTAATCCAGTACCCGAATTCCATGAGCTTTTTCCACGTTTTAGCACGACCTTGGTGGGCACCGATTGTGCTGTCATGGGCCAATGTTATCGCTGCTTCTCTCAGAGCGTCTGGCACAACGATCAAGTGCCTTGTTCTATTAGGCTTTCGTTGCGTCTTTCTGAAATGCAATATGCCTCCGTCAGTGAAGATTTCGGATTTCAGAGCGACACTTGGAGCGTCCCCTAATTTGTCACCTTCAAGATACCTCAGCACAGGCCCCCAAACAGGATCTTCCAATTGTTCTGCCCTCACATTTTCTTTCTGCAAACTAATTTCCGCCTCTTGTACACTGGGTGTTTCATCCAACATCGACGTGACGAACACTGTTATAGGGGCTTCGTCGTCTTGGTTTTCCTCTTCGTTGTTGTTCGCAATATTTCTCGACAATGCGTCGGGCACCACGTTCTGAGCTCCTGGCCGATAAATCACCTCAAAATCATATTGAGAGAGTGTTAAGGCCCACCTCATAATTCTGTTGTTCTTGGTATTTTTACCTTTGAACAAATATTTAAGAGCCGTGTGATCAGTAATTACAACAAATTTATTACCGTACAAATAAGGTGAAAAGTGATTTACAGCGGCGAACACTGCTAATCCTTCACGCTCCGTAATTGAATAACGTTTTTCAGCATCATTGAATCTTTTGCTGAAGTATCCAATCGGTTGTTCCTTACCATTACATCTTTGTGCAAGTACCGCGCCCGAGCCCTCATTTGAGGCATCACAGCTCAAGTAATACGTCTCATTTAGAGAAGGCTTCTTCAGAACTGGAGCTTCTATCATGAGCTGCTTAAATTTACAGAAGGCTTGCTCGTGTTCTTCCTTCCACTTGAATTTTTGCCCCTTCTTAGTCAGAGCATTAAAGGGTGCCGCGGTTGTAGCGAAATGCGGAATGAACCGCCGGTAGAAGTTGAGTGCAGCGACGAATGAGCGGACTTTGCGTGCGGTCGTCGGCCTAGGGTAATTCTGCATCGCATCCACGTTCTTGGGATCTGGAATAAGTCCCTCCCGACTGATGCAACATCCGAGGTACTTCACTTGTTTTTGTGCGAATTTGCACTTGTCTAAGCCTATTTTTACTCCGGCCCATTGAAATTCGTGCAACACTTCCCTTAAATTTTCTAGGTGACTCTCAAAAGTCATAGAGCTGATGCATACATCGTCCAAATAAATGGCGGCGAATTTTCCAAGCTGCCTTTTCAGAACATGACAAATTACTCTCTGGTACACTGATGTTGAACACTTGAGTCCCATAGGGAGCCTAGAGAACTCGAAGTTTCCTTGTCGAGTTTGAAACGCCGTGTACTGCTTACTTTCTTCATCTAGCTCAATTTGATGGAAGGCTGATTTTGCATCCACAATGGATTAGTACTCTTTGCCAGCCACCTCTTCCAGTGTCCCTATAATGTTGGGAATCGGGTAGTGTTCATTCACTACCCTCATGTTTACAGCTCGCAAATCAAGGCAAATTCTGTGGTCCCCCCCCCCCCCCCCAGGCTTCCTTACGAGCACGAGTGGGTTTTTCCAAGCACTTGTGCTCTCTTGCACAACTCCACTTTCAATCATCTCCGAGACCTTTTTATCAATAATTTCTTGGCTGGTGTACGGAATACGCCATCCTTTTGTTTGAATTGGCCTGTAATCACTCAGCAAAATTTTGTATTTTACTCCTTTAACGTGGCCAATGTCCATCTCATCTGCACTAATCGTCTTGTGATATTCCTTCAGCAGGTTTCTGATTTGTTCTTTATTTTAGCATCCAAGTGACTGAGGTCAAGCTCATCAATTTGCTGAAAGCGTTTCTCTCTGCGGAGATTTTCTACTTCGCGTTTTTCATCATTAGTTTCTTCTGCAGTTGCATTTTCATTCGAAATTTCGTGGCATGTTGCAATTATTGCCCCCTCAGTTAGAGCGATTTCTTCAGCAAAAGGGTTAAATACAGGCATCAAGACATACCCATTTTGCACCTTTGCAGCGGTGGCTCCGACGTAAGGCGCCCACTTAATTCTAGGCTCTAAAATTACCTCCTTTCCATCAAACTTGACATCTGCTCGGCACTTCACCATAGTTTGCGCGCGAGGCTTCACTGTAATGTCCTCAGCGAGAGTGACCGATGCTTCCTCCCGCGTTACCCACAGAATTTTCGGAGAAGCGGGTCCTGGTGCTGAAAACATGTTCACGTGAGTACCAAAGAATGATGCCCTACGATTTCCGAAGTCTAGCTTTGCGTTGACTTTGTTCATTACTTCCACTCCTATAGGCAGGTCTCCTGGGAATGCATTTTCCCGCACAACAAGCATCTCTGTACAATTTTCTGACCGTTAACTTTGATTGGCACATTAATCTTTCCCAGCACCGGTACGGGTTCCTCTCCAATTGTTTTTAATGCAGTCGATGTTCCTTTCACACTAGCATTTTCAATCCCCGCAACCACACGCTCTTTTACCAAGCATATATTTGCTCCGGTATCAAGAAGTGCGGTTACAGGTGTACCATTCACTTGGAGTATAACGCTGGGATTTATTATTGGAGCTAACGGTCTCCTATTCCGTTTTTTTGGCTGTCCTGCAAAATGTTGCACTCTGCAATCAGCTCTTAGGTGCCCAAATTTTCCGCAGTTGACGCACGGCGGTGGCACTGCTCTATACTGCGCTAAGTTCACTGCAGGTGCAGGTAGTACTTCCTGATGCGGCTGTGGTTCTCTTGCGTGGTAAATTTGGTGCTGATGACTCCTAAGTCTGCCTCTTTCGCTCCAGTGTGGCGCTTCATAATTTCCTCTTCGATGATAAGGAGAGTGTCGTATCTGTCTGTTCCTTTCCCTCCAGGGTGGCACTTCATGGTGGTAGCCTCTTTGCCGTTGTGGTGAATACCGCATCGTGTGGCCGACACGTGCAGTCTCATGCTGTGGCCTCCTCTCGCTTCGCTGCGCTCTCTCTCTCTCTCCGGTTCCCTCCTCTCTGTCGTTTCCCTTGGTACTGGTACTATCCGTCGATTTTCCACTTCGATTGCCATGTCCCTCAATTCTTGTACTGTCGTAGGTCGCGCATCACTTCGAAAGGGTCTCGTGATGTCTGCCCTTAATCCGAGCCACATCAAATCTATAATGACTCGTTCCGGATGTTCTAGATAATTCTTGTTGTACAGCCTTTCCAGGCGCGTCAGGTACTCAGAAACTCCCTCTCGGCTTGTTTGCTTCTTGGTTACTATTTCAAACAGCGCTTGAGTTGGATGTTCGACTTGGTCGGCGTATGAGCGCAGCCATGTTTCTGCTTCTCGTAGGTTCGTTAGTGTAACAATTATTTGATTGCATTCCTTTGCCTCTTGTGGACCTAGGCATAGGAAGAAGGCATGCACCTGCTCGCTGTTATTCAGGTTACCAGTCGAAAACTTCAACCTTGCCATATGTTCCCCCACATCATCGCCCCTCCTGAATTTGGCCCCTATGGCTCCCACGCAACTGGTTACCACCGGCATGTTGACTTCCTCCTCCGGCTGTGCGGGTACCGCTGGTTCGTTTCCACGGTCGTCGTTCCTTCGTCTTCTCCCAGGCATGATGCTTATCTTCTTTAAACACGAGCTTCACGACTTCACAAATAATCACTCACGCTCACGCAGTTCATTAACAAGAAAATTGCTCACTGTGAATTTTCAACATCACGTTACCTTAATTATTCAAGCTCCTGAGAAATTTATTTAGATCAATTTTTATCACCCTTTGATCTCTTCAAAATTTTCAGCTGTATATCATTACACACTTGTTAGCTTCTCGTTCTGTAACAATGACAATTTATCGCTCTCGAAATGATACACTCTCCAATCGTTGTAGCACTTCATAAGCTTGGGTACGCACTAAATTTCACTTCAACACGCGCATGTAAAACACAACAAAAGTATCAAAACACACAATACTGCTGTTAACTCACAGATGCAAATAAAATTTTTTGATCACTTGGATCTTGCCAAATTTCGATGTCACGAGAAAACGTCCCGTCACTCCTTGTTAACATTTCATTAACAAGAAGATCAGGCTCTCGGAATTGAGGAATTGGCCCACCTCCAGGGGATACACATACAACACAAAAAATTCATGGACAATAATTGACATTACAGTACATATACTAAAACAAAGCGTTACTCACCAATGATGGTTGACTCGACTTACATCAGCGCGTTTTCTGAGTGCCCTCCGTGGTGTTACGATCGATCGCTTCTAAAATTGGGGCCATGATACACAGGATAAAATATGCTTAACATTTATGATTTCCAGCTATACGTCATACAAACATCAATGAGTGTACACACAATGAATGGTATTAGGAATAATGCCAATTAAGTAATGGAATCAAAATAGCATACGTCAAATGACTTACATCACACAACTATATTGTATGTTTCGGCTGGCCAGCCTTACCTAAGTTACAAGAGCTACACATGAGACATGATAAATTCTGGTCTATTCTCATTTCAGGACACCGTCTGGGTAAAAAAAAAGTCCCGTTATTTATAGATGGATTTCTCTGAAATTTTCACAGTAGGTGTGAAACGATGCAAATATCATTTGTTATTTGACAAAATTTTTGTAACTGCACTGGTTTTTTTTTATTTTCGAAAAATATGATAAAATAGGGTTTTTTTTAAAAATCCTACTACTTCTACAATTTTCAAGTTACAGAACCAGTACTTCGTTTTTAGATTGCTTAGATGTCTATATAACCACTCGCAATAGGGAATTTCGATAACTTATTTTTTGTGGATTTTGGGAATGAAAAAAAAATCACCTTTTTTTCATTTATTTTTTTTTCATGTCGTGTAATTTTCAAAATAGTAAATTTATCATAAAATGCTATTACGCGAGGATACACCTTGCTGAGCCCTATCGAATGGTATATAAACCATTTTCCTAGCTCTAAAATTGTGGAAGAAGTAGCATTTGAGAAACCAATTATCAAGTTTCCAGAAAAACGTGTTTTTAAAAAACAATTTTTTCTTATTATCTTTTGAACTACAGGGTTTTCTATAATGAACTCTTGAGCGTTTGTAGCTCTTTTCAAGCCCTTTCGATTGATACAATTTACATTGCTGTAGCTCTGTAACTCTGGGAAAAAATATACATCAAAAGAGAATAGGTGTAATTCTTGAGAGCAACCAATTTTTTTTAATTTTCATTTTTTTTTACCAAAATACGTTTTTTTGTCAAGTCAACTCCTTTGTTTTATAGCTCTTTTCAAGCCCTTTGGATTGGTCTGCTCGCCATAGCTGTAGCTATGATACTGCAGCTGTCATTGAGCTATGGATGAAAGCTGCGGTATCATGGATACGGCAGAACAGCGAAATTCTGAAATTGTCAAAAATTATTAAAAAATATTTATTCAGCGTTAGAATGTTTCGTTTGAATAATGGAAGCACTTTGAGTAGCCCATTAACGAACTATAATGCCATTCCCGCAGAGAAACACGCTCAATTGACCCCCAATAATGAGGGCGGGAGGGTTCAAGGTCACTCCACCCCCATCGCTTTCCCCCCCTCTGGTGGGCGCACTATTCGGAGTAGACGTAAACGGAAAGAACCAATGGAAGCGCAAGAAAATCCTCTATAAGATGCATATATAAACAGATAATCAACACTTATCCCGATTTCTATCAAAACGGTCTCCTGCTTCATTATCATAGATACGGCAGAACAGCTAAATTCTGAAATTGTCAAAATTTTACAAAAAATATTTATTCAGCGTTAGAATGTTTCGTTTGAATAATGAAAGCACTTTGTGTAGCCCATGAACGAACTATATTGCCATTGCCGCAGAGAAACACGCTCAATTGACCCCCAATAATGAGGGGGGTGAGGGGTCAAGGTCACGCCACCCCCATCGCTTTCCCCCCCCTCTGGTGGGCGCACTATTCGGAGTAGACGTAAACAGAAAGTACCAATGGAAGCGCAAGAAAATCCTCTATTAGATGCATATAAAAGCAGAAAATCAACACATATCCTGATTTCTACCTAGACGGTGTCCTTAAGTCTTCCAGCAGCACAGTGGGCAATGGTCACTTCAACCACAATTATTCGTCCGCGACTCGCTTCAGTTCAAAGGCCTGTCTTATTCCCTGTTCAGAAAATGTCTAGTGATGACGTTATAGTGCTCATTCCGCTTCAGTATATTTACACGTCGATTTCCTTTCATTCGAGCTGATAAATCCTCAGATATATGACTCCGTCCCACCTGTCAAGACAAAATTTTACCTTGTTACTTATTAAGCGCGTCAATGATGTTCCCTGAAATATCTCAATTTTTTACTTCACTGAATGACATTGAAATTTCACAATATTTATCTCAAAACATCTTTTCCAAAGGAAACTATATTTCCCTTACCCTCCCATCTAGTGTGGCATCTCCGTTCCATCAAATGATTCATACAATTTGGTCGATTTGGTCATCTCCCCTTAGTGAACGTGGTAAAGGGAACACGTGAAATTTCCTCTCTGCAAGTGAAACGAAAAATGTATGAATTTTCCGGATTTACATTACAGCGTAAACTTTAGTATAATTTTCAATATAGCCACTTTTCATTATTTCTTTAAGCACGTTTGTTACTGTGAACACACCCGCGTTTTATTTCTTATACTTCGCGCCACGGCGTCGGTTGTCGAACTGTCTATTGTTCATCGCATGTCCAGCTCATTTTCTTGAGGGTTGTCCGCTCTCTCCTATTCGACTTATAGGATTCTTCGGACCTCGACAGCGCCCGCCTACCTCTTTTCTAATTGGTAGTTCCGTAGCTCGCCTTTATTTCTTTCTTAGCCTCATTGTTTCCCACGCTCAAGCCCCTTCGAAACCGACCGTTGGTTTGCCACCTCTCTCGGCTTAAGTGTCTCGATTTATGTTTGACCACAAGGCGACTTTTGTTTGCGCATGGGTAGGCATTTTTCCGAACGTCTAAAGTTTCCAAGGGCTCGCCCGAATGAAAAAATTGCTAACACCACAAAATAGACCCCTCCAGAAACAGCACACACTGTAAACAGATATCGTTCGAGCCCTTACATCTTGTCGCTCCACCTAACATTTGCTGAGTCCAAACATATAGGCATAAAAACATACATGTTGAAGCGACCCTCCTGTGCTGCTGGGATTTACTGAGATATTTCTAAGTAAGCACAAAATTTATTACACACAATTAAAGTTTTCCCTAAATCCTCATTTTTTAATTCACAAAATTGGTTATTCTTAACAGATTCTCGACAACAGCAAGCAAACACAATTACAGTGTGTCCCTACAACAGCAAGCAAACGCACTTACAGTGTGTCCCTACAACAGCAAGCAAACATAATTACAGTGTGTCTCTACGACAGCAAGCAAACACAATTACAGTGTGTCCCTACAACAGCAAGCAAACGCAATTACAGTGTGTCCCTGCAGCAGCAAGCAAACGCAATTACAGCTAGTGTGTCCCTTCAAAATATATCCCTATTTTGACTGAAGGTTACTCATGTAGTCTTTGTTTCACGTCAACACCTGGTAATGACGCTTTATTTGCTCAAAATTTGTTATTCTTTCTTTAGATTAAGCTCATTAGATTTGCATCTGTGTCAATAAACGCCATCTACACAGCACACATAAGTACAGGGCAGTCAATGAGTGAGCGTATTTTTGGGGGGGCCTTGTTGTAGCATTTCTTTACCAATGAAGACCCACAATTCTGATAAACTACATCTCTTTTCATTCCCGTAAATAGTGTAAATATTTAATAAAATTGTAACATCAGGTGAAAATTACAAACTGCAGCTACAGATGTTCACTCGTATCGATCAAAAATTCACGTGGGAGAAAAATTTGCAAGTTTCCGCCTGCAAAAGAAACGTTCAAATTCAAATGATCGTACGTTATTTTCCCTACTAAGATAGGCAATGCCATATCTATTGTAAATATCACTGCAATCATAAAAAATAAAGGACTATTGAAGAAATAAAAGATGAAAAATGAGCTCACAGAAACTCGGAGAAAATAACACACAGCCACACATTTCGTAAATGAGTACTCGACTTACTAAATTATTTCCATTATTATCATCATGTTTTCCAGATTTTGGACAAATTATTAATAAGAAAGTAGTCAAATACCCCACCCTGCAACCGCCCAACGAGTTGTCAAGTTTCACTTACATCGACATATAAACCGCGGATAGTAATGTAAAATAGAAAAAATTCATATTAGGAAAAAATTCAGGCTATCAGTAGTCGGAAGCGAATCCAATATTTCAGCGAATTCGCCGCCCAAACACAGAAAAAAATACTTT
The DNA here is from genome assembly GCA_030386875.1 of Morinoia aosen. Classification (NCBI taxonomy): domain Eukaryota; kingdom Metazoa; phylum Arthropoda; class Malacostraca; order Amphipoda; family Talitridae; genus Morinoia; species Morinoia aosen. The sequence goes on from CM059566.1 coordinate 57,363,293, forward strand.
TACCCTGAGGGCGCTTTTTCTCGGAGCAACATTGTCTGAAATGAAGAGATTTTATCGCAAAGTTGCTGAGGTTGGAGTAGATAGAGGTGTAATTTGTGAGATATTCGAGCCAGTCGAGTGAACCAGAGCTGGAACATTGCTATGAAAATAACAGTGAGTTAGAGTCGATAGAGACGCCACTGGTAGGTCTGAGGTACCACTTAATGCCCTTGAAATTTGCTTGACATGGTACCTCTTAGACCGGAGGATCCATGTTACCACTTAAACTTGCGCTTGGTATCACTGGGTTCAATGTACCATTTAGACTGGGGTGGTATCACTAGATGGTTCATGGGACCACTGAGAGAGAGATTTCGTAGGTATTACTAAATTCATGGTACCATTTAGACCGGGATTTGATATCACTGGAGGGTTAATGCTGCTGCCCCTGAGAGAAAGACTGCGCTGGCTTTACGGAATTCATGGTACCACTGAGAAAGACCTGGTGTAGACTGGTGCCGTTGTGGGTGATGAGTTGCATGTAAAACAGTGAAACCTCGAACAATATCTCATTTGAACTGAACTAGAACGGATAAAGGTTGAACCCGGTTATTTTTACTCCGAATTAAGTTCGAGCTATTCGAAAAATGGCAATCAACTATTATCCTTCTAAGCTGAAGTTCTCATAAAATGATGTCGCATGACCCGAGTATCAACCGTATGAGGAGATGTTACAGTGTACGAAGTGTAGAGCGAATTAATAAGCTATTACTGTAGCAGGACAGCGAATTCTTTCTACTCTAAAGCATTCTTTTACTTGTTTTAGGGAGTAGTCTGTCATTTACGTCAATCGTATTCTGTCAAATAAACGAAATTTGTAGATCGAAACAAGATAATATGGATTGTCGACGTGAAAAGAAGGACTCGTGTTATAATTATCTATCACTAGAAACATCAAATGGTGCAGTGATTACTCTCTTATGTTAGCAGCCTCAAAAGATGCAGTCAACTTCGGCAGCTCATTCTGCCAATGCAGTGATCTTGCAGAAGTTAAGCAGCTGCATCAACCGTTTGGTGTTTGCATAATACCCCATGGGATAGCTGAGTTTGTCCGGAGATAAACGATATCCGTGGACATTTAAGCCTCTATCTTGACACTTTGTCTCCTTTCCAATGCTCAGAAGTGGAGTGTAATGTATTTTACTACTCTACATATTTTATAAATGTTGCTCTTATGAAAACTTGATGAGAAAAATGGTGAAACTTTTTCTGATCTTCCAACAGGATGCTAACATAGAGCACCGCATAATTACAGGCAATTTAAACTTAAAGACGCTGGGAATCTTTGGCAAATAATTATTCGACTACTTCGCTGATCCAATTATTTCATTAAACATGAAGCAATCGAAGCAATCACTGGATTCAAGACACTCTTGCTCAGAAATCTGCGGGTAAGCAAAAACGTTCAATACCAGAAACCAGGACACGAACGAACCTAGCGTGCTTCATTAGCCCAACTGCATTGTATTATCAAACTTACAAGACTCAAGATCCTCCACGGACAGATGTCTCTGGAGTTCCTTTAATCTGCCTGTTCAGCAGAAAGAGCCGATCCATGCTAGTTCTTTAGCCACATTTGCGGGCTCCGTCGATTTCTTTTGGCTTTCTGGTAACATCAACTCGCCCATAAAATCTAATACCAGTTGAGGCGACCGGACTGCACGGCTCCCGCAGTTCCCATTGATGTGGCCCGGCCGTTTTGAAATATTACCTGTCGTGTTGTCTGGGAAGCTGAGCGCGAGAGCCAGCGCCTTCCTTTGATTTTCACTCGTTCTTTGCCTGTCACCAGTCATGGAGAATACAACTGCTTCAGCTTCAAAAACTTACTTGCGATCCGTCGGAAGGAAATTCTGGGTTGTGCGATGAGATAGGCTTCCTCAGAAATGGTACATGTCCGCGAGTTATTTTCACCTGAATATCCCGTGGAGACGAGAAAACACGTTTAAAAGGCGACTCGTTTTGAATATGAATGTTCCTTTTTTGAAATAACGAAATATACAACGACATGGTGCACCGTACATACTGCGCCGTACATGGTACGGAGAAATTAATTTGTATTCACTGCAGTAACCAATAGCTGAAGTTCGTACCAGTCATTTTGACAAAACAATTCAGAGAGTTCGTTTGTTCAAAAAAATTCTCAGTAATATCAGGTTAATTTCAAATTACGCCCTACCTGAAAGCCTAAGTTACAAGTTCGCGATTATTTTTTACGTGTAAACTAAGAAATGAAAGATTGTATTTTTATTGCAAGCAGATATTGACAATTATAAAATACGCTGACACTATGTCTTCGGGAGTATTCTGGGCACCACGATATTCAAGTCACTTGTGAAACATACATCTTTCTACAGTCGATATTTCGTTGCAAAGCCTTCCGCTTCAGTTATTTGACTTAGCAAAATCGTGAAGTCGATGAGCTTGACTATATCAGCGCACATTTCACTCAACCAAACGTCAAGTCGCTCGTGATCTTTCCGCCTTGCTCACCTTAACGATCCCTCCTCTTGTCTTCTAAAGAGGTGTGAGCGATTAAGTTGAAGAAAATGGTCTGTTCAAGTGATTTTTAAAATGTGCAGAAGATATTGTAGCTGTTAACACCTGAGAAATAACGTTTTCCATTGCTAGAGAAAGATTTTTATTGTCAAAGATTTGTGACTAGCTCCAATGGTAATGTCTCACCCAGCCTCAAAAAACTGCTTCGGTTCAACATTTGCTACAAGTAGGTATTGTCCGCGACCTGCTTTTCTCGTTGGTCACAATCCCTCACCTCACGAGAGTGTAAAGTCGATATTTTACCTGAGATACAGTAACGGTGACCAAAATAAAATTATAAAAATAAAAAACAATCTAAGTGAGATTATTTGGAGCCATTTAGAAATTTTTAGCCGATTCAGAATGGACCTTAGAAACTCTCTATAGGTATTCACAAATTCGCAATGTGCTCGAAGACAGGACACCTGAGGTGATCTTAATCTCTCTCATTAAAAGGCGAATAGAAAACTGGTCACGTATATATTAAGTCGGTCATAAGTTGTGGTCATACGTGATAGTGATCTTTTTCGTTTTTTCTCATACAGGTGGGAGTGAACAAATTTATCATCATGCCAACTAGTGGAAACATGAAGCGGCGTAAAATATTGGAAGGAAATTTAGGAGTGACATTTTAAAGCGGGAAATGGAACAGCATAAACTTTTTCGTGGAACTTTTTCTTCTCTACTTTAGATCTTCGGTCCCATCTACCACTCTAGCTTGAGCCGGAAGCCTCAATATCTAAATTCTTGAGGAAACACCTCGAAAAATCTTGAGGAATCCTCTTGAGAAAATGTCTTGAAAGGTTTTTGGAGAACCTGCTGCAGTTCCGTCTCTTCGTTTCGTGGTAGCGCTCTTGAGAACTTTATTTCTCGAAGACTGCGTGAATAAGTGTCGCTTCCGAGTCCTTCTCAGAACGGTGCGGGCTGCCACTTCGATATTGGACCACTTTAGAGACGCTTCGAAGAAGCTTTCAGGTGCTTGTCCAAAAGCTGGACAATATTGCTGCTATCGAGCCTGCGTACAAATCCCTCCCCTAACACATTCAGGCATTAGAGCAGGGTGGATTGCGTGCCTTAATTTGGAGTTCAATTCAGTAAGCACAACATATTTGAATGCTATTATTTTGCCCCTCAATACCGTTCACGCTCAGTGAATGGTTCGATGGTTCAACTAAATGCAAGAGAAATTACTTGAAACACAAGTACCATTAGATTTTTATCCATGAATATTCTTATTTCACGAAAACCAAGTCCGTTTAATGGGTATTAGATTAGCTAACATTTAAAGTTAGTTTCAGGCTTCCCAGCCACAGCAGGGATGTTCGAAGAGAGAGAGAGGATTAAGGCACCATTTAGTATTGTGTTCAGGGGACGAGGAATCTATGCACTGGGTCTGTTCCTACACAAGATCCGCTGCGCATATGAACAGTAAGTAGAGAAGTAAAGATATGCAATAAAAAAAGTGAAGAAGAAAGTAGTAGGTGCTCAAAAACAGGACAGCAGTAAGCTGATACAATATGGTCCTTAAAAAATCGATGTTATTTCAAGAAAAAATGCCTACCTAACTCTCAGCTCGGGACCCCACATTTTTCCATTGGGAGTGCAGATTCCCATGGACACAACAATCATATCCCCCTGAGAGATTCAGTGGGTATTTTCAGTTAAGCATTTGTTGAATAGGCTTGTCATGTATGGCTAACGAACAGTCAATAATGAACTGAAAAATGCTAAAATTTACAATGAAAAAATTATCAATGCTGACATGGAGTTGCGTCTACGAGGTTCAGACAGTAAATGCAAATGATTTCATTAGCGAAAAATTACTAAAAATGAAGCAATGCTCCTACGAAGTCCCGAACTGCAACGAATGCAAATAGAGAAGGAAAAATTTTATCGGAGAAAGTAAAACTAATGAATATGTAATTTATTGAAACATCATCGGAAATTAAATTTAGATCTTGATTGTTATCGTTATAAAATATAGCACCATGAACAACTGCAGGGACAAAAATGATGTTTTTACGTTTAAAAATGCGACGTCAATAGCTACGAGTTTGAATTTTCTGATTCCCGCTTCAATTTACTCCCAACGAAGGCAAATTTTTATTGCTCTCTCAAAAATTCTTAGCTCCTTCTGGGATAAAAGCACAAACTTTACTGCTAAAGCTTTACTGCCAGTTCAATTATTGGAGACGACTGAAATAGTGTTCCAGATGAAGTTCAGAATGATGCGCATTGTTTACTTCTAGCGGCTGCGCCGTAAAATGACCCGAATTGTAATTTTTAACCATAATTTTACTAAGTTCTTCAATTTGAGAATATCTTGAGACGCGTATGTATTTTACCAGAGTAACGTTAGTCACTGAAGAATATTCAGTGTAATTTTGGGCGTGCTTAATTTTTATGGCAGGGAAATTATTAATTGAACGCTGATAGACTTCTGAAGCAAAAAGCGTCAGGAGATTTTTCTGAAAGCTCCTCAAACACCAATTATGAATTACAGATTTTGTTTTGAACTAATATTTTTTCAGCTTTCACTAGAAACTATAACTCCCGAGTAATACATTTCCTTGGAAACGGAAATGAACCGACAATACCATTACTTTGCAGAAAAACAGAAGCCACAAGATGATTTTGAAGCTAGGAGAGGCTGCTCAGAAACAGAGCATTTCGGCCATTTTCCGGAATTATTTCAAAATTCCACATATCTGGAATAAGCCGCCAGTAGGCCGTGCACAAACTACACCGTCGCGCGACACAAAAACACCCCGACACACCAACGCAAATTTAAGCACCAGAAAGAAGAATTTCACATCAGCTTATAATTTTCGAGCGCCTCTCGACGCAATATCTCCCAATAACGCTCTCACGAAACGACCCATAAAAACAATATCGGTGATCTTCCAAAAATTACTTCAATCTTGATGGAGTTTCAGTGAAAAATAATAAAGAGTTTGAGAGCGCGGCTTATGATCCGCTATTGAACAAGCCCAACTTGCTGCAAAAGTCAGGCTTGTTTGTGAGAAGATGAGGCAACTTAGGGTGGAGCTGCGGCGCGGGACTGTGACTTGGTAGGACGTACATGGTGCGCCGTACGTGGTGCGCTGTACATGGTGCGCTGTACGTGGTGCGCTGTGCATGGTGCGCTGTACGTGGTGCGCTGTACATGGTGCGCTGTACGTGGTGCGCTGTACGTGGTGCGCTGTACGTGGTGCGCTGTACGTGGTGCGCCGTACGTGGTGCGCTGTACGTGGTGCGCTGTACGTGGTGCGCTGTACGTGGTGCACCGTACGTGGTGCGCTGTACATGGTGCGCTGTACGTGGTGCGCTGTGCATGGTGCGCTGTACGTGGTGCGCTGTACATGGTGCGCCGTACGTAGTGCGCTGTACATGGTGCGCTGTATGTGGTGCGCTGTGCATGGTGCTCTGCACATGGTGCGCTGGACATGTGCTATGCACATGGTTCGCTGGACTTGGTGCGCTGTACAAGGTGCTTTTAAACATGAAACAAAAACCAAGTATATTTCGATAAAAATGAAGGCCTATTTAACTTTCAGGAAGCTCGTGTTCTCCTCCCGGGAGCACGTAAAGTAGTCTTATGAACTAACATTACAAATTCACTCATCTCATTGAGAAGCTCTGTCGTAAATTTCTTTAGTGTCAAGAGGGGCGATCGCCGCCCGGGAGACACAAGTATCTCCGTAAGTTACATGCGTGCAAATTTGAGATCATCAAAAGGATAAGAAACGCCTGTACACAATCAAAACAGCGCGGAGATTGCATCCCGCTTTTTGGATGTACTTACATTTTATTTCCTTCTATTTATTGAGTATTTTAAAATTCAAAAACAGCAATTGCGCGGTTTTACCGCTAGTAAAACGAGGCCATGATTTCCTTCTGAAACTCCAACGCCTTAGTAAGGGGACAATTCGTGATAAACAATGGAAACTTTCTAACAATTTGTTTCTACATTACCGCATCGAACGGCACCGCGCATCACGAGGTGAATGAGAGCAAAATCATTAGTTAGCATTAGTTTGAAACTTCCTGGCCACATCTTAGGCGATCCAAAGGCAGTGAAAAGAAATCACCATTTAGTGGGGACTTTAGAAAGCAGGAAATTCATGCACAAGGTGTTATTTCACAGGATACGCTGCTCACTAGCACTGCCCCTGAAAAATGAAGAGGGAATAAAAAAAGAGATAGGAAAGATGACATCGAAACTGGAAGAACTGGAGTGGTCACGAAAGACAAGTCCCGAAGGCCAATCAGTAGCTGAGATAACCTACAATGTTCCATCTGAGGGTAGAAATTCGCCATTTTTTATAATGCCTTAGAGTCGACCTGTTAATTGTTCCAGTGGAACTGTCGGCTTTTTGCTTCCCATGACACATTTGTCTTACATAATCTAATGGATAGATTACGCGTAGAAAATATTTGTCGTTGTGGTGGGCAGGAGAAAAATTTTTAATTCATAAATATTACCACTCATGCCTAACTACCTGTCAGTCAACTCGTGCCTCACTACCTGTCACTCTACTCATGCCTCACTACCCGTCACTCTACTCATGCCTCACTACCCGTCACTCTACTCATGCCTCACTACCTACCACTCAACTCATGCCTCACTACCCGCCACTCAACTCATGCCTCACCCCCTGTCACTCAACTCATGCCTCACTACCTGCCACTCAACTCATGCCTCACTACCTGCCACTCATCTCATGCCTCACTACCTGCCACTCAACTCATGCCTCACTACCTGCCACTCAACTCATGCCTCACTACCTGCCACTCAACTCATGCCTCACTACCTGCCACTCAACTCATGCCTCACTACCTGCCACTCAACTCATGCCTCACTACCCGTCACTCAACTCATGCCTCACCACTCGTCCCTCAACTCATGCCTCACCACTCATCACTCAACTCATACTTCACCACTCGTTTCTGAACTCATGCTTCACCACTCTTCTCTTAACTCATGCCTCACCACTGGAAACGATGCATATAGTTCAAAGGACGATGTAGCAAAATACGTAATTTATTAATGGAAGCCGCTTGTAAAATTTGACAACCTACGCGTAGTCGTGGTATGAGCTCATTTTCCCACGCCATCCTTTAGAATTGCTCGCAATATAACCTGTAGAGTCTAATGATGAAGACTAAAGAGCGATAGCTTCATTCATTGTACAGGTCATCGCGCTGCGCAAGTTCATATTTTCTACCAAGATCTTACCAACGTTCCAAAGATGAATCTTTGATGTGAGCAATTTTGTTCTTAACACTGAAAAACGGGAAAAATTTTCATTGTCATTGAAAATCATATGGATCAATATTTGGTATACGACAAATAAGTGTGGATTAAATTTCCAGGAAAAATATTTCCGAGTGCGCCATTAAGCAACTTAGTTCCCTTAATTTTTTGTGTATGAAACTTTCCCGGATATGAACTATAGTAAGAGGAACAAATTCACGTGAATGAGTGAGTATAAAAAGCTAAGGAATTTCTGGACGTATATCAACTTGAAATAAGGGAAGATCAGCTAGAACTAGGTGAACACCGACACGCCATGCTAGGTGAATGTTAACTAGAACTAAGACAATATCAACTTCAACTAGGTGAATATCAACTTTAACGAGGCAAATATTAACTTGTTCTATAAGAATATCAACTTATACTTGGAGAATATCAACTTCAACTGGGTAAATATCAACTTGAGGTAGAAGAATATAAAGTTGAATTAGGTAAATGAGTTAACATTGAAATTATCACATGCTAACGCTAGGACAGCATCAACACCTTCTCACAAACCAGAGACAACTGCAGAGAAGAAGGAGCTGCTCATGATATTTCCTCAATAAATTCTTGACGGTAGGACCAATTCGACAGGAACTCAAACTACATTTGCTCATGATGAGCTAAAAGAAACGTGTTTTTAATCAACAAAAAATTCTTCGACGGTGAAATCAATAGAGCGACGGCTGTTAAAAATTCGGTCAGGCGTTAAGAAAGACCGGTTAAAAGAGACGGAGTGCCGTACAGATTAGTGTCGTGACTTGATTCTATCCGAGTATAAAATGGCTTTGGTGGCCGCATGAATGCCTGTTTAAATGTTACTCGACATTGCTATTGCACGTTTAAATAACACTCACAAATGATGTTCAAAAAACCTTCGTATGACAATCGTAATGTAAATTTTCAGAGATTCCAATACGGAAAGAAAAATAATATATCAAGGACGTAAATGAATGTATATTATACATATAAATGATTTTTCAACTGATTTTAATGTTAATTAATTATTAAAGTTGATGTTAATATCGATTATTAATATTAATCATTAAAGATGACGTTCTCATTTTTTTAAAATGATAAATGGAAATTGGTTATCGATTAAACTCCGTTGTGTGCCATAGAAACACAAAGAGGCATCATTGATTTTCAAAGTTAGCGTAAAATTATCTCTAGTTACGGAAACACAAATTAAAGTCATTAAAAGTTTTACGACCCATTTAAAACATTATATGGAAATTAACTAATTACTGATTATAAAATTAACACATATTCATCAACTGAAACTCAAAAATGTTAAGGAAAAAACGCTTTCTATGGAGTATTTCTCTCGATCAGAGCACAAGACAGACATCTAAAATGAAGTTTTCAACTCATGTTCTAATTGTATGCTTCAAGTCATGTTCCAAGGAAGTGCTTCAAGTCTTGTTCAAAATATTTCAAGTCATGTTCTAAGTGAAAGTTTGAAGTCATGTTCCAAATGGATGTTTTGAGTCCTGTTCCAAAAAAATGTTTTACATCTGCCTTGTAAGAAACCGAAATTCCGTGACACACCTAGTGCGGTTCCCACCGTCACGCAATAAATTACACACCTGGCACAGTGCAACGGCAGACTGCGGAACAATTGACGGCTGAAAATATTCCTTTCATCCGTCCAGGCATCGATCAGAGTCATTTAGCTGGAGAAATGAAGTACCATCGAAACAGAAGTGAAGTAGACTTCTATAAAATTATATTTCGTGTCTTTTGTTTATTTGTGGTCTTTGTTGAGCTAAGAAATTCACGTTAATAATGGAAATTGTTCTCGGAAACTACATTTCAATAAACTAGTGAAGGTTTTTGTTTTTCCCAAACGAACTTTCTTTTCAATTATTTTTCCAGAGAGATATTTTCCGATGTGAAAATATTTCCCACCTTGTGGAAACGTAACCAGCCTTCCATCAATGTTTTTAGGCACTGCCAACACGTTTTAATTTTTTTAAAACTGCTACCGTTTTTTACTTTTTACCAAGTAGAGATTTATTTTGTATTTTCTCTCATTAAACGTTCTATTTTTTTTAGGTTAAACAAGTAAAAAAAATTATCCCAGCTTCTTTCGTTTCATGCGCTGCTTTAACACATTGATATCAACTGCAAAATAAAGGTATGCCTACGTGATTCTTATCTTGAACGGTCGCCTTGCATCATAGCGCTCATTCATCAATTTCTAAAAGAATTGGTTATTTCTTGAGAAATCGTGTCAGCAAATCACTTTGAAATTTTTCGTCTAAAACTTAAAGCCCTGTATAATAAATTCATAGAAGGGGATTGACCGAACGTATTTGCAACGAGCTACGGCCTAATTAAATAATATGACATAAATGTCAATTTTGCCGAGGAAATGTTCCGTACTTAATCAAGTGCTAAGATGAATTACGAAGGTACTCGCTACTGAATCTGAGAGGAGAGTCTAACAGTTTATGTGGGTGGAAATAAAAAGCTTGAATTTCTGCCTGGGAAGCTATCGATTTATTTTTATTTCCTTCTAACATCCATGAAAAACACATCTAGAATGCTTAGAACACACAATCCTAGATGCCCAATAACACAACTTTTTCTTAGTTTGAAAGAATACAATTAATTGCAGAGGTGCAAATTAATGAGAGACTGCACTTAGTATCAGTTCAACATCTGAGTTCACGACCCTGATTTTCCAAACAATTTACATGGTCGTTGTTGCGCCCTAGCAATCTGAAATTTTTCAAGTCCACTTGAAGGAACTTAAGCGGCCAAATACAACGCTACGACCGCGCCGAGTGATGAAGGATCATGCCCAGGTTGAACTTCGGCTTGATGATATTAGATTAGATAAGTTAGTTTAAACCTCCCTAACCACAACTGTGTTCCAAAGTGAGGAAGGGGGAAGGCGCCATATAGAATAGAGTTAAGCGCAGGCGGAATTATCCACTAGGGGTGTTCCTAAACAAGATCCTCTACGCATTGAAACAGTAAGTTACGACCTAAGTTAAAAAAGGCAGTAGCGACAGTGAGGACTGGAAAATAGGAGAGCAGTGAGCCGAAAAATGACGGTTCTAAACAAAACGAAAACCTATTCTATATCAACGAAAAAGAGGCTTACCTAACTTTAACTTAAATCCCAGCCCTGAGCGTCTCCTAGCAGTTACAAATCGGGTTCCGTGTAGAGCATGACTGCTATCTCGAGTAAGAATGATAAGTGGGCCAAAGGAAGCGCAGTAAAGCCGTATGAATTGAGCTACAGAGAAGTCTTAAAAATACAGGAGTTGAGACGGTTAGGTCGCAGATCAAAGCTCCAAATAGATAATAAATGATCGCTAGGCAGTGCTATAAATAGAATAAAATCTCGGGACATATATAAGGGCCCATAAATAATTTCAATTTGCGGTAAAGATTCGTAGAACTGCGGGCGGACCATAAATTAAGGCAAGAGCGTGGCTGGTGCAGTTTGCAGCCACTGCCGGACTTTATGGGCGTCTGTCACGTCATCGTGAGTCGCCTTAGCATTATTGTAATGGCCGGAGCCAGGCTCATTGTACGGCTCTGTGTCTGTAGGCTCTGTTGTCTCAGATGCCGTGAATCACTTTTCAAGTCATTCCGTCGCACTGGCAATTTGTGTCGGTATCATCTCTATCGCATAATTGTACCTGCGCACAGCTGGCTGCATGCGTAATGGGAAATTTTCTCTGCCTAATGGCCGTGTAATTAGGGGAATAAATGCTTGCAGAATCATGTGTCTGTCACATCGATTGCACAAGACGATAAAACTCTTTTGTGAAATAACTGCCATTTAAATCTTGGTGTGTTCACAAGTCTGCGTCAAGTGAACGTTTTGGAAATTCGAGCTTTATAACAAACATTTTTTTACTTGAGTACGAAATTCAACCTTATTTTGTTCACTTACGAACACCGATTGTTTCAAAAAATCGATCTTTCTTCTAGCTTTCAAAAATTTTCATGCATATTAAAGACCCACTTTTTTGTGTTAGTTTCCGACCGCACCTCACATGACCGAGCTTTGACGGTCGATTTAATGCCACAGATTTGATTTAGGAGCAGAATTAATCTGCTTATTTATTGCATTTCTCGGTGTTTTTTTGTCTTTTTTAGGCTTCAGCCACTAAAATGCAACTTTGAATACCCTGAAACGTTTGAATAAATAATGTGCATTTTACCACTGGTTCTCTTGTTTTATCTTACGCGTGAGTTATCCCAAGAATTGATGCATTGGAATATAAGATTTTATTTAATGACTGAAGGTTAATTTAATGATATAGGTTTTATTTAACGACATGTATTCAACTGAATGACACAGAATTAATTTGATGACACAGATTTAAGTAAATGACATATCTAATTTTATAGCACAATATTAACTTAACTATCAAGATTTAATTTAATTACACAAATTCAAGTTAATGACAGATATTTAATTCAATGAAAGATTTAATTTTATAAAAGATTCAGTTGAATGACAGATTTAATGGCTCAGGGACCCACCACTGCAGCATTCAGACGCCAATAACTCCTCAGTTATTGCTCGCATAAATTTCAAATGCTCCATCATTAAAAATTTTGAAAAATATAAAAAGATTTATTAACGGCATTATGCTGAAATCGTTCAATTACAGGAGCACATAACTGAAGATTAGAATCATAAGTTCGTTTGAGATCCATAACAACAAAAGTATTCGTTGTCACGAGTGAAAAGAGGAAGACACCTTTTAGTATAAAATTCAGCAAACGAGAAACCTATGCACAAGACATGTTTCCACACCTTTTGCATAGAAACAGGAAGATTGAGAGAAGTTTAGGCTGCGAAACGAAAGTTGAAAAGTATTACATTTAGAAAAAAACAGTGGAGACCCAAGAAATAAAGTTCGAAAAAAAGGAAGGATAAAATCTGTTTCGCCGAAAGAAGAGCCAACCAAAGTTGAATTTCGTGGCCTCACATACTTCCAAGTGAGCGCTAATTCCCTCAGATACAATAATGGTATTCCCTGCGATGTAAGCAGCTCTCCGAAAACGACGAAGCAATGAAGATTGTAACGTGAGCGTGCTTGAGCGAAAGCACAGACTGGAGATTGCTTCTATACGATGATGAGCTGCAAGTTCCAATCAGTGATGATCTGATGTTAAGCTATTCTTTTCGTTGCAATGTTTCCGTTAACAGCAATGCACCAAGAACTTCATAACGCTAAAGCGTGCCTAACAGTGCGATTAAATTTCATAACCTTCTGTTTAGAATGTACGATATATGTGTTTCAATTATTAGTTAGGTTTCTGAGTATAGCTACAAATAAAATAGCACTGTTAAAGTTTTAAGAAATCGCTCGGAGAGAATTTTTCGAGCTAATTAGACGCGTAAATCCTGCTCACTAAAAATGCATCATAGCAACAAATTCACTAGTGTTGATTGAAATTCATCGCATGATATATAAAAGAATTTTAATTAAATTTTGAGGCGAGGTAAGTAGTATCCGTAGAGACAGTTTTGTTTTTCCATTTAACGAAAAATTTGGCCCACAAAAAACCATTAATTCATTTTTGCATCATATCATAACATTTTTTCACTTGTAAATCATTTAAATGTAAAAAAATATAACTGCTCTCTACTGACAAGGCAGCTATCGACTAAAAAGATGGCAAGGCAGCCCTCTACTAACAAGGCAGCCCTCTACTAACAAGGCAGCCCTCTACTAACAAAGCAGCCCTCTACTAACAAGGCAGCCCTCTACTAACAAGGCAGCCCTCTACTAACAAAGCAGCCCTCTGCTAACAAGGCAGCCCTCTACTAACACGGCAGCCCTCTACTAACAAGGCAGCCCTCTACTAACAAGGCAGCCCTCTACTAGCAAGGCAGCCCTCTACTAACAAGGCAGCCCTCTACTAACAAGGCAGCCCTCTACTAACAAGACAGCCCTCTACTAACAAGGCAGCCCTCTACTAACAAAGCAGCCCTCTACTAACAAGGCAGCCCTCTACTAACAAGGCAGCCCTCTACTAACAAAGCAGCCCTCTACTAACAAGGCAGCCCTCTACTAACAAGGCAGCCCTCTACTAACACGGCAGCCCTCTACTAACACGCCAGCCCTCTACTAACAAGGCAGCCCTCTACTAACAAGGCAGCCCTCTACTAACAAGGCAGCCCTCTACTAACAAGGCAGCCCTCTACTAACAAGACAGCCCTCTACTAAGAAGGCAGCCCTCTACTAACAAGGCAGCCCTCTACTAACAAGGCAACCCTCTACTAACAAGGCAGCCCTCTACTAACAAGGCAGCCCTCTCATAACACGGCAGCCCTCTACTAACAAGGCAGCCCTCTACTAACACGGTAGCCCTCTACTAACAGGGCAGCCCTCTACTAACAAGGCAGCCCTCTACTAACAAGGCAGCCCTCTACTAACACGGTAGCCCTCTACTAACAGGGCAGCCCTCTACTAACAAGGCAGCCCTCTACTAACAAGGCAGCCCTCTACTTACACGGCAGCCCTCTACTACCAAGGCAGCCCTCTACTAACAAGGCAGCCCTCTACTAACACGGTAGCCCTCTACTAACAGGGCAGCCCTCTACTAACAAGGCAGCCTTCTACTAACACGGCAGCCCTCTACTAACACGGCAGCCCTCTACTAACACGGCAGCCCTCTACTAACAAGGCAGCCCTCTACTAACAAGGCAGCGCTCTACTAACACGGTAGCCCTCTACTAACAAGGCAACCCTCTACTAACAAGGCAGCCCTCTACTAACAAGACAGCCATCTACTAACGTCACAGCCCTTTGTCAAAAACGCCGCACTTTTACTAACAAGGCAGCAATTTAAAAATCTGTATCTCACATCAATCAACTGCGCGGCGGGAGATTGCGCATCATCTTGATGAGGCGTGAACTCTTCCTGATTTTATGAAGGTGGAGGTTTTACTTCTCCACATTTCTAAAACTTTTAAATGTGACTCAAAATGCTTAATATATGTAGTTTTAACCATCAATTTTACATTTCTGCTCATCTAATATGTCTTGCTAACATTTTGTAACTTGAATACTAGTACAGAGCTCGAGTTACCATAGGACTTAACCCTCCAAGTTTGTTTTTAAGTTGAACCGTTTTTTTATTCACAATTCAATTTTGTGAGAACTCAGTTTTGACGAGGACCTTCTGAGAAATAGCTTAAATAACTTGCTTAAATCATCGGTCCATTTCAATTGCTAAATCGATTAATTTTTTTAGCGTTTTTTTTTATTCATAAAATTGCAGTGCAACACTGGGTTATCAGCTGCTCACTTGTGAACTTCCCGAATTTATGTATGCAAATTTGTCACTTTGCAACTGACAAGAGTACAAGTAACGAAATTGTAAAACTTAGCAGAAAAACGCTCGTACTTTATGTGGATGTGTATCTTCACAATTGTCAGGTGATGCAGACAGTAAATTTGTGAAACTTGAGAAAAACACGAGTACTTTGGATTTGGATTGGGAAGAAGGAAACTTAGTTAACCTTTGAAAATGACGAAAATTTCAAATCCTGAGCCACATGGAAGTATGAAAGAAAAGAAAATGAGGGAAAACATTGTTATACCACAATCAAAACTATCCTATATTAAAATAAAAGTGACCTCAAGACTCAAAGCTTAAAAACATTTTATTTATTTAAGTGAAGACCATAAAAGAAATTTTGAATATAAAACGAAATTTTCAGTATAAAGGCTGACGAACTTGTTCTAATATATGTAATATGATGCATATTTAGGCGTAGAGCACCGGCGCTCCAGACTCAGCCGGACACTGCGCGGACCGAGAGGGGTATAGGGGTTGGATGACATCAGGATAAGGCAGGAGAACGTAGGGAGTAGAGGCTGTATTGAGAGCTAGTCCGAAATACATCACATATACGGGAGTTATTGTAAATAAACACCATAGCATAGGAAAATAGTGGGTTAAAATAAGATTATTATCTACGAGCAAGTGAAGAAAGGGGTGTTTGTATTGAGAGGGAGGCGCGGAGTAATTTCAAATTGGGGAGAAGGACACGTAGCACAGGGAAGTGACGCTCGAGGGATAGCCAATAGCAGGCCTCCGGCTTTGGCGGGCCTCCGCTCAGCCGATGCGCGTTCTTTGTACGAGGGAGATACATGTATATAAGGTAGGGTTGAACAAACAGCCGGTCTCTTTCTGCGTGCTCCTGACTAAGTGCAACATGTGGGCATCCGAGATCTTCGAGAGGAGGTGAGAACCAGTCTTTGTATTTGTTAAACTGTCATTTTCAACCGGAGCGTTTCGATTTTATTTTGAAATGGGGTAAAATGGAATTCAGAATATTCGTGTTCTTATTGAGGTGCAGGCTTAATGGTTTTCATTCAAACTTATTCCGAAACAGGGCGGTTTGTGATTTGGTTTTTTAAAGTGGGGTAAAATGAGCATCCAATCATCTCTCATATGGAATTCATGTTAAATGGGATTCTTTGGTTAACAGAGTGAAATTAAAATATAGGGAGAGAGTTAGTTAAAATTCATTGTGTGGGGAAAAGCTAGATTGCCTGTTAAAGCTTCGGAATTAATGTACTTTGTTTTTAGTATACATTCAGACGAAATATGAATATTTTTTAGTATGATTTTTAAATTGTTTTGGGGACCAAAGGGGAGTAAAACTAGATCAATCAATTCTATTTAGTAGGGGTGTATTGTAGGGAATTAAGGCTAAAGGGGAATTAATCCCTCAACCCTGCATTTTGTTCTCAGGAGGGCTGGGTATTGCATGTCAGCAGGAGGGCATTCTCTGCAACTGGGCATTCTCGACGACGCATTCTCTGCAGCTGGGAGTTTCTGTGGCTTGGGGCTACATGGCAGTGATGCGGGAATGACGATGATGGATACGTTCTCACCCGAGCGCTTGGTGACACATCGAGTTATCGTCACGAAACTCCTGTGCGCAGAATGGAAGACCAGCCGGCGTCTACGTAAAGGGAAGTTGTTAGCGTGGCAGTCCTTTTGCGTGGCAGTGGATTAGAAAGAACTCGGTGCTATTCCATTATCTTTCTTCGTGCAGCTGGATTGATGGAGCCATGTGTGACGTGATATAATGTGAATTGTGCTTATTCGCGAGCTCTGCGATCGCCTAGGATGGTGTAGGATGTGTTTCTTGCTAGGGTGTTGTGTTAGCGTTACAAAGTGCGCGCGCAAGTGACTTCCACTAGGATTGTGTATCGTAAATTTCTTAATGTTTGCCGAAGATGCTTCATGCCAAATCACGTGTTCATTAGAACTTAAATAAACTCATAATGAATGTTAGCCAGGTGTTTTATTTCCCGTGTTGAACTGGGACACTGGTGTGGGGGAACAGATCAGCGGTTACTTCATCTCTATTTTCCGCCTGTTCTGTATTTCCTCCTTCTGTGTTATTTTCCTCTCTGTGTTTTCATTTTTCACTTATACTATGAGGTTTCAATCCCTCGCTACGAACAGGTTAGGCTCCAGCCTCGTCTGTTTCGTGACAAACTTAAGGGGGTCCTTCGGAAAAAAATCCGATTGGTCTGAAATTTTTTTATCCGATTAGTCTGAAATTTTGTCAGTATATGTAGTTTTGCAAGAAAAACATATTTGAACTCATGAAATTTTTTGATTTAGGCCTTAGTTTTTCCGCAAAATTTGAAATATCAGTTTTTTGGGTCATTTTTATACCTATTCCCAAAGAATAGAAGTCATCGAGTTTTTTATGCTAGAACAAATTCAAAGTCAGTTTTGGAATCCTTGGAACATTTCTAACAAAGATATATTCAGGGAATTTGCATTTATTTTTTATTTATTTTTATGCGAAAATTTACCAATATATCAGAAAAAACGAAATTTTTGGATTTAAACTATAATTAAAAAAATTAAAATGCAAAAATGGAAAAGTGGGAATATAACTTTGTTAGAAATGTTCCAAGGATTCCAAAACTGTCTTTGTTTTCTTCCTAGCATAAAAACGCAATGACTTCTATTCTTTTGAATTTTTGAGAATAAGTGACTTTACAGTTTAGGCCAAAAACTAAATTTGTTGTTTTAGTGTGATATAATAGAAAATTTATGTAATTGAATTCTGTTTTCATTTTTATTTCGATAATCTCCCTGCTTAACATCATATTCACACTGTGAATTGTAATTTCCAAAAAAGAAAAAAATTGAAAATTTTTTCAATTATTTCATAAAAAATATGCAATTTTTTGTTTTCAGTTTGATTCTTATGAAATTTGACTATTATATATAACTTTTGAAAAGAAACACAATTTCCTCCATACATTTTTTTGATTCAGGTCTTAGTTTTTGAAAAAATTTGACATATTGGTTTTTAGTCCACTGGTATTGATATTTCAAAAGAATAGAACTCATTGAGTTTTTATGCTAGAACAAAAACAAAGACAGTTTTAGAATCCTTGGAACATATATAACAAAAATACATTCGCAAATTTTCCGTTTCTTCTTTTGTTTTCTTTTATATGGGGTCGAAATGGGCTCGAAAATTTAACATTTTGGTTCCCTTACCCCCCCCCCCCCTGGGGGGGGATCTATTGTCCGTAGCGCCATAAAATTTTAGGACCGAATAGTCCACCACCTAAGGGTTCTTTTCCAACAATAAAATGAAAAATGACCATCGGAGAGAAAAGGGGCCCCAGAGGACCCCCTTAAGGCCATCATCCGAGGCCCCTGTCGCTCCGATGAGCATTTTTCATGTTTTTGTTGGAAAAGGACCCTTAGGTGGTGGACTATTCGGTCCTAAAATTTTATGCGCTACGGACACTAGATCCCCCCCCCCCGGGGGGGGGGGGAGAAGGGGACAACAAACTTAAATTTTCGACCCCAAATAAAAAGAAAACCAAACGGGCAAGGGATAATTTCACAACATACTTTTGTTAGAAATGCTTCAAAAATTCTAAAAGTGTCTTTGCTTTTGTTCTAGTAGGAAAACTCAATGAGTTGATACGTCTTGAAATATCAATACAAATGAACTAAAGAACCAATATGTCCAATTTTCTTCAAAAACTAAGGCCTGAATCAAAAAAATGAATTGAAAAATTGTTTATTTTCAAAAAATACGTATTATGGTCCAATTTTACAAGAATCAGACTGAAAATAAAAAAATTTTATAATATATACAAAATTATTTTTTTTCATTTTTTTTTTGGAAATCACAATTCACAGTGTGGATATGAAGTTAGGCATGTAAATTATCGAAATAAAAATTAAAACTGCATTCAATTACACAAATTGTCCATTATATTACACTGCAATAAATGATTTTGTTTTGGCTTATACCAAAGCATATAACTTTCAACATTTAAACCATATCAACTCATCGAGTTTTGATGCTAGAACAAAACCAAAGACAGTTTTGGAATCCTTGGAACATTTCTAACAAAAGTATTTTATTTTCTTCCAAATTTGAGAAAAAAGAGTTATATAGTTCAAAACCCATAAATAAAATGTATCACTGATATAATGATTGAATACCACTTATCACAATTTTTTTTTGAAAATGTTAAAATTTTACAACATAATTTTGTTAGAAATGCTTCAAGGATTCTAAAACTGTCTTTGGTTTCGTTCTAGCATTAAAACTTAATGAGTTGATACGTCTTGAAATATACATAAAAATATACCAAAAAAAAAAAAAATTTTCTTAAAAACATAAGGCCTAAATCGAAAAATTGACGGGAGTAAAAAATGTTTACTCTCAAAAAATACATATACTGGCCAATTTTCAAACGAATCGGACGAAAAAAGTTAAAAAAATCCGGATGGTGCCCTTAAACCGTTGCCTGAGCGATGAACTTTTTACGATACAGTCAAATTTCGCGACCAGAAAGTACGAATGTAAAATTGTGTATTTTCAATAGCTCACATTTTCAAACAGGGGACACTTTAAATAAATTGAATCTTCAGTGCGCAAATTGTGGCCTCTTCGCACCAAAGTATCTCCGTTTTTTAGCATTTAAAAAAAACTGACGAGACATTTATAATGTCTCGTTAAATATTTAATGCCATTTAATGCCGACCAGAATCCATGGATGTGTGCTCGAGTAACAGCTGTTGACGTTTAAACACGAAAACAAGTGAAGGATGCGAGAGATGCTGGTGTAGTACTTGGGCGAACTGGTCAAGAAGTGACTCAGCTCTCAGCTCTAATCTAAAATACTTGTGAATCTCTTGGAGCAATCATAGAACTAAAAATGATTGAAAGAACGTAATGAAAATTTCATCATGCATTACTTAAATGTTAAAATGAAACTGGATTTGAAGTAATGCGCAGCTACCAATACCGTCAACTGCTACATCAATTTGAGCGAATTGATTTTATTAAAAATGAAAGCGTTTTTTTAACCACTAGCCGACGTTCTTAAATCTTTGCCATTTGTTTTAGGCAGCCGCTTTTGATGTGCAGTGCAAGCTGCAGAAAAAAATCACCGCATCAGTCGCTGTCTCTCACAAGGAAGATTGCACACTTAACAAAGCCTCATTTCTGAAGGTATGGGCCTCAGCACGGTAGAGGAAACAAGGTAGAGTCATTTCTATGGGGGAAAATACACCTCCTCTCGTTCAGCTAGCCAATAGGACGATTTTATTTCAAACAAAGTTAATGACGTCATCATCGCGACATGTCGTTAGTTCAATAGTGGTGCTACATAGATTTGGAGCTAGCAGTGTTGCCAGATGCAATATGAGAGCTGCTATAGATTCGTTGCCATGACGTCAGCATTGCCACACGGTCGACGGAAAAAATACTGGATTGACCATACCTTGTTTCTTCTACCTTGGGTCTGTGTCACGTCTCGGATTTTCCTTGCAAGCTCAGGGATTTTTTCAACTTATGGCAACGTGTGCTGTAGCAGGGATACACTCATGATACTCTCATACACTCAAAAATACACTCACATGATACACTCATAAGACACCAACACATTGGAAGAAGTACATCGACTGCTTGCAAACACATGCCACAGTATAGTTCCTCTGTTGAAAATGATGCAGTGCAGAGTAATGAGAGGAAACATTTCGCAACTGCTTCTCCAGCATGTTCTGCAGCACCCAGTTATTGTGGATATGCAACAATAATTTGACATGGGCATTATGACACCCAAGTATTTTTACTAGCCAAGGACCTTTATTTATGAGCGAAGACATTTTAAAAACCGAGAATGAGGATGGCACATTCTTATTGGAATGGAACAGTTTTTTCTGTTTATTTTTTTCTTTCACGCTATATCCCTACCTCTGTGCTTGTGAGGTGCTAGGCTGATCGATGTTTTAGTGTATAACTGTTGTAGAAGCTGTTGAGTAACTTTTTTTGAACCGCTTGACATTGTATTGATTAGAACTTCCATGCAATAAGTTACACGTTTATCTTCCCAAGCGGTATTTTATCAGTACGCTACTGGAACACTTGTATGTACGCGACGGGTACACTTGTGAGTACGCTAACTCGAGCTATGCAAAGAACCCTTTTCAAAAAAGTGACCCAAAAGTGGAGGAAAATTGATACTACGGGAGCAGAAGCTTCACAATCTCGTCAGTCAATCCTCCCTCGTGAATTTCGCGCAAAGACAAATTACAGACAATTTCAATACACGCTAGTTCAATACATATAAGGAGCTTCGTTAAAAAGCAAGAGTTGTGTTTACATACGCGCAAGAGCTACGAGCTAACAAACTTGACCAATGAATCAAGCTGCAGTCACGACGGACAGAACGCTTGAGTGATGAGAGCTGGCTTTTGTCAGCCGTGACGTTCTGGGAGGGGAGCAAGTGGGCTGCAGGTGGTCTACAGGGAGTCTACAGGGAGTCTACAGGGAGTCTATAGGTGGTCTATAGGTGGTTTGTAAGTGATCTACTGGTGGTCTACAAGTGAGCTACAATTGGTTTTCATGTAGTTTACGAGGGGTCTACTGGTGGTTTGCTGGTGATCTACAAGTGTTTACAAGTGTCTAGAAGTGGTCTTCAGGTGGTCTACAGATGGAGTACAGATGTTGTATTTAGAAAGGAGTATCAATTGTGTTCTTTTTAGCTTCCACACAGAATAAATTATTTATTTGTAACGCTGAAACTTGATTTTAGGTTAGAACGTTCTTCAGCATTCACGACGGTTGATTGGTTAACTTTTAGCCCACGAATTATATAGGAAATCTTACATCTTACGAGATCCTACTACGATCATTGGATAAATCACCAGCTCGTGTCATAGTTCCCTGATTTATAATTCCATGAACTAAATGAATACTTCTCTGAGATGTTTACCATTAATTAATTAGCTAATGCTTGTGATAATTGTATGATTCACTTTTGTAATTAATAAATTTGATTATAATCTGGTCTGCCCGGTATAAAATTCATTAGTCTATCAGAGGAACACAAGATCCAGTAGACCGCGCGGAGCAATTCTTTAATTCTACGTTACCTAAAAACTTAATGCGAGCAGCCTGTCTGTTACCAGAAATACAGTGAGGCTTTATGAATAAACGTAGACCGAGCACGGTCATAATATTAGGCTATTTTGAAGATACTGCTATAATAATACTGCTTTCAATAATTTTACACCGCTACGAAGGGATGCTGAGTGCACGAAGATCAGCAGGAAATAAAAGAGAACCGTGTTCTTATCAGGCTACAAGGCGTGATTTTTTCAATACCAGTATCAATAATATCTTCAATATCTTTTCTACGACTTGTTCGGCTTAGAGGACTCTCTGCTTCCTTATTGACTTCTAATTTGGCGTGCAATGAGCGAACATCTATTTGTTTTGACAGCCTTCTTTTTCTTTAATGGAATTTCAAGGAAATCTGAAACAGATGAATTGATTTTACTTTTTTCGCTATCTGGACTATTTTGAATATTTTCACTCTATACAGTTTCTTGAAAATATTATTAACCTAGAAAATTATCATAATATACAATTTTGAACACACATTAGTCATTATTTGTGTTTCTGCTGCGAGGACAAACTTGTTTCTCATCAACAACTAAATAATCTTAAACACATGGGAAAACAAATTTTAAAAGTTGCCCATGTGTTGGTATCCTACACTTGTTCTAAGACGAGTGAAACATGCTCATTGCTCATTGATGATATGCAAACCATTTGTCTCTGTCACCCAGCGTTCATTAGATATACGTATTCAACAATTTATATTCACTTGACTAATTTATTGCAACACGAGTAACATAGAACATGGATGGCATAAGCTAAGAAAATCGTAAAATTAAGGATCATGGCACATCTGTATAGTGGTATCTAGTTCAGCATATAATACACACATACAATTCCTATACGCTGAAAATTTTCTTTATTTTAAGGTGTGTTTGGTCTGAATTTCTTGGCTGTAGTCTGGCGTTTGTGTTTGGCATGTCACTCTCAAGTGTCCAGCAGTGCCATGCAGCCTTGCTGCACTCCATCGACCTTGATACCGTGACTCCATCACCGAGATGTCTTGGTGAAAACGTTCATCGTGACTGAACCTATGAGGAAATCAAGATTTGAGTAGAGGAGACGAATTTTGAGGGACATGTCGACACCCAACTGTTTGAGCGCACTGATGCAGCTCTTTGCAATGTTGATGTGGTGTGAGGATTTACCTCACAGTTGCTAGTGGGGGCCCGACAGTAACATTGCGGGCCAACCTTTTGTTGTGTCCGTGTTTTTTTTTGTATGTTTACTTGGGGTTTAGTCGAACGATGGATAGGAGTGATCTCCGGGCCAGCGCTTTATTTGGAAAAAGCTCGTCCATCTTTTGATTTTCTTCAGTTACTGTGTCGAACTCATTCACGTTCTTCAAATTAGATGTGCGCAGCAAGTTGTGTTCATCGTGCTTGCTCGTCTGGCAAGTTGCCGTTTTCTGCCAAGATTAGCGTAACTTCAACTGTGCTGAAGATCTGCAATTGCGAGTCAATCTTCTCGCAATCGTTTCTCACCTTTACTCAACTCACCATTACTCTACTCCCCTTACCTTACTCAGCACTTTTTCTTTAATGCTTGGTGTGACTGTGTGTGTGTGCTTGTGCGTGTATAATTGTGCGAGGAAAAATTATCTTACCTTGGCTGTTGCCTCTATTCCCATACCTTGGCTGCTGCCTCTATTGCCTTACCTTGGCTGTTGCCTCTATTACCTTACCTTGGCTGTTGCCTCTATTCCCATACCTTGGCTGCTGCCTCTATTCTCTCACCTTGGCTGCTGCCTCTATTCTCTCACCTTGGCTGTTGCCTCTATTCCCTTACCTTGGCTGCTGCCTCTATTCCCTTACCTTGGCTGTTGCCTCTATTCCCTTACCTTGGCTGTTGCTTCTATTCCCATACCTTGGCTGCTGCCTCTATTCTCTCACCTTGGCTGTTGCCTCTATTACCATACCTTGGCTGCTGCCTCTATTCTCTCACCTTGGCTGCTGCCTCTATTCTCTCACCTTGGCTGTTGCCTCTATTCCCTTACCTTGGCTGCTGCCTCTATTCCCTTACCTTGGCTGTTGCCTCTATTCCCATACCTTGGCTGCTGCCTCTATTCTCTTACCTTGGCTGTTGCCTCTATTCCCTTACCTTGGCTGTTGCCTTTATTCCCTTACCTTGGCTGTTGCCTCTATTACCTTACCTTGGCTGTTGCCTCTATTACCTTACCTTGGCTGCTGCCTCTATTCCCTTACCTTGGCTGTTGCCTCTATTCCCTTACCTTGGCTGTTGCCTCTATTCCCATACCTTGGCTGCTGCCTCTATTCTCTCACCTTGGCTGTTGCCTCTATTACCATACCTTGGCTGCTGCCTCTATTCTCTCACCTTGGCTGCTGCCTCTATTCTCTCACCTTGGCTGCTGCCTCTATTCTCTCACCTTGGCTGTTGCCTCTATTCCCTTACCTAGGCTGCTGCCTCTATTTCCTTACCTTGGCTGTTGCCTCTATTCCCATACCTTGGCTGCTGCCTCTATTCTCTTACCTTGGCTGTTGCCTCTATTCCCTTACCTTGGCTGTTGCCTTTATTCCCTCACCTTGGCTGTTGCCTCTATTACCTTACCTTGGCTGTTGCCTCTATTACCTTACCTTGGCTGTTGCCTCTATTCCCATACCTTGGCTGTTGCCTCTATTCCCTTACCTTGGCTGCTGCCTCAATTCCCTTACCTTGGCTGTTGCCTCTATTCCCTTACCTTGGCTGTTGCCTCTATTACCTTACCTTGGCTGTTGCCTCTATTACCTTACCTTGGCTGTTGCCTCTATTACCTTACCTTGGTTGTTGCCTTTATTACCTTACCTTGGCTGTTGCCTCTATTACCTTACCTTGGCTGTTGCCTCTATTACCTTACCTAAGATTTGCTCATCTAGCAAGAGAGTGCAAACTCTCTCCGAGTAATTCTTCTCTCTTTCTTCTTGTTTCTTCTGAAACCTTAAAATCTTGTCTCATTCCGAGTCTACGTCTGAAATTCGCCGCACACTGGACCAAATTAAGTTCAGTATAACCCTCGCTGCAATGGCTACCTTGTACCAGTTATTGCTACTTCTTTCGATTTCACCCAGTCCTTGACTCTGAGATAGGCGTGTGCCGGCCTCAGCGGGGCTCGCATGCCGCTGCGTTGTTCTGCAGGCCCCGACGTTCGGCCGTCAAATTTCAACCTTCAAGTTCGTAAGACATCTGTTCTTTGCTGAAGTTAACGGAAGTGTAACGTCTATCTTCCATTAAATAATTTGTAAACCTAATCTTTGCTGTGGCTGGAGGGACTCTCAACGGCCTTAATTAACTGACAATAATTTGTCACCAAAGTAGAGGGTTTTACGCCTGCTCTTGTTACTGCGTTGAGCTTGGGCTCCCGTCTGAGCTTTGCGCCTCGTTTTGCGCCTTGTTCCGAGCTGGACCTAATGAATCTATTGGTATTATTACTTTTTGTTTGACTCTCCAGCCGGAGTTATGTGAAGAAAATCTCCACAGTGGTCAGCAGATTTATAATTTCCTAGGAAATTGGCTACGACGGATTTGAGTGCCCCATGCATTTCTTCCAATATGAATCAGCAAGTCTTGGAAGTGTGTGTCAGCGGTGAAACATCCTTACTTATGGACCTGTGAACACATGTTCTTTCACTTTCGCACAACTTAACAGTGGTAACTTGTTGCACAGATATCGAAGAGCTAGCGAGTCTTTGTCTAGTGCCTTCACGAAATTCTTCATGGACTCCAGCTGGACGTGAGGCGGTGGCATGAGAACTTTATCTTGGTCAATCAACGGCATACAATACGGACACTTTTACTCCCGGCCTGTTTTCTGTTTCTCATTGGCCAACTCTTTTTTGTGTAGTGTTGCTTTCTACCTTCACTGTTCCACCTGCAAATAAAACAGCCTTACTTAGTGTTTTGTCTGCATTCTCATGAGACTGGTGATAACTTTTAAATTTCTGAAGATGCACTGTTTATACTCGTGATAACGTATTTTTTCAGAAGTAGAAACATATTTTTATAAGTTTCTTTAAGGTGGGTAGAATACCTAAAAGAGACCGATGCATGTTTGGTTATATTGTGTAATAATACTGCTTTTAAACTTATGCTTTACTTATGCTTATACTTTAACTGCTTTTAATATGGTTCAATGTTGTGCTCCACCCACAAGCTTATAACATTGTTCATTCAACATCCAAACAGGAGCAAATAATGTCACTCACTGCAAAGAATTTCACAAGTTCCTTGTGTCTGTGGAGAAAGTGTGAAATAGTTATACCCGGTGAAGGCAAATTAAATTCTTCAAGACGTGAGTCGAGCATTCCAGCTGAACCTTTTGTTGGGGCCACGTCCAGCACGATGCCAAAAAGATGAGCATTGTTCATTAAATGAATACCTTCTCCAGATTGGCAGTCATGGTGGGATACTCGGCTAGAAGATGGAAATGAACTTGCTTCTTGCGTTTCATCAGCAACTGTAAATTCTGTGGGGGCTGTTGGTACTGGACAACCTTCAAGATCATGAGCAATAGGTTTAGAAACTAAGAGAACGTCTGGATACCTTACAGCTACACGAGTTTTGTACGAAAAGCCAGGGACATTTGCCAAACAAAATAAATAGTCTGTGATGTAGTACTTGACTCACGTTATGTCATAGGAACTCCGAATGTCAAATGCTTTTGCCTCTGCATTCCCGATCCAACCGCGCAAGTTCCGTGTACATGTCAAGCAGATGAACTGTGCTGACGAAGATTTACCAGTGTCCACCTTTGAATCCCAGTATGGGTTCTACGCTTTTTTCAGGAATGGTGTAAAGTCTTCCGATAGCAATTGTCTGTTAAATAGCCGCTCACAGAAAAACAGATCTAGTGAATTTATGCCACCTCCGGACCCTATAATTTACATTAAATTTAAAAATAAAACAATATATATGAAAGATTATTGATGCTGTATCTTGAATCTTTTAACACATTACTTTGAGTAAAACTATTTTTAAGGATAAATGTAATATTGGAAGGCGTTGTATGAAAACTTACAAAAACGTGCGCTTGAAAAAATGTTAGGAACGGTGCTTCTTAAAAAAATTAATTTTGACCAATATTATTAAAATCTGGCGTGAATGAGCTAAACAGTTTTCAGATTTTAAATCAGCGTAAAAAATACACTAAATTTAGTAGACTTCATGCCGAATGTCTTATAACTTGTTTATCAGAGATATTATTCTTACAGAGACACTAACATTATAAAAAGTATAATAAATTAATTTTTGCCTCCTCTAGCATGGCGATGATATGGATTAGGTTTTGTTAATTTTGGTTCTCTATTAACCCAAAATTATTATTCTAGTTCAACACATCTCTTTAAACATCACGGTAAGAAAATAATCATCACTATTTCGCAATTTGAATCACTCAAGTCTTTTGCCTCAACTTTAGTGTGATAAAGTTTCTAATCTTTGTGAAAAGAAGAAATAATAAAGAAGAATGCAGAGAGAAGAAGAAATAATATTCCTCGTATTGCAGTTCTGGAGAATTTAACCATGCTGCATGAATTACAAGCATCTCCTGACTGCTGCTCATTGCTCAACAATTCCATAACTTATGAAGATATTTTCTGCCACGAATCCGAGGCCCGCAAGCTTTCAAAATCAGCCATAAATACAAAAATTACGTTCTCTGAGAGCTCATTCCCAGGTTATGACGTCGATGTGAACTTGTTCACAAGCCTGCGCTTTTTGCTTTAGTGATGACACGTGAAACAGCAGCTCACTTTCTCCGCAGTTGAGGTTGTTCAGGTACCGCAGCGTAAATTGGTTGGAGAAGAAATTTTTTGCCTCTGAACATATCTGCGCAAACTGACCCGCTTCCGCCAAAATATCCAAGGCTGGCTATTTTGAAATAAAGTTTAATCACCACTGCTGCTCAGCTTCTGGCAACTAAACTGTGGTGTTGCCGAACTAAAAATGAATGTAAACCTTGAATTTAAATTTAAAAAAGGCTAATTTCACACCCTGCTGCAAATGGGATGTTCTGGTGAAAAAAAGCACATGTTCGCAAATTAATCTAAATTAATGCATGTTACGCATTGTAACCAACATGGTGTGGAATAAGTCACCTATATCATTAATTCATTAAGTTAAATAAGTCATCAGAAATAAATCACTTATATCATTAAAATTGGTCGAAGTGTTAAAATTGGCTAAATTATTTAAATGCCTGAGATTACCCCTAACTGAATATACTCGAAGGTCATCACTGGTGAGTTGAGATATTCCTGAAAAAAAGACTCTGGAAGATAATTAATCACACTCTGAGACGTAGGCCTTGCATATGGCAGCTCTCCTTTCACTTTCATTCCAGCGTCAGCAGTACATTCTTCATTTCACTTTCATTCCAGCTTCAGCAGTGCATCCTTCTCACTTTCATTCCAGCTTCACCAGTTCATCCTTTTTTCCCTTTCATTCCAGTTTCAGCAGTGCATTCTTCTTTTCACTTTCATTTCAGTTTCAGCAGTTCATCCTTTTTTTCCTTTCATTCCAGTTTCAGCAGTGCATTTTTCTTTTCACTTTCATTTCAGCTTTAGCAGTGCGATGTTCACCCCGGGTGCGTTCAAACTACAACTAAACAAATCTTGGCGCTCACTTAAACGGATTCAAGCCCTGCTAATTAGTTTTGTTTCCACACCCAGCGGTTGGCGCCTTGACCTTCGGCACTCATCGCGTGACATGCCGGGCGCACCAACAAGGCAGAGAAGTTTAAAACATCTTCAAACATTGATATGCAGCGTCCCCAAGTTTCATTATTCCGTTATACGAACGCAATACGTGTGCTGGAACTAAACACGTCGTAAATTTAACTTCAGAGTCAGATTATGGATAACTTACGTCACTTAAGATTTAGTGGTCAGGAATTTCTTTCACCTGACGTATATCGTTTGGTCGTTTACATTAATTACCCGTAATTTTACTCTTATCGTACCCTGAAAATAGAGTGTAATCCAACTTTACAAGGATACACGCATATACGTGGAACAACAACCGAGCACGTGGAATGTACGTGTATACTTATGTGTCCGGCGAAGTGCCGTGGAAGAGACAGACACCAGTCGAGGGAACTGGCGCGGGTATATTAGCCCTACCAAAATATGGGCATTGAAGAGGAGCATCGATGCTCAGCTTGACCGATGAGGAGCTCGAAGATCTAAACATTTGATTCAATAATCATGCATGTGACAAACGCGTGTATTTCATCCTGAATACATCTCAGGAATACGCTGTCACTGATATCAACATCTTACTTCAAATATCTCATACGATATGCACGTTTTTGTGGTTACCTAGCTCGTCTATTCGTCGATCTGGAACCCCTCAGCAAATTTTTTACTCTGAGCCTCACATCACCCAGCCAAGGCAGGTTCTGTGTGTTCCTTTCCTCTGCTAACTTGCTGTCCGAAAATTTCATCAAGCCTTCCGCTTATAACTGACCAGCTGTCCCCATACATTCATGAAGCCTCCCTCTCAACTGAACAGGTGCAAGCACCCACATCAATTGCACGCCCTCACTTCCGTTCTAGTATCCACATCAGTTGCAACAGGCAGAGCAGTTGCACCAACACCATCAGTTGTCAACAGACACAGCAGTTGCACCAACACCACCAGTTGCCAACAGGCACAGCAGTTGCACCAACACCATCAGTTGTCAACAGACACAGCAGTTGCACCAACACCATCAGTTGTCAACAGGCACAGCAGTTGCACCAACACCATCAGTTGCCAACAGGCACAGCAGTTGCACCAACACCATCAGTTGTCAACAGACACAGCAGTTGCACCAACACCACCAGTTGCCAACAGGCACAGCAGTTCAACCAAACACATCAATTGCGGCAACCACGTCAGTTGCACCAACCACATCCGTTGCACCAACCACATCAGTTGCACCAACCACATCAGTTGTACCAACCACATCAGTTGCACCAACCACATCAGCTGCAAAACCCCTCAGATGCACCAAAAACATCAGTGACCAGCATCTTATCAGTTGAACCAACCACACCAATTGCGGCAACCACACCAGTTGCATCTATGATATCAGTTGTAAAACCCCACCAGTTGCACGAAAAACTCTGGTTGCCAGTACCTCCATCAGTTGCAAGCACCCCCATCAGTTGCGAGTACCCCATAAGTTGCAAGCACCCCCATCAGTTGTACGGAGCGCTGCAGTCCGCAGCTGCGCAACACCGCCAGCTAACAAGGCTCGCCAGAGCCACACACACCCGCAGCGTGACTCAGCATATTCTCACACTGGGCGGGCATGACACGGCGCTATTTGGCACACATTCCTCACAGAGTAGTTCGCAGGAAGGCCATATGCAAGCTCATCTCTGAGCAGTGGCCACTGCACACAAACACTCTAGATTACGGTGTAACAGACCGTGTTTGCACGATGGAGAGCCGTTGCTTGTTACTTCACGGACCTAAACCGTTAGTTTCCTGTCTCTCCGGGAGTTGTGAAATATAACGTGGCCGTTGAAAGTGTTGGGAAAAGCTCGTTAGGTTTGTGTTAACACTTTGACTGCGACGTGAACCACCGGTGGCCACGGAGGGGATTTTCATAATGGTGCTGACCGACCGAGCCTAAACTCAAATTTCAAAAATACTTATTTCAAACTAAGGTAAAAGTACGATCCAGCTAGTGTTTACTATTTTCAACCTTGCTTATTACAATTGACGTAAAATTTGAGTTGAATAGTAAACTTCAGTTGTCCTGCCGCAATCGAAGTGTTAAGAGTCGATTGTTGTTATGCATCGAAGAATACAGAGTAAATTTAATGACCGTATTTCGTGAGGCAGCGGTGGAGGATTGATGCTGCAGGTCGTTCACTTAGAAATCTACTTCCTATTTGGTAACTAAATCAGTTTTCCAATCGTATGTGCTTTACTATACTTAATTTGCATCCAATGTATAAAAGTGACACTTCCAAGCATCCTCAGCACAGACATAAGAGACGTAAATAATCTAAGACACCGGATTTAAAAAAAAAGAATGGCAAAGGTATAACATTCGAGATTCTGAATACTGCATCACTCAGTAACATCGGCCACAAGCGTTTCATTCCAGTAATCACATTCTTGCATCACATTCTCCAGTAATCACATTCATTGTAATCACATTATTGCTCGCCTAATCCTGTTTTTGGTTCAATCCAAGAACTCTTTGAGAAATAGTTCGCCATGCAAGTTTCTACTTCATAATGCGAGCGCAGCGCGCGATCAATTCCAAGATGTCTTCATAAAGCTTCAAGTCTCTCGTGCTGGTAAATTTCTCAAGTTCTTGTGGTTTTTATTCATCCAGACGCTCCCATAATGCACATGCTCGCTTCTTCTCTGGCGTCAAAGTTATAAACTGCCGCAAGAAATGTCGCAGATACGCTCAGAACTTCTGACAGATGCCCTTGAATTTCTCTTTTTGGGGAGACGCTCTCAAGTTCAGCAGCTGGCATGTAAAGCCCTGGAAACGATTTTTTTATTTTCCTGCTGGCGCGGGATGTTGAACTGAGGACAAGCTGCTTGCTAAATGAAAGGCGGTAGACGCAAAACTCGACAAGTAATGCGCTAATTTTAGCTAGCATGCATCAACATCGCCCTCGTGTTTTTGCGTTTTCCGTCACACGCAGACATGCTTCACATGCCTACATTATTGTGGAAGATGACGTTTATAGCTTGATCAGTGTTGTGTAGTTTTTTATACAGCATTCAGAATGCACGGCATATGCTCCTTTTTATTTATCTCTGCGTTGAATATTCGTAAAATAGTGATGGCGTTAACTGCTGTTCGTTCAATGTGCTGAACACCTGAGCATTGAAAAGCACTTCTGTAGGAAAGTGGTGGCTTTGAAACACAAATTATTCCACACTCAAAAAAGCTCAATTGCCTGCTTTAAATTTTTATGGTTAATTTCAACTTCCTTCCGGTAATTGCCAAAAAATTCGATCTCATTGACACTTGTGCTTTAGTAGCATAAAAGAACAATTTCTCTTTCTAACCGTTACAGATATTTTGTTCAGTGAGCTAAACTCCACTCACACAATCCTGGTTGTGAACGTGCGTAGAATGCCGAGGTGGAATATTTTAGTACATTTCGGGGGGGGGGGGGGGGGGGGGAAACTTGAGAACTCATGGCCTTTGTGACCCTTATAGAATGACCCTGTCACATACAGGTAATGTAGGTACCGCATGCTAACCGACCACCTTATGCCGCAGGCAAGAGGTGCTGTGTGTGTTACAGCGTGTGTGTGCTGCTGTGTGTATGTTACTGTGTGTGTTGCTGCGTGTGTGTGTTGCTGCGTGTGTGTTGCTGCGTGTGTTTTGGTGCCCTACAGTGTGGGGCGTCTGTGAGGACAAATGAATTTCCGTTGCAGCATTTCTTAATCCTTCCAAGTGGGCCAGTTGGACACCTGCCCCACCTATGGGGCTGTTGACTGGCGAAGGACAGATGCATGGATGCGAATTTCAGCAGATAAAGATAGGCAATTATGAGATCAACTTCGTATATTCAGTCCACGCTGATATATCTTCGCTGAACACAACACAGACCGTGAAACTCTGAGTCAGGCTGCTTGTATAAGTAATTTCTGAGAAATATTTTTGTCAAAGCGAGAACTTGTAGAATGATCGTTTCCATAATCTAACATAATCCAACATGTGAGAATTTCAATCGATCAAGAATTATCTGTTATTGCAAAAACAGGGTGTTGTAATTTCACGCAATGTTATCTCTGAAAGCAAAGAGTGAACAGTGACAACCAAGCGAACTGGTAAG
The DNA here is from genome assembly GCA_030386875.1 of Morinoia aosen. NCBI lineage: Eukaryota > Metazoa > Arthropoda > Malacostraca > Amphipoda > Talitridae > Morinoia > Morinoia aosen. The sequence goes on from CM059566.1 coordinate 57,396,426, forward strand.
CCAACCAACAAGATAATCCAAATTTGATAACTACACAGATTGCGCGTTTCCGACCCGAATACGACGATCGAAAGAGAGCCCACTTTGCTCGCCTATGTGGAGCTATTCACGAAATTATTCAGAGCGCCTCAAAATTTCGTACGCAAGTGGCATTTAAAGTCTTGGTGAGGAGAAGCGTTCACGGTGAGGAGAAGCGTTCACGGTGAGAAGAAGCTTTCAAAGTGAGGAGTAGCTTTCACGGTGAGGAGAAGCGTTCACGGTGAGAAGAAGCTTTCAAAGTGAGGAGTAGCTTTCACGGTGAGGAGAAGCGTTCACGGTGAGGAGAAGCGTTCACGGTGAGAAGAAGCTTTCAAAGTGAGGAGTAGCTTTCACGGTGAGGAGAAGCGTTCACGGTGAGGAGAAGCGTTCACGGTGAGGAGAAGCGTTCACGGTGAGAAGAAGCGTTCACGGTGAGGAGAAGCGTTCACGGTGAGAAGAAGCTTTCAAAGTGAGGAGTAGCTTTCACGGTGAGGAGAAGCGTTCACGGTGAGGAGAAGCCTTCACGGTGAGGAGAAGCGTTCATGGTGAGGAGAAGCTTTCACGGTGAGGAGAAGCGTTCACGGTGAGGAGAAGCGTTCAAGGTGAGGAGAAGTGTTCACGGTGAGGAGAAGCGTTCACGGTGAGGAGAAGCTTTCACGGTGAGGAGAAGCGTTCACGGTGAGGAGAAGCTTTCACGGTGAGGAGAAAAGTTCACGGTGAGGAGAAGCTTTCACGGTGAGGAGAAGCGTTCACGGTGAGGAGAAGCGTTCAAGGTGAGGAGAAGCGTTCACGGTGAAGAGAAGCGTTCACGGTGAGGAGAAGCTTTCACGGTGAGGAGAAGCGTTCACGGTGAGGCGAAGCTTTCACGGTGAGGAGAAGAGTTCACAGTGAGAAGAGTTCACGGTGAGGAGAAGAGCTGGCGGTGAGGAAAAGAGTTGGCGGTGAGGAGCAGAGTTCACCGTGGGAAGAAGAATTTGCGGTGAGGAGAAGAGTTCACGGTAGGGAGAAGCGTTCACGATGAGGAGAAGCGTTCACGGTGAGGAGAAGCTTTCACTGTGAGGAGAAGCTTTCACTGTGAGGAGAAGCTTTCACGGTGAGGAGAAGCTTTCACGGTGAGGAGAAGCTTTCACTGTGAGGAGAAGCGTTCACGGTGAGGAGAAGCTTTCACGGTGAGGAGAAGCTTTCACGGTGAGGAGAAGCTTTCACTGTGAGGAGAAGCTTTCACGGTGAGGAGAAGCTTTCACGGTGAGGAGAAGCTTTCACTGTGAGGAGAAGCGTTCACGGTGAGGAGAAGCTTTCACGGTGAGGAGAAGCTTTCACGGTGAGGAGAAGCTTTCACTGTGAGGAGAAGCGTTCACGGTGAGGAGAAGCTTTCACGGTGAGGAGAAGCTTTCACTGTGAGGAGAAGCTTTCACGGTGAGGAGAAGCGTTCACGGTGAGGAGAAGCGTTCACGGTGAGGAGAAGCGTTCACGGTGAGGAGAAGCGTTCACGGTGAGGAGAAGCGTTCACGGTGAGGAGAAGCTTTCACGGTGAGGAGAAGCTTTCACGGTGAGGAGAAGCTTTCACGGTGAGGAGAAGCTTTCACTGTGAGGAGAAGCTTTCACGGTGAGGAGAAGCGTTCACGGTGAGGAGAAGCATTCACGGTGAGGAGAAGCGTTCACGGTGAGGAGAAGCTTTCACGGTGAGGAGAAGCTTTCACGGTGAGGAGAAGCTTTCACTGTGAGGAGAAGCTTTCACGGTGAGGAGAAGCGTTCACGGTGAGGAGAAGCTTTCACGGTGAGGAGAAGCTTCCACGGTGAGGAGAAGCTTTCACGGTGAGGAGAAGTGTTCACGGTGAAGAGAAGCGTTTACGGTGAGGAGAAGCTTTCACGGTGAGGAGAAGCTTTCACGGTGAGGAGAAGCGTTCACGGTGAGGAGAAGCGTTCACGGTGAGGAGAAGCTTTCACGGTGAGGAGAAGTGTTCACGGTGAGGAGAAGCGTTCACGGTGAGGAGAAGCGTTCACGGTGAGGAGAAGCGTTCACGGTGAGGAGAAGCGTTCACGGTGAGGAGAAGCGTTCACGGTGAGGAGAAGCGTTCACGGTGAGGAGAAGCGTTCACGGTGAGGAGAAGCGTTCACGGTGAGGAGAAGCTTTCACGGTGAGGAGAAGCTTCCACGGTGAGGAGAAGCTTTCACGGTGAGGAGAAGTGTTCACGGTGAAGAGAAGCGTTTACGGTGAGGAGAAGCTTTCACGGTGAGGAGAAGCTTTCACGGTGAGGAGAAGCGTTCACGGTGAGGAGAAGCGTTCACGGTGAGGAGAAGCTTTCACGGTGAGGAGAAGCTTTCACGGTGAGGAGAAGCTTTCACGGTGAGGAGAAGCTTTCACTGTGAGGAGAAGCTTTCACGGTGAGGAGAAGCGTTCACGGTGAGGAGAAGCGTTCACGGTGAGGAGAAGCGTTCACGGTGAGGAGAAGCGTTCACGGTGAGGAGAAGCGTTCACGGTGAGGAGAAGCTTTCACGGTGAGGAGAAGCGTTCACGGTGAGGAGAAGCGTTCACGGTGAGGAGAAGCGTTCACGGTGAGGAGAAGCGTTCACGGTGAGGAGAAGCGTTCACGGTGAGGAGAAGCTTTCACGGTGAGGAGAAGCGTTCACGGTGAGGAGAAGCGTTCACGGTGAGGAGAAGCGTTCACGGTGAGGAGAAGCGTTCACGGTGAGGAGAAGCGTTCACGGTGAGGAGAAGCGTTCACGGTGAGGAGAAGCGTTCACGGTGAGGAGAAGCTTTCACGGTGAGGAGAAGAGTTCGCGGTGAGGAGAAGCTTTCACGGTGAGGAGAAGCTTTCACGGTGAGGAGAAGCTTTCACGGTGAGGAGAAGAGTTCGCGGTGAGGAGAAGCTTTCACGGTGAGGAGAAGCGTTCACGGTGAGGAGAAGCGTTCACGGTGAGGAGAAGCGTTCACGGTGAGGAGAAGCGTTCACGGTGAGGAGAAGCGTTCACGGTGAGGAGAAGCGTTCACGGTGAGGAGAAGCGTTCACGGTGAGGAGAAGCTTTCACGGTGAGGAGAAGAGTTCGCGGTGAGGAGAAGCTTTCACGGTGAGGAGAAGCTTTCACGGTGAGGAGAAGTGTTCACGGTGAGGAGAAGCGTTCACGGTGAGGAGAAGCTTTCACGGTGAGGAGAAGCTTTCACGGTGAGGAGAAGCGTTCACGGTGAGGAGAAGCTTTCACGGTGAGGAGAAGAGTTCGCGGTGAGGAGAAGCTTTCACGGTGAGGAGAAGCTTTCACGGTGATCGAGGAGAAGCTTTCACGGTGAGGAGGAGCTTTCACGATGAGGTGAAGCTTTCACGGTGAGGAGAAGCTTTCACGGTGAGGAGAAGCTTTCACGGTGAGGAGAAGCGTTCACGGTGAGGAGAAGCGTTCACGGTGAGGAGAAGCTTTCACGGTGAGGAGAAGCGTTCACGGTGAGGAGAAGCTTTCACGGTGAGGAGAAGCTTTCACGGTGAGGAGAAGCTTTCACGGTGATCGAGGAGAAGCGTTCACGGTGAGGAGAAGCGTTCACGATGAGGAGAAGCTTTCACGGTGAGGAGAGGCTTTCACGGTGAGGAGAAGCTTTCACGGTGAGGAGAAGCGTTCACGGTGAGGAGAAGCGTTCACGGTGAGGAGAAGCTTTCACGGTGAGGAGAAGCGTTCACGGTGAGGAGAAGCTTTCACGATGAGGAGAAGCTTTCACGGTGAGGAGAAGCTTTCACGGTGAGGAGAAGCTTTCACGGTGAGGAGAAGCTTTCACGATGAGGAGAAGCGTTCACGGTGAGGAGAAGCTTTCACGGTGAGGAGAAGCTTTCACGGTGAGGAGAAGCTTTCACGGTGAGGAGAAGCTTTCACGGTGAGGAGAAGCTTTCACGGTGAGGAGAAGCGTTCATGGTGAGGAGAAAAGTTCGCGTTGAGGAAAAGAGTTCGCGGTGAAGAGAAGAGTTCGCGGTGAGGAGAACAGTTCATTGTGCAAAGAGTTCACGGTGAGGAGAAGAGTTCACGGTGAAGAGAAGAGTTCACGGTGAGGAGAACAGTTCACGGTGAGAAGAGTTCACGGGAGGAGAAGCGTTCACGGTGAGAAGAAGAGTTCACAGTGAGGAGAAGAGTTCGCGGTGAGGAGAACAGTTCACGGTGAGAAGAGTTCACGGGAGGAGAAGCGTTCACGGTGAGAAGAAGAGTTCACGGTGAGGAGAAGAGTTCACGGTGAGGAGCAGAGTTCACGGTGAGGAGAAGAGTTCACGGTGAGGAGAAGCGTTCACGGTGAGGAGAAGAGTTCACGGTGAGGAGAAAAGTTGGCGGTGAGGAGCAGAGTTCACGGTGAGGAGCAGAGTTCACGGTGAGGAGCATATTTCACGGTGAGGAGCAGAGTTCACGGTGAGGAGCAGAGTTCACGGTGAGGAGCAGAGTTCACAATGAGGAGAAGAGTTCATGGTGAGGAGCAGAGTTCACGGTGCGGAGAAGAGTTCACGGTGAGGAGCAGACTTCACGACGAGGAGAAGAGTTCACGGTGAGGAGAAGCGTTCACGGTGAGGAGAAGAGTTCACGGTGAGGAGAAGAGTTCACGGTTAGGAGAAGAGTTCACGGTGAGGAGAAGCGTTCACGGTGAGGAGAAGAGTTCACGGTGAGGAGAAGCGTTCACGGTGAGGAGAAGAGTTCACGGTGAGGAGCAGAGTTCACGGTGAGGAGCAGAGTTCACGGTGAGGAGATGAGTTCACGGTGAGGAGAAGAGTTAACGCCCTATTACACCAACATTTAATGCACAACTCAAACTTGCGTTCTCTTTGAAGGGAATGTACTTCGAAATGTTGTCACTATCTCATACTTTTTTAAAAGTATAGTACAAAATTTATTAGTAACTTGCTAATGTTCAGACATCGTTATCTTTAGTAGAGCAGCAAATAGAGATAACTTATAGTTAACAGAAAAACGTTTCCGCAATTATGCAAAATTGGGAAACCCGGAAATTCCACACAAATAGAACTACAGATCCTATGCACGACGTACGCACGTAACAAACTCTTCATTTCACCCTGGTTATGGTCAGAATGTCACAATGTTTAGGCGATGTGAAACGCGCACCTGGTCGAGAAGATGACATTTGAAGAGGGAATCAGAACTTCAGCCATCGGTGCATCGCCCTGTCTGTTGAGTTCAGGTTGAGGAGAGTTCAGTGTGAGAAAAGGAACAAGGAGAGGAGTTCAGGGTGACAAAAGGAACAAGGAGAGGAGTTTAGAGTAAGAAAAGGAACAAAGAGAGGAGTTCAGGGTGAGAAAAGGAACAAAGAGAGGAGTTCAGTGTGAGAAAAGGAACAAGGAGAGGAATTCAAGGTGAGAAAAGGAACAAGGAGAGGAGTTCAGAGTGAGAAAAGGAAAAAGTAGAGGAGTTCAGGGTGAGAAAAGGAACAAGGAGAGGAGTTCAGGGTGAGAAAAGGAACAAGGAGAGGAGTTCAGGATGAGAAAAGGAACAAGGAGAGGAGTTCAGGGTGAGAAAAGGAACAAGGAGAACGGCGGTCGAATTAAATTTCACTTTGACCGAATAGAATTTAATTTTGACCAATTTCAAGTTCATTTTGGCCAAATTCAATTTCATTTTGACCAAATTAAATTTCATTTTGGCCAAATTCAAATTCATTTTGGCCAAATTCAATTTCATTTTGACCAAATTAAATTTCATTTTGACCAAATTCAAATTCATTTTTATCATATTCAATTTCATTTTGACCAAATTGACGTGGAAATGTCTTAATGTCAGCTTCAGATCCCTTGCAATAATGTTCGCAGTAAGCTTCTAGCTTCCTCTTCCGCAGCGGCTGTATTTTGAGGGGAAACCGAGACCTTATAATGTGGTGACGTTGAAATGGAGCAAAGCTTGCAGATAAGGACGGCCGAGGCCAGCTGTAAAAATCAACACGGTGGGGGGGGGGGGGGGGGCGGGATCTAATGTAAAAGTGATCCCGTGAGACAACGGCACACTTTTCTTAGATGCCTGATACTTATGTTAAGTACAATTTGTTGCATGAGAAATTTTTCACAATATAACAAATCCAACGAACGCAAAACAAAATATTTGAAATTTGTTGCAACTACAACACTGCACAAGACCGAGTTATAGCAAAATTGAAATAAAATAGGAGAATAAACCGATATGAAAAAATAACTGAGTTGAATTCGGCTTCTGTATTGAAGGGACATCGGTTGGGAACATTTTTAATGAATTATTCGTTGGTGCGAAATTTTGACCACTCGAAAACATCGAGAGCATTTATCATGATAAATAATTAAATAGGTACTACATTCCAAGCGGATGTTCTAACACGAAAAGATATTGAAAATTGCTGTAGAACCAAGTACCTTTCCTCAGGGGTAGAAATTAAACCTGTAGACCAATCAAATTACACAACTTGTATTCGAGGTCTATCTAAGTTCAGAAAAGCATCCGTGATTTATATCTAAAGTTCAAAAAACTTTCAAGCTTAAAACAAGTAATAGACCGTAATTCATTAACACTTTAACTGTGAGGTGAGCCGTATTTGGTCACTAAAGTTTTAATTATGCTGCTGACCAACTAGTAACCACAAACTTAATTTTAAAAAATACTTAATCAAAACTACATGAAAGCACGACCCAGTTAATGTTTGGTAGTTTCAACATTGCTCACTGTGATTGATTTTGAATTTGAATTGAATATTAAACTTCAGTTTTACCTGCCCCAGACCAAATGTTGATGAGGCAAAACATGAGTGGAGTCTCCAATTATCGCTCACGAGTCCTGTCTGAATAGACGCGTAAGGCAGAGGTCTACTGTAGAAATTATTCATGGCATTTAGCTCTTTGTTAGCGATGTCAATCATGGAGATCGTATGGTAATTGGGCATTGGGGCGACATTAGTGCAACATGCAGCTCGTATTCGCCTATCTAACAGTTTGGAGGGAGAAGGGCCGTTGAATAATGATTGTTGAATTATCATGAGGAATAACTGTTTCTCGAAGAGAATATTTTGTTTCCTTTCGATTTAAAGTTTTTCAAATAAATGTGTAAAAAAGTTGTAAACAGCATGCAAAAAATATTTGCTCGTTTTCATGTGCTATATTATGCAGATGCCTTAGTTATAAATAAATGACTACATTTTTATTAATTATAAACAGTGCGATCAGGACCTGAAACTGTATATTAAAAAAATTCGGGCTTGAGGAGGAAGTTAATTTTGGAAGGAATGAATTATCTTTACGCTGAATCCATCAATGGAAGGTCATCAGAAATTTCAGGAAAATTGGTTGAAATAGATTTCAAAATATATGCTGGGATAGTAATAAAATTTCCATAATACGAGTAGTAAACTTTCAAACTCAGAATACAAATGTTTCTTTCTTTAAACCCTAAACACAAAACCCTATAAATCTTCAATGTGAACCTAATTCAACATCAATTTGAGCCAGCCTTTTCTGTATGTAAAAAAACATTTGTTTTTAAATTCAATCCAACAGTATGCCCTCATTGTTGAAAGTAACTTGAAATAAGGAAAAAGGAAGCCAAGGAGAATTACTTTCACTACAACTTTGTAATTGCAATAACTTTGAAGCTGTTATTCTACTTTATGAAAACTGCAGCGACATTCCCCAAGGTTCGCATGGTGTAACATAGGCCATGGGGTTGATGCTGTAGGTTAAACACGCATGTATGCGAGCATCGATAAGCGTCCCTCAGTGAGTGAGGGCACCGACAGCCCTCATCCGAACCTCAACGCCTGCAGCTCGTCTCACCCAACCCCAATATTTTATCTTCTCAAAAAATTCAAGGTTAACACGTGTAAAGGAAAAAGAAATTCACTCAACATGTGCGCTGCTTTTATCAAGAACGGAGATATTGAATTTTCAGCGATTGACTGGGTTTCAATAACTATATGTTGAGTGAATTTCTTCTTACTTAAACACGTGGTGAACTCTCAAAAAAAGCCAAACACAGTACGCTCCGAATCTAAGTCTCGCTTCGCTACAACAAAATTAATTTACAAGCGCTATTTTATTGTATAATTTAGGTGTAGTTTCACTGCAACAAAATTAATATACAGACATGAAGTGTATACCATTACTCTAAGTCCCGTTTCACTGTCCAAATATTGATCTACAAGCTCGATTTTTTTAATGAATGTAGGTCCAATTTTACGGCAACAAATTTTAAATTGCAGGCATTAAGTTTATACCATTAATTTAAGCCCGTTTCACTGTAAAAACATCTCTCTTAAGGTTCGATTTTTTAATGAATCTAGGTCCAATTTCACTTTATCAAGATTAATCAACTGCCACAACTTTGCGTCATGAACCTAGGTCTTGTTTCACTGCGACAGAATTAATCTTCAAGACTTTGAGCCTGCTATCGTCTACGAAAAAAACCTGATCACGACACACATTCCTAACCAGCTCAAACTCAGATGCTGACCATCACTAGACGATAATTCCAGGCTCCGTGATTCATTTTCAGTTGATTGACACTGACATGGACCAGCTATGGGTCGCGAGCCAATTCACGCCATCGTTGTTTGGGGCGTAAGTTCATCTACGAGGACTAGGCTACGCTAAGTGTGGTACCTAGCCCTGCTGTACCACTACAATGAGTGCAATTGGTTGGAAGTAGAGTTGCACGCTCCAGTTCCCGTCTGCCGTCAAATTACACCCTACTCTCACGTGAAGGATTGCTCGTGTTCCGCCTTATCGCGGTGGTGATTTAAAGTGACAGGCGTGCAATTTTTCCGCAACGAATGAATTTTATTATTGGAAAGCGCTTCGGTGAATAGATCACAGAAAATGTTTCCTTCAACTTCTGGGACTGTTTATTTTGATCCTGAAACCGCATATCAAAGAACTCGATGTATGGAATTATTTTCGTGCCGTGAACTGCTGTCTGTTTTGGAAACATGATTTTCTTGACGTTCTGAGCACTCCTGATATAAATTTGATTTCTTATGATTTTGTAATATTTCTCTACTTTGTCCTTTGAGAACAAGCATTATAGATTTCGATAATGCTATCTTAAAGAGCAATAAGCGTGTGTTATATCTCTATTATATTTGTGTTATATTTGAACTGTATCTGAGACTAAACCTCTATTTATAAAAAAAATCGTACACTTCGATAAGGTAAAAAATAGATATTTCTTTCAACCCAAACACACAAAAAGAGTAAATAAGTTATTTTAAAAAGTAAATTTATAGAAGTGAAAAAATACGTTACGTTTAGGCTCTTCATATATTCTGTAGGGAATCGTGAAAAACCAAATGAAATAAGTATTTGGAAAACACGGAAGGATGAAAGCTATGCGATTTGAACAATGAAAATTTTTACATGTGAACTTTATCTTATTTTTATCTTAATTTTATTTATTATTGTACCAAGAAGTATGTAATACTCCCAAAAAATCTGTAAAATCTTCGCTAATAAGTTTGCAGCATTCATGAATCGCGTTCACTTAAATAAAAATAGTGCTAAGCATCCTACTAAGGCTAGGTTTTCATAAAATATTTTTTTTAAATTGTGATACTAGAATTCCATAATTAGATTCCTCAAGTTAAGTAATTTGGCGCATCCCATTAAACATTATTCACAAAACGCCAGCTTTCTTTAATCATTTCGTACAAAGTTCCCAATGAAAAAAATTTGAGTAACCTCACTCCCACAACACAAGCGCACATGTGCTCAAAAATTCACAATGAGAGGAAGTCTTCACCAGGTCTTTTGAACAAAATACAAAGAACACCACTCGTGCTCCAGTCTATTTTTCTGCAGCGCAAAAGTTGCGCAAGACATGAAAAGAGGGCCAGCTGAACTTCGAATGGACTTGAATAAACTTACTTCGAACTCCAGCCGGACTTCAGGCAACTTCATTTGCGTTACAACCCGATCTGAAAAGGAACTTTGGCCACTCTTGGCACAACTTGATTTGGCTCGGGCATCTGCGGCGGTGGGGCAAAAGCTGGTTTTTGCTAGTACCAGTGCTAGTTGTTGCCAATCCCAGTCCTAGTTTTTGCTAGTCCCAGTGCTAATACTAGTTGTTAGTCCCAGTGCAAGTTATTGTTCATCTCAGTGCTAGTTGTTGATAATCCCAATGCTAATTGCTAATAGTCCTAGTGCTATTTGTTGCTAGTCCCAGTGCTAGTTGTTGCTAGTCCCAGTGCTAGATGTAGCTAGTTCCAGTTCTAGATGCTGCTAATACCAGTGTTAGTTATTTGAGCTATAGCTTAAAGCTATAACTTATATCATAGCCCCGTTCACATCCAATATTATTAACCAGTCGCTCATCCTAGGTATTTTCCCGTACTCTCTCAAAGTTGCTAGAGTAACGCCTATTTTAAAGTGTTGAAAAACTTTCGTAAACATTTATAGACCTATCTCCGTGATGCCAATTATTATCAAAATATTCGAGAAAATTGTATATAAAAAGTATATTCTTATTTTAAACAGAATCATTTCCCAATGATTAAAAATTTGGGTTTCGCTCTAAAAAATAAAAAACAAAGGCTATATTAAATGACTTAAAATACCCATATTCCAACGTAGACGAAGGAACGCTTGTTTTCTCCACATTTCTTGACTTTCGAAAAGCATTCGATTGTGTGGACAATAGTATATTACTCTCGAAACTCCGCTGTTATGGCATTAGAAGAGTTGCTCACAATTGGATCAGATCATACCTAACAAATTGGAAGCAATACATTGTCATCGACGATGCACAATTGGAACTACAGGCAATTAGCCATGGAGTTCCACAAGGGTCTGTCCTTGGGCCTCTCCTATTTTTAATCTTTATAAAAGATATCATTAAATCTACATCATTTTTTAAATTCATACCTTTTGCCGATGACAGCACGCTTTTTACGGTCCTTCCTAGTCAAAATCCCGCTCTAATTTCGGAGAGTATTAATAACCAGCTTTATAAGGTGCAATGTGGATTAAAGCTAATAAAATAAACCTTAATGTCGATAAGACAAAATATATTTTATTCTCATACAAGAGGCATATCTCTTCCCGGTATTTAAATAGGCGAAAGTGGAATCGAAGAAACCAACTCATGGAAGTTCCTGGGCATTGTATTGTAATCGATAAACATCTGAACTTCAAAGAGCACATTGCTCATATTAGTACTAAGTTATCAAAATCCATTGGAATCCTCCATACAATGAATATTGTGTTACCTGAAGGACCTTTGGAAATGCTTTACAGAACGCTCATCTTACCATACTTACAATACAGAATAGAAGCGTGGCACGGAACTGATAAAAATAAAACCAACATACTCTTTACTCTGTAAAAAAGAGCAATTAGAGCGGTAAAGAAACTCGAATATAATGATCAAACAAATGATTCATTCAAAAGTTCACAACTACTTAAACTTACGGATCTTTACAAACTCTCCACATGTAGTTTCATGTTTAAAACAATAACCAATGATGGCGACAAAGACCTCAAACAATTACTGACTGCACAAAATGACCATCACGACCTTAACCCGAAATTAAGTAACTTCATGCTTCCTTATTATTCAAAAGCTTGGTCACAACATAGCAACCTCTTCATTGGAACTAAGACTTGAAACTCAATTCCTACAGAGATCCGTGAAAATTTTTTTTACAAAGCTTTCAAAATGAATCTTGAATCCCTTTTTCTATCAACATATGAGTATTAAGCATATAAGATTACCAAGTCAAATCTCTTCTCCTAAATGACTGATTCTAAATGGAAAATTTTGCCTAGTTGTTGCTAGTTTCAGTGCTAATTGCTGCTTGCCTTTGTACTAGTTACTGCTGATCCCTGTGATAGTTGCTGCTAGTAATTTTGAAAACTCAGGGCGTGCCAGCAACTAGCACAGGGCGTATCAGCAACTAGTATAGGATGTAGTAGCAACTTTCACAGGATGTAGCAACAACTAGCACAGGATGTAGCAACAATTGGCACAGGATGCAGCAACAACTAGCACAGGATGTAGCAACAACTAGCACAGGCTGTAGCAACAACTAGCACAGGATGTAGTAGCAACTAGCATAGGATGTAGTAGCAACTAGCACAGGATGTAGCAACAACTAGCACAGAATGTAGCAGCAACTAGCACGAGACGTAGCAGCAACTAGCACGAGACGTAGCAGCAACTAGCACAGGAAGCAGCAGCAACCAGCACAGGACGCAGCAGCAAAAAACGCAAGCACACCAAGTCTGACGCAAGTTTCCTTAAGAATCAAGTCAAAAGCACCGGCCCTCAAGAAGTGTTGCTCAAGAAGCCCTAAGAAGTTGTTCTAAAGCAGAGATCCTCTAGCAGCACTTCGTGAGTGGCTGCCAAGATTTCATTATTGAGGTATAATTCCATAGTGCCGTCCGCGTCAACGCTGCTCTAACGAGGCTTCTTATAGGCGGGGCCTGAGCAACTGCAGGCGTGCTCAAAACTACTAAGTTAGGTCTAAAGCTAAGCTTCTCGGTTTTTTCCCGCTTTTGAGTTTAGTGAATTTTTCATTGACGGTGGTGGAAATTGGGGCTTGGCAGTTGTGAAAATTATACATCGAAATTAGTGAAGATTATTTATTGGCAGTCGTGAAATTATTCACCGACAGTTGTAGAAATTATTTTTTGACAGTTGTACAAATTATTATTTGACAGTTCTGAGATTATACATTAACAGTGTGAAAATTATTCATTGACGGCTTTGAGAGCACGATCATGCTTTTCGTTTTGCCATGCTTTTCTCTTTCTATATAAAAATACCAGTTTTTCAAAAAGAAATACTCGTGTCTAATAAGATATCTATTTCAAGGAATTCATCTAACCTCGAAATAGTAATGCTTTTCTTACGCAAAACGATCTACGATCTTGAGTGGGAACACGTCTAATGCACAGATTCTGCGTTCCCAAAACACCATACTTAATGATGCCTTCTTCCTTCCCTTTGGAACGCTTTTGTAGGTTTAAACTAACTCATCGAATCTAATTCTTAACTTATAACTTTAATTTCGTCAACAGGTTGAAGCCATTTTCATTTTTGAGATCCGTTTTATTCCATTATGTAGAACTCAAATATCGCATCTGAACGCAATTATAGTCTCGGCTTACGCAGAAAAATGCAACTTCACGCACATTACGCTGGTAATTGTAGCGGAGCTTTTCGACCTCGACGATAATTTCAACAAGCTTGTGCGTAGTAAATACAAAGTTATTCGATTCCACTTTAATATATTAAAATAAATTGTGTTATAGTAGCCAGCACAGCACGAGTGTTTAATTCGCTTCGAAAGTGTGCATAAAATCTCCCCAGTTAACGACTTACATTAGCGGTTAACACTGATTAACTGACTCACGGAGATGACTGACACATGAAGACCACTAACACTAACTGACACTTGAAGACCAGTGACACTAACTGACACATGAAGACCACTGACACTAACTGACACATGAAGACCACTGACACTAACTGACACATGAAGACCACTGACACTAACTGACACATGAAGACCACTTACACTAACTGACACATGAAGACAACTGACACTAACTTACACATGAAGCCGACTATCTGAAGACTGAAACATATACACGAACCAGTTACGTTCCCTCACGGCAGGTCTCGGCTTGGTACCAGGCAAGTTAGTTGTGTAGACTTTCCTTGCCTTGCCCCCTGGGTGTTTTGACAAGGACGGTTCCCCGCATGAGCTGTCCCAGCAACAGAAAACTCCTTGTTTGGCACCGCGCTGTGAACTTCGTAAGCCTGACCCTCACGGCGCAACACGCCTGTCTAGCGTAAGTGTATTCCTATGTACTTCAGTGTTGCTAGGACTCACAAAAGCTTTACGGTGTATTGGTGAATATGCGTGTGTTAATATGACCCATAAAAATTTTACGCAGCTGTATTGGTGGGAAACGGTTGGGATGCATGGGCAAGAAGGTGTGGACTTGTACTTTATGGAGAAAACATGACAGTAGAATATTAGATTGGAATACATACGAGTTCGTTTAAGCCTCCCTAAATGTCACAAAGGTGTTCCAAAGCATGGAAGGATGAAGCATCAGTTAGTGTAGAGTTTCAGAAATGGGGAATCTATACACAAGGTGAGTTGCCACTCGAGACCTCTAGCGTATGGAAACAGTAAGTAAAAAAAAAAGATAAAGGTGAACACTATAAGTTCGACGTGACTCACCGGCGGCCATTGAAGGGATTTTCATAATGCTGATGAGCAACCAGCAGTCACTGACTCAATTTTCATTAATAATTAATGAAAACTAAATAAAGGCACGATCTATTTAATGTTCGTTTTTTCGAACATACTTATAAAAAATCTCTGAAAATAAGCCTAATTTGAGTTGGATATTGAATTTCAGTTTAACCAGCCACACTGTAAAGAAAAAAGTAGAAGGTGCTAAAAACGGGACAGAAGTGAAGCGAAGGGACATGGTCCGTAACCAAGCAAAAAACCTATTCTATTTCAACAAAAGGAAAGCTTACTCAATCTTCAACTAGCTCAGCACCTCCCATTTTCCCCCCGGCAATGCCAATCGTGATGACGGCAGAATAGACAGCTGACGCTTCGTATTTTCTAAACGTCGATGATCGTACATGGCACGGTCAGCCATCTCATCCGTGTACGCAGTCTAGGACCGAGGAAAAAATCAGTTAGGAGTGAAAGAACAGTAATGAGGCGGACCGAATTAGTCTTCTAATGAACCTGACTAATGAGCCGCAACAGAGACACGTCTTTGTGCGATGTGCGAAGAAATCATTGCGTTCTTGGGAGTTATTTTTTTCGAAGGTTGAGTATTTTCAGTCGCGACGTTTTTCTAACCAGGATCCAAACAATCTCGAGCTTTCGTTGTGAGGTTGGTTTAGAGTTGCGCTCACCTACACGTTAGATATTTAATTCTTTATTCAGTAGGTCTTTGAAAGTAATTGAATGGATATTTTGTGATAATAGTGATACAAATTTTATGGAAAATGTTTCACCCGGTTTTATGGAAACTAATTTTACAGGCAAGAAGTGGAAAAACGTGTTCTTAAAATGCTGAATTTGTCTCGCTTTATGGAAACAGAAATTACGAGGAAAACTGAATTCATGGAATGTTTAAAACTGAAGACAACCGCTAACTCTTATCGGATTTTCTTTCAACATTTGCTGAAAAAATAGACAATTTGAAGAGAAGTGTGCAATACAGAATTGATATACAATAAATATTCTATCACGATTATTTAGAAAATTCCAAATGAGCGAATAATATCACAAAACACGCTTTGTGTATTATTTGATGAAACCTTCCTGTTAACGATGCTCATGCGTGTGCGGTAGGTACATTTAGTCAGAGCTTTACCTTGATCTATAGCACGTCAAAATCGGTGTGGGCCCGAGTCGTTTCACTTGTTGTCTATGCACGGAAGAGCATGTCAGAAGGGGCTAATAATTCGGTACGGTTTTAATATTTTGTTGTTGTGTCATAAACTATTTTATACCGTGCAATAATCCCGCAATTAATTTGCGTATATGATAGGTTTTATTGTTTTCGTTGATGGTGTTTATTTAGTTTATTAAAACGCATAATAGGTAAAAGTTGTGAACTTGAAGTGCAATGAACTTTGTTTTTAGAGCTAGATCTTAAGTATGTTTGTATCATATTGTTACAGAAACCGTTTGGATAAGCCTACGCGTTTTCGAATACCCTATACGCACCCAAAGAACCACGAAGTTCTTTGCACTTCCATTTTCTAAGCAATGAAACAGCTGGGCTCCAGGCCTAATGCATTATTATTTTCACTTGATGGTAGAGCTCACGTTGAGGTCTCTCGCAGAGTAACATTATTTTTCATACCCTGATACTGCTTTCTGACCATTGTTCATATTGGAATAATGTCTAATGCATAAAGAATCCTATTTGAAACTGAGCATGAAGTTAAGTACGTGTCTTATTTGCAATAGGGTAAATCTGGGTATTTTGTTTGCAGTAAAACTAGTTTCCTGGCATGAATTTATACAATTATAAATAGCACAACATGGAAGAAACAACTGCATATTGAACATTATATCTTCCTGTGATTATTTTTTGAACGTGTAGGTGTTATGAGAAACATATCTGCTGAACTCTTTACTCGTTAATATAAGGTTTGCGGGAAACCACATGAGTTTGACAAATCCTTCATTGCAGGTTGTTTAATGTGCGAGCTTGACTCGTGCGTCTCTCTTCTCCCTGCCTTCACGACTACTTCTGTCTGTGAGGTCAAGATATGAAAACTTTCGCTCCGAAATATTCGTCATTCCTTGCTATAAAAGAAAATTGTTTGCTTCACTTTTGGGCGCTCCTTTCATGAGCTTAGGTAGGCACGAACGAACTTAGAATATGTACTTGTTCAATGGGGAAAAATTTACATCCCTTATGTCAGAAAATGTTCAAACTTATCAACGAAAGGTTCCCCCCGTATTGTTCTGATAAACTTTTCTCAGGCAAAACTTCACCCTTGCTCCTCCTCGAAATTATAGCAGTGGCATCAACTTCCCCTTTGTCATCAATATTCTATCACAAGTGTTATGAATGTGTGACCTACATTCATTTTGATGTGTTGAATAATTTGCTCTCTGGTTGACTGGCGTCCTGTTTTCATACCCACAGAGAGCACTTCTTGTTCACAGTACACACACAGAGAGACATGCGCACATTTTGTTCACAGCACACACAGAGAGACATGTGCACATTTTGTTCACAGCACACACGGAGAGACATGTGCACATTTTGTTCACAGCACACACAGAGAGACATCTGCACATTTTGTTCACAGCACACACAGAGAGACATGTGCACATTTTGTTCACAGCACTTGCCACAGAGAGACATGTGCACATTTTGTTCACAGCACACACAGAGAGACATATGTACACATTTGGTTCACAGCACACACAGAGACATGTACACATTTTCTTCACAGCACACACACACAGAGACATGTACACATTTTGAGAGACATGTACATGTCTCTGAGAGACACAGAGAGACATGTCCTGCAGTTCATGCAGCTGAGAAGCGCCAGTTTCACTCGGCTGGGAATACCGCGCGCAGCCTCTCGATCGCAGCCTCATTGGCTGTCCAATATGCAAGCGCTGGGGGTAAACAGAATCTAGTTTATTTAGTTTTCTCCCTATAGACATTGTTAATGTAGACCTCACGTCGTGCTGCTTACAAACGCAGTGGTGAATTTTGCTGGCTACTGGCCGTGATGGTCAGTTAATTCAGGTGTACAGTGGAGCCGTGATGGTTCATGTAGTAAGCTGCTATAACAGTGACATGCCAGTAATAGTTCCAATACAGAGGTATATAGCTGTAATGGTTAGAATACAGTAGTTAATTGCCGTGATAGTTCAAATACGAGAGCACATAGCCGGAATGATTTGAGACAAAGATATATATATCATAGTCGATGTGGCAAGTATACACAGTTAGCAGAAAATTTATCTAATTTTATTTAGCATACTGACGACTCAGAAAACCATCAATAACATGGGAATGGGATTAGTGTCCTTTGCTGTAAAATTCCACGTTTTGTGACTAGCTCTTAGATTTTATTGTGGATTGTTTAATTCAGACGCAATTCCCATTCTTTCTGACTTGAGCAAGATGAAAGTTTTTTTAATGTGTTCCAAATCGAACGCTAAGTTCCTGAGCCTCACCCAGCTCTCACTGACAGCAGACTGCCGGGTGACCTGCCGTGATCACTCAGGGGATTCCCACAATGCCGGTTACCCTACGGTACCTCCACATTGGTTAACATTGGCATCTTTGGGATGCTTTATTTCCAATCGAGCCTGATACATATGATCTTAGCATTGGTTTTTCAAATTTCTTATAACTAACCCTATATATAGGACACCATGACGGTTCCCCGTAAAGCCGGTACCCATTTCCGACACCTGGGTTGAGTGGGGTATTGTGCTTGAGCTTTCCCTTATACCCAACGGGGAAAATCTCCGAGCCAGCGCCGGGATACGAACCCGCGACTCCAACATACGAGCCCGATCCCTTAACCACTGTACCTCCGTGTACCACGGAGAGCACATTGCTTCTCCATCATACCACAAATGCCAGACGCTAGCATTATTTAATGAATTTCTTGTGCATTTGAAAGCTTAATGATGAAATTCAGTTCAAATGAAAATGAATCTTAAATTCAGCTTGACCTATGTCAGTTAAGTGTTGAATCAGAAAATAATTCCGATCTTTGCTCCCACGGGATGGTCTCGAACGCTTATTTTACCTGCTTTCTTTTCTATTTTTACCAGATCCCACTGACAATATTTCAAATAAACTGAGTAGTTGTAAGTTATTCATTGATTTGTTTCAGTTTCTGAAATACTGACATCATGTACACAACATTACTACAAGTTGAGGTATCCCTGACCACCTATTCCCAGGGGATGAAGTGTCCAAGAATAGAATTGGGTTGAGTTTCTGTGTTGCTTGGTTCAGGAAGGCTAGCTAAGCCCATGGGGGAAATGAAAGCCGTAGAGGTTGAGACCTCATGCATGAAACGGCACGCGTTCGGTATTTTTTAAGGAACATTTTGATTCTATAATTTCTAAGCGAGTTGTTTGCCTTAGCAGTTTAAGCTTCGTGGAGAATCTTTGGCAAAGGTTCACCGTTATGGCAGGTTTCTTGAGCAAAATGAGGAAAGGACATTAATAACGTGTAATGATGGCTGATTTTTTTACTGCCCTCTGACTATATTCTCGTTGTGGAGTTTTTCAGATAGCTTGAAAAGCTTGACATATCCTACCAGTTTTTGAGTTGGATTTTATCATTATTTTACTGTGTAAACTTGCCGATGGGTTCCGTGTAAGAAATTATTTCAGAATTTCCATCAGGTTATTGGTATTTAGATTTCATTTTTTAATTATTTTGTTTGAATCTAGGGAACTAGAAATTCTAGACTCATAGACTGCAAGATATTTTTTCTTAATGAAAGGAAAAATAAAGGAAGTGTTTCATGTACAATTGAACACACAGAAATGATTGCAACAGAAGACTGATCAGATGAGTTACACAACAGAGCAAAAGTTTCTCCAGCTCCCATATGGCTTCAAATTATTAAATGCTTAGGTTTCTAATCACGTTACAAAAACATATGTTTCCTCAATCCCTTAGAAAATTACCTTATGGCTGTCTCCAGAGCAAAAGTTTCTCCAGCTACCATATGGTTTCAAATTATTAAATGCTTAGGTTTGTAATCACATTACAAAAACATATGTTTCCTCAATCCCTTAGAAAATTACCTTATGGCTGTCCCCTACTTACCACAGAGTTCCCCTTTGTCAGGAGGTTTTGTTAAATTTACTTTGGGGGCGACTCGTAAAAAGGTTGAACGCTTGGCGAAGTGAAGAAACTCGTTTTCTAGTTGAGTTTTAAAATTGTGTCTTTGTTATACGTTTAGTCGTTTATTATTCGTTGAGTTAAAACAGAACTGTATCAGGGATTAACAGTGTTAACTCGACTAGGTGTTGTGCGGTTCTTATCAGGATAACAGAATTGAAAACCTTTGCTTTTACTCCAATATATTGTATGATAAATTTTGTCTTCTAATAAGAGACCATGGAACCACGTTTTGGTCAATAATGAAAATTTCTACAATCAAGCTAACAACGTAGCATTAATTATACCTCTGATGCAGATGCTTATCCATTATGCAGATAGTGCCGCCCAGTATAGATGTTGTAAAAATTGATACATTTTAAATTTAAATTGAAATTGAAGTCATTAGGACTTGAGTAGTTGAAAATTTACTGTTTACTTGAATGTGTGAGACCTGTGCTGGAAATCTCTTGCATAAACTATAGAGGGACAACATGTATGACTACCGTAGCGACAAGATGAATTAAACTATCTTATACACTCGCTGCTCGAATTTTAGGACTTTACCTCGTGCGAGTCTCAACTTAAATGAATAAAAAACAGGTCCCAGTCATTCCTGTGAAACAATTAATGAAAACATGATGTGTAATTCAAGGATCGACTATGTGCCTCAAGCTGTGTGTTTTCACTCTGATGCGTAGTGAGAATTTCATAAAAATAAAAATTTACACGTGTAAGCTAACAAGATGAGCGAGTTTAAAGAGTACTGTGAACTCGAGGGATATTGAACTCGTGATAATTAACAAAATTAAGTAGCAGACATGCTGTCAAAATCTTGTTGAAGACTGACGCTTCATTAGACAATGCTTTGAAATGTTGTACGAGGAGTTCACAAAACTAGCATGGCGCTTAATTGAAGAGCAATAAACGAGGTGACGTGCGTCGGAGAAATATTTGATATTTGATGATCAAACCAGGTAGATCTGTGATATGTGATGACCAAAAGGAGGCAGAAATTTGATATTTGATGATCAAAACGCATCAGAAACATGATATTCAAAGATCTAAATCCAGATATTCCATGTGCAGTAATTGGAGCATTAAAATAGTTAGACATTTGATGACTGAAGCTTGGCTCGTTTCGTGGCCATTATACACAATACTCATGAAAGTCGGATTGTCGCAGCAGTAACTCCGTCGCGGACCAAAAGATGTTCGGACAATTGAAAGCCGCACCGTCGAGATTTACTGGGCCGTGTCATATGAAACACAGGACAAGGAAGACGCTATTGTAGTGAATGAGCTGCAGAGATTTGGACTCTCTACATCCACCATAGCAGCACCGAAGACTTTATTAATTCTACTCCTTTGCCTGCAATGCGACCGTTAACGCACTCTGAAACTGCCTCTCGCGCAACGACAGAATTTATGCCCTAAATACAGGGGGCCCAAAAATGTTATCATTGGACTGACAATTACTCGTGTTTTTTGTTTGTGATTTCCGCGCATCTAAGTATTCTTTTATGACGTTTTATTTTCTTTTATATAAAATTCTTTCTTTTAAATAACTCATAAGACTTGTATCTAAGTCAATAAACTCCTATGTACGTCAAAACAAAATTCGTGAGCATTGAGCAGTCAAAGAGTACATTATTTGAGATCCCTCTGCAGTAGTGGGTCATAAATATTATAGCAGCTTAAAATTATTACAGAGCACCTAAATGGTAGTCTGATATTTGTTGATTGCTTGCCTGCTATTATAAATGAGTAGGACTGTGGTTTATTTAACTGACTGAGGTGGTTAAAATGGAACCACCAAGTGGTGTATTTGACCCTTGAATTGTACCCCTTCATGCTTTATTTCCCCCCAGATTTGTACCTCTCCATGCTGTATATGAACTTTTATTTGTACCCCTTCATGTTCTATTTCTACCCAGATTCTTCACAGATGTGTGTGTCCGAAATGGTTTTGACATTTTATTTTTTCATTTAATTTTGTTCGATATTATCACTTGATAACTCTACTTGTTTAATTCAATATTAAATGCAATGTAGGAAGGCAACTCACCCTTCCATATAACTGTGCAGTCGAAGGCCATAACGGAAATGAATTAGAATATGCGCAGGAAATGCGGAGTAATCTCTGAATGCACCGATGACGCTCGTATATGAATAATCAAACTCATAATGATTTAAATAAGTGAAAGTGACCTTCAGCAGACAGGGGAAGGCAACCCATGAAATACTTATAAACTTACGCTGCAGTGAAAATAAGTGAAAGTGACCTTCAGCAGACAGGGGAAGGCAACCCATGAAATACTTATAAACTTACGCTGCAGTGAAAATAAGTGAAAGTGACCTTCAGCAGACAGGGGAAGGCAACCCATGAAATACTCATAAACTTGCACAGCAGCTATTCACACGCTGCCTGCAATTTGATCCATCGAGGGGTCGCATGAAAAATTTAAACAACCTTTCAAAATTGGCGGAATTTAATGGACGCATTTACCGCTTGGTATTCATAAAATTGCTTGCCACTTTTTGCTTAAAATTGGGTTGATTATTTTACTTTAGTTCCGCCCATCGCAGTCGGCGGGTTAGAAGATCTTGCCCTAACTATCCTCAATATTTGACTACACGCAGTCATAAACACATGAAATTTTTTATATCCGAGGTATCACTGATAATTCTCAGTAAGTTGGTGGAAAAAGGTCAAGTAAATTTTAGATCGAAGGTGAACTTGAGACGCATAACTTTGACTTCTTCCTTACTTCAACTCCAGCCTCCAAGTTACACCTGAACTTGCCCAACATCTATGTACTTGAGAGGTTCGAGTATTCCTTTAACTCGTTGACTAGGTTTGGTTCGCTTGAGTCGTGAGCAGCAGAACTGAAAAACCGACTGTACTACTCAAATCCATTCTTATCCTTTCTAAAAAGTGTGAAAAATTTAATTTCACGAAAATGTATTACCTTGTTTGCAAAAATAATCGTACAAAAAGCAGTGAACTAATTGAAATGGTATTTATTTATCCCAGTATGCAAATGAGCGATTTACTTAGTGGTACTGTGGGGAAAATTCCCCACAGATTCGCTCGGAGTGAACTTCGATTTCTGTACTATTAACGTAAACGGCTGGTGCTGCGTGGCAGGTGAGGTCGCGCAGCAGCAGCGCATATCAAGTATAGGTCGTCGGTGTTAAAGATAGGTCGTCGGTGGTAAATCAGGTGTGTCGGGTGTGTCAGGTGTGTCAGGTAAACAAGAGGCCACGCTGAGTCTCGGTCGAAGGCCTCTGTTACGTCGGCACGCCGGGAGTACGCTCGGCTCGTGACGTGGAGTTGTGACGGTCGCCAGCCTATCTCTTCCATCCCTTCTTCCTGCATGTTCAATAAGTTTATGGTTTGATTGTGTGTGTGAAAGCGTTGAAATTAGGTTCTTTTTCATTAATTAATTGCATGATTAAGGCGGGTTACGAACCGCAATTAACTTTCCTCTAAATAGGCGTGTTCGCTGCCCTAAAAGGGGGCCAACCTTACCCTGTCGCAGTGAACCGCCGTCTTTATTAACTATTACTATTAACTCAACTATTACCTATTATCTTTAACTACTATTGGGCTTCTGCCTTCATTACTATTGACACTCTACTGCGACTTCTATATCGCCATTACTGCCATCGTCTAACAGTCGCTATGCGCACTGGAGGATAAATTCTTCAGGTTGGTAGTCGTGTGTCTAATATTTGCCGATTATTGAAACTTAATATCTCTGTTTACCTTTATCAAGAAGATTGACTTTGGTCTTACCTGGTACATATTTTTTCAGTATCTAGCGGGCACTTCGTCGCACTGCGCACTTCGTGCTTCACAACGTTGATAGCCAATTAAGCCATCTTGTTGGACAGCAGTAGCCGCAACTAGGTAATTACGTTGACCGTTAACTACTATATTCGTTCTAAATTCTTTGTATAAGCGCTGTTTCATAATATTTTCTTATGTAATTATTTTCTTGGGTACATTTCTTCATCTTTATGCACAGCTGTGAGGGGACTGGAGGCGTTGGTCACGGTTTAGCTGCTTTGGCCCTGGTTGTGCCGCGGTCGCCGTGCCTGTTTCCTTTGGTTAGCGTCAGTTTGGCGCTAACTTTCGTCTTCCTGAAGTGCGTGTAGCAAGCGCGCACGTTGAAGCTCGGTCAATATCCCGTGACGTCCGTGTAAACTGGCGCTGTTAGCCCTGAAACGGAGAGCCTCTCCAGACTCCTCGTTCCTGCGCCTCAAGACTGGCATTACCTGACACCCTAACTTTGAACCTTAAAAATTACATGCGTATTTTAACCTGAATAATACATAAATAAATATATCAATAAATAAAGGAATAAACAAACGCGATACTTGAGGGCGAATTGTCCTTTAGGTTTTAAAAATTTAATACTTTGTAAATCGGCTACTTGCCGTATTGTGTTTGGTTAAGTACTTGTTGCCTTGTAACTATTACGAATCTTCCTTGGCGTTCAGGCGACTGATTGAAAATTAAATTTGGAAACTTTGTGTCCTTGTCTTTATTAATCTTTACAGCTTCGAAACGGCTGTTGAGTCAAATGTGTCGAGGTAGTTCCTCACAGTACACATATGTCCCAATACTTCGTTAACGTGTTAAATTCATTTTTGCGCGTAGACATCGCACGTTTGACACTGAGAACACCTTCAACACATTGACCGAGGTGGGTTAAACTGAAGTTCAATATATTCTACTCAAATTTAGAGTCAATTATAGTAAGTAATTTTGCAAATAGCAAGCATTAGCTGGATCGTGCCTCCATTTAGCTTTGATTAAGTATTCATAAAAATTGAGTTTATGACGACGAGTCGGCCAGAAGCATGAAAATTTCCTCCGTGTGCACCGGCGAGTCATATCGCGACTAACGTGCCGATTGTCTCTCTTCTGAACTATACGAGGAAATTAACAGCTGCCTGGGTCTCCAACTGCATTAGCAAACCTTGGTTTACGAGAGAATTTTTTTGCAGTAATCTTGAGGGGAAATTTTATCAGCTTAAGTAGGAAATGATGCTTCGAATGATCGCTATCCACAAAGAATAAATATTTTAGATCCGCGATTGTTATCTGTCCCAAGAGACGAATAAGGATTTAATAAATTTGATAGTAGTGTACACCAAGGACAGCTTAGAAAGACTTGATATCGGTTTAAGCTTTCAATTAATGTGACATTGATGACAAAGGTAATGAATTCACTCGGTACTCGGAATGAACATATTTTAGGGTTGCCGTATACACCACTTTTAATTTAAGTGCTACAAGATACAGTCATCAAAGTAGTCCTATAAGGTAATGTTAATATAAGATTCAAATGAATATTGTTTTGTTTTTCATGCTATCGTTTTACTCTGAACAGCTTAGCAATTTGCCGGTTGATGCCTTCCTCGCACTGAAATTAGTACTTACCAATTACATTCCCGGTGAATTTAAACAAAATTGCGATTGCTTTATCTTTTTCTCTGTGCTTTTCTTTCGTCGTTTTTTCGATGTTTCTTCAACAACATAGTTTCGATTTCCGCTTACCTTCCTTTTTTGGTCTTCTTCCCAGCTTGAATATTATAAACTAACGCGTCCGCTAACCTGACATGCGACGTCCATTTGCTGCCATAAGCGGTGACCAGAGCGTGTTGCGAATGATCATAGATACAAAATCCTGAGGCTTCAAATTTAGATTCTATACTAATTTTTCTTTCAGAACACGGGCCAGGCCAGAACTGTATTTTTTACCCGAAAGAGAGGGTGGTCAGTCTTGAGTGTCACAAACACTAAAGAAATAGATTAAGGATTTAGTATTCTTAGTGGAGAGTGGTTCTTACTTTTTTTTACACGGTACAAACGATCAAAAATGTAAATCATGCAACATTTTTGCGTTAATTGTTAGTGGGTCATTTGAGCTTAAATTAAAATAAGTTGAGAGATAAAACATGAATACCAATTTGGAAAAGAAGTTGGCATGAATAACTGAAAACAATAATTTAGTTAAATTCAGGTCGGGCAAGAGAAACTTGCCCAAACAACACCAAACATGGCAACAAGTTGATTCTGAAATATAATTTAAAAACCTGAATCCGTTCGAATTTATTACGTTGAATAAGTTTTGAGACACAGGCGTACCACTACCTTAATTTCTCATTTGCGCACTGATATATAGATTCAGCATTTCAATTACTTCTCAACGTTTTTCAAACAGATTTGAGCACACTTAGTAAATTATGATCTTTCAATTCTATTTTGCACACTTTTTACGCAATAAAGAAATGTATTCGAAAAGTAAAGTCGATTTTTCCAATTCTGCTACGTACAACTGAAGCTCCAAGCAAACGTAGCGAACTTTATACAATTTTCCAACTTCAGCGAGCGTTACATTTCCTGCACCCAAGTCGCCTCACCAGCCACACCTGAGTAACACCTGCCTCTGGTGTGGCGTGGTGAGTATCTGTGAATAGAACTCACCTCGTTCATCTCCTAAAATCATGGCTTGAACACATTATTATACGAGATAACTTTCGCGCGCACTTTATGGATCACTTTATGCAAAGAATTAGAGACCGACTTTCTCCTAAAATATGTGAGCGTTATTTTTTTACTGGTCGATCGCTGCAACGAAACACTTGGAGCTTCAGGTGTCAAAAGAGCTAACAGTTCGCTGTTTGAATACGAAAAGCATTTGCAGGTTTATGTGTTGAAGAAGACTTGAATTTCCCCTTTCAAATTTTCACTTCTATCGTTACATGAATAAATTCATTGAAAAGAACTCCCATTTTCGTTTTTACATATCATGCAAGCTACAAATGCAGGTAAACAATTTTCGTGCAAATTTCAGGCATTATTAAGAGATCTTAGGTAAGAGTTATGACGATATTTTTTGCTAACATAGGAAAAATCAAAACATTATTAATTTTTTTAAAGAGAACCGTGCGAATGTTCGACATGACACAACATGCCGCATAGAGTGTAGAGTGGCACCATCACCGATATGATAAATTCACATTCCTCACTCACTTTACGCTTGAAAAATTCACTGAACAATAATTGAAGGGAGTATTCGAATCACACAGCAGGAGGGAATTTTTTTCACGAATTGGTAAATATTTATGTCGGTGGAATTCATCTACGATTGTACATACTGTACGTAATAAAAGCAATTGTATTTTTAACTATCATTTTTCGTTCACATGATTATGCCAAAATTCACTGCCTTATTCACAAAAAATATTTTATCCAAACATAATGACTAATTTCAAATTACAAACTCGCCTCCTGGAAAAATAAGCGCAGCTGATTATTGACAAAGAGCACTCATTAATTTATTCATTTCGAAGATATTATAAACACTTTGACTGCGGCAATTAAATATTAAGTTCAACACCAAACTCAAATTTAATGCCAATTGTAGTAAGCTATTTGGAAAATACCAAGCATTAACAAGATCGTGCCTTCATTTAGCTTTGATTAAATATTTAGGAAAATTGAGTTTGCGACTACCTGTCTGTCAGCATCATAATGAAAATTACCTCCGTGTACCACCGGTGGTGCACGTCGCAGTCAAAGTGTTAAGAGTTAATCTTTGCGTTTATTCGCACCTAGTGTACGTTGGTTTCCAGGTATCGGTACAGCGTGAAGCAAAGAGCCGCATTTTATAAATTTCGGTGAGTTTTTTTGGGAGAGATTCCTACGAATTGAAGCATGCAGCCCAGCAAATTCTATTTCGTAGGAATTAATCTCTTAAAATAGGCTAAAAGACATGAAAAAATATTGACTGCAACATCAAATTTACAATACGCGAAACACCCGTAGAGCACAATCCAAATGGCAAGTTCTTAATTAAACAGGCAAGGTAAGGAATTGTGAGGAACCGAGACTGATAGCTTCTCCTCTGCCAAAAACTTAGCATTCAGCAATGAAGTTAGTTGTTCTTTAAAGTATGGTTTTTAATTAATACCTGATTCAAATTATATCAAATTATTTGAATACTTGCAATTTTTTTGCGTATGGACACTCCTGCTATGCCTACTCCTCAGCCTTTGCACTTCTGTCTCTCTAAGCACACACCTCACTTAAACTTGACCGCCTTGTGGCTGAAGAGCCAAATTCATGCGTGAAATACAAATGTACCTAGATTCATAGCCGAACAGGATCTAGTTGTCTTACGTCTCTATTTTTAGCTCAAATATTTCAAATGTTCCACCCTTCAAGCCAAAATTTCATATGCAACTCTATTTCGTCTGATCATGAAGAATTCTAAGCCCTCAGCTTGTTTATCCTGGGAAAATGCGACTATTGTTGAGTCGTTTCCAGTTTACTTATAGTTAAATGCAGATAAAATATTTTCTTGTGGTAACTTTGAAATGGATGCCAAAATGTTATAAATTACACCATGCAGAACTTATCACACTAAATAACTTGAAGAAAATACTACGAATGCGTCCCAAAATTGTGACAAAACGAAAATGTAACTAATTTTTCAAATGTTAAAGCATGAATCACTGGCAAAACAAAGGATCGCGACCAACAATTACTGAGTGTCGGAAAATGTGTTCTTTTTCACGCTTTATACTGAATTGCTTTACGATTAATATGAAAATACTTGTTAAGATCCTGGTTTTTATCAGTCAGCATTTTGTAATTTAGTCTAAAAAAGTTTCAAATACAGTTGATTGTTTAATTGTTTAGATTAAACCAAGTCATTCAGGCAAACCTTTTCAATTATATGAACAATTACCCCTGTAATTAAAAAGTTATGGAATTGTATTACAAAGTGCAGAAAGATAAATAAGTACCCTCGTTCTATTCAAGTCTTAATAGTTTTTAAATCGGAATCAAGTGATTAAAGCATCAGCATATCTTTCACGAGTTTACCACATAAGTTTCACCTCAAGTGCGACAGCAAAAAACTAAGCTACACAAACCGTTCAGCATGAAAAAAAAATTCGCTCAACGTATTTTGTCTTCCTGGGAATAATCCTTTTCATATTCAATCCCAGCAATCCAAATTTTTTAAACTTTCTTACTTTATCTAGAGTTAAAAAGGTACTCACCGTGATCGAAAAGGTGAGAGAGAAGTCGGACTCGAGGTATTTCTTGAAATCCACTACATATCTAGAAATCCACTATATTTCTTGAAATGAACTATGTTTCAGCTGCAATTTAATACCTTCCACTCCATCGAACACCTTAAATTATTTTTTATATTTTTTAATGCTGACCAATCAGATTTTTCAAGCACGGTCACCATAAAAGCGCACTTTTCTTGTCCATTGGTCACCACAGAGTCTTATTTCTCAACTACACTACAATTACACATGTTAAGCCGCCAGATCAGGAACTTCTTTCATCATTAACCTTTCAACCAAAGCTCACTTTCCACCGCTGAGTTTCACTAAGAAAAAGGAAGACTACTAGTTTGTTGTAGCTTGCCAAAGTTATAGATATCTAATCCCCTCAACTGTTATTTGTCTTTTCATCTGCTACACACTCGTCATAATTATGTGTAGGGTCCCTCCTGATAAAAATGTGTAGCCTTAGAATCGCTTTCAACCTTCATTGATAAGAAATATATTTTGTTTCTGCTTCAAGTGGCTGGAGTGTAGCATAAGTGTCATTTGTCAAAATGTTTAGTCTCATAACAGATTGCGTTATTCATACAATGGTGCGTTCAGCAGACACCTTGTTTTTCAAACATCGTCTGTAACTTTAACTTTGCATTTTGACTGCAAAGTTAATCGCTAATCAAAATATAATTAAAAGGCCTAGCTAAGAATGCAGGCCACATCATCAGCTACTATCTAGAGCTAATGAAAACGTCCATGATGTCTACTACCAGTACAACTACTGACTGATATAACTCTACCTTCTATTCAAATTTGCTGAAACTAGGCAACGCTAAAACTGTTTTGCGATTTGAAAATCTGTACAGGCGCAAGAAAAAATAGTGCTTCGAAAACGGACGCCTACGGAGTTGATAAAATTAAAAAATATTGCTGATTACACTTCCAACGTAAACTGAACTAAAAACCTATCGAGTCAGAGAAATGCGAAAAATTAAGTTGAGATGAATTATTTAACTTGAGTTTGATACTAATAAATGCCATTTTGATGCTCCCTAAATATATGAGCATAAGTGCATGACACTATACAAGTTATCTCTTGCAGATAAGTTCCCTTTTGGCATTCATGTGCACATGCTTCGTATTTTACATACATGTGTGTGTCTGTGTGTGAACGCTCACACATCATTCATGATTGAGCAGTACCTTTGTAAAATGTGCGAGAATGTTATTCATTTTACTTCTTGATAAAATAACATTCTAAAAAATTGAATTTTGCATGATTTTCTATTCTAAACCTGGTTCATATTAGAAAATATTTTTCTTGAGTATTTTTTGTATCAACCTAAAAATCATGCATGATTGCATTTAGGCTTTGAATGTGTGATTATGCAGGAAAAAGTTTCTATTTGTCGTGAGTGAACTCTTGCTCAACTATTATTCCACTGGGACTGTGAATACTTCATTACGTGGGGTCACAGGTGAGCCCTGTTCCGTGAGTAGAGCGCCACGCACCGCACACACACACCACAACATCGCCAGAGGGTAACTGACTGACCTGGCCAATGCTGCCGAGAGCGCGAGTTAAAACCACCAGACAAGTGCGCGACGTCTCGTAAGTACCTATGAAATATAAGAAATGTAGGCATTAGATTTAAAGAAGAAAATATTGGTATTACTTTTTTGAAGTAGCACAGTACCAAGTATTTGGTTACTAAGAAATTCAATCTATCTGCTCGTAAATTTATCCAGTGGCTTGTGTAAGAAGTGAAGATTTTAGCTTTTACGAAGAAAAATACAGTTATAGATGCGCTTACCAACAAACCTTGCTGTTTCTTCATAATTAATTTGCTTCTTGATTAATTAATGTTCATAGATTGTTTTCCAAATTTTGAACTATACGTTAATATTTATGTTTATGAGCAGAAGCCCAGAACTGAAGCCTCTTCACGGCCGACGCAGCGTGCGCTGGGAGCAGCACCTCAAAATTATAAAGAATAAAACTAAATATTCGGAACGAATTTTGTTCTTTTCGCATAAAATTCAATACAAAATAAATTTCAGCAACTAAAATTTATAATATTCTTAGTGTAATTTTATTATTTTGTTAAACATGACCGCAGAGTTATTATTTCGATGATTGTTTGTTTCATTTCAGTATTTCAAAATTTTCCTGAGTTTTCATGAATGTTCGTTTTTATAAATCGACATAATGTAAACTGTTTGTTTAATCTATTCAACGAATCAAATAGACATTCAAATAGACACAAAACTTAAAAACTCCAATTTCAAGAAACAAATCCAATATCGAAGCGCATACAGATAAAAAAAGTGGCTAATTTATTCAAAATTATATTTTGAGAGTTACTTTTTCTTAATTTGATCAGGGATGATCAGCGCATTCATTTGAAAGAACTCGAAATAACTTATACAAATTCGAATCCTGATTGTTTCTTTATCCTCTATTCTTGCTAATTATTCATTCATCCCTCAATTAGTCTAAATATTTTACACCTGTATGTATTCTAATTATTTTTTATCCTGTATTTATCCTGATTATTTTATATCCTGTATGTATCCTAATTTCATTTTAATCGTGCATTTATCTTGATGATTTATTTATCATGTATTCAGCCTTCTTTATTGATCCTACAATTATCATTTATCATCCAGCATTTATCCTGATTGTTTATTTCTCATAGATATATATATCCTTAAAAGTTATTTATTCTGTTTGCATCTTGATTCTTTGTTTATCATCCGTTTACCCTGTACGTATCGTAAGCATACACCCACCTTGTATTCATCATAATAACTGTGGGTACGCGGGAGGCACTAAAGAGATTCCGCGCAGTTGCGTCAGGCGTTTTGGTAGCATTCCAGCTGCGTAACATTTTGTTAAAAGATTTTATGAAATTGGGTAATTTAGACTTGAATAAACCCAATCCTGCGAACCTGGGCAAGGTCGAAGAAGAAGAAGGCACATTTCCATCGCTCAGTGAGAGGTCCAAGTGATGAATTTATGGCTATGTAAATTGGGGCCTAAAGCTGCGTTACGTGGGGGGATTAGGTGCGTCGTGGTGACGAGGTTGTCGGGGTAATGGTGATTAATGGTGTGTAATGGTGCGTTCTGGTGCGTGATGGTGTGCAATGGTGCGTAATGGTGCGTTATGGTGCATAATAGCCAGTTGTGATGACGAATGGTGCGTTCTGGTGGTTAATGGTGTGTACTGTAATGGTGCGTTCTGGTGCGTGATGGTGTGCAATGGTGCGTAATGGTGCGTTATGGTGCATAATAGCCAGTTTTGATGACGAATGGTGCGTTCTGGTGCCTCATGGTGTGTACTGTAATGGTGCGTTCTGGTGCGTAATGGTGCGTTCTGGTGCGTGATGGTGCGTAATGGTGCGTAATGGTGCGTTATGGTGCATAATAGCCAGTTTTGATAACGAAGATGTGGGGGGTGTAATGGTGCGATCTGGTACTTAATGGTGCGTAATGGTGCGTTATGGTGCGCAATAGCACGGCGTGATGACGAAGTTGTGGGGTGTAGTGGTACGTAATGGTGGACAATGGTGCGTTATGGTGCGTCGAAACAAGGTTGTGGGTGCGTAAATTGGCTCGTTATGGTGTGAGATAGTGCGGTCCAGGAGATGAAATTAGGGATGTGTAAAATGGTCAGCAAAGAACACGCTCATTGCAGGTCTGAAATTCACAAATTGTAAAATTTTGACAAATTTATTAATCGTTAAGTTCCTGATCAGTATAACAGTTGGTTCGAAGTATGAAACATTTTTGCACTGATGTAAGAACAAATACCTTCATTCAAACTGTGCACCCACGTCCTACGACACCAAACACGATGTGCTCACAACTAAAAACACTCTACGGCCCTAGCACGCTGTGTTTAAGTGACGGTATGCAGGCCTGAAGAGCTCAGCCAACTAAAAAATTGCATGCACGTCAACATCGTTGCGACTTGAGGAAGCATCTATATTTAGATCTACTGTATCTGTTCACACCGATTATAGTTTCTATGTACAGGTACTTAACATACCGGTATTTCGGGACAAATTTCTAAAAAATAGAATACACAATAAGATTTCTTACTTAAAGGCCTGAATTGAAATGAATATACAAAACAACAGAGAACATGGTGAATAGGCGGTGGGCGTTTGTATTGAATGCTGGCTTAAAAAGAATTACTTTCCTACTTGCGTGTCTCGATTTTTAGGATTTCTAGCAACTTTACTCGGTTTTTTTACAGGGAGCTAAAATGTTTACGTGTCAGCGCAAGGGTCAATTGATGAGTTGATTTCATATCTTACTGTTATCAAATTGCTAGTTATTGACTGCAAAGATGTGTTCAATTCACTTTCATCCCCTACCGTGTAGCAGTCTTCTCTCACATCACTATTATTTCCGACTGTAGCAGTGGCTTCTAGAAATTGCACCCGATATACGATGTAAAGACATCCTAATGTGCAAGATGGGTACCGTAAGCGTAACTTACAGTGGCCCCAAAAAGAAAATTCGCCCAGTCAATATTTTCAAAATCTTGTAAATTATTCAATTTTTAAGGTAACTTATCTAAACAACCTATACACGATTCGATTCGGCGACGATTTATTTTCAAAATTGTGACCTCATATTCGATTCACACCAATTTATTCAGAAAACGTAAAATCAAGAAGGCGAAGAGAGACTCTGAATAATGAAATGCATGTTACCTTAATAAAATTTAGCGCGAAATTCGATTTAAAACAAAGTAAACTAGTCATGAACAAGTAGCATAATGTTTTTGTGATTTGATAGCCCAAAAGTTTCTCTTCAGTATTTCCTCAATTAGCTTGCGGCAGTAGTCCGGTGAAAGGGCGTCCCACTTCTCCTAAAATCTTTGTTCTCATTCATAAAGATAACGAACATTTTCGTCTCGTAACTATTGTAATTTGTAGTGCTATATGTTCTCGATTGGATTGAAGTCTGGTGATTGGGGAGGCCAGTTCAAACATGGAATGTTATGCATCCGGAGGAACCTTTTGACATTACTATAGCTGTATCGATATCGATGAAACAATAATATTATTGTTTCTGCATGAAGATAAAATTGTTTTCCAAATTATCATCAAAACCGGCAACAAAATGTGCATCCAACATATCAATGTATTTGGTCGAATAAATTTGACCATTTAATCGAGCTAGAAGCCCCGGACCATGAGTACTGATCACACCCCACACCATGACTGAACCTGCAGCGTTGAAAACTGCGCGCATGGGATTAAATTCCTCGTCTTTCCTTAGGCGGACGTACTGCATGTCATCGCTGCCTAGCCTATTAAATTAGCTTTCATCGCTAAAAAACACCCTCCGCCAGAATGAGGCGTCATAATCCTCGTGACATCTGAATCGTCATCTGTTTCTGTAAAGCGCGTTGTAATCAATAAACATCAACCTTTACATCGGCCTGGGGTCGGAGTTTTAAGCATTTTATGTTGTCGTTGCGGCATCGCTGATTTTCTGTTCTTAACGGATGTCATTAGCTTGCATCTTGCCATACAACCTCGCAACTTAAGTTCCTTCAACGTATTCTTAATTGTTGAGAGAAAACACCTTTCAACAAGGTTCCACCGTTTTTAGGTCTGAGGAGCAGTTTCAAATCTGTTTCTGAGGCTGCGGATCATTGTGGTGCGGTCTTCTTCATTAGAAATTAACCCAACGACCAGACTTTGGGTTATATCGGACACGGTTGTCTGGGGCTTTTGCAGTCATTTGTACAGTTTTCTCATCACATTTCAGTTTTTTTACCAATGTCGGAGAATCCAGCATTGTTTTTTTTAAGCTCCTTACGTTCTTTAAGAAAAGTCGAGGCAGTCGGACTGAATATTAATTGATTATTACATTAACCAAAATAGAGCGACATTTGACACGATTACGAATACCCTATTGTCTAAAGGCTAGAAATATTAGCTGTTCAACTTTCAAATCATGAACTGCGGAGTTTCTTTTTACTTTCTTGATTCTGTGTTTTCTATATAAATTGACGTGAACACATGCATGGTTCAATTGAAAATATAATTTAAGCAAGGTTTTTTAAAGAGGAATCGAAGCCGAATCGAATGGTGCTTTGGCTATTTTGAGCAGTTACCCTAAAATATACGCAATTTACAAGTTTTTGAAAATATTGGCAACGCGGACTTTCTCTTTGGCACCACTTTAGATGGCAAACGATAAAAATTATACTAGTGAATTCTATACCTAATAAAATCGATGCTGTTTATTTAAAAAAAACCCTACCCTTTATTTTAATTGAGGCGAATTGTTTAAAAAATGGGTCCGTTTTGTGCTGACGAATGCCTAAGTGCCGTTGAGTGTTCTAGTGGTCAAAGGGAAATCTAAGCCTCGACCCTGCGTTGACCTGAAATTTTGCATCGTTTTCGTGGATTCACTACGTTAGATTTTTAGTTTGAGTAACTGTGTGCGTGCGTTAGAAACACATTTCATTGATGGATTGCTCGAGCAAATCCCGGAGGTAGAGGACGCCTTATAAGGCATCACTTTCATTTAATGCCAGATAAATTAAAAAAGACGCCGGCAACAAAACCTTCGTCAAGAGTCCTTCACATGTTCAATTCCTGTTTAGATGGGGCATTTGTGAGTGTTATGTTTAGTCTTACTGTTTTCAGTAGGTGCTACATCTTTAGTAAAATTAAATATAGTAGAATCAAATACATTTTTGCTCTGACACGTAAATATTAAATACATTAAATTAAATATAGTAGAATTAAAAAGTCATCACCAACATTTAGTGAGGAAGCTCGCTCTTCACGTCCCTAATTCATGATAAAGACAAGATATTTATTGAGTGTTAAGTTTAATCAGATCCTTTTGTATTACTTGTTGAGTGTCGAACTCATCGTTGTCGACATCTGAGTGCGTTGCTGGTAGAAAGAATGCAACGACAACGCAATTACAGTATTACTAAATAACTAAAATGGAAATCCCGTAATGTACAAATTGTTTTTGAAGCGCTGAATCTACACACTCATTGACCAACTTGTTCATTGTGAGAGTAAAAACAATTAGAAAACTTTTCAAAGCGTTTGCGTAAATTTTCAAAATAACAATGCAGATACACTGCATAATAGTGGACATTTTTTCCGAGATTTCATGGTTTTGAAAAATATACAACGACAAAAGCAATGGTCATTATGGAGCGATGCATTGGATATGAAACCTTGATGACCATAGTGTTATTATACTTTATAATTATACACCGAAAATTGCCTGAAAATGCCCGAGCACGTGCAGCATGTACAATAAAATTACACCTAATACCGCTGCTTGTTAACGAAGTCATTAATGGTACAGGAGTGAAGGGAACCCAGCTTCGCACCCTTTGTTGACACCAACTAATGAGGTTTCATGCACGTTAGCCATTAACAAGCGGCGCTGAATGCAGTTCATGAACGCAGCACATGGTCTGTACAAGCTCTAAATAATCAATTTCGTCACTTTCACGCACTTGAGTGCGTAAAGTGCACTGTAATCAATAAACATCAACTTTTGTGTCTGCCTGGGAGCGAAGTTTTAAGCATTTTATGGTGCCGTAAAGGCATAGCCGGCAGTAAGAGCTCATCTCTCGATTAGGCGATCTCATGTGCGATTTCTTTCACCCGAACGTGTTTTTCCCCCTAGCGTGTTTTGCTTTTTTTCTTGATTGTTGCGAAAAAAAACATGCCATTTTGCAGCCCTGTAGGATTGCGAGATTTTACGAGCTTCAATTTTACTTGAAAAACAGCACGACTTGAGTTTGCCGCGAAAAATGCGTTAGCAAACCAACCAATGTAAATTGTGAACTCTCGTGCTGTGTATGCTATAGGTAAACTCAATATCCTGAGACCATAAAATTCCCTCGTTTACGAGAACATCCTCGCAAGTAAAATCCAGCTTATTTCCCACACGAAGTTTTGCGCCAGGACGCGTCAGATTCGCACACTTCGACAACCAGCCAGCCACGACAGAGTTCCCACCGCACGCTGCTTTCCCAACTCAACCTCTACGCTTGACTAGGCTAAAAAGAAAGTGTGGTGAAATCATTATAATCCTGCTAACCAGGGTCAGATTTCAAAACAATTTACGTAATCGTAGCAGAGCAGCGTAAGTCCACTCTAAAAAACTTATGCTTCTATCTGCACCGGAACGACGACGTAGTTTCTCGGATGATCCGACGCGTCTCAAGTGAGACTATTTTCAGTACTGGCATGCACAAAGCATAAAAATTATGTGGACATTGGGACATTTATAAACTAATAACAAAAAAGCGGATTTCCACTAATATGTGAATTAAAGCTGATTGGTCGCACTGGAAATGGGTTTTAAGGTTGGATGAAAAAGCATTGAATAGTACATATAGCCTTCACATGGCGAACCGAGAAAATATTACGAACTTTTATAAAAACCGTTAGGAAATCGCTAAAAAATATATTTCCCTGTATTGTTGCCATATTTTTCCTTTAGAAGTTAGCGACTTTATCAAAAACCCTCCCTGCTCGTGGGCAATAGACAGGTCACTTCCATTAATATAAATTAAAATTACTGTTTTACATGCTTTATAATTTTTCGACTGATGACAAAAACGCGGCGAAACCAACACACGTGTCATGTCAGCGTACAGGATGACTGGGGCAGTCAATGGACGACCGCTAGGCTGAGCCATCGAACTGTGTACATTTTGCCATAGCTACGGCCTGCTCTTTGTCAATCTCGCCAGCGGCAGGCTATTTACGTCGCTTTCGAGATGCGAGCAAACTCAGATTTGAGGTGGGAGCTCAATTCGACGCGAAACCTTAACGACATGAAATCGTTAACGCTTTTACAGATTTCAGGTACTTATTATTCCCTGGACATCATACTTCTTGAATATCATTCCTCACTTCGCATACGGATATAGGAATGACAAGGTACATAGCCTTGAGGCAGAGCTGGATCACCTCGAATACGTGGATAAACTACTTTAGGCTGGCCACCCGGTTGCTGTCAGGTGGATAATGTAGCATTCTAGACACGGCGTCGTAATACCACGCTGGGGAAACAAAGCACCTTCATATTTTTAATTTCCTGATAATGCAAAAAATATTGTATTAAATCCAGAGTGAAAACTTAGAATCATCATGCCAGTTTTTGTTAATTTTTTATCAATTTTTGGTTCATGGATACAAAACAAAATCAGTTTGGCTATATTGACGTATTTCTCTCCATGGCTGTACATTGTTCCCTGCGAATTCAGCCCCATTTGACGCTTAAAAGTTCCACGTTGCCGCGAATGGCACATCCAAACAACGGTCTTACGATATCTCGCTCGACATCTTGTTTTGCGACTTCGGCTTCACGACTGCGTGAAAAGAACTTTTATGGTCACCCACATTTATGTTTCAAATTCGTGAAAAAACGGCTTTATCACGAATTATTGACTACGGAACAAAATGATAATAATAAAAATTCCTACGATGGCGTGCCCTGCTCAGCGACACTTGGTTCAAATTAAGTTTTAAGGTTTGTTGAGCAATGACATAGCGAGATGGAACACTGGAGTGAGCTAAGCTATACCAAGAAGCGAATTAGAAAAGTAGACGTTCAATGACGTTTTCCGTTAGGCGAGCAAAATAGAACATTTTGAGTTACGTAAACAATTTCCTAATACGCCATCTCACGACGTGGGGAAATGGCCGTTGTGTTGCTCAACGATCAGGCTGGAAGTAGCTCCTACTTGAGGCGAGTTTCCAAAATCACGATATACTAATACACTTCTGTAATCTGACCGAAATTTTGAAGCTGAGCCCGCGTAATGAACCGTTTAATTATCAGGTATAAGATCGTCATTCATTATAATTGGTTCTTGATGCTTTAAAACTATCAAAATAAACTAAAAACTCCTTCTCTTTAATGTTATATCCATCACGCACACAGCCTCACGAGCTCAGAAAGCCCAAGTAGCGAGTGTTGCTTGATGTAACCATTACTATTTCTTCCTTCACGTTGCATTTGTGACTGTTATAACATTTACACTCGTTTTGGCCTGAATTTTTCTTACATATACATAGATTAAGTGTGTATGAGACTTAGAATCAATAATACTCACATGTAAGTCGAGTGAAGCTTGTGAAATGAAACAATAAAATAATTCATGCACTGACTCCATACTAGACTGAGACAAGGGCACCATGTGTTCCATGGTGCACACCATTGCGCCTGTTGGGAAAAGGAAGGGCCTGGTGACGCTGTTTCAATTTTAAGAAAATTGACAATGTAATTGAATGATTTTCGTGCCATACTGTAAGGCCAGAATTCTCATATTCATGCATCTGAATAGTAAGTGTTCTGTGACGGACGTGACGACGTCGTATTGTTGCTTGCACTATATATACGAGTATATATAGTTGATGATGAACGAAGAATATCGCTAACACTTTCGTTTTTTCTAACTGCCTCCTGTCCTAGATTCCAGTAAGTGACTCTGTCGCGGATGGCAGGTTGTAGAAGCGTGCTTGCGCCGAACTTCATGAGGAAGATAAGGAGGCTTTTATTTGCGATGCACAGTTCTCATTAATCCCGTAGACTTTTTGAGTCATCAGCGTCATTCAATGTATGTAGGGTAAACGTGTAGAAAATACGTAGTCTTGCATCCGACCCCATGCTCGCTTAGGCTTGATATGTTCCATTTTTTTAATTGTTGTATCGCCATTCGGTAATTTTTACGCTCAAAGACAGAAAATCCTAAATATGTTAATCGTGATTCAGAATTGGCAACATGGTTTTAACAGCATTGAAGGAGTACGAAAAAGTACAAAATCATTGAGTACGAAAAAGAAAGCTAGCACGTGAGTAAAAGTAGTAAGGGATAAACAGGGGCACTATTTATTCATGTCTTGTAGAAGACGAAAAAATCGGTGAACGCAACTAAGTGAATATCGAATAATTAACGTTGACCTAAAATTTTTTCTTCATAAATTCATGACTTGGACAAGAATTCTTATAATTATTTGATAAAGTTTCATGTAATATTGTCAATGCTGCTAAAATTACCTGAAGGGCTTGTGTCGGGAATTCTCATTCACCAATTGATGAAGCAGAACTATTTTACGACGAAATCGAAAATACCCCTCGGCCTGAAAATATTTGCAAATTTCTTATATTCATTCTTTCGAACATGAGGTGAAATACCCAAAGTGTAGAAGAGAGTTTCCCACTGCTCAAAAGTTTTCCCGCACCTTAACTGTGGTCGACATTTGCCTGCCTCTTTCAGGGAAATTTTGCATTCAAGTGAGCTAACTTATCTCAAATCCCATTCTCTTCTTAGCAGCAGAGTAATGGCTTTGGCCCAGCTAACTCACGGCTACGTAAGAGAATTTATATTTTATCTCGTAGGAAGTAAGAAGCTCTTCACACTACTTGGTATCATCAATTTCCTGGGAGAGAAATGCAAGCGGCGCGACTCGATGTGCCGGGAAAATTCAATACATGGAACTTAAGAGAGGACCTCTGTGCAAGTCTCGGGTCAGGAAATTTTGTTAGGTGAGAGAGAGAAAGCATGCTGCTTTTTTGCCGATAAAACACTCTGTTATACTTTTGATTAAAATTACGGTATCTTTAGTTTTTCTTGTTAAACGGTTGGTTTCTAAGCGGAATTTTCACTTGAAGTCCGTTCCCATTCCAATAAGTTTTCCGTTTCAAGTTGTGTCACATTTTATATTTCCGCTGGCTACTTTAAAGTCGCGCTGCTTTTATGAGTAAACAGTTAAATATTTTGAAGTCATCTTAGCATCGCAGAATGGGATGTTGATTTGAACGTGCGCTCCCCTCGTTGTGAGCAGCAGAGCGTATACGAAAAGGAGTGGAGATAATCAGAGCTATTTTCTAGCTAATTACCAATGATATACTGATGGTCAATAGAACACAGACAGCACATTCCGGAAAGTTATCAAGGTAACACTCAAATACATTCGAAACGACGCTCGGTCAAGTTTTTGAGAACGCAATTCATCAAATATTCATCAAATACCCAATATTCATTCTCTGTACAAAACAAAATTGCTAAATAACTGTGCTATCAAAGGTAGTCAATAAATTCCTGCGTATGAATGGTTCAATTAGTCTGTTGAAATAGCGTTCAAGAACTATGGTTTAACTGTCAAACAATGAAATTATTCACCGAGATTTAAAAAAAGAATGTATTAAAATAATAAACAATGACACAAGCACTGCATCCAACTCCACTTCAACCACGTGAATTTTTCTCAACTTCTTGAGTCCCATTGTGCAGTTTTTATTGATGTGCCATTGGTGCGTGTGTAGTGAACTTTTCAAGCGATGTTTTGAAATCCTGAAACGGGAGCTTGGACTTGTCTCAATATTGACCTCTCCAGCCAATAACTGGACCCCAATTGTCAACACATGCGTGAGCTTGCAGCGTATTGCTGCGTTGTTCGTGTCCAAAAGCAAATCTTTTTCCGTCGTCTCTTGTGAACTGAAATCTGTGCCCAAGCTGAACCGACTCCGATGCAAATACGAAAATAAAACTGTCTTCTCTTTGTAGCTACACATAAATTTTACTCTAGACCAGACCATACGTCTTACACAGTTTAACTTTTGTCTAGGAGTAAATGGATCTACCGTTTTCGTTAAGTCTTCATTGCAACTCCGAATGCAACGTCGAATTTGTGCGGATAAACTGGTTGAAAGCCTTAACCTTAATATAGAGTCTGCAAACTGTTAATTGGAACAATCAATTATTGCTCATTGAGGGATTAAATAGTCGGCTTCAGTTTTATTTTAGTCGCACTGTAGGGTTTGTCTTTGTTACATTTAATAAAACGTACGGTAAAATGTAAGGAAGTTTGATTGGGCCCCTAGTATCTCACTGCACCAAAATTAGATAATTTTTTATCGGATACATCAAAGAAGCATCTTCTAATTAAAAAAGGCAAGCAAAATCTAACCGATCACTTTTTTAGGAACAATCTAATTACTGTATCCACTGCCACGCTTTCAGATTGAAAAAGCAAAGTAAGAACCTAAACAGCGTAAAGAACTTTGCATTTTTCGACCATCTAAAAAAATTGGAAGCAATTTGTTAATGAAACATTTATTTACTCTGGCTTCAGATCTAGCCGTCCATTTGTACGCAGCTCACATTGGGGTTTACTTGAATGGCGTTGGGAACTAAATGGAGAACAGTTTGCCTCCAATTGATCTATCGCCAGAAGTGTGAGGCCTTCCTTATATACCAAAGTGTTATTATAACTTTAAATACGTGGTCATGGTAACGATTACCAACAAATCAATACACGTTAAAAATGAAGCTCATGTTAATTTGTCAGTGAACAGAAAATCTTGCACATCTCCTGGGATGAACTTTAGGGTATGTTCTGACTATAGAAACACACCTGGGGAATGTTTAATTTTGAATAAAGAATTTGAAGTAATACCTCGAGTATTAAATCTGGGGTAAGTCTTACATTATGTGATACATCTTGGCAAATTTATACCTCATGTGGTTTACCTGAGATAAATTATCCCGTATGAGATAAACCAAGGGTAAGTCACTCTTTATATGGTAAACCTAGGGAAAGTTATACTTCAGGTACATTTTCCGGAATTTTCTTTAATTTCAATAAAATAAGAGAGCGAAAATCATTGATAAAAATTTCATTATACTGAGAAGGTTTCGAGCAAATACCCATCAGCTCATTAAAAGACTCTGACATATATCACTGAAATAGAAATGAACGTGAATGTACAAACAGACATAAACACGGATTCAAAAGTAGAAAAAAAAATTAAAAAAGTAAAAATGCAATAAATAACACGAAAACCAACTAAGAACCTATGATCCTAAGAGGGTATGAACTCAACTACATAGTTGTTAAGAGAAGGGTTACGTTTAACAATGAAAAGCGATTCTAAAATTCTAAGACCAAAAACACTTGAAGCTACGCGTACTACTTTAAAATGACTAGACTGAGGAGGTTATATTGCACGTTTCAGCATGATCGCGAACAGCGGAGTGAGATGGACGGGTCAATGGAACACCAGTACGGTATCTAACTCCAACACGCTCGGCCACTCATTTTTTTTTCTACGTTTGAATCCGTGTTTATGTCTGTTTGTACATTCACGTTCATTTCTATTTCAATGATATATGCAGATTCTTTAAATGAGGTGATGATGGGTATTTGCCCGAAACGTTCTCAGTGTAATGAAATTTTTAGCAGTGATTTTTGCTCTCCTATTTTTATTGAAGTTATACTTCATGAGATACACCTAAGGTAAGTGTTGCCGCAGTTCTTAATTTTGACTTAGGTTAAGAAGTAGAGCACCTGTGTTCGTGATATTGAAGTTATACTCCATGAGATACACCTAAGGTAAGTGTTGCCGCAGTTCTTAAGTTTGACCTAGGTTAAGAAGTAGAACACCTGTGTCCGTGATAAGCACGGATTATTTGATCGTTTGTTTTTGCATGAGTGCCTTGTAAGATTGTGCCTACATTTGGGATTATTCGATAGGGTTATTTACTGTTATATTTGATTTGAACAGTGACTTTGAATATTCGGTCAATGTGAAGTTTAATGCAATCACAGAAATTAATAATTATATTCCAAACAATCACTAAAGGAACGTATTTAAGAACGTTTTACACGAACGACATTCTGCTCGCTGATGCTTTATT
The DNA here is from genome assembly GCA_030386875.1 of Morinoia aosen. Taxonomy (NCBI): domain Eukaryota; kingdom Metazoa; phylum Arthropoda; class Malacostraca; order Amphipoda; family Talitridae; genus Morinoia; species Morinoia aosen. The sequence continues at coordinate 57,439,618 of CM059566.1, forward strand.
TTCGAATTATTGAACTTTGAAGTTGGCCTTCCCGCGCCAAAGGAAGCGAGCGTAATTTAATTAAAAACGGAAGCTAACCCCCTTTTACAAACGTAAAGAGGTTGGGTCGTGAGGGGGAGGCACAGTTCTTCTAGTGAAAATTATAAATAAAGTTTCTAACCCACCCATAAGGGTGACGACCGCAATCTTGTTTAGATCGGGTCTAACATGGCGACCACCATGGGCGCCGCCATTTTGGACCCGATGTCAACAAGGTTGCGGTCGTCACCCTAATGGGTGGTTTAGAAGCTTTATTTATAATTTTCACTAGAAGAACTGTGCCTCCCCCTCACGACCCAACCTCTTTACGTTTGTAATAGCTTCCGTTATTAATTAAATTCCGTTTCACGCGCTCGCTTCCTTTGGCGCCAAGGCCAACTTCAAAGTTCAATTATTCGAAAAAAACGCATCAGCGAGCAGAATGTCATTCGTGTAAAACGTTCTGAAATGTGTTCCTTTAGTGATTCCTGGGATCGGCATTATTATTTTCCGTGATTGCATTAAACTTCACATTGACCGAATATTCGATAATGATTTATGTTAGATTTTTTCGAGTGTAGGAACCAAGTTAATTGCATTAGTATACTCATATATATTTCGTTTATTTGCAGAACAAGACTCATATTATTTTCAGCCTGTCGCCTTTTACGGTAGCCGTACAGTACAGCCGTTCATTATAACTACAGCAGCCGTTCATTGTAGCCAATCCCTAGCCGTTCATTGTGGCCGCTCTAGCTATTGTAGCCATTCTCTCATTGTGCTACCAATTACTGTTTAATGTTATGTCGACCAGCAAAAACAAAACTGAATTAAATGACTATTGTTTCAACCTGAATGTGCTCTTGTTGATTTTGGGTTCAGTAAAACCAGTGGTAAAGAAAAACTAAGGCCGGTGAGGCCAAGCGAATACTTCATTTGGTACACCTAAGGTAAGTTGTACCTCATGAGATACACTTAAGGTAAGTTATACCTTACTCGATACGCCCAGAGTAAGTTATACCTCATGTGATAAACCTATAGGGTAAGTTATGCCTCAGGTGATAAATCTCGGGTAAGCTGTGCCCGTTTAAATATGCATCGAAAATATTAATTTTAACTTATGTTTGGTTGGCTTCAACTCTTTCAAAAATACAAAGCTTATACAGTGATGTATTCAGTTTACGATACTCTCAAAGTTACTTTTCACTTCTGAGTGCAGATTATACAGTGACAAAAATTATACAGGGATGTATTCAGTTCGGGATACTTTCAAAGTCAATTTTCACGGAATCTGAAAGCAGGAATTCAGAGACAAGATGAAATGTCCAACTTCAACCATAGAGGCCAGAATATCCCGCTCCCAGCGCTAGCGACCGCTCGCCTCAGGACTGACGCACTGATGAGACCTTTTGTTCTGTAGATCCTGCGATGCTGATCCATACCTCAATGAAAACCTGAATCTGTTTAATTAGTACATGGTTTTGGAAAATAGTTTACAATTTGTGGTGCTTGTGGGTTATCTGTCACCACTTTTAATTTATGGTTTCCTCTTGATGTTAATTAAGGTTAGATCAAGTTAGGCTTGCTTAATAAAATTGTTATTAGTTTTTATAATTGTTCATTTTTGTTTTGTTTCACGCCAAAATAAATCTCTCGGACCTTCCAAGAACTGAAGAGGAAGGTCCCAGAAATTCATTATATATATATATATATATAATATTATACATATATATGGAAAGTAGGTAAATTACATTAGAAAAAATACAAATTAACAAGGATTCCCTCTCACAAGTAAAATCTACTGATTTATCTCTAGGGAAACGTAATCTACATAAAAACAGAATTATCAAGGAGGGTAAAAACATCTTTCGAAAGCTTTACTTTCAAACAAAGATGACTTCTTGAAAGATGTTTTTACCCTCCTTGATAATTCTGTTTTTAAGTAAAATCTATTCATACTGTCCAGAACATTAATTCAATATACAAAAAACAATTACATGTTTTACCAATTCCCATGAAAACACTTTTCCCCTAAGCCAGCGGTGACAGATAACCCACAAGTACCTTAATTGTTATTGTTTAGGATATTTAATTTGACGATTGTTGTGACAGTGTGACACGTTAGTTTTGACGCGTGTTGTGGCAGTTTCCAGGAAGTGTCAAACCAAAGAATTGAAATACCTGATATACCTTCCAGAAAAATAATCATCATATTGATTATGATTCTGAAGATGAGTTACCTTATTTATTTGATGCTGAATTATGTACCATTACGTTGGCTTCATGGTGAAATTTAATAACAATTTCAAACGGATTGTGGTCAATACTGAGTGTAAAGTTTTTGACCCTGTCTCTCTGCCACAAATAATCATCGTCCAAAAATATTTCAAATAATTAGGACGGGTCGTATTCTGCAAACTATTTTGCATTGCCCATCTCGTGTTTAAAAAAACCTGGACTGAAATAATCCGTTTACAAACAGTAATTGCAGATTCCCGTATTTATTGATAAGTGATCATTTTCTGGCGTAAAGGTTGTTTCGCATGATGCGTTGAGTGGGTTGCGCTGTACATGTAAGCCGAGCAAGCAAGTGAACAGTTCAGTCTAGAATAAAAGGAAATTTTCCTGCATAATATATGTGATTGAAAACTGGCCTAATGATTTTCTCAACGCTTGTCTGACATAAGAAAAGGGTACTTAATTGTGGGTTAACTGTCACCACTTCTTTAGGGGAAAAAGTGAAAAAATTAATTGTTTCGTGAATATTGACTTGATGTTCTTGGCAGAATGAAGGAATTTTTCATGTATGTAGGAATTCTTGAGGATTCATAATTATTCCGGTACTTGTGTGTTATCTGTCACCACTTTTTGGGTTTACTAAAGGGAAAAACTACAGCTTTTGCCTCTGGAATGTTCTGCCCCAAAGATTCATTTATGCCTGAAAAAAAATTTTAATTTAAAATAATAAAAATTAATAATAATTTAATTAACTAACTTAACTCTTACCTAACCTTAACATTGAAAGGAAACCATGAATTTAAAGTGGTGACAGATAACCCACAAGTACCGAGAAAAGATCGTCAGTAACGCGAACTTCAGCAACTTCCCATAAGGCAAAATTTTCAGATTCTTATGCATCGATCTTCGTCGACATGCAGCTTTATGTGAAACTCTACATGAAAATATGGTATGAATATGTAGTATGAAGTATGGAATATATACTGCAGACGCGAGCATGAGGTTAGTTTAGCAATAAAATGAACATCTTGTGCCCTCACGAAAGGAGCAAGCGTAATCTTGTTAAAAATTCTGCATTTTTGCACTTAGTAAATTAGAACGCTCCTTCCCACACGGTAACGCGAGCCGTTGTGGTCGCTGCTGCCATTTTGCAGCAGTACAGAAGCTTCCTCCTTCTCTTCCTTTCATGCCGTAAATATCGTGCTTGTGCATATATTGAAGATATATGTCTTGTGATATATCTTGTGATATATCTTGTGATATATCTTGTGATATATCTTGTGATATATCTTGTGATATATCTTGTGATATATCTTGTGATATATCTTGTGATATATCTTGTGATATATCTCTTTCATGCTTGTGCATATGTTTTACAAGAAATTCAAATGTAGGTTTCATAGTAGGGAAAAAGCTTCTTTATTGCTTCTTTAAAAATGACCACGCACATCTTTCAATTCAGAAAAATAATCCTCGCATTCACGGTAATTGTAATTCATGTGACATCTCCCAAGTTTGCTGTTGAGGGAGCCGAGTACTCCAAAAAGGCCAAAGGAAAACCGCGGTCTAAATTGTTGTGAGAAAGAGAGCGCCTTTTGTCAGCTACGGACACGTTTGTGCAGTAACCGCATAATTTAGTCTGCAATGGAGAGACTTTTAGACAGAATTCTCTCTTGTGTAGTCTCCTCATAGGCTTTTACACTGGGAATAGCTTTCGCGAATAGATATATGCCAATAGTTGTTTTTGCGAGTAGAAACTTAAATTTTTTTGATGTGCTTACACAAATGCTGCTAGCGCGACAGGTTTCAATGTAAAACTTAACGTGAAACTGCTTTCACGAATTGCGGTTTTATTCATTTAAAATTTTTTGAGAGCCTGCTGGGAAACTTCCTCGCTGTAAATACATTTTGCATTTTATTTAATTTTTTTACTGCATCGGCCTAGTATGATCAATAGCTAATTTAAACTAATTTAATTTGCATTGAGCTTCATTAAACAATTGAACTTTAATACTTGAATAATCAATAGAAGTGTCCTTTTCTATACCTTTTTCAGAGCCCTTTGAAGATATATCAAAAAACGACATATGTGCACTGCAGAAATTAAGATTAGCAAATAACAACAAAATGATTGTTATGATACAATTGCTTCTAAATAACATGTTAAGCGACTCAATGTAACGGATCGCATTTTAAACGTATAATTATACGAGCTCTGTGCAGTCACATCAAGCACCCACAGGAATGCTTGACAGAGTTTCGTGGTACTTTAGTCTCGCTAGTTTAATTCATCCGTAATTTGTAAAAAAGTAGAGTATTTTTGCTACTAGTGTAAGTGTTTTTGTAAAGTTTGATTTTCTCTCTGTTCAGGCATGAATGCAATGATGAAAACACCAAACAACACCGCACAGTATACGCTTCTCCTGATCCACCAGCTAAATAAACTCACCCAGTAAGAACAACTCTGAATCGGAGTCAGCACTTCCTGCACGGAGCTTCACGGAACTCGATCGTTCTCGCTCTTACTCAAATTTTCGCACTTCATGTCTGACAATTTCGAGCAGCGAGTATATCAATAGTGAAAAATGGAGGCTTATATTCTCATTAAAATGTTTTTGTAAACTTGGTTGCAATGTACTGTAGAAATAGATGTGTCCTCCAGTTGGGTTCAAAGTAGATTGGCCCTCCAGAGCGCTGCTCTGAGTCAGTACGCATTGGACGTCAAGTGCTCCCATAGTTGGCGAAATTGAATGTTGGAGGAAGCCTTTTTTTTCACGGCATCGGTTATGAGCATTGTGAGAAAACCATGGTAAATCGCTAATAATAAAAATTGATTAAATTAGAGCCTAATTAATTAGAGAGTCGGCTGATTAGAAACTTATTTATTTCAGAGTTCTAAAAACTTCAAAACTCGGCCATGACTGAGTCAAAGAGTTTGTGAAAACAGTGTCCTGAATTTTCCTACTCTCCTTTCCCAAGTGAAAAGCTGCGCATAAAATTTGAAGAGTTACTGATTTTTCAAACTATTTTTTTAAATTTCTAAATCCTTTTCAACGCTTGAAATGCTTTTGCTTTTTCAGGAAATGAACTTGATATGTTACACGTCAAAAAACTTCTAAAATAATGTAATTAGGACTTGACTAACAGCTCAGTTTTAGATAATACTTTTAAAAAAGTCACTAGATTTCAGGAAATAGTTTAAATGAAAAAATTTTCTTCGCGCTCATGGAAGTACGCACGCCAGACCGGAAGCTTCATTCCAGCTTTGAAACGAAGCGTTTGCATATAAAAAAATTAGGATATCTTGAAATATCGCATCCTCATAGCTCTAGATAACTGTTCTTTTTCGTAATTAAGCCGAAGTGAAGAATGAAAAATACAGGGATTTATAACTCGAAACTTTCTCTTTATTAACCAGTGCCTGCACTCTCGTGCAAGGGCAGCAAATGAGCAGCACTTCACTTCTTTCAGTGGCAGATTACCTTTGTCTTCGTGATGTGTGAAAGTGATGCAGACATGTGAATAAATGTTGCAGACATGGGTATAAGTGTTGCACACACGAGTGTAAGAGTTGTAAACTTTTGTATATATGTTACAGACATTCATAAGAGTTATGGACTTGTATGCAAGACTAGTGTTGCAGACTAGCTGGTGTGTAAGTATTGCAGATATGCATGAAAGTGTTGTAGATATGTGTAAATGTGGCATGAACGTTTAAAAAGGTTGCATTCATGCGATTAAGCGTCTCTTTCAAGCGGACGGTACGTCTCACATATGGGCAGTGATATACTGAAGTCACGGAACACAGCCTCTCCTTTAAGTGCCGTTTGACTGCACGTTGCGTCGTTTCATTGCGTGAAAAGATGACCCGTGTATTTTTAGTAGGAACAAGCAGCCAAATCTATGACTTTCTGACTCATTCTTGGGTAATTTAAAAAACCTTTTTAATTCTTAGACGAAGATGTCACTAAAACATTTGTAAATATCATTCATTTTGATCGTGTGCGATTTTTCACGGTTTCGACGAAGCGCTCCTACTGCAATTACGTTCATCAAAAGGGCACGCGATTCCATTTTTTCCATCAGCAAGATGCTAGCAGCGCAAAAAGATGCCCAAAACGCACAGCAGAAGTTATAAACGCTAGTAAAAACACAGATCCTTATCAACTACTTATAAAAACTGGAACCAGAAGGCAACGAGTAAATTAGAACATCGCTATTTTACTAAGGTCTGTCCTAATTAAGAGTACATGAGGAAGCATTCTGTACGCTTTCACTCCGAGAAATCAGTTTCAGGATGACCTCTCAATATCAGGAACGAGGAATCGTGCAAACGTTCAAGACTAAGTAAAACATTGAGACTTCCAGGAATTCTGTGCGTTGCTGGAGAGATTCCGCTGTCCAGATCGAAGAGGTCAGAGGAGAAAGATGATGATCTTCCGCTAACAAATGATCTTATTGATCCGAAGGCCTTGAATAGAAGCCCTGCTGCACCTAACCCGGGCACCCCGACACGCTGCAGAAGTTCTCAGTATCAAGGGTTCTGGGCAGCAAAGTTGCGACTTGCCCTAGTTGCATGTGACTTGCTCACTACAGGTCTGGTGGTGTAAATCCAGCACGCGCTCACCAAAAGTATGCTGCAGAGACGGTTTCCAGTTTGAAAGCTCCAAGTAACGAAATTTTTTTGTGTGAATTTTAAAGGTCATGAGAAAACGTAGCGTAATAACAAAATCTGATCGTTTATTCAAATGAGGTGGTCTACTGTAAAAAAAGATTTGCTGTCCTTCGAACCATGTGGAGTAGTGCATGGAAGAAACATTCAGCCCGTACACTGGGCTTGAGCATGTCATGGACAAATTTCAGAGCACAGAAACCAAACTGAGATTTCAAAATATTACACCATAAAATATCAGAAAACTCCGTAAAGTGTGCAAAACTGAAATGTAGATAACTAAACTAGTTCACAGGCCTCTGTTTTCTAAGCAAACGTTTGGTATATAGAAATAAATAAGGAAAAAGAACTGACAATCTCACTAACTCTTACTTTATCACCGCATTACCTTGTAATGACTACTTTGTCACATTGCTATTACGTTGTGATAATTTTATAACTCTTAACATGCTAGCATAACGCATCGTATCTTAGGAACTATAAGAAATTGCCTTCGAATAAACAGAAGAATGTAAACGAGAATGTTCAATTTCTACTTGTCCTCTAATTGTAATAAAGAATTTCCTAAGCGAACAAAAAAAAATCAACCAGGAAAATTAACGTTTAATTTCAACATGTGCTCTTATTTGAAAATTTGTATTAATAAACAATGGAAAAGCACATGCCAGAAGGAGAATGTTTAATTTCAACTTGTACTCTAACCAGTGTGAAAATTTGCATTACTGAACAGTGGAAAAACACACGCAAGAAGGAAAATGTTTAATTTGTACTCTAACCACGATGAAAATCTGTTATTTTCGAGCAGAGGAAAATCAATTGAAAAAATGTTCTCAGGTGTCAAAGGCTCTCCAGCGATACAAGCTCATCAGTTCCACGGTCTGATTGCGCGTCAGCTCGGCCAATGGGAACGTCAATAATGTGCCTCTCTTAATAGACTGCGTTTGCGAAAGGAAATTGAAATATGAAAATGTAATAAAAGATGCATGTAAATGCTTGGTAAACTGATGAATATGCAGCAGATGATGCGTTTAAATGTATTGAAAAACTTATTAAAATGTAATAGATGATGCTTTTAAATGCGCTGAAAATTGATGAAAATGAAGTTCATCACGTATTTAAATGCATTGAAAACTGATGAAAATGGGGTCAATGCGTTTAAAACCTTTGAAAATTGATGAAAATTTAGCAGATGGTACCCTTACATGCGCTGAAAATTGATTAAAGTGCTGACGATGATGAATTCAAGTGCGTTGAAATGCGATGAAAATATAGTTGATGATGCACACGTAAAAAAGGTACCTTGTGTGCGCTTTCTTTAGCTCAGAGACGTGCATACTTAGGGGGTGTGGTACTGTAATACTGATATTTTCTGAAAGTATGTTACACACATGGCTTTTAAATTGAGTTTGTTCGTTGTTAGGAATGACAGAGTTTAGGCATGCTTCAATTTTTCAATTTTTCAGAGTCATCACATACGTGGGGAAATATCAAAATCATATGCACCAGGTGCATCACATTCTTCACCTTGCGGTCGTTACTCGCCCATTCACAAGTTGTCCATTCATTAAAAAAAGGTAAAGCCCTTTGCTCCAGATGAGTTTCCCCGTGACAAGATTGATTTGATTAAATGCAATATGAATAAATCTACAGAACTGCGCCTGATAAAATACCGAGAGCCAGTGAATGATTGACTTTCGTGTAGGTCAAAAGAAGGACTGTTGTACAGAAGAGAAATTTTTAAAAATTCTCAACTCATGAAAAACACTTGACTTCTTAAGCGTGTGAGTGATACTTGCCAAAATTTTTCATTTATGATGGTAAAATAATTTGGAAACGAATCGAAGTGATTTTGTTCTTGAATGAGAGGGGCAGCAGGCTTACAATTAAATGTAAAGTAAATATATAAATATTTAGAGAAAAGGTTGACATCCGAAGGATTTTTGGTGTTAAAATGCATCATTATGAAGATCCTAGGCAGGTAATAATAAATCCACTTATATCCAACGAACGTAGGTCAAACGATATGTGCGCTTAGTCATTTGGTAGCTTTGCATGTGCCTGAGTACGCCTTTTTAACCCGCTGAAAACAATTTAATTATTTCAGTTGCTTTAATTAATTTTTTCAGTTACTGAGAGTCTGGAGTATAAATGCCGTGTGACTCTTACACGTGGATGACAGAAGTATAAACGTCATGTATGACTCTTAAACGTGGATGACAGAAGTATAAACGTCGTGTATGACTCTGATACGTTGATGACAGAAGCATAAGCGTCATGTATGACTCTTAAACGTGGATGAGAGAAGTATAAACGTCATGTGCGACTCTTACACGTTGATGACTGAAGCGCAAACGTCGTTAGTGACTCTTAAACTTGGATGACAGAAGTATAAACGTCATGTATGACTCTCATACGTTGATCACAGAAGTATAAACGTCGTGCATGACTCTTACACGTGGATGACGAAAGTATCAATGTCGTGGATGACGACAACGTTGGGTGCCGGTCTCGCTGGCCCCTAGAGGCAGCAAGTCGGCCTGACGAAATTTAAGCCTCAGAGCAAGTGTCAGATCTGCCCGCAACTTGACGATCAAACTTGTGTCCACGGCCTCAAGGAGTTCGGTCTCAAGTTGCTCCGCCATTTCACACTTAATTTCGAAGTGAAGCAACTTTGACATCGACAAATGACCGAAAGGAGTTGCACTGTAGAGGCGGACAGCATCTGTGAAGCAATCTGAGCTTCTATAATTTCTGCTCGCAGGTAAATTGGAATTTTTGGTAACACATGCAGGGTACTGACGTGCAGAGATGTCGCGTGGTGTTAACATACTTGCACGTGCAACATCTCCGACTAACTATTCGCCGAGGCAACTGTGATGGCAGCCACCCAAGTATAGCCACTGCAGTGGGCGGCTAAAATCATACATGCCTCGAGAAAAAAATTAAACTCAGATGCAGTTGCGCTCATCTGCAACCATCCATCACCATGGCCTCGGGCTCTCCCAGTATTTAGGAAGCGTTGCACAAGATTTTACTTCATCGAATATCCTCTGAAGCGAACGTACTTTAAATTCCCTCTTAGATTATTAACGATTTGTTATTACGATTTTTTATTATAGCGATTTTTTGAGAAAATGGAATTTGCGCTAACGTTTGATTTCCAAACGTAGTCCATCTGAAACCGTTCAGATCGATAGCAAATTTTGAAATGATGTAGGATGCTACAATAAAGAATTGCACAAATGTCGCTACTGGACCTATTTTCTGAAATTTGTGTAAATACCATTAGAATGTCTCTCAGCTTCTTCAAAATAGTGTATTTCAATCTGCCTTTTTATTTTCGGTATGTGATCTTTTCAGTGTATATTATATATATATTCTATATTTTTATATTTTTGAATGCTATCGCTGAATGTTCTTCTCAGGTAATAGATCCCAATAGGAGTAAAAAAATACAAGCAATAGAAAATTTAAAAAAAGAACCATGTTTTCAATTACACGGTAACATAAAAATGCGGGCTAGAACTACTCTAATTCGTGAAATGATGCAATGATAGCAATCACTTCCATAATATTTTTGTTTGCCAATACAAAGTTTAAAATAAATCGTTATACAATTATCAGCTGAATCATACCTCGCTGTATGTAAGTTCCTACGTTCTCAGTTAAGCTGCACCGATTTCAGAAGCGATGTTAGTAAGCATTAGAGCCAGGCAGCTCGCTAGCGGAATTTAAACTGCGTAGATGCAATCTAAATTAGCAGCCCGAGACGGTGAAACTACCCAACCCACGCACGTAAAATTGCCACATCATTCACAAAAAGTACGTTAAACAGTCACCATTAGTTTCTCGCTCGTGTTGGTTTTCACAAACGATTCATTGATTGTATCATCCGAGATTTGTTTAGCCTTCGGTCGCGCCAATTTTAAAGAGATCGTGATCCCTTCACAACGCGCCTTTGAGGAGGACCTCTGACGGTCTCTTCTTTGGGGACTGAAAGACGCAAAGGTTTCATTGTCTCATTAATTATGCGTGTATTGGAAGACCTTCTATGGCATTTAATTAAATAGGGAGTCCTGAATATTCCTCGAGTGGTGACTACGGCGACTATTTACTACTGAGGCACCGTCTTATTTGAGGTACGTGTTTCAAAGACACCAACAAAAGTATAATTATTTGTTAGGAGCAAGGATATCTGACAGAAGACTTTTGTAACGATGAAATTCGACTGTAAAACCATGCATTTTTTATTATCTCCTCCCTTTACTTCGAAGCTGATTGATTTTCATCATTTTGAATTTGATATCGTTTAGTCTTTTGCATTCGTAGGTCTTTAGGTTACAATGTATTTTATTTCATATGAATCCCAACTAGTCGTCATTCAAAAGAAGCTCTATCTTCGTGCATTTTGTCTCAGCGCCTCATCGGGGCATGAAAATTGTATTTTTTACTGTAATATCGGTGGTTTTTAACTTCCTTTCACAGATTTACTCAGTTTGTTCACATTTATGGGTGCAACAACAACATCAAAGTCGCTTGCAACCCAAAGTGTTTTCGTCCGTCCCGTGTTGAGTTTGAAATGGGTTCAGTGAAGTGAAATTCAAGCATTTTAACATATTTAACGCAGAGCATGCGTAATTCAGATACTTATTAGAGATATTTGTATAACTTTTTGATATGTTTTTATCCGCTAACGCTGTGTCACCAAGTTGGTGTGCTGATGATTCTAGTTTTGATTTGCAGAAATAAAATCATTCGTTAAGGAAAAAATTTACTTGGAAATTTAAAAACATACGGTTACTGTAACCATAACGTATTCAAGGGGCAAAAATATTTGAGGAATATTAAATACGAAACTGTTATCCGGAGGTGGCAAGAAAAGCTCGCATGATATAACTGTAAGATTCCACAGGTTTTCTAAGAATTCTTTGATTTTCACTTTTTCATTATCCTATTTATCGTGAAAAAAGGTCAATGCCTATTACCTATAGCTACCTTCATGCTCGAATTTCCTTCAAATATCTTACATGATACTTCTTGAAGTATTCTATAAAGTATCGTATTCATAAGCACAATGTAACGTGTTCCTCATTTCCTCTCCCAGCCTGCATTCGATGTGACTTTTGAGACGCTTCATTCCGATTCAATTGGATTCAGTAAATAAAAATATGGTACTCGTCTAAGAAACCAGACGTGTGGATGTCGTTAAAGAAGATTTTCGAACGTGCTAAGAGCTGGTTCATTGTCATCAATAAAAGTTTGGTTTTTAATACCTCGCTGATCGCATGCTTGAACTAAATTTTCAAACCAATGGTTTCAGTCTTGGGATTTGGAAGCAGCTCGGCGTGTTGTGCAACCTACAGACATGGCATCGAAGGAGTGCAGATTTACTTCCTCAATTGTTAAAATAAAGGACGTCTTGGTAGTGAAGTTTCCATTTTTTCAAAATTTTTGGGATCAGCAAAGACAAATTAATTTTTTGACCCAAGCTTTCGGCTAGATTAGCTCTAGCCGTCATCAGGGGAACGATGTATTTTTAAACAAAACCTCTTATGGTATCCGCGTGTAACTAGTATACAAAACATTTTATTAAATTTTTACATGCAAGCCGAAAATCATTGATAAGGGCGACTGATGAGCAAAGGAAGAAACTGCGGGGGGACATCAAGATGACGATTAATTTTGTTTGGTTCCTAAACACTGTACATTGCTTCGACAATTTTTGGGGCGTATTAATTTTTAACATTTCATAAGATAGATACATTTTCAAAATCAAAAGAATGGTTATCTTCTTCGGAATGCTAATAGACAAGGGATAACCTATTCTTCCTCTGCACATTCTTAGCATGCTCATCAATTCGTTGTTAAAGATTTCTACCCGTTTCCCCAATGTAACATGCTTCACAATTTTTACATTATAATTTATATATAAGATTACTTTTTACACAATTCTATCGTTTATCTTTGAGTCTGAATAGGCTGTTTTTTATTGTATTCAAAGATTTGAAAGCCAATTTAACATTAAGATTCGCTGGACTCTTTCAGAACAACCTTTAATATACGGGACGCTAATATATTTCAGGGGGCGTTAGGAATTTTCGTTGCTATATCGAAGTATGGGGAGGTTTTGATTATTTCCACCAATCATTAGTCGGTTGCTATTACGTAGTTACGGAGGAAAATTATTCTATTTCAATAATTAATCCACTGTTGAAAGTTCTTAATTTAAATTTTGCTCACTACAAATATTAACTGCTCTCTGATAAAGGGATTTCGCTACACTCCTCCTCTGTGATAAGGGATGATAGCTGAAATAGTCTAAGTACCTGCCTGTGTTTGTTGGTTTCCGGTAGACCTGGAATTATAATCTATTATTGGTTAATCGATTAATTAATATATCTAAGTACGGGATGCATCCATTACTTTCTAATTCCATAGTAAATTATATGTTGGTGTTGAACCCATTGATATGCTGCAGAGGAATGTATCAGGCATATCTTCTGGTAGTGCAGTCAATATATCGTTAACGTAAAGTTTCCAAAACAGTGACTGGCCCGGGGGTGTTGATAGGAATTAATCCTCCATTGCTTGCATTGTTATCTCGGCCAACGCGACAGAGATAGGGGAACCCATCGGTGTTCCTTCTACTTGTTGATAAATTTTGTGGTTCCATTAAAAATGATTAGATTCCAGGCATAGGTTGAGGAGCCGCAAAATAGCTTCAGTTGAAATCGGAGTTACTTGAAGAGGTGAGTTGAAGTTCTGCAACTTTTCGGCGAAAAATTAATGAGCAAAATTTTGAGGTATACAAGTGAACGAACTCTTCACATCATAAGAAACTAGGATATAATTGTCCGGAACGTTGATTTCTTGCAAAAATTACTTGACTTGAAAGCTATTTTTTAGTTTTTGCGATGCCTCGTTTGTAATTGGGGTTAGGATTCCCGATAAAAATTTTGCAACTTAATAAGTTGGTGAATCAATAAAAAATACGATAGGACGAATCGGGTAGTTTTCCTTGTGTGTTTTGATTAGCGCGTAGAAGAGGGGGATCACGCACTTGTTTACGTACAAGGCTTTGCGCTATTAGTCGGTGAGTTCATTTTCATCTTTCAACTATTTTATTAGCTTGTTCACTTTCTTTACTGCTAAATAGGTTTTATTTTCGTTCATTATCCTATAGGTACTACTATTCGCTGAGTGATCAGCTATTTTTTATTCATAATCTCGTCGGTCAATAACTACCAGCGAGTTCCCTTTATCTCCAGGTGCGATGACGATTGAGTCATCCTCTCTTAATTCTTTAATGACAACTTTTTCTTTTCTAGATATATTCGTGACCCGCTAGCTACTTTGTAATGCAGTTATTACTCGGGAGCGAAGAACGGCTTTTTCTTCCTCTGGAACGGTTAGTTATCTAATTACAGTTTCCGTGTTGCCAAGGAAGTCAATTTTATCTTTCTTAGAATGAGGGAGCGCAAAGTTTCTCCCTTTCATCAAAATTTTTTGCTAATCTTCGGTTAGATGTTTGCTTGACAAGTTTTTTACGCAATTCATTTAGTTTTTTACGCAATTCTCTGTTCCGCGCTGTTCCGCTCCGCTTGTAGATTTACTTTCGTACTTGGAGGGAATAAAATTGACGCTCTCGTCCCGATCTGGGCACTTTTTTTCTACGATTCCAATAATTGAAGTTTATTTCGTCTATCTAGATGAGTGTTCTACCAATGGGATTTTGCTCAAAAATTTTTACCACGTACATTTATCTCCTAGGTATTTTTGTCATTTATCCAAGTTTTGACAAATTACAGCATTTTTGAATCGGCTAATTTTTCAGCGGATACTCTGTACAAATAAGGTTTCTTGAGGAACTTTAAGTTCAATGGGAGGAATTCGTTAAATACATATTTCTGGGAACTAGAGGCATTCAGCGTTTTTTCGACTTTAACATCTTAATCTATTCTATTCTAATTTGTGATAACCTAACCTAATCTTGCATAAAGTAATCTATCCTTATCTAACCTAACCTTAACATCTATTTCTTCTTACCTTGGGGTAATTAACCAGATACAAACTTGGAAACTGAACTATGTGTTTACTTCCTGCACACAAATAGCAGGAAAATTACTGGACTCAGCACAGGTACTACTACGTTGCCGATTATGAGTACAACAAAAGGTAACAGTTATAACCATATAAATATTTTATCTACGCTGCCGTTAATTTCAGCTATCGTTTTCTTTTTCTTTTGTGTGTTTTTTGCTCGATGCAAGGTATTTGCTCCGCGTATCTGTGCTACGGAGCTCCTGAGAGTTTGTTCCACTGTTGCGCGTGAAACTTCTGAAAGCGGCCCTCAAAACTGGCGGCATTCAGTAAGGTTATTTTCGCTAAAACACGTCCATCATTAAAAGTTTCAAGAGAATACAGGAAGCGTATCTCAAATCATGTTAACTTTTGTACTTATGTATAGATTTTATGGAGTGGCATTGTGTATTGGTGCTACGGCATAATCTTACGTTTTTCAAAGTGTAACTGACGGACCAACGGACAGACAGACGCAGTGCTGACTGTAATATACAGTAGATTTAAAGTTGAAGCTGGAATCATTTTCCTCACTTCTACGCGATCCTCTGAGTCGATTCTCCAAATACCGGGGCAGACTGCACTTATTACCGAAGTTACCCTGGCAAACAGGGTAGTCCAATACAGTAGTTTTCACGTTACGTGTGTCACGAAACAACTGTTATCTCTCGGTGGTTTCGCGATAACGTCTTAGGCCGCGGCCAGACAAACAGCAGTGAAGCAGGGCTGAGCAGAGCAGTTTCGGCTCGCTGGTAGCTGCTAGCTTGCTTATGCTGGTAAATTAGGCGGCCAAACAAACAGCAGTGGCAGTCCTGAGTCCGCAGCAGTTGCAATCTTGGCGCTAAGAAGAGCAGTGCTTTGTGACTGTAGTTACCTCAAATTTAATTTATTAAATAGCTATAGAACTGGTAATATTCCATCTAATTATGTTTATTTATATATATTTCTATGCTACGCATTATGCTGTTAGCATTACAAGTACATCCGTACATCCGTATTTTACTTTTGATCTCCCTACAATATTGCTATACATAACGAATTTAATGGTTTTAATAGTGTTTTACAATTGCTGCAGAAAATTCCTCAAGAAATTAATTGCGTGACAAGTAAGCTATGATTGCTGGGAGAATAATAATGCTAATAATTCACTGACGAATGACTTGAAACCTTTTAGATACTTGAATCTGAATTATTTTGCAGTGCTTCACGTGTAGATACATTACAGAACAAGGAACTTATTCGTTCAAGCGTATAAAGATTTACATTTATGGATATAACAACCCGAATTTAGAATTAATCAATTAATAAACAATTTCAAAGTGTAAAATGATCTTTCGTACTTGGCTTGCGGCACTACGTTTCAATTTAATTGCTATTTTCCCTCAGAACTCGAACATCACAATCGTTTTTTGGAGAAACTAATAGTTTTTTACTTGCATGCTTTCAAAGTTATTTTTACCAATGTAATAATGATGAAACGTAAACTTGAATGTTTCTGTATCGGCCGTGTGCAGCGCTTTGGGCTAAACTATTACTAAAAAACTATTAGTTCATACATAAAAAAAGTATGTTTGAAGTCAATTTTAGTGCCGTGCGCCTAACACAAAAAACTTAATATAAAATTTTAGGTAGTGGTACGCTTTAAAGTGTAGGTATTGACCAAGAAAATATTTGGTATACGTTTAGTTTTCGATTTATGAGGTGGTAAGTACCTATATACGTATAAATAACAATACTAGCCCACTTAACACTAACTTCCATGTCGTCTTCTATAAATGACTATTGTTCATTAACATAGTTATGATCGAAATATGAGATGCATCCCCGATCGCAGGAATAGCTTGTACCGAGGAGATCTGAAGTTCGACATTTTCCCCGTACGAACGCTAGGGTGCAACTGACTGCTAGCTCCCGAGCGGTGTTTTATCACCCGAGATAAAACGCCGCTGGCGCTTGCTTCAGACAGCGCTGCCCTGCTCTGCTCTGTGCTACTTGTCTGGCCACCCTAAAAGGAATACCACTAACACAAAACACAGCGCCGGCTCTGCTCTGCTCTGCCCCGCTCCACTGCTGTTTGTCTGGCCGTGGCCTTAGGGTGCGTACACACTGCAAGCGGAGCGGAGCGGGTGTTCACATGCATGCTGAGCAGAGCGACCTACACAAGAATCAGTCGCTGCGGAGGATTTTGTGTGTACATTCCTATTGCTCGACAGCAAGAAACAGAAACGGAAACACTGAGTCCAACCCATCAATATGAGAAGAGATCGCTATGGAGAATACCACTATCTCTTCGAAGCACTGAGGAGAGATGAATCGCAATTCTTCGAGGATATAAGGATGAAGCTTTTGATGTACTAGTATCCCTTGTAGAAGGAAAAATTTCCAGCGAGATAAGACAAATTTGCCATTCAGTAATAATTCACTAACTTTTATTGCGGATACATGAAGAGCAAAGTCGTTTAAGCAAAATTAAAGTCTTTGCATAAAGGTTGTATCACTTTATAGGACTACAGGTTTTCGAAGGCCAGTCTTGGGTGATTTTAAGGTGAGTGCAAGTAAAATAATTAACTCCAGAAATTCAGGGTTGTGCCAGAGAAAGCTAAGTGAAAAATACTGACAAATACTGACTTTTCCTGATCGAAAAATCCTCAAAACATGACATGTTTTTCGTTGGTATTGGCAAAAATCCCCCAAGCTCATAATATTTTGCAGCGTATTTTGCATTAGACACTCATTGAGGTCTCCTCCTCACCATACGGTCCCCTTTTCCTCCCATTTTACGGAAAAAAATGGAATCTTTATTCAAGAATCGTAGGTACTTATTCCTTTTACAAGATCTTAAAATAAAATACACAACATAACAAGAAAAATAAAAATATAATACATAACAATGAAAATAAAGGCAGATTCCTAAAATTGAGGCAATAATAAAATAAAAAATCAGAGAAAGCAAAAGAAAAAAAATAAATAAATGTATAGTGAACCCAAATCAGCAAAACTGAAATAAAATATTACATATTACACTATCAGTTATAGTTGCACATATTATTAGTTATATATTATAATTTTTCAATTAATCGACAATTTTGCCCCTGTAAGATATGGCAATCCAAAGGTGGAGGCGCGGAGAAACGCTCGCAGCGAGCGTCAAAACATCCCAACGACTTTCCCGAGTGCGCCGCTCCGCTCTGCTCTGTTCCGCGCTGCTCCGCTCCGCTTGCAGTGTGAACGCACCCTTAGTTTCGGCTTGTACTTTCGATTCACACTTGCAATAAGCTGCCTAAGGAAGGGTTTATGGCGTTCACTATGCCTTACGAGCGATACTGCAAGAAATTTGCTCCATATGTCCTGTTAAAATATGCACCTACCAGCTAAATAGGAAATGTCCAATTTGCGCTTTACCTACTACATTCGATGGCAAGTTTTGTGCGCAGTAGTTGATCAGCATCACGCACTAGTGCTGAGTGTAATGTGGCAGATTGATCTTGTAATTATTTTTGGAGAATTATTTACTTTGATGCTAAATTCTGCGTGAAATATTTTTTGTTTTTGTACTTAATATTTTTGTACATCTCACTCAATTGTGCAGGAGTTACTTGAATGGTTGTATTTTGCAATAACACAAGTAAAAATAGTAAATGAGTGCAGGTACTAACTTGGAAACGTTAATGGTTCATTTCTGTGGTTAGAAAATTTATACAATAAATAAGCATTTATGTAGTTGATGTAGTTAATAAACATTTATGTAGTTGATAAATTTCACGTTGATGAATCAACTTAGCGCACTCACTACAATTATTACGAAATATTATCAATGTTTTTAATAAAAAACAACAAAAAATAAATGGATAAATAAAGAAATATGCTCACGAAAATTCCGCGTTTCCCATTCAGCAAAACATACGCCGTTCAAAAACAAAGCGAGGATTATTTTTCGTTGGGTGCGCATATGTGCAGTTTAGTATAATTATTTTTACCCAGCGATTGTGGAACTGTCGAACTACAAATAAATTAAGCAGTAACATAATTGAATAAGTTCCTTGCAATGAATCTGTTTTTTTCTTTTTTCGAGGTGATTGTTACAAAATTACAAAAAATGTATTTACCAGTCCTCAATGTAACTATCGGAAACTGGCAGCTTAGCGTATTGAAGTGTTTCAAGTTATTTTCCTTAAATTAAATTGAAATTCTGTCTCTGCTCATCCAAGATGATATGCAATTAACTATAACATGATTCCTGAAGAACTTAGTCTTAAGCAGGGGTTTTAAATCAATCTAAACTTTGCTTTACATTAGGTATTGTAATTTCCTTCAAATTGGCCTTAAGCCTGGGCTTTAAATCAAGCCAAACTCTGCCCTACATTAAACACTGTAATGTCCTTCAAAATTTTCTGAAGCCCCGGTATCCTCTGAACGTCTGACCCAAGAACCATCCCTCGAAAGAGTTATTTGCGAAACATTGCTGAAAGCACGCTCTCTAATTACACTCTGAAGAGAGTCTCATTTTTTCTGAAAGGAATTCTATTCATTTGAGCTGCAGCTTCGGTTTTCCTTTGTATGAAAACAATCAAGCACGCCCTCTCACGGCTCAAATCAGAACCTTGGAGGCAAAATCCGCGGATTTTCAATTTTTCCATGATGTGTTACGTTTGCAATGAGGAGAACGATGTACTCGAGACAAACCACGTCGATGCGGACTGGACTACCGTATAAATTTACGACCGCGAGTTGAAACCTTGAAAAGTGAGCCAGTCTTGTAAACATTTTGTGAAATAAATTGAGGAGGAATATTCATATTTGGTCTACGTTGATATCGATGAAGAGCCCATTTTGAAACCAAAGCAAAATGTCATTCGAAATCCAGAGCTGTGTTGCCAAGAAATTCCTATTCGTGGGCCAGGGAAATGGAAAACTGTTAAGTAATTGAGCGTTGCATTCATCGGAGGAGCGAAGCATTTGGAGTCTGCAGAGCCGCGCTTCAGTGATTTTCAAAAGACTTCTCTGAGCTCGTTAAGTTGTGGAAATATGCCTGGAACGCTGATCGCTGCCAGCCGCCCTCGCTGCCTGGAAGACTTTGGCATCACTGACTCAGGATCTGGACTAAAGGACTTTAGATTAGGACTTTGGGTCAGGACATTGGATCAGGACTTTGGATTAGAACTCTGAGTTAGGACTTTAGGTTTAAAGTTTTGATCAGGAATTTGAGATCACGCGAGACTTTCGTACCAGGACTTTAGGATCACAAATTCAACACCACGGAATATTTAAGCGAACCCGTCATATGGACTTGCTAGGGCAGGCACGAGTGTCAGCGCAGAGTAAGTCAGTGTGCGTTGATCCAGAAGAAGGGCATGAAATCGTTGACTAATGTGCTGTTATTTATACGTTAAGGAATTGCGTATTCCTGAACTACGATGTTCTGATAATAAACACATTCGTATGGACTAATTTTTGATTCGCTGGATAATAGATACGCATGACTATGGGTGACTTGTTGTCATTAATAAGCAAGAAAAACAAGTTAGTGAAAATTAAAATGGTCCTGGAATTTCATTACTGATTTCAACCTTACTTTTACTATACAGTTGCCGAACCCAGGAAACATAAGACATTGAATGAAAAACCTACTTCTCATCTTTTAATGTTCATAGTTCTCATCTATTCCAATTCCGTTGAGAACCCATTTCACATACATTTCTATTCATTTTGAGAACCTATTTCACATCCATTCCTATTCCTTTTGAGAACCTATTTCTCATCCTTTCCTATGCCATTGAGAACCAATTTCTCATCTTTTCCTACTATCGATCGCGAAGTGCTCCTGTGAATTTGGATATCTAAAACGATTTCCAAACAGGTTGTCGAGTTCATCAAGAGACAGCGAAGGCAAACACGGCTGCAAGGACTCCATTTCGGCACCAATGAGAGACCTGGCACACGAGCACACCTGAGCGGTGCCTAACCTAACCTAACCTAACCAAACCTAAACAGTTGACTTTGCTTAAAGTGGTAGCGCTTGTTGTTTGTTTCCATGAGGTGGTGTCAGCTGTTTCATTATTTTCATGTGTGCTGTTTCATTCTATTGATATGTGCTGTTTCATTATATTCATGTGTGCTGTTTCATTCTATTGATATGTGCTGTTTCACTATATTCATGTGTGCTGTTTTATTTGAATGATGTGAGCTGTTTCAATCTGTTGATTTAGCTGTTTCATTTCATTGATGAGTACTGTATTGTGCCTATTGATGTGAGTAGGTTTATTACATTGAAGTGAGCTGCATCATTCTATTTATATTATCTGTTTCCGCCAATGGATAAAAAATAGAAAATACAATAATGATGATAATAATGTTAAGAAAATAGTAATGATCATAGTTAGGGTAGAGTATACCTTTACTTCCGTTAACTCTCAGTCCTCGGGTTGTTTATTTATTTTTATACTAAATTTTCGCTACTCGCTGCTACCATCTTTTTTTTTTATTCAAACTTTCCTAACTGTCAACTCAGTCTGACCTCCGCACACAGTAACATTGCAGACCATATTTTGCTGCGCTCCGGAGATTTTTCCCGTTGAGTAAGCCGCTTATGTTTATTTGTCCGGGATTTAAGACAACAGAACTCTTCTTAAGATTGTTTCTGGTCAGCTGAATGGTCTTAAAAAATAGGAGGTTCGACGATTTGCGGACCATTAGTTATTTCGTCTAGTCCTTCGTCTAGTAATCCGTACTCCGTCTAGTACTCCGTTTAATACTTTGGCTTAAACTTCGTCTCGTGTTTCATCTAGTATTTCATCTTATATTCATCGAGTATTTCATTTAGATCTTTATCTAGAACTTCGTCTCTTCCTTTTATTAGTATTTTATCAAGTATTTCTAGTACTAACCTCCACTATACCCATCCTGTTCCATGTAATGCAATTGGTAACATGCCTATGCCTCAAATACCTATTTTTATTATAGTATCCACTATATTTATCCAGTTTGATCGTTCACGATGGTGTACAGTGTACAATCTCTGTATATCTACATTACATTAATCACTGATATTATGTCGTGAAAATAGACACAAACATTTATGAAGGAGTTACAGGAATTAGCTATTAATAAAATTTAGAACCCCTCATGAAAAGGCCTCGGTATGGTTTTACTTCGGAAGTGGTTTTCAGCAACAAGAGTCAGGCAGAACTCGGCAGCAAAGGCCGTTAAGCACCTCCATTATTAAACCTTTTTCTTCTCTTCTCACTTACATTTTGATTTAACGGTGCCGTTATTTATTCCTTTTGATAATTTATAGTTATGCTGAAAAATTGAACGGCCTCCTGAAAAGCTAGGTGTAGCCATCAATCCATGAATTTCAGGTATTTTAGCCCTTTTGTTTGCGAATATTTCATGATAGGAAACTATAACTGAACGTGTGCCGAGTCTGATCCTGAAAGAAAATAATGGATAATGGGAAATAAAAAACTACGGAATTCTCAATGAGAACAGCGTCGTTATTGAAAGAAAAATTAAAATTTAAAAAAACAGCATACATATTGATAAGGAAGTCACAATTATCCATGAAGATGTATAATTCTCATCAAGAACAGAAAAAGTATCTTATGGGCAAAGCAATTCTTATTGCGACGATTGGGCAGCTTGAGAAGCAAGCAAGTCGTCGTTTCTAGAAGAAGGGATTCAAATTGTACATCTGGCGAGAGTTGACATTTGGATTGAACTTCACGGCCTAAAATATTGAGATCTCGATCAGGGAGCACTCAGAAATCGTGCATTCCATCATCAATTCAGGCCCTCGCTAGCTTGCGAATATCTTCTATGCCACAAACGAAGACCGAAAGAATTCAAGTGCTTAGGAATCCAAACACTTGCTCCGAAAGTGAACGCTAACTTGATGTTTTGAATCTATTTTGTGTTTGCTTTTTTGGTCGAATTCTTACCAGTCGTCTCCTTCCGATAGAATGAGATCTGTTCACTACTCTAATATTTAATAGAAGCGAGTTAGCGAATGCGGTTGAACTTCAGTCGTACTGGTTTATTTCAGTAGACACTATATGAAGAAAAAGCTGTTCAAAACACTACACAACGAATCCATTAATAATGCCAGAAAACTAAGACCAGTATGACTGCAGTTTGTCTTTTCTTAATCCAAATATGTGAATTGCTACTCCATTGTAAATTTGTCCGTTTTCAACCATACTATGCATTTTTCCCCGATGTTATCAAAATTATTTACATGAACAACATTACCCCGCAATCAATGGAGACGTCCACAAATGAGGCTTTTATTTATCGTAATCGGGTTGGTAGGTATCTAGCATTAAAAATTTAAAAACGAGGAAAATTCCAAGGAACTTAATTATATTTAATTGGAAAACGTTGCGGATTCCAGCTCCATCATCAGTTCAAAAATACAATTCATTATGTCTGCAAAAAAAGAAGAAACAAAATGTTGTAAACAGTCATTAAGAGAGATCACGAAAACACGGAGAAAAAGAAGGTATCTGGTACGAAGGTATCTAGCATACGATGTACACCTGGTGTTGAATTACCGGCACCCTGACCTTGCTTTTCTTTATCACTGAGGAGCCTATCGTATAATGTTCATTAGTCTGCTCGTCTACCCTCGCGTTAGAATCAAGAAAGTCTTTCCGTCACGGCGGGTTTGTTTTCTGGACTCTCGGAAGGCCAAAGTTAGGAAATTCCATCTTTCTCTTGATCAGTTTCTGCACACGAGTTGAACCCTGCAAAGGCAACTCTGTCACAAGTTTGAAACGCTTTCAAATTGTTTTAGGACGAAGCACTTGTTGAGTAAAGTTGTTTCGATGCGCCCTGCTGCACCAGAGTACTAGGTTGGAAAGCACACTTCGCTGTTGGGGTACTGGCGAGACCTCAGTATGTAATACCAGTGACGCTCAAGAGTCCTGAAAACTGTAGTGAGAAGTTGAGTCGGGTGAAAAAGACAACGGGGAATAGAACGCACCGTGCCTTCGCTCATCAGACTGTTTGAAATTGAGTTTTAGTCTGATACGAAATAATCTACTTAATAGTCCCTGCAGTTAAAAATCATCAGAGAAACCAAAGTGAAAAGCTACTGTACGTTGAAACAATACTAGTTGAAATGATCCGGCAAATATATATTTTACTATATAGGCACCGATGCAAAAATGTTCGAATATTAATAAAAGTACCTTTACTTGCAGCGGAGAGCTTTCAAGGAAACTAGATGTCTATTTCTGAAATCGGTCAGTAAAATGAAGAAAAAAAATTTATCGCTTTTTCAACTGATTCCAACCATTAAAAACGTTTTTATTCTCGACCACGTTTATTTTATACAAAGCATGAGCTGCCTTCACAGTGACCTCACTCTTGGCTTACGTATCGCATTGCGTTTGCATACAACATAACATACACCAGACTTACATATGTCCCTTAAATTGAAGCTGAAAATCACTTTCATGTATGAAACTCGGTCACCAGATCCCAGTTTCGCTCACGATTAATTGAGAGTGAGAACACAGTTCATTTCCAAAGCCGTAGCTTCGTTCTCTGATTTTCGTTCTCCAACAAGTCTCCGATTTTCGCATCGCCTTTGCAGCTTTTGTCTCGTGTGTCAGATCTGACGCTGGAGCGCAGGGATCTGGTGCTTGTGCATTGTTTACGCGCAGCACCACTGGTGCAACATGCTGCACTAGTGGTAGTGCATGCTGCGCTAGTGGTGGTGCATGCTGCGCTAGTGGTGGTGCATGCTGCACTAGTGGTGATGCATGCGGCACTAGCGGTGTACCATGCACCACCATGCATGCATTCAACGTTAAGGGAATGTCTTTAGTAAGACATTTTTGTTTCGAAACGAACTGATTTCATACTGCGACGACTTCTAAAAGGGTTGGGAGATTTTTTTGGCCAGTAAAAAATTTCGTGGGGTATATTCATTAGATTTTCAAATTTGTTGGCTAGCCGGTCAAGGGATAATAAGTTCAAGACGCAAAAAACGATGTATATCCATTCAATGGGGTTATTAAATGTTCTTTCAAAAGTTACACAAAAGTTTCGCTCAAAATATTTTGTTTGACGCTCTTTCTCGACTTTAGCACTTGATAAAAGAATGGAACGAATTACTTTGAATTTCTCATAGTAAATATTTTGTATCTTGGGAATAAAGTTTCGGGTGGCAGCACAAGTTCTTATAACTTTGTTTAACCTAAACAAGTGAACGACGTTGAAATCGTAAATTAGTTCATGGATATCCCAAATGATCACACGAGTCAAACAAGTGAGCCACAACTGTTTTTACGATATTTTTCTCGAGGTAACATCTCATCGCTAAATTCAAACCAGTGAACCAGTGGAAAAGAAATGAATTAATAACTATAACGGTTACTTAGGGTATTCATTTTGACACATTTTCATCATTAGAAGACTTTTCCTGTCTTCTTCTTGCTCTGCTGCGGTTCTGATGCTGGTTCCATATCGTCCACGCAAATTCTTTTCTTACTAGTTGCTTCATTGTGGTCGATGGGTGTCGTTATAGCTGCGGTGTAGTTCATTGAAAAGTTGTGGTGTCTGTGATCGAATAACATTCTAAAATTTCGCTGAAGTGGACACCCTCATCTGCCGTGTTGGGCTGCACGCGTGAGCGGCGAGCTGGTCTGTGCTCACACGGCCACACCAAAATTGAATGCGATGAAGTTATGTCTGAAATACGAATCAACATTTGTCGAAAAATTTATGACTGTTCTTTTTAGCGCTAATTACTGAGCATAAATGATTATCGAGTACTCGTAAAGCTACGGATGAAATGCCCGTAAAAATAAATCAAAACATATATGGAGTGCCATTTTTTCAACATTTATCGAGAAATTTACGACTGTATTACTTTTAACGCGAACAACTGAGCATAAATGATTAAAGAGTAGTCATAAAATTATGAATGAAATACGTGTAAAAATGTGCCAAAACATTTATGGTGTGTTATTTCTCATACCAACTATTTTGCTTCAATAAACGGTGATTATTCATAAAGTTACGTTTAGAGTACGTGTAAGAATTTGTCGAGAGATTCACTACCGTGTTATTTATAACACTCACTATTGGGTGTGAATGATTAAAGAGTACCCATAAAGTTACGTATCAAGTAACTTTACAAATTTATTAAGAATTTCATTTCATGAATTTCATTTAAGAAATATTTCATTTATCTATTGAGTGGTATTTTCAACATTGACTACTCTGTTCATAAGAACAATAAGAACTTTTTAAGCATTAAAAGAACTGTAATTTTTTAAAACTAAATGAAGTTTTCACAAATAACAGTAAAGCTTTTCACAAACAAAATTGGGCTTTAAATAGCATTGACAGTGACGGTTTATTAACAAGCTCTTATTTCTAAATCATCGCAAAAAAAGGAATTTGTTGGGATAACGTAGGTAGAGTGAAATTAAGTATGGAATTCAGTGTAATTGTAGTAATATATTAATTCATCGTATTAATACTGTTTGCTAATTATGGCGTATGTTGTCTATCAATAAAAGTTATGTTTAGTTGGTAAACATGAATGGAAAAACGTCCATTAACACCAACGATGAGATCTTGCACTTTATATGGTGAACATATCAGTGTTTCACCTGCTTTCAATAACATTTCAAACACAACAAATCATTTTTGAATGCCAGATGTTTTGCCGTGGAGGGCGAAAACGCCCTGGAGCTCCATCTGGCATTGACGGTATGCTGTCAAAGACGAGACTTGTGGGGGTTCAAAACTGCGTGATTCAGAACAAAAATGCCTCGACTTTAAACTCGCTCATGACGAACGCTTTGTTTCTGTTGTGATCAGCGGGTAGTTCCGAAAGCGAGGAAACTAATGAACGTCTGGAGATAAAAAAGTCCTTTTTCATTATTCACTGGCCACCTCCTGAATACAAAACAAAAATTCCTTAGCAAATAACAGTGAATGGAATTTATTCGAGAATTTTCCCTGCTCTCAATTATATTGTATTTGATAAGTATTTTTGCTCATTAAACAGTGATTGTAGTGTAAGAACCTCTTCACAAATACTGCTCAATAGCTTTGCATTTCAATAATCATAAAAAGTGCCCCAAAATTTTTTCACTAGCTATTACGTATCGTCTATAATTTCTTCCGGACAGAGATTTCAACCTCGTGCATCTAGGACAACCTGTGAAAAACACTATTTGACATAAAGCTCCGATGAAACAAAAATGATCTCATTCGTTCTAAATAATGTAATTTTCGTCTGTTGAAGTTCGATAACATTTCAATATTTAACAGTTCGACAGAAAGCGAATTTTCTACTAGCTTGAGTAAAATCGTCTGATTTTTTTCTTGCAGAGCACGATGTTCTGTTTACATATTTAAGCACCTGGCATTTTGCGATGATCAAATAATGCCAAGCGGATCCTATTCACTTCGCCCTCGAATCCCCTTTGATCTTCCCTGCTTTGTAATCACTCGTAAGCTTTATTTCAGCGCAGTGCGTCGTAAATCTAATTTCAATATTGGCTTCACATCTTCTTTGAGCCTGGCTTTTCTGCACGTGCTCGCTTTGTTCCTGCAAAAATTACTGCTCACTTTGTTTCGGTGTGAGTTATTGGGAAAATTTCGTGGAACGAGTCTCTTGATTTAAATAAAGTTCTCTCGGATAAAAACATGCGGAAAAATGAACTTCAGCAAACTAAGGACAAATGAGTTAGGGTGAAAACTTCAGAGTAAGTAAGTGGGTTCAGATTGACAGCATTCTTCCTATAACCGACTGAAGTGTTTAACAAATTCATTCACAGAATCTTGGTGGTGTTGATTCTCATTTATAAACTTCAAACACTTGAAGCCACTTCCATCATGGCGAAAAGTTGGAAACAACGCTAAGTTCCATTAAACTATTTCGACTAAAAAACTTCGAAAAATCTAAAGTCTGTTTACAAATTAATTTAACACTAGAATGTAATGGCAGACTCAGCATGTCCATCCAACCGTCAGTTGTGACGCTACTCCCAGAGTTGAGTCAGACAACAGGGCTGTGAACATGAACTGTCCATTTTCAACGTGCTGAAAATGAAGGGCTTCGATTGAATCTTTTATTTTATTTTTATTTTCCTTTCTCGTGTTAATGAGTTTTTTAGAGTTCATGTGTCACCTTGAAATCGCGTTCGTGTTTTGCAAGCAATATTAATTCTGCTGAGTTTGTGTGTGTTTCTTGCATACTGCAGCAAGCGTATCAGTACAAAATAAAGGTCATTAAATGAGATACCCGACTTGCGTTTTTCAAACACACTCAACATCGACGCTTTGAAGAAAACTACAAAGTGATTCTTTTGACGTGCAGTGCCCTGTACTGAAATACATTTCAAAGTATTTGTACAGCGTAGGTATTCAATTATAACTACAACTCCATTACTCGGGTCAAGTAAAAACTCATAATGAAGAATTGTAATTAAAATAGATTTTAATTCATCACGGTGATCTGAAAGTCCACGAGTTTCTGAATTAAAACTTCCATGAATTTGAAATTTTATTGAAGCAGCTCGCTGAAAAATTGACTTTTAAGCTCGCTGACGAGGTTAGCTTGAGTATTCCCTCGAAACTTTAAAACCTAAAATAACGAGAAGCGGCTGCGCCTAAAAATGTTTGCGCATCATTAAATAAACATTTGCATGCCACTCAAGGCAGCATTCTCGAAACTTCGTTAAAAATACTCCACCGGTCGACATTTGAACTGGAAAGCTCGGCGAACTTCAAACAAGGAGCTCTGGTCAGAAGCCTCTTGAATTTTCCAAGTCTTTGATGGCTCAGAAACCCTCATGAAAAATCAATGTTGGGGATCAAAATTTTGTTTGATGGACCTTTCGCTGCAGCAACTCCAAGGGGGACGCCACCGACTCATCATTTTAAAAAGAATGTTTTACCTGTACGTGAATGGGGGTGCTTACTTGTGCTACGTTGTACTTTCATCCTCTGTTTCCTATCAGTTAAAAGTGGTCTCCGGCTTAAGATTAGAAAGTTCAGCCTTTCATATCTTTATATTAATTCCCGTGCATCAGTTGGCTGCAAAACCAAGTCACTTTTGTTCAATCTAGTACTGATCAAATGTATCCTTTTCTACATTTCTTATCGAAAGCATATCGCTGAAATTATTAAAATGATTCTTTAGTTTTGAAAACGGTTTGGATGTTGGTATGCAATGTCCTACACAAGATTCTCACTCATCGGATGTTAAATTCTTGAACTGTTCATAAACTGGTAAAATTGGTACGTTGAAAAGCAGACTTGTTAAGACTTATAATACTAAACGTAAAGGATGGAAGACATGAGGAATAATGGAATCTTTAAAGTTTTCGCGAGTTAGCGCAAGCGTTGTGCGTGACATTTTTCTTGCATAAACTAAGCATAAATTACGCGTCAATTATGTTGTAGGAACTTCTTCGTTCGTACCACGTCATATTTTTGCTACAGCAACCGACTTGAATGAAAGTGAAGCAAGATTCAACTCCCATGAATGCGCAGAAACTTCAATTTTTAATGCTTTTAGAAGAGAGTTCAATAAAAATTTCATACCCTTTAATCATTCGTTGTATATTGCCTGACCGTTAGATGAACTAAATTTTCTGTCAGAATTTTCGTCCAGTAAACAACGTATTTTACGGTCGTATTGTAAAAATAGAGAAAATAATAGCAGCAGTCTCACGAAAAGAAAAAGTTGAACAGCTCATTCAAAGAGAAGTCTTATATGATATCAGCCTAATGTTGGCTATGTGTTGGGATATTCTTAGTTGAAATCTTTGACCTAACAAGGGGCTTAAAATTAGCGTTGGTCTCACGCTTGTCATATGCTGCGTACAAAACTGATTGAACTCTTCGAAATCTGTGGAAGAATTTGTCATTTTAAGCACCGCTGGAATACTGCAACTTCTACACAAAGCGCCGTAAAATCAAATTTCTAACTCATAAACACAACCAGAAAACAATACTCCAGCTGAACACCTGTAAATTGCACACCAAATTGTGCCCCAGTTTTTTCAATAAATTATTCAGCAAACGCCTATTTATTTTTACTGACGCAAATGATTCGTCGAAAGCATTTAGACTTCAACATTCAGAAATGAATTTTAGCTCAAACTCTCTCAACTCAAAGCTTCCTTCACATCGTACAAACAACCGAACTCTAACATTAGTTGCCGAACCAACTCCCTTCGTTTAACTAATATTACAAGTATCTGAATCTTAATTTCGTAACAATTTCAGTTGTTACGCAAGTTAAAATACAATTAAGGCTGTTCTCACCAAAGTTTTCATGACAACCGAAGACAGTGGATTTCTTTTTTAGTTGAGGTAGGATTCCTAGAATGGTAAACAAAATTATTGCATTAATTTTTTAGGCGATTTGAAAGTTCTCCAACTCTTTCTAATGAATAAACATCCTGAAATTAGATGAGGAGGTTCTTTTAAAACTTCAAATTTGGGAAAACCCTAAAATAATACTACTGATAATTCATAATTTGAGTGGAATTTTAGTAATGAGCGGCTGCCATTACTTAATGTGCGGACATAGTGGTTTTGATGGCAGGCTATGGCAGCACTGAGTGGCACTTGTTAACATGTTCGTATCATTTATCATTGTTTTTGGTCGATAATACATCTGCAGCGTTCGTTCATTTCATATCATTACAATTTAATCAAGTTAAACTATTTTCCTCACTTTGAAGCTGTTCATGATGGTGACTTGAATTTGAATGAGTTGGTTTCACGGCACTCGGAATCGAAAATTGGATAAAACAGTCAGATTTGGTCACCATTTGAACAGAACTTCCTGTTACTTTTAAGTGAGGTGAGCGAAGCTACTGGTTCATTTGGTACGTCTCTAAGAGCTCGATCAATGTCATAACTGAGCGGACTATACATTTACGAACTGTGTTTCACTGCGTTATTTTAACCATAAATGCTCAAAACTTAAATCAGCTGGAGGATCTTGGTTTAAAACTCAAAAAAGGAATCTATCCCAAATGCCTCATAAGAAGCAATTTACTACCTCAAACTTTGCGGACTGTTTAAGCCTAATCACCTACAACGTATACTAAGTCTTTATTCACAATTCGCTCATGTGTAACTTCAGTGTTTACTCCTGATCTTGTCGTGTCTTGTATTACTGATACATTTCGTCTCGCCACGAAATTTCGCCCTCGCCATGTACGAGGATCATGTATTTCCAACACGTGCATCCAGTTACAGGTTCCTAACCATCAGGGAATGCCGCATTATTCAGGCAGTGTGGCCTGCGCAGACTGGACTGCATTACACAATAGCATTGCAAGCTTCCTTTGAAGCCCTCCCGTTAACAAGGCATCGATGTGTCACTGACAGCAAATCCATAACCAGACGTCTTATCCCCGCTGTTGCGCAGCATTCTACGTGATACTCTGGACGAGTAATCTATTTCACTCTTTGAAAACAACTTTGGAGTTGTGACTATGGGACAGCTTTGAAAATTAAGTACAGTGCGTAGAATAGACAAACCACTACTTAGACTAGAGCGTCGTATTGAACATTCATATTCTGTGCGCTGTATTAAACTTTGACGTTCCATGAGTTGTATTGTAAATTCATGTTCGATGAGTGGTATTGAACATTCACTTTCGATGAGTGGTATAGCACATTCACGTTCGATGTGTCGTGTGGAAATAAAAAGTTTCTTCGAAACTTGTACGAACGAATGTTACATCCAAAACCGAACATAAAAATGATTTATGGGTTTCATCCCTACGAAGTTCACGGCTCGAAGATGTGGAGATACTATAATAGAACAATAACGGCCGAATTCTTTTTGATAAAACCCAAGTAAAAAAATTCAGCTGGAGCCAGAAGTTGGAAGTGAACTCAAGTGGCTTCAAATTGGTGAATTATGAGTTTTAGGAAATCATTCAAGGGTTCTTGTCATACTATACCAACTTGCAAGTATCAGATATTCAATAATGTAGAAACATTTGTATGAGCCCCAGTATTGGAAGATCACAAAAGACTCAGCAATCAGTTATTCATGTGATATTGTCCCACCACCTGCACCTGACGAGAAGAACGCAACAGAGTTGTGCACTATTAATTTC
The DNA here is from genome assembly GCA_030386875.1 of Morinoia aosen. Classification (NCBI taxonomy): domain Eukaryota; kingdom Metazoa; phylum Arthropoda; class Malacostraca; order Amphipoda; family Talitridae; genus Morinoia; species Morinoia aosen. The sequence goes on from CM059566.1 coordinate 57,471,739, forward strand.
TACCAGATTCTTTATGAAGATACTGTCCGACCGTTTATTTTCTGAAGCCATTCTGCAATGCGTGGAAGATACAGTGTTATTTAAACTAATTTAGAATTCAGATCATTGAACGCTAGTCATTAGCGCACAATAAACTAACTGTGATCTATACCATTCTCTTGTCTAAATCGGTCGGTATCGGAGCCCTCAAAAAATCCTCGTTTTCATTCCCAGCCATCGTAAACTTTTACTTGCCTAAAATCCTAAACGAAGATGTCGAGTTCATAAAAATTTCGGACCCATTTCTGCTGTGATATTTTGATTCAATATCTTCTTGAAAATTATCTCTTCTCGATGACAGACACCCCTTTCTAAAAGTAATAAATTTGAAAGACAGACTGACTGGAGAAGAAGCTTTTTAGGTGATTGCGTTGCACACTCTTCAGCTCGGCCCCTCCCAAGTGAAGCAACACTTCGCTCGCGCAATATCAATTAGTTTCTGAGCCGACTGTTATTTTACAGTCTTCACACATACCATGAACCTTAATTTAGGAGGTTTTATCAATGTAATCCAGTCTGCAAATAATGCACGCGGCTTACAATTATTTTTTTATTCTGTTCAGTTGAAAACGAATCCCTACGGAATCATTTCATCTCAGATAATTTTTTCAGGGATTTCAACTGAACTAATTGAAAAGAAACCCTAGAACTGTTCCTTGAGGTACACCAATGAGTTAGAAGCGATTATGTCACTGAGAACACGTAATTTTATGGCACGCCTCACCTTCTGGTAAGATAACGAAGATATTCGGTGTCTACCGTGTCATTTGATGGTCACCTGCTGAAAGAATGTTTTGAAGTACATACATAGTGCACGAACACAAACAAACAATGGTCACCTCCAAAGTAATTAAGTGCATTTACCTGAGGATCATTCAAATGCACAAACATCATTATTATTTTCCGAGCGCTCCGAACTTCAGAAGCACAAGTTAAATTGTCCAGTGACCTAAAACGAACAACAAAACTCGACCATGACCTCATCTGAGTCAAAAGTTGAGCGACAATGCGGGCTGTATTTATTCCGCCAAGAAATTTAGCCAAGGAAAGATCGCTCGAAAGGCTTTTAGTCCCGGAGTTACAGGCGGAAGTTTGATTCGCCAGGAGATCGACTCGCCAGAAAACTGACCGTCGTCTCTAAACCGCGATTCAATTAGATTAGAGGAATTATTGAATTAAATATAACATAAACGCACACCGGAGGAGGAGGAGGTGATGGCGATGTTAAAAACGATCAGTTGTCAGAGCTTCCTGCGTCTTCCTTCTGATGGAATTACTGCTCGAAAGAAACCTTTGTGGGTCTTTGGGGGCAGCCATCTTTGATGAGGCTTTTCGTAGTGACGCTGAATGGAGAGCGGAAATAATATAATAAGTTTTACCGCGCGTATTTACGACCTACCCTGAATCCCGTTGATGATATTCAAGGTCTGGTTCGTTTGTTGCAATCACAACTGACGGAAATTATTTGATGCTCCTTCTTCGACATTTTATCAATAAAGAATACGACCAGCCAAAGTGGTTAAGTCATGAACATTTCAAAAATATTGGCGAAATTATACATTCTCCGCAATAATGAGTCAGTGATTACCGTAACGAGTTATAGTTTCGGTCCTTGATTGAATTTTCTACTTAGACGATTTTAAGGTTGAGATAGCTATCGTTGATATCGTGGGAAGTATAATGGGTGGAAGTAAATGAGTTTGCATCAAAAGCTAAGGAATTGACGTTTCGTAATATTAAAATGGAAATTTTAAACCAGTTATTTGTGCACACAAATCAACAGGTTTTTAGTAACCAGATCTGGGAAATTGCTTTACCATATGACAATTTTTTTCAGATTTTTTGTGCATATAACGCTGGCGTAAAATGTTTCTTTGAATCAGAAACGAGAAAGAGCTCCTCACTTGGCTAACAAAACCATTTTCCCACCGAAATAAAAACGAACAGAAGAACAGAAACAAAATAAATTTGGAAAGTTTATAATGAAAATAAAACGTATTGAATTTGTTTCAAACTCCTGAGCATAGAATTACGTGTTCCTCAGTTTTAGAAGTGAGAAAAAAGTATTTTAAAGCCAATGGCAGTGATTAAATCAACTGCAAGGGACGTAGTAGAAATTTTCCCTGTTTGTATGGAAAAAGATCTAAAACACGCTAATGAACTGGCTAAACTACCGTCCTTAATGACTACAATTAGTGAGAAAGGCTTGGACAAAGATGATGTACAGAAAATATTGCAGAACGCCCACGTTTAAAATAAATAAACATACTTTTTTATCATTCTATGAACAGACATATCCGTAGAAGTAAATTTCAAAATTTGATCACAATAAAATGCGTGAAAGACACGTGAAATGAATGAATGAATTTATAGCCCCGATCACGGGTGTTTTTTTCAATTTTATTTATTTATACTTTAACCTACGACACTCACTCGAGTAGCAAAAAATCTCTTTTTAAAGTAATGATCTAGCGTAGTAATTTTGTTCACTGTAATATCTAGTTATTTCTGATTGATAACTTAATGTTAACTGGTGTAGAGCATTTAGTGAATGCAATCCTCATGATTTTCTGTTTTGCATTTCTTTGCATCCAATTTGAATCATGCGGCCTCCTATATAGACTCGATGACTGCATAGCTTAGTGTTCTTGAAACAAAAAACGCTTTAAATAGAAAAGCTCAAAAATTAGCAAGTTTCTAACGTCGTGATGGAAACTTATCGGAGAAATAAAGTTTCAGTTTAAGTATGAACAATATTCAAGGTTTCTCATTCTTTCGTTATTGCCAACAAGAATATAAAGGCATTGATACCATAGACAAAATGGAAATACTGTGATGAATGGATATCGCCTAAAAGTAACAACTATTAAAGAGTAAAAATCATGAATTGAAAAAGTAATCTGGCAAAACCTTAATATACAAAAACTCAAACATTTCATTTTCGAAGCCCCTCACCTACCACCTCTTCCTGTCCCTACCTGTACATGATCTGCTCACCTACCACCTCTCCCTGCCCCTACCTGTGCACGATCTGCTCACCTATCCACCTCTCCTTGCCCCTACCTGTGCACGATCTGCTCACCTACCACCTCTCCCTGCCCCTACTTCTGGAGGATCTGCTCACCTACCACCTCTCCCTGCCCCTACCTGTGCACGATCTGCTCACCTACCACCTCTCCTTGCCCCTACCTGTGCACGATCTGCTCAACTACCACCTCTCCCTGCCCCTACCTGTGCACGATCTGCTCACCTACCACCTCTCCCTGCCCCTACCTGTGCACGATCTGCTCACCTACAACCTCTCCCTGCCCCTACCTGTACATGATCTGCTCACCTACCCTCTCTCCCTGCCCCTACCTGTGCACGATCTAACGCCTCAAAACACGAGCTCTTCCTTAAAACTTTATTTCGAGTTCTCCATTCTGCCCTCAGCAAAATTCCTGTTGCAAAAATGCCACTCCGATAAATTTTACTCGCGTGAAGAAAAATGTTGCAGCAGGTATCTGCTGCAGGTGTCGGTGGTCGAAAGATTCAACAATCGATGGTTCCAAAAGATGAGTTGAAGCAGTCAAAGACTTCGTAAAGTCAGTAAGTTTTACATCCATTAGAATCATACCTTCAGATCGTCGATGTAAAACTTTGCGCAATAAATTAAAACAGTTTTTAATTCTAGGGGATGCAAATTGTTCCTTTCTCAATCCTGGACAAAACAGCAAAAAAATAATCCCTTAAAATCGTGAAAACACGATAATGAATTCAAACTTCTCCTTTAAGATTCTCACAGGCAGATAATTAGTGTCGTCATGCGAAAGTTTACAGGGTATTCAAAAAGTCTTTGTGAGATTTCAAACTTTTATTACAAGCAAACCACCTTAAGAAAGAGTATAAATTTGTCTTCAATTTCAACAAAAAATGCCAAAGTCTTTTCATCACTAATAATTTCCAACGCGTGCTCCTTTTGTAGTCCTGTGTACGTCTACGCAAATATCGTTCTTACGACAAGTATTCCCAAGTATCACAGTAGTAACCGTTGCATAAGCTGCAATTTTCCTTGCCTTTTACGGTTTCAACGTTGGCACTTGTGCATGGTGCATTTCATTCTAGCAATAACCCCGAAGAAAAAAATCAAAAAGTGCAATATCTGGTGAATATGAGGCCACCGAGTTGGGCCACCTCTCCCAAACCAGCGGTTGGGGAAGATTGCGTCTATTAAGATCGAGCAGTCAAATTAGGACGCATCACTTACTCTTCTTTTACGGTCTGCGACACGTCTCGTGTCAGTGAACTTTTGTTTACCAGTCTTTATTGCTTTTATTTGGTGGATCTTCTTGCGGCTCATTTCTGAACTTGCGGTGAACAGCAGTAACGAATTTTTCTGTAGAACCATGACACCCACTTAGTTTTCTTATGCATGACTCCGCATCTGATGTTCATGGCTCAGCTGGCGGATTGTGTGACCATAGCGTTACATATGTTGAAAAATGAGTAATAGATCAACAGAATGTGCAAGCTGTATAGAAATATCCACAATTATAATAAAGATGTTAGTTTTGTTTTTCAAGGAAAGACTTTACATTCATCCATTGAGTAGAGCCCATAATGAAGAATGCTTAGTTGTTTTCGTACATGGCATTTTTGTGTTAGAGAGTGTTCCTTAATATGCATTTCCTGTGAAAAATTTTTACATCTCTATTTTTTTATAAATTCTATTTATTTTCGTATTCTCGGAAGGGCTTTAAATTTCCCTACTGTTTTCTATGTAAATTTCCCTGCTAGACTTCTGTTCATCATTTATTAACTTACTGTACTGCGACACATAACTAACCATCTTCGACCACAACCCAGCCTGGATTTTGAAATGTCTTTGCAGCTGATATTTCGCTATCGGACCCAGCGTTTATCAATGTAAAATCTTCCAAACTTGTATTCCAGGATGTCATGATGATGCTTCTAATTGTCCTGTAATTCAAAGGGATATCACTTAGCAACACAAAGACCATATTAACACAACCAATGCCAAGTTTTGTCTTCACAACAACACCACAGCGTTGCATAAACTAGCCGTGTATGGGGTCACCTAAAAAAGCGCTAGTCAACTTAGTATCATACTTGTTTTAAAATAGCAGGTACAGGTGAGTTTTCAAATTATAATTTCTTGCTTTAGAACAGTTCTTTTCTGTACTACTAAGCATAGACGTAACATTATAGAGCAATAACACATGATTTACATTACATTATGTTATATTTCTCTCTCAACCTACACTAAAACATACACCCACTCTATTGTTTCATCATCTTTCATTTACATTAAATTTCGAAATCACACTTCAAAATTTCAAGCGCCACCGAACTGAGTAAAATCAAAGTTTTTTGACATCACATTACGAAGTGAGATAACGTACCTATAAAGAAGCACCCACAGGTACCTGACTCCACTCTATCATCGCTGTTTCATTTCTCTGTTCCGTCACTTGTGCGCTCTACAATAATCGTACACGCGCAGTTTCAGCGGAGGACAATCCCACGCTTCATGACGCTCTCCTTTGAGCATCATTAACTAATTCATTTACGGATACTCGGGTTCAGATTGAGGTGCAAACCGACAATCTGATTGTGAAAGCTGCAATCCCTTCAGCCGGCTCGAGATGAACTCATAGTCAGCAATCAGGTACAAATTGTCCTCAATCGATTATTAAATTCAATAATTTCTTGCTTGGCTTTTGATGATGCCACGGCCAATATTTTTTTGTATTTTACATAGTAAGGATTAAAATTTTGACTGCAGCTTCTCACTAAGCAAGACAAGACACCACGAGTGGGAGGGTAGAAACTCCTCAATGAGCTGTTTTTCACTCACTCACTGACTCATTCACTCACTCCTTCACTCACACTCACTCACTTACTCACTCATTCATTCACTCATTCCCTCACTCACCCTCACTCACTCACTGAATGACTCATTCACTCACTCCCTCACTCACACTCACTCCCTCAATCACTCACTCACTCATTCACTCATTCACTCACTCACACTCACTAACTCACTCACTCACTCATTAATTCACTCACTCCCTCACTCACACTCACTTACTCACACATTCATTCACTCACTCGCCTTAGGTCATTGCCGTTGAACAATAATTTGTCAAACTCTATTGTGATAGTGAACGCACCAATAAAGAAAGACATAGACATTACACCTATCAAAAATGGAACGGAGCCTTGAGAGTTAAGAAAACGAATATAACTGGGTTTTACCGAGCCTGTCAGAAATTTGTTGAGAAAATGAACTGTCACTCTTAACTATGTAGGGTTTCTTATGAAAAAGAGTAATGCATACCGCTTATTTACATCGATATCTTGCTAAGAAAGTCGTCTTGTGTAACATCTGCATTTCTTTTCCTAAAAACTTCGATACCAAAACACGATACTCAAAATTCGTTGCAATATTAACGCTCCAATGTTGGCTTTTTCCTTAGAATTTTTTTTTCAATATTCATAGTTTACAAGATTCCTATGGTGTGTGGGTTTATTGTCCCTCACTTTTTGGCTTAATTTTGTCTCCCGATGCATTTCAAAAGAATATCTTCATTTATGCAGTTTTGCACTTCTGCAGTTTTGCACTTCTGTAGCCCAAAATGGCTACTAAATACTTTTTTCGAAAAATTTCAATTATCTTTTTTTTTTCAGAGAACGGTGAGATTATTCAACTTAGTTAGGGAAAAGCTCTGTGAAGGTTTTAAATCTCTAATTTTATTATCAAGCTCTCTAGACATCAGCAAAAACGAACCAATCTAGAAAGTGCGGAGTCCATTTCCTGCCTGAGTTAAACCTCCCTCCACCAGGAAGAATTGCACAAGTTTTGGAAGTCCCCAAAAAAGAGACTAATGCAGTCATTGTCCACCGTTAATTCTCGTGCAGAAACCCAGTACTGGAATTTAAAAAAAATATCAGGCAGGTTTGAAAGGCAAGAAGCTGTCAGGATTAGACGCACGGCTTCGTTAGGAGCAGATGCGCACCCGACGCCACTACTGCAGACGAGCGCACAGGGAAAATTTTAAGCCAATTCACTGCATCGTCGCGTAAGTTCTTCTGAGTCGATTCAGCAGCCCCTGTGGTTTTTTCTGGATAAAATCCTACAATTTCAGATTTTTATAAATAGAATTTACAAGCTGAGTACATGACAAACCTATAGGGAGATACAAATGCTCGCATACAGAATTTGTCGCGCGAATAACTTCTATGAGAAATTTCACAAAATACTCAAACTTTATTTTGTGTCGAAAAGCACAACAGAGCGAAGCCAAATCAACAGAAAATCTTACGCCGCCAAGTGTCGGGCCCTGGACAATATGCATTACAGACTTGGCAACGTTAGCAGGCTGCAGCACAGCAGTCAGGCTTTATGATCTATTTCTCCGACTTACGTCGCCTTACAGTGAAAGTTTTAGTGGCAAATAAGGGTAAATGATCGATCTGTTGGGGTCATTAAAGCTGTAATTTTACGGCTATTGCTTCCTAGATAATTTTAGGTTTCTTAACACATGTCTGAGGCTGAGGAGGCTACTTGACTAAATTTCTAGCTGCTTAATGGTTGTTTGAATTCATCGTTTATAAATTTTCAACCTCATCAAGTTTATGATAAGTCAACTTTTTCAAAGTAGTAAGAAGAAAACGAAACTACACGAGAAATTACAGGCAGCGAAAAGGCGGTCCTTTTTTCAGCAATTCTTAACAAATAATTTTTTTTCTGACAAGGATATCAAAACTGAAAAAATATGAAAATAGCAGACGTCATGACTGTCATACCAAGCTTGCGCCCCTTTTGCGGCTATAATTAGGGCATCCGTTATGATCTGGGTTTTTGCGGCTATGATCAGGGCATCCGTTATGATCTGGGTTTTTGCGGCTATGATCAGGGCATCCGTTATGATCTGGGTTTTTGCGGCTATGATCAGGGCATCCGTTATGATCTGGGTTTTTGCAGCTATGATCAGAGCATCCGTTATGATCTGGGGTTTGCAGCTATGATCAGGGCATCCGTTGTGATCTGGGTTTTTGCAGCTATGATCAGGGCATCCGTTATGATCTGGGTTTTTGCAGCTATGATCAGGGCATCCGTTATGATCTGGGTTTTCGCAGCTATGATCAGGGCATCCGTTATGATCTGGGTTTTTGCAGCTATGATCAGAGCATCCGTTATGATCTGGGGTTTGCAGCTATGATCAGGGCATCCGTTGTGATCTGGGTTTTTGCAGCTATGATCAGGGCATCCGTTATGATCTGGGTTTTTGCAGCTATGATCAGGGCATCCGTTATGATCTGGGTTTTCGCAGCTATGATCAGGGCATCCGTTATGATCTGGGTTTTTGCAGCTATGATCTGGGCATCCGTCATGATCTGGGTTTTTACAGCTATGATCAGGGCATCCAAAGGGATTTCATCTATGAAATTCCGTTGTTCAAGGATTTCATTTTACAGTGTTACCCGCCTGATTAAATTATTTACTAACTATATCGAACACTTTCCAATTCCATCTAATTGCAGGAATGATGTACGCTAATCCCAATAAACAAAAAATTGCGAATTTATATTAAAATAATTATTAATTGTCCATAGCCATCAACAATTTTCACTGGCATAGCGGGTCTAGGAGACACAGTTCCATACTCATAGAAAATAAAATTATATTAAAAACACAGGACGCAATTCTTTTCTTGTCCGCGTCTGAAAGATTAATGTAGGAAAAATCCAAAAGGCAGTGAAGCACTTGACTCATTGTTTGAATTCTCATTTCCTTACCTTATAATATTTAGTTTCAGGCTCCGTTTCCATTGTGAAGAAGTTTCCACAGAGGAAATAAAAGGGATCATTCTGGATGGACCACGGTAGAAGAAACCAACTAGGATCAATTCAGTCTTTTCATAGACCGTGTGGCAATGCTGACGTCATGGAAACAAACCAATAGCAGCGTTCATATTGCATCTGACAACCCTGCTAGCCCCAAATCTGGCACCACTATTGGCCTAACGACTTGTAGCAATGGTGACGTCATAAAGTTTGCTTGAAATGAAGTACTATTGGCCAGCCGAACAAGAGGAGGTGTATTTTCCCACATAGAAATGACTCTACCTTGTTTCCCCTACCATGGTGTGGACTAAGGACCCAGCTAGTCCCTTAGAATGTACTTCACAACTGTATGTCAGATACCATGAAGTGCGTCTCCTACCTGCAAGTTTCGTAGCATTTGCTATGATGAAATAGAATAGAATAATATTTGCCAGATTTAAATGCCACCATCATGTGTGTCTTGCAGTATATCAGCACTTAAATTTTGCAATATTTGTGATAACGACTATTTATAACTTCGAGGCGTGTCCGTAAAATAAGTTCCACGGGCTGCCGCTGGCGCTAGGATCGTTTCCATGCGCGGCCAGGCAACAGAGGCAGGTTGTTTGGTTCCCCCACTCCAATCCCTTAAGGCCCCGATACACTGGCGTTCATTACTCGAGAAACTGCGGTAGTGGATCCGTCCGCCAGTTAAAGTGAGAACTGGCGACATGATACACTCAGCACTCAAGATGAAGCACCGCGGAATGCAATGCAAGGCGTTAGTCTGCCTCAGCGTGTCGTACGGGTAGGTGCGCGATTGCGACCAGCCGTATGGAGCGCAGGATTAAACCAAAGCGCACGTTGCGCTGTGCTTTAGCCTTCTGTATGCGCTGCTCATCACATTCTGCAAGCAGTCGAATTTTTTTAATGCGTCTATAGAATTCACCGTTCGAGATTTGTCTACTCAGTTGCGGAGCAAGACATGGCTGTGCACCTCTCCCGTCAACGTTCAAATCGGTACTGCTCGTCGCGGTGACGACCGTCCTAATCCAGACATGCTCGGATCGCTGAAAGCTCGGTGGCCACTCTGCCAACTGGCTGGTGTGCAGGGATGGGAGGCACATTGAGAAGCGTGCTGGCGGTTATCACCGCGATTTTTGCCTAGTGTATCGGGGCCTTTACAGTTCGGGAGCTGTGCGAAATGATTCCGGAAGTCAGCAAAACCACAATTGACAAGATTTTGACTGAACATTTAGGCTATTCAAAGGTCTGCGCAAGATGGGTACCAAAACGTGGTTGTTAGTTTTCTACACGGACAGGCGGCAGAGTTCTATGACTCTGGTTTAAAGAAGTGGGTGTCTCGAATGCAAAAGTGCATAGAACGCAACGGCGATTATGTAGAAAAATAAAAGAAAGAATGAACTTTCCAAAAATGTACTTTTCTTCGCAATTAAACCAGTTTTTTCTTGTGAAAAAATCCGCGGAACTTATTTTACGGACACGCCTCCTATATTTGCTATAGTAGGATAATGTGGGGAAATACTTCACTCGTGCAATTTTTGGAAAGTACTTCGCTTTAGGAAATGTCTAAAAAACCGTTATCACTGTTATTCTTGAGCGTGAGAATGTCGACCAAAGTTTATCCGTGTGTGTAAGGACAATTCGTCACTGTTCGGTCGGAAAAACAAGCGGCGATTGTTTGGGGTAGAGGTAGGCGTGTCATATTTCGCGGCCTCAAGTGCGGCGAGCGCAGGCATAGAGAACGACGCACACACGAACACACGCACGATACAAGCGTACCCAAGCCGAGGCTTTGTAGGGCAAGGAGGCGGACGTGACGTCTGAACACAGGCCCGCACAACCGGAGCCAATCACCGCTCGCCAAAGCTATGACGCAAGAAGGTGTGTCTCAACACGCACCAATGAGAGTCCCAGACGTCAGAATAAGCAAGGATTCCGCCAATGAGGTTGCAGATGCTGCCTCTGTAGAATGGATATTTCGAGATTGATCTCGAAACAAGGAAGCGAAACGTAGATAAGGAGGGTAGATGAAGCCTAGAGAGGTTTTTTCTTGAGTTATACAAGAAAGAAGAAGTGATCTGAATCATCTGAGGGCACACCCAACGAAGTATTTCGGCTGCTGCCGGAATGCATCCAACGTGAGCGGCAAAATTTTAAATATTTGAGCAAAGTGAACATCGAGGCTCCAAGAAAATAATCATCAACACCTGCAACCGTCAAAATACTGATGTGTAAGAGCAATCTGCTTGAAGCCTGTCAATGGAGCGGCAAAGGGCGCCAAGAACAGCCCGTAACCACGCCTCTGGAAGCAGTCCAAATGTTTGAACTTCAACACCAAGCTCGCAAGTGATTCTTACAAGCAAATAATAACTGCGCCGCCTTCAGAGTCTGCAATAATGCCGCCACTATGAGTCCTGCAATGTCAGGCAGACTCATAATTCAGAGCCTGAAATGGAGACCGAGCACAGCGCTTCCGCACTACGGTCGAGCAGCGAGCAAGAAGCAACTTCGGGACGGAGGAGCGGGAACGACTTCGAGACCGTGGGACGGTCTGCTGTGCACTACGTGAATTCTCAAGCAGCATCGGGAGTGCGTTAATTCATCGGCTAATTTGCACTATTTAAATTCTTCAAGCAGCATTGGATGTGTATTGAATCATCGCGAACTACAATTGCAAGAAAGTGTTAATATCAAGTTAATGTTTGAAAGCTCAGGAAGGTGATTTTTAGGTGTGAGAGTTCTAGCACAGCCAGCACCTGTAATAGTGCGCTCCGAGCGGAGAGTAATCCAATGTGATTTGTGTCATGCGGAAAATTGGCTCATGTTCGAGTTCTGTGTTGTGCAAGATGCGAGGTATATTGTATTTGAACACCTTGTGGTAAGCAAAGCTCTTTGATTTTTATATTTATATTGCATTATTTCCAAATGTTCGTATTCAGGCTAGCCCATTCATCGACTATGTTCCTGATTTTATGCACAGTGCGGAAGGTTATTTTGCCGTAATCCTTTAATTGTTGTGCTAGCGTTCATTGTAACAAGGAGAGTAGATTTCTCGTTCTTTGTGTGGCTCATTACGTTGCTCATGTTAACGCGTTCATCTTGTGCTCATGTTGGCCCAGTCATGCCGCCACGGAGCGTGCGCAAAGCACGATTTATGGCAGTCATCGGCCTAGACAGCCAAGGTGCGGTTTTCTCATTGTGTCGTGTGGGATTGTCATGTCGTTAAATCCATGCGCATGTTGCTATAACATTTCCCTGAGCTTAATCATTGCATTGAAATACTATGTGTGTCATATTCAAATCCACGTGTTTCCAAATAAATTCATGTAAATCTTCAATCCTTTTATTCTCCATGTCTGGTATGCAGGTGTACGCAAGCATGAAGGACAATATTATAAAATGTGTCCGGGGGTTGAGACTCCCCCTGCGTGCGTGATTAGTAACCCTTTTCACGTATCGCGACAATAAAAAGGAAAACCAACGTAGTTAAGAAAATCAAGATATAAAACAAACGTTTCGGATCATAAAAAATCCATCCTCAGTGTTCTGAAAAATAATAAGTCAAAGTATTAAAAAATATTTCTAAACTCTAATTTTCTGAATAAACCAACAGATAAAATATTGACACCACAAAAGACAAAGAAAAGACAATAATAAAACAAAAACTATGAAACACTTTAACAAACAATATAAAATTTGACCGCCGTGTCACATTCATTAATTGACGGACAGTATTTAAAAATGTACATCGATTCTAAAATGCAGAGATCAGATAAATTTGGGGTTGAGTCCAAAATTTTCAAATTTGTATTTTTAAAGGAATGGTCTTTTTTCAAGCAATGTTATCTTATAAACGAATAAGATGGCTTAGTCAGATTATTGCCCGTACGAAAGGAGACTCCCCTGTGTTGTGCACACCTCACAAACAATTGGAGCCCAGTGCTACCAATGTAAGAGCGCTCGCAGCGGTCACACGTATATTGATATACCACTGAGGTGCGCAACATCACATCTGGAATATCCCTTCGCTTAAGGTAAGACCCGATTTTTCTATCGTTTTTGAAGTACACGCAAGGATTGGTTTGTGGAAAAAACTTTTTAACTATTGACAATATTTCAAGTTTCATTTTCTCTGTACGGATCCCCATAAACGGTAACTGAAAATATAAGCTCAACTTCGGCACGGTAAAAACTTTTTGCTTCATAGTAAACTTTCTTCCTAAAAATTTTCGTAACTCCTTAGTAAAAATATTCTTCGGGTGATTATTCCGAACAGAAATATTTTAGCAAATAATTCATTTCTAAATGGGACAATTGGTAAGAAGAAGATATTTCAAAAGCTCTGTGAATTAATGTTACTATGCCGGAAAATTCATATTTATTGAAAATATTGCTAAAAAAGTTTATTCCCAATCCTGTAAAAGTTGCTTTTCGAAAGACTGAAGTTGTAAATTTATACTACTCTATAAATTCATACATAAATTAAATAAATTGTAAATTAATATAAATTAAATTATAAATTTATTTATTTAGAGTAAATTTATGCAGTTACTAGAGCTGAGAATAAATTTACAACTTCAGTCTTTCGAAAAGCAACTTTTACAGGATTGGGAATAAACTTTTTTAGCAATATTTTCAATAAATATAAAATTTCTGGCATAGTAACATTAATTCACAGAGCTTTTGAAATATCTTCTTCTTACCAATTGTTCCATTTAGAAATGAATTATTTGCAAAAATATTTCTGTTCGGAATAATTACCCGAAGAACATTTTTACTAAGGAGTTACGAAAATTTTTAGGAAGAAAGTTTACTATGAAGCAAAAAGTTTTTTACCGTGCCGAAGTTGAGCTTATATTTTCAGTTACCGTTTATAGGAACCCGTACAGAGAAAATGAAACTTGAAATATTATCAATAATCAAAAAGTTTTTTCCACAAATCAATCCTTGTGTGTACTTCAAAAAACGATAGAAAAATCGGGTCTTAGTTTAAGCGAAGGGATATTCCAGATGTGATGCTGCGCACCTCAGTGGTATATCAATATACGTGTGACCGCTGCGAGCGCTCTTACATTGGTAGCACTGCACTGAGAAAAATTTTGTCGCAAAAGCGGCACACTTTTGTGTGTCAAGTTGTCGCAAAACCGGCACACAAAAGTGTGTCAACAAAATACTTCATTAGCGTATGTATTTTGACACACTTTTGTGAGTTATGGGCTTATACGACACACTTAGGTGTGCCAAACATGACACACTTAACGAAAGTTGATTTTATTTCTCATAAATATTTCACTTTCTTAGACCAGCAGCTAATTACACTGATATACAGACAATGTCCAAGAATTAGAAGAAAAATTAGCGAAGATGTAAAGTTTTTTGGGGTTGAATTGCACTCCAATCACAAAATTTAAATACAGTTCGGTTTTCTACAAAAAATATGGAGCCATTTGAAACGTGAATAAGTGTTTCAAGTCTCTCAACCGCTTTAATATGTGGTCAAAAGAAATACTTCAATGTTTATCAAAATATTTCTGAATAACCGTTTGACACACCTAGGTGTGTCAAAATTTCTCTCAGTGTGGGCTCCAATTGTTTGTGAGGTGTGCACAACACAGGGGAGTCTCCTTTCGTACGGGCAATAATCTGACTAAGCAATCTAATTCGTTTATAAGATAACATTGCTTGAAAAACGACCATTCTTTTATAAATACAAATTTGAAAATTTTGGACTCAACCCCAAATTTATCTGATCTCCGCATTTTAGAATCGATGTACATTTTAAAAAACCGTCCGTCAATTAATGAATGTGACACGGCGGTCAAATTTTCTATTGTTTGTTAAAGTGTTTTATAGTTTTTGTTTTATTATTGTCTTTTCTGTCTTTCATGATGTCAATATTTTATCAGTTGGTTTATTCAGAAAATTAGAGTTTGGAAATATTTTTTAATACTTTGACTTATTGTTTTCAAAACACTGAGGATGGATTTTTTAGTATCCGAAACGTTTGCTTTATATCATGATTTTCTTAGCTACGTTGGTTTTCCTTTTTATCCTAAAAGTGAGCTTCCCTAAAAATCGTCCAATTTCATCTATTCGTCATAGTAGTATTATCACTTGCGCATCTCATTCATCATAATAATCAAATATCATCACTTACACCTTACATTCAACACAATAGGTCAATATTATCACTTTTATCTTTCATTTATCCTAATAAGTAAATTTTATCACTTTTACCATTCGTAAATCATAATAAGTGGAAATCGTCACTTTTACCTTTCGTTCGAAACAATAGGTCACAATAGGTGGACATGAGCATTATCGCTCACAACGACATCATCTCCCAGCACTGTCACTCACACCTTTCAGTCATCATTATAAGTAAATATTATCACTTTACCTTTCATCCATCACAAAAGGTGGACACGAGCATTATCGCCCAGCACTGTCATCACTCACCACCCGTCGTCACAGCATTAGTTCAGCGCGGGCTGTTTGCTGACCGAGCTGCTCGGTGTTAGTCAGCGTCATCTCCCGTGGCCAAATTGTACCGAGTTTCTGCAGGTGTGCTATGTTTTCGGCCAGGGAACGGGAAAGAGTTTACTCGTAGCTACTGGGGAAAATAAACAAGACATGAAATGAAACTGTACCGCACGTCAAGCTTGAAACATTTTGAAATGCATAAAAAATTGCAGTGTAACGTTAACTTTAAAATAAAATTGAATGTAGTCGTTAAAAAGGATAAATTCACAAGTTCTTATGCATTATATTCTGATGCGTTACCCTAAAGCAGCCACCCCCTTATTCATGAGTGGTCTCCAGCCTCTCAAAAAGTCCCATTAGCCACAATTCATCATTATCTACCTTGAGTTGCGTTCCCTAAAGCCACCAGAAAGTCACCACATCCACCTTCTCAGCAAGTCCCAAAAGTCATGTCTCTCATTATTCATCTCGTGCTGGGCGCCCGTAAAGTTGGCATGGTACCCAGCTTCTCAGCAAGTCCCGGTAGACACGAGTCTCACTGGCACACAAGTCCCACGGTCGCGTCGAGCAGTCCCTCCCAGTCTAACTTTATAGCCGCCTGCTTGCATGTTTTTCGCCCCCTATGTGATTTAATCGCTTAAATCGCTCAGGCGGCGAAAAAAATGCTTGCAGGCGGTGAAAAGGTTAGACTGGGCTCGCGCAGCACAATATCCTGAGGTGTCTTCGTTCCGTGCATTGCGCATCACCACGAAGTTACCGCAGCTGGGCGCCAGGATTGCAATTTGAAGCCAAAGTTGCTTTAATTTCCCGGTCAAGTTCCCTGGCTCAAAAATTTACCGCACTGAGAGAAATTTTGACACACCTAGGTGTGTCAAACGGTTATTCAGAAATATTTTGAAAAACATTGAAGTATTTCTTTTGACCACATATTAAAGCGGTTGAGAGACTTGAAACACTTATTCACGTTTCAAATAGCTCAATATTTTTGTAGAAAACCGAACTGTGTTTAAATTTTGTGATTGGAGTACAATTCAACCCCAAAAAAACTTAACATCTTCCGTAATTTTTCTTCTAATTCTTGGACATTGTCTGTATATCAGTGTAATTAGTTGCTGGTCTAAGAAAGTGAAATATTTATGAGAAATAAAATCGAGTTTCGTTAAGTGTGTCATGTTTGGCACACTTAAGTGTGTCGTATAAGCCCATGACTCACAAAAGTGTGTCAAAATACATAGGCTAATCAAGTATTTTGTTGACACACTTTTGTGTGCCGGTTTTGCGACAACTTGACACACAAAAGTGTGCCGCTTTTGCGACAAAATTTTTCTCAGTGCGAGGTCTGAATACGTCATATTCTGCAAGATTTTTTTCAGCAGTGAACTTTTGGCGCCATTAACAAGTTATTTCATAATTCATGTCCAAAGTTTGATGAGTAAATTAGTTATTTACGTCATTCAGCATTAAAATTGCGTAGGTCAACATTTGATCACTTCTTGAAGAAGTTCAACAGCACAATTGAAAAATGAACGTGAAGAATTCGAAAATGCTGTTAATTTTTGAATAATCCCTTTTATCTATATTTAAAAACCAAATGAATACTACTTGATAAACATTATGAACGTATAATTTATTTATAGGATCGTTCTGTACCTTGATTATTTCGATTAGTTTAGCTATTAGTTGATGTGACTTGATTGGCGAATAACAAAGCTCCTAATTTTAATCGCTACCTTAGCTTCCTGACGCTTAACGGCCTCACACACAACAAACTGATACATAACCACCTAAACCTAATATATATATATAATCTTATATATATATATATATAATTATACATATAATTATTTCATACCATAACACCCTGATGCATAACAAAATATCTTGATAAATAACTGATACATAAGAAAAAAGTGTAATACATAACTGATACTGCCTGATACTCGACTGAAACTGCCTGACACGTGACTTTACTTACGAGTAGCAAAGCTCCTAAGGCTCGGTGCTGCCTCAGTCGCCTCATACATAACATTTGGGGTTATCTCTTCTCGCTTGAGAACGAACCGCTTAGTTACAACAGTGATTCATAGATTTAATAACTTACGAGTCAATACTGTTGTTAAATTGTCATGTTATTTTGTAGATGCTAAGATTCTCTTGAAAATTCATTTTTATCCAAATGAGACACAATGGTGATGTGAATTAAATGCTCGTTTTTTATTAGTTCTTCCTCTGTTGATTGGTTGCAATCAATTTGAGCATGACAATGTTTCGGTCGACTCAGACTTTGATCTAGTGAAATTAAAGTAATGTTTGTGAGTTGAGTGCTTTTGTTGATCTTTGTGTCCGAGTAAACCTTCCCAAGTAAATTTTGTAGCGCGGTTTTCAGCTTCACTCGTACTTAAAATTGTCGAGTGAAATTTCTAGGCTATGTAGATAGTTTGCCTGACTAGAATTCTAGAGTGCCTGAAGATAAATTAGAGCATCTCTAAATGAAAGATTTTATTGGCCCGATGCATAAATTAAGTTATTTTACAATATGTAAATGAATTTGGGTTACGTGACATCGGCCATTATGAATGTTTCTTCTTTCGCGTAAAATCAAGATAACATGCCATGCGTTTTTCACAACAATTTAAAAAAATTGAAATGTTTGCGACTTGAAATTGACGACACTCTCGCACACAAATTAGAAAAAACTAGCGTAGAAGTGATGCAGAAAACGTATTAGTCGATATCGTTATCGAACATGGCAGTAAACCAAACCACCCTGAAAAACATTTAAAAATGTACATCATGGCTATCATTTCTCCCAACGTGTTCGTGTTTAGGAAATATTCTACCTCGTAATTAAAGCACATTGGAACCTGCGTGACTCGAGCTTCTCTCCAAATTCAATCTTTCGTGCATCTTTTTTCGAAAGTTGGGCAGTGCAATAATTCAAACGGAATTCCAGGGGTTTTGGCTCCAGCCAAGCTTTCTATAGCTCTGGAAACTAAGTTACGGAACTGCAGAAACATTGCGTGAACTTTCTTCTGAAACTACAATCAGTCCACCCGAAATGATGCTAAGCCCTTGAGGTGTGGAGAGAGTGAGGCATACCCTGAAGAGTATGGTGACTTATTGAGCTGTGTCTGTGTGACGTGGAAGACGGGAGGGACATGTTGAAGAGTATAGTGACCTATTGAGGAGTGTGTGTGTGACAGGGAAACACGAGGGACGTGTTTGAGAGTATGGAAGACATGATGAAGAGCAGAGCCTACTTGAAGAACACTCAAGAGTTGAAGAGCAAAATAGAGAAGGTGTTGGGTACGAGGAAACACCCTAAATTTGATGGGTCGAGGAAAACTTGAAGCAACGAAGAGCAGCTAAAAAGCGTGCCAAACTTGCATGACACTTTGATGGACGGATGAAAGGCATGACGGATGGCGTCGTAGGTATAAAAGACGCATTAAAGAGTGTGTCAGATACGTAGGGAAGAGTGAATAACTTTGAAGTTTATGAGGGGTGCGCAGAAAAGTATTAGAAGCTCGTTAAAAATTTTGAATGGTGAGTTGCGCGCATGAGGAGTGAGGTGCAATATAAGGGATATGTTGAGGAATATTAAGAACGAGTTTCATGCATGAGTGGCGTGTTGAAGGTTTTTGTGAGGAGTGAGTTGAAAAGGGTGAATGACGCATTGGGAGGTATGAGAGGTGCATTCACTGGTTTGAGGGAAGCTTTGAGGAATATGATTGAGGCATTGATGGGTATGAAAAATGCTTACGATAACCGCGTCGAAAACAAAATTAATTGAGAAAATAGATTTATTCCTAACTGGTTGTTGATCAAACAAGTAAATTTTAGTGAAAATATTAATTTATTCATTTATGCAACATTATGAATAAAAATAAATTTAAAGGAGAGATTGTGCTTTGCATAGTGTCTGAGAAGTACAGTCATACGAGGCACACAACAAGAATGGTGGGATGTCAAAATACAGTGACAAAATAGTGAATTTGATGAAGATCTGGAACTTGAAGGCGTGGTTTTACAGCTACAGTTATGTGAAATGAAAGAAAGGCTTTCAGTTCGAAATCAAACCTAAAATTTTTGCTGCTTTGGAAATTAACTATCAAGTGTGATGGTTAACGATTCAGAAGCATGTGAATTAATATTTTGTACATTTTATAACATCAAACGTGGTTTGTGATTCACTTTACCGCAGAAATCAATTTTATGTCGAATTTTTACCACATTGACAAATGCTTTTATTCCTTCAAGTATGGGTGAAACGAATTCAGAAAATGTCAAGGTGCGCAGTTACTAAGTTTTCTACAGCAACTGAGACTACGTTCCCAACATTTTCCGATTTAAAATTTTTCAATAGATCTGTTCACAATGTAAAATTTCTATTATGCTTTTTAGTGAGAAAATTAAGGCTTGTATTCTTCCTTTCACAACTCTTGAGTTGTAACTCAAAACATAAACTTTCTAGTGGAGTTAGCCAACCTAATTTGAAATACTAGTTTAATAAACAAACATGTACCAATCACGTCGGAATGCATTAAAATTTTTAACATGTTCCTATTGAAAGGACTCTCGCCGACGATATTTTTTCAAAGCTGATCATTTTTCAAGGTTCATTGCCCGACGGAAAGTTCTTTACTATCATTTATTCTAACTTTATTCTTGTGTCATTCTGTGGAGATCAAAGACACCGTCACCTTGCAGGTCTGGAAAGTCCTGTACTACCATTTATTATAACTTTATTTTTGTGTCATTCTGTGGAGATCAAAGACACCGTCACCCTGCAGGTCTGGAAAGTCCTTTACTATCATTTATTCTAACTTTATTTTTGTGTCATTCTGTGGAGATCAAAGACACCGTCACCCTGCAGGTCTGGAAAGTCCTTTACTATCATTTATTCTAACTTTATTTTTGTGTCATTCTGTGGAGATCAAAGACACCGTCACCCTGCAGGTCTGGAAAGTCCTTTACTATCATTTATTCTAACTTTACTTTTGTGTCATTCTGTGGAGATCAAAGACACCGTCACCCTGCAGGTCTGGAAAGTCCTTTACTATCATTTATTCTAACTATATTTTTGTGTCATTCTGTGGAGATCAAAGACACCGTCACCCTGCAGGTCTGGAAAGTCCTTTACTATCATTTATTCTAACTTTATTTTTGTGTCATTCTGTGGAGATCAAAGACACCGTCACCCTGCAGGTCTGGAAAGTCCTTTACTATCATTTATTCTAACTTTATTTTTGTGTCATTCTGTGGAGATCAAAGACACCGTCACCCTGCAGGTCTGGAAAGTCTTTTACTATCATTTATTCTAACTTTATTTTTGTGTCATTCTGTGGAGACCAAAGACACCATCACCCTGCAGGTCTGGAAAGTCCTTTACTATCATTTATTCTAACCTTATTTTTGTGTCATTCTGTGGAGATCAAAGACACCGTCACCCTGCAGGTCTGGAAAGTCTTTTACTATCATTCATTCTAACTTTATTTTTGTGTCATTCTGTGGAGATCAAAGACACCATCACCCTGCAGGTCTGCAAAGTCTTTTACTATCATTTATTCTAACTTTATTTTTGTGTCATTCTGTGGAGATCAAAGACACCGTCACCCTACAGGTCTGGAAAATCTTTTACTATCATTTATTCTAACTTTATTTTTGTGTCATTCTGTGGAAATCAAAGACACCATCACCCTGCAGGTCTGGAAAGTCTTTTACTATCATTTATTCTAACTTTATTTTTGTGTCATTCTGTGGAGATCAAAGACACCATCACCCTGCAGGTCTGGAAAGTCTTTTACTATCATTTATTCTAACTTTATTTTTGTGTCATTCTGTGGAGATCAAAGACAACATCACCCTGCAGGTCTGGAAAGTCCTTTACTATCATTTATTCTAACTTTATTTTTGTGTCATTCTGTGGAGATCAACGACACCATCACCCTGCAGGTCTGGAAAGTCCTTTACTATCATTTATTCTAACTTTATTTTTGTGTCATTCAGTGGAGATCAAAGACACCGTCACCCTGCAGGTCTGGAAAGTCTTTTACTATCATTTATTCTAACTTTATTTTTGTGTCATTCTGTGGAGATCAAAGACACCATCACCCTGCAGGTCAGGAAAGTCTTTTACTATCATTTATTCTAACTTTATTTTTGTGTCATTCTGTGGAGATCAAAGACACCGTCACCCTGCAGGTCTGGAAAGTCTTTTACTATCATTTATTCTAACTTTATTTTTGTGTCATTCTGTGGAGATCAAAGACACCATCACCCTGCAGGTCTGGAAAGTCCTTTACTATCATTTATTCTAACTTTATTTTTGTGTCATTCTGTGGAGATCAAAGACACCATCACCCTGCAGGTCTGGAAAGTCCTTTACTATCATTTATTTTAACTTTATTTTTGTGTCATTCTGTGGAGATCAAAGACACCGTCACCCTGCAGGTCTGGAAAGTCCTTTACTATCATTTATTCTAACTTTATTTTTGTGTCATTCTGTGGAGATCAAAGACACCGTCACCCTGCAGGTCTGGAAAGTCTTTTACTATCATTTATTCTAACGTTATTTTTGTGTCATTCTTTGGAGATCAAAGACACCGTCACCCTGCAGGTCTGGAAAGTCCTTTACTATCATTTATTCTAACTTTATTTTTGTGTCATTCTGTGGAGATCAAAGACACCGTCACCCTGCAGGTCTGGAAAGTCCTTTACTATCATTTATTCTAACTTTATTTTTGTGTCATTCTGTGGAGATCAAAGATACCGTCACCCTGCAGGTCTGGAAAGTCCTTTACTATCATTTATTCTAACTTTATTTTTGTGTCATTCTGTGGAGATCAAAGACACCATCACCCTGCAGGTCTGGAAAGTCCTTTACTATCATTTATTCTAAATTTATTTTTGTGTCATTCTGTGGAGATCAAAGACACCATCACCCTGCAGGTCTGGAAAGTCCTTTACTATCATTTATTCTAACTTTATTTTTGTGTCATTCTGTGGAGATCAAAGACACCGTCACCCTGCAGGTCTGGAAAGTCCTTTACTATCATTTATTTTAACTTTATTTTTGTGTCATTCTGTGGAGATCAAAGACACCGTCACCCTGCAGGTCTGGAAAGTCCTTTACTATCATTTATTCTAACTTTATTTTTGTGTCATTCTGTGGAGATCAAAGATACCGTCACCCTGCAGGTCTGGAAAGTCCTTTACTATCATTTATTCTAACTTTATTTTTGTGTCATTCTGTGGAGATCAAAGACACCATCACCCTGCAGGTCTGGAAAGTCCTTTACTATCATTTATTCTAAATTTATTTTTGTGTCATTCTGTGGAGATCAAAGACACCATCACCCTGCAGGTCTGGAAAGTCCTTTACTATCATTTATTCTAACTTTATTTTTGTGTCATTCTGTGGAGATCAAAGACACCGTCACCCTGTAGGTCTGGAAAGTCCTTTACTATCATTTATTCTAACTTTATTTTTGTGTCATTCTGTGGAGATCAAAGACACCATCACCCTGCAGGTCTGGAAAGTCCTTTACTATCATTTATTCTAACTTTATTTTGGTGTCATTCTGTGGAGATCAAAGACACCGTCACCCTGCAGGTCTGGAAAGTCCTTTACTATCATTTATTCTAACTTTATTTTTGTGTCATTCTGTGGAGATCAAAGACACCGTCACCCTGCAGGTCTGGAAAGTCCTTTACTATCATTTATTCTAACTTTATTTTTGTGTCATTCTGTGGAGATCAAAGACACCATCACCCTGCAGGTCTGGAAAGTCCTTTACTATCATTTATTCTAACTTTATTTTTGTGTCATTCTGTGGAGATCAAAGACACCGTCACCCTGCAGGTCTGGAAAGTCCTTTACTATCATTTATTCTAACTTTATTTTTGTGTCATTCTGTGGAGATCAAAGATACCGTCACCCTGCAGGTCTGGAAAGTCCTTTACTATCATTTATTCTAACTTTATTTTTGTGTCATTCTGTGGAGATCAAAGACACCATCACCCTGCAGGTCTGGAAAGTCCTTTACTATCATTTATTCTAAATTTATTTTTGTGTCATTCTGTGGAGATCAAAGACACCATCACCCTGCAGGTCTGGAAAGTCCTTTACTATCATTTATTCTAACTTTATTTTTGTGTCATTCTGTGGAGATCAAAGACACCGTCACCCTGTAGGTCTGGAAAGTCCTTTACTATCATTTATTCTAACTTTATTTTTGTGTCATTCTGTGGAGATCAAAGACACCATCACCCTGCAGGTCTGGAAAGTCCTTTACTATCATTTATTCTAACTTTATTTTGGTGTCATTCTGTGGAGATCAAAGACACCGTCACCCTGCAGGTCTGGAAAGTCCTTTACTATCATTTATTCTAACTTTATTTTTGTGTCATTCTGTGGAGATCAAAGACACCGTCACCCTGCAGGTCTGGAAAGTCCTTTACTATCATTTATTCTAACTTTATTTTTGTGTCATTCTGTGGAGATCAAAGACACCATCACCCTGCAGGTCTGGAAAGTCCTTTACTATCATTTATTCTAACTTTATTTTTGTGTCATTCTGTGGAGATCAAAGACACCGTCACCCTGCAGGTCTGGAAAGTCCTTTACTATCATTTATTCTAACTTTATTTTTGTGTCATTCTGTGGAGATCAAAGATACCGTCACCCTGCAGGTCTGGAAAGTCCTTTACTATCATTTATTCTAACTTTATTTTTGTGTCATTCTGTGGAGATCAAAGACACCATCACCCTGCAGGTCTGGAAAGTCCTTTACTATCATTTATTCTAAATTTATTTTTGTGTCATTCTGTGGAGATCAAAGACACCATCACCCTGCAGGTCTGGAAAGTCCTTTACTATCGTTTATTCTAACTTTATTTTTGTGTCATTCTGTGGAGATCAAAGACACCGTCACCCTGCAGGTCTGGAAAGTCCTTTACTATCATTTATTCTAACTTTATTTTTGTGTCATTCTGTGGAGATCAAAGACACCATCACCCTGCAGGTCTGGAAAGTCCTTTACTATCATTTATTCTAACTTTATTTTGGTGTCATTCTGTGGAGATCAAAGACACCGTCACCCTGCAGGTCTGGAAAGTCCTTTACTATCATTTATTCTAACTTTATTTTTGTGTCATTCTGTGGAGATCAAAGACACCGTCACCCTGCAGGTCTGGAAAGTCCTTTACTATCATTTATTCTAACTTTATTTTTGTGTCATTCTGTGGAGATCAAAGACACCATCACCCTGCAGGTCTGGAAAGTCCTTTACTATCATTTATTCTAACTTTATTTTTGTGTCATTCTGTGGAGATCAAAGACACCGTCACCCTGCAGGTCTGGAAAGTCCTTTACTATCATTTATTCTAACTTTATTTTTGTGTCATTCTGTGGAGATCAAAGACACCATCACCCTGCAGGTCTGGAAAGTCCTTTACTATCATTTATTCTAACTTTATTTTTGTGTCATTCTGTGGAGATCAAAGACACCGTCACCCTGCAGGTCTGGAAAGTCCTTTACTATCATTTATTCTAACTTTATTTTTGTGTCATTCTGTGGAGATCAAAGACACCGTCACCCTGCAGGTCTGGAAAGTCCTTTACTATCATTTATTCTAACTTTATTTTTGTGTCATTCTGTGGAGATCAAAGACACCGTCACCCTCCAGGTCTGGAAAGTCCTTTACTATCATTTATTCTAACTTTATTTTTGTGTCATTCTGTGGAGATCAAAGACACCGTCACCCTGCAGGTCTGGAAAGTCCTTTACTATCATTTATTCTAACTTTATTTTTGTGTCATTCTGTGGAGATCAAAGACACCGTCACTCGCAGGTCTGGAAAGTCCTTTACTATCATTTATTCTAACTTTATTTTTGTGTCATTCTGTGGAGATCAAAGACACCGTCACCCTGCAGGTCTGGAAAGTCCTTTACTATCATTTATTCCAACTTTATTTTTGTGTCATTCTGTGGAGATCAAAGACACCGTCACCCTGCAGGTCTGGAAAGTCCTTTACTATCATTTATTCTAACTTTATTTTTGCGTCATTCTGTGGAGATCAAAGACACCGTCACTCTGCAGGTCTGGAAAGTCCTTTACTATCATTTATTCTAACTTTATTTTTGTGTCATTCTGTGGAGATCAAAGACACCGTCACCCTACAGGTCTGGAAAGTCCTTTACTATCATTTATTCTAACTTTATTTTTGTGTCATTCTGTAGAGATCAAAGACACCATCACCCTGCAGGTCTGGAAAGTCCTTTACTATCATTTATTCTAACTTTATTTTTGTGTCATTCTGTGGAGATCAAAGACACCGTCACCCTGCAGGTCTGGAAAGTCTTTTACTATCATTTATTCTAACTTTATTTTTGTGTCATTCTGTGGAGATCAAAGAAACCATCACCCTGCAGGTCTAGCGAGAAAATTAGACAAATTAGCTGAGTAGAGAAACAAAACGTAGCTTTCAGCAAATTACCCCGTCTTCAGAATCTGAATAGGTTTAAAATTTTCTGTTGAAAAATCAACAGAGGGATTAGAGAAGATGAATAAGAGCGGCTTTTTAATTAGCGTAGACTCTCGAGAATGCATCACTAAATGGGATAGCATTTTTAGTAAATACAATTCGTTTTTCAATTATCCGAGCCTGAAAAATATCTGTGAAACAAACAGCTCTAAAGCTGTCGAAAATCGAGCGAATGCGATTGACGACAAAGTGCTTTCGTCTAACATATGGATGACGTTTGGTAAATATTTCCAATATTTTCCTCAATACAAAATCGGAATTGTTTTTTTTGTCATATTTTCATGTAATATAATACAGAATAGTTCTACTTCCTCAAAAGACTTCATAAAAATTTGGGAGGTAATATTAGGACACAAAATGTTCTAAGTTCAGTACACGTTTTGGAAAAGTTACAATCATGAACTTAAATTTCAATATCTTATTTTTCAGAAATAGAAAATCAATTTTAAATAAAAGCTGAGAATTTGTACTACTCGGTGTACTTTTATCGTACCCCCATCCTGACAACGAGATCCAAGTTAGCTCAGGGAGAAAAAAGCGCTTATCAAAAGTACTTCAGAAATGGAGCGTATTACCAAACAGTTCCTTCAATCATCGGCCATTTCAGCAAGAAATATAAAACCAGAGTGTGTTATTTCTTTTTGAAAGAAGTCATGGTTTTACATTATGATTACAGAACCCTCGATGGATTTTATCAGCGTCAAAATGAATTGATCAGAAAAACTAACTTCCCGAGATATTTTTCAAGTCAGCCTCATATCACGAACATGAATATTTTGTCCGTATTGATCCGTTATGAAGAATGAGTTCCATAAAATAAGTTCATTGAATAGAAAAATGAGGAAAAAATGAGTTCATTGAATAGAAAAATGAGGAAAAAATGAGTTCATTGAATAAAAATATGAGGAAAAATGAGTTCATTGAATAGAAAAATGAGGAAAAAATGAGTTCATTGAATAAAAATATGAGGAAAAATGAGTTCATTGAATAGAAAAATGAGGAAAAAATGAATTCATTGAATAAAAATATGAGGAAAAATGAGTTCATTGAATAGACATTTTCCTTAACGACCAGAAACCTGTAAAAAATAAGTTAAATTACTATTGCATATGAAAAAAGTATTAGCCTTATATACACTCCAACGAATCGATCAATGAAAATCGAATGAATATATCTGAAAACAAATATTAAGTGAGCAAATATCGAGAGAAAGATACTACTTGAATCATTAATGCTGTTTAATAAGAAAGCCACCAGGGCGCAAAAAGATTTTGTTTCTTTCTGCACATTTCCAAAGGAATTAAATGTATCCTTTGTTCATCTTAATGTTCTATATTGAAGGAAAAGTGATTTATGCTGGTGAGTGAGTGTATAGAATTCTATTCTCTGAGTAGGACGTGAGAGCGTTATTCGTATCAACTACGTAAGAATTACAAGTATTTAATCTCAGTACAATTTCGAAGTAAGATTTAAAATTTTTTTCAATAAATTCATTTATTCGGGCTGTGCAAGGATTTCCTAAAGGTGTAAGAAAAAATGCCATATAACAAAGGCCTCTATCACCACGACGTGAGTATGTCCCATTCGACGGTGCCTCTCACTCGATGCTCCGTTTTGTTTTGAGACTATTCTTTTTATTCAGTCCTTGCTAAACAAATGTGGTTACTGGCTTCCATTCGCTGGGTACTTCTAGAAAATAGCATGTCTCCTTTAGCGTTTTCGAAAGTGTTACTCTCCAATTGTTATATGTACTAGTCTACCCCCCTTTATTTGAAATAGGAGAAAAGGCGAAATGAAAAAATCTCGACAGTTGATGAGGCCGATTGCGCACGGCCCGTAAAAAATGTATAATAATGTTCGACAAATCACATGACTCACGTTTCTATATCCTAAGAATTCCCGTGATATTCATTCCTACTCGAATCTGATGGATTAATACGCTGGAAATTGTGGAGTTGATGAAGCTTGTATCGCAGATACGCTTATATACACACTTTCGGCTGTCTTCGGACAGACAGACGGACGCGGCTCTTATTATAGCATAGATTTAAAATTCACGGAATGCATCACACTCCATCCAATGTATACTTAATTACATATCACGTTGTCCTTCATTTCTTTTCGACCCAATTCATTCAGGCAAACCTTAGGAAATTTATTAGTCCTCCAAGTGCCATCAAAAGTCAATTATTCAATCACATCACAATACTGGCAACGAATTGCAGAACAGAGTAATCTCTCTCACTTTCTCTCTTGCTGGATCGCTCTCTCTCTCCCTCCTCTCCCACAACCTCCTATACTGTATTCCTGCAGCAGATGGCACAGTTTTCTGATTGTTTGCGAGCGCCATCGACAGCGATGAAATCGCTAATCCATTTGCAATTAGAGCGCTAACTCTCAGTGACAATCCCGTATGCAGATGGGCGGCGAATGGCATCGACGCTTCGATTTCCAATGCGAATATTTGGATATCGTTAGCTCTGTGAGCGACAAAAATTAGCGGGTGCTTTCCAGTAGAATTTGTGGACTTGAGCGGAGATATCAAAGTATTTTTTCCCAAAACTTGTGAGTGAGTTTAAATAAGCAGAAGTAAATGATATGAACGGCGACTTGTTCATTAAAGGATCACGAAGTGAGTGAAGCATTTTTCCGTTCCCCGTGGAAATAATGTGAATTCTATTCGCAGTGCTATGTCTACTTGGCTATTTTTAATATTAATGTTTGATACACAAATAAAGTAACAAAATATCAGCAGTCAGCACGGAGAGTTATTATTTTTTCGTCTATTAGCATTTACATTGAAAATACCAGAGCCATCTGTCACACTTGTGAAACATCCTGAGTGATAACTCTGTTTCAGATATAATTGTGATGAATTTGTGTGAAATAGAATTTTTGTAAAAATCATGAAATTTCATTGGCCGAAATGTTTCACACCACTTGCAGTAAGACGTTTGCAGGCAGATAATAATTAAAGTAAAGCGACGGAGTTCAGTCAATGAAAAGCCCAACTTTATATCTTTATTTATCTTTAACACTGGAATTTTGTAAATCCCTTCGAGAATTGCTTTTTAAAGTGTCAAATATTTCCAGAAACCTGTCTTAAGCCTTCTGTTTGCTGATAATTAGTCATATATGAGAAAATTTGAAAAACTCTTAATATATGAAGTGATAAAGCTCTTCAGATTACTTTTTTCGGTTGCGCTGCTCGATACGGTCATGAATTTTCCTTTCTATCAAACCCGAGAATCTAAACAGAACTTATTTATTGATATAAACCAAATTTCAGTTCTTGATTCATATTCGTCAAAATCAACCACATCAAAAAATGTTACTAAAATACTTGAATGAGAACCGAAAACGGCTTCTCAAACTTAATTTCTATTTAAATCAGTATAAGCTTTCGTGTTCTAGTTTATTTTGTCATTCTATTTCAATTTCTTGAAATCCACGTACAAAAGAGCAGCAAGCCTCGACACCTGAGGCAGAGGTGCCAGACTGGCCAGTTTCTGGCCAATTGCTCAAATTTAGGATTGCTCAAATCAATCCCCAAGCTTGAGAATTCAAGCCAGAAAAAGTCAATCTGTTAATCCCGCTTGGTCTGGGAAGTAAAGTGTCCGGGAATATCAATTATATAAGAAACAAATTTTTTACTGTATTTTTAATTACTTTTTTGTCATGTCCCTTATGTGTACATTTAAGAATAATTATTTTTATAGGCCTACAATACAGCCAAGCAGTACAATAATCGTTTTCCATTTATGTATTTTTAAAATTTTGAGTTACTGCTCATTGTTTCACCAGCATTGCATTTTAAGAAGTTTTTACTCAAATTGTGCAATTAAAGAAAATAAATTTTGCAGTACGTGATTTTAATCAAAAGCACCACCAGTTATAATTCCTATTTTACGCAGACATTATAAATCATAGTTCCCAGAAATAAAACCCTTCCGTTGCTCATATCTCAACCAGATCATTTTTATTTTCACCCGTTCTTTACCGGACATTTGTCGTGACCCAATCAAAATACCAATGAAATTCATCAACATCTTGGTTCAAAGTCCAATTCACAGCAAATTGGTTCTGCAGACATTCTGGTCGACAGATGTGTGTTTGTTGATGTTATCCTTCGCCGCATTTCTTTCCAGACAGAGAAGGGACCGCAACCGATCGAACGTCAGCTCAAAAATTGGATGTCTGTATGATCGCTGCAGAGCGTTGGTTATAACACTATGGTCCTGAATAATTAAGGAGACTTGTTGAACAAAAACGCTCTTCATACGTGAGAAAAACAGTGTAGCATTGTTAAACTCTGCGACGCCTAATGACGATGAATATCTGATGATCCAAAGTAATCACTGGAATAAGAAAAAAGTGAAATATGTTCGAAAAGAATAGTTCATAGATAGGTTTGCGTCTAAAAACTTCCAGACTACTTGGGAAAACACTAGAAGAACTAAATGATCAAGTTTACAATACAATGCATAGTACGCAACTCCAGTAAAAAGTTATGGGCAAGGCTGTAACAGTATTGACATTTGTTTTGGTATTGGCCATATAAAATTTGAGCAACGCGGACTTCTTTGATTTCTGCGCTGACCTTTTCAATAATGCATCTTTTGGAAATCCCAACTGATGAGAAATTATTTGGATAAAATTACATCCGTGAACATGTCTGGAATTGAGTAACGAAAAGCAGTTGTAAATGTTTAGTAATTCAGTTTTCTAGCCCGAAAGAACACCTACCATTCTTCAGAAATAGTCGTAACTTTCATAAACAAAAATCCATAGAAGGTACAATATTCTTTCTTCGTTCACTAACGGAGTTAGAAGGATTTGCATCCGTACAAACTTCTCAACGTTCGAATTTTCCAAGATTTCTCAGTTTTGGTGACACAAATCATAGCCTTTTTTTATTAGCAGTTTATGTGCGTATATGAATTTGTTTCTCCCAATGGTCGAGTCTTCTACATCTCTTGAATTAAAATTTTAGGATTTATCAGCGAGTGGAAAAGAGAGTCAAACTGAGTCCATGTAATACCATACCAAACCATTGTCCTGTTTAAAAACAATTTTGCAGGAAAGAAAACCGAATTACCAAAGATCTTAATAACAGAAACTGTTTTCACTGAGGAAAATATTGGAAAATACCGTCTCTTTGATCATCAGACTCTCAGACACTAGCTCCGCAGTCGCAATGCGGAGAAACGTTGGTGATATATTGGCTCCAAGAATTATACATTAAACCATTTTTCCTAATGTAATGAAGCATTCCTCGAATTCTAACGCCTTTTATATTCTGAATCAAAAGATTTTTCGGTAGAACCAAACACTATTTCCGAGAAGTAAACTAAATCTTCGACGCAAAGTCCATAGACTACTTTCTTCATGCGAGTGGTTTGCCAGGAGTTTCCCCACTACATGAATCTTTGTGAATAATAAACATGTTTCAGAAAAATTAAAGGTTTTTGATCATAAAAGCTTGAAATTAAGTATAGATAATTCAGTAAACACCGCATAAATAACAACCGATTTAAAGAAAATCATCCCATGCTTCTCGTTGAAATTCCAAAGGTCCCTGGAAAATAAAAGTTTTAGGCAAACATGCTTTCAGCAGAAACTTTTTAAAAGATCTAGAAATCAGAAATATAGATAAAATACTGTTTCTGAGAAATTACTTTGAATATCTCGATAAATATTTCGTTTCTAGGAATTCCATATTAATTTTAAAACATTTTTATGTTAAATTTATACAATTCTTCAACATAAAATGTCATTCTTTACTTTCAAAATAGTTTTTTCAACGTAAAAGCTATATTTAGTTTTCAAGAAACGTATTAAATTGTTCTGTGCAAAACCTAATTTGCAGTAGAGACTACAAAATTACCTAAAATCTAAACGTGGAACAGAAAGTGTATTCACTGAGCAAAATATTTGAAGCAATTTTCATTGCAGATAAAATAAAGTTGGGGGGACCACAACACAGATAAGAGTGGGTATTCATGGCAAAGTCAAAGAACTGCTTTTTGAGAGTTTGTTGTGTCATCGGTGAGTTGCTATGGCTTCATTGCATCATCAAGGCGAAAGTGAGTCTAAAAATATTTGCAACAAAAATACAGAGTTATGCACCAAACAAATACTGAAATGCAGATGATCTGTTGATGAATAGAGATCACACCAGAATCAGGAGATCTTCCAACGCGCTAAATTTCGACATCATCGGTCGGAAGTGTGGATAGGATGGCTGCATAAATTAGAGATATTGAGTTTGAGATTATTTATCGCACAACGAACTGGATTTTAGCATTTCCTGATTTCCGAATCTTGAATTCCTATTTGTCATGGAGGAAAGCGTGTCTCAAAATACATCCCCTTGGAATTATGGATGAGAACGTAATTTAAAAGCAATGGACTGACGTACTCGACCTCTTCGCGAAAGGAGATTGTATTTGTTCAAAATATATTTGTTGAAATTAAATTCACATAAATTTTAAAATTTTTGTGAATATTTAAAATTCACATAAATATTTCATATTCAAGTAAATTTTTAAAATTAACGTATATATTTAAAATGATCGTGAATATTCAAAATTCACGCATATATATTCAAAATTCGCGTAAATATTCAAAATTCAACTAAATATTTAACATTCACGTACATACTTGAAATTCAAGTATATATTTAAACTTCACGTGAATATTTTTCTGACGCTGACCAAATAATGAGTTTTGACGGTCCTTTTTTGCAAATTGTAACCAGCAAATGGCAGAAGAATCAATGAAAAATTTAAAATCATCGCATTTTTAGTTCTCATTTCCGATCAGTTGAAATATTTCAGAGAAGTTGACTTTGACAAAACAGTCAAAATTTTTTTTGAGATTTGCGTGTAAATTTATGGAATTTAAACTTCCATGCGGTGCCTAAATACGGTTTGGAGATTATAAACCGTAATTATACTATAAATAATATTATAAATCATAATTCTCTCATCGTTAAACTTTCTACAAATTCAGGGCATCAGTCATTAGAGTACTTTCTAGCATAAAAAATTAATAACAGTGAATTGAGCATACTATTTCGATTTTACTCATACTGTGCGTGCATAGCGCGTAAATTTTGTGACTAGATATCCTAGAACCTCATGCAAGAGCAGTGTCGCCCTTACCTTATTTCAACCATCATTAGGGGCGGAACATTTCCGGGAAAAATGGGCAATCTGTCAACCCTGTTCTAGAAAATCCACGTCAGATTTCTTAATAGCTCTCGCATGGCCTTACGCTCTCAGCTTCGCTTCGTTATACGATGTCAGATTTGAAGCTCGTTGAAAAAATTAAAGGCCAACTACGACCACTGAAATAAACTGCGGCGAAAAACACAAGCGCTTGGTAAAAATTAATGAAATTTTATTACCGTTGCACCAACATTTATCGCGTGAATTAATTCAAAGTTGGGTTGCTTGAAAGCTGAAGTGGAAATCACGGTTCTCCTAATGCAAGAATTAGGGAATTATTTTGTCATTAGAAGTATAATTTTGGGCTTGGAATCTGCTCGAGCAACTTATGATATAAGATTATTTTAATGAGATTTCTAAAATGTCGGAATTAATAGAATTTAGTGGCCAAAGTTTGAACCAATCTCTCACACAGAGATTTTTTGTGTATATCATGCCAGCTTCACATTTCGAGCCTCAATGTCTGATTTCACCGTCGCCAGGCTTGTTTGACTGAGCTTTTTTCGGGCCAAAATTCTTTAATATCGCTTTTGTTGAAATAATTCTTAGTCACCACGAGTATTTAGCCTCTCGCGTCCCTGAACAACTCTTCAATATTGAAGGGACTTTTTTGCTGATTTTTTTAATGATTGGCCAAATTTAAAGATTTAGTCCGAAAAAGTCAATCTAGAAGCCCTATTGCTCGATCATAGGCCCAATTTAAGGACTTTCTCAAGAAAATGCTAGCCGAGATCGTCGCAGAATCTCTGCAGGATCAAGACGAAAGTTACTAAGTTAATTTGAGGAATGCGAAACATCAAAACGACTTCAACAACACAAAACTTCAAAACGAAACATCGCTCTCGACCAACGGCCGCCTTCACCGCCCGCCGACCGCAGAAGCTCATGCCAAACACCCCGAGAAGGATTTCAGCATTCCTTAATTTGCTTTCGAAACCCTAAATCCAAACTTCTAGTGATGGCCTCTAGTAATTACAAAAATACACGGAATGAATATAAGGATTATTCAACTAAGCTGCGTCATGGAACGTCTCATTTGTTACACTTGAAATGATAGCATTCCATATTCTGGATAATCATTTACAAAGTTTGTATTAAACTAATAATAAAACCACTGAGAAAATGTCCTTAGATTTTATGAAATCGGAAAATCACGTTCAACACATAGAAGACATATCCAAGTGATGTTTTTAGAATTATTTCTGCAGACAAAACAAAATCAATTTCATTTACCTTGAAGGTCAGTTGAAATTAAACAACTTTAGTACAATTTCCATAAAGTTGTACTTCAATAAGGGAATCGATGAATTTCGTAAAGTATCTTAAGCCCCGTAGAAGATTCAACAACACACTAATGAGCATTCACTTCTGTAAGCCTATCCTATAACAATTGCAAGTCCGCTGGGCTGAATAAATTTCAGAGGCGGATGCTAATTAACTCTGAGCGTTCCAGCCGTCAGTCAGAGAGCATCTATGGGGAAGAAAAGAACCTAAAGCCAAATTCAATTCCATAATCCTTGAGTACGTGTAAAGAAGTCCAAACCTAATTATTAGAACTGACTAGTTTCGTTCCAAAAAAAGCTTGGCCACCCTTCAGAGCAATTAGAATTACGCTAGGTTTTACGCAGAAAGTTGCAGGGATCTGTTAAAGCAGCCTGGATCCGAGAAAGTTAAACCCAACGAGAAGTTGTTCTACGCACGACAAGTTCCATCACACCAATGCGTCGTTCAGGCTTGAAATTTCTCCCGTTCGTTCGAGTTCAATTTTTCTCTATTGTTATCATTGCTTTGAGTTAACAAAATTTACGGAATTATTTTACCGCAAATAAATGTGACCCTCTCAAAAATCGTACTTAACACACAGCTATGAAACAAAGGTACAATTCTCATTCCGATGTCATTTGCGTCAGACAGAACAAAGAATTGATTTTAACCGAACACGAGCTGCAATCGTCCTCAGCAACGCTCATCAACACGTTTTTCCAGAGTTCATTTTCAAGCGATCATGAAAACTGAAAAGGCTAGGGAATTCGCCGATAAAGTACATCAAACACGGCAGTTCAACCTTAAAACTGAATTCACGGCCATTGCATAGTCTCCTCATGTGAAATATCTGAATGAATATGTTCGTAGATACAGCAGAAGCCAATACCGTGGAATGCAATATTTCATATCCAGATAAACATAGCACGAGAAATTGCAAACCTTTTCAAAAGACAACTCGTTTATAGGTAAAACGAATGACTCGAACAAGTTATAGAAAACCACTTGCAGTACGTGATAGGATTCTGAATAACTTGACTATTGCTTGGATTAGAGTATGTAATTAAAGAGGATTGGAGAGCACTTAAAATCACCGTGACAATCTTCTCGCCTCGAAAGCAACGCGGAATTTGAACAGAAATGAGACAAATGAGTCGCATGAATTTGGTGGCAATGTTGTTCTCGGAAAACTCGTGGCCTGATCAACCGTGAGCTGCAAATACGACTCACTGCAACCCAAGTTCAGGATAAAAGAAAACGTGTCTTCTACGCTGAAAAAAATAATGTTAGCTATCACCTATGAAGATGGAGCAAAACTGTGTGAAGTCGCATTCGGTTTCATATCGGTAGGACGCAGCTAATTTTATGAGTAAA
This sequence comes from Morinoia aosen, assembly GCA_030386875.1. NCBI lineage: Eukaryota > Metazoa > Arthropoda > Malacostraca > Amphipoda > Talitridae > Morinoia > Morinoia aosen. Next base: position 57,507,532 of record CM059566.1, read on the forward strand.
TTGTTACGTAATTTCAATATATTCGTAATTTAAATACCTACAGCTATTACAACACTGTCTTTCATTGATGATCCGATACATTTTTGCTTCTAATAGAGTATCGAGCGAATTACCCGAGCAGAGGTAATCGAAAAGAGAAAAAATTACATAGGTCTCTGAGGTTAAGGAATTTAATCATGCATCTGTGCTTCGGATCTGTGCTGCAAAAATAGGGGGTGTAGAAATAAATTAATAGATAAATAAAAATGAATAAGTGTAAATAAATAGTTATGTCCCAAAGTATGCAACAGTATTTCAAAATACAGTTTTGTTAAGTCTAAATTGAAAACAAAAGCGAATATCGCAATCAGGCTTAACCCTTAGCGTAGCAAAATTCAAATAGTTTTGGAAAAATATTCAGAGGAAAAAGTTGTCAGTACTCTGAAATATCAGAGTAATTGCCTTAGTGTGGGCGTTTTCCCCTCAATCAAGCTCCCGACTTCTCTATTTTGATCGAAACAAATTAGGAATCTTTAAAGTTCTATGCTAGGCGGGAGAAATTTTCGATATTGAAAATAAATTTTTTGAACTTTCGAAGAAATCGGTTATTACTTTTTAATCAAAATTTTCGCAAAAATAAACGGAAGTCAGAAAAAAACTTGCATGAGTTAAAAAACGTTATCAAATATGTTGCACGAACTTTGTGGCGTGAACTTAGATTTAATCAATGGGAATTTAAGCGAGCAGGCTTCTGGTATGTCTAAAAAATAGTTTCATGAATGCCATCAATTTCCCTAATTTTGTAATATGTTTCAAAATGTTCATTCACAAGCTGAATTACTTCAAAATTATGTTTGATGCGCTAAACTGGAAGCACTAGCAATGCTGGCACTAGAGTGAACCTCAGTACCCAAAAGGTTAAATTAATTTAGGTAGTCATACCGTACATTAACTTGAAAAGAATAGCAGTTTTACTTCAGAGCTTTTTCTGCTCTGAAGTACTTGTTTGGTAAAACTAAATTGACAAAATATCATAAGTTTAACAATGAATGCCATTCATTGGATATGCGAATAAATTTTTCCAGTTTGCGGTTGTATCAGGAACAGATCTAGCATGGGTACACACACAGCACGACTGAACAACAGACTGCTGCTCAGCTAGTGGCTCTGCTCAGTAGTGGTGCTGTGTATAGTCTTGATGTTGTTGTGCTCTTCGAAAAAAATTCTATGTCTAAACACACGTGCGATTTCTCTGTTGAAATTTTACAATTTTCTGTTAATAAAATAAAACTTTCTTTAAACAGTCATTCCTATCGGATGTTGAATTATGAGTCATAGGATGAGCTCACGCAAATCTTCAATCGTGTATTTGTATCTGTATAAAAACTCCAAAGCTTATCAGCATCATATTTGCCATTTTAAATCATTTTCATTTAGTAATATTATCTATGACATGAAACTGATGCTTTAAAAATGTGCAGACAGTGAAATATGTTATTTATTCATGCTGCAGTTAATTATTACTTAAAGAGTGGGGAATTTATAATTTCGAATGAAATTGAACACTGTCTGCGGGCTCATATCTGCTGAGTAAGAAGAACAGCACATGCATTTGAGATAGTTAAATGTTAGGTTTAAAGTCCGTAGATTTAATTTTTCCACAAATTAAGCGTTATGCTTTCATTTGATTTGCGAATATATCTCTCACTTGTAACATAATTTGAACAGATTTCAATGCAATACAGCCTACACTGTAAGATTCCATCAAGAAAATCCAGTCTTTACCTCTACTCATTTTCAAAGTTTTCTGAAGTTTCACCGCAGTAAATAAAAATTTTACACAGAGTTGAAAAGAAGATAACAGCTTTCTTTTCAATCGATATCTGAGTGCAAAATATATTCATAACCATAATAATTTAACTACTAAATATCTGATTGTCATTTCAAAGCACCCCAAGTCATCAGAAGGGAAAATTAAAAACTTTGAAGGCATAGTTGGTTTATATTCCACAATTAGGTTTCCTTCCTGAAAAAGATGCACGTGGACTTGTTAAAATATGGCACTGGCAGTTAGTTGTTCACTTCGAAGGCTAGTTTGATTGACATTTCCTTCTGTCGTTGACTAGAACATAAAGTCGCGATTCATCTTTCTAATTCGAAGAAAATCAAGAATCTAACTCAAGCAATACTCGATCTAGTACAATGAAAAAAACGACGTATAAATCATTTCATTCGATGCACCAAAGTCTCGAGATTGCAGCAATAAGACATGATCATGTTGGGATGGCAAACCTAGTCCAGTAACATGGGAAAATGAAATAAATTGGAAAATATACAAAAATACAGAACGGCATGGTTCAAAAAATGCAGTTAAATCTACTAACGTAAAAGCAAAATTTGCACAACACACCTTAAGAAACCCTTAGGAAAATATAACAATTTTTCTAAACTTGTAATAGGAACTTCCATTAAAGAACGCTTTCTAATGCTTGCATGCTATTTATTTACATAACTGAGGCAGATACAGAAGCATGCGTTTGTCAACATATGTTTCGTTGTGACAGCTAAGTTCTGTAGGTAAATAACTGGACAAAATCTATTGCGAGAAGAATTCAATTGGGAAGAAAAACGTCGTTATGAAATTTTCTGAGTAAGGTCTTCAATAAGACAACAACGGAAATAAATAAATAAAATTATATCGATAAGTTTAACAGACTGTTGTTCAGACTTGGACTCTACGGACACTAAAGAAATTAAAAATACAAAAATTCAACAAAGCCAGTTGGAGTACCGCGTGAGGTAGATTGGATGTGAGAGAAACAGTAACTAGGTTACAATTTCCACTTAGTCCTTTGAATCGAATGCAAGTACCTAAGTTCAAACTACAACTCAGAAGAATATATTGTGCTAAATGATGCTGTGCTGACATTCTAATGTGATCAACTGATATCCTTGTTTCCTCTTCCCAAACCCCCCTTACAAAAAAATTGTGGTTACAAAATTATTCTCACACTCCCCAGTTAGTAGCAGGATTAAGATTTAAAACTAATTATAACTTGCCCTGGGGTTATAAACCCATTTCAAATATTAAAATAGTTTAAATGAAAGATGAGCCTCTATCTTTTTGATTCTTCGATGATTTCATTGCTCTCTAATGACACAACGTGGTCGTACAGCGTGCAATGAACACACAACGTCGTAGAACACCTGCATTCGTCGCAAATGATATTTTCACAAGCGCAATTAAAAACCATCGTAGTCGTTCTCTTCCTTCGCCACCAGAACATAGATATCGAATACTTTAAAAATAACAATTGTCTGGGGATATTTTCATGGGTAGTAAATGCTGAAATAACGTCGGTTTTTAATAAATGAAAATTAATCTCAGACAACTAAATACCAACAAAATTAGAATAGTCGAAAGAACGGTCAAAATTTGTTACAGGCGAGCGCAGATTTCTGAAGGAATTGAATGCAGTTAGCTTATAATGTCTGACAACTGAGCTTTAAATATGCCAATGGTATTTCAATTCTTTAAATGTTTCAATACTCATTCTTTCATTTGATAATGAAATTTTTATTGGAGCAGCAAGCTACGACTCGTTTTCTACTAAAGAAGAAAATATTGCTAGTTAACTAGAGAATATTCACTACAGCATAGAAACAATTACAAGTGTCGCTGTATATGTTCAAATAAAAGAAGCAAAAACTTACAACAAAGCAGTAAATATTCACACTGTGGGAGAAAATATTCATATTACACCTGCAAATATTTCCATTGGAGCTACAAACGTGAGCAAATCCTGAGCAACAAATATCACGATCACCCTGAGCAAGCAAGGAATATTTTTTTTCATATTTTCTACAGTCAAAGTAACATCAGACGCGCCTTAACAAATCATAAATTCTGCTTCTAAGCATTGATCAACTCGAGTGCAAACAGCTTTCATGCATCAAACTGTAGCATTGTAATATTTCAGTTCTAAATCTGTATTCAATATTATAGAGCGTTCCAGTTTTTGATACAGCATAGCTGCTTTAAAAATAATTCACTTTTGATACCAATCAAATTTTTGCTGGACACTAACTTAGAAAGTATGATTTGAAACATCATGCTCCCTTCTACTGGACTAGTTATGCTGGACATATTTTTATATATTTACTGTCAGTATAAGTATTTCTTCCGCTAAATCGATTTTAAAAGGTAGTTGTCCCCCATACAAACAACATTTGCAAAATTATTCAAGTAAGATATTGTAGTAATAAATGCCTCAAAAAGCAAATGTGATAAATTTATCAGCTACAATAATTGTACCAAAAACGCCAGTGTATTACTATTAAATCCACCTGATATACATTTAGAATACCAGTTCTTATTAATTCATCCATTTTCCAAAAAAATTTCATTGAAAAGGTAATGAATTATTTGAAGTAGCGAACATATAACAAACATGAAACGTAGGTTTAACAGATAAAATCGTAGAATTTGCAAAATTTTTACTGAACACTGAACCGGAACGGATACCATTAAATTTCACCACAGCATTCTTTTATCTGAACTACTTAGCGTATAAAAACGTGAAGTCGTTGTAACCGCGTAAGTGTCGCCAGAAAGTAATGCAGTCATAATAGTGGCAAAGAGAAAAAAATAGATCTGTTGCAATTTTATTTCATAATTATCAAAGTGACTGCTCTTTAGTCTAAGCTCTACTCTACAGTCGAACCACTTCTCATAAGTCAAAAGCACTGCTCTTCACCCAATGGCACTGCTCTGTAATCCAAAATGGCTGCTCATAAGTCAGAAACACTGCTCTTCAGTCAAACGCACTACTCTACAGTCAAACTCTTGCTATCAAGTCAATAGGACTGCTCTTCAGTCAAAAAACTGCTCTTAGTCAATAGCACCGCTTCTCAATCACAAGCAATACTCTTCAGTCAAAACACTATTCGTCAGGCAAAAGCATTGTTCTACAGTCAAAAACACTGCTTTTCAGTCAAGAACACCCTATGTCCTTCCCATAAACTTTGAAAATACCCGGTAAACAATTTTCATAGCGTTGATTTCGGAGAAATCAAGAGAATTCATTCTTCACTTTCAATCAGAATCTGATACTCTTCATTCCACTAAATTTTCAAAAACTTCCCGAACTAATAGATTATAATTACAATCAACCGCTGATAAACGGTTAAATCTTCTCTTCTGCCATGCAGAGATGCAATTTCAACATTACAGAATAAATTTTCTCAACAGGTATAAAGTATGTACGCATTTATCGTTTATACTCGTACTCGTAGTAACAGTAACAGTTGATATAGTTTTCTAACATTGCGCACTCTTTTCAGTACCTTGCGCAGGTTTGGTAACGAGCATTCGTGATCAAAGTCGGATGAAGATTTTCTTCGTACCTGCTAACTACTGATTTCTCTAGTTATCGAATGTGAGTCCCACTCTAAAAATCTAAAACTATATTAGTAGCGATAAAAATGAGTTTAAATTCGAGAGAAGTTATAATCTGTACATTGAGCATATTTAAACACAGTGGAGGTATAATCATTTCACACGAAGAACGGCATGGTATATACGGAAAAATTTACTGACAATGAATATCAAAAATGCAAAGGAATTGAGCAGTTACTGTCGTAAGATACTCAAGTGCGAAAAATGTGGACAACTGATCTTAGCGTATTTCATTGCGCTATACAATTTCGTCAAACTTTGAAACGCGAAAGACAGACATTGACGATATAATTACCTCTGCATCAGAAAATATCGCATAAGTTCAATAAAAATTTAAAAGAATTTCAAGTAAATTGTTCGTATCTAATAAAATGCATAAAATTTCCCGGTAGAATATTTATCAGATATCGGTCATAAAAATAACTAAAGGCAATAATACGACCTAAAGGTTTGAGCAAATATCAGACGGAAAATATCGCTTGCATCCCAGAAGAATTACATACACAGGAGCATAAAAAATGATCCATCGATATTGGACAGTAAATGTATAACATGCTCAAGATTAAAAACTTAAATTATTCTTTTCATTTTCGTAGGCGGGAAAAATACAGCGAAATTTCACAGAGAAACGACAAACCATACGCCACAGAAAGAAGATGCTGCTGAAAATACGATGTAATCTAATGTCATTTCATTGAAAAATCATCAGAGAGACAATGCACGGAAATTATAAACAGCAAGTTCGCTGAAAGCGTCAACGGTAAAATTTAAAGCACATCTTCCAATGGAAGCAAGTTGATCAAACTAATGCACAGCACGCAGAGCATGGTTAAAACAGTCTGGAAAACATACCCTAGTGATTCGGAATGAATCCCATCTATTTTGTGGCGAAATGTGTTCATTGAGAGCTGCTTTTTCATTCCGTGCGTTTTTTTGAGGGGAAACCACGACCACTAATTCATGAAATTTTTACCCTGCTTACAGCTGCAAAATGTTGAATATTTTCAGTTGATTTAAATTCAATAGTTATGAGTTAATTTCTGAATAAACTTTTGCTCTGACAAACTCTATTCAACGTCAAAAAGTATACTGATTTCTATAAATAATTGAGTACAGCCATTGATGTTGAACATAACGGGGTAAAAATTTTGAATTGATAAAACGTTTCCAATTCCCAAAGAAAGAACCGCATCAATTTCTCGTCTTACTAAAAAAAGTAGCGATAAATTTAAAAAAAATCAAATCGATGTATTGAGTACATCTTGGAAGTATTATAAATATCAAACAACATAATAATCAATGTAAAGCAAAGGGAATCCTGTAATTCTTGAATATGATCGCAGTTTTTGCGCTGTATTTTTTATTATTTTAAACGTGGATACATTATTTGCTGAATTGTTTCTGATGCATCGTTTATTGAATTTATTCCTGGAATAGCTTCCTGGAGCCCACCCATGTTTTTGAAATAATACCATGCATTTAATGCCTTTCGTATGAAGCGGCCATAACTATCCAACATCAGTTTTCTGATTGAATTATTCCGCCCTTTCCCTTAACGATAAGCGCTTCAGCACAAGCTAATGACGAATACTCATGTTCAGGCTTTGCTCTACGTGCACTTTTCAGTAATAATAAGACAGTTTTGGACGGAAGAGTTTGTCGATTAACATTATTGACAGGATTTTCTTTTCTTTAACAAACTGTGGCAGCTCACTAAACAGCAAAGGGAGGACTAACTAAATGGACGAAGAAAACAATTCATCAGAAGGGCGTCACGATTTTATACTCATCAATATATTTTTTCGTACTTGTTGTCGCCATGTTCCACGGTGTTGAAGTATAATAATCTTCAGTCGAAACTACGAAAACTTCCATTATTTAACAAGATCGATGGGAGCATATCCCGTGTTCTAAAACAGACTTCCAGGTTGCCCTCAAAAGGCTTTGATAGCTGTGTCCTATCTGTCTCTACATTAATATAATAATAAAATTATTCTCAAATTAGAGACTGGAAAAACCAAAGCCGCAGGATCAAGACAAAAGTTATTTAGTTAATCTGGGAAATGAAAACATCAAAACCACTGCGATAACCCGATACTTCAAGTTTACGTTTTGGTGATAATTTGTATTTTTCGTGCGGCATTTAGGTAGGTGAGTCACTCTGGTGAGCATGAAATTTGTTTAAGAACAGCGAGATGTTAGAGTAACCCTCATTTTATTAAATCAGAATCAAAATAAACAATTATCCATTCTTTACATTTCAGTACACAGTACACATTCTGTGGCTGACAAAGCCATCACCGTCCTCTCCGTGACCAAGTGTAAAATCTCCTACAGGAGTGAAAATGACATTGAGCAGGAGCTAAAAAGTGATTCACTTTAGACTTTTTTACCAGTTTTCCGGAGTTTGATGCTTTTCCAGCTTTTCGTTCCATGTACTCACGTAGGTAAAGCTGAGGATTCAGGACTAAAACTGCGCAAACTCATACAAATATTATGAGTCACTATCCCCAGTCACTCCCGAGAAACCTGGTAATATAAAGTACAAACTCTGCTAAATATCTAAAATTGGGCTTTCACAATTACCTATCTATTGGTATTCAGCAATGCATAGGAAATTCGATGAATTCCCTGAATCTGCGTCTCTGCGACTGGGGAAAATTTCCCCATGAACACTATTACTCTTAAGGACGTGGATCTTAAACAAGGAACTACAATTGTTAAAAAAGTTGACGTAAAATTACGCGTAAACTACAGAGCTGATGGAAATGGAATAGTAATTATTAGAGCTAGAGAGTAGTGGAATTACTGAATAGGAAACTGTAGTGAAGAGTTAGTATGAAAATAAAGTGACGCACTCACACTATTTATTCATTTTAAACATGAATGCATTGAAGCGCAGAAAAAAATACTCGTTAGTTGCAACAATCATACGAACGAAGTCTCCAAGTTTACGAATTAGCATTTTCCGGCTATGAACAATCGGCATTTTTCGTCACTCAATATTACGAAATTGGCGGCAGTATACGCGCATTGTGATGCACTTTCAGCACACTTGCTGGCGTTCGCCGTGCACGACGGGGAATTTATCTTTAAAAATGCTCACGATGGGTTGATGCTTGGGAGCTGGTACGCGCTTTGGCGCTCCCAATACGGCACGATTACCAACGAAAGAGAAAAAGAAATAATTTCTTTATCTTTTTTTCCTGAAACGATCTAGTCTCAAAATTTCCTGAGAAAAGATTAGTTTTGAAAAACTCTTACTAGCTAATATAAGGCAGCAAACAGTTGTAGCTAAACAAAAGGAAACTTCAGAAATCTTCCCATATTCACAAATTCCTTCTGATTCCATCAACAAACAGTAACAGCACTCCACAAATATATACACAGTTTTCAGCACCGTCTCGAACTTATATTTACAACTGCACTCCATGTTAGAAAACAAAATAACTCCTAAATATGAACCCAATGTTAGCTAAATATGCGTTCCTACACCGCCCCCTCTACCCAGATCGTTCTGAGGGGCAGTAATGTATTGATTATGCGATGCAATTTGAGGTCTGATATTCCGGACCCTTCCAAGTTGGCTATAAATCGCATTTTTATCGACGGCGTTACTGGCGATGTTGAGGTTGTTGGTCATGTTCTGCATGTTGTTCGAAGGAGAGAACCTAATTCCGCTTCCAAAGTTCATGTTTGTCATGGCTACGTTTGCTCCAAAGTCAGTGTTTGGGGGCCCAAGACTGGGCACAAACACTTGAGAGGTTGGGGGCGCTAAAGCACCGCTAGAACCGTACGTTCCTCTGGCCGTCGGAACCCTGACGTAAGCGGCTGCAGAGTTCGGAACATTTCTGCCGGGGATGATGCCTCCAGGCAGCCCTGGCCCGAAATTGTTCAGGGGAACGCTGGTGTAGATGGTGTTGCGGTGGTAGTTAGCCGGCAGCGGCGGTGGGGGCGGTGGCGGGCTGTAGTCTCCCTGGTAGTCAAATGGTATGTACGTACCACTCGTGTTCATCTGCAGGTTCTGAAACAATGGGAAGTTCAGTATAAAAATCTGAACCAATGTGAAATTAGGCATGCTTTGTCTAAATGTGGAAGTCTCTGTGCTCGTATTATTTAATGAGCTCAGAGTGCTAACTCTAACCAAACGAGTTATATTTATAAATAGAAATAATTTTTGTATTTAGTATTTTTAGGATAATTTTCAGGACAGGGACTCATCAAAAATTTTCCCAAAGGGAATTTTTTTCTAAATAATTTTCTAACCATTCACTTAAAATCATGTTTTCCGAAATGCATGTATCAGGGAAATATATATATATTATTCGGAAACAATTTTTCTGACAAACCAAAATCAAATTCGTAACAGCAAAGAGTTTCCAGAGAAGATCATTGCTAGATTTTATAATAAAAATATCTGATCATCTCTCAGATATACCGAATCTGTTTCTCACCTGACTTTCATTTCAATTATGTGAAAAGAAATTAGCATGTGTGCATTTTTGAGAAATTTATTTATTTCGTGAGTTGAGATATCAAAAGAATTAATATTTTATTGCGATCAAAAACCAGTAATGCAGTTGCAGAATCGTAGGGTAGATAATTAGTCTGCTCAGTCACAGGACGTGTTCAACTCACAATGCAGCCATAAAACAGAACAAACCTCAGTCAAACACTAAATATATCAGAGAGCTAATGGACATATGTCCATTAACGACAGTAGTTAAATGCCATCCATTTATACTCGTAAATTCACCGACACAGTATCGAGGCTAGCTGCTGCATTTCTAGTCATGAACATGACCAAGTCTCAGTTACGCGCACGAGACAATAATACTCGTAATACAGAGACAATAAGAGGACGTTCTGCCCGTATGTCTGCTCGACAGAGCGATTTAATCTACGCCACTTGTAGCAAGAGGCGCAAATTTAGAAAAGAGTCATTTGGTAACACAATAGCATGAAGGGTCCTATTCCAAGGCAAACCATGCTTTAGTTTCATCATCGCACGGCCCTTCAGAGCGAAATTGAGCTCGAAATTCACAATGAAACCAAAACGGAGTGAGTGCTTGCAGGCCTTCAATTTGCAGACAAGAGCATTTCAGAGCATTTTTCCATTCGGCCGAGCGCTCAAAAAACAGCCTCCAAGGATGGAAGCTCCTCACTCGAAGAGGCAGCGCAGCAGATCGAGACAGATAGCAAAGGTAATAGCACTTGTGATTCCCATTCCACTCATTTCGTTGGATGCAGTTCACATGAATACGTGATTGGTATACCATCGCGAGTATATGCCAGGTATTCTGAGAGAACAGTGTTCATGCAATACTGGGGGCAAATGTATACTGGGGGCAAGTTTGCAATGCATTGGAACGACAGCGAATTTGTTGCTGGTATAAGGATGTCAGAAGCCCGTTCGTTGGGAGGGGAATCAGTCAAACATGTTTAAAGATTTTTATGTAATTTCCTTTCGCATTTTAATCAATCCTAGTCCTCAGAATTATTCAAGCAAAAGTGTCTGCTGGATTGCCCATTAAATACATTCGAATGTTAAAAGTTCTTAAAAGTATATGAAAAATGTACACCTTTTTAAGTTATAACGGACAACTCGACCGCCGAAATCCATCTTCAATGTCGTCAAAAAATTCTTCTTTCCCAGACGCTTCTACTACGTTTCAAATGTTCACGGAGAAGTGTATAAAACATAGAAACGAAAAATAAACGGTTCAAGTCTTCATTTTACCACACGCACTTAGTAGGACTATACCTAAGGCTATACCTAAGGCGTCTGGAAAACTTTTTCAAGTCAGGAATAGTAAGGAAACGTAATGCAGAAGGAAACTGTTACAGATGCTCAAAATAGCCTATTTGCTTCAAGGTTTTTTCGTTCTAAGTTGTTCGGGAACCATCGTAGTTAGCTGCCAGGGTCATTCGTTGCGTATGTTTTACACTGAAGTGAATCGAAGAAAACTAATCTAAGATGTACCATTAGAAAATTCTTTTGGGAAATGTTATCTATTAAAATAAATAGCATGCGACCGATCATAACAATTCATTCCTAGAGAAAGAACCATTAAGTTCAATAGAAGCCAGCTATGCAGTAAAGTATTTAACAGAAAGAGTATCATTTCACTGGTAATATTCTGCAATCCATAAAAAATATTTATCTTATGATGATATTTACTGTCCGATGTTTGTGTAGACACACATGAAAAAAAAAGAAGAAGAAGATTACATTAACAGTAACGAGTTTCTCACATAAAAATAATCTCCAAATAACTTCTGGTCACTTTCACATTATATGTAGAAGAATGGATGATTTCTCAGCAGCAAAGATCGATTGGGATAACCGGTCTCAAATTTTCGCATCGAAAGGCCAACTATTTACCTTGAATAAGTGACATTAGTTTCTGTAATACTAGTACAAATCGTTTTTCTCACTAGAATGTTCTTTGCTATCGCGTCAAGCTATAGTGCAGCGCCTCGAGGGTATGTGGGCAAATTTGTTTTGCCTCCTCTGAAGTCAATCAAACTTTGCGTGACTGAAGTTTCCAGATATTTGCATCTTACTTGGTGGAATCGATTCTGAGAAAAGAGTGAAAAGTTACGAATACCATGACGTTGGCGAGCAGTATATGGTTCTGTGACGAAATGTTCAATTTGATTAATTATCTAATAAATTTTGTAACTATGCTTTTGTATTTACGTCTTATATTCGCCAATGTTGTCAGAAATTCCTTCGTTGATCTGATATTTTTTATTGCGTGATGCACTAAAAATAATCAAAAAAATATTAGTTGATTGTTTTCACGGAGACTGATTTGTGCTCATTTGATACATAACTTATCTTCAATATCTTGTTCAGACATGAAATTTCTAACGTGAGTTAATTTCGGAAATTTGAAACTTATGTAGCTATTTTTTCAACAGTGCATAAAAGGTGTGAAAATTTTGTTGCAATGGTGATCGGTACAGCGTCATGACCTGACGAACAAGGGACTGTTAGCCTTATTATATTTTGCAATCATTTCTTTCTATGAAAAGCTTTGATTTGTTGGGTTGTTGTAAAATGAGGATGATCCATTGTACTTGAAATATCTTTCGCGTTTCACCAATATGACTTCCCTAACACGCTTCTTCAGTATATCCGATTGACATTTGACGCGTACGCGACTCATAACATACTTCCACTACGCCCGGTGACAACATCCGAAGCACAACTAGATAGCTAACTATACTAATTAACGCCATGGCACAGAATCTTGAATAATCAATTGCTGCTGAGTCGACATGCTTCTATCAAGCACTCATTGCAAGAGATGGTAGCAAGACATGCTGTCTGTTTAGGAACATGAACAGTATCTGTAGCAATACCGAGATGTGTACAGAATTGAACAACATAATCCCACCGAGCGGCTATTAGATAATTTTTGCATTACGTCAAGAATATCGAGTGGATCGGATATGACCTATTATATTTTAATTTAGCGCTGACCTTTTCAAGGATTCTGCATGAGCTGTTCACGTTCACAATTTCCGACGCGAACATATCAGATCATTTTTATTTATCGTATAAACGAATAAAGGAATAATAACGTCGATATTTTGAGGACAAGTGCTCTTTTCTGAGAAATTTTTCGTACTGTTAGATAGGTAATTTGTTTTACAGAGCAGATCATATTCGAATTTCCTGAAGTGCTACTTGTGATCGAGAGCTGCTGCATTATTTGTTAGATCCTGACCGACAGAATTGTAAAACATTGGGAAAATTTGTTTTAACTTCTGTACTACATTGATAAAATGTTTGTGGCACTCGTAAGAGAAATTTTGCGTAACTCGGGGGGTGGCTTGTATCCAAAGAAAATGTTTTTTTTTCAATATCAAAGTCACGTACTGCTTTCAGGAATATTTCCAATAGGCGACTGAGACGCTGAAAACCAGTATAGCTGCGCCAGAGAAGTTGGCAGAATGGAGTGTAGTACTGAATACCGAGTTTGTATTGTCTTTTGAACTACAAAAAATTACTATGTTAAAAATTAATATAGCCTTAAACTACGGATACACACTTGTTTTAGGGCAGCACAATAATAAATACATGCAGGTATAAGTCCTTAATTTAAAACCCGGCATTTCAATTGGCATTTCAACTATAACCAATTCATGACAGAAATGATTTGGTTCGAGAGTGTTATTACGAACTTTGGGTTTTGAATTTCAGTCATACTACAATTGGTGTTGAGGATAATATCTTTCCACGCAGTACAATTTGTATTATTGAAGAATACACAGATCCAATCAGCTCGTTAGTGTCGGTTTAATGATGTCTAATTTACAGCAGCAGATTGGTCCACGCTCAGTGAAATCAATGATACGCTACAATTTACGACGGAATCTCGTGCTTAATTTAGCAGGATGACTTTTTTGGGCATAAACTTCATCGGGCAATAGTAAATCGCCTCGCATTGCTTTCAAACTAGCCTACGCAGCTGCTTGCCGTAATTGAATGAAAATTGCATTGGAAATTACAAGCTTTATATTAAACTTGAATTTAGATTGCAAACATACGCATGCATGTTAGGGGATTTTAAAAGTCTTCGCTCCCTATCAGGGAATGTCAAAAAATTTATATCAATCATTAGATACTGAATGAATTTTGGTAGATGTTTGTTGACTCTAAAATCTTATCTATTTAGCACTACTGGTAGTTAAAGTGATTCTCTTCATTAAGAAATATCACGCGTGCTTTTCATTTGCAAAGTCTAATTTAAAATGTATCTGCTAACCACGACTCACATACTGGTCTTTAATAGGCCGGTTGCAGTTGTGTATTTCACGCGCGTACATCAACGAGTCGAAAGATACTCTACGTCTCCTAACTAAAAAACAATAAAATCTCTACAACTGAGTGTTTCCAGAAGCAAAATATCATTTCAAGTCCCTTAGCTTCGTTTTAAAGCATAGTGAATTCATTATGATGTGAGGAAACAAATAAAAAATTGCATATAAAAGAATCCCTGCGATTAATTATAACGTATATCGTTATCCGTGGTCAATGATGCTATTTCCTTGAAAGAGTTAAAGAGAATACATTTTGTATTCTAGGTGCGTATTTGTTTCAAAAATTCTAACCTTGCCAATAAATATTGTATAAGTATCCCATACGCATCACGTTTCCACGCTGTTTTAAAGAGCATATATTTACATTTGCAGTTACGCTCTTGCTAAATAAATTTGAAACTTGCCTATAAATATTGTATAAGCATTCCAAGCGCATCACGTTTCCACGCTAATGTTTCTACAGTAGTGTTTGAAATAAAAACTGCAACGACGCTCACCAAACTTCTGCTCAAGTACCGTCATGAACAAGACTTACGATGAACCACGAGATCTGTGGTACAACGTATATTAAAAGGATCACTCCCACACACACCTTAACTCACTGACTCACACTCACACGCACAAACATACACTCAATCACGCAAACACACACAGTCACACCTAACTGCACCAACACACACACACACACACACACACACGCACACCCACCATGTCTCCAGGCGGGAACTGGTAGGGCCGAACAGGTCTCCTGCCTCGCTCCTCGTCCAGGTTGGTCGACTCCCAGTCCTCATTGGTAAAATCATCGTCATTTTCGTCGCCGTCTTCGTCGTCACATTCAGAGGGCGTAAGGTCGGACGCGGTGCCGGTGTAAGTGCCAGAATACGTGCCGGTTTGCGTGTCCATTTTGAGCATGGAATCGTTGGTGGAGGCTCGGTCGTGCTCGTGCATGCCGTGCTTCTCTGGGCCGGGGTCTGGGTACATGAAGTCATAAGTGTGTGAGCTGGAAACGCGCCTCAATATGGTAAGTTATTCTATGGTCAAAATTTTTAATAGTGCAGTCGTTCGCAGGCACGTGAGCTGGAATCTAATCTTAATATAGGATGAAAGTTTATGACTAAGTTATTTAATACTGTCGTTTATTTATGAATTTCTTTGCTTGGGGATTAAACTATGAAATAGATTTTCACATGAGCACTGACATCAATTGTCACACCAACATGAAGCGACCGAAGATCATCAGCCAAAGTGTGTTTCACTTTATGGTTGTTAAAAAAAACGAATAGTAGAATATTCCGATACTAAGGTAAAAATAACAAGCGTGTTTGTTTGTTAAATTACGGTGACTTACCTTTGTATTCTAGACCCTTCCTCCTGAAAAGCACAATGGCGGCCACTACGAGGATGAGGAACAAAATGGCGCCAATTATTGCCACCAGGGTTGTGATGAGTGATAGAGGTTCTGTAAAAATTACACAGTGAATTAACATTAGAGGAAAGCCATTGAGACGTGACTGACGAAAATGCATTGTAAAATTAAATTGAAAGTCAAGTCTTTAGACATGAATGAACATCAATGAAATGTAAACACGAAATGCTGTGGAGGTGCAGGCAAAAGAAAGGCATTGTAATAATGAAAATGAAGATTGAGTTTTAGTGTAAAGCATGACTAATACGTTCAATTAGGCACTAAAAATCAAAAGAACTAAATAATTTTTAATTAAACACGACACTGTGTTTCTTTTCGTAAACATGCACTCTACATTAAAACTTCAACATTCAACATACTTTAAGGCCAAAAAATATTTTAATGAGGCTTTAACTGCTATAAATGGTCACTCACGCTGCTGATGGAACTGAATGGTGTCAGTGTCGGAGCCGAACGTGTTGTTGGCCGTGCAGTTGTACGCGCCAAAATCTGAAGCGTCCGCGTGCAGGATGACAAGGGTGTTCACCACTCCAGACGGGGTCGGATCCTCCTGAATTTTGTACTTCTGCTCATCTGCAACAATTAATGGCATTCATGAATTAATATTTTCATTAGTGCCAAATTCAGTTAATGAATGATTTCAGTATTATCACATTGGAACTAGAATTTTCGTGAAATTTGTCTGAATGTATTTCGTTTCCAAATGGTTACCAACGATAACCGAGTCATCGAGATTGCTCAATATCCATGTGAGAACTAGTCAAGATCGATATTTAAGGCAGCAATTATGAGGAGCATTCTTCACCATTTTTGTGTCCTCTGGGCTGATAATTCTCTAATATTTGGCATGACATAATTTGGAGCACGAACAAGAAATAGACGCAGGTCTTGTGTGAATTTGTACACTCGTGTGGACTTGTAGACTCGTGTGGACTTGTACACTCGTGTGGACTTGTACACTCGTGTGGACTTGTAGACTCGTGTGGACTTGTACACTCGTGTGGACTTGTACACTCGTGTGGACTTGTACACTCGTGTGGACTTGTACACTCGTGTGGACTTGTACACTCGTGTGGACTTGTACACTCGTGTGGACTTGTACACTCGTGTGGACTTGTACACTCGTGTGGACTTGTACACTCGTGTGGACTTGTACACTCGTGTGGACTTGTACACTCGTGTGGACTTGTACACTCGTGTTGACTTGTACACTCGTGTGGACTTGTACACTCGTGTGGACTTGTACACTCGTGTAGACTTGTACACTCGTGTGGACTTGTACACTCGTGTGGACTTGTACACTCGTGTGGACTTGTACACTCGTGTGGATTTCTAGATTGCGTCCTATTTTTATCCCGACTGACATTTGAAAAGTATGTACAATACAGGTCCTTTAATTTGTACTAATGAGTACATCTGAATTAATAACTACGATGTTCAACCACGTACTTCTAACTTTCAATTCAGAGTCCTAATTTATTCAAGTGATTCATGTCACCTTCATGAAAATAGTAATTTGTTGGTTCGTTTTAGTTTAGAACTTCCAACGTGTAACTACAACGGACTCCGGAAGAAAAATGTCTTCGTAATTTCTTAATAATGCTAACTTAACCCCTAAGGGTATTAAATTATGTAAAATGGCTCAATGTTCGATAATATGGTTTACTAATTGAGAACAGCTATTGCAACTCTGACTTGCTAGTTGTGCCAAAATTGTACCGACCAGCGCTAGTTTACATCTTTGTGCAATTTTCTCCCCACAATCCTTTTTTGCGCACCTAAGGCGATAACTTCAATTTAATTTTAATACCTTAAAATTACTTACTTCATAATGTGGTGTGAGATTTGCAGTGATTTTTTATTTATAATTCAAATATTTTGACGTTTCGAGACCATTACCTACAATTGCATATTATCCACAGAAGAGACTTTGTTTTGTAAAGCACAGCGATTCATTGAAATTTGTTAGGCAGTCTCTACTGTGAGTTGAAGTGTCTTCGGTGTACAAGACTAGCGAAGAACTGAACTGTGTTTATTTCATCATTGTACCTTATGATTTAGGATGTTTGAAATGCGCAGTTTTCAAGCTAAACCTTGTGTGCATTTGTATCAATTTAGCGAAATTACTTTAAAAGCCTTGTGTTAACATTTTGAATAAGTGGTAAGCCATGTAATGAACTTTTACACATTTAATACTCAATAAAGATTCTTTTCACGCATTATTAACCGTATAAAGTATAATTTGAGCTTCAGATTCAGTGTTGCTGTTTAGTCGAGTACTCGACAGATTCATCATGGACGACATGAGATCACCTTTACCTTCCGAGATAAATTTCACGGCAATTTCAACACTTCGGAACTTGCCCTGTTGAGTACGTAAAGTTTGTATCTCCAGAAAGATCTTGGACAAAAAAACAAAATACTGGCTTTTGTTGGAATTTATGTGATTCATCACTCGGGAAAAGTACATAACTAATTTATGCATGAAAAAGTTCTTTGGCTGAGTCAATTAATGACACACGGCATGATTTCCTACTGGGCACTGACCACATCTTTAAGCACCGATCACACAGCGACTCTCCTTCAACGCTAGCTTCCGTCATTGCGGTTCCCAAAAACTTGAGCCGTTTCTGGAGTTTTATGTTTATTTATTTATCTTAATTCAACTCACGGTCTCAAGAAAGCTATGGTACTGAAGCCGTGAAACAAAATTCCAAGCACTACTCAAAAACTAGATCGACACTTATGCGGTATGCAAGTGGGTGTTCTTTTTACACCCAACACGGTTGAGTTACGACTAGTTTCTATTATATGTAAAAAGACACTTGAACAAAAGTACGAGATTGCCAACAATTAATTTAAAGACTACTAAATTTCTTGTCTTAAATTTCACTCACACTAGGATAAACGATTCCATCATCCTGAGACCATGTTTAAAATGACACTCGACCAATGTACATAGGATGCTCACAAAAAAAGTCAAAATCGACCAAGTTTCTGACTTAACTCTGACCGTGTCATTACACACTCACTTGGATAAATGATCCTGTCGTGCCGGGACCATGTGAGGGAGGTGGGTCGGGGAAGCGAGTCTACAGCACACTTCACCTCCACCTGCCCGCCTGCCACCCCGAAGTAGGACTGGCCGGGCACCACAGATGGGGAACCACGCATGAACACCTCCATAGAGCGCCACACCTGCAGCACGGTTTTTACTTAACAAACTTCATTTTTAGTGAGAATTTCGACATGGTGGGGAATCGTGAAATGAACTCATTCTTGAAAATCAATAGCTATCTGGCGAAAACTGCTGGAGAAATATTTAATCTGCTCTGATTATGTGATTCTAAAGAGGGTCAAATTATGCACAAATGAATATTTTCAAGGGATTTTCAGAGTATTATTCCTACAAAATGATATACGTAGAGCCCAAAAGAAAATGCTTCTCAGCTTTCTCGCTTCCTAAGTTTGCTTATCATCCAACAGTATCTTTAAGACAAAAGCTTTCATAGTGATTGTCATAACATAAATAAACGCCCAGTCAGCCAAAAAAATCAAACCGTTCATTCAAGAAAATTGACTATATTAGGCTAAGTGGCGGATATTCCAGCTCAGTTATCAAGGAGACAAATTTTTAAATCCTCTGTAATATTCAGAGAATAACATGTGCATCTCATCAACTCTGACCATCTCATCACATCTATAAATACTTATTCAAATGGTTTTTTATTCTACCGATACATACAAATGAATAACTCGCATCATTCTCGGTCATTTGATTAGAGCCAAGATTTCATTTTTGTTCAGTGCGCTGTGTGAATGATAAATAATAATCAAATTATTTGTGTTTCTGAAACGTAATTCTGTTTTCCAATACAAAGTTTTCGAAACAATCTTTGTCATCGCACTTTTTACCATGAACCGTTTTTATGGCGCTACAATTGATTACAGTGATTTAGTACAAAGAATACGGGGAACCCCAATCACTACCATTGGCACTGAAATATGATTAGCGTTTTCTGTGTTTCTAAACTGAACTAAACAAAAATTTAAATCAATGCAAATATATTATTCTATGTCATACATTTTTCATTAGCTAGTCGAAATAACTGTCAGACCATTTAAGATCAATTCAGCGTAACATTAAACAAAAGCCTGCATTTGTACGCTCAATTTTTGCTAGCCGGAAAATATACTTTTATAACGCGTACAGCAACACTTCCAAAATTCTAAGAAAATATAGTGGAGAATTTGATGAAATTGACAAAACGCAAAAATATTTCCAAATTCTTTGAATTTGCACGTTTTAGCTCGAAATCCTTAAAATATCTGAGGAAACAGCGCGAGAACGTCATGCTTCCCCAAATTTCAAGAAAAAATAAAATTCACACGTTTTAGCTCGAAATCCTCAAAATAATTGATGAAACAGCACCAGCACGTTATGTGACCCCACATTTCACTGGGAACAGGCGTGGGAGGAGCACAGCCACCTCACCTCAGGGAAGCCCGTCACCGTCGCCCTGCAGCTGTACGCCCCTACCGTCGCTGGGGACACCGTCACGATCTTCGTAGCGCCGATGTGTATGACCTGAGGAAACGTGAAGGTTACTCGACTTCCCGCTTCTGGAGCGGCCGACTAGTGTCAAAGACAGAATTATTCGAGTGACTCAGGGATTGTATCGCATTATCAAGCCGTAGAAATTAAGGTAAAATCTGTAACACATCATTTCTAAGAACGCGTGTTTGTCAGAGCACAAACGCTGGATACTTAAAAGGCAAAAAAGAACTCACGGGTAACATTAAAAAAAATATATATAAGTATGCATTTGTGGTACAGTTTTACTGTGGTACACCAAAAAAGTTGCCTGTAGTATTCTGATCTTCATTACCGGGAATTTTGCTGGTGAAGTTCCCAGATATGGCAAATATGAAGTGAATATTCATTATGCTGAAAAAAGTTATTGAAAAAGTTAAAAACCGATTAGTTAAAATCGCTTTCCAGTAGTAACCTAGCATTCTTTTGGGATACATCCCTTTGAAAGGAGCTTTATTAGTTTGTAAATTATTTTATTTTCTATTACCTCCTCATTTTCTAAGATCAGAACGCAAAACGCGCGTGTGTTAGGGTTCTAACGGAGTACGGTCGAAAAAAGGAAGTCTTATAATGGTGTTTTTTTATCTAATAAAATATACTGATCTAATAGAAAATTTTCGTAAAAATATTCAACAATAAAATTGCAAACTTGCAACTTAATAAGGTACAATAATTTGCAAATATAATAATGATATTCCATAAAACACAGACTTAAATTTACTTTCACTTTTATACATCAATATATTCCACATTGTTATTTGGGCACTAAATATTCCTTTTCTCAAAATACCGCCTAGTTCTTGAGGAATTATAGAAACGAGTATTTATCAACTCTTGGAGAATTATGCACTCATCGACTTCACTAAAATTCAGAAAGCTTTGAGACCTCAGAAAAAATATCTCAACGTAATTTTTGCACCCAATGTGGAGATGAAGAGAGTAATTTCGCTAAATTTAAAATGCATGACCGGCCTGTCGTATCTAGTATGAAATCATTCCGATATACAAACAGTTCCAATAACTCAATTTGACAAGTTGTCGCACGTGTTTCTGTGAACTGGGCATAAATATATTCTTGGGCAGACTCGTAACGGATGAGCTCTTTCTATAAAAACTGTAAAATTATCTGTTCCATTGCAAGACAAATGAAATACTCGTTCTCATCAACCCTGAACGGCCTGCAATACCCTAGATTTATTCAAATTTATGCTTAGTGTTGGCTCACTGGAGTCCGTAATTTAAGTAGGATAAATTTATTTAGTAAGACATTGAAAATACCTTGAAATGAACGTTACATAAAATTGTAGGAGAATTTTGGAAAAACGACTTAGGAATTAAAGCAGGGTCTTATTCTAGTGCCAAGAAACTAAAACAGGGCCCTACTCAAGTCTCGAAAAACTAGAACAGGGCACTCTAAAGTTCCAAAAAACTAAAACAGGGCACGACTTAAGTCCCAGAATACTAGAACAGGCAAAGTCTTAAAAAAACTAGAACAGGGCTCTACTAAGTCATAAAAAACTAGATAATGGTTCTATTTAAGTGCCAGAATACAACAGTATCCTACTTGACATATTAAGATTTACCTTTTCAGATCCCTTGTGAGTCCACACGATCTCAGGGGTCGGGTTGCCATCGACCTCGCATGTTAAATTTACGGTCTTCCCCAACTCGGCGTCCACATTCGCAGGCTCTGATTTGAAGACCGGTGAATCTGTCGAGTTAATGTCGTAAACACCATCATTTTTTAAAACAAATAATAAAGACTGAAATCACAGTTTTACAAAAAAATTCACAAGTTTTGTTTCGGAATGTTTTCCATAAACACAGTACATTTTAATTAGGCACAATCTGCTTATTCAAATGATGAAAAAGAACTTTCGCGAGACATGTTAGTAAAGCAATTTTATGTTTTGTGAAATAAAGCATAAGTTCGCTAGAAAGTTTCTCTTGAATTCCTAAAATTTAGACAACATTAAAAAACATACAAAAGACAACACCAAGGCCGATACAGTTTCGCTACCTCCATATTCGAGTGTCAAATGAAATGTGGATAAATTCTTCTACTTCCCAATCCAGCATCAGATAGCGACATAAAACTATATATGTGTGTGCACCACCAAGTAAAGTCTTGAAATCCACATCGAGTCACTGTGTCACATTTTCGCTTGTCTAGTACGACCATCAATACAAAAATCCTGACAAGAATGCGTGAGATAACTGAGATACTGAGAAAAGTTTTATGAAATATTCTCAAATTTCTTCAAAGTAAACGGAAAAAGATATTCCCTCTTGTACGGTATACAATACTTGAGATGGCTTACCATGTGAGTGGCGGTCTGAAGAGGCACTTCATGTTATCATATTAAAATGTTAATTTTCAGCTGATGCTCGAAGACTGAAAATCATTTCATCGGTTCTTTTATTATGTTCATTTTATTTTTCTCACCGAAGGCTACAAATTAATTCAGTACTGTCGAGTGACCCTTTTTTATGATCGCCGATAAGAAAATATATTTTACACCATTTCAAAAAGAAAACGAAGAAATCTCGTATGCATACAAAAAAGCATCTTCAGCTTGAATTATGAGTATGAAGTTATGAAAATAATTCCGATGTATAGGGAAAGGGTAACGACTTTCAGAGCATTCATCAAAAGTGTGGTACAAAATGAATTGGCTGCCACTCTTATTAAAGAACATGAGTGATGAATGCTAGTTCCTATTGTAGTTATTGTTGCTGTTAAAATGTTTAAACCTTCCATTTCCATAAGCAGATAGAGTTTAATGTACATCTCCGATAGAGAAATGGAATGTTAAACTGCCCTGGGAAACAAACAGGAAATGAAGCTATCATTTTGTGGAAAAAATACATTTGCTATGAGGCGAATTAACCCGTCAATGAATGCTACAACGCGAGTCTTTCACACTTTTAAAATATTATAATGCAATAATATTATTTTCTAGTATTATTGTGCAGCATTTGAATATTCCAACTAGAATAATTATTCCACTTCTATGAAAAAATCGTTGAATCACAATTTTGATATTATTTACACAATAATAGCGGGTGAGTGACTGTTTGAACGACGAGAGTCATGCAAGGTTAAGGTTCTTGAGAAAAACTGGATGGAACGAGAGCTTTATTTCTAGATTGCTTCCTTCGCAACGTAAAATAACTATTAGACTCTTATCGTTTCTGTAAAATGCTCACTAGTTTTTATCAGTTTCAAATTTCTACTTCGGTACATGCGACTTTCGGCCAAAATTTTGGTATAGCTTTTCATGAGCACCACTTCTTCCACTTTTTGATGATCTACTCTTCTTCAATTAACTCTACGTGACGAAGACTATGTAAAAAAATTATTCACTGGTGTTCTGACACTTCATTTTATGACGTCGTTAAGACTTTTTACAGATTTTGCTTAACACGTAAAGACAAAAGAAATTAAGAAACGCAAGATGCATTGTTGACTTTCGTTCTCCAGTTTCAGTTTCCAGTTTCGAATCAATTGAAGTTTAATGCAAAACTAATTCCATCATTCTCGCATGATACAATAAAGATACGTCAATGACATGTCTTTTTATCTTCAGTAAAATTACTTATAGGTACATCCTTTAGAGGGAGTGAATGACAAAAAATCTCGCTTCTGTTTTTTAACTAGTTAGGCTTTCCGTTACGTTAAAGGTCGGAATGCTAAATAATTTGATTTTATTGTACAAACATTGCACAGCGTAAACCTGGGATGAATTGAAACTTGAATTCAAAGTTTTTAAAAACGCATTGCTGTGAAAAATTAAACTTGGATAACTTTTATTTTTATTTATTAAATACCATAACCTTGACTGCGAGTTTTCCGGTCGAGTTCATAAGCTGCAAGCGAGGCCGAGAGAAGGAACTTTTGCCCCAAATGATTTTCTCAACAAACAGATCCTCTAGCACTACAGCCGCATTATGAACAAATGATATGAACTATGACCAGGTTCAATAAAAAAGAGCACAAGTAGATTGCCGTAACTGCTTAAAAAAAATTAGTGTTTGCAGAATTTATAACTTCGCTTCAAGGAATCTGATACTCGAGCAATCACAATAACCCAAATGTCGGAGTCGTCGGTGCACAAAAATATCACTCATAGGTTCTATTCTACGTGAAATCAGATATTCCCAAGAGTTTCTATGCTATGCCAGTCTATGTTTCATCAAGCTTAGCAAATTCTCTTCAAGGCAATCAAGTGATTCAGGGACCTGGAGAATCCATCGCTCATTCATTTTGTGGTTAGATTAAGTGATGCCTCCAAGGTACCCACATAAACCTTGAGAAGGAATCAGAGCAGATTTTGGCTTACAAATTGAAGATCAAAGCCTGAGATTGTTGCGAGGACATTGAGATGAACATCCAATATCTGCACTTGAGTTCTATCTGAGACCTTTGTATGAACGACATGACTCAATAAGCAACATTGCAGGGGGACTGTGAGGAAGTAAGGAATTTGGACCGTGCGATCTCAAGCGTAAATGGTGAGCTTGTTTGAAACTAACGCAACGGCTCGACTACTGAGGGTTAACATACGATATTTTCAGTTTGTAAGTCTGTTGTTCTGTCGTGTTCTTATTAGCATAGAATAAGTGTGAATATGCTGACACAATTATTATTTTAGTCAAATTAAGAAAAATTGTAATAATTTGTTTATGCAAAATTGCAAAAGAAACTTCTCTGAGTTTAGGCTCGCTAAAGAACAAACACACAGTTTCATCCAAACAATGCAATGCACTTGATTCTTCAGAGAAATTGCTGCACTTCGAATTTGTTATAACAAAGTCATGCTATTCATGCATAGTATCGCTATTTTCAAACAGCGATGATGGACTTCGAAATCCGATAAATTGTTCATTTGACGATCATTGAAGCAAAATTATCTTACTGTAAATTTCGAAAACTTGCAGAAATTACTGCTTGTTCTTGTCTATGAGCTAACGTTTCTGCAAATTTGAGCGACTGAATTTAAAAATGATAAGAATTTAAAGAACATTGGGACATGATCTCTCAATACGAGTATTCAGAATTCCAATGCATTGTACATGAGGCCGACAGTCGAAGGAAATGTGGAATCGCAGAAATCATACAATAGAGGCTGAGTGATGGCTGTGTAATAAGACAAGGGCTTTAATCAAACATTTGACTTCTGCATACCGTTAGCGGAGAAAAATATCATGATATCTACAGCAAGTTTAAATCTTACATAATTTACTAAATAGAATTTAATGAATCACCGGAACACGTCAGGGGTTTGCTTTAATCGCAACCTTGTCAGAAACTTAAGAACGAAGAAAATTCCGATAAAATTTATCATCTTTACAAAGAAAACGTTTCGGAGTCCTGCTCCATCATCAATTCAAACGAAAAAAAATTACATCTGAAACAAACAATAAAAATACAATGAATTGTGGGAACTAAAAATATACCATGAGAGTAAAAATACGAGTACAAAGTATGTCACGGAAAAACAAAAAGCAGAACACAGAAGCACAAAAAAATAATACATACGACACATTAGTATGCAATGAAATTAGGCTGGTACTGACGAGGAATCTATCTATTCACTATTTGCAAAGGGTACGAACTGTCCATATTGTTCAAATCAGGGTTTCGCTTGAAGATATGCAAGGGCTCTAAAATTCTGAGGTCATACGGAGTTGAAGCAGAGTCTTAAATTTTGAAATTGGCAAGAGATATAGGAACATTGCATTTTTAGGCATGATTTCGCACTGCAGAATGCGATGTGTGTGCTAGTTGGTTACCGGAACGGAAGCTACTACCTCTATGATCTGCCACTCTGAAATAAAAATTTTGTGACGGCATACCGACGTACGAAGATGAGCGCTTCACACAACTATAAGAGCATTGCTTCATTTTTTCGGTACAAAGATTCGCTTCCCAGTGATATGCGAGCCTCTTTGGTGTACGATTACAGTTGTGTGCAGTGATCTTTGTGCATGAAATAAGCATTTATAGCATTATACAAAAAAAAGTAAAGACGAATAAGTGGCATATTTAAATGAAATTCAAATCGAACATATTTTTCCCCCAGAAATGAGCTAAAAGATTAATAAACTAACTTACGGCATTATCTCCTCAACGTACCATGATTGCTATATTTCATCAACGCGTGGCGCAGATTTGAAAATTGATAGCTATTATAAATGCCTGCGTGGGATTGATATCTGACGGCATGGGACTTAAGTGCGACTCGAGAATGGACCATTTCGCTCGTTTCTGTTGTCATTTTCTATTCTTTTATTCTATTTCACTACAAAGCAACACATTCAGTTGTCTAAATTCAAAGGACTTTAGAAGTTCATCTGCGTCGCGTAATGAATTTATGAGTAGTAATTGCGATTCTCCTTTCTAACATATTTTTTACCAGTTGAGGGTCTCGAAAAATAGCTTCAGAAGATCTTCATAAGTTTGGAAATGTGTTTCAGAATGTTCGTCTTAGATACAACTTGAACAGTTGCCATCAAAGAGAAAATATAGTAAAATATATATATATGAATAAATTCAGTTAAAGCTCTTTGATCATGTCATTGCTTTAAGGTGGGTTTGGAAACCGAATTCAACAGAGGGTAAAAATAATATTTTGAGAGGAATCGAATCCTAGCATAAAACACTTCAAAGTAACGCAAAGATCGAGCAAAAATAATCTGCTAAGTGGAAGATATATAACAAATGAAGTATTCGTGTAACATAGGAGCCCATATACCTTTATTTTTAGTTTACTGTGTATTAATGAAATTTAATTAGCAAAACTCACATTCAACAGCAAGCGTGTGCTCTGCAGAGGTGGTACCGATGTCGTTGGTGACGAAGCACGCGACTTTGGACTCATGACTTGCCCTGGACACGTTCCTAAGGGTGTACTCCGGGCCTTGGTCGGCACCCTCGACCGTGATGCCACCCACCTCCCACCGGTACACCAGCTTGCTGGGGTTGCCTGCTGCTGTGCACGTGAACTGTACCTGAAGAGGGAAGGTGAGCTGCAGTTGTGTGTAATGGTGTTGAAGGAGGGAAAAGCTTCCACAGCTGCGGCAGTTAACCATGAGGGGAAAATTTTAATAGAGTAACAATTCGTAGAATAAACGAAAGTTTTTTTATTGAAGCCCTGGTAATCGATTTTTACAATTTGTGATTAAAACTCTCTGAAATACTTCAAAATGCTCTAGTTGCAGCGTTATGGAAGAAGCGCTAGAAGATGAATGAATATATCATGGTTTATGTAAACTAAAATTAAGGTATTCCTTCTGCTACAATTAAACCGTTGTCTTAATATATTATTGATGAGTTGCAATGAACATATTTACAAATTTAAGTTATTCTAAACAGTCAGGGGTGCATTATAGTACCTAAGATATAATGCCTGATATGAAACACGAGGCAACATATCCTCATAACCAAAAATCGATTAACCTCCTAATAATAAAATAAAAAAATGGAATTAATTTCAGGATATTGTAGAAAGTTAAAATCAATTCCGGAAGTCTTTTGACATAACACGGCATTTCAATTGAGAAAATCAAGTTCTCTCTCTCCTTTCAGAGAAGCAATATATAACTAACTATCGGGGCGTCGGAATTTCATTTGTTAGCTTAATGTTTCCACTGATGAAATGGTCCTGTCAAGTTTCAGTTTAAATGAAAATATCACTCTGTTCAAATTTATTTTCATATTTTCGCCTATTCTTAAAATGTACTTCCTCGGCCACCCAGAGGAGACTTGGACCAAAATTAGATTGATTTATTCATATTGATAAATGCAGAAGCGTATTTAATAGGAGAATCTAACATTTCACGTCTCTCTATTTTTCGTATAATATTCTCATACAACTAACGCTGACAAATCCCAAATTAGAAATTAAGTAATAATAATAATAATAATAACAATAATAATCTTCGGCAACTATGAACAACAGGTTAGAGCTTCCAACGCTCACATGATATCATATTTATACAGAATGAAATAGTGCAGATTAACTGTTAACCAACTAGCAGTGCTTTATATCAACATTCTGAGTATACAGATGCACCTGCTGTAAGTCTGAAACTGTGCGTAAAGCCTACGTGGGAAGAATAAATGCATGTGACAAGCCCTAATGTGAAAATCCCTCACCTTTATTTTTTCACCGCATAAATTATTACACTGGCAAAAAATCCCACATTGACGATCTCATAGCATCACACATTAAGTTTACCATTCCGTTCAACTCACATCATCCCCTTCCGTAATTTTTACGGAGTCTGCTGCGATCTTGACGGTAGGAGGGTACTTGACGATCATCAAGACGCTTCTGGAGATGGGCTCGGTGAGAGCGATGTGCTCAACTTTGCAGGTCAAGTTGGCGTTGTCGTAGGTCGAGTCTGGCGTGAGGTCGAGCACGTTGCGCACCGACACCAGTGAGTTGTTCGGCAGCTCCAGCGTGGTCGATGTCGTGCCCTTCTTGATCTTTTGGTCGCCTTTGTACCACTCGATCTGCGGTGAGCAGTGCAATAGAAATATACTTGTGATTGTGGGAATAAAGTAGAACTATCTTTCACTCCTTTTTCATTTCATTAATTCATTTATTTTTTATTTAATTTAGTTTAAAATTTGCTACTCTGTGCAATGTTGATGTCATGTAATCAAGTGAATGTTTTCAAAATTCAACGCCATGGAAAATACTGTCATGTAATTCGTATAATTCGTCTGTGATGCTCTGGTTTCTCCGCTACATGCAAAAGTTTGCCTTATTCTTAATTTATGATGACCTTTTAACAGCTGGTGTATTGTAAGGAATTCAGTAACTCTTCTTAATAACTTTTTTAAGATGGGTCAAAAATTTCTGATGAGTTCAGCGTTTTTTTTTTTCAATTTGGTCATTTATTTCATTTAATTCTTTAAAAACACTTAAATTAATTCCGCAAAATATTTCTCTGTAAAAGCCGGTTTACTTCCTCGGTCTCTGCCGATTTTTTTTCTGCTATTTTAGTGAATAAATTTTCTCAGGATGAAGAATATCACAGTTAAAATTATCGATATCAGTGAGCAAATGATTTCTTCAATCGACCAAATTAAATTGCCAGCAATATTTTCAAACATCCACAAAAAATAAAATAGCCTTGATCCAAGAGAAATTGCCAGTGAATGGTTTCACTAACATTTCTCCAAAGTCCAAATTGAGACTAGAGAGCTCAGAGTTATTTTCTATCGTAGAATTGTACTTTCGCAACTTCATCTGAAATTTGTTTGCATGAAGTGGGTTTTTTTTAAGTCATCAAACATGACGGAGTTTCTAATCAAAACTACAATTCATTCACGGAAACAGATTTCAAGTGAACGTTTCTACTGAAAGGTTTTTCCGATGTTCTGAATTTATCTTGGAATAACATCGGCAATAACTTAAATAACTGGAAACAAAATCCAATTTTGGAAAAAATCCTGTCATTAAGTAGTGTTTATGTATCTAGGTATAGGGTGAGGGACGGGACCGACACACTCTGCAAGCAGGTAACAAACTGTGAACCTATCTATTCATACTATAATAAGAGCCGCGTCCGTCCGTCCGTCTGTCTGTTCGTGTATCACACACTTCTAATTGATAGCTTTCATAGCAACAAGGACAAAACTTAATAAAAACAAGAAATCGTTCTATTGCATTATGTTTCTGTGACAATTCAATTCCCTTTCACTTGCATGATGGTATCCAGAATACACAATCGGTTGATTTTCACAAATAGTTTTTTTTTACCCTTTTCTGATGAAATTCATCATGATGCTTTGATATTTTTAATTGATTTCGCGAAAAAAAAATGTTTTACTGTTTGAGAAATATTTTAAACGGACATTGCACTAGTGATAATAAAAAGAAATAAAATGACTCTCGTCTCACCGTAGAAGCTGGTTTCGAGAACCTGGCCATGCAGCTGATCCTGATGGGGTCACCGGCGGTGGCGGTGATGGGCGAGGGCCGGTCGATGGAGACCATGTCTTCGTTGTTCTTGGGCGGCACATGCACCGTCACTTTCGCCTTTTTGCTCAACAAAAACGGCTCTCCGTCCGCCGCCCCAACTTGGCACTGATACTCGCCGTCGTCCGAAACCAACAAAGTTCGGATGTTCAAAAACCATTCTCCTGAGGACAATAAAAATAACAATGAAATTTGAGGACGTGAGCGACATTGATTAGCTTGGAGGTTATCCATCTGATCAACTTCTCTGAAAGCCATGTACATTATTACAATACCAGTAGGATACGCAAAACGACTGAACTAAAAACCATCCACCGACGCTTACTTTCTAAGAGTCTCGTTATTCTGAGTTCATTTTTCCCAAATAATGAATAATGAAGGCATCTACGGATACTTTATTTCCAATTTCAAGCCTGATACATATCACCTTATACATTGGATTTTCAAATGCCTCATAACTAACGCCAGGACGCCATTACGCTTTCCCCCGGTCAAGACCAATGAATTTTAAGATATTTCATCCTGGTTCACTAGTACCAACAGGAATGCACTTTGTAAATATGACATATTTTCTCACGTACGGAGAACATATGGTTATTCGTGTTAAATAATTTAAAGTTGCTGCAAGGAAATGAGTCTATAATGAAGAAGTTCAAAAACGGAAAAAAACTGAATGCTTCGTTCAGTTATTAAAGGATAATAATAACTATCACATGACTCAAGTACATAAAGCTCTTCTTGCCAAAGATTTATTGCAACGATTCAAAGAATATAAGTGATGTGTGTGTATTCTTTAATGTCTAAAATGTCGAAATAATCTTAAAATCTTTAATACTTCTTGTTAGTAATCCATAAAAATAAGTAATGAAAACTGAATTAAAATGCTTGCTAGTAAGAAAAATAAAAACAATGACATCCTTAGTTCAACTAAAAGTGTATACAGCCTCGTTGAAATGCGTACGCATGCGAAATCAATATGGAAACTTAATTAACGAATGCTGCTTTTCTCCAGAAAAAAAGTTCTTGTTGATCGTCACTGTTATCGTGCTTCATAGCATCGTCGTGATGCTTTGAAAAACAAAATGCTTCATAAAATTATTTAAACGAAAATGATGATAGAAAGCAGTCGAGTTGTCAACATATCCTCTAAAGCTGAACGCATCACGCATACAAGCATGCTCTCTCATGTAAATAACAAGGAGGGAAGCAAATTCGGTCGAATATTTTAACTTGAGGCCATCGTTTGTTCAGCATCCATAAGCTAAAAATACTTTATGAAAGACGATGATTCTCATAATTCATGGGACCAAAAAATATAGTCATTTTATTCAAGTGTCCGCCCATATCTTTAATTACTGCATCCACACACCGTGTGCAAAACTGCTCAAATTTAGGTTGTGATGGTGTCTGAAATGTTCCCTTACTCTTCCTTAATTGCATCTTGAAAGGATCAATGTTATGGTGCGTGGTATTGTTGGTTGTCTCCACCAACTTGCCCTATGCGTTACAATCCAGTGGGTTCAAGTCTGGACTTGACTAAAGCCAGAAGTTGGATACCCAAAAATATGCAAAATTCTGTTTTTCCTTGCTGTGTGGCTGGAAGCACCGTTTCGGATCCATGCGTAGTTCCCTTTGGGATATTCTTTTTTCAGCCAAGGCAAGACTTGATACCTCAGGACTTAATAATACATGTCAGCACCAATTTTCCCAACCTTGAAGAAATCTGGGGTTATCCTCACACAGTCGGAGGTAACCATGTCAAAGACCATTACCAGAGCTGGATGTTTAGTCCAATACGTTCACTTGACATCAGCTGTTAATACAGCTATCATATAAAACGGCCATTGCGGTAGGTAAGTACGGAGTCCACCTTGAAGATTCCCTCATCTGAGAATGCCATCACAGTGGCTTTTTGAGCTAAAGACATTTCAGGATTTTCTGGCACCGTCCACACCTCCTAATCTGCGTAGACTCCGTTAAATGGTGCAGGACAAGAATGGAGGCCCAAATCCTGATTTACGGTCGTTGTAATGGTAATAGGATCCACTTTAAATTCTGCGGGAGTTTTCCGCATTAATATTATAGGATATATTAATATACTTCTTTAAAAGCATACATGAAGTCATATGTATCTTTTTAGCTTGTCCCACCACCCTCAGGTTTTCTTTGAACGTCGTCACCCATTTTTATGGCCTTCTTGATTATGCAAACAGTCCACAATTGGAAACCTACTGTTATGTGGATGGCCTTCAATTCAAACTTAGCATGATAAATTAAATTCCTAAAATGCATCAAAATTTTTAGTTAATATGTGTATCTTCATATCATAGTTTGTTCTACACAAGTGGGAACTATGTTGATTGAAAAAATTCTAGTTTTAAAATCCAGACTATTTTGCTTCCCCAAACTAGAAATTTAAATATTTTCGTTGTTATTATTCAACTAAAACAAGGTCTCACCATTATCTTCATTGCCGATGATGCTGTACCTGTTGTAGCCTTGCAATGTTCTCCCTGTCCCCATACCGAAGCCGTCCTGTGTCCATTGCACTGTTCCTTTCCGCCCGGCAACTGCACACTTCAATGTAATATTTTGTCCTAAAACGCCCTTTACTGATTCTGGCTCTTTTGTGAAACGTTGTTCTCCAGCACTTCGATACGTAAGTAACACTAAATATAGGAATATAGTCCATGAAGTTCTTTTAAACACACACTTCACTGCGCTTGATGTGGTCAAAGTACACTGTAGTAGTTGGGCCTCCATTTTATTTAAAAAAAACGATAACGCTATCTTTCAGAGAAAATGAATAATTTGAAGGAAGGCTTTAACATTTTCTGCTGCCGGCTGCTGGCTCTTCCTGCTAGGCTGGTTTTTCACTGCAATCTGAAAGAAAAAAATGCACTAAATTAGACAGACACTTTTTCATGCCAGCATTTACATTATTTAATTACTAACTCAGTTCAGTTAGTGATACTCGAAATAATTTTGTGACAGTAACTTAAAGTTAGACTGCGTTCACTGTAGAAGATCAAATTCTTTAGTATAGTGGAAAAGTAGATTGTGTCTACTTCTATAGAAAATAGTGAAGTTTATCATAAAAAATCAACTTAATAACAAATTTAGAGTATTTTAATAAAACATTCGCTCCCAACCAGACAGGAGAACTAATTGCCTCTAATCATAAAAGGAAAAGACGTGATAATGTGGCTTTATTTCTGCGTACGTTGCGCACCGCTGCTCATTTAAAATAAAGCTGGAACAGAAATAAACTTTTTATACTGATCATATGGGTGAAGATAATTCAACGAGCATAAATTAAGAAAACAGATAACTACAAAAAATGCTTTTAAAATATTAGCAGGTAAGTGCCCAGAGAGTTAACTTATAATTTAAAGCTTTTCTAATTTTCGGTCAGACTGTAATTTATTAACCGGCGAATAAATCATGGTAGGAATCAATCTTAAATTTTAATTCGAAATCTTGGTGCCGTATTTAACTTTCAATTAACCAGTACAGTTCTCTTTTCCTTTTGAAACTCCGAACATGCCGAGTTAAAAATAATGTTTTTCACATTTAGAGTCATTAAAAAATATACAACACAAGTTCTTTCGGTGAGCCACAGAAATTTTTGGTGAGGGTTACCCAATTCCATGAAATAAACAGCGTCCAAGCATGTGCTCGGAAGGATTCATCAGTCATCTTATTTCAAACTTTTCGTGCGTTATAAATCAATCATTCAATTATAATGGCTAAGGCATGCCCTTGCCGTTCAAATTTTTGCTTTTAAGCTTCTAACTTCTACGTATGGTGCAAATTTTTACTGCTTTTAATTTTTGGTGATTGCTATTTATTCGTTCATAAAATGTACAAAAGGCTATAAATGCACTTCAATAAACACAATTTTAAGCGGAGTAATCATATGTGACGTTTGAATAACAACGAATGCGTCCTCCTGATACAAGGCGTCAGAGATTTTTTTTAGTACCTGTCAGTCTTTCCAGTGTCCAGTAAGCCGATCAAAAAGAAAACTTTGCAGAGCCATTTATTTTTATTTTTCCTTGGCTGACCCACCTTGAACACAAATGCTATTGAATTTGTCTTCTACTTTACGAACTCGATGGGCGTGAAGTTTTGATGGTGGGAGTTGCGTGATTTTTTCCCTCCGGGACAAGAGGAGTAAACAATTCATTTACCATGATTTGTTGCATCAAGAGGATTGTTTCTTAAGACTGTTACAATGACCATATTTGAGTATTGTTACTTGTAAACCCGAATAAGTACAGCGACTTCTAGTGCATCCTACCTATTCGCTTTCTGAGGCATACATCAATGTTTGACCTAGTTCACTTGACCTAGGCGCACGCACGCTAGACTGAATAATTTGAGGGTTAGCCCATAATTCATTACAGAAATTAAGGATAATCAAATGAGAACGGTAAATTCCATGAAAAGATATTCAATCAATTTTTCATAAATTCCAAGAAAGCTATCAAATCAATTTAGGTCATCTATTGGATAATATTTCGAAGATCATCCAGTAGAAATGAATCTCGAAAAATAAGCGAGCATTTCAAGTACTGTTAAAAAGCAACATTCTATTTCACAAAGATTTAATCGCTGCTAAATGAATTCTAGTCTGACAGGAAAGGAAACAGGCTCAGGTTTTTGGGAGGGCAAAAATATGCGCAATCTCTTCCTGCGTTGCTCTCGTTGGGGCAATTTCAGAAGCGCCAGAACCTAATCTGCACGTAAATTTGACGTCTCGCCAGCGAACTTTTTCTTGGAAATTTAATTCTTCCCCTATAAAAATTTACTGGATTTTGAACATCATGCTTTCCCTATACACACAGTATAATGATGGAAGAATTAGAGTTTTAATCCGATTTACTAGTTTTTTTGGAAAATTGTTTTAAAACAAATTCAGAATGCGAGAACAATCACTTATGCAAGCGATTTTTTTATTATCCCCAATCGAACTCTAAATTTAAGAAAATAAGTTTCAAATAGACGACAAGTTTCGCACAAAGGTCCGAAAAATAATTAATTCAATGTGAGCGCAAGAAAAAATACAAATATCGTTAATAAGAATTGGTGACGCTTAATTTTATAAATTGAGTTAATAGGGCAAAACTTCAGCTGCGATGTTCATGAAGCGGAATGCCAATGAAATGAACGAAATTGACGATAAATTAAGTTCATCTCCAGATGTAGACGAGTGTAAGCAGTAAAATGCTGGTTGGTCACTCGAGCACGAGCTCGAGCAAAAGAGAGTAGCTTTGCTTCAACAGCAACAGCAGCAGCGGCAGTGAAAGCAACAGCAACAACGGCAGCAACAACAGCAGCACAAACAAGCGTCACAACATAGTTCGCTAACGACTTGTTTAAAAAAGAACGAAGCAATGACACAATCAATGATGTCAAAGATGTAGCGGACACAAGCAATGATGTCAAGGACATCTAAACTTTTATCGACGAAGTACCAAGAGTTATGAAGCAATAGTAATTGCAATGGTAAAAGAAATTAACTGTCTCTTAAAATAGGGTCAAATTTTTTGCTCAATCCTTGTAAACAAAGTTCATGCGGTAAATAAATCTGTCTGGTATTTGCGAGTGAATGCTAAATACTTGATTCCCTTTCACATAAATCGGGCTTTATAGCCAATCAAAGACATAAAAATGTAAAGGTTAACCAGTGCAAATTTTCCATTCATTTGGCCTCTGAAGTAAATTTATTGTTGTTTGCTACAAAACCGAATTTAGGTTTGGTTAGCGGTCCAAAGTATCTCACGCCTGCTTCAGCCCATTTTTTGAGATTAGACAATTCCGCGCCAAACTTTTGTCCCCCGCCGACCCAGGCACTCCCACGTACAACAACCACCCCAACTCCAGCAAAACTTGGGCCTTACTGCCAAGGGAGCATCTGCCCTGCGAGATCATTCTCACGCGGCTGAGCCCAGAGAAACAAAGCAACGGTCTCATGAAGTCAAGAAGTCTCTTTCTTCATGGCGTGTTTTTAGCTGCTGAGCCATTTGCTATGATGAACAGAAATGCTACTCTAACTTACCTAAACACGCAATTAATAATCATTGCACCAAGTTTTATAGGCCACAAAGAGACACAAATAAAAGAACATGTGGAGAGAAAGATCGGAGCAAGTCTTTGCAGAACATTGCAATGTAATACCACATGGGAGAAGCCAGGAATTGCGAAGAACATCAGAAACTATGGTAATGTTGTAGTATTGGAAGTTCAACCAGCAGAAGATCAACATTCAAGCCAATATCCGCCATAACAGTTGCAGAATAATCTTCAGAAGTCAGTAGTCCGAAAATCTCTCACAATTGCATTAGAGCTAAGAAATTACTTTTTATATTCCAAACCAACAATTCTTGCGAAAACAATCATTTCAACTCATCAGTGGTAGGAAGGTGAACAGTGCAATACAAAACCCAGTAACAGCTGCGCCACAGCAGCGGCGAGTACGACGTGTTAGAAGGAATGCATGGCTGTCAAATGGATGCGAAGAACAACAGACAACTCAAAATGTTAGAGAGAAACGAGGGCGCGGAGGAACTCTCCCACATCACAACGAGCTGAGACACCGACACCCGACACCGCAATAATATCATTAGCCACACGAACACCGCAAGCAGTTGCGTCGCCATTCACAAGTCACAAGGACTTCAACAAAACATAGACTTCAGCGACATCATTTTGCCAAGAAAACCAAACAGAGGAGCCACAATCTCGAGAATATCATCATGTATAAAAGTGGGAAGCCATCGCAATTATGAAAATTTTGCCAGCACAGCAACGCAAAAATCGGCCATGACGATAACCAGTCGAAGCAAAAATGATGTAAGCAACAATATCATGATGAATAAATTATATAATCAACACCATAAAGCACAAAGAAAGTCCCCACAGCAAAGCAAGACACAAAACACATGGTACAACAACACATGACACAACAACGCAAGCCATAAATGCAAGATATAACAACACAGTACACAACCCCACAAGGCACAACACAAGGCACAACACAAGACACAACACCACAAGGCACATCACAGAACGCCACAAGACACAACACAGGGCACAACACCACGAGGCACAACACAGGACACAACACCACAAGACACAACATAAGACACAACACCACAAGGCACAACACTATAAGACACAACACCACTAGGCACAACACAGGACACAACACAAGGCACAGCACAAGATAAAACAACACAACACTACAGGACACAACAACACAAGGCACAACACAGGACACAACACAAGACACAACAACACAGGACACAACACAAGGCACAACACAGGACACAACACCACAAGACACAACATAAGACACAACACCCCAAGGCACAACACTATAAGACACAACACCACTAGGCACAACACAGGACACAACACAAGGCACAACACAAGATAAAACAACACAACACTACAGGACACAACAACACAAGGCACAACACAGGACACAACACAAGACACAACAACACAGGACACAACACAAGGCACAACACAGGACACAACAACACAAAGCACCACAAACAACGGAGTGCCAGCAACACGACCCGACGCAGCGGGCGTTACCGCGCTCTGGTGCCGAGTTACTTTCCCATGCGCCGGCGCGGCGACTGGCAGGGCAAATTACACGCTCAATTGCCAATTAGCCAATTCAATTATATGAAGTCGTTTTACTGGCGAGTGCCCAGCGTTTATAAGTGGAATGAGGTACAAACACAAAATGAAATTGCTAACGTTTACGAGGGACAAATTTTCCACTTCGCCCAACGTAACGAAAACAATTGCGAGTTAACTTTTATACAGACGAATCGTATAAGACGTGCGTTGCATCGTGTTCCACTGTTACATTGAAAATGGGAACTTCAGAAATGAAATATTTATAGCAGCACAAAAGGGATTGTAAATGAATGAAGGAGATGAACGCTCGAACGATTCGTCTTCTTGGATATTGATAAATGCTTTCCTCTTCACTTCGTATGGGAGAATCAGTCGGACAAGAAAATAGTTCACGTAGCTTCGTAGCAAAGAATACTTGCTTCAGAGGAAAAAGAGCTTAGTTTTGAAACACTATAATGCAAGGCAATACAAACAAATCTTTCTTTTTGAACTTTTTTTTTAATTTATTCAGTGAGAATGAGCTTAAGACGCACATTTATGAAAAAACAAGAAACCACGAGCACGGGAGTTTGACAAATTGTTAAAAGTCGAGTGTGATGTTATTTTTCCTCTACATCTGCACTGAAGCCTGTGCGTGATTGGTGTCTGACGGCGTGGAAAATAGATAGCAATTAAATCTAAAAGGATTACGCAGCTCGTCTCAGTTACCGTATTTTACGTATTCTATTCCATTGTACATGTGAACTCTTCCATTCCACTCTCCCGTCGCCCCTAGCGTTTGTAAATGATCTGCCCTCAGTTCTTTCTTTCTACAGCTCATCCTAGCAACAAAAGCGGCCGAAAGTTAGACCAGTATTTGCTACGCAAACACATTCGCAGTGAGCGTTTTCTCCGAGAACACAAGCATTAGCACACTAAAATGAACAGTTTATCGGTGAACAGTGTACGCTAGAATAAACGTTTCATTTTTACTTTAAAGGATACAGAAGTAGGAACTTTACTCACTCCTTCTAGCTCCTATAATCCTCATGTCTATGACTAATAACAGGAAAATGCGCTAAAGTTCGAAATAACGTTAAAAACAGGCATGTTTTAAAATTATAAAATAAGTAGTAGTAGATCTAATGGAAACTGTAATGACGATAATAAATGAATCCGATAACACCAGTCATTAAAAACATAGTATGTTGAGCTGCCATCGTAAAATGTGGTAAATTTTTGGTCGAATGTATTCATGTTGGAGCTCAATAATTTTTCTTGCTTGCATTTGAGCACTTCCGCCATTTTAGTCATGGTATCACTACCATTAGGATATATGAAAACTCTTAGGTCTTTTTCAAAGTCCGGTGGTGCTTCCAGTAGTCATTTTTAAAAGAAAAAAAACTGCACTTTCGTGAGCAACAGGAATTTAATAGTAATATATACCAGCTATAGTTAAATTAGAAAGAAATTGCCTTAAAAAATCATACATGCTCTTGAATATCATTTTTCATAATTAAATATTGCAATTTACTTATATTTCAATTTAAGCATAAAATTTATTTCAGCAACGCTATTTTGCTGTTGAAAATACTTGGCAAATCAAGAAGCCATCATATGCATGTGATGAAAACTTGTTAATTTCTTAATTTATCGAAATGAGAATCGGGCACTTAAATCCGAATGGTGCTGTCGTTCAAGTGCGCATGCAGTATTATTTTTAATGAAATTTGCATGCTGTAGTATCTTTATAGTAGTAGCGCAAATATCTTTGAATTTCCTACATGAAAATCAGAAATTCTTCTGAAATGTTACACTCTGTAGAGAAACTTGAAATATGATCAATCTTTCCTCACAGAATGCATTCATATCACAAGAAGAAGCGCATTCAGTTCATTCCGAGTTCGTATTGGATCTGCTTCCTGAAGGACGAGACATTCCAGCTATCCTGTCGGCTGGAATAGATCAAATCTGCTGCGTTCCCAGCAGCAATTCCCCTTTATTGTCTGTAAATTGGTTGCCACTTCGG
This sequence comes from Morinoia aosen, assembly GCA_030386875.1. NCBI lineage: Eukaryota > Metazoa > Arthropoda > Malacostraca > Amphipoda > Talitridae > Morinoia > Morinoia aosen. Next base: position 57,547,486 of record CM059566.1, read on the forward strand.
GTGGCAAGTGAAGCTTCTGAGGAGAAGCAAATCATTGATTTCACAGATGGCTTGACCTGGAGGTCTACATTTGCCAATTCGATTAGCGATTGGGTGATGAGAGTACAGGCTGTGACGCGAAATTCTAAGGTATGTTGTTTTGCTGTCTACCCTTGCTTCTTGTGACTGATTTGAGGCCACACAGTTATTTCCCAAGTGGAGGTTTCAGCCAGGTGTTATGTCATCAACTTCTTCATTAAGCATTTTTACATACTCGTATGAAAGTCCTTGCTTGCTGTAAATGAGGACATGAGTAAGATGCAGTTTTCATGAATTGACAGCAATGTACACATGACCAGAAATCGCAAGCCAACCGACGGGTTGATATGTATCGCCCCTATTTCATATATGCCTGTAACCGTATAACAATGTGAAGATGGGTTTATACAACAGTAACAATAAGCAATGTGAAAGTAGCAGTACCTCCTCTCGTATTCCATCGATTAGGTCGTACAGCATCGATTTCGTAGTTATCACTTACACTTATTTAAAATAGCATAAAAAATGGCAACAGAATCGAGTCAAGTTGCACATTCTCGGGTTGTCCCCAAGTCCCGTGCCGTCTGACACGTCACGCGCAGGCACCAACGAAACATATTTACAGTCATCAGTTTACACGCACAAGCATCCGTAGGGCTATGGTCTTCATACCAAACTAAAATATAAGATGAAATGCATAAACAAGCTCTTAAACTTTGTGTGAGAAGCTGGTAAATCAGAATATTATCGTAAAAAAGACCATTAGCAAAACTATGATGATGAAAGCATATAAATTTAAAGTGTGGTAGTCATTAAATGAATAAAAAGTAACTCAGATAATTTTGAAAAGTAGTAGTCTTGATATGAGGATGAACAACAATATAAACACCACACCTTAGAATCGTCCGTGATGGTATGCAAATATTTCTTGCCTTAATTTGTGAGGCATTGAAAGCCTTATTTTCCGTCTTTTGCGTGTGAAACTTCAGAAAAATACTCGCACAATCATTGAAAAGCTTTACAAATTACCATGTTGATTCTAAAGTGCGTAGACACTTCCGGAAATTTATAGATGAGTTGTTTCGAGGAATCATATATAAAAAAAAGAAAAATCGATAAAGTTGCAAATTGATTTTCTTTAGAGTGGAAATGTTGGTTCTTTTTACCCGGTATTGAAAGGAGCCATAATGAATATACAAAAGATGGACTCCATAAGATTTTTCCTTACCAATGCTTTGAGATATATTTAGCTATCGTTTTCCACCGTTGCTGCAATGCAGATCACATTTGAGAGAAGACCATGTTTGATCGAATTCTACGTCGGTAATATTCTTGAAAGACTTGTGCAATAATTTTCAAAACCTCAACTAAGCATAATTATTCCAGACATTACGAATTTCGTTAGTCCGTTTAGTGATACCCCAAAGATAAGAAGGTACGTCGGCAGAAAGCCTGGAAAAACAGGAACACATTTAATTTCTCCATCGGTTTATCATAACTGAAAGCTTCTATGTATGTTGTTCGATTGAACATCCAAAGGGCGTAGCGCATTTAAATTTTAATCTAAAAGTTTTTCATAGATCAAGGATTATGTCCTCGTTTCACACAAAACGAAGAGCATCATTAAATTCGGTGCTATCTAATTTAATCACAGCTACCAGCGGATAACAACTCTCAATCATTCGTTTTTTGCTGGCATCAATGAACATCATAGACGGATCTAGGAATCAGAACGCAATTAATTATTATCATCAAAGTTGTGTTTGATGAGCTCTGAATGAACGATCCAATAATCTTCCTTCAATCAAAGAGTCGATGCTAAGCAAATGATTATAATTGAATTTGCTTTCACAAGAGCGTGTGATTATGTTATTTCATGATTATGTTTTTTTGCATACATTAGAGGTCATGCAAGTGTTATTTGAATAAGAAGAATGCTCTCATATTGACTGCCTGCAGATTATTTTTGAAAAGAAGTTAGTTTCTGCCGCTCCTACAGTAACAAAGATGTTCAAAGGTAAATAGGATGGATGCATTTAAATGACCCCAAAAAAAACACTCAGAAAAGTGGTTGTCTACATTTATCTTCGAAATCATAGTCGATGGCTTAGATTCTTCAAAGAAAACTCTTTTAGTAGAAAAAAGGAACTTAGATAATACATTTACTGACAAATTTGCAGGCACAGGAATTAAGAAAAATGTCCACGCTTTTCAAAACTTAGCATTTTTCGAACTTTAAGCATTTATATCTTGATGTATAAATTCCAGTAATAATTATTTATGTTTTTTCTGTACAAAAGTTTCTTGTACATATCCTTTTTCTATAAAATTAAAACGTTTCAGTCACAGTTAACTTCGGTTAGTTCATCCTTAGTAGGGTCTAACACACACAGTAGGAAAACCCGACACACAAAACCCATGTTCCACGAATCAAAAATATCGTAATGACAAGCTGGGAATTCAAACTATCGCTAAATTAATGCTTTGGACTGTACTAGAGGGCGGAGATATTATTCATTTGCAGAAATGCCAGTGTATGAATTCTCTTTGGACGCCGCTCGAATTTATAGGCCGCAGAAAATATCTCCGAGCCTCCAGCCCGCAGTCCGCCTCACAGCATTCGCTTGACGCTGATATGGGCATAAAAACTTCATTACAGATTTTCAATAAGGCAATTCCGTCGCTTTAATGGCAACACAACTCAGTTACGCGCATTAATTCGTCCGCAGATCAAATTTAGAATCTAGTTTCGTGGTTGCACTGCCAAATTATGAGGTGTTTTTATTTGCGTTTAACACATTAATTACGTCATGTAGAGGAGAACTCGTCAAGAATTTACGCTTACGGGGTATGAATTTCACAAAAAACTCTTAAGCTGGAAATTGTGGAGGACGTGATGCAATAATGATCATTCAGTGATGATGACGCTAATAATAACTTAAAAATACTTTGAAACAACTAATATCATTGCTGCGTAACAATACCACGTACAATTTTTAATGAAATTAGACACTTTTGAGGATTCACGTCTAAACTCTGATGAATAACAATATTCATTTTTAAAGCATCGATTGAAATGAAATAAGGAAGATAATTTGTTTTTAACATTTCAAATTATATTTTCGTTTAATAGAATGCGAGCAAAAAATTGAAATTGTTCTCATTCAGCGTATGTTTAAATTTGTAATTAAAAAAGGCTTTTATCGTTTGAATATATGCTTTTCTGAAGACATTATATAAAGTATAGGAATATCAAAATCGTCATTGAAAAGCTTAGAATCGTGGCGCTTACGGAAATGGTTGAAAATGGTCTTTCAGTTTTTATTATTACTAATTCGCATGCAGTAAGCTAATTAGTATTTACAAATACAATTATTATGAAAAATACTGCTAAATATAAGCCCACGCGTCCAATTGCCTGACTCATAATAATAAAAAATGAAATAGGCTCATCGGGATGAATGACTAACAATTGATGTGCTCAGAGCTGCGTTGGAACAGCTGGAAAAGCTCAGCACACGACGCACAAGTTTCTCGAATCAATTATATTGTGACAGCAGCTGCTCTGGCGGCTCTGTACACAACACATCAATCAATCAAGTACACACAGCCAAGTCTAACTATTCGCCGGAGCATCTATGATTTCAGTCGCCTCGCGCAGAGGCTTTATTCGGGCGGCTAAAATCATAAACGTTCCGGTGAAAAAGTTAGACAGGGAAGACACATATTGACAGAGTTTTCAAAAGAGAGAATCCTTGACAGAACGATTTTACATGTCCAGAGGCTAGACTTCCAAACAATTTGGAGTAACCGAAGAGGTACTGCCAGCATCGAAATTTCGTCTCTCGATGTGGCTGCATTGCACGCTGTTCGCTTTTTTCGCTAAATCTTTAAATTTTCAATCATAAGCTCAAACTTGGAGATTTTCATCTTAAAGTAACAATGAGTGGCGTGGCCAAGTCGATAGAAGAAAGTACACTGCATATTATCCCATTACAAGGATGAAAATAGTCTGGAAACTCGAACTCATGCCGATGTCCTGTAAAAGCAACACCCGAGCTGAGCTGGGGTGCGTGCCCTCACACCTCGGAACACTTCAACACCATTAACGCTTGACGATACTTTTTCAGCAATGTTCTCGATTGTATCCTGCTTCACCGGAACTATGTACTCACTATCAAACTGTGTTTATTTTACCTTGATGATGTTCTCCATTGTAATGCACCATCGTGCTGCTGAGGATCATTTCCTGAATCATTCAAATTCAACGCTCTACGTTCGCAACCTCAATAATACTCTCGGTTGGTTTTCATTCTCAAAATGAACTGTTTCATACAATATTGTACTGCGCATTAAAAATCATTTTTAACGGTAAGACAATAGAATTATTTCTTCCACAACCCTAGATTTAAAGCTGAATAAATTAACAGTTCCAGCAACTATGGTTCAAACACAGTACGTAATTGGGGGAGAAGTTAAAGAGACTGACGTCAAATACCACACATTGAGAAATGCACATATGTTGCTCTAGTGCACTGATTCCAACATGAAGTTGCTAAATATTGACACAGTTGAAAATAATAACTGTGAACTTTGCTGCACAAGCATATATAAATGAATTTCAGTAAAAAATCTGACATGTTCCCATGGATATTTATTTAGTTCATTAGGTCGTGATACCCTATTGAAAATCGAGGACGGTGCACCGGTGGAATATGGTTGACAGGGCTTATTATCCGCGATTTATTGGTCATTCGGCCATCCGACCGATAAAACAACGGTACACCGCCCAATTTACGAGCATGTTATGATTGGCACTGCCATCCGTGGCCTCCCGTCCATACACCGTCTTTAATTCGCGGCATCTAGTAGCGATTCGAGGTTGACTTGGCCAAGGACGGCCATCTGGCTCAGAATCGCTGATACCGTGTTTTTCTGACACTTGTTTCTCATGCCCTCTCCCATTCAATAATTACTGCTCTGCATTTGTGGTCAATTCTCAATTGCATAAATTAATCCTTATCGCAGATCGTCAGTAGCTGCAGCAACTGGTTCTAAATGTGCACCCAAACCAAATACGGTAAATATGACTCATGCCAATAGTTTACTTCCCGTTTTAAAATATGATCAACTCTATGGTCGAGTGAAAGTGCATCAAATTGCCGAGGTGTATTGTGGAACGTTTCAATTATATTTAACTTGTTGGGATATAAATGCACAGGCGTAGCCAAATACATTTCAACAATATCATAAAATTATTATTTATGTAACGGAGGTGAATACTGTATTTCATGCTATGATAATACACGATGGGGTTCAACAATACATGGAGAAATATTAATTCTAAACACTTCAAATGTTTGTCGTTTCATTTAAAATGATAAACATACCCAGGTAGCAAGAAATTATTAGGTCAATATTGGGTTGATAATTATTTATTGGCCTGATATTGGAATCTTAGATTACAATAATAGGCTAATAGTAAGACAATATCAAAAAAAGATATATTTATTTATTATATCAACTTGTAATTGGGACAATGTAGTAAATAGTTTTATTTCTAATAATGAACTAACAGTGTATGTATCTATGTACGATATTCACATAAGTGGAAACTATCTCATATGAATTAAAATATCGTAATTTAATAAAATTTGTAAAAATATAAATTATCATTGCCCAAACATTGGGTTGATATCGTACGCCAAGAAAACGGAGTAATTTGCATAAAATGTACCAATTAAGTTAATGAATAGTTATTTCAGTCATTAATGAGTGCAGATATATATGACAGATATCAAGAAATATGAATACGTTACAATAATATGTATATTCAGAATTACTGTATTCGCAGGTTCACAGTTCTAGTTTTTTCAGTCGTTCAATGAGTTTCGAAGGGCTAGTTTTTACAAAAAAAAATGCTAACATCGTTTGTCATATGTTACTATAGCAATAAATGTCTATATGTATATTGAATTAAGAGGATATAAAGATATAAAGTTATTTATAAAGTTATTTATATAGATGATAGAAATGACTTAATTTCGTAATGATGGTATTGAGTAGGCCTATTCCTACCATATAACCCATTTGGCATGCATCATTCTTTGAGCAATTTTTCAAGCACGCATATACAGTATCTGCTGCTCAGATGAACGTAGCGTATGTGGTTGTTTAGTCTGATTTCACAATCCGGTATTGACATCAATCAACTGAAAGAAATCACAAATTATAGTTTTATTCAGCAAAAATAATTCAGTTGTGTGAAAAACCTATTTAAATTGTCAAAAACACATATAAAACTATTTTTGAGGGGTAATTTTAACGACAAATCGATCTATTGCTGATGCAGGATGCAGCCCTTGAGTCGGACGTCTTGTGTGCGATACGTTAAGGTCGGCCGCAGCCACGGTGCAGCATGAGTCAGGCGTGCATCGCGGTAGTTTGAATTTTGTGACTGTCTGAAGTGAAGTAGTTGCTGTGCTCTTCATGTTTAGGACATTCATTGCTTAGCTATCAACAGCAAGAGGGCAGTTAATGTGAATTTGAATACATTTAAGTAACTGAAGCAAACGTGTTACCATTTTTTTGTTTCATTAGGTTTTGAACAACTATATTTTTGAAACGAAAACGTTCCCTGCGTTTCAAATTTAACCGAACTACGCGTAGATAAACAGCCTCCATACTCCGAACACATAGAGTAGTCATAATTTGTGGTACAACTCATTGTAATTCAGTTGTTCGTGAATTAATGTTCCATAGAAATCTATATTAAGCATTCGTCATATTCGAGTTACTTAGCAGTGAAGGGCATGAATAATAGACGTGACAAACCTTGTTCTAAACGTTTTGATGACAATGGTAACCTGACACGATTGGTACAATTGCAAGTGTGGGAAGCATTGAAGAATTTATTTTTTCCAATTATTGATGTAAATGAAGTTATAAATATCGTTTATCCAGCAAGACATGGAAAATATTTGTGAAACGATTTTTTTTCAACATGACAAAAGTTTTACAAGGGTGACAAAAAAAGTAGTATTTGCTTGGAAGGCTTCTCATTTAAAGTGCATTTTATTGAAAGTTTTCAATTTTACAATGTGTGTAAATAACTGAAATAGTGATAGCTTTTTGAGTGATGCAGTGTGATCTCAGCGCACATATGTGAGTTCTGACTATTACGTTATTTTGAGAAAACATCAATATTATTTCTTTAATTTTCTTATTTCATTAGCTAATTGATACAAGTTTTTTCAATTCTTACAAATTTTTTGATATAATAGCTTTATGTATTATACATATGTATTCTTAATTGTTGATGATAAGTGATATTAATGTTTTTCAACTATTATTCTCTATATTTTTAACAGTACTTCTATTTTCTTTTTTATTGTCCAGAACAGCTGATTAACGGTTTATTCATTAAAATACTGCGCAAATACTACAAAAATGAAAAATAATTAATATGTCTTTCACAGAATTGTGAAGGAAAGATATACATCCAAGCTAGCAGTGCCTGTTAGTGAATGGCATGTATGGTACCATATTAAATTTGGAACCATAAGTTATTCATTAAGGAAGTCAGCCACAATGAGTGGGCCATGGCACCCATGATACCCTTCCGTAATACTCATTTGCAAGTGACAAAACTTTATTTGCTTACGTTCAATGAATTATATTTGCATGAACATATTGCTCTTTACAGCACTTTTCAATGTAAAAATTAAATTCTTGCAAATGGGGGGGACTGACATTCAGATATCTACCCATTGGATAAGGTTGCGCAATAGATTCATATATCCAAAATAAGGGTATATGATATTTAATATTGGTGTGCGGTTAGCATGGTATGTTAATATTGTTGCTTCTTCACCCTAGCAAAATCAGAATCACAGGTGATCTCTGTACGATGGATAAGAAACGCTCCCAGCTGCCAGTGTATGACGTCACAACCATATGTATATATGCTCGTGACGTCATACACTGGCAGCTGGGAGCGTTTTTTAAGCGATTGCGTAGAGGTGGCCACCCGTGATTTGGAGTTGATTAAGGTTGCGAAGCGAGCGATTCATTGGATGTAGAGTTGGGTTGAGGTTGATTTGAAGCTGTTCACCGACCAAAGTTGGTCGCAGTATGGGCGTATTGAGGGCGCCGTATGGTCGCGAAGACTGGACATTTGACCCTCAAATAGACGGTAAACCAACCTCAAATCGTCCATGTTTCCACTCATATTCCACCGGTGCACCGCCCTCGATTTTCAATAGGGTAGAGTGAGGCTCAGAAGCATAGAAAAGCACAGCAGCATTTTTGAATAACTCGAGCAGAATTCAGCTGCTGTTTGGCTGGTCAATTTAGGAGAAAGTTGTGTTTACAACTTGACCTGAGTCTTGTATCACAACATGCATTTGAAGGTTCATGTTAAAAGAATTCGTCTTTCAATAAAAATTCAAGCCGTCGTCTTTAAATTGAAAGAATCATGTGTCATTAAACAAGTAAATTAGAAACTAATTGCGCAAGGTGCATTGAAATCAATGTACCAATGGATATTGCAGCACAGCACCGTTTGCACGATAAATTATTGATTCAAGTTCAGTCAAGAGTAATAATGAAACAAAATTTGATTTTGCACGAGGGACTGAACTAACAACATGTTACAAAATAATCAAATAAACCATTGTGTTAAGCTGGAACATAAATATGAATTTCTGGACTAAAGATTAAACTAGATTTAAAAGGGCGAATATCGGGAAATCTAACACGTAAAATGAAGAGAAGAACCAATATAAAAGGGAACATTCTTTTAATAACAAACGTTTCGGAATCTCTGAACAAAAAACGATAATGATTAAAGATTAAACTTTAGTGAACGACATTGTTCCAACTGCCATCGCACCAACATGCTGCATTTATTCCACTAGGAATCTCTAAAAGGGTGTGAAATATAATTGCCTAAACATTTATTGTAGTACTGGATAAAGAAACGCTATAACAATTAGACGCATTTGTAAAAAAATAATACATGATGATTCTTATTTCAAAAATTGATGAAAATTGATTTGGCTAAATGTCTTACTTTAAAACCTCGGAGTTAAAGGCGCAAATTTTGAGCGTTTAAATGAAGTCGATTGTTCATTTCAAATTTAGCTGATAGGGCGAAGAAATTCGTTGAATTTTGAATGAGATAAATCAAAATTGATAGTCACAGTGTAATTAGTAGAAAAATTGATTGCTGAATCAAAATCTGAAATTGAAATTGGAAAAAAAAATTTTAAATTGAAATGAAAAATTATATATGTGAGTGAAAAATCATAAAGTTGGGTTTTATTTTAAGTTTTACTCTCTTTTATTTGCAGACATTGACGAATTTAGCGCATGATCATTGCAACTGCGCAGCATGAAAACCATTAGTGTTGAAACATTACGAGCATTAGCGAAAAATTGAAAAGTTCTTTTGCTAGATAGGGTTGTGTTATTTCAGTCGGAAGTGCATAATACAAAACATGAATTAAACATTTGAGAAAATTAGCATCATACTTTTTTATAGTTTTTGTCAAATTGAAATTGAATTTTGAAAAATTTTATTCAAAATATTTGCGTATTTCCGAAAAAATGTGTGTATTTAAAGAGCCTTTGCACCAGGATATTGTGATTGGTTCTCAATATAAAAAATTCGGGAAGGCGACTTTGGGTAGACAGGCGAAACAGCCAAAAGACAGAACAAAAAAAGTCTTTTCCGAAAGACTGGCTACTCTCGACGCGGCAAATCTTGCCACTACTTTTGGGAACTTGCAAAACGATTTCACGAAACCCGTTCAACTACCCTGCGCCAACTGAAAAGGATTGGACAGATTGCAGCCACTGGAAAGTGCGTCCTATACGAAAAGTTCGCCGAAACTCTGCAGCAGCGCGTTGCTTGTTGTGAACTGTTGCTATCAGGAGACCATCTGATAACATTTTTCCTGGCGAAGAGAGCAGAATCCTTTGATCCTTCGCCACAAGGTTAAGCGCCACCGACATAGGTGACAGTGACTCTAAACTTAATAAAGTCTACTCCACGGAAGGCCATGTCGAACGTACGGCTAGAAATGAAAGAAATTCTCAGTGCGACGTGTTAAACAATAATATTGTGAACGTCTGATGCATATAACATTGCAGCTCAAAAGCCACTTAGGCCCTCAAGTGACTCTCCTCTCAAGAGAATGAGAATTTCATTTAATAATGATAATGTATATCCTCACTCAACTCAAACACTCAAAGATTTCTTGAGAGAGTTCAGCTGAGAAATGGAACTAAGAAGTCCGTCATTCCCTGGCCTTGATTCTTTCGGTTATCTCATGTTTAAGTAACTATAAAACTTTCGGAACGGGGTTAAGATGCATAAGAACATTTAGAACGAGCAGTTAACTTTACCTTGGAGAATGAAACAGCCTTAAAACTGCACAATATCCTATATCTCTGACGTAAGAGAATCTTTCTCCAAACCACGTTTATTGCGTTAAGTGAGTGAATACTTTTAACATAAATCCTTAAACTGAATGTCATTTTGTTTCCAACTGAAATAAAAATCATATACTTGGGCACAGTCTCCAATGAGAAGCTTGGTCTTTCAAAGAGCCCATAACCATCGATGTTTAGTGCAGCACTTTAATGCGTATTGTCTCAATTCAAGCTAACTTTCGGTTGTGGTTCGATAACTCTTGTTTCGTTTTTTGTAGTTTCCTTTGCAGTAACTCTTGTTTTTGAACGTCGAGCAGCTTGACTTTTGCCGCTAGGCTGGCGTGCGATTAACGTTAGACCAAATGGACTCTCAACTCCGCGGTCACATAGCCGTCTTCTCGTATACTTAATACGTTTATACTGAAGGCATTTTACCACTCAATCCATCCTACTAAGAATTCACTCAAGCTTCGGTCGACTCATAAGGCTCTATTCCACGTAATTCCAAGCCATCTATTGACTTAGTAAGACGGTCTTCGCTTGATACAAAACCAATTTAGAAAACCGTATCACAAAACAATGTTACAGCACCGTGTCAAAAAACCGTTTTACAAAACAGTGCTAAAAAACCGTGTTACAAAACCGCTTCCCTAAGTCGTACTCGAAAATCAAAAACCTTCGCAAAACTGTGCTAGAAAATCATGTTACAAAACCGTGTTGCAAAACTGAGCTAGAAAGCTGTTGCAAAACCGAGCAACAAAACCATGTTGCAGCACGCCGACCTCCACTTTATCAGACACTCAGCTCCTACTAGAACCTACCACATTTAAACAAAATGTATTCTTCCACGTTTTATTTTCTCTCGTATGATTTCAGTAACCAAGTCTAGACACAAATAGTCTGGACAATCACACACAAAAGAAGCCAAATTTAAATACTGAAAACAGTACCTCTGCCCGGACAGGACTGAAGATCATGACGGCCCCCTCTTTATAAAGTATGAACTTGAAAGGTTTTTACGAGTCAAAATTTCCCCCAAAAATGGAGTGCTTCCCTCAACTTTTACGACGCCTACATGATGATTTCCAAGAAATGATCAACGCAAGGACACCAATTTGGTCTGAAATATCAGCTTTAAATTTCAATCGTCCGTCCACCGGCGACAAAACACTGCTCGTTTCAAACGAGGCGGCCGTTCGATTGCACAGTCCGTTTATTTGCTCGCCCCTGCATGTCGTAAAAACTAACGGGATCCGCTCATTGCAAGCTGATCTGCGTCTCATTACTGAGTAGAGCTGGTAGCAACCATCCTTAGTCTCATTGCTGAGTAGTGCTGGTAGTGACCATCCAGTGAGTCTCATTACTGAGTAGAGCTAGTAATGACCATCCAGTGAGTCTCACTAGTGAGTAGAAGTGGAAGTAACCCTCCTGTGAGTCTCATTAGTGAGTAGAACTGGAAGTAACCCTCCTTTCAATCTCATTACTGAGTAAAACTAGTAATAACCCTCTTGTGAGACGCATTAGTGAATGGGACTAGAAATAAACCTCCTTGAGCACGGCTTTTGATAGAATGATAACGCATGGCGTACGGTTGAGTTTTGTTTAGTCGCGACGCATTCATTCACGCGATCTTAGCCGATGCAGTATCGTAAATTTCTTCATATTTAGCTAGCTAGCCAGATGGAAGGAATTCATACTCGCCTTATCATACACTACGAAAAAAAATTAAATTATGAAGATACTAACTAATTCAGCAAGTTGGGCATTAATTGTAGAGCAATATATGTTATTACTTCCTAGCTGATATTTTTAGTTCACTTCATTACGCTGGTCGACCAGTGAATGAACTTCATAAAAAACTTGGCGGCTTTAAATTTTTCTTCGCTTGTTGAACATGGATGCAATTTATTCCCAACAGGTGCGGATAAATGTTGAACTGAGAGAAATACACACTACTCAAGAGTTGGCCTCTGAAATTGAGATCTGTGTATAACTCTACGCGGTCTCTCACTCAACGCAGTTCGAGAGCCTTCTCTTCACAGTGACAAAACTTGAGCAATTCATGGAAACAATGACAGTTTCCAGGCTGTTCCAGAAGCACTGAATAGCGCTCAAAACCTAAACTTTGTTCTTTAATGGCATCTTCAGCTTAACTCGCTAAAAATGGAGGCGGCTGAGAAACGATCGCCAACTATTTGGATAATTTATAGCAAAGTACACACTAATTTTCCCTTCACTATGAAGAAAAGGCTTCCTAACGAGGTAAACTCTTCGTAAGAACTGAAAAGAGCAATGCAGTACTTTTTCATAAAAAAATAAATGAGGTAACTGAAAAAGTTAATGATAAAAAATGCTTACATTTTTTCTTCGTCTGTCAAGCCAAGTATAAAACTTCTGTACTGTAGTTTTGTACATTTATTTATAATGGTCACCATATGTGGTAATTTAATTTCTTAGGTGCTTGAATTTATCAAAATGCAAAAAATTATATATGATTTTCCTAAAATAATGTAAAATTGTGAATAATTTACAGAAAAAAGACACAACTAAAAAATGAAAAGGTATGAAATTCTCATGTAGATATTGTACATTGGTTTCATAGCTGTTTTTATTGTAATAATTATTTATAAATTATTATAACAAATTTGGGCTGTTTCAAAATTTACTCGTATGAAGGACTGAATATTGTCTTCTATATTAGTCGTTACTTCCGTTGGTACGTACATAATTTTATACGTTGTTACTTGAGTTGGTGAGTACGTTATTTTACTAGTTACTTGCGTTGGTACGTACACTATTATCTTAGCCGTTACCAGCGTTGGTGCGTACACTATTATCTTAGCCGTTACCAGCGTTGGTACGTACACTATTATCTTAGTCGTTGCTTGCGTTGGTACGTACACTATTATCTTAGCCGTTACCAGCGTTGGTACGTACACTATTATCTTAGCCGTTACCAGCGTTGGTACGTACACTATTATCTTAGTCGTTGCTTGCGTTGGTACGTACACTATTATCTTAGTCGTTACCAGCGTTGGTACGTACACTATTATCTTAGCCGTTACCAGCGTTGGTACGTACACTATTATCTTAGCCGTTACCAGCGTTGGTACGTACACTATTATCTTAGTCGTTGCTTGCGTTGGTACGTACACTATTATCTTAGCCGTTACCAGCGTTGGTACGTACACTATTATCTTAGCCGTTACCAGCGTTGGTACGTACACTATTATCTTAGTCGTTGCTTGCGTTGGTACGTACACTATTATCTTAGTCGTTGCTTGCGTTGGTACGTACACTATTATCTTAGTCGTTACCAGCGTTGGTACGTACACTATTATCTTAGTCGTTACCAGCGTTGGTACGTACACTATTATCTTAGCCGTTACCAGCGTTGGTACGTACACTATTATCTTAGTCGTTGCTTGCGTTGGTACGTACACTATTATCTTAGTCGTTGCTTGCGTTGGTACGTACACTATTATCTTAGCCGTTACCAGCGTTGGTACGTACACTATTATCTTAGTCGTTGCTTGCGTTGGTACGTACACTATTATCTTAGTCGTTGCTTGCGTTGGTACGTACTCTATTATCTTAGTCGTTACCAGCGTTGGTACGTACACTATTATCTTAGTCGTTACCAGCGTTGGTACGTACACTATTATCTTAGCCGTTACCAGCGTTGGTACGTACACTATTATCTTAGTCGTTGCTTGCGTTGGTACGTACTCTATTATCTTAGTCGTTACCAGCGTTGGTACGTACACTATTATCTTAGTCGTTACCAGCGTTGGTACGTACACTATTATCTTAGCTGTTACCAGCGTTGGTACGTACACTATTACATTAGCCGTTGCTTGCGTTGGTACGTACACTATTACATTAGCCGTTGCTTGCGTTGGTACGTACACTATTACATTAGTCGTTGCTTGCGTTGGTACGTACACTATTACATTAGCCGTTGCTTGCGTTGGTACGTACACTATTACATTAGTCGTTGCTTGCGTTGGTACGCACACTAATACATTAGCCGTTGCTTGCGTTGGTACGTACACTATTACATTAGCCGTTGCTTGCGTTGGTACGTACACTATTACATTAGTCGTTGCTTACGTTAGTACGTACACTATTACATTAGCCGCTGCTTGCGTCAATACGCACACTATTACATTAGCCGTTGCTTGCTTTGGTACGTACACTATTACATTAGTCGTTGCTTGCGTTAATACGCACACTATCTCTGGTAAACTTGTGCTAGCAAATATCAGCAAGTGAGCTTTCGTAACACAGAAGTGTTGAACAGAAAAGATGTAACAGAATTCGTTTTCTTTGGAGGCACTTGCGTAAATTTGCAAAATTTAAAACCACGTACGCTGCGATTTTTCAAATTCATTCAGTGTTTGCTTGCACTTTAACATCGTTTAAGTCCTTTGAATAAGACCTCATGAGTGCATTTTACCTTGAGATACGGTTGATAGCTTTGAAATATATCTTAGAACTTATGGCCGACAACTGAATGTTTTAATTATGAAGTGCACTGATAACTAGGTAATTTAAAACTGGGAATTATTAGGACCAAATATTACTGCTAGGGCAAAACAACGACTCTTCATTTTGTATTACATTCGAGTAAATATCCGTTTTGAATTCAACATCAAGTTTTTTATCGATAAATCCATCATTTAAGGTTGAAACAGCTCGGAACATTTAGCTCCACACGAGCAAAGCTGGGCGTGTGAACCAAAGTCTCATCAGTCCCGTGACTTGACGAAGTTCAGCTTATTTCCACTTTTCTTGCTTCCAGGGAATTAAGACATGAATTCGAATTAAGCTTATGCAAATTCGGAAATTTTTTCTTCCATTATGCAGAGGCCTATTTGGTCTCTGATAAGCATTAATACGAGAACCTTGATTTTCCACGCTGAAAACAGCTTTGAGCGCAGGATGTAAACAAAACACGATAAGCAGATTTTCAGAGGAGAATTAAGGCTTCATCACACGCAATATGAGGTACATGATAATTGTATTCAAGTGATTTTTTTACCAGGATTGTTCGAATCTTAACAAATTTGATGGATTGCGAATAGGTAACGGAAAATTAGAGTTTAATCAAATTTACAATGTTATTTGTCTGCCCTGGCAACGATATAGTTTGAATAAATGTCCTGCTGTTATTGTTTTGAACTTTGAAATTCCCTTACCTTATAAAAATTTTATTATATGTGCATTTTAAAGTTTAACTATGTTTACGCATTAGTGGGTTTCTTAGAAGAACCCTTCGGTCACTTCTGATTTATTGATTAAACGAATAAATTTTTCCAACCTCAGATATTCATTATTCGAGTTAGGAATAGCATCAAGTCTAAACGGAATAATTGGTTTATCGTTGTCCTGGCCATAATGCAATTACCTATCTGCTCACTGTGTCAAGCTCATTCCGAGAAATTTGACTCTTCGTGGTTAAAAAAAAGGCAACTTTCTAAGTGAGTTGAGCTATATTAATAAATAAACTAAAATACTCAGCTAATTAACATTCCCCCTTGTATCCTTCGTTGCATTTGATGCTTAAATAATTTCTGTATTTGAAATTGGCATCGACGTATTTCATCTCCACTGTGTGACTTCAAATCTTCGACCTAGTTAGTGCATTACTGTCTCTTAAGTTAACTTTACGTCAGAAAGCTTCGCTTAGGAAGCGTCTGTCCAAAATATCAAAATAAATTCACCGTCCAAGCCATCAATGAACATTTCCAACGGAAATGAAGTGACAAGAATCTGGAAATGTCTCGAAGTAAATTCTTCAATTTTAATTGAGACATTTCCAGATTCTTGTCACTTCATTTCCTTTGGAAATGTTCATTGATGGCTTAGGCAGTGAATTCATTTTGATATTTTGGACAAACGCTTCCTCAATGGCATTATCATTGTAATGTCATTGTAATAAGCCTCGAACAAAGAAACAAATACGTGGGATTCAAGCAGAAGCTTTCTTTAAAGACGAACAACTAGAAAACACTTCATGTTCCTCGCAAGGTTGTTATGAAGAAATTAATTTTAAATTAAATGGTCTCAAACTAAGAATTGAAACACAAAATTTTAGTTACCATCAGCGCCAAAAATTTTCGGGTGAATTCAGTTATCAACAACAAACATAGAATAAGAATAATAGTTTTTGCCTCTGCTCCGTGCTAGTATGTTGTTGAAAATGAGAGATGTACAGGCCTGCTTTTCTTTGTTCACAGTGGACTCTGCTTCTACGCTCATCCGTGCATCATTTCTAATAATCAAGTTTGTCCAACCAAACGTAAAATTGCTCCCAAAGAATCGAGAGCAAAATAAGTTAGACTGTTACCTCAGTCAAAAAACGGCAGACGAGAACATTGCTCTTCATTCGTACAAATCAAAAAATGCTTTGAGCGACAAAAAAATGTCAGAAAATTGATGATTTTATGAAGAGATCGTGTCTCCGGATTAACTTGCTTTATTTCAAAGCGATAACGGTACAGCAGCTCACGCGACACAGGCTTGCTTGGATATGTCCCGACTAATGAAGGTAAGAAAAATTAAGCTGCTACGAGGGGAAAAGCAACATATTTTACCATCATAACGAATGGTGCTCTAAAGAGCAAACATTTCGAAGAGAATTCAACACCCTGCTGAGACTAGGTGAGAACATCAACGAAAGTCAGCTTTATTTAAACATGATTTCAAAAAATATAAGTCGTCGCTGGGTTCCCCAGTGACATCCCGAATTATTTTTATTTCAATTATTGATACATAAATACCTTGTGTCCCACTCATATACGCCGCAGGTAAAGATAAATTTGTCGATGCAACGTTCATTAAAGTTGATACTTAAGAGTAATTTAATTTAAATTTTGTGTAAAATTTTTCGATAAAGAAGGGATTGCAAATACGATTATACATTTTTTAAGGTTATTTTACTGCAATCAGGAAAACGTTGGGCTATTACAGATAAAATCTGCTTTACAAATAAATGTAAACCTTTTTGCTAAATGAGTAGATGGACTGAATAGAATTAATTTGTGAAGCCTATTTAGAAAACCATCGGGTCACGTGTAAGAAATCTCAATTAAATTTCGTCGAGATTCCAGCAGGATTCAAGATCATTGTAATTATCCAGATCATCTGTTTCTCGAACTCGTTTCCAAATGCTAGGAGCTTTCGTTGACCAAAATTTCTGGCTGAACTGACGATAGTTTCTGGCATGTCGAGTCCTGATGACATGGCAGACCTACCGCCAGATGCGCTCTGCGTCCCACTCCGTGTGCCGCAGTAGGTATGCTCTGGTTCAGTCTTCAATTTCCCCCCATTTTATGCCGAGTTCTGAAGCCTCTCAAACGGCATTTGCTCCCCATCGTCTCAGGGATCGAATAACATGAACACGAATTTCTCTATTTTGTGTTATTCGAAGATTTCAACTAGGACTGCTAAGTTTTTATTTCATCTAAATGGGATTTCCTGAATATATTTACTCGTTTCGTCCGTTATTTCGTTGAATCCACAATTGCATCTTCCTGGATTTCTCTAATGTAACGGTAAACTGTCTTTACAATTCCTAACACATTTGAGAATTTTTCGACAGTTTGTCGTTTTTAAACTTCCAGACAATTCTTTCGCCCATTGTAAAATTTCTTGATAATTCCAAGACACTGCACAGAGCTTCGGTGTAAAGGAAGTCTGGGGAATTTTCTTGGCTCATAGAGCGCATAATTTAGTGATGTTAGGCTCATTTAAGAGAGGAAATGAGGTGCGTAAGCGAGACTGGCGTCAATGCTGATGTATGAGAACGCGAGGGTCAACAGGAAATGCTGCAGCGTGAGAAAGAATCTCGGAATTGGAGGCTGTGACCGAGGGGCTACGGAGGGTCTTCTTACAGCCATGTGTGGGCGACGAATTACACACTAGTTTCTGTGCGAGTGTATACGTGTTTGTGTACGTCGTATGTATGTGTTTGTGTGTGTGTGTGTGTGTGAGTCGTCTGTATGTGTGTATAGTGTGTCGTCTGTGTGTGTGTGTGAGTCGTCTGTATTGTGTGTGTGTGTGTGCGTATATGTGAGCGAGAGAGAGGGGATGTGTGTGTCTTGAAGACAAATGCGACCATGAGAGACCATTTTCATATCTTTCGTCTCACGGAGATGTGAAATTAACGCAATAGCATTAACAATACAGACCGTTATTACAAGATAGAAAGGAAGAGTTGTCCGCAACCTGTTGGATGCAATGGTCAAATGAGTCATCAAAGAACTAACATCATAAAATGTACTTCTACAACATTGCTTGTAATCTGAATTACATGATAATTCAATGAAAATTGTTTGTACATGTACAGTATAGATAAAATACAGCATAATTGACGGAAATTTTGAGTAACAATATGCATCTTCTGATAGACAGATTTTAAGTGTTTCAACTGTACCCTATTTGGGCAACAAATTTGGCATTTGATCTTTGAATTGTACACCATGGAAGGCCGAAATCAGCGTTGAAAGCTAATATGCTTATGACTTCACACGAATCTGAACCAAGGTAGCAGCTAAACAAAAATTTTGTCATTATCCCTGATATAATTCCGGCTTAAAGCTAAGCCTATAACATTAGCTTAGCACACGTCTAAAAATTGCGTTATCAGTCGGAGCATTCTGGTGTAATATTTAACCAATGATATTTATAGAATTTAAGTTATACGGAAAATCCTGTTTTCAGTGGCAGTATTCAGGTGTAATATTTTATTGAAAGTGCTTACTTATCATAAGTTCAACTGAAAATCCGTTTTTAGAGTCAGTGTTCTGGCGACCCATTAAATTAACAGGTCGAAAGAGGTGCAGTCTAGATGTAACTGTACGGTGGAGAGTCAGTGTCTTTTCGCCTGGCATTCAGAAACCATTGTTTGTAGAATCTCTCTAACCACTGCACCATGAGGCCTCCGCTGTCTTTAGAATTTTTCTAATCACTGCGCCATGAGGCCTCCGCTGTCTGTAGAATCTCTCTAACCACTGCGCCATGAGGCCTCCGCTGTCTGTAGAATCTCTCTAACCACTGCGTCGCGAGGCCTCCGCTGTCTGTAGAATCTCTCTAACAACTGCGCCATGAGGCCTCCGCTGTCTGTAGAATCTCTCTACCCACTGCGCCATGAGGCCTGCGCTGTTTGTAAAATCTCTCTAACCACTGCGCCATGAGGCCTGCGCTGTTTGTAAAATCTCTCTAACCACTGCGTCATGAGGCCTGCGCTGTTTGTAGAATCTCTCTAACCACTGTATCATTAGGTCTCCGCTGTCTGTAGAATCGAAATGCTTCCGATGAGAAGAAATACTTAAAGAAAGCTGTACCAATATAACCCTATTTTAACACTGTGTTTTTTTCGTAATATTATCTACCGAAATCCACAACTGAACATCGCAAATGAATTAGTTGTACTGTTTTATATGATGTAGTCTGTGAGATTAAAATTGCTTTGGCACTAAAATAGTCGCTGTGTTTCACTTAAAATTAGAACGACGTTAACCTATACGTGTAGCAGTAAAATAGTAATCGTAGCACCAAATTCCCTTAGATAAAAGTAATATGTTTTGTGAAATTTAAGGTGCGGAAGCAGAGGCTACAACTAGAAATGGTGAAGTTCTTCAAATTAATGTTGCAATCGTCTAAGAAAATTTGCCCTGGACCCCAAGCTTCCTCCTGACTCAACTTGAGCTCGCGACTTAACAATTTTAACTTTTCAAGTCACGTCTAAGTGTAACTTGAAAGATCCTCCACTCAGAAGAAATCCAGTGTCCCTTAACAAGCCCGAGGTTGCTTCTTTGTGCGCCACAACTTATATGAGGTCATGGAAGTTCGTTCAAGTTTGGCAATAAAGTTTTGTCAAGTTCGTCTCCAACGTTCGTCCAAGTTGAGGGTGCAGCTGCAGCCTGTCCTGTGCTCTGGCTCCAGGCGATGCAATGACACGAGAGTGCTTTCCGCGCTTCAGCACAATTGGAACTCGTTTTAATTACTCAAATGAGTTGATAAGACAACAGTAAAGGTCAATGGTGTCCTGGAGGGTGCTCTCGTTATTTTTTGTACATTCCTCATCTTCATATTTGTTGCTACTATTCATTTTGATGCGTCTTGTGTTTAGTACTCGCGCTTTTGTCTCGCTCGTGAGGGTATACGAAATTAAACCACAGCATAGTGACAAGACCACATCACATTGTAAAAAAGTGCAGGGATCAACTGGGAAAGAAATTCAGTTTAAAAGATCATTGGATGGAAGTAATTTAAAAAGTTTTAGAAGCCCAAAAGAATATTAAATTCCTTCAAACTAATTGAAAAGAACCAAACGATTTCTTAATCACACTTAGCATTTAACCTATTTAAATTTGAAGACCAACCATAGTTCGACTGGGAAACAGAGCCTCTACAGCGACTGTGAAAGCTAAGCCAGATTGAGTGCGAGTTTTGACCGGATGCAAGGCGCAAGTTTGGCCAAGTTGAGCACGAAATTCCTGCCAAGTTGAGTATAGATGCTCGAGTAGGGCTGAGCAAAGGCACTTACGACCTCGAACTTGGGTCTTAATTCTAGGGAGCTTTGGCAAAGGCCTGGAATTAAGAGAAGGACTCTGGAGCAGCACCTCCAGATGAGGGCATGGAGGTGATGTTGTGCGAGTATTGGAGCACTCGATATGTAACGAACATGAATTTTGTGCTATAATACACCGGTGAAAACTGCAATTCAGGATACATACTTCGCGAGGATGTGATTCGCAAAACGTGCAAACCTTTTAAACTTGGTTTTAGTATGTGTCAATCGAACCAAAAGCCCAATCATCAATGCAAATTTTGTCCTAAAAACACGGGTAAGAACTGTACTTCAGGCATATTATTCGTGTTATCGTAATATTTAAAAAAGAACGTCTTCTAAACTTCGATGTAGTATGGGTCAATCAAGCCAAATACACATTCATTCTGATAACATTGAAATTGAAATGGGTGCATTTTCAAAGCCTTATGGAAATATCATCAGTTATGTCACATATAACATCAATTACATCAATTATAACACAATGCTAAAGAAATAAACTATAAATAAGTTGAGTCCGATAACATTGAACTCAACTTGTACACATGCAACGTATGTCATCTAATGTCCCACCAGGCAAAGCTTGCGTGCGGTCTTTGAAATCAAGTTTTTTTAAACGAGTTTCATCGGTCCTATCCACTCGTCGCATCTGGAGCTAAAATTAAAGTTTTCATCGAAGTTTAAAATAAATCATTTAATTGGTCAAGTTCGCCTTAAGAAGAAGATAATAAGATTAATAGTCACGAACCAAAGTACAGAACATCACTCGTGGGAACTAAATTGCGATGTGACGCAGTTTGCTTCAACACATTTGCAGTTTAGACCTCTACGGCGACCGGGAAATTTTGTTAACCTTTGCGCAGTGGGTAGCTCGAGACTTGTGATCTCTCTCTGACGAAAGATTACTAAGCTAAGTCGACCTGAAAAAAAATGTTCTTGCATAACGAACGTAATTCGAAACTTTGCAATCAGACCAACTTCGGGCGTGTTATTCGAAACAACTTTTAATCAAATAATAAAAGAAGATTAGCTCTGTCGGTATTTCTGGAAAAATAACGTTTAAGCTGTAGCTTTATCATACGGAGCAACATAAATACATATAGTTTTGAATCATTCTGTAAAGAAAAAACATAGCTTACATTTTTCCTAGAACTTATACATTAAACAGCTTAATATTTACCGTCCATAACAAGAGAGTAGAAAAATCCCATGAGGCCCTGCACCTTATGTTACCTTTGATCTTAATCTGATTACTCACACAGAGGATGCATCATCGAAACCGACCTGTCTACATGCTCCCGTGTGTCTACAAGTTAAGGACACTGTGTGCGAGCCTGTTTACATCCTGTTTTTAGGTCTTCCTGTTTACAGACGGGGCATCTGTTGACGCCTTCACGCTGCATAGTTCCGTTCTCATGGGAGCGCTGGGAGATAGCGTCCTTAGTCCGTCGCTAGCGTGCCGTAATTTATCATTAGTCTGCCTCTACATAGTCTGCTACTGGTCTGCTTCTATAGTCTGTCGCTAGAATGCGGCAATTTATCATTAGTCTGCCCTCTTCGTAGTCTGCCACTGGTCTGTTTCCTGTCGCTGATTGGCTACAAACCTTCAAATGGTTTGTTTATACATAATCTGTAACTAGTCTGGCGCTAGTCCTGCTAGTTTGCTGCTAGTCTGTCTTCAGGTAGTCTGGCTCTAGTCTACCACTAATCTGAAGCAGTCACAATCGCAGCATTTGAACACGATCAACATTCAGAATTTATGCATCAATGCTGGCGATTGATCTTTGATGTTAATACTAATTTGGTAAGAAATAAATACATAGCATCAGCGAAAGCCATTTTTGATTTTTTACACAATAAATATTCCATATCATTCATACCAATTTTCTCTCCCCAGTTCAATTGAAACTCAAACGCATTGAAAATTTTTCCAGTTTTGCTATATGTATCCTACAAGTAAAAACATTACTTTGTTCGAAAATGATTGTATTCTAATTCAAAATTACACGAAAAAATATTACAAGTCTGGAAATTGAAGCATGTGAACAAATCATACCTTTCAAATCAGTATTACTGGGCCAATAGCAGTAAAATATACTGTTTTGGTATACATTTACTGAACCCAATTCAGTCGAAATAAAGTGTCCTGCGAGTTGTAATGCAGCTTGAAATTCAGTTTCCATTTCCAGCTCGCCAATCTACTCAAGTTTATCTTTGAATATCACTTAGAAAAAAAGAACTGAACAGGGTGTTCCGATGCCTGGGCATTCTATGTCAGGATCGCGAGGAACGCCTTGCAGTAATTCCAAAGACTTTTTGCCCAAAAAACTCACAAACGGCAAGGCCCATTGAGTGCAAAAAAAGTTTGCGCGTGATATCGTTTCCCTAGTTTTCTTGTTCCTTTGTTGCGAATGAACCGAGTGAAGAATATGATAAGAATTTCAAGCATGAGCCTGTCTTTCCCCTTCAACTGTGCCGTTAGACAGACTGCACTGCAAAAAAATTCCTTCAAAACAAACGTCGTTAGGTTAACGTCATTCAAACGACCAGCGCATGTCGCGCTGTGCCCATTTGTGATGAAAGCAAAGGCGTCTCCAGTTCCGCGGTCCGGGCGCGGCTCACATTAGGCGAAGAGGTGTAGGCATTAAAAGCTTTACTTTTAGTGTACTCTCAGGTCGCGAACTGCGTGCAAGGGAGGTCTCCGAGCGCTTATGTGTGCAGGAGGCGTTCGGACGCCAGCGCCACTGGCTTCACAAAGCTTCAATGTTGAAGCGCTCAGGGTCTTTTGAGTGAAGCCTCAAGTCTTCACAGTCGTTCTAAGAATGATCATTCATTCGAATAAATTTTTCAAGTGCATTTTAACGTTGTTGTTTTATTACATGCAGCTCGAAATTTCTGCCCGTGAGCACATCGACGATCTTCGTCGAACAGAAAATCATTTTCGTGCTAAGAGCTGCTCGCGACGGAGTAGAAAAGAACTCAAAAAATATTTTCTTATCATTACAGTCTCATTTTTAAACTTACTGTAGTTATTTTTTGAGCAAATTTATGCCACGGGTTATTTTTCAGCCAGAAATAATTCACAAACGAGTCTTCATACTCGCAACTTTCACAGTCAATGAGTCTGATGCAAGATTTCAGTTAGTCGAAACGTTCCATGGTTTCAGTTCGTCTTTTAATCTCATTTGATTCAAAAAACTTTTCAAGGCGAGATCTTTAACGTTTCCAGACGCCGGCGCCATCTTCATCAGGGTTTCCATCCAGGCCTGATGCTAAGTTCGTAACGCTTTCCAGTTAGTCTCATTTTGCCGTTTTCCAGCCTGTGACCCCGACAGAAAAGAGGACCAACAGATTGGCCTATCTCTTAGACAAGAGACAGGCTAGAAGCCTTCCTTTGGCAGCCACTTAGCGATCGTGACTGGGCCATAAAAAATGGCGTCCTATGTTGAGGTTACGGGGAAATAGGACGATTGTTGTACACTTTGTGTTCATCCCAGGCTCTTAGATCTTTATGTGCACTACATAATACATTTATTGCTACTTCAATGTGCACTGAGGTAAAACTGGCAAATCTACAAAATAATTGGATGAGATGAGCAATGTAGACTTAGTAGATACATAAGTGTCTTTCTAGAGAAACCGTAAACGATTCCACACAAGAAATCAAACATTGGTAGGTAGAGGAGTATAGTCTTCCATAACGCAAACCAGCGATGAGGTTTCTGGCTTGAAAACATTTTTTTTGTCTGTTTGTGCATGGGTTAACAAGGAAATGTGACAACCACTGAAGGAATACCCACCAGTTCACCGAATCCTTGCTCTAGTTTCAGACGAATGAAGGTTTCATGAACGTAAAACGATTTTTATAGTTAAAACTAGCACAAATTTTTTTTTACGGGATTATGCATTTCACAGACGACAGTCAAATGTTCCGACCGACCATTCGTTAAAGAAACGCGCCGAAAAATGACCAAAATATTTACTATATTTAAAAAAAAACGGGTAAGAATTATTACAGAGTTACTTTACACAGATGAAAACTGCTGTGTAGTGCTTGGAAAATTTTTCACAGAAGCTTGAAAATAAATTGCAAATGAATTGAAAATGAATACGTATGTTTTGCAATCTCTAGCCGACCGAAAAGTGCCGGTTCTCTAACAAAGAACATGTTGGTCTTCATGTACGTGTTGTGATATTCACAAGACTGAATACCTTGTAACTCCGCCATTTGCCTCGAATCAACTGTAAATTGAGGTACTTTATTTTAACTGCTTGCCGAAAAATAGAATGGAATCCTTTGCTGGAGTGCGTCGCGCTAGAACAACTTCCACGAACGGTGGAACTTTCGTTGAGCTTCCGATGTTTTTGTCGGACGATGGAACTGCGGAGCGAATGCCAAATGACATTTTCCGTGGACCGATATGACTAATTTGAATTAAGCAGCTCTTTTTACAACGCTTTTAGGCGTGAGTCGAGGAGTTTCTCATTCTTAGTACGAATTCATTATTTTTTATTATTGATACCAGTAAAAAGAAAAACAGAGGTTTTGTTACCGTAAAAGTAGGCTGGTTTCATAAATATCATTCAGAGATAAATTAATGAACTAATAACAGGAATCATGCACAAAAAATTCTTAGGTTTATTTTTACTCAATGCGCGGGAAAAACATGAGAAATATCAAAGAGTGTCTGCGTCCACCAACCAAAACCTGCAAACAACGTAAAATAAAGACCTAGATTGATAAACAATCATGATTCAGATACCAAGGTCTGAACTCCATTCCCTTGATGCAGTGATAACTTTAACTAAGGTAAAAAAATTTAAACAAAATTCATCTAGTACAGGGGCATCCAAACTCTCCAACCTTAGGTCCATGATGATAACTCTAGTAAGTCCCAAGGGCCAAAACCGTTCTCATTTTACGGTCATTATCTACATTAACAAAAACATTGGAGACCGCTGATCTAGTACATGGGTTCGAAGTGTAAGAAAAGACTATCAATACACAAATATGTGCTTCAGCCCCTTCACAAGCTTTTTAACCGTCTTCTGAAAGGTAAAAGCTCATATTTACTACCCTCTTCACAAGCCTGTTGCAACCTATTCTGGACGGTTTGAACCGTATGAACCACCAACTTCACAAGCTTGTTTCAACCTATTCTGGACGGTATGAACCGTATGAACCACCAACTTCACATGCTTGTTACAACCTATTCTGGACGGTATGCACCGTATGAACCACCAACTTCACATGCTTGTTACAACCTATTCTAGACGGTATGCACCGTATGAACCACCAACTTCACAAGCCTGTTACAACCTATTCTGGACGGTATGAACCGTATGAACCACCAACTTCACATGCTTGTTACAACCTATTTTGGACGGTATGCACCGTATGAACCACCAACTTCACAAGCCTGTTACAACCTATTCTGGACGGTATGAACCGTATGAACCACCAACTTCACATGCTTGTTGCAACCTGTTCTGAAAGACAGAACCCGTATTAACTACCAAACAACTACTTCGCGAATGATATCCTTGCAAAAATACAGAGGCGCGCACGGAAAAGGGGAGAATTTAGTGCGGACAGCAATGCAAATATTCATAAATTTGGAGTGAGTGCAGCGCGCGCATCTTGGAGCAGAACATGGCGGCCGTAAACAAAAGAAGAGCAGAAACATAAGGGTTATTACAGCGGGATGAGGGAAGAGCATCTCTAAATTACACGCCCTATTTATTAGTTCTGCCAGCAGAAAAACTGCAACACGTCCCTATGGCCAGGGGCTGAGGCGCGCCACTCTGCCTAACGCCTGTAGCAATTTGCTGGAAGCTGAATCTTCCCCTGATTCTGAAATCTGAATTTGCAGATGCTGAATGTGCCCTTAATCGCGAAATCGGGAAATACTGGAACTGAATTTTCCCGTCTCTTAAAATCCGAATTTTATGAAGGTGAATCTTCATTTAATTTTCAAATCGGAAATTTCGAATTCGTAAAATTACATGTTGAAACTTGAAGTATGTTTCGGGAAGTGAAACTTGGAAGTAATTCTGAAGATATCTTCGAGTTTTTGACACTGAAACGTGAGGAAGATAAATGATCCAGGAAATTTGGGTTGTCATGTGTTCTACTTCATGGATACCCTCATGGTCCACCTCATGGTCTGCAGCATGGTTTAGCAAGTGGTCTACAGCATGGCTTAGCTCATGGTCTACCTCATGGCCCACATCATTGTTCACCTCGTAGTCCAATTATTCATGCTCCTCCTGCTGGTCCACCTCATGGTTCACCTCATGGTTCACCTCATGGTTCACCTCATGGTTCACCTCATGGTTCACCTCATGGTTCACCTCATGGTTCACCTCATTGTTCACCACATGGTTCACCTCATGGTTCACCTCATGGTTCACCTCATGGTTCACCTCATGGTTCACCTCATGGTTCACCTCATGGTTCACCTCATGGTTCACTCATGATTCACCTCATGGTTCACCTCATGGTTCACCTCATGGTTCACCTCATGGTTCACCTCATGGTTCACCTCATGGTTCACCTCATGGTTCACCTCATGGTTCACCTCATGGTTCACCTCATGGTTCACCTCATGGTTCACCTCATGGTTCACCTCATGGTTCACCTCATGGTTCACCTCATGGTTCACCTCATGGTTCACCTCATGGTTCACCTCATGGTTCACCTCATGGTTCACCTCATGGTTCACCTCATGGTTCACCTCATGGTTCACCTCATGGTTCACCTCATGGTTCACCTCATGGTTCACCTCATGGTTCACCTCATGGTTCACCTCATGGTCCACCTCATGGTTCACCACATGGTTCACCTCATGGTTCACCTCATGGTTCACCTCATGGTTCACCTCATGGTTCACCTCATGGTTCACCTCATGGTTCACCTCATGATCACGAACAGAGTGACACAAGCGGAGGCAGAAAGCTCACGGATTAAATTGAAGGCAGTTTTGGGAATATATTTCAAATTGATATATGGCCTTTATTCGTTTAAGATTTTCGGAATGATTATGGAGAATCATTTGATTAATTTTACCCAACGCACAGTGTACTAAATGTATAATATTTACCCAACGCACAGTGTACTAAATGTATAATATGTACTCAACGCACAGTGTACTAAATGTATAATATTTACCCAACGCACAGTGTACTAAATGTATAATATTTACACAACGCACAGTGTACTATATGTAAAATATTTACACAACGCACAGTGTACTAAATGTATAATATTTACACAACGCACAGTGTACTAAATGTATAATATTTACACAACGCACAGTGTACTAAATGTATAATATTTACACAACGCACAGTGTACTATATGTAAAAATACATATTTTTCGATGCCGCGGGAGAAGTAGAGCTAGAAATTGAAAGAAATTAACGAGTGATAAAGATACGCTGTAAAAAGAGCTTTACACTCAAAGATATCGCGGGTAAATATTTTCAAGAATTTTCGATCGAATTGAGGGACGTATTTTCAAGAATATTTTCAAGCTTCGCGAATCTTCATCATCTTATTTCAATGATAAGCAAGTTTTTCTACTTCAAAGTTTGCTGTAGGGTAAAAATAAATTTGGAAGGGAACTATACAGCAAAACTGAAGTGATATGAGATCATTGTATTTTTTTAAAAAAGTTAGAAAATCGAATATAAATTTCATTCGTTCGAACGCATCAGAAATTGATTCATCGAAATTAAACAGATGCTAAACCTATAACAACGTATTAGCATTTGCGTATGTATATTTATTTTGTAGACACATGTTAAAAAAATTTCAGTATCTCTATAAATTTTTGCTTTTCAGTACTTTCACATACATAAATACACTGCTGTCGAAGACACAATGGAAAAGTAACAAATAAGACTCGCACGCCATTGTTACAACAACAAACACAACAACAATGCCTGCAAAGGAACATTTTTACAATTACGCTCATGATCCTGCAAAACAAATTCAGCTTATGCACAAAAAAATATAATTTGCAACTGAGAGCCGCTATCACGCGTGTCAATATTTAATATTCATTTTATGTTTCCAGGAAACCTCGGATCATCAAATAAATCTCTATAATAATTGGAAAAAATAATCAGCCTGAATATCTTTAAATGTTCACCATAAAATATTCCTATCAGTTCAAAGCGTTGATGTAAAGTTTCGGAGAATTATCAATGGAGTTCTGGGAAGTCTGGCTTGTTCAAAAAGTAGATGAGTGATTAAATATTCCAGCACTCTTAAAGCCTCATAATAAGCTTATGAATAATTTGTAATTGATGTTTCTGTTCATACGAAATTATGCCTCGCTAAAAATCACGGTAGAACTAAAAGACGTTCGTTGAACTGAGTGCTGAGCGAATGAAGAGTTAATTATATGCGTTAATAATTTCATTTCACAAGAGAGTAATTATGCACTGAGTAAGTTTAAACGAAAAATAAGAAAGTAAAACGCACTTTCCCCTTGCAAAAAATCAGCGCAAACAATTTTTAAAAAGTTTCATGAATTTATTGAAGAATGAAAAGTCAACAATAGCGAGCCCTTGTTTATTCAGATTTATGACCACATGTTCAGCCTGTCTAACACGTAACGTACGGCCTGTACAACCGACATATCGCGTGATGCATATCGTGAATCACTAAATTTATGGACGCAGCGAGAGAGGAAAACCAAAACTCTGTCAGAAGGGAAAATTTCTGGAGCGAACAAATAAAACAATAGATTCCTTTGAATCTCCTCTAATAAAAACTCTGGCGCGGATCGTTCACAGTACAAATTTTTTTACTGCAAAACTAACGTACAACAAACTTCAGCTCGTTTATGAAACTTGAAACAAAAGCCTAATGATGTTTTTGAAGAAGATTTCCTGAGTTGAAAGTTACGAACAGCAAGTGATGGCTGCATCAGAAACTGATCACAGTGATGATATTGACCGCATTAATTGTTCTTGTTGATAAAGATCATGAACTGATGTAGTTTGCGTTGGTACAAACTATTTGTTCAGCAACTCCGGCATGAAGAATGGCATAATGAGCCTCATATGTTTAAGTAACTTCATTATTTTGCACACTTTGTGCTCAAACTACAAAACTCTTGGAACTTTTTCCAATTAATCATCAATGATAAACCCTACAAAAGTATCTCCAGCACTGCAATAACCGAGTAGCAAAAATAAAAAGTTTCTGGGAGGCTTCAAAAATAGAGCAAGATTCATAATGCATCGTCAATATAAAACACACTGTTTTTTCTGTCAAAACAATGGACAGCGAAGGAACTTGCATAGCGTTAGAAAAGGCAAAACTCGGCTCATTAAGCCAGTTGCTAAATACGACACTATGTCATTTGATCACGAGGTATAGATTACCTCCAGCACAAACTTCTTTCTTAAAATAAGCTCCTCTATAGTTGGATGGAATTCAAGTGGATGTAATTTCTAGGAAAGGAATGCATATGGAGCAAATTCAATTTTACGAGACCTGGCACAACTAAGAACTGAAAAATATTTTACTTAAATTTAAGAAGCTTAAGTCCTATTTTAACCTTAGCAAAATTCGAGTGTCAGGTTTAGTCATGTGTCGTTGAGCTGAAACTGGCATGTAGGTTGAGACACACTCAAAACTTCGGAATGAGTTCGACGATTATACAATTAGGGTTTGAAATTATTCCAATTTTTTCAGGAAGTGCAGCGTAAGATGCTTATTCCTCGTTTCCAATATTTTATCAATCACAGTGACTATCATAGATTCGCTACCAAATTTTCTAAACTTATGAAATGACAAAATCAGAAAGGGTGGCTGGTTTTTTTGTAGTACTGTCAATACTGTGGTGAATTATCATTGAAGTTGGGAATTTTCAGTAAGGTGGTGAACTATCAGTGTCATGTTGATATACCAGTCACGTATGATGGTCTCGTATCATTGTCTTGGTGAACTGCCAGTGATGTGGTGATATGTCATCGCAACCATAGCTACAATCAAAACCCGATTTCAAACTCAATAATTTTTGGAAAGATATTTGCCTGTACTTGACCCTAGAAGTACACAGAGTTCAATGATATTTTAAACATAATCTTCACAACGTCGAACTGTAAGAACTTGAAAACTTTTAACATAAAATATCTAACTTCTGGATAAAATGCCCCCAAAAAATCCTTTGGTCGTAATGAAAGCAAGCCTTACGCCAATGAGAGTTGACAGAACAAAATCTCAAACTTTAAACGCAGATTTCACGAATCGCTCACAAAAGTCCGTGATTCATTACAGAAGCATTTCATTATTGCAACGAAATAAGAAATTCCGAAAACAATGGTCAGAAGAGATGAATTTATTTACAACCCTAATGAAACCCTCTATGCTGGCTTGCAGACAGAATTCTGTTTGGTATTCCAAGAATCTCAATGGAATTCTGGAGTATTATCAACATCCTCTCGATTATTCTACGCAATTTACCCGTTAATAAATCATACGGTGAAAAAAAGGATCCTGTGAAAATGTGATCCAGAAAAAAAAACTTCATGTTTAAGCAAAAAAAGATTCCTAAAAGCGTTTCTCAAGCACAGAGAACTTGTTCACTCTATCTAAAGATTTGTTTGCGCACGTCTGAAGTTAAGGGTATGAATGCGTTGGCAAAATATACGCCAAGTATTTGAGGAAAACTGCAAAAAAGATAAATGCCTTGAATGTAATTTAATGTAAGCTCTGAGTGTATAGGTTTAGGAAAGACGTTCTAAAACTAAATACAAACGCACAAATGTAAGAATCATACCCGTGAACTGTTCACTGTTTCGTGCATGCCATACCTTCCTGATATACTTATGTCCTTCTATCGTAAGAAAATAAAGAAAAATTTTCCTCAACATTCTTAACAACCTGCTGGGTGAAGTGCCGAAGTCAAGCAAATACAAACTACCCATTCGTCTCAAGTTCAGGTTACAAATGCGCTCTAACAAATGAAACAAATCTAGCTTCTCGGATCTGAAAGAGCACACAAACGTGCTGGAGAAGCTGACGAATTCAAAAGACCAGCACCATGGCAAGAACATAACAGCGAGCCTGTCTTTGCCAATTAGCTGTTACACCAACGCAATGGCACTTCCAGTAGCTGTCGAGAAACGAACTCCGATATTATGGGGAACACAGCCTTTATGGAGGCCTCGGTCTTACGTGATGGGGAGGTATTACTCTCCGAGGGAGCAGGACGCCGTTGTGGGGAATCTTGCATGGGGAAGAGAGATCTCATGAATGGAATAGAGTTCCGCAAGGAAAATGTAATGCTACCCGCAAAAAAATACGGATTTGGTTTTGAACGCGCGAATGAAAGGTAGAATGGTGGGTATTTCAGGCTGGTCATAGATGTGGGTGTAGAAGGAATTTTATATCGTGGAGAGATGTGCAGAGGCAGCCTGTGTTACGCACTTTGTGGAGATATTGCAGCACAGTTGCGCAGAGTTAACAACAGCTATCCGTTACTGCAATGTGGGAGGAACGCAACGTGGGGTAGGCATTCATTTTTATTTCAATGCTGAAATTTCTTAGTTCCAGGAGCATGTAAATCCAGATGCTGGTAAATGTGTTACTGATTGGCAACTTTTTATTGAGATTAATGTCCCTAGCTTCGATGCAACATGAAACGATAAATTTTCTGCACGCACGAGATGCTTCAGCTTTTTCTCTCGTGAACTGTAGGAATATTATAAAGAAAATTATTTTTATCCCGAGAGTAGTTTAAAAATAATTGTTTGCATCCGTATTTTCTATTAGGTATGATCAATGGAATAAAATGTGAGAAAAGGGATGCCTTACTGAGAAATATGCTCTAATTAAGGTTTTACGGTGATGTATCACTAAAATTCTTTTTCATTTAGAAGACGGTTCTAGTTTAAGGAAGTAACCTCCCAAGTGAATAACGAATGACGGAAGCAAAGCATCTTATATCAAACTCATCCATTCTGTGCTTTCGTCCATTTTTTGTAACTGCCAGTGGTGCTGAATGTTAATAATTTAATTATCGTACCAACAAATCTTAAAAAGCCTTGTGTAAAGAAATATAGCGCGGAAAACGATCCAAAAACAGCGTCACTAAGGGAGAATGAGGGCATTCTTACACCCCACTAGGATAGATAGGGAATAGGGATAGAGGGCACTTTGGGGGATGAAATGGGGGGAAGCCTCCTTAAACAGACCTCATGAGCATAGTGGAATTCTGAAATATTAATTATGTAAATTCAATGCTAAATTGAAGTGGAGACAATACTAAGAAATGAGACCGATAAATAGGCTGATAAACCTAGATTTTGAAACGAAAAAACGTGAGGGAAGTGCATGGGTGAGTCGAAAGCACAGAAATGAGCGTCGAGCTTGCGCGAGGATCCTGAAGAAAGGATTCAAAGAGGTGTAGAGTAGAGCCCTTTAACAACTGAGGAGGTCTTTTGTTACGAGTGAGTCTGGGAGTGCTGCGTGCCGCTGTGAAGAGCGCAGTCTAAAAGGAAGTGTTCGCCGCTGCTGCAGCGCACCGACATCCCAGTGCACCATGCGCATCGCAACCCCAGTACCAACACCAGCATACCACAGGCTTCAGCCTATTGCAGTACACCATGCGCATCGCAACACCAGTACCCAACACCAGCATACCACAGGCTTCAGCCTATTGCAGTACACCATGCGCATCGCAACACCAGTACCCAGTACAGGTATACCACAGGCTCCAGCGTATAGCAGTACTCCATGCGCATCGCAACACCAGTACCCAGCACCAGCATACCACAGGCTCCAGCATATAGCAGTACACCATGCGCATCGCAACACCAGTACCCAACACCAGCATACCACAGGCTCCAGCATATAGCAGTACACCATGCGCATCGCAACACCAGTACCCAACACCAGCATACCACAGGCTTCAGCCTATTGCAGTACACCATGCACATCGCAACACCAGTACCCAGTACAGGTATACCACAGGCTCCAGTGTATAGCAGTACACCATGCGCATCGCAACACCAGTACCAGCACCAGCATACCACAGGCTCCAGCGTATAGCAGTACTCCATGCGCATCGCAACACCAGTACCCGGCCAGCACCAGCATACCACAGGCTCCAGTGTATAGCAGTACACCATGCGCATCGCAACACCAGTACCAGCACCAGCATACCACAGGCTCCAGCATATAGCAGTACACCATGCGCATCGCAACACCAGTACCCAACACCAGCATACCACAGGCTTCAGCCTATTGCAGTACACCATGCGCATCGCAACACCAGTACCCAGTACAGGTATACCACAGGCTCCAGCGTATAGCAGTACACCATGCGCATCGCAACACCAGTACCCAACACCAGCATACCACAGGCTCCAGCATATAGCAGTACACCATGCGCATCGCAACACCAGTACCCAACACCAGCATACCACAGGCTTCAGCCTATTGCAGTACACCATGCACATCGCAACACCAGTACCCAGTACAGGTATACCACAGGCTCCAGTGTATAGCAGTACACCATGCGCATCGCAACACCAGTACCAGCACCAGCATACCACAGGCTCCAGCGTATAGCAGTACTCCATGCGCATCGCAACACCAGTACCCGGCCAGCACCAGCATACCACAGGCTCCAGTGTATAGCAGTACACCATGCGCATCGCAACACCAGTACCAGCACCAGCATACCACAGGCTCCAGCATATAGCAGTACACCATGCGCATCGCAACACCAGTACCCAACACCAGCATACCACAGGCTTCAGCCTATTGCAGTACACCATGCGCATCGCAACACCAGTACCCAGTACAGGTATACCACAGGCTCCAGCGTATAGCAGTACACCATGCGCATCGCAACACCAGTACCCAGCACCAGCATACCACAGGCTCCAGCATATAGCAGTACACCATGCGCATCGCAACACCAGTACCCAACACCAGCATACCACATGCTTCAGCCTATTGCAGTACACCATGCGCATCGCAACACCAGTACCCAGTACAGGTATACCACAGGCTCCAGTGTATAGCAGTACACCATGCGCATCGCAACACCAGTACCAGCACCAGCATACCACAGGCTCCAGCGTATAGCAGTACTCCATGCGCATCGCAACACCAGTACCCAGCACCAGCATACCACAGGCTTCAGCCTATTGCAGTACACCATGCGCATCGCAACACCAGTACCAGCACCAGCATACCACAGGCTCCAGCGTATAGCAGTACTCCATGCGCATCGCAACACCAGTACCCAGCACCAGCATACCACAGGCTTCAGCCTATTGCAGTACCAACGTACCAGAGCACATGGCTCACCAGGGCACTAGTTTACCCAGTTCCTGATGACCAGTATACCATGTGCATCATAACAGCAGTACCCAGCACCAGCGTATCGCAGTACCGACGTACCAGAGCACAAGGCGCATCACTAGTTTACCCAGTACCAGAGGACCAGTGCACCATGCACATCACAGCAGCAGTACCAGCACCGGAAGGCCAGAAGAATGGTGAGGTGGTGCACCATTTTCGACGACTAACTGAAGGAGGCAGAATAGAGAGGCAACAACAATGGGAGCAAGTGAGAAGTGAGTGAAGAGGCTCGTTAAAGGATGAAATTTAAAGTGAAATTCAAGGTTTCGTTTCAGTATGAATCAATAGCATAGTGATATCGAGTGCCATTACGAGTCCATGCAAGAAAAATGCGGCATAAAGCGTTGAAGTATTACATATTTGGAAGATTTTTTTAGAATCCAGTGGGTATGTTTATCTTCCTTATAGTGTGGCTCGTATTTAGATCATGTTGTGGTAATTTAGAAATTACAACTCGAAACTATTCAGCTGTAGTCAACCTTGTGTCGATGAATTATTCTGGGGATCTTGTTTTTATTACGTGGTTGTGCTCGGTGGTGCACTTACTCACCGTGTTTTCTATTACTCACGTGTTTACTCAAATTAAATGATTAAACGATACTTTAAATGATTAAATATATGAGTTAACCATTATTGTCCCCATGTCGATCAAGCAAATAGTGATTAGGAAGAGCGCTCTCTATTTCTTTTTTCTCTATTTCTTTTTTCTCTATTTCTTATTTCTTTCTATTTTCATTTTTCTATATCTTTTATTTCTCTCCTTCTGTGTACCCATCCTCTCTAATTTTTCCACTTCTTTCTCTTCCCCATTGAGGGTTTAATAAGGAGGGCGTTTAAGGTGCCGTGACACTTTTTCCAGAATGAAGTAACCATAGACTCAAAGTAGGTCGATCCGTTTGTTTGGAACAGTTCCTTGATAAGCTTGAACAACAGGCAGTATATTTGTCACAGGGAATATGCGCTACGTCTTCCAGCGCTTTTCCCACTGAATGAATGTCAGCACTTCATCATTGTCAATTAATTATGCAGTCGGCCAGAGTTCAGTGACCGAGAAACTTGGTACTTCACGAAGCAATGGAGAAAGATCACTTCCTCCACTGCAAATTTTCGGCCACTCCAATTGCTGTAACTGTTGCCATTCATCTGCGGCCCATAGCAGTCGCGTGGCCATTTAGCGAATTGCAGCAAGTAAATTGGAACGGCCGCTGCGCGGACGATTAACGCCGCCGCGCGGACGATTAACGCCGGCGCGCGGTCGATTAACGCCGCCGCGCGGACGATTGACCAAAGAACTGCTGCCGACGATCAGAAAATTTCTTCGGGTCCACAGTCTTCCACCAGAATTTATTCCAGGAACCGATTTTTGGTAAACATACAGTGAGTGTTTTTTTCAATTTGAACTTGACTTGGAATAATTTGAACTTGACCTGGATTAAATTGAACTTTTATGTTCTTCCTTTTGATTAAGGAACGAAGTGCTACCGAAATTCTTGTCAAGGCAGCAAATCATAGTACCCAGTTTTGAGATGAATGATGAGCACTCCCAGGAGTTCAAAGCTGTAACTTCACAGAATGATTCAGTTTATGTGATTTTTGACAGTCTATTTTTGGGCTCTTGAAATGCAGGTCCTTCAGAATTTCCCTTCAAAAATTTTGAAAGAAAACAACAATTCTAAGAGATTAATCAAAATTAAAAAGGATATATTCATCACCTGATCAACACACCAAATGTGTGCTAAATATTTGCTTCCAAGTTTTGAAGGTTAAGCAAACGGGTGGGATGAATGCTTAACAAATTTCAATCGTCCAGAAAAATGACCAATTTTTCATTTCTATATTTTCTACTGACATCGAAAAAATCAAAATTTTGATTTACCGTCAAAAACTGTAAATTATGCAGACCTAATAGTAATGACAGTTCAGAAAGCTGTGTTTTCATGAACGATTTGGACAGTGCTTTTACTTTTCAAACGAACGTGTACATTATTCATAAGTAATTTACATGTCTAATTTCAAACGAACGTTTACATTATTCATAAGTAATTTACATGTCTAATTTCAAAGGAACGTGTACATTATTCATAAGTAATTTACATGTCTAATTTCAAAGGAACGTGTACATTATTCATAAGTAATTTACATGTCTAATTTCACAGGAACGTGTACATTATTCACATAATTTACATGTCTAATTTCAAACGAACGTTTACATTATTCATAAGTAATTTACATGTCTGATTTCAAACGAACGTGTACATTATTCGTAAGTAATTTACATGTCTAATTTCAAACGAACGTTTACATTATTCACAAGTAATTTACATGTCTAATTTCAAACGAACGTTTACATTATTCACAAGTAATTTACATGTCTAATTTCAAACGAACGTTTACATTATTCATAAGTAATTTACATGTCTAATTTCAAACGAACGTGTACATTATTCGTAAGTAATTTACATGTCTAATTTCAAACGAACGTTTACATTATTCATAAGTAATTTACATGTCTAATTTCAAACGAACGTTTACATTGTTCATAAGTAATTTATATGTCTAATTTCAAACGAACGTTTACATTGTTCATAAGTAATTTACATGTCTAATCAAACAATAGAGATAATACGAACACTTTGGAAGAGCAGTCGTGTGAAATATCAAATTTAAAACCATTTTACGTTCAATTTTTTTAATTAAAGAAAAATAAAGCGAAAAATATTCCTCTAGTAATTTATTCGTAGTGGCTGCGATTCATGTAAGACTTTGCCAACGCTGGAAATGTATGAGCCGATTCTGCCGCAGGAAAGAAGCTTAGTCTCTAATGCTACCGACATTGAGCAAGGGTAAAGCTACGTAAAGCTATTAGAAGTTTTTAACTGCAGGGTTTTAGGGAACGTCTCAGCATTCCACGCCATACAAATTGCAAAGAAAGATCATGGAATACACCGCTCAAATTATTGAAACATGAACGCTTTACTTCATAGTAAAAATTCCGTCGCAGGGTCTGTTAAAATCTAGAAAAAATTCAAATTCTATAGATTGTTTAGAACTCCGAAATGATACTTGAAAATGTGACAGTTGAAAGTAGCTTGAGCTCTGCAGTACTTGAATATTTTGAGTGGAGAAAATAACGATGACTCATAATGAAAGGCTTTTTAACTATTATACCTGCAAAAAAACACAGTAAATAAGACATTATTAGTTTCACAAAAAAATTCGGCCTACGCTTTTGATCAGTACACTTCCATGACAAAAATCATAGAAACTAGCATACATTTGAACTTCCTCTCCACACATAACATTTTCCCACGAATAAGAAAGCGCCCATGTACACAACCAAATGAGAAACGTTCCACAGACACCATGCTCTAAATATCTAACGTACTCCTGTGTATTGTTCGCCCAAAACTCCGCGCAAACATTGCGCCTAGAGCGTCAGCAATGTTTGGGTCAAGCATGCAGGGAGAGCAACGTCCTCATCTAACTATGATGTCCAATGCATACAGGATAAGCACAATAACGATCCTGAGGAACAACAATCATGCTGCCTTGTTATCTGGATTACTGCAATCCTCCAGAGATTTGGGCCACGAAACCGCAAGTTTGTCTGCGCAAGCCGCAACAATCGCTAAGGTATTGTACGTAGACCCAATCGCTATTCCCGTACACACTGACCCAATAAAAATCTAGCCTTGATATTGTAACTTTAAAATAATGCCGTATATGGTAATGGAGTATTAACCACTATTATTTAAAACAATTTTTAGTTGAGGACGAATATTATAGCAAGCCAATGGTTTCGTGGAAATGAATCGGTGTACCCATTCCTCTATGTTTAATGATCTTCATTACTCGCAAGTATATCATTCCTAGAATTAAAAGGGCGATTTTTTTAATGCTTCACTCTGTTCATTTCACGTATATCATTCCCGGTAGGAAAATGATAATACCTGGGTTTGGATTATTGGAATTGGAACAATTACTGAAATCGATGCTTTCAACTTCGTTTTCCTGTACGATTTTCAAAGAAATAGGAAATTTATCGTAGAGAAAAGAGGCTTCTAATTTTTCACGCCCACTCCGCCTAGATGTTAATAGACTAAGACTATTAGATTTCAAGAGATGTTACTTTCTGAAACGTGTGGAAAAGCTGTGGCTTTGCCATTTAAATCGCGACGAGTACAACTCATTTTCTTCGAAAATCGAAACTTACTCTTCGCTTTGATGGAATGTAAAAATCGTCTGTCACTTGATTAGAATTCCACTCACCGTATAATCCAAAGCTCCCTTCAACGGAGGCTGTATTACAGAGGCAGTATTGAAGAGCACTATTTAACAGAGGCAGTATTTATGAGCACTATTTCACAGAGGCAGTATATAAGAGCACTATTTAACAGAGGCAGTATTTAAGAGCACTATAACAGAGGCCGTATTTAAGAGCCCTATTTAATAACAGAGGAAGTATTTAAGAGCACTATTTAACAGAGGCAGTATTTAAGAGCACTATTTAACAGAGGCAGTATAAAAGAGCACTATTTAACAGAGGCAGTATTTAAGAGCACTATTTAACAGAGGCAGTATTTAAGAGCACTATTTAACAGAGGCAGTATATAAGAGCACTATTTAACAGAGGCAGTATTTAAGAGCACTATTTAACAGAGGCAGTATTTAAGAGCACTATTTAACAGAGGCAGTATTTAAGAGCACTATAACAGAGGCCGTATTTAAGAGCCCTATTTAATAACAGAGGAAGTATTTAAGAGCACTATTTAACAGAGGCAGTATTTAAGAGCACTATTTAACAGAGGCAGTATATAAGAGCACTATTTAACAGAGGCAGTATTTAAGAGCACTATTTAACAGAGGCAGTATTTAAGAGCACTATTTAACAGAGGCAGTATTTAAGAGCACTATATAACAGAGGCAGTATTTAAGAGCACTATTTAACAGAGCAAGTATTTAAGAGCACTATTTAACAGAGGCAGTATTTAAGAGCACTATTTAACAGAGGCAGTATTTAAGAGCACTATTTAACAGAGGCAGTATTTAAGAGCACTATAACAGAGGCCGTATTTAAGAGCCCTATTTAATAACAGAGGAAGTATTTAAGAGCACTATTTAACAGAGGCAGTATTTAAGAGCACTATTTAACAGAGGCAGTATTTAAGAGCACTATATAACAGAGGCAGTATTTAAGAGCACTAAAACAGAGGCCGTATTTAAGAGCCCTATTTAATAACAGAGGAAGTATTTAAGAGCCCTATTTAATAACAGAGGAAGTATTTAAGAGCCCTATTTAATAACAGAGGAAGTATTTAAGAGCACAATTTAACAGAGGCAGTATTTAAGAGCACTATTTAACAGAGGCAGTATATAAGAGCACTATTTAACAGAGGCAGTATTTAAGAGCACTATTTAACAGAGGCAGTATTTAAGAGCACTATAACAGAGGCCGTATTTAAGAGCCCTATTTAATAACAGAGGAAGTATTTAAGAGCCCTATTTAATAACAGAGGAAGTATTTAAGAGCACTATTTAACAGAGGCAGTATTTAAGAGCACTACTTAACAGAGGCAGTATTTAAGAGCACTATTTAACAGAGGCAGTACTTAAGAGCACTCTTTAAAAGAGGCAGTATTTAAGAGCACTGTAACAGAGGCCGTATTTAAGAGCACTATTTAATAGTAAAAAATATTATATGCACAGTAACATTCACAGGGAGACAAATATAACATACACACTGTCATGAAAAGCGTTGATTAACAGGAGTATTACATAAGTGTTTTCCCCTTGAAAAAAACTGAAAAAATGTACACTAAAATGGATTACTGAAAATAAAGGGAATTAATGAGGGTAACTGGCCCCGTTTACCAGAAATGAATTAAACAATACAATGGCGCACACAATACAATGACGTAAACAATACAATGGCGCACACAATACAATGACGTATACAATACAATGGCGCACCCAATACAATGTCGTATTCGATACCATGACGTATACAATGCAATGTCGTATACAATACAATGACGTACACAATACAATGACGTATACAATACAATGACGTATACAATACAATGACGCACACAATACAATGACGTATACAATACAATGACGTATATAATACAATGACGCACACAATACAATGACGTATACAATACAATGACGTATTTAATACAATGGCACACACAATACAATGACGTATACAATACAATGGCACACGCAATACAATGGTGCACACAATACAATGACGTATACGTAACACACACAATACAATGACGTACAATGGCGCATACAATCCAATGGCGCACACAATACAATGGTGCACACAATACAATGACGTATACAAAACAATGGCGCACACAATACAATGACGCACACAATACAA
The DNA here is from genome assembly GCA_030386875.1 of Morinoia aosen. Taxonomy (NCBI): domain Eukaryota; kingdom Metazoa; phylum Arthropoda; class Malacostraca; order Amphipoda; family Talitridae; genus Morinoia; species Morinoia aosen. The sequence continues at coordinate 57,589,306 of CM059566.1, forward strand.
TGACGTATACAATACAATGACGCACATACTACAATGACACACACAATACAATGACGCACACAATACAGTGACGTATACAATACAATGACGTACACAATACAATGGCGCACACAATATAATGACGTACACAATACAACGACGCATACAACACAATGACGCACACAATACCATGACGTACACAATACAATGACATCTACAATACAATGACGTCTACAATACAATGACATACACCATACAATGACATACACCATACAATGACGCACACAGTACGATGACGCACACAATACAATGACGTAAACAATACAATGACGCACACAATACAATGACGTCTACAATACAATGACGTACACAATACAATGACGTTCACAATAAAATGACGCGCACAATACAATGACGCACACAATACAATGACGTACACAATACAATGACGTACACAATACAATGACGCACACAGTAAAATGACGTACATAATACAATGACGTACACAATACAATGACCTACACAATTCAATGACATACACAATACAATGGCGCGTACAATACAATGACGTACACAATACAATGACGTACACAATACAATGACGCACACAATAAAATGACGTTCACAATGCAATGACGTACACAATACAATGATCCGTACAATACAATGACGCATACAATATTCAGTGAGGGCGCATGTTTAGATGCTACAGGCGCCCCAACAGGCCTGGCGCTGTAGACCTACAGAGACCCGGCATTTTTTGGAGGGTGCTTTTGTCACGGTATGGCCGAGAAAACAGCGGCTCCTGTCTATTTGGGGACGATGTGGGAGGTAAGAACTGACAGAAAGTCCCATCTGGTGCAGCTGGGATGTGAGGATCGTTTCGAAGCATATGGGCAATGTTTAGTTGTGTGTAGGACAAGCGGAGATTTGCAGGGTTTTTTGGGGAAACGCGAGAATGTCCCTAAGCTTGAAATGATTTTTTTAAAACGTACGTGGGTATTAAGTAATGCTAAGGACCAGCGAAGGTTTTCAGGATCTTATGCAGGAACTCGGGAAAATCTTTATACAAAAGGGCTCTCTAAATGTTAAAAAAAAAAAAATTGTGTGCTTTTATACTATAGATAAACTGTGCGAGTGGCTTCAGCACATTCAAAGAAATCATCCCATTCTTGATAAATTTCAAAGCGAAGTGCAACTTGGTTCAGTGCCTGTATTCATGCTAGCCTCTTGCAGCTGAATTAAGAACTATAAACACTTATAAGTTGCGATTCCGTGAGAAAATTTAGTTTCCTCGAGTCCGACGTCGCAACAACTTCAGAAGGAAATTAACTGGAGTTCGGAGCTGCCGAAATGAAAAAGATCAACAACATCTCTTTTCCAATTTGAGATCATAAATTCTGCCTCCCGTATAGGGTTGGTCTCAGCACAAAAATGTCAGTACACATGCCAAGCAAATCATGAGACAGTTTGATCAGAATTAGGGAATTTTGCATCGCATATTTCTCGATTGTCCCGCTGCGAGTTAGCCGTTTGTAGCCAAAAAAAGTCCCGAGGTGATCAGCTTTCTTTTTTGAGTAATGCGCACTCTTTGATTTTGGAAAACAAGTTCAGGACGAATGTTTCAGTGGCCGTTAGAACATCTGCGACGCTGACAGCAAAATGTTTCCAGCCATTTAAAACCATAGATAATAAAATTATGAAAACTGAAGCAGTAGTCCAACTGAACCAAAGTCGTTCAATAATGCCTTGATCGAAAGCAGAGTGAAATTTTTTTCCATGAATAGTGACTGCCTTTTCGTCACACGGGATATTTTTTTGCTAACTCTGAGTAGAATAAATTGTGAGCAGCTGAACTTTGAATTGAAACGCACAATAAATGGCCGAATAATATATGAAAAAATTATAACAGAAACAGCATGAAAAATTGCATCCTATACTTCTGAAAAAAAATTAAATTTCAACACAATAAAACAGTACAGAAGTGCAATAAGAGCCTAAAATCTCAGCGTAGCAACAAACGAAGGAATCAACCATGAAACGCGCTCATTCTCACATTATCTCCGACGTCCAGACGCGAGGTCGTAGAGTGCGCAGGAATATTCATGGATTACAGAACCAAAGCAATCTAAATGTCGCGGAAGCGAGTCATTTTCGAAACTACTTTCGCTTCATCAATGAAAATTACTTCTCTGTAGTGTTGCCATCCGATAAATTGCATAAAAGTGATAAAACGTCACGTACTTAAATGATAGCGTACTCATATGATAGTTAAGTAGTTAAAGCGTACCCTCATAAAGTACCCTCATGTACTTCAGCGTGGTTGTGATGAGCATAACTTGCTCTCCTAATGTAGTGAAAGCTTAACTTACTAGCATAATTAAGGAAAAGCTCAACTTACTCCTTGATTTAGGAAAGCTTAACTTGCTCTCCTAATTCAGTGAAAGCTTAACTTGCTCCCGTAGTTAAGAGGAAGCTTAACTTTCTCCTTAATTTAGGAAAAGCTTAATTTGCTCTCCTAATTCAGGGAAAGCTTAGCTTGTTCTCCTAATTTAGGGAAAGCTTAACTTACTCCCTAATTAAGGGAAAAATTAACTTACTCCCTAATTTAAGGAAAGATTAACTTGTTCTTCTAATTTAGGGAAAAGTATTGGGTCGGCTTATGAGTGAAGATAAACGGGATTGTGCTGCGTCTTTGAAGCAAAGTGTCATTTTTTTCAATTCAATCACCATACTTACGAAATTTTAAACCTTAATTGAATTAAAAACTAAGAGTACTCTAATCAAATATCAATAGGTACGATTCTTAGGGGCCTTTGTAGCTATTTTCATGATGAAATTGATCGAAAAATGTAGAAAACGCACTCATGAGAATAGTTTTGCGTATTTGTGTTTTATAACCGAAATCGAAAAAGCTGGCAAATTTTTGCTAAAGGCGCGTTGTAAATCATCGTGGAATTCAAGGATGGCAACGCGATACAGAGCAGTCTTCACGCAAGGAACGGCGAAAATTATAATATTCAGAAAATAGCAGTATCGCCCTCGCATGTGTCAATATATGTAATTTTCAAGAATAACCTAAACATGAATGATATAAAAATCAAAACGTAAGAAATTGAATTGGTAATTCTGGACCGTCAATGACCTTATATACATGCAAAAGTTGTTAATTTCGGTTATTTAACATTTTCTTTATATCCTGGCGTGCGAATCATAGGTGAACATTGCCTTTCAGTTAGTTCTGCACAAGCTATTTCGTGAACGTATTCATGCAATGGAAATATGCGTACAAACATTTCTATTCTAGCTTAGTGTCATGAGTAGAGCGGGCATCAAGTTCAACAATTGCATGAACATTAATACTATAGAAAGTCGGTTCTTTAGTCGCTGAATTACTAAACTCCGTGTTGAAAGTTAGAGAGTGCCCTCCATCGAAATTCCCTCCCTCCTCAGCTTATGAAAACGTTGATTGAAAGTTTATAATGATTAGGAATAGTACTGCACATGAGGTAAAATCGTATTTGTACATTAAATTAATATTTGAATCAAAAGAAATCAAAATATCTCGACTAATCAACGAGATATCTTGACAGGTATCTCGATAAAGACAAAGTTAAAGTCTTTTGACATCGTACCACTCACTCAGTCCTAAACTTATTTCCCTTTCGAATGTGATTTTTCATTATTCCTGACAAAATTTTCTTCCGAGTATTTTCCCCAGCCACTTTGAAAAGCATTATTTTAATTGAAAGGAAGATTTCAAAGTCATTGAATGCAAGTGTTAGAGTCATTGAAAGTCATTTTAAAGGTCGTGTCAAGCTGGTTCAACGGTCGTTGAGAATTAGTTTAGGAGTCTTTGACAGCGCGTTCAGAATTCTTTGATTGTCGCTCGGAAGTTGGTCGAGCGTTGCCCCCGCCGCAGATTTTTTGAGAAGCACCAAAATATTGGCAAAGAAAAGTTGGCTCGAGCTGCTGTCTGCTTACAGCGCGGCCCTTCAAACGCCGGAAATGAATCGCCAAGTTCATATGCAGTGCACACTAGACAACTTATGGCATGGGAGATGATTGGACTATTTATTGCATTCTAATAAGTGGACAAATATTGCTGTGCACACTAGACAACTTATGTTAAGTTCATATTGCTGTGCACACTAGACAACTTATGGTAAGTTCATATTGCTGTGCAACTAAAAAACTTATGGTAAGTTCATATTTTTGTGCACACTAGACAACTTATGCCCTGGGATATGATTTGACTATTCTATAATAATAAGTGGACAAATCCTATTATCATGAATTCTAGTTTTATGATTGCTTTAACAAGTAATGTAAAGTGCTTGAAGTAGCTTAGGCATGCATGTTACATCATGGCGCTATTTTTTAAAGCTTTGGTTTCCTGTCTTACAGAATGCAGCAAAAGCAGTTAAAAGCACGTCATGTGTAAATGTTAAGGTAATTTTGAAAATGCATAGCTAATGCATTGTTAATGCTAATGCATAGTTAATGATAATGCATAGTTAATGATAATGCATAGCTAATGCTGTGCATTACCAAAAATATTTCCAGCACCCTCGAACGTCAGTGTTTCCATTTGATACTCTAGCGATTGATTAAATCTGATGCCAATTCATGATTGGGGTTTCAATTGAAATAAGTGTTTTCACTTTAATAAAGCAATCATCATCGCCGTTAAAGGCTAAGTCCACTAAGCTAACACCGGACGTACGCCAAACCCTGTCCATGCAAGCCAAACTGCGATCTTTATTTAAATCATTTCACAGACTAAGAGAGCTTACAGCTTTGTACCTTCAATACAGATGTTCTTTCATTCATTACGAACTCGCACCGAAACTGAACATGAAATTCTAAGTCGCTCACAAACAGCACAGGCTGATCAATGCGCAAACGTTCGTTTGACGCTACGCGAGTGATGCAAAGAAGATGCAAGCAGGAAATATCAGGTCGGTGCACCATGGACTCCAAAAGCAATAACATCAACTGTCGCAGTAGCCATCGCATCATATTTCTCTGATCAAAGACCAAAACAATCGGTCCCAGGGGCCTGTCTCCGAGCAGGGCCCCCGAACGCGCGCAGTCGTGAGGTTTTCAAGGCGCATCTACGATAAGATAAAGGCCATTGCCAGCTCTCCACTTCCCCTTCTGGCGGAAGTGGGCGACTGTAAACACTTCCTCACCTTTTTCTGACCTACTCCCCAGCCTTTGACATATCGTCATACTTCTGTGCCTTCCCCTCCAGCCTTCCGACTTCCTGTTCTACCGCAAACGGACGAGCTGGCTGCGCCTTTCGGGCAATTTCATGTTCAACATTCAGTCCATTGCCCTGATATTTCGGCGTCTTCACTTCCGCATTGTGATCTGAATTCTTCTTTGTGCGCACTTTCCTACCACACTCTCAAAGAGTTGCAGTACAAATGCACATTTGTTCATGCATCTCCGGTACTTAGAAATATAATTTTTTACGATTCAGAGTTTCTTCACCAACAAAGATATTTTTATTTTTTTTGCGTAAGGTTCATTAATTAAAATAAGAAGAATCATGTACCTGTGACTGAAATCGTAGTATTTGCTATGTATTAAGCTCAATTTGAAGCATTTCACGGCATGCAAGCGTACATACGATGCGCTTACAGCCAGACTTGCTCACCACATCAGGGCATGCAACTTCGTTTGAGTATAACGGTTTCCTGCAGCCAAATGCGCCAGAAACAACTCTTACAAAAGCACAAAGGGATCTCCTGGCTGAGTCGCTCAATAGCGTAGATTAAGTGATCTCAACCATGAACAACAACAGCATTTAAGAGCATCAAGTGCTGTGGGAACTAAACAGGAGTGGCCGGAGGCATAACTCGGTGTGCAAAGACGTCCGACTTCTGTAGACTGCAGAGCAAAACAAAGTTTCTATGTGATGGGAAAGATGTCGGCACTCAATAGAAGATGAGTCCGTAGTTTGACTACGACACCCTCGCCAACTTGAGATTGTTGAACGCTTTCGTCAAGGGAGGTTGATGGAGCGCTGCTGGCCTCTACATAATAAGGCAACACACGACTCTCAGTAAACGCGTTTAAGACAACAGTGAAGTCATTACTGACGCACGTCTTCTTGGCTCACGAATGCTTCGTTTCTACTAAACTGTGCGGAGTGTGATGTGCGTGCTGGGACCTCATGTGTACTTCACACGATAGTTTATTGCTCCTTGGAGACGAATGCGAAGTTGACTGGTATTTGAGAGGTAAAATATTGGCTTCCTTGTTGATTTTTTCGTTGATTCTTTTGAAGTGTGTAAATGAAGGACCTTCATAAACTTTACTAGCTGCATAGAAATAAAATGAATAAAAATGAATGAATAAAAATCTCCATTTCCTAAATAAAATGAACAAAAATTAAAAATTTACAGCAAAGCACTCAACGTAATGAAATAGCTCGTCTGAGGATAGTTCGGTAATAAGTTGATTGAACAATGCCAATGAGAGTCTTTTTAAGATCACCAATATGCCCGAAATACGTCAGAAAAAGATTACACGCGACGGCGTCTTTTGCAATTGATGACGGGAATACAATAAATTCCAAAATTATCACCATCGAATTTTGAAAATATTACAGGTTCACGCTGCTGCAAAGCTTACGCGATTTTAAAAACATAAAATCGCCATGCTCGCGAAATTACAACCTCAAAAAATATGCACCCAAATAAGATAAAGTAATACAAGTTCGTAATCCACAACCAAGTGCAATTTTTATATTAGCTACAGTTGTTAAACAAGGGAGTGTTTTTCTGATTATGCTGCATCATCAGCTAGGGTAGAAAACTTAAATTTTTCTTGCATGGTATGATCCCTGAAATAAAATGAACGTGAAAGTAACATCGCTGCATACTTATGAGAAATGCGTCCCGCAACTCAGAAATAAGTAAAAAGAGCCGTACGAATTAAGAGTTCACTTACACAAATGAAGAACTGGATCCTATAAAGCATCTAAAATATTGTAGGAATAAGATTTCACCCAGCAATCCAGGCCGAGATGAATATCACAAACCAAAGTATGCTAGACTCACTGCATGGTTGCGTCTTGTAAGATTTAAATTTATTCATTCGAAAACTTCAGAGTCGCTCATAGCACAAAGAAGTAGTCGTGAAGCGATAGACGTACGACAACTTGGGTCAAAGTTAATGGGTCTTCCCGTTCTAGTGCGCCTCGTGAACCTCTAACGCGCACACACTTCGCAGGACGCTTTAGTTTGCTCTTGGGACTCATTCCCATGCAAACATCAAGTGAAGAACATTCATATAAATGCGTGCACGCACGGCACGAATAATAGAACGGGACACACGTCCTTCAAAGGCTGTTAACGCCAGGATTACTTTACACGAGGCGAGCCAGAAACTCCTTTGTATATGCGAGCAAGCGACTTTAAAGACTGGACACGATTTTGGGATTAAAACGCTTCAGTAACGAGGGCTTGTACATTCAATCCGAAAGAACGAAATGAAAAGAAGACAACCCGTTAATTTCTCATTTTTCAACAATTTTGTAATGCGCCAAAATGTCATTGTTCTTCCTTATTTGATCGTGCATTTAAACCTAGAAAGACCGACGCAGGGCTCAAAAAAGTGAAGCAAATGGAGTCTTTTTCTCCCCTTCTTTGCAGTGAATCTGTAAGTCATTGTCTTTCCTTGTTCTGAGCTCTCGACAAAGACAGAAACAAGAGGATGGCAGCGAGGGAAATAAAATTTGCAAATGAAGACTGGCAGCGATCTGCGATATCGAATTATTGGAGTATGACTCCGACAGCTCCGTTAGCTTTGACGTCCGAGTTAAACGGAAAAAAATAATACGAAGTGGAAAAACACCTGGAAGTTCTTTCTGTTTTGCTTCAGAAATGTTTTTGCTATGGATAATATTGTTGTCTTCATTCTCGAGACAATGATTTATCATGTCCTAACTTCAGTTTAAGACCAGAAGCTCAGTTTTTTATTCAATACAAACGCTGTTCAGCAAATTCGAATGCCATCCATGTTATAAAATCAAATCCAACTAACGCCTACACAAAATTTAGTCATACAATTATACTGCGGCCTTTACTTTAATACCAACTCTAACACTGACTGCACAAACGAGATACCTTTAACTTAAATATACAAAAATCAATCTAATCTAGCATGATTCTTCTTAACCTATGCTACCTTAACCTCTTCTTATCTGTCTTGGTTCAATCTTACAAAAATGTAAATCCTGTAGTAAGCGCGGATAGCCTACAACATTCATATTCTAGCAAATTATTTTACGTCGTCCTCCGCCCGGAGTAAATAAACACTGGGCGGCGATCTGAAACTGGAAAAATTGAAATAACGGATATCCTAAAAGAGTATAGGAGGAATATAAGCGTTTAGTTCAAAACGATTTAGTTCGAGTTTCATGACGCCATGTTCATCCTTCCAACAAAAATTTGTTTTTTTTAAATACCGGGGAGTGTAAAATCTCCTCAAAGTTTTACTCATTAGGTTTACAGAAGCCCTCATTTACATTCGGTGAGCAAAATTTTACAGCTTAAGCTTTTTTATATAAAACTCTTATTTAGTAGGATATTTTTGAAGCGATTCCCTTACACCCTTTTTATTTTTCCGATACCCTTAATTCAATTATACAATGCAACAATCGTTCGTTGTAATTCTGTGATTCCTGCAGTACAGAATGCTAATATAATGTTAGCGCTTCTGATATATTGTAACAATTGTGATTTTTGTTATTTTACATGTACTAAGAGTGTAGCTTGAGAATCAAGAAATGACCCATGGAGACTTATTTGAAAATAAAACTGAATTTGCAGGCTTAAAACCACCTTTGGAGATATATTAACGAAGTATGACCTCAAAACACCCTCTGAGATTCATCAATGCAGTCGGTATGTGTGTATAAACGAGTAATTCACAAATTCAAAACTTCAGCAGTTGTTTTCTATAGCTCAGTGGTAATTAAAATGATATGACTTTTGAAAAGAATATCTTCAAAAATCATGAGGAAATCCTGCTTAAATTAGGCTTGCACTATTACGGTTATCAACACCTAATTCGACTTTCAGCCAGCCATAATGTTTGAATGAATAACAAGGAGCTTATTCTGAACAGTTGCATTTATTAAGCAACTTTTCAAGGTGAGAGTTACATTCTACAGCCCAAACTGCATGCAATTTTTTCCTTGAGAATTGTACGGTATTGTACTCTCTAATTCAGGACCCAAGATCCGGTATTGTAACTCTATTGAAACTCAGGATCCACTAGCCCCATACTAAACTTATTCTTTTAGGTCGAATTCTGCGTGCTCAAGAGGTGTCTCTCGCAAAGACGCATTTTACGAAGCTGCATCATCTCCTCCTAAAAAAAGGCTCTCAGTCAGGCTTTCGAGAATGTGGTCTTGATTATAGAGACTTTCGCTATGTCACGTCCCCCTCCACCGGCACCGTTCACTCGCTCACAATGGAAGGAAACTCGACATTCAAGAAACGAAATTTGACTCTCATAAACTCCACGATTGGTCATGAATACTCTACTTCAAAATATTTTTGCCACTCTTGATGTTTTGAGCGCAATGAACCTGTTCCTTCGAGTCACCAACAATTTAAAGACATACCATTGACCACTGCAGTGTTAGAAGAAAAATCTTCCAACACAATCCATAATTGCTCGATTCTTGACTCTGGTAAATAACTTAGCTGAAGCAGATTCGTTTAAAATATTCCCACATGTTTCCGGGTGAATTAACGATGTCAGTGTACAACTATGACTCAAACGTACACGGCTGTCGCGTCAAGCGGAGCAGAAACGCACATGGCAGTCTAGACGAAGTAATGTATATATATACGTATAGGGAGCCCGAGAGTAGAAATATCTTGAACCGCAGCCAATTCTGTTCTACGCAGCGCAGCTGACTATGTAGAGGTTTATGAGGCCACTAATTTGGTGGGGCAAACCAGGGAGACGGTAGATATGGTGGGGCAAACCAGGGAGACGGTAGGTTTGGTGGGGCAAACCAGAGAGACGGTAGATTTGGTAGGGCAAACCAGGGAGACGGTAGATATGGTGGGGCAAACCAGGGAGACGGTAGATATGGTGGGGCAAACCAGGGAGACGGTAGATATGGTGGGGCAAACCAGGGAGACGGTAGATATGGTGGGGCAAACCAGGGAGACGGTAGATATGGTGGGGCAAACCAAGGAGACGGTAGATATGGTGGGGCAAACCAGGGAGACGGTAGATATGGTGTGGCAAACCAGGGAGACGGTAGATATTGTGGAGCAAACCAAGGAGACGGTAGATATGGTGGGGCAAGCCAGGGAGACGGTAGATATGGTGGGGCAAGCCAGGGAGACGGTAGATTTGGTGGGGCAAACCAGAGCGACGGTAGATTTGGTAGGGCAAACCAGGGAGACGGTAGATATGGTGGGGCAAACCTGGGAGACGGTAGATTTGGTGGGGCAAACCAGGGAGACGGTAGATATGGTGGGGCAAACCAGGGAGACGGTAGATATTGTGGAGCAAACCAAGGAGACGGTAGATATGGTGAGGCAAGCCAGGGAGACGGTAGATATGGTGGGGCAAGCCAGGGAGACGGTAGATTTGGTGGGGCAAACCAGGGAGACGGTAGATATTGTGGAGCAAACCAAGGAGACGGTAGATATGGTGGGGCAAGCCAGGGAGACGGTAGATATGGTGGGGGCAAACCAGGGAGACGGTAGATATGGTGGGGCAAGCCAGGGAGACGGTAGATTTGGTGGGGCAAACCAGGGAGACGGTAGATTTGGTGGGGCAAACCAGGGAGACGGTAGATTTGGTGGGGCAAACCAGGGAGACGGTAGATTTGGTGAGACAAACTACGGAGGCGGAAGATATGGTGGGGCAAATTTCAGCCTCGCTAGGTTCATTGGGGAGGCGGTGGGGCATCATCTTAAGGCACGGTAGATTTGGTGTTGCAAACAAGGGGGGACGGTAGATTTGGTGGGGCAAACTTGAGAGACGGTAGATTAGGTAGAGTGTAAACAAAAGCGATGGTTCGTTTGATGAGCCATAAGCGAGAGTGGGGCCTGATTTATAAATAAGTAAGCTGTGCAGAGTGAGGTTTGATTTAGCTTAAGGCAAACTAAAGTGTTGGGTGATTTGGCGAGAGTACACTCAAGTGAAAGTTGGGTTGGTACTGTTGATTTGTTTGAGTGTAATTTTGTACTAAAATTTGTACAATGACAGATTTTTGTTTTTGAGTTACTGGAATAAGAAGGAGAATAGATTTCAGTGATTAGAATCCAACTACAGTTATGACAAATGTGGCATCAGGCTAATCAGGCCAATGATGTTTATTTTAAAGAATGAATAACAGTAATGGCTGACTAGATGTAGAGAAATTTAACATTCGGAAACACGTAAAAGCTTAAACGTGCTGACAAGACTGACGATAAGTTTGCCAAAGGGCGTGATGCAAATCGAATGAAATTTAGGAAGCAGTCTTCGTCTAAACATGGTTAAATGTAACTGGAATTGGTCTTGTATGCTTTGAAAGCAGTTTTCACATAGAAAAGGATAAGAAACAGCGATGATTCATTTTGAAAATTGAGAATACATGAATATTTGGGAAAACTATACTAGAAAGCTTATGGAGTGGACCGATGGGGAAAATGGTCAACAATTTAAGTACGACGAAGCTCAATTTAATTCACTTCCTATATTCAATAGTAAAAAAATGGATTAGTGAAACTGCGCCTTTAAATTCTTTTGACTAAGTATAAATAAAAATGAATTGTGAGCACAGGTGGATCCCTTCGCAGCTAATGAAAGATCAAAAGGGGAGCCTTCAGAGGGAACGTTAAATGGATTAGTGAAGTTAGCTTCATCATATAAGAGGGCAAACAGGGGTCAGGCGGGCTGGGTGGAGTGCTCCCAAAGATTGTTATGAGGTTAGATTAAGTGAGCATAACAGTATGCGTGCACGGTTATGCATTCTATGTGTAATACAGGGAAAATTTACGGAAGTTAAAGTAACTTTTTTAAGGGATTTGAGGTAAAAAACTGAGCAATTCACATTTGGGCATGGATATTTTGTGAGCTCCAACTCTAATTCGCTTACATGGACTTGATATTATTGAACTCGTAATACGCTGTTCTATCAAGTTTTGAAGGATTTAAACTGATCTAACACGCACGTAATTATGCTTATTGCACATAAGCAACAGCTAGTCAATGATTAATTAAGACGATGTAAAGCAGCATTTAGCCACGACAACCACAATTAAGAAATATTTTCCACTTTGAAAGAAAATTTTCAAGTCAAAAGTCCATTTTGAGAAATTTGTATCTGTACCTCAAATTAAATGAACTTATCTCTCGAAAATAGCATAATCTTTTTGCGTTCTTGATATATATGCGAAATATTCATGAATCACATTCTCCTTAAAAAATTATTTTATTTCTTGTCGACACTGAATGTTTTTCCTTTTTTTCAATCCAATTAGATTAATTTAGTGCGTGTGTGTAGAATTTGTGTTCTTAGTCTCGAGCATTATCTAATGATTAACCCCATAAAATATTATAACTGAATAAACAATACTAATATATGATTAGCACGTCATCTCCAGCTTGATAGGCGCTAGAGAGCTTTTCCCTGTCCATTGAGTGGTATTCCTTGTTTATTTAACGAAATGTAGCAACAACAATAATGAAAACTCTCACGCTGTTTCACTATTATTCACTGCTCATGTACAAAGCAAGAAGCTTTAAGTCCATGCTAATAGCGAACTGTTAATCAAGTGGCCTCATTCAACAATTTCAAAAAAAATTTAACTTTTAAAAATTCCCAAAAATGATTTTTCTTATTTTAGTCGCCATTTGAAGAGTAATTTACTTTGTAAGTAACAGTTATTTAAAAAGAATAAATTATTTTATTTTTGTTAGGAGCAATTTTGAACAGTAATTTACTTTGAAAGTAACAGTAATTTAAGAACAGTAAATTAATTTTTCTTCGTTTGGAGTAATTTTGAACAATGATTTAAAAAACATGTACTCTGAGGTGACACCATATCCGTCCCACCGCACCTGGTCTTAGAGACCTAGTCTCTTTTGCAACTCGCGAGTGCCGACGTCAACGTAGAGGCTCGAATCCTCCCGAAACCTCACACAGCTCATCGAAAACGCGGCATTTTTGTGGAAATTCCCTTTGATAACTCAGCAAAAAGCGTGCGGTTGTTAGAATATTTTGTCGATCACAACTGGAGCGTCCAACACATCGCACGGCAGCTGTCAGGGAACTGACACTCATATATAACTCGTGCCTGATCCTGATCGAAACGTCAGAATTTACATCTGTCCTTTTGTCGAAAATGTTTTGAAAATTGAACAAGTAAAGCAAAAACCAACGTGCTTCCTGATCTCATCAAAATGAGATTATTTACTCATGAAAGTTTACTGAATGTTATTAGGGGGTGAGGTATTAAAAAATACCGAAATGACAGCGTTGAATGAAGTTTTAACACTCACCATCTTAGCTAAAAATGTTTTATTAAATAATTTTAGCTTGCAATTAAATAAGGTTCAACTATTTTAACTTACACATTTGTATTTCGATATCAATATTAATATTGAATTCTAAAGGTAAGTCCTAGTTTGTTATCACTATCTCTAAACTTGTACATTGACTACCACATTTGTAATATTAACTCATGAGTTTTTCTGTGTGAAAGCTCTCTAGAGCAAATAAAAGCTGTGGACGCTAAAATCCCGGAGCTCATTTCAAGAAGTGAGTGAGCTTCTTCAACAGGAATGAACTACTTCCAAGTCGTTCTACAAATTTCTTCCCGATGGTAGCGTGAGAATAATTCTAAATTCTACCCAGAACAGAAAACATAATTTCAATTTTACTCCGAACTCAAAACATAATTCCAATTTTCAATTTAACCCCGAACTCAAAACACAATTTCTATTCTAAATTCCTCCCCGAACACATAACATAATTTTTCTTTAAATTTTACCCCAAGCCCAAAGCATTACCTCAAGACTGAAGAACTAAATTAACATTTGAGTGTGCAAATGAATTGCAAAATTCCCAGAAGCAAGCCTAGTCATTCCTCTATTTACGTTCAAAAGCATCCGTAGATTGAGAGGACGCAAGTTTGATAAACAAGCAGAAATTGGCGAGCGCGACGAATGAGATCATCCTTAAATACCCGGTGTGCCAAGCATGGTTTCTGCTTGCCGGCTCTTGGCAGGACACTTGCCAACAGCTGATGTCTGCAAACCATGTTTTGTGACTTGACAACCGGCCAACTCCTCGGTAGCTCCCAACCCTAATTAGGCGGGGCCATGGTGGGTAAAATGGTCTGAGCTCGTTCGAATTTTTTGTTCGAAAAGATCTGTGCGAGCAATTGTCTACTATATCTTAATAATATCATTCACAAACAGTAATTGGGTTTTGCAAATTAAACTGGTTTACAATAATGGTCGTTCGAGTTTCATTATATTTATCGCGTTATTCATAGTGGAAAATAATGTTTTGAAACTCTAGGTACCCTATCGTACAAAAGTATAAAATCAACTAGATAATTTTAAAGGTAAACAAAAGAAGACTAATGCAGCAAAACACTATACTTGATGACTTCACGCTCTTCATCATGTATAATTTGCAAAAAATAAAAGATTTACTGAACTACCGATTGAAACTTAATAATTCAAATTATAAATGATTTGAATACGATAATACGTTTAGTCGACGCACTCATCTGAAGACTTGAGATACGGTGACAGAAATTCTTTGACACTCGAATTAACCAACACGGCGGAACCTTAATCCTATTTGCGTAGAGGCCGGAAATTACATTAACAATACAACTTTGTCTTCTTCTCGAATTTACACCTCAACGTGCCCATGGAAATCGCGATAACTTGTGAACTTTTGTTAAATGACGTAACAAGACCTGAATAAACTTGAGCATTCAACGCCACACTCGCCACAGATAAGGTCTTGGCCTGCCATTGCCTGAGAGCTCGGCATCAGTCTCTCCAAGTAGCTCTACAGTTCAGAATCGTTTTCACTTAACTTTAGACTTGTTCGGCTGCTTAGAACTTCTGCTGACAATGACAGAGATCATTTCGACTGCGTTCCAATTTGCAAGTTTAGGTGCTCGTTGAAAGTTCTTGTATTTTCTCTGAATTAGCAAAATTAGCTTGAGTAGAACATGCCTTGAAAGTTATTCAACAGAACCAATTTCAAACGTGTAATCTTCTTGGGGTAAAATTTTGCAGGAATTTTTTTCAAAATTTGATCTCAAGAGATAAGAAATTCAATTTTTAATTAGATATTTATTAACTAAATATTTCTAGTCGACTCTCAAATTATCCTAAAGCACCTTATGTGTACCTCCACTTGATGGATACAAATTGGTCCCATTTATCTATGCTTGATGCAAGTTGCGAATAACTCGGAATAACTCAAATTAATTTTTTCTGGTGTCTGTATTGAGTGTATATGTTGAGGTTCGCAATAGATCACGTTGCTTAATTCCAAGATCGGCAATATTCTCATTTGAATTCAAGGAATTTTTTGTGATATTTATGATAGGATTTTTATGATATGATTTTCACACATGAAAACCAGAACAGTTTTTGCGCATGCAGAACCAACTGTTACTGCTGCGAAAGAAAATATCTGCGACTGCGACTCTGACGAATAAAAATTCAATTTTTGCGTGAGAACTTGTCGAATTCGTGGACGATCCAATATTGCACTACGGAAATTTGTGAGCGATTTTATGTTTTAAGCTTTGATCAAGAGGCCTGACTCATTTTTGCGAACGTGACTTCAATGTATATTTATTATTTTTATGCTGGTTCTATAATTGGGGACATTCTACGCAACAATATTCACATAAACTTTAACAACATAAATTCGATTTGGAAAAAAATCGCGCGTGTAAAATTAGCGTTCGTAAACACTACCTAAATGAACACTTTGAGTGCTTTATAATTCCGAGGGCTAAGCAGATGGAAAAAATTGAAGATAAATTGAAAAACTTTGGAAGAAAAAATTCAATGACAGGATTCATTAAGCACCACACCACCACTAAGCACCACATAGTTGAGATATAACGGGTCCAACTAGACGTTTTAACTTTGTCACTGAAAAATATCACAAGTAACATTGAAAGCTCAGAAATGCGATATTAAATATTTGAGTAACATATTCCATCACGAATGATAATTCGAGCTGGCTTATATTCACAGTATCTTTTTGGACGCACACATCCAAATTTCGCGCATAAATTGGAGGGCAACATTTAGGAAAAGCTTAAAAACAGAAGTTTAAAAAGAACACATTTCTAACGTGTTAGATTCCAATATTGTTTGCACATGTCATTGCGCATGTTGTACTTAATAGCTTTGAATGTTTTATTATTAAAGAAAATGAATGGTATGAGAAAGTTATTTTACACTGCGGCGAAAGGGATTTTTTCCCAAATGGGTAGCATAGAGTGAATCAATATTTTTTTCTATGTGTGGGATACCTTAAAAAGTGCATTTGTATTTTCTTCCGGATACTTGAAAAAATCAGTGAATCACAATCAGCCTTTCCGCACTATTTTATTGAAGCTTAAAGTTAATGACTGGACGTTTTTAAAGATCAGAAACTTGTGAAAATTTCCTCAAAAATCTGATTCATTTTTATCCACAAATTCATTCCTTTTCGTCCATCCAAAGAATAAATAATAGGCGTTTTATAAAAATTTGAATCCATAAAATAAATTTCGTTGGCTCTGAAGCCCTACTCCAGCCTGTACTAAATTGACCCCAGCAACGGCCTAGAATTGGCCCCTGCAATTTACTTCTGGACTTTTCCCCAGGAATTGGCCCCAGCTGTTGTTTCCTGGAATTGACTCCTGGAGTTGTCCTCTGAAATTTGCCCTAGGAGTTAATTTCTAGAATTGGCCCCTGCAATTTGCCTCTGGAGTTGTCCCAGGAATTGGCCCCAGTTGTTGTTTCCTGGAATTGACCTTAAGAGTTGTTCCCTGGAAAATGCCCAGGAATTGGCCTTCGGAGTTAATTTCTAGAATTGGCCCCTGGAATTTAACTCAAGAGTTGTCCCCAGCAATTGGCCCATGAATTGTCCCCTAGAATTGGCCTCATGAATTTGCCTCTGGAGTTTTCCTCAAGAATTGACCCCAGTTGTTGTCCCCTGGAACTGGCCCGTGGAATTGACTTCAGGAATTTTCTTCAGGAGTTATCCCCTAGAATTGGCCCCAGGAACTTGTCCCAAGAGTTGTCCCCTAGAATTGGCCCCAGGAATTTGTCCCAAGAGTTGTCCCCTAGAATTGGCCCTTTGAATTTGCCCCTGGAATTGTCCTCCAAAATCGGCCCCTAGAATTGGGCCCTATAATTGATCACCAGATTTGGCCCCACAGATTTCTCCCTAAAATTCGACAAAGGATTACCCTGAAAGAGGCTCTTCAGCAACAGGGGGAAATCTCTCAATTTACCACAGCGAATATTATTGAGAGGGAAGCCAGCCCTGAGTGGACGAGTGATTGATATTTACCGAGAATTCTAAAAAAAATCATCGATGAAGCCGTCCACAAATAAAATGATTTAAACTCGCGTTAGTTATTTTCAACAATTTTTTGCTCAGAAAAACTACTTGAGTAATTACCTAGTTGTCTTAATAAAAGAATGTACCACGAACGATTGGATTTCACGAATCAAACGGTAAGAATTAATCGAGCAGACATTAGAAACAATTTTGTATTCATGTTCACCTGAATAACTGGTGACTCACTCATCTCTTCCTAAGTTTTGATATGACGGCCAATTTCGAGTTTCCATGGTAGTGCGATGTGTTTGGAATCACACCATATTGTATGTCTGGTGAGCACAGTGAATAAAAACGTGAACACGTTTCATTCATCATCGAGGTTCACTGAAAGGAGGAATGTTCTGGGAACATGCGTTTACTTGTTGAATACTGACAATTTAAAACAACCCTCTCAGACCTTAGATCCATCTGTACTCTTGGGTTAGATCCCAAAGATGAAACGAAAATCAAATTTCCGATCACTTTAACAGCACTTCATAAATTCCATAAATTTTATTCTCATTTTCAACTTTATATCACTGATGGTGTCTAGAAACTCATATATCCTTTATTTATTTGCTCGAAAAGTAAAGGATTCATTTTGTTCCTTTCCTCTAATGAAACTCAAGTCGAGTGCCGGCGAGAGTTAGTTAGTTAGTTTATTAGTTAGTTTAAGCCTCCCTATCCTCAACAATGAGATGTAAAGAGAGGAAGGAAGAAGGCACCATTTAGTATGGAGTTAAGGGAACGTGGAATCTATGCAGAAAGGGCACAGAAACAGAAAGCTAAGAAAGAAGTTCATGAAACAAGAAAAAGTTGAAGAAGAAAGTAGTAGGCGGTGAAAAACAGGACAGCAGTGAACCGAAAAAAGATGGTCCGTAACACAACAAAACCTATTCTATTTTAACAAAAAGAAAGCCTACCTAACCTTTAGCTCGGGCCCTCACATTGTCCCCCTGGGAGCGCTAGTTCCCATAGATACAATAATTGTATCCCCCTGAGGGGAGTGCCGGCGAGAACACAAGGCAGAAGCTCAAGTTTATAACTCTTGCAATCGAATGACAACTTCAAATTGACGCTGATGCTTTCACTGTTCAATAATAATTAATCAAACAATCATAACAACGAAGCAGGTTAAGTTAAACTCATTTTCCTTCCCCCTGTCTCACACTGACCAGGTCGTCATGTCTAGAACAATTGGCACCGATAGCCTGATTCTAAGGATCCTTCTGAAGGACTCACAACAATAAAATACTCTTTATTGCTGAATGAATCCAGAGTAAGAGTAGAGTTCTCTATAGTAGTGAAATTATATTTTCCTGAGAGAGCTCGAAGTGGTGCTACAGAATGGGGATTTTGATCCGATGAGACTTCATTTCACGACTTATGGACTTGGAACGACCATCATGTTGAAACTGACAGCGCACACTGGTTGGTTTTATCAGGTATAACTCAAAACAACAAGTACCAAGCACATGATAGGTAGTTCAGACAGACTGTTTTCTGTCTAAGCATGACCCAAACAGTTATCGTGCGCAAGGTAGACTATTCACACAGATGTTTTGACCTATAATGACTCATAATAACTACCGTTCGCAAAATAGACAGATCAGACAAGATTTTTTAACTCGGTGAAACTCAACAACTATCATCCATTTGGTAGACAGTACAGACAAGCTTTTCCAGTCTTGGAATGACCCGAACAACCGTTTAGCATGAGACGATAATACAGACTGACTTTTTCCTGTCTCGGCATGACCCGTCTAGCGTGAAATAACTGTACAGACAGACTTTTTCCTGTCTCGGCATGACCCGTCTAGCGTGAAATAACTGTACAGACAGACTTTTTCCTGTTTCGGCATGACCCGCCTAGCGTGAAATAACTGTACAGACAGACTTTTTCCTGTCTCGGCATGACCCGTCTAGCGTGAAATAACTGTACAGACAGACTTTTTCCTGTCTCGGCATGACCCGTCTAGCGTGAAATAACTGTACAGGCAGACTTTTTCCTGTCTCGGCATGACCTGAACCCTCTCTACCGTGAGACGACAGTACAGACTCGCGTAGGCGTAACTCAAAGCAACTTGATCGCGTGGAATGCAGACTACAAGCATCACTGCGATATCTTCTCATTGCAATATTTCACGGAGATGTAGTCTAGCTCTGCCGGCATTAAGAAGGATAGTCCATTAAACGGAGAAATTCTTTTCGAGGAGACTGATAACAAATCGTCTAGACTGAATAACGAGCAAAGTTTGCTTCCTCTCACTCAAGTAAGACGCCAAACTTCGAGGAAATTATTGGAGAACAGGAGTAAAAACAAGCTTGTAGTGAAATACCTGCTCTTTAGGCATGGAATTTTCAATGCATTGTAGGAGAAAAAATATGCCTGCACTGAAGTACTTGCTTTTGGGCATGTATTATCCACTGTGTTCTACAACTAATCTGAAGTACAAAAACAAAGGAGACACATTCTGGAACTAAATTTGTAATTTGATGATCAGGCGATTGTAATTGCACTGTAATCATTGCCTAGCGATCTAATCTCAATTATTAGATTAAATTCACGTTAACGAAGTGTATTTAATGAATTGTAACATGTATATTTTTTTGCCACTCTTAACAAAATTCGCATTATCACGATTGATATTCAGTGTCAAAACATGAAATTTTACTTATAATATTCACAAAGCTCCCCTTCGTCAAATTTCACCAAGCTTTATTCAGCATGGACTAATCTTCGCGCTGATGGTCCAGAAAACTTTCTGTGAGTGACATCCGAAGAAAGTCTTTTGAAGATTTTTATCCATTTCGTCGTAAATTTCAACAAAAAACGTGTGGTCCAGCTAGAACTTTCTCTTCAAGACAGAGCAGAAGCCGTAAATTAGGAGGTTCACGTCTGAAAAGGATGGCACAAGTCCTCCTCCGAGAATAAGGGAGGTACATGAGCAAGTGATCAATTTCAGGGCGCAGGTCAGTAGCAATGGCCTCGCTAAAATATCCCGAGTATTTTTCTCATGAAGCTTTGCCATGATCTTTGTGAATATTGAGGGAAACCGGGAAATATTGAGTGAACCGGGCTGTTTCTTTAATCGCTGCACACATCAGCATGCTAAGCCTTCTAATGGTCCTTTAACACGTATTTAGTTAAAGTGATTCAATTTCATGCGATGTAGTTACTGTAATTTTCGGTGCGAAAATTTTTCCAAATCAATCAGCATTAGTAAATTCATCAGAGGTAACGCAAAAAGTTTGGGGACGAACATTATGTCCCATGTGTTCAAATATACGGAATTTAATTAAGAGTTAAATTATTACTTTCATATGGTTAACCGAATAAGCTAAGTCGTCTGCTCGATGAATTATCGCCTTCTGAAATTTAGTGAGGAACAGAACCGGTATAAATGTCGGTGAAGTGAAGCAGTTCCCCAAAACGTGGGATGAAGAACGAATAGAAGGATCAAACGTGCACCGAAAAAGATTTTTTGTTTAATCGTTCCCATAAAACTCGAGTGTTTATAATAAATAAAGTTCCAGGAGGTATTTAACGACACTAAGCAACATAATATAGACATCTGTTTGAATATTGAGAAGATTCTAGAATGAATATCCGTAATCATTCGATAACCTCAGTAAACGACATCACAGCAGCATAAGGCTCTGAAACTATTCAGAAATACTTCAGTCGCTTCATGATACCCACTTAATAATCATTTTATTTGTTGAAATGAACAATCATCAAAGCAGCAACTCGTCAAACAACATGTTAACAAAATAAAAAATTTGGCCAAGCCTACGGCAAAGTCTGAACATTTCGCTAGAGCATTAACAGTTCAAACAACATTACTAAGTTTGAAATTTTTTCATAATTTATTCTTCTGCAATGTAGTATTTGAGTCTGCGAACCATAGAGATAAATCTCAGTCTAAGAGAAGATCTCAGATAGATCTTACTGAGAGATAAGATTTCAGTGCAGAAAACACAAAACATGAACAAAAATTTTAAGAGGCGCACACAAGTCAAGAAAACTTGTAGAATATTCCGTTGACCTGACCCACTTCTTCAGAAAGCTCATAAACTCCAGAATCGCAAAATGGTTGTTATTACTTGCTTACAAATTCAAAAACTTATACTCGTGTTCAAAACCTCGGTATCCATTTTACAAGTTGTCACCCGCTTAAATGTGCATAAAACTGACAAACACAAACTCACATGAAAAGCACACTTGAACATAATGATAATAACTTCACAGATGCTCACAGTGACCAAAAAATTATCATTTATAATCAATAACAAGACTTGAGTAACAATCAATAATATCTAGTACCACAAAGAGAAGCTTCAACAATCAATAAAATTTCTAACACTTCGAAAACAAAAAGTAAAACGCGTCAATAAAGGTTCCCAATTGCAATGCTGATTTCAAAAGCA
Organism: Morinoia aosen; assembly: GCA_030386875.1. NCBI lineage: Eukaryota > Metazoa > Arthropoda > Malacostraca > Amphipoda > Talitridae > Morinoia > Morinoia aosen. The sequence goes on from CM059566.1 coordinate 57,611,333, forward strand.
TCAAGGTGATGATAATCTACCTAGTCTGTGCGGCGCATCGCACCTCGAATATAATAACGCATCTGCAGGTCTATGATCAATGCACCACCACCTCTACCCGGCCATTACATCAGATCTGCAGCCCATCACCATCCCCAATCGCTTCGGGATGGACACAACTTTTTCTTCCGCTGAAAGATCACTGAAAATAAAAACAAATCTTCGCGGAAAAAGTTCTCCTCCAAATTTGGCGAGGCACGAAGTTCAGCAGGCTTGAGAGCAAGGGACTTCACTCCAGAGATTCATGTAAGGAAGTTTTTATGGAGTTCGCTCGAGTTTTCTCTCGCTTTGTGCAAATTTGCTGCTGGTGTGGATGGTAAGCGATCACGCGACGGTGCTGGTGGGAGTGGGGCGGTCACACGTCGTCACGTCTGTAATGCAGGAACTAGGGCTTCAAGTTCGCTTTGCTTCACATTCTTTTATAAGAGCTCGTTAATTTCTGTTTGATTGTTCAATGTGCCTTCAATTGTCTCACAGTGAAGTTATTTCTGGCATTCAAAGGGCCTCGAGAGATGTCATTCAGGAATGTATTTCAATACAATAGTTGTTATTCAGAAATGTATTGCGAGACATGTTATTCAGAAATGTATTGCGAGACATGTTATTCAGAAATGTATTGCGAGAGTTGTTATTCAGAAATGTATTGGGAGAGTTGTTATTCAGAAATGTATTGGGAGAGTTGTTATTCAGAAATGTATTGCGAGAGTTGTTATTCAGAAATGTATTGCGAGAGTTGTTATTCAGAAATGTATTGCGAGAGTTGTTATTCAGAAATGTATTGGGAGAGTTGTTATTCAGAAATGTATTGCGAGAGTTGTTATTCAGAAATGTATTGCGAGAGTTGTTATTCAGAAATGTATTGGGAGAGTTGTTATTCAGAAATGTATTGCGAGAGTTGTTATTCAGAAATGTATTGCGAGAGTTGTTATTCAGAAATGTATTGGGAGAGTTGTTATTCAGAAATGTATTGGGAGAGTTGTTATTCAGAAATGTATTGCGAGAGTTGTTATTCAGAAATGTATTGCGAGAGTTGTTATTCAGAAATGTATTGGGAGAGTTGTTATTCAGAAATGTATTGCGAGAGTTGTTATTCAGAAATGTATTGCGAGAGTTGTTATTCAGAAATGTATTGGGAGAGTTGTTATTCAGAAATGTATTGGGAGAGTTGTTATTCAGAAATGTATTGCGAGAGTTGTTATTCAGAAATGTATTGCGAGAGTTGTTATTCAGAAATGTATTGCGAGAGTTGTTATTCAGAAATGTATTGCGAGAGTTGTTATTCAGAAATGTATTGGGAGAGTTGTTATTCAGAAATGTATTGCGAGAGTTGTTATTCAGAAATGTATTGCGAGAGTTGTTATTCAGAAATGTATTGCGAGAGTTGTTATTCAGAAATGTATTGCGAGAGTTGTTATTCAGAAATGTATTGGGAGAGTTGTTATTCAGAAATGTATTGCGAGAGTTGTTATTCAGAAATGTATTGCGAGAGTTGTTATTCAGAAATGTATTGCGAGAGTTGTTATTCAGAAATGTATTGGGAGAGTTGTTATTCAGAAATGTATTGGGAGAGTTGTTATTCAGAAATGTATTGCGAGAGTTGTTATTCAGAAATGTATTGCGAGACATGTTATTCAGAAATGTATTGCGAGAGTTGTTATTCAGAAATGTATTGCGAGAGTTGTTATTCAGAAATGTATTGCGAGACATGTTATTCAGAAATGTATTGCGAGAGTTGTTATTCAGAAATGTATTGCGAGAGTTGTTATTCAGAAATGTATTGGGAGAGTTGTTATTCAGAAATGTATTGCGAGACATGTTATTCAGAAATGTATTGCGAGACATGTTATTCAGAAATGTATTGCGAGAGTTGTTATTCAGAAATGTATTGCGAGAGATGTTATTCAGAAATGTATTTCGAGTGTTGTTATTCAGAAATGTATTTCGATAGTTGTCATTCAGAAATGTATTGGGAGAGTTGTTATTCAGAAATGTATTGCGAGAGTTGTTATTCAGAAATGTATTGCGAGAGTTGTTATTCAGAAATGAATTTCGAGAGTTGTTATTCAGATATGTATTTCGAGTATTGTTATTCAGAAATGTATTTCGTGAGGTCATTCAGGATGTATTTCGAGAGTTGTTATTCAGAAATGTATTTCGAGAGTTGTTATTCAGAAATGAATTTCGTGAGTTGTTATTCAGAAATATATTTCGAGTGTTGTTATTCAGAAATGAATTTCGAGAGCTGTTATTCAGAAATGTATTTCGTGAGTTGTTATTCAGAAATGTATTTCATGAGGTCATTATCAGGATGTATTTCGAGAGTTGTTATTCAGAAATGTATCAGCACTTTGCAATTAGCAAATCAGGATTAATTTAATAGTTTTCGAGGCATCTACCTTGAATTGTTTCTAAGGCCCACCAATTTAAATGAACATGGCTTCTGCTTGACGAATTGTGGGAATATCTCTTACAGACACGCATTCTAAAATGAAAGTACTCTCAACTCCCGCAAGTTGATCGTCTCTTTTTGAATCGCCCCTCATTTGCGTGCTCGCGTTACCTTTTCGTAATGAAAAGAGTAAATATTGGATTCTCTCCCGCACTAACTTTTCCTATGACATTGCAGCCTGTCTTGCACTCATCTAAAGAGAAAACGCGGAAGTCCTTTACATCAAAGCCAATTCGGACCCGTCGCTGATTTTCTGCCCCCCATGTATCCCGTATCCATTCGCGCTTGTCGAGGATATTCATGTTGGAACATATGATCCTCTGAAGTTAATAAAGTCGCCAATGTAATGTCATGCGGCATTAAAAATGATCCTCTGAAATTAATTAAGTAGCCAATGTAATGTCATGCGGCATTAAAAATGATCCTCTGAAATTAATTAAGTAGCCAATGTAATGTCATGCGGCATTAAAAATGATCCTCTGAAATTAATTAAGTAGCCAATGTAATGTCATGCGGCATTAAAAATGATCCTCTGAAATTAATTAAGTAGCCAATGTAATGTCATGCGGCATTAAAAATGATCCTCTGAAGTTAATAAAGTAGCCAATGTAATGTCATGCGGCATTAAAAATGATCCTCTGAAATTAATTAAGTAGCCAATGTAATGTCATGCGGCATTAAAAATGATCCTCTGAAATTAATTAAGTAGCCAATGTAATGTCATGCGGCATTAAAAATGATCCTCTGAAATTAATTAAGTAGCCAATGTAATGTCATGCGGCATTAAAAATGATCCTCTGAAATTAATTAAGTAGCCAATGTAATGTCATGCGGCAATAAAAACACATCGTGTATGAACGTCCGGATTAATGAAATAATATCAAAATACTCAAAATCACACTTATTTTGTCTGTAATTTTGATATCACACCAATGTAATAGGCTTACAATTGATGATACCATTCTTCTGCTGTATTTTCTCGCAGAGACATGTAATGAAAGCCAATAATTTCGAAGCGTTCAGTATTAAGAAAAACTTGTATATATTCTTCTGTTTTTAACAAGTTACTCCGGTGAGCTCAGATGCAACTTTCACTCGTTTCTTCACATAACTAAGATTCTTCAGAAACCAAACTTTATCATTAGTCAAATCCTTTTATTCATCCAGCTCTAAAAGGACCATCCTTCGGCTCCAAAACTGCTTCAAATAACTTTCATAGTCTTTTAAAATTTACCAAAGCTTTAGACGGTCCAATCAAGTCATTGTGTAAATGGATGAGCTCAACTTTGGCTCTAATCACATCCAAGGGATGATGGACATGTCCAAAACTCGACGACTTGGAGGATCACCCTGGGGATCATCACACTTTGACTTTAGGGAGTCTACAGCTCTGGCAGCGTAAATTGCTTCAGGGAGTATAAAAGTGACTTCAGGGAATCTAAAAATGATTTCAGGGAGTCTCACAAATGATTTCAGGGAATCTCATAAATGATTTCAGGGAGTCTCATAAATGATTTCAGGGAGTCTCATAAATGATTTCAGGGAGTCTCATAAATGATTTCAGGGAGTCTCATAAATGATTTCAGGGAGTCTCATAAATGATTTCAGGGAATCTCATAAATGATTTCAGGGAGTCTCATAAATGATTTCAGGGAGTCTCATAAATGATTTCAGGGAATCTCATAAATGATTTCAGGGAGTCTCATAAATTATTTCAGGAAGTCTCATAAATGATTTCAGGGAGTCTGAAATTGACTTCAGGAAGTATAAAAATGACTTCAGGGAATCTAAAAATGGCTTCAGAGAGTCTAAAAGATAATTTCAGAGAGTATAAAAATGACATTATATAAATTGGGATCAAAAAATGTTTCTGTGATACTCATGGCGAGTCGCAGAGCCAAGAATCTTTCAGCTCTAAAATACAAAAAGCTTTACGCAGAACACAATGCAGGCATACTTAAAATTAATGAGCTGCAAAATCCAGGACTGAGGCCCGCAAGCCTCGTTACATAAGTGTGGCCTCACAGGGCTCGATGTTTTATGCTTTCAACAGCATTCCAGAATGCAAAATACAGCTGGAAAACAGGAAGGCAACGTTGTTTATGTAACGAATTGTTTCGTATTTTGTACTTTTCCGAAAATTCACGCAGCTGCAGCTCCTCGCTTTTATTTCGATGATAAAAGTGTGAATTTTTTGAAGCAGAGAAAAAAAACACGGCAGAAGGAGTGTGTTAATACGGTAGTAATGGTGCATTTATACGTGTGGAGTGGTGTGTGAATACGGCAAATGTGGTACATTTATAAACGAGCAGTAGTACGTAAACATAGCAGTAGGGGTGTGTGAATACAGAAGTAGTGGTCCGCAGGTACGGAAGTAGTGGTACCTAAATACATGAACAGTGGTGAGTAAATACGGTAGTAGTGGTGTGTAAGTACAGAAGTAGTGGTACCTAAATACATGAGTAGTGGTGAGTAAATACGGCAGTAGTGGTGTATATAAACAGCGTGAGACAATGACCGAGTTTCATTCAGTGTTGAGAGGTGCGTTGATGATCAGTGTATCCTATAAGTAACTATTTGTACTCAAATAAAACCGTACAAAAGGAGAAAGTTTTACCCTGGAGTCAGAATGCACGAATAAATGAACAGCTTCGGCATTTTGCTTTGAGCTTTGCACTATGATTTGCCTCGGGGTGGGCACTCCCAGCCCGCTGCTTTCGTAATTTAAATCATCAAAGCTCCCGAAAAAAAAAACAGAACAAACTAAATAAACTGTCGAGAAAAAGTATAAAGAAGGATGCTTACGCGCTGATGTCTCTTTTTTGTAATATGTATTATCTTTTTACAATACGTCTGAACTAATCTTTTTCTCAAAATAGTAGACGTATTTTCTAATACTTCAACAATCAATAAACGAAATTTTTCATTCGCCTAATCCTGCAATGCATCGTTTCTAGAATGGAACATGGAGCAGAGTTCATTTGAGGGCAGTTCCTATGTTTTAAAATATTTGTTGGCTAAACTGTTAGAGGAAATCCCATTGGAATATTTAAGTCACTCAGTGTATTGTGGAAAAACCATCCCATTGTTCTTTGTAATCAGATGCACAGCGGTCAAAGCCAAGTACAATGGAACTCATTTTTCTCGAAAATTATTCCACTTCAAAGGTCAAATTTGCAGGACGCCTTTCCCCAAAAAATTTGAAGCCGCAGTTCAAAGGAACAATTCGTGGAAGGAAGGCGCGGTGCCTCGGGCAAATGCAATTAGCATAGGGTGGCTTAACGAGCAACATTTTTGGAGAAAAATCGCTCATGACGAGAGCATTTTGCGCCCACTGATTGATGGCTCACGAATTTTTCTTCTCTGCATTGTTTTTGCATTTTCTGTTCCGGTGTCCTGTCGAGTAAAGAAGCCCGTAAAGTTATTTCAAGTCAATACGGGATGAGGTTTTCCAGAAGGAAGTTGGGTAGAACGTTGCTGCCAAAAAGCCGGGGGTCTCATAAAATCCCTAATGAGCTGAACAAGTTAAATAAGTTACTGCATATTGATAACAAAATAAATTTAGGGGTAACTTGTTCAACTTAAATATACATTTATGCAAGAAATCATCCTTCAACAAGACGGTTTTGGCCTTAAATTTACCTCCACGAAAAATAGCAAACTGGTACGTATCTCTCGCACAATGCGACAGTATACTCGTACGACCAATCTTATGCAAGAACTCATCCAGTGTAAATTTATCGGTAATAGAATGAGTACTTTGAATATTGATCAGTAATGGACTACTGTGATAGGAAATCGTCTCCAGTTCTTGACATACTAAAAATATCGGAAATGGAACTTACATCTGAGCATACCGCTCGTATGAGAGAGCAATACTTACTCCTAGCCTAATTTCACACATAATCCAGGGTAAAAAAAATGTTAATCCCATCTTGCGATCTCCTGTTATATCTTTGATATATTTTCATCACTGATATTTTTTATATAAACATAGTTTTTTTTAAGTTATTGATATTAATTCATGTCACTTTTGGATCAGCAATTTGGAAAAGATAAAAGAACTGGAGACATAAGATGAAAGGATGAATATTTTTCAAAACTTTTTCAATTTCCAGAAGTTAGACAACTTATTTTAAATTCATAATCAACGATCCCGCAAAAAATCTTTCATTTTGATTCTGTTCATTTTGAGGATGACAGATTTCTTATGATGAAGCCTCAGTTCAAATTTTACTGGAACGCTTTTGAAGCTTAAACAAAATCCTGGTTTTCTGCTTCGCTTTCTCTTCAGCCTCAATTTTGGGAAATTAACGCTTGAAGTTTTCTTGTTTGTGAGACTCATCCTTCATAACAACTGTAACAATAAAAGGTAAAATGCAATGCTGTAGAGATATAAAACGCCAATTTGCAGTTTTATTTTGATGAAATTCTTCCAACGATGGTAACATTTTAACTAAAGCACTGAACACAACCAGGATGTGTGCCCGTGGCTTCTGTTAAATTTAGTCGCACAAAAGTTGATCCAAATTGGCAACAGGACAGCAAACTGCTCTCTGGTATTCCAATTAGAGAAAATTACTAAAACTGCGAAACTCAAAGAGTGATTTCAAAAACCCGGCCTTGCTCTCAGCTAATGGCTTTATAAAGTTTTTGTTATGTCAGTGTCGTAGCTCATCACGTCCTGCGCACAAGTGTCTGTGTTTCCTGGCCTTTTGTTCCTGAAATGCACCGAGTGGACTTGGTTTTATAGTCCTTGTGTAAAGTTGATTTGCTATTGCTCAGGCTTTATCTGTTTCGCTTGTTTTCCTCAATTACTCACTGCAAGTTTTTTGAAAAATGATAATGAAGTTTCCTGAAATTGACGAGGTTTAAACTTCCGTACCGATTTTGCTTGCGAAGTTATGACACTCTGAGGAGTATCATTTCCTACGCAACCGATGTGTCAGTCGGAATTAAAGAGAGACAAGATGCTGATATACTGACTAGATGCGTAACTGGAAAATATTTACAATTAAGACCCAACTGTCCTGTTCCCACAAGAAGTAAGTGTAAGTTTTGAAAACTATATACGAGTTCACTTGTGAATTGTTCTGCTGAAATCGAATCTATTTTTTCTCAAGCGTAGGAATGGAAAGTATATACTTACGCTGTGCGTGCATTGGCCGAGCTGCGCAGCTCGAAGAGGCCTAAGAAAATATTTGTTAAGTATGCCTCATTTAGTAGGGAAATTTCTAAAACTTGCAGTAGCCGTAATTTATCACGTGAGCAAGTCGCTCGTTTGGCAGCTTCGTTGAGCTGGCATAAATAATTCGTTAAAGATTAAAGGAACTTTGGACTTCGTATGTAATCCTCACCCGAGCTCTCATGCATAACTTATCAAGCTTGTTCGGGCGCTTCTCTACAACATTGTAAGGAGTGACGTACCCTTCCCATGATGAATCCCATTATGAAGTTTTCAAGATGTAATGAAACAACGCTTCATATAAAAAGTAGCACTAACGGAAAGAAACAGCTTTTCAAACACAGTCACTGCGTCCCAAATTCCTGACTTTCCAGAGCTTTTTTATCTCCACTGCAGTTAATAACAGCCAGTGCGCTCAAGATTTTTAAAAGTTCAAAGATTTTTCGAATACTACGCAGAGGACACAACTGGATTAGCTTCTAATATTATATAACTAAAATGACACTCGTAAAAGCATCACAGTATTTCGTCACGGCGAAAGCCTCTGTAATCGGAGACATTGTGGGTAATTTTAAAACAAATGACACAAAGTACAAAATTTCAGAGGCATTGCTTCACGGGAATGCAACGAGGAGCTAAATTCTCGCGATGTTTTGACATTCCTGGCTTTAACTCTCCAAATGGAACATATTCACCTCACTCGTATGAAGGAAGATTGGCATCACCGTAAACAGGTCCCACAATTCTGCCAACATTCCTCATGTCTACTGCTGAAGGGAACACGTAACAAACGAGAATGTAGTATTACTCCATTCTATTAGTCACATTTTATAGACTGGCAGAGAAATAAACAGAACTTTAATGTTCTATTCCCTGAGCTCACCGAAGCAGGCAACAATAGGATACATTAATTACACATCGCAAGTACATTGGAAGATAGCAAAGCACCGGGAGACGCGCGAGAAGCGGAGGTAATCACCTCGGGTATTTCAGTCCCGTGTTTACGTTCGACGACAAACGAACGGATGCGCCTGCGCAGCCCGCAGCGTTTAGTAGGCATTTCTTCCCACGTTAGCCTTGTTTCCAAACACGTCTACGTCTGCTGCTACAACGTTAACCTTCACCGCTTTATTAACGCATGCAGAATGACAGATAAATATGCCCGGAATGCGCGCGAAAGTGGGCATGCTTAATGCTTAAAATGGTGTTGAAGCAAACATGCGCAATATGAACAAGAATAAATCGACTGTCTGAAAATTATGGCGTAATAAACACGCGCTAAATGAGCGTGAAAATGGCCAGCAGTGCTCAAAGTGGTTGCATAATCATCGGAAAATTCAACCTCCTGCGATAATTTATGATGAAAAGGTTTTCTTATTCATCAACAATTTTAATCCAGTTTATTCATTTGAATTATGAATTACCGTCGTGGTTGTGCTATCCCATTAAAAATATTGCTGGTTTAATTTTTGTAGTAATTAACGCAAAGTTGTTTTTAAAATATAACATTACAGCGTCATTTTACATTAAAATGGTTCTCATTAATCCAAAAGTATTTGCATTTGAACTGTAAATTCATTGAAAGGAGTTAAATTTTTCATTCAAGAAGCAAGAGATCTACAACGTGCTTGCATATTCTGGTACACCGTGGCTTGACATCCCTTGGGAAGAATCTTTCAGCAGCCACTTTACTCAGAGATAAAATCTGCCATGCTGCTCAAAACGTCGGGAATTTATCTCTGAGTACTTGTCCATGTTCCCTTTCAACCTCATGGGATTTTTCTGCATTTAGTTTGATGCTACGAAATTTTCTGAAAGTCACTTGGACGAAACCAATCCATGGCGTACATACATATCGTTCCTCCAAACTCCACATGCTTCCGACACTTTATAATTCGCAGTCAATTTTACAGGCTGCGTTTAGTCAAATAGATGTGAGTACGTGCAAATCTAGTTACTCTTGTCCATTTCTAAACCTGGGTGGACTCAAATCAAATCGGACAGGACGCACTTTCAATTACTGTCCAGAAAGCCAGCCCTCACTGCTCGGAGTGAATGGAGAGTGTGCTGTACTACGCACGTTATGTCTAAAGTTTGCCTTTGCCAGCCCTGTAGTTTTAAAGTGAGAAATGTTGGGGCTTTAGCTTCATCCTGTTAAGTGCTTCGGTCATTTTGACGGCTCTGAACTCCTCACAGTGGTCTCAGATCACTCGTGTCTTGAGCGGATAGCGTTGCTTCAGACTTGCCGAACTGGGCAGCTCATGTCGGAGAAGCTTGTAATGAACGTTGCTCAACTACAAGCTGACACATGCCAGTGCAAAATGGACCTGCTTTCCTCACAGATAGAAGTGGCGACGTCGCTTATATAGAGAGTGATCTCCAGCATGCAACTTTAGTCGGACTTGGCTGATGTTGTGATGTCAAATCCCTCACTAGCTAGATTATGCTGTGAATCTACAAGTTCATGATGAAAAATCATTCACTTACTAGTTTATGCTGCAAAACCACCAGTTTATGTACTATTTCAGGCAACATAATCACTAGTTCATGCTGCAAAATCTCCCATTAGCTAGTTCATCCCACAAAATACCCCTATTTGCTATACCAACGACCAAGTTTGTCAGCTTTGAAAATTCGCAACCTACTTCGACTCAATGTCAAAACCATTAAAATGAGGAAGTTAAATTAAAAAGGCAAGAACTAATTACTTGAAAGTTCTTCAACGAAAACTGAACGAATCAAATGATGTCTTCCATTCTGTTGCTTTACTCGAATGCCAAAGTGAAGCTCTGTTTCATGTCTACTCAACACGAGATGGTCCTATACAATTGTAATCTCATTCCGATAATAAAAAGGATGTTTTATTCCAATCAATCAAGCCTGATACATTTGATCTCGTACATTGGTTTTACAAATGCCTTATAACTAACACTAGGACGCAATGACGGTTCCTGCGGTACCCATTTCCTACTCCTGGGTAGAGTGGGGAACTGTGGTTGAGTTCTCCCTTTTCCCAGAGGGGAGAATCACCACAAAAGGAGGTTTCCTAGCCCTCCACCTAAGGAGGTTTTATTATTCCGTAGATTTGATACCGGATGCATGGAATACGTTGCAATCTTTATGTCATTTAAATACAACTCAATTTTGAAAATTGCTGCCCCTGCACACCAGAAGTTCAGCTTCAGGAAAGATTCTCCCTTATCTGCCAAAGAATCTTTCCTGAAGCTGAACTTCTGGTGTGCAGGGGCAGCATATTCAAAATTGAGTTGTATTAAATGACATAAAGATTGCAACGTATTCCATGTATCCGGTTTCATTTATACGGAATAACAAAACCCCCTTGTAGTGGAGTTGTATTAAATGACACAAAGACAGCAACGTATTTCATGCATCCGGTTTCATTTATACGGAATAACAAAACCCCCTTGTAGTGGAGTTGTACTAAATGACACAAAGACAGCAACGTATTTCATGTATCCGGTTTCATTTATACGGAATAACAAAACCCCCTTGTAGTGGAGTTGTATTAAATGACACAAAGACAGCAACGTATTTCATGCATCCGGTTTCATTTATACGGAATAACAAAACCCCCTTGTAGTGGAGTTGTATTAAATGACACAAAGACAGCAACGTATTTCATGTATCCGGTTTCATTTATACGGAATAACAAAACCCCCTTGTAGTGGAGTTGTATTAAATGACACAAAGACAGCAACGTATTTCATGTATCCGGTTTCATTTATACGGAATAACAAAACCCCCTTGTAGTGGAGTTGTATTAAATGACACAAAGACAGCAACGTATTTCATGTATCCGGTTTCATTTATACGGAATAACAAAACCCCCTTGTAGTGGAGTTGTATTAAATGACACAAAGACAGCAACGTATTTCATGTATCCGGTTTCATTTATACGGAATAACAAAACCACCCTTTGTGACGAGCTGGAAAAACGTTGGTGATGTTAGTTTTTTGTTTAGTTCACCAGATTTTAAGCTATTCAATATTGTCGCTCATGTTTGATCACCCTGTAGTTGAAACAAATCCGAAGATCAATTGAAGAATTCACATTTAATTTACAAACACATTTATTCGTATTCTAGCTTTACGAATAAACAAAGGCTTTCAGTTTCAACATCACAAGTTATGTGTGATATTAAAGCTGATCACACGCCCAGTTAGTGATGCTGTTGCAGAACATAATTTAAAAGATTTAATTTGAACTAAGTACTCATCAGTCCTTGCAACTGCAAGCGAGCTTTGCATTTCACACACACAGCCTCGTCACCTTCACCAATTAGCAGACACCGTCAAGTGCGATATTTATTAACGCCTTTTAAAATCGGCGCAACGAGCTTGTTTGTTCATGAGTATAAGGAGTGACTGCTCGAATTTACGATCAATTTTAAAGGCATGACTCAAATTCGCTGGTAAATACTAAATGAATGTTATTTCTGCTCTGTAATTTTATTTATGATTGAATGATGTTTTCGTCGTTCCATGCTAAATGTGCTCTTGAGTACAAATCAGACGCTCGTGATTAAAAAGGTAATCATGCAAATGAATAAAGAAGAAAGAAAAGGAAATAAATATACTGAAAGTTTTTTTCCTTAAATTACAATGTGTTTGCTGCATGAATTGAGTTGTCTTCGAACACATGAGTGATGCGCGCTCGTATGTTTTGCATTTTTATTTGCAAGAGTAAGATTCGGAGAAAAAATACAGTGACCATAAATACAGTGACCATATCATAACCTCTACAAAATCTCTGAAAAATTGCTTCAACCCAAACTTATTAACAACACGAGATTGTAAGCGGATAATACGTAGATAAATAATTTTATAATCATTTCAACTGCAGTCGTAATCATTTTTAATTCCCCATGTGTTTTTCCACATCACGTGTCAGTTTTCGCTGATGATTCACAACTGATTCACTGAACTCATCATTCACACACACACGCACACATCACTATGGATCCTGCTCAGTGAGCACGAAAGAAAGCCTACCATTTTTGCGCCAGAGAAAATGGCCACTCTAACTCCTCGATTCCAGCTCGTCGATGCCCCGCTGCTAGGCTTATGTTTAATTCAAAATGTCAGCAAACATTTCGCTGTGGGGATTCCCTCAGCTGCCGCTGCGAGGGGGGCTATGTAAAGAAAAACGTGCGGTACTGGTTTCTAAATTGACGCTTTTAGTCTTCGAAATTTCAGGAATTTAAAAAGGCTGAAAGCAGCCTAAAGAATCACAACTCAAAGCAAAGTCTGTGTACAGTTTAACAGCCAGACTGCCCTGGACTTTTGTTTAACGATTTTGATAATTTATTCAGCCATAGTTTCATTTTTTCACTGTATTTTTTATCTCATTTTGTTTCGCAAATTCCCGAATTCCCAGTCGACAGTCACATGGTGGCAGATTTTAAATACCTGGTTTGGGTTATACCAAGAATCGCAATACCACTTATGCAGTATTACCTCATATAAAATTTTCTCTGACATATTCTTAACTTATCGTTCTACGTAGGTGACCACCCCATAAAAACAGGTTCATTCATATCTTCAATACGTCTTTAACGAAAAAATAAAATAGTACAGCCTGGGAATAACCATTTATTTATAAAATTAAACTTTACCCAGCAGAGAAGAAAAAATTACGTATGCAAGCCAGTTCATGTGGATACAACACATCCTGCACATGCGTAATTAGCTGCAATATCGATAATAATGCAAAAAGTACAGAAGGATTCAGCAGTTCAGTCCAAAACGCATGCCAGGACATAGAAACAAGCGTCATTTTGCTGAAGGTAAGTCTTTCACGCAACCCTGATGTCAAAATTGTATACGGAGTCTCGACATTATACTCAGATGTTTCTTTAAGCGAAACTACTCTAGTCACGATCCTGATTTAAATCGGTCGCGAATCTGATTCGCATTAAAACACATGAAATGCAAAGCAAGTTTGTCTAAAATTAGTTCGATTTGAAACCAACGAACTATTCTATTCTTATGACGCATACTAGCGCAGCACGGAATAATGACCTACAGTACATTGAAGACGCGATACATACATATGATACATGAAAAGCATATCTCAACGCGCAACTAAAACAAATCTCATACAAAAACTTGCGCATTTAAACTATTCAATAGAAATCTTCTGAAAAATACTTGCCTCCGGAAAGATGCTCGTGGTTTGCTTGGTCCGTCATAAAATGAACCAATTTTGTCTTTGAAGTTTAAAATTATCAAGCTAATGGAATAAACTTGTTCGCAGACGGTGGGAGTCAGGGTAGGATATCGAACCTACGAGCACTTAGGCAACTCCACGACGTCAAAGCCCTAGCCTTGCGTCTGTGTAAGAAAATCTTTGTCTTTATATTCAAAGGACTGAGAAATCTCAACTTCCTCAAGGCATAAGTCGCCTCATTCAACAGCTACGCTCCTCATTTGAGAATTAAAAAACAGGCTTCATTATTTCAACGAAAGCACATCACGCTCTCTTTCTCAAGACCGTATTAAACTTCATCGTCAAAGAACATGAAAGGACTTTTTTCTGCTCATGAGACACAAAACTTGCTGGACTTGGCGCCAGCATTTCTATGGGCTTGCCTGGCCAATCTTGGCAACGGTCCACACACTTACAACCTCGCGAAAATCTACGGCGCTGCCCCTCCTTGTTCGGGAGTTAGTCATCTCGTTCATACGCCTCGACGACGCCGTCAGGTCCTTAAAAGAAGAGCTCGTCGTTTTATTTCAAATATTCCTTGCTTGGTTTGCTTTTTATTGACTTAGTCGCTCTTCGAGGCATTTGAGCTGAAACGGGTTTAGGTCATTCATTGATTCGAATGAGAGATACCCATAAAGATATTCCTGCTCCAGTAACATTGAAGGAAATCACAAAAAGCCTCGCTAAAAAATACGGCTCCGCCTTGAAATGGAAATTATACGGCATAGATCCGCCATAGTCTTATGTTGTATTCTTTGGAATTTGTGAATCTCTGCCTGAAAGGAGGTTCCCCATCCGCTTTCTACTTCAAAGTTAGTGTTTTAGCGATAAAAGGTCGAAGGAATTTTCTCATTAATGAGGTACCTCAATCTTCTTTTAAGCTTCGCTTTCTAATCCCAATTTTTAAACTCGCTGTGAAAGGAGAGTTGGTTCTTGATGAGTCTTTTCAATGGTGACTCATCATTCTCCAGGCAGTTCACTACTTAAAATAACTTTTTGAATTAAACGAGCTGATAAAGGTTATTGTTCTAAGCTCTCTCACTCATCTCGCGCAGGAGCTCGACCTACCTTCAGGTAGCGCAAGATAGTTCAGGTTCTGCATCAATATTCAAGAAATTAGTTTTAATAGTTTTGAACTGTACCTCCCCTGAGGGTCCCTGCATGAGCATTGAACTGTACCTCCCCTTAGGGTCCCTGCATGAGCATTGAACTGTACCTCCCCCGAGGGTCCCTGCATGAGAATTGAACTGTACCTCCCCCGAGGGTCCCTGCATGAGCATTGAACTGTACCTCCCCTTAGGGTCCCTGCATGAGCATTGAACTGTACCTCCCCTGAGGGTCCCTGCATGAGCATTGAACTGTACCTCCCCTGAGGGTCCCTGCATGAGCATTGAACTGTACCTCCCCTTAGGGTCCCTGCATGAGCATTGAACTGTACCTCCCCTTAGGGTCCCTGCATGAGCATTGAACTGTACCTCCCCTTAGGGTCCCTGCATGAGCATTGAACTGTACCTCCCCTTAGGGTCCCTGCATGAGCATTGAACTGTACCTCCCCTTAGGGTCCCTGCATGAGCATTGAACTGTACCTCCCCTGAGGGTCCCTGCATGAGCATTGAACTGTACCTCCCCTGAGGGTCCCTGCATGAGCATTGAACTGTACCTCCCCTTAGGGTCCCTGCATAAGCATTTAACTGTACCTCCCCTTAGGGTCCCTGCATGAGCATTGAACTGTACCTCCCCTTGGGGTCCCTGCATGAGCATTGAACTGTACCTCCCCTTAGGGTCCCTGCATGAGCATTGAACTGTACCTCCCCTGAGGGTCCATGCATGAGCATTGAACTGTACCTCCCCTTAGGGTCCCTGCATGAGCATTGAACTGTACCTCCCCTGAGGGTCCATGCATCATGAGCATTGAAATGTACCTCCCCTTAGGGTCCCTGCATGAGCATTGAACTGTACCTCCCCTTAGGGTCCCTGCATGAGCATTGAACTGTACCTCCCCTTAGGGTCCCTGCATGAGCATTGAACTGTACCTCCCCTTAGGGTCCCTGCATGAGCATTGAACTGTACCTCCCCTTAAGGGCCCTGCATGAGCATTGAACTGTACCTCCCCTTACGGTCCCTGCATGAGCATTGAACTGTACCTCCCCTTAGGGTCCCTGCATGAGCATTGAACTGTACCTCCCCTTAGGGTCCCTGCATGAGCATTGAACTGTACCTCCCCTTAGGGTCCCTGCATGAGCATTGAACTGTACCTCCCCTTAGGGTCCATTGAACTGTACCTCCCCTGAGGGTCCCTGCATGAGCATTGAACTGTACCTCCCCTTAGGGTCCCTGCATGAGCATTGAGCTGTACCTCCCCTGAGGGTCACTGCATAAGCATTGAACTGTACCTCCCCCGAGGGTCCCTGCATGAGCATTGAACTGTACCTCCCCCGAGGGTCCCTGCATGAGCATTGAACTGTACCTCCCCCGAGGGTCCCTGCATGAGCATTGAACTGTACCTCCCCCGAGGGTCCCTGCATGAGCATTGAACTGTACCTCCCCCGAGGGTCCCTGCATGAGCATTGAACTGTACCTCCCCTTAGGGTCCCTGCATGAGCATTGAACTGTACCTCCCCCGAGGGTCCCTGCATGAGCATTGAACTGTACCTCCCCTGAGGGTCCCTGCATGAGCATTGAACTGTACCTCCCCTTAGGGTCCCTGCATGAGCATTGAACTGTACCTCCCCTTAGGGTCCCTGCATGAGCATTGAACTGTACCTCCCCTTAGGGTCCCTGCATGAGCATTGAACTGTACCTCCCCTTAGGGTCCCTGCATGAGCATTGAACTGTACCTCCCCTTAGGGTCCCTGCATGAGCATTGAACTGTACCTCCCCTTAGGGTCCCTGCATGAGCATTGAACTGTACCTCCCCTTAGGGTCCCTGCATGAGCATTGAACTGTACCTCCCCTTAGGGTCCCTGCATGAGCATTGAACTGTACCTCCCCTGAGGGTCCCTGCATGAGCATTGAACTGTACCTCCCCCGAGGGTCCCTGCATGAGCATTGAACTGTACCTCCCCCGAGGGTCCCTGCATGAGCATTGAACTGTACCTCCCCTTAGGGTCCCTGCATGAGCATTGAACTGTACCTCCCCTTAGGGTCCCTGCATGAGCATTGAACTGTACCTCCCCCGAGGGTCCCTGCATGAGCATTGAACTGTACCTCCCCCGAGGGTCCCTGCATGAGCATTGAACTGTACCTCCCCTGAGGGTCCCTGCATGAGCATTGAACTGTACCTCCCCCGAGGGTCCCTGCATGAGCATTGAACTGTACCTCCCCTGAGGGTCCCTGCATGAGCATTGAACTGTACCTCCCCTTAGGGTCCCTGCATGAGCATTGAACTGTACCTCCCCCGAGGGTCCCTGCATGAGCATTGAACTGTACCTCCCCCGAGGGTCCCTGCATGAGCATTGAACTGTACCTCCCCCGAGGGTCCCTGCATGAGCATTGAACTGTACCTCCCCTGAGGGTCCCTGCATGAGCATTGAACTGTACCTCCCCTTAGGGTCCCTGCATGAGCATTGAACTGTACCTCCCCTTAGGGTCCCTGCATGAGCATTGAACTGTACCTCCCCCGAGGGTCCCTGCATGAGCATTGAACTGTACCTCCCCATAGGGTCCCTGCATAAGCATTGAACTGTACCTCCCCTTAGGGTCCCTGCATGAGCATTGAACTGTACCTCCCCTTAGGGTCCCTGCATGAGCATTGAACTGTACCTCCCCCGAGGGTCCCTACATGAGCATTGAACTGTACCTCCCCTTAGGGTCCCTGCATGAGCATTGAACTGTACCTCCCCTTAGGGTCCCTGCATGAGCATTGAACTGTACCTCCCCCGAGGGTCCCTACATGAGCATTGAACTGTACCTCCCCTGAGGGTCCCTGCATGAGCATTGAACTGTACCTCCCCTTAGGGTCCCTGCATGAGCATTGAACTGTACCTCCCCTTAGGGTCCCTGCATGAGCATTGAACTGTACCTCCCCTTAGGGTCCCTGCATGAGCATTGAACTGTACCTCCCCCGAGGGTCCCTGCATGAGCATTGAACTGTACCTCCCCTTAGGGTCCCTGCATGAGCATTGAACTGTACCTCCCCCGAGGGTCCCTGCATGAGCATTGAACTGTACCTCCCCTTAGGGTCCCTGCATGAGCATTGAACTGTACCTCCCCTTAGGGTCCCTGCATGAGCATTGAACTGTACCTCCCCCGAGGGTCCCTGCATGAGCATTGAACTGTACCTCCCCTTAGGGTCCCTGCATGAGCATTGAACTGTACCTCCCCCGAGGGTCCCTGCATGAGCATTGAACTGTACCTCCCCTTAGGGTCCCTGCATGAGCATTGAACTGTACCTCCCCTTAGGGTCCCTGCATGAGCATTGAACTGTACCTCCCCCGAGGGTCCCTGCATGAGCATTGAACTGTACCTCCCCTTAGGGTCCCTGCATGAGCATTGAACTGTACCTCCCCCGAGGGTCCCTGCATGAGCATTGAACTGTACCTCCCCCGAGGGTCCCTGCATGAGCATTGAACTGTACCTCCCCTTAGGGTCCCTGCATGAGCATTGAACTGTACCTCCCCTTAGGGTCCCTGCATAAGCATTGAACTGTACCTCCCCCGAGGGTCCCTGCATGAGCATTGAACTGTACCTCCCCTGAGGGTCCTTGCATAAGCATTGAACTGTACCTCCCCCGAGGGTCCCTGCATGAGCATTGAACTGTACCTCCCCTTAGGGTCCCTGCATGAGCATTGAACTGTACCTCTCCCGAGGGTCCCTGCATGAGCATTGAACTGTACCTCCCCCGAGGGTCCCTGCATGAGCATTGAACTGTACCTCCCCTGAGGGTCCCTGCATAAGCATTGAACTGTACCTCCCCCGAGGGTCCCTGCATGAACATTGAACTGTACCTCCCCCGAGGGTCCCTGCATGAGCATTGAACTGTACCTCTCCCGAGGGTCCCTGCATAAGCATTGAACTGTACCTCCCCCGAGGGTCCCTGCATGAACATTGAACTGTACCTCCCCCGAGGGTCCCTGCATGAACATTGAACTGTACCTCCCCCGAGGGTCCCTGCATGAGCATTGAACTGTACCTCCCCCGAGGGTCCCTGCATGAGCATTGAACTGTACCTCCCCCGAGGGTCCCTGCATGAGCATTGAACTGTACCTCCCCCGAGGGTCCCTGCATGAACATTGAACTGTACCTCCCCCGAGGGTCCCTGCATGAGCATTGAACTGTACCTCCCCCGAGGGTCCCTGCATAAGCATTGAACTGTACCTCCCCCGAGGGTCCCTGCATGAACATTGAACTGTACCTCCCCCGAGGGTCCCTGCATGAGCATTGAACTGTACCTCCCCTTAGGGTCCCTGCATGAGCATTGAACTGTACCTCCCCCGAGGGTCCCTGCATGAGCATTGAACTGTACCTCCCCTTAGGGTCCCTGCATGAGCATTGAACTGTACCTCCCCCGAGGGTCCCTGCATGAGCATTGAACTGTACCTCCCCTTAGGGTCCCTGCATGAGCATTGAACTGTACCTCCCCCGAGGGTCCCTGCATGAGCATTGAACTGTACCTCCCCTGAGGGTCCCTGCATGAGCATTGAACTGTACCTCCCCTTAGGGTCCCTGCATGAGCATTGAACTGTACCTCCCCCGAGGGTCCCTGCATGAGCATTGAACTGTACCTCCCCCGAGGGTCCCTGCATGAGCATTGAACTGTACCTCCCCTTAGGGTCCCTGCATAAGCATTGAACTGTACCTCCCCCGAGGGTCCCTGCATGAGCATTGAACTGTACCTCCCCTGAGGGTCCCTGCATAAGCATTGAACTGTACCTCCCCCGAGGGTCCCTGCATGAGCATTGAACTGTACCTCCCCTTAGGGTCCCTGCATGAGCATTGAACTGTACCTCTCCCGAGGGTCCCTGCATGAGCATTGAACTGTACCTCCCCCGAGGGTCCCTGCATGAGCATTGAACTGTACCTCCCCTGAGGGTCCCTGCATAAGCATTGAACTGTACCTCCCCGAGGGTCCCTGCATGAACATTGAACTGTACCTCCCCCGAGGGTCCCTGCATGAGCATTGAACTGTACCTCCCCTGAGGGTCCCTGCATAAGCATTGAACTGTACCTCCCCCGAGGGTCCCTGCATGAGCATTGAACTGTACCTCCCCTTAGGGTCCCTGCATGAGCATTGAACTGTACCTCCCCCGAGGGTCCCTGCATGAGCATTGAACTGTACCTCCCCTTAGGGTCCCTGCATGAGCATTGAACTGTACCTCCCCTGAGGGTCCCTGCATGAGCATTGAACTGTACCTCCCCTGAGGTTCCCTGCATAAGCATTGAACTGTACCTCCCCTTAGGGTCCCTGCATGAGCATTGAACTGTACCTCCCCCGAGGGTCCCTGCATGAGCATTGAACTGTACCTCCCCTTAGGGTCCCTGCATGAGCATTGAACTGTACCTCCCCTGAGGGTCCCTGCATGAGCATTGAACTGTACCTCCCCTGAGGTTCCCTGCATAAGCATTGAACTGTACCTCCCCCGAGGGTCCCTGCATGAGCATTGAACTGTACCTCCCCCGAGGGTCCCTGCATGAGCATTGAACTGTACCTCCCCTGAGGGTCCCTGCATAAGCATTGAACTGTAACCTCCCCTGAGGGTCCCTGCATGAGCATTGAACTGTACCTCCCCTTAGGGTCCCTGCATGAGCATTGAACTGTACCTCCCCTTAGGGTCCCTGCATGAGCATTGAACTGTACCTTCCCTTAGGGTCCCTGCATGAGCATTGAACTGTACCTCCCCTTAGGGTCCCTGCATGAGCATTGAACTGTACCTCCCCTTAGGGTCCCTGCATGAGCATTAAACTGTATTTCCCCTTGGGGTCCCTGCATGAGCATTGAACTGTACCTCCCCTTAGGGTCCCTGCATGAGCATTGAACTGTACCTCCCCTTAGGGTCCCTGCATGAGCATTGAACTGTACCTCCCCTTAGGGTCCCTGCATGAGCATAGCGACGGCCATCACACAAGGTCGCTTCACAGTGAGACTGTTCGTCAAGTCTGGGTTGGAATCTAGTTACCTTCGAGTACTCGAACTTGCATTTGGAAACTTTACCAACCACGAATTATTATATTCGTGCTTCTTCGAATGGTTGTTTCCAAATTTAGATCGATTAAGTCCTTGCCAAAAACACCCATTGCAATAATTTATCAAAAATAACTTATATACGGCATTAGCTGGCTTTTGAAAATTATATAAGGAATTGGCAAATCAAAAGAAAATACGCCATCCCATTTATGGGCTGAAAATTAATTTGCTGAAGTTTGATTCAAACGAATTTATCTCAAATATTTAGAATAGATCAAAGAGGCAGAGGTTTGGTCAGATAATGCGCAAAGAAGGATGATTCTGGTTTCTTTCCGCCCTCTGTATAGTTTATATGCTTCTTCAGCCTTACATGATCAATCGAGATGTTTTGTTTCTGAATACTCTCTCTCTCTCTCTCTCTTTATAATATATACATATCTATATCTATACCTTTATTTATATATTTATATATTTATATATATATATATATATATATATATATATATATATATACAGGGTTCAAGAAATGGACTAAATCTTCAAGTGAAGGTTACTCGTGTATTTTTTTTTTCTTCCTGCGTTTAATATTCTGAAATTTAATGTTCTCTTGGAATTAACTCATTTTACTTGTACCTATGTCTATAAACACGTACGTCAAAACAAAACTCATGAGCACCGGGCAGTCAAAGAAGGAGCACACTGTCCGGGACACCCAGAATGCATATTACCCCTCGAGGGGAGTCCCGTCGAGTTAGAACTTTGTTTTCGGACACGAGCAGTTCGTGAGCTCGAGCACAGCGTCTCGCTCGCCTCGTTCGCTGTCGCAAGTTCCGGCTTGTCTCGCTCTAGACACGAGCATAAGAGCCAAATGGACTCAGGTGTAAATCAACTCTTATTCTCGCACGCTTTCACCTAATTCCGTGTACTTCGATAAATTACGATGATAAATGACATATTTTCATTGATAAACGTATTTTCCTTAGCTGCAGCATACTTTTGCAAATGACCACATGTTTCAATCAATAACTGCACAGTTTCTTCAATTGAAATAAAAACTTTAGTAACAGACGAAAATTGGTTACAGTTTCAAACATTGAGCGTCAGAGTTGCGAACTTTGGCGCTGTCGAATATAGTTGTCTTCAAGTTGCCAGAGAATACGTAAAAGTAAGGCGCATGCCGGTGTAGTGGCAGCTGCAGGAACGAAGGAGGATATAACTTACTAAGTAAATTCACGTATCTTCGGTTTACCTCAACATAGAAAACTATTTTTACGCACATCAGCTCTTACGTGTTAAAGGATTAAAATCATCAATTCTTGTCACTGATATCCATTTCATTACATGTATGTTTATCCTGTTCAAAGCACAATAAAAACAAGCAAATTCAATAGTACATTAAGAAGCACATCAAGTTGCAATCAAACCTCACACGTGACCATTAGCGACACATGTGTTAGCAAATGTACTCACATCCAATCACTGAAACAGAACCTGGCCACGATCGAAGGACCACCAGTACACAGTAAATGATATTTCAAAGTTGAACAACGTGCTCTTGAATAACGTTCCTGCAAACACGACCCAGGCGAGGAATCTCCTCTCCCACGTCCAGGCTTGTTGAACACACGCCTCAGCAAAACAACAGATCTGTCCCGAGGTAAATGCTGGCTGGTTCAACAGAATTAGATCCCGAGTCTCTCTTGTTCATCTTGATCGATGGTCTTGTGTGAGAACTGCAACCTTGGCGGAACTTCCATTTGCATGACAACTGCGCGAGCCGGTGTTTCAGACTTCCACCATAAATGGCTTTGTTTTGTTATTGAATATCTTCGTCTTTCACTCTCGATACGATATAATCATGCGCGCTTAACGTGCCCACATGAGTTTCTCTGCAGTAAATAAACTGAGCTAGATTGGGGAACCGAGCTGTAAGTCACCGAACTTAACTCCAGACTAGCGTAAGCAGTTCGTTATGGCCAAGGTATTCCAGGCAACGCAGAGCAATCTGGTCTTCGAGAATTCACAGCAAAACTATCAGAGCAATCTGGTCTTCGAGAATTCACTGCAAAACTATCAGAGCAATCTGGTCTTGTCTTCGAGAATTCACAGCAAAACTATCAGAGCAAACTGGTCTTCTAGAATTCACTGCAAAACTATCATCGTCGAGAACTAGATGGCGCTGTCAAGCGTTCGTCCAGCGAGGCATGAGTCCGAGTTTCTAACTTTGAATTCATTTTTGAGTCGCACACAGTCAGTCGCCAAGTTTAATCAAACTAAGTGCTCGAGAATTAAATACATGAGATACAAAAGTTTCCAATTCCTAGGACAAACAGTCTTGGATAACCAGGCTCGCGGAAAATAATTTTCCGAGCCTTTAAAAAATACTTTGGAAATGAGATTCAAATCATTTGAAAAGGTTATAGTATGATGAAAAGCGGTGTATCTTGGGGATATTTTTAATAAAATGAAGAAATATGAAATCTTTCTCTCGCATCTCGTGTGAATTGGATTGTATAATTGAAAGGTCGACCGTTTTCTGACTTTAATTCGAGTGCACAGAGTCAGTAAA
Source organism: Morinoia aosen (assembly GCA_030386875.1). Lineage (NCBI taxonomy): Eukaryota > Metazoa > Arthropoda > Malacostraca > Amphipoda > Talitridae > Morinoia > Morinoia aosen. The sequence continues at coordinate 57,634,927 of CM059566.1, forward strand.
AGGTTACAAACGACACTGCTAAAATGGAAGATTTGTTATGAACTCCTTGTAAAAGTGAAAGGAGTTCGTGAAATTAAGCTGCCATTACTAGTATTCAGTAGGTATAAATATTCAGTTAAGCCCAAATTCCTCAGAACAGCGAACATTACTTTGAGTTTAACTCCACTTTTAAGATCCCTCACCAGCAATTCTGAGCTGTGTATGCACTTCAATTAAGAACTGTAGTCTGAATGCAGGAATTTCGAAGCGATCGAGGTAAATTTTTGATTCAGACGCCATTTTTGTAAAGACCTCGCAGTTCCATTACGAACTTGTAGTTCCTTTTCCTCGACGAATTACCCAAAAATTGTCTCCCATATAAATTAAGAAAGAAGAGTCAGGTTACATTGTGATTAAATCAATTAACCCTGTGTTGAAAAAGAATCGTTCGTTCCACTTTCGAATTAACTTCGTATTCTAGAGCTCTAACGCGCAATGTTCACTTGAATGAAAAAAATTCATGAGTACTCATTACCATGAAACTAAGTACTTAATATTCACTTCGTTTCCATTGAACAAAGCGCTGAAAGTTGAGGATAAATTGGAAACCATCTAGTCGGGGCAATTTGGTCGAGAGTTTAGGGATACAGATGGCAGGCTTGTACTTACGATGAAGTTTCTTAATTCTCAGGCTTTACGGCAGTCACCTCAGCGAATCTTTGTCTTGATGGCAATCTCCCAGCAAACTTCAAATTTAGCAGTGAACTTCACGGTTTGTAATCACTATACTTAAAACTAGGGTCAAAATGGCTTTTGTATTCTCGTGAAGTCGTACTTCGTTTTGGATTCATTGGGAATTTTAAATTTGGGCGCCGATTGTCTGAAACTACGCTCATTTATTTTATTCTTGAACGCTTCCGATCGTTGATTTCATGACACTTCATTGCCTCTGTTCTCTTAAGACGCAACCTTTCATCAACACAATCGTGAACGCTCATGGAAAAGTGCGCAAAGAATGTAAAATTTCAAAGGAAAGAGGTTTTTTTCACTGTGTTATTCTTTTATTTAGACACACCACTAAACCTCGTCATTTTGCATGTTACACATCTCCTAATTTACTGCAGTTGTATGCATTAGTTAGACTCAATCCCATAAGTAACTTTCAAAAACTTCAGTCCTACAATTCTCCGCAGCGTTTCTCTTCAACATCTCCATCAGTAAAGTAGGGAAAGTTTTCCTTCAAAAACATTAGATGGCCAGGCAAACACTATTCAGCGAAATGGGGTAACGAACCTTCATATATTCGGTATTTTAATTTTATGTAGTTTATGCATTAAAACTAGGCGAGTCGTACATCAGCAACAAGATTGCACCTCATAAAAAAGCGATGTTCTCCCACAAGTAATAATTCCAAGGCTTCACTTTGGTTTGCCGACATTTACAGACAAGCAAGCTAGGCAGAGCAGTCAACATGAGCTACGTGGTTGACCTCTGACGAGTCCCTTGAAATAAACGTTTCATTCTCGCCAAGCCCGTGTCTTCATCATGAAGAACCTCATTATTCATTCTTACGGAAATCAAAAAAATGTGTTATCACATATTTTTTGCGAGTCGAAGAGCCCGGCTTCAAAATTCAAATAAATACAGCGACGAGGAAAATTTTTTCCTGAAAACACGTCGGCGATCTGCGAAAGGATTTGTCGTCATGGCACCCTGATGTCACCGAGATCTTGTAAGACGTCGCCACGCTCGCAGAAAATATTTCTCCGTAAAAATACAGAAGAGTAGTTCCTGGAAGACGTCTTTCCGTTGCAGCATAAAAATAGGTGTGAGGAAGATCAGGTAGCTGGAAATATTTTATTCCGATCTTTTGATTTGAGGTCTGGAAAATAACAAAGGTGTGGGACAGACCTATAGTAATAACTCTTATTAAAGCATCTGTTCAATTTCGTCATGAAATAAAAAAATTTACATGTAAGTGATCTTTTTTTGCGATGTGTTCGTTACGCATATTCACTACAGAAACATTTAAAGCTACATAAAAAAATTTTCGTGTACGAAAAACTGAACGATGACAGTACAAATTGTATACTCTATTGTATTTATTTTTGCGCTTTAGCTACGTGTTCCGTCCAACGGAGCTGCATCAAAAGACTAACGAGAAACTAAAATATCAAAAAATTAATATTTTCCTAATGAGAAACTGGACATTTTCCTAGTGAAAAGTGGGCATTTTCCAGATGAAAAAGTGGGCATTTTCCTAATGAAAAAGTAGGCATTTTCCTAATGAAAAAGTGGGTATTTCCCTAATGAAAACGTGGTCATTTTCCCAATGAAAAAGTGAGCATTTTCCTAATGAAAAAGTAGGCATTTTCCTAATGAAAAAGTGGGTATTTCCCTAATGAAAACGTGGTCATTTTCCCAATGAAAAAGTGAGCATTTTTCTAATGCGTATCACGTGCAGCGCCTTTGAAAAGTGGGTGTTACTCTGAGCAGAAGTAACAGCAGCTCAACTGCTCAGATGCCGAACTTTGCACGCAAAAGTGGGTGTAACTCTGAGCAGAAGTAACAGCAGCTCAACTGCTCAGATGCCGAACTTTGAATGCAAAAGTGGGTGTTACTCTGAGCAGAAGTAACAGCAGCTCAACTGCTCAGATGCCGAACTTTGCATGCGAAAGTGGGTGGTACTCTGAGCAGAAGTAACAGCAGCTCAACTGCTCAGGTGCCGAACTTTGCATGCGAAAGTGGGTGGTACTCTGAGCAGAAGTAACAGCAGCTCAACTGCTCAGATGCTGAACTTTGCATGCAAAAGTGGGTGGTACTCTGAGCAGAAGTAACAGCAGCTCAACTGCTCAGATGCCGAACTTTGCATGCAAAAGTGGGTGGTACTCTGAGCAGAAGTAACAGCAGCTCAACTGCTCAGATGCTGAACTTTGCATGCAAAAGTGGGTGGTACTCTGAGCAGAAGTAACAGCAGCTCAACTGCTCAGGTGCCGAACTTTGCATGCCAAAATTGTCTCTAAGGAAATTGCAGACTTGAATTCAAAAGTTCTCTTGATCTTTTCCAGTGACGTGAAGGCTATTCGGACCTCAAATATTTTATCCCGAGTTCACAAGTCTCACTAACGGGCCGCTAATGGCCCTCTATGTGTTAAAGCCGACAGCGTGGAATTTATATGAACAAACTTGAATTCATTAATTGAGTTTGTTGATGTAGTAGCGTTCAGTGCAAAAATGGATAATATGAATTTAAAGTGTATGTCTAATTTTCAAGTAACTTCAGACGCATCACTTAGCAACAATATACGCCATTGCAACGTTTTTTTGCGGTGGAACATGTGGTGTTGTGGAACATTTGGGCATCTGGCAGCTTGCAGGGTTGTCACATGTGAGTTCCATAAATTTCGTATAAAAAAAGCTCAAATTTCGGAATGCAGCATACAAAGCAGCACGAAGCGCCCCTCTGGAAGAACTTAGGCTGCCGGCTGAGCCGCTACGACGATTTAAATTGTTTTAACTTACGCTATAGTCTGAATTGCTACTACGTCGTTATTTGTCTAAACATACGCAATTAGCTGAATCGCTACGACAGCGTAAATTCCTTAAACTTACGCTGCCGGTTGACCCACTTCAATAAGATATAGATATAATTAAACTTACGCTTTTGGCCGAACTGCTACGATGATGGAAATTGCTTGAAAATATTCGGAGGGCGGCATGCAGACATGGGGCTGTCAGCCACTCGCGCATGAACACATGGCAAGTTATAATCAAAAGCTTCCAGCGATGCCTGCAGACTTTCATCTTTATGCCTCCTAAGTTGAGGAAAATCTTTGGGAGTCGGAACAGCAGCTGCTCTAACATACTGATGAATACTTCACGTTTATTAATGTATCGCCTTATTTGTGTTTTTGAGATAGTTTTGTGGAGCATTTGAATGCTACATGTTGTCAGTCAAATTTTGTGTTCATGCATTTAAGGTGTTCGTGATTACTGGGAGACACACACCGAGTATTCATGCGGGTGTTGGTAATTTGGTAATAAATCCCGTGTATGTTAACACGCATTCACGCACGGAAGATGACACACTGCAATAAATAAGGAAGATGATCCACTTTGTTAAGTCAATATGTTAAATCAGATGTTAAATATCATCTCTCGAATTTACATCCTTTTACGTCAACCTCAACTTATTCCAATAAAAATTCATGTCATTGATTCATAACTTGAATCCAACATTGCATTAATTGAATAAATATGAATGATTATTTTCATTCCTACAAGTTGAGGTTCCCATCAGATCACAACAAAATCGGGAATCGACTTTCTCGAGAATTCATCTCATGCTCTCTTGCCCACTACACCAATCGCAGCCCAATTATGAATAATTCACAAAATTCACCTCATGCTCTTGATCCACTTGAGCCTTGCACCTAACTTGCCACTAAAAGAGGAGAAACCTCACTGAGGATAGATTCCTTAGGAGAGTTTTGACCAAACGCTGAACTGAAATAGTTTCCGCATCATAGTGACGTAATTAATACAACTCGCTCTGTATCACCCTATTTTTACTCCTAAACCTTCTTTTACAGTATAACTGCACTTCATTGCCAAATCACCTCCCTTTGTTCCTGCAACTTCGTTCTATTGTGACGTAGCACAAGCATTTTGCACCGAACGTCGAACGTTAAGAGGGTAAGAGGGCTTGTGTCCGATTTTTGTGATTATAATTCATTAAACGAGCTGTTCACCTTCATCCAATTAACTTGGCAAATTAATTATTTCGATTTCTCTCTCTCCTCTAGCAGTAAACCTTGCACCTCTCTCCTACCTTAGCTCGAGACCAGAGTCAAGACTCCAGGAAGACCTCTTTCCAACCCTGGCTGGCCGGAGGACACAAGAGCGCGAGAGCGCTTATCTTATAATTAGCGCAACAATCTGCGCAACCTTAAAACCTACTCTCACTGGAGAGTTGTATCGTGCCTGCGCACGATTTTCTTAGCCTTCGCTCATGTTTATTTGTTTGCCTAGCGCAATAAAATTAAAGAACTTAAACCTGCAGTGTGTGTTATTCTCATGCTCTCCTGCACACTACACCAATTGCTGCCCGACAGACGACGCAAAAAATCATAATGCACTCAACAGGATCAAAAGCGAACGCAAAAATGTCCAATCTTTCTTCCAGCAACATATGCATCCGTTCTGAAAGGGAGAATAAAATGGAGCTTGCATATTCCCTCGACATCACACAAGCGTTTGTTCAAGATCTGGTCTGAGATTCAGTTTGAGAAGACGAAGTCACGTGAGCAGCATTGCAACTACACACCGGCGAATGGCCTCGGCAGGAGCATATATTCTATCGATGAACATTATCAAAGCTACAAAATGACATGTGTCTCAAATCCAAAGATATTTTTTTTTTAGATTTATTCTGGTCAGAACTCTACGTGATTGATACTGAAAGCATGACTTTCCTTTGTGGTTCGTTATAAAACTAATGCTTGCAGGACTGATGGCTTACATGCATGAAGACGGAAACTCTCCTTGTGCCCAAAAAAATGGTCTACTCAATCAAGAAAGAAAACTTACATTTGCATCTCCACAAATCTACTCGTATTTTGGCTATAAGCGAGTTCAGTTGCACATGAATACTAAATGAGCAAGTGAAAGTTTCCCGATGGTTTCTCTACTATGATGTTGAATTAGGCCGAAGCACGCTGCAAGAACTTCGTATGAAGAATGAGCTGTAAAGGTTAATTTAGTGTACGAGTCCAACAACTACATAAGCAATGAAAGGACGCAGTCAATTTTCAGCGTGAACATTACAATTTTTCACGAGCATTAACTATTTTTCACGGGAAAGAAATTTATGTTAAGCGAAGCTTGATCTTTTATTAAAATCAAATTGTTTTTTAACGAGGAATGAAGAAAATTTACTTCATGAAGCTCATTTTTTAACAAGTATAATAATACAACAAAATAAATTTTTCAAAAGATGATTATGACAGGGTTAAACCTATGGACCACTTAACCCTGGTCCAAATGGACCGAATTTTCAATGCAACCATCGCCGAGGAAATAAACAGTGCGTCCTGTAAAAATGTACTCACTCTTTGAGTGCCCAGTACTCATGTATTTTATTTAGATGACCGCGCGTTAGATCAAAAAAAGAACATTAAATTTTGAAAATTTAAATTTCAAATAAGGAAACTTTGCTCCACCTGGCTCAAAAAATACAGGAGTAATTGTCAGTCAAAGGATGAGTGCATTTTTGGGGACACCCTGGACACGCAATCTCACGTGTTGACTAATCGAACGTCAGATTTGTGACACGAGCTCGCACAGTTTGTCTCTGTCGAGTTGTGGCAACTTCCCATTTGTTGATGTGGCGTTCCCGTTAGTCAATGTGGCAACTTCCCGTTAGTCAGTGTGGCAACTTCCCGTCCGCCAATGAGGCGATCTCGCTTGACAATGTGGCAACTTCGCGTTAGCCAATGTGGCGTTCCCGTTAGTCAATGTGGTAACTTCCCGTTAGCCAGTGTGGCCACTTCCCGTCAGCCAATGAGGCGTTCTCGCTTGACAATGTGGCAACTTCCCGTTAGCCAATGTAGCGTTCCTGTTTGCCAATGAAGTAACTTCCCGTTAGCCAGTGTGGCAACTTCCCGTTAGCCAGTGTGGCAACTTCCCGTTAGCCAATGAGGCGTTCTCGCTTGACAATGTGGCAACTTCCCGTTAGCCAATGTAGCGTTCCCGTTCGCCAATGAGGCAACTTCCCGTTAGCCAATGTGGCGTTCTCGTTTCCCAACGGCAACTTCCGTCCCACTAGCCAATGCAACAACTTCCCGTTGGCCAATGTGGCGCGCTGATTGACTCGAGTCTCCAAAGAATCCTCGATCCTTTTTGTGAGAAATAATGGCGAATACTTAGGGAAAGTCCGAGTGCCGAATCCCGTGTTTATGTCACATTATTTTTGAAAGTTTGACAGTGAAGTAGCTCGGTATTTCGGCCCAATGGATGGTATAAACTCCTGATTTGTAAAGTTGTAAGGACAAAAGCCGTCATTTAGAGTACTTTTGGATCTTGTGAGTTTAGGGAAGAATGTTTGCAAAGAAAACTTTACGTGCCGCTTGTACAATGTAATTTCTAGTTTCTAGGTATAACAGTCTTCTCTGACACCGTATGGCAAAATGAGGAAATATTCAAGCACTCTGAGATATTCATGATTATACACTTTATTAAGACAATTTGGATAAATTTTTCGTTCAAACATTAGTGATATTAATGGTCATAATTAAAAAGGTACAACCAAGGTTCATATCTAAGTGATGAGAGCGCTCATAGTAGACAAAAGTTACATAGGAAATTCTACTCATTGAAACGAATCGTGACCTTCTGAGACAAGGCAGGACACTTTAAATGTTATTTTATATTTGAAAGATTTGAGGGATTTTATACCACATTGTTACGAATCAGATTTAAGAATATGCTTTACATACATACGTTTCTAACTTACAACAAGCTAAGCACATTAGACATGTATGTTAATATCAAGCAGAGAGAAAGTACACTTTAATATTCTAATCGACGTTTCTCCGTCAGATGTCTCAATTTTTTAGGTTTTAGAGGCAGCTTTGTAGTTAAAGGTTTATCCTTCCCTTTCCATTTTGCAGTGCTATTTTACAACAATGAATGTTCTAAAAACATGCCATCTTATTGCGGGATTAGGAAGGAAAAATTTGCCAAAGTGAATTCGAATTTGAGACTCGCTTTCAAGCGACAATCTCATATGGACCGCTTAAAATCAAATATTTCCACGATCTGCCTGAAAATAACTCATAATTATATAATTTGGACTGCTTTAACAAATGTCCTCGATTCCCGTCAGCTGCAATCACACAATCACAATCAGTTACGAAAGCGTTGGAAGTTTGGAAAAGTCGCAATGACTTTACAAATCGCTCAAAATTACCCTTTTATGTTTCGTAAATAAATCATACTTAAAAAAATGACCTCATATTGATGGTATGAACACATTTTATGGATATTTATTAATGCTTAAATCATAATTTCAAACGTTTCCACATACAAGAAAAATTCCGAATGAAATCACAAAAAATTATCTCACACCTGCCGTGCGAAATATGTAACGAACTGGAGGGCTATTAAATGATGAAAATGTTGTGAACGTAGAACTTATTTTGTGAGAATTCTTGCGTATATCCTCCGATTATAAAATGCTCTCTTTCCCCCCAAGATTTTCTGTTAGCCGCAAAATAAGATTGAATTTTTCCAAGCAGGAAGCTGCCATCGATAGTTTTGGCCGGTAAGAAGGCCTATAAGCAGGAAATCCAGCCTAGGCCTCCTATTGAGCCTACGCAAAATCCCAAACTGGCGAGGGTGTGCCGAGAAAATGATCTCAAAGCGAAAAAAAATGCCTCAGACCAAAAGCTCATTTCGGCGGGAAGTAAAATAAATTGCCTACAAAATGAATTAAATTCAATAAGCAAGGCAAATTATGAAAAGTTTTGACAGAATGTCAAATAGACAGTGTATAAAGGAAGTAAATTCAATAAACACGTTAAATTGTGACGGAAAGTTAAAGAAACTGCGTATAAATTCATGAAAGCCCAATAAACCAATTAAATTATCGTAACTTTTTGGTGGGAATTAAATTAATAGAAATTGAATTAATAGAAATTGCATATAAAATAAGGTAAATTTGATGGACAATTTAAATTACTAAAGCTGATATCTTTATTGTGCTCTAAAAGCTGAGAAAGACTTGAAAAAATGAGTTCATTCAAAATAATGAAATAAAAACTGGACCATCAAGGCCTGTTTTGAAATATCAAGTACGAGGAATGGTAACATCTCGCGTGAAATCGGTGGACATGTCGAGCCTGTAATGTGAACATGATCTCACAAGCGTTCCATCGAACCTTGTCAAGAGTTTTTTAAGACATCAGACTTATTGTTCGCAACAGTGACGTTTTCGTCGTAACATCGCAAGACAAATTCACCATTTGAGCAGGAAATTTGGTCGTTTTATTAAATCGAGTTAATTTTAACACGTTCCCGCGTATTGGGCTATTTGAGTATCATTAAGGAAATTGCTCACGCACGTACCGGTATAAATGAATGGCATTGTATCGGATTAGCGATCTTCATAAAAAACAACTGTTATTTCATCTTACTTAGGAAGGATATAAATGTATTCGAGTGGTGTAGTCGATTTCCAAATTCCGCTACCTCCAGCCAGCAAACCAAGCGTTAACAACCGCGGAAACATGGTGAACGTATTAGTACGGTAAAAATGAAGTTCCTAAGCAAAGTTATTTCAAAATACACACCAACAAGGTCAGAAAATAATCAAATTACGTTGGACTTATCCGAGACACTCTAAGCTAGATTACGTCTATGTATGACCCATGAAACTATTAACGTAGAGTACGTTATCTACTAACACAGAATGAAGTACTGCGATGGGTTTACGAGTGTGATGAGCAGCCATAATGCGGGCGGCTTCAGAACATACGTTCGACAGAGCAGAGGGAGAACGCAGTCAGTTCTAGATTAGGAAACGAGCAGCCGCCTGATCATCCCAGATACAAACCCAGAAATCATGACCATGAAACTACCTTATTTCTGCCGTTGATTCTACCCGTCATCAACAGGTATGAAAAATAAAACTTATGATATCCTGGTCTGAGCTGTGTGTGGATACCTCTCGACAGTGTAGAGGTAACTGGACTGCGTTTTGAGCCTTTTGGTTACAGGGAGGGTAACTGGACTGCGTTTTGAGCCTTTTGGTTACAGGGAGGGTAACTGGACTGCGTTTTGAGCCTTTTGGTTACAGGGAGGGTAACTGGACTGCGTTTTGAGCCTTTTGGTTACAGGGAGGGTAACTGGACTGCGTTTTGAGCCTTTTGGTTACAGGGAGGGTAACTGGGCTATGTGTGAAGGTATATCAAAAGGTCATACAATTAACAGTAAAATTTTAAATGCTAGTGAAATTGAGAAGGTCTTCATGATATAATATTTAGCAGCAGCGCAATAAAAAGGATTTTGAATTGTCCCAAGAAAAATAGGAAAACATTTTGGAATAATAGAACTAGCAATTGGCTTTGCATTTATAGTGCACGGAAAACTTGACTGAGCCACTGGAATCATGATGCATATCAACGCAAAGAACGTAGGTTTCGCCACTGGTATACACTTTTAAAATGCACAAACAATGATGAACTGAGCTGTACCGCATATCAAAACAGATCAGCCGTAACAACAGCGAGCGATTACAAGTTTAGGACTTATTAGGAGGTAGGATGTATTTAAAAGAAACGAAAAGAAGATAGAGCGTCGCAGGCAGCTGCAGGAGGGACGGAAGTCCTGAGAAGGACACCAGGAGGACCGGCGGAGGCAGGCGCAGGATGTGGTTGCGGTGACACGTGAGCGTCGGGCAGACGTGAGAGGCAGTTCCGGTCACCGGGTTGCGGGGGGATGGTAGCTGGGTTGTGGGGGGAGGGTAACTGGGTTGTGTGGGGGAAGGTTTTCTGGGTTGTGGGGGGGGAAGGTAACTGGGCTGGGTGGAGGGTAAATGGGTAACTAGGTTGTGTGGGGGTGGTTAACTGGGCTGAGAGGAGGGTAAATGGGTAACTAGGTTGTGGAGGGGGGAGGGTAACTGGGCTGGGTGGAAGTTAAATGGGTAACTGGGTTGTGGGGGGGAGGGTAACTGGGCTGGGTGGAGGGTAAATGGGTAACTGGGTTTAGGAGGGGGGAGGGTAACTGGGCTGGAGGGAGGGTAAATGGGTAACTGAGTTGGGGAGAGGGAGGGTAACTGGGCTGTGTGGAGGGTACCTGGGCTGGGCTGGGAGTGGATGTACGCAGAAAGAGGATGCTGGGCTGCGTGAAAAAGTACCGAGGTTGCGGAGAATTGGAGGCTTTGTTACGGCTTTGCAAAGAATTTAAAGCTTTGCGGGTTGCGTGTGGAGGCTACCCAGGCTACGAAAGAGAAGGGAATTAAAATGCGCGCGAGGGAATCCCGGTTACAGGAGAGGGGCAGCTCGGCTGCGTGAGGGGTAGCTGAGCTTCTCCATTTTATTCCTGCGTTCTCTTGTTTCTGCATTCTCTTATTGCTTTCTCTTCCTGCGTTCTCTTGTTTCTGCATTCTCTTATTGCTTTCTCTTCCTGCGTTCTCTTGTTTCTGCATTCTCTTATTGCTTTCTCTTCCTGCGTTCTCTTGTTTCTGCATTCTCTTATTGCTTTCTCTTCCTGCATTCTCTTGTTTCTGCATTCTCTTATTGCTTTCTCTTCCTGCGTTCTCTTGTTTCTGCATTCTCTTATTGCTTTCTCTTCCTGCGTTCTCTTGTTTCTGCATTCTCTTATTGCTTTCTCTTCCTGCATTCTCTTATTGCTTTCTCTTCCTGCGTTCTCTTGTTTCTGCATTCTCTTATTGCTTTCTCTTCCTGCGTTCTCTTGTTTCTGCATTCTCTTATTGCTTTCTCTTCCTGCATTCTCTTGTTTCTGCATTCTCTTATTGCTTTCTCTTCCTGCATTCTCTTGTTTCTGCATTCTCTTATTGCTTTCTCTTCCTGCGTTCTCTTGTTTCTGCATTCTCTTATTGCTTTCTCTTCCTGCATTCTCTTATTGCTTTCTCTTCCTGCGTTCTCTTGTTTCTGCATTCTCTTATTGCTTTCTCTTCCTGCATTCTCTTGTTTCTGCATTCTCTTATTGCTTTCTCTTCCTGCATTCTCTTGTTTCTGCATTCTCTTATTGCTTTCTCTTCCTGCGTTCTCTTGTTTCTGCATTCTCTTATTGCTTTCTCTTCCTGCGTTCTCTTGTTTCTGCATTCTCTTATTGCTTTCTCTTCCTGCGTTCTCTTGTTTCTGCATTCTCTTATTGCTTTCTCTTCCTGCGTTCTCTTGTTTCTGCATTCTCTTATTGCTTTCTCTTCCTGCGTTCTCTTGTTTCTGCATTCTCTTATTGCTTTCTCTTCCTGCGTTCTCTTGTTTCTGCATTCTCTTATTGCTTTCTCTTCCTGCATTCTCTTATTGCTTTCTCTTCCTGCGTTCTCTTGTTTCTGCATTCTCTTATTGCTTTCTCTTCCTGCGTTCTCTTGTTTCTGCATTCTCTTATTGCTTTCTCTTCCTGCATTCTCTTGTTTCTTCATTTTTCTCTACCAGCATTCTCTTCCAACATTCTCATCCCGCATTCTCTTCCTGCATTCTCTTCCTGCATTCTCTTCCTACATTCTCTTCCTGCATTCTCTTCCTGCATTCTCTTCCTACATTCTCTTCCTGCATTCTCTTCCTACATTCTCTTCCTGCATTCTCTTCCTGCATTCTCTTCGTACATTCTCTTCCTGCATTCTCTTCCTGCATTCTCATCCTACATTCTCTTCCTGCATTCTCTTCCTGCATTCTCTTCCTGCATTCTCTTCCTGCATTCTCTTCCTGCATTCTCTTCCTGCATTCTCTTCCTGCATTCTCTTCCTGCATTCTCTTCCTGCATTCTCATCCTACATTCTCTTCCTGCATTCTCTTCCTGCATTCTCTTCCTGCATTCTCTTCCTGCATTCTCATCCTACATTCTCTTCCTGCATTCTCTTCCTGCATTCTCTTCCTGCATTCTCTTCCTGCATTCTCTTCCTGCATTCTCTTCCTGCATTCTCTTCCTGCATTCTCTTCCTGCATTCTCTTCCTGCATTCTCATCCTACATTCTCTTCCTGCATTCTCTTCCTGCATTCTCTTCCTGCATTCTCTTCCTGCATTCTCTTCCTGCATTCTCTTCCTGCATTCTCTTCCTGCATTCTCATCCTACATTCTCTTCCTGCATTCTCTTCCTGCATTCTCTTCCTGCATTCTCTTCCTGCATTCTCTTCCTGCATTCTCTTCCTGCATTCTCTTCCTGCATTCTCTTCCTGCATTCTCTTCCTGCATTCTCTTCCTGCATTCTCTTCCTGCATTCTCTTCCTGCATTCTCTTCCTGCATTCTCTTCCTGCATTCTCATCCTACATTCTCTTCCTACATTCTCTTCCTGCATTCTCTTCCTGCATTCTCTTCCTGCATTTTCTTCCTGCATTCTCTTCCTGCATTCTCTTCCTGCATTCTCTTCCTACATTCTCTTCCTGCATTCTCTTCCTGCATTCTCTTCCTGCATTCTCTTCCTGCATTCTCTTCCTGCATTCTCTTCCTGCATTCTCTTCCTACATTCTCTCCCTGCATTCTCTTCCTGCATTCTCTTCCTGCATTCTCTTCCTGCATTCTCTTCCTGCATTCTCTTCCTGCATTCTCTTCCTGCATTCTCTTCCTGCATTCTCTTCCTGCATTCTCTTCCTGCATTCTCTTCCTGCATTCTCTTCCTGCATTCTCTTCCTGCATTCTCTTCCTGCATTCTCTTCCTGCATTCTCTTCCTGCATTCTCTTCCTGCATTCTCTTCCTGCATTCTCTTCCTGCATTCTCTTCCTGCATTCTCTTCCTGCATTCTCTTCCTGCATTCTCATCCTACATTCTCTTCCTGCATTCTCTTCCTGCATTCTCTTCCTGCATTCTCTTCCTACATTCTCTTTCTACATTCCCTTTTTTCCGCATATTTTCCTGCATTCTGTTTCTTCCTCGTTTCAACATTCTGTTCTGCATTCTCGTTTCGAAGAAATGGCTACTGCGAGCGATAAAAATGGAAGACGAGATCGGGAGGACGCGTGTGACGGATAGAGACGGGACAACCAAAGTCTGCAAACAAAAGGAAGAGAAATATGGTAAATTGAAACGCTGAGGTAAAAATTACTATTTTGCAAACGAATAAAGACGAACAGATCCCGACCCCGTGTAGAGGGACGCGGCTGAGCTGCTCCGAGAGAAAACTACGCTGCGCCCGAGATGTGATGCTCTCGTCTGCCAATATCGGTTTCTGGCAAAATTTGTTTCGCTCAGCCAAGTTTTTCTTCGTACGAACGTCGTAAATTGCGTCAGGGTATGTGTTGCCAGAAGATGTTTTGACGTTCTAGCGTTGGGTTGGAGCACCTTCTTCTTCTTCTGGGTATGAATTTTACCCTCAAAAAACTGCGTTTTTTAAATATTGGTTGAACTTCTTTCATGTTCAAATACGTCCATCAAATATTAATTAAGAAACGTCTATCGAAAAAAACGTCTAAGCTTTTAACAAGAAATTTACGTCTAATTCATAGGAACAAACGCATGCTTTAAAAATTCCGCAAAGTTGAACTCATAATGAAACTTTAATAGTTGAAACTTTTGAATAATTTATTTTTTAATTGAAAAAAAAATTTCTGCACAGTTCATTTGGCCCTCAAGTTACTCCCTAACAGAGGTTTCAATCAGAAAGAAAATTATTAGTTAAAATTTTACTTTTTACTTAGAGGCAAAAAAGTTTAAAAACTTGATACACGCTGTTTTTTTCAGGGGTGAAAATTGAACAGTTCATCTTAATGTAATCAGTTAATTTTTAATGAAGATATGACCCAGAATGAAGATATGATTTGACCCACAATGGGGTCAACGGGGTCATTTTTAATGAAGATATGGTTTGACCCACAGAAAAAACTCATGTTCATTGCAATAATCATTTTATTGCGTTTATTTTAATGTCTACAATTGAGAGCCAAATATCTCAATATACATGTAGACCCTTGCTGGAACCGCTATTTCAACAAAATGGAACAAGCGCATTTTCGTTCCATTTCACCTCAGAAGATTTCCATTCTGCCGCATAAACATGTGCCCGCAACCTGGACGATTGGGCGGATACAAACGCCGCATTTTGAGATTTCCGCGTCGCAAGATCTTTTCCGGGTGCCATGCTCACAAGTCAATCGGTGTCCGGACTCGACATGCAAATCCGGCCTCCGTCGTCCTGGTATCGCCTCAGTGGGCCCAAAAGGGGATAAATTTCTCGGTTTAAGGAGAGGCTCCGATGCAGCGTGGGTGTAAGTGTCGTGACTTGATTGAGAGCGCTTGAAGTTAGGGTAAGCTTCCTATGTATTTTTATAACGTGTGCGGTGGTTGTTTAATTTGGTTCCAGAAAAATCCGAACAATTTACTGGCTCTAAAATTTGACCTCGATTCAATGAAACGTAAAATTTTCTTCTGAGTTTATTATTAGGCATCGTAATGAAGGAGTAATTCTCCCTAGCACAAGTGAGCAGCAATGTATGACCACATAAAGAGGACCTTTTACTGCCCATAAAGTGAAGAGCTATGGACCAAGATACGGTGGTTTATTTGTCTTCCTCTCTTCTTATGAATCCTGCCCAGTTTGTTTCTTGCAGAAAGTAGTGAGCATAATTTCCGCTTTGAGATATTTAATTCGGAGGTCTTCAGAATCCATTCTTGTTGATTAATTCACCATGAAATTGTCACGCGACTGCATCACTGTCCAGCTTTCGTATGATTTCTGATGTCGCAAAATTGATGTCGGAGTAATTTATAGCACTGGAAATGGGGTTAAGTTAGAATGGCAATTTAGATCCCCCGGAGATGGATTAAAATCGGTGCATGAGCAATTTTCCAGCCTTGGAAAATTGCGTCCAGTCGGAGTTTGAGCAATTTAGATGCTCTTAGTAAAAAATAGAGTTGATATGAGAGCATTTTTTCAAACTCACGATTATGAGACTGAAAAGCATAATATTGAGCATTTCGCCGATTTCCATTCATTTGTTATGCGTTATTTTTTAAAAAGCTGCAGTAAACACACCCGCAATCAAATTTCAAGTCCTTGCACTGAGACCTGCTGCAAGCACCGTCGCTACACACACCTCAGCCGACAGGAGACGTCTTCACGCCGTCGTCGTAAAGTTTTGATCACACGTCGAGCGCAGACACCACTGGAGATCATCCGCAACCAAATCTAATGGTAATACTCTTATTGATTTCCCCAGAGCTGTCCTTCACTTGCTGCCGTAGCTCTGAACCGAGAGTTATGTAGACAGAAATACAATCGGTCGAACAAGTAGTATAGCTTCATTGAAGTTAGAAAATGTTAGTGATGTTAAAGACGGATGTAACTACATTATTCGAGTATCTTGAAATGTATATGTTTATCCAAATGAGAAATTGATGGACCAATTAAATGATACGAAATGACTCGAAGTTTCACCAATTCCTACTTCTGGGTTACGGGCGGTCAACAAAGGCGCTTTAGCCTCTCTTAAGATGAAATTTTAGGACGAACCATATTGTCTTGCACTGAACTTCTGGAGATTGCATTCGCAAGTGTGAATAAGTTTTGAACTGTATTTAGCGCACACTGATCAAACACGAATGCAAAGTAAGTAGTTATAATTCTCGTTCGACTTTCAAATTACCTTTTAGAAGTTAATTTATTGGCTCTCACTAATTGGTAAGATAGTTGTTCTGATATGTGAAAGTCATACGCTGCGCTTCCCGATCGAGAGAAGAGCACGCATGATTCAGCTACACCACGCTAACCACCGCCGTGACGCGCATTAATTCAAATACACTTAGAGAATCGTCAATCATGCTCATTCACTACACACGTGCATATAAAGCCTACGTCTCAAAAGCTCAACGCACTCAGGTGCGTCAGTCTCGAGGCTCAAATTCGCGCCTATAGAAGATTTGAATGCAGCTTAACTCATTGAAGTAACTGCAATATTTAAAGGAGCTTAACCTATTCAAATCTCAGCTGCACTCACAGTTCCTCAGGCCATTCAAATTGAAGTGTTGCTTGGAATTGTACAACTCGTTCAAGAAAGTTTCAGAGACGATAGCGCGGTCAAATTTTGGCCAAACTTAACATTTTTGAATTCATTGAAATTTTAAACCGCTAACTCATTTAAATTCTGTAGGAAGTTAAGATATTGATTCACGGTTGGGAGCCTACGTCTAACTTGGAAGAAATGAATAAGTCAGAGCCACAGCAGAGTTCCAACACTCACTCTGCACAGTGGTCGATTTCAATATAAGTTTCCATGCAACTCTGAACAACCTCAAATAATTTTACCATTTGCAGCCCTTTTTGTTTTTCGATATGTTTTTAAATATCATGTGCAATCGTAAATAGTACCGTACACCATTTCCCGGTATCAACTTCAAGGTGCCCTCCAAAAAATGTACTCACTCTCTAGTTGCCCAGCATTCATGTATTTTGTTTTGATGTAGTTGGGTATTGGCATTGGGGCAGTTGTAATGAGTTGAGTAAAAAATAACATTAAAGTTAAGGAAATGAAATGTCCCCGGAGAACACTTAGTTGCACCTGAAACAAAAAATTCATGAGTAACTGTCGATCAAAGGATGAATGCATTTTTTTTTTGGGGGGGGGGGGGGGGGTCAATCAATGTACACATCGTACGTTGATTTTACTATCAACTATAGATACTATGACGTATTTAACTACGCGCGCTACAATGCCTAACAATTAAAATTACAGTATTCAATTGTTTTTATCTTCACACCCAAACTTCACTAAAATAATATTCAACTGTACATAGATGCTGCAGTATTCAACTGTGAGGGTCCCATCGCTCACCTCTTATAGTCAGCATTTTGCTGCCACCAAGACAGTAGTGAATATAAACAGATCACAAAGGATCTATGCATAGGTTGTTTCATCCCTCACCGTATTTGTCCTTATTTTTTCTAAAGGATTTTTTCTCTCTCACGTTAGTTTGCATGAACGATTTTCTTTAATTTATGCATTGCACGAAGTAAAAGCCACACCAGCGCTGCGTGTGCTATTCCTTAATTCGAGAAAGTCAACACCAAAGGATCGGTGTAGTGTTTGCATTTTAAAATGTGACCGAGATGAAAGTTTGTTTCAATTTTGTGAACGTACTGCAGTTGTATTGGGACCTGGTTTCCATGATACGTTATAATTTGGCTTGCATTCGCTAACCAGAAGGGATAACTCCGCTCGCATCGCGTATACTTGAAGGTTTAAAAGATTAAGTGAATGCAGAATATTAAGCAGCCGAATTACGGTAGACAGAGAATGTTCAGCGCAGAATATCATGCTCCGCATACTCCACTGTCGCGTGTGTATCGTAGCCTAGCTCGTATTTTATTGTTTGAATAATTTATAATTAATGTTAATTCATTATTTATGCAAGGATTTTACCATACATGCTAAATGTCTAAAGTATATTACTAACATTTCTAATAACAATAGATTGAGGTAAATTACTTCTAGTATTACTATAGGATATATTACATTCAGAATAAATGTTCTGAAACGCAATAATGCCTCTTTTGGTTATAGTACTTCAATCCCACAAGTATGGTAAGTAGCTATGGATTTGATTGGTAAACAGTTTAAATAATGGTTTCAATGCGAAATGATGGCATTATTCCGGCAAGCAGGAACCAATACTTCAAGAGAAAAATAAGACAAACCGAGTATGTAGTCGCTACTTAATTAAAACGACCATCGGAATCAGCCATCTCTTTAGGCAGAAATGTCCGGTGCTGTTGCTGGGAGAACACAAGTACGTACAGTCAACCTGCGTCGACAGCTGGGCGAAGACATTTAATTATAAACTTTTAATATACACATATTACGAGTATCAAAATCCCGCGTTGCAAGCCTGCTGACTATATACGATTTATTCCATTTTGAGAGAATTTTTTCTCGGTTTAAAAATTCAGAATTAAATTTGACTCAATCTTCTAATTACCGATGGTTCATTTAACACTTAGTTCACAGGTGTGGTTAATTTCGATATGCATGAAGATGTGAGCCCTCGTTTTGTTGTCGAAGGAAGAGATTCTGCTCAGAGTAGTAGAATGTGGTTCAAGTGTTAGAGGTATGATTCAATTACAAGGTAATGAGTAGAAATCAAAAAGTCTCACAGTCTTGTACAATGAGCAAAAGAGGGAAAATTGAGATACCTCCCTATCTCCAATTTAAAAAAACTCCAACACACCAGCCACCTCATCTCCCAAAAGCAAAAATTCCTGCGTACATAAAAATCAATAAGCATGTTGATCATACCAACCAGGCGCGTAACTTTAAATGCTTCCACATCCAGACCTCAACTAAAGAGTTCTAACTCATTATCGAAATCGTTTTCTAAGCGCAAAGAAATTTATTTCTTTAATATTTATAAGTAAGCTGTCCCGAGCACGAATCTAATTTGCCCGGATAAGCCAGAGGCGGTCTGAGGCTTAATACACCCCACATGCCCCCGTGATCTGTGGCTGTGCCCCCAGGGGGGGGGAGGACATC
The DNA here is from genome assembly GCA_030386875.1 of Morinoia aosen. Classification (NCBI taxonomy): domain Eukaryota; kingdom Metazoa; phylum Arthropoda; class Malacostraca; order Amphipoda; family Talitridae; genus Morinoia; species Morinoia aosen. Next base: position 57,654,107 of record CM059566.1, read on the forward strand.
TGGAGGTGCCCGCGCCGACTCCAACTTTAGAGATTCTTCAGCGTTCAGCACCAATTCAATTAAACGCAGAAAACTGCCCCAACTTCCAAGATCAGATCCTCAGGTCGGAGGCGACTAACTTGAGCCAGATCCTCCGCCTCTACAGGTCGTATTCACTTGGTAGAAATTCAAATTTGCCGCCCGAAGCAACGAACTTCTGGTTCCTACTCTTGCACACGAAGTGACTTAAAGTCCAGTGTAGTCTTGTCAATAGCCCGTGACAGCTCACTGCCAACACTACCGCACTTCTCAAAGGTAATGTGAAGTTGGAGAGTGCTCTTTCAAAAGGAATTTGCGTGCGTTTTTGTTCTAATTTATGAGTAAATAGTTTTTTAATGAAGACCATTGAATGTTCCAACTAAAAATCGTTCTCTCTTTTTGAGCTTGAACTTGAAAATTTTGTACATGATACTTAACATCTTAGGAGTGAAAATTGAACAAGTTTTCTGCTAATTACAGAAAAATAGTCAAGTCTGAGCTATAACACACGTGAGTCATCAGTAATCGCATCATGAAAACCAGACGAATTTGCGCTCCGACGTAAATATTTCTAAATATTTCTTTTGTCTCCCTAGCCGGATTGCATTTTCAAAATAGAGCTGGTCAAATCTCGGATGAGTGTTCAGACTTGCTCTACCGAACAGGCGCTTCATCAGGCCCAGAGTGCCTGGCAAATTGGCGGACAGCGAGTGGACACTTCACCGGCTACAGAAATAACGATCTCTAATTCTGTTGAACTAAAGCTATAGACAACGCACAGAAATATGTGCAGCACATAGAACGTGGTGACTGCAATTTTTTCTTGTCAGTAACCACAAAATATAATAACGCTCGTAAATAAGTTGAGTGTATAGGCCAATAATATGGGCTGAACTTCAAATCGATTATGATAGAACACTACGAGCTCTCTCTCTCCCTCTTTTTCTCTCCGAAGTGAACTCGTATGAAAAATCCAATGTAGAAATTGTAGTCTGATGTGTATAGTGTACAGAAGATAAAAAATGTGCACTATTAGTTCACTAGAGTAGCATACGAAGGGTATGAATATTTTATGACCTAACGGTGAAAATATCATAACATAAAATCAGTAAGGCGCATTCTGTGTGGCTAAAATTGTCACAATTTTCTTGCTCTTTGAATCACCTGCGACATCTACTCAAAAATAGAAGCTCATATTCCAAATATTCGTCAAAAATATGTTAAATTCTTAAATAATATAACCTTTTACTATATAAACAGCTGACAAAGCCATGGATATCTTTTAGAAAAATGTATAGTTTGCTTTGTTGCTGCAGCCTGTTATGGAATAATAATAATAAGGCTGCATGCAAACAGCATGTACTTACCTGGTGAAGAACGCGATGAAGCCTGTCTGCGTTAGCGGAATAATATCTCACTTATCACTTATAGATTTCGATCGTTTATTCTGATTAAAAATAATTTTCAATACCGAGAAGTTTTAGCTACTGAACTACATGATAAATTTTCACTGAGAGAACTTTGAGCTGTTGGAATGTAGAACATACAAATTAAAAAAATGTATCGTACTGAAATGAACAATGCCAAGACGATCTTCCCGAAATAGAATACATCAATTTTTTTACCTCGTGAGATACGAAAACACGATTGTAATTCACGTCTACAAAAGTATCTGATTCCAGGATGTTTTTCATCGATTAGCAAAGACTTCGTCAGAGACGACGGGAGAAAAGTAGCTGAAAAAGACAGAAAATATTCGTGACTTTAACTCAACACTTGATACCGATATCGTGCAGCACAATCGAGAAATTCAGAGCAGCTAAAAACACCAGCATGCACACGCAGAAATCTGGAACGGAAAATGGCGGCCAGCCACGCAGTTCCAGTATTTCACGGTTCTAATATCACCACGAGATCAGTAGCCTTAACAATGCATGTAAGTTGCTGCCTGCTTTGTTTTCGAGCTTAGGAAGACCTTAGATTCAGGAGACCTTTCCAATTAGGAAGTTTTAAAAGCCTCATTAGTGTCTACAGCAAGACGACTTGTCCCTAGCCCCGAACGCAGATTTCTGGAATGCAAGAAAATGCCTTAAGAATTGGCCGACAAATTGGGCAGCTACTCAAGAAAACGTTGCGGCGATGTGGAATGAAATCAGCAGCGAAGAGTTGGGTGTGGAGTGTGAGGGTTGCAAATGCGGGCTATGAATATTGGTTATGGAGAGGTAATTGATCCTGAAACGAACGTTTTGGGCCTCGGGCGATTCGATGTACGACGCATAATGGGATTTTGAATTGCTATGATTGGGAATTCGAGGATATGGAAATTGGTTATTCTCTAGGAATAATTCTCAAGACAATACCCCACGGTCGTTTAATGGATAATTCAATAAGTGCTTGGCTTATGAGGGAAGAAGGAATTAGTGAGAAAGTTATAAGAGAAAATTACGAGGGGAATACTTAATACGCTATACAGTACATGTAAGTGAGTTAGCTTGGTGGAGGAATAGTTAGTAAGATAAATTTAAAAATGGGAAAGGTATTAGGTTAGTCAATGGATAGAAGGCAAGAAAGGATGGACAGGAGCAAAATATCCGATCATTATAGACAAAAGGACAGCATTTATATAACGATTTTATGAACATCAGGTCAAAGAAGTTTTGCGTTTTTTTCACGAATTAGTTGAGTTAATGACAAGTAAATTAAAAATAACCATAATGGCAGCTACAGTTACCTGAAAACATGATTATATAATAAACATAACGATTCTAATTTCAAGCATAGAATACTGAGTACCGAATTCAAAAAATCTACTTATTTATCAATTTATTGTTTTAACACTTGCAGCGCATGCTGTTCATCTAATTCACTATAACGTATTCAAACAGAAATTACTCGTGCCGTTTACCAGACCCATTATACATAATCATTTCGAACCTAGTGTGTATGAAATATCACACGTAAATAATTAGCCTTATGACTATTGATTTTTAATATACGGAATAAATTTAACATGAAAAGTCCATTTCATTCGTCACGGATGTGAAATTTTGTGTAAAGGTAACATAAGTAATAGATGTGTATCATAGGAATTTGTTACTCATGCATGTGAATACTTAGTAATTTCAATAAATCAAAAAATGAAACAACTGTTAGCAAATCAATACTTGACACAAAGTTGTACGATGTTTTAATGATGTTTGGTGATTCTGTTCAACATGCTGTTGAACTCCTCCCAAGAGCTAATGAAATAGCAGTGGTGAAAATGATGTTAAAAGCCTCCAGCCATCAAACAGACTCATTTGTTCCCTTTGAGCAAAAATTTACGGTAGAATTTTAAAACGCGCCCCATGTTCAACGTATAAAAGCAAACTTTTCTGAAGCAACATCTGAAGCTTCAGAAATTTGACCACTGCAAAGAACACATTTCAGCGGCCCTGAAAGAATGGTGAGCTACAAGCTGTTCGTGTTTGGCCTTTATAAATTAAGTGCGTTCTTTGTGAAGAAAGTTTTATTAGAAATGCAAAATAACTAAGAGCATTTTGTCTCAAAGTTTTGGCGAGAAACTTTCCTCGTATGCAACAGTTTTGAAGTGCGGGGGCGTGAAACTTCCCTCATGTAAAATCTCTCGACTTCCGCTTTAAAACATAAAAAATTACTTTGAATGTTGAGTGCTTTAAAAAATGCTGATCAAATATGCAGAAAAATACGGATGAAAGGGACGCAAGAAGCTTTGAAACAGAAATGAAATGAACGCGACAAGTACTGGAGTGAAAGTTCAGGGTGAAGCTGCAATTCAGAGCGCAATACTGTAGGAAATGTTACGAGACAATTTCGGGGCAATAGATGTATGAATGATGAATGTCAAAAGGAGGCAGTTATTACTGACTATAGTAACGAAGGGATAGATCACACCCATCCAGGAAAGGTGAGTGGTATTATTAAATGACGAACTATTACTGTACAGGTATCAGAAGAATGATACCACAGCGATAAAAACTTACCGTTTGAAACACACGACCGACACTCATAACGAAGAAAATCCCAAAACTTCGAACGTAACATAAACCGAGTTACTCGGAAAAGGAAATGAAGTTAAAAAATTAGCAACGGGATATCAGCTAACGTGTTGGATGAAAGCCAATGCCAATTCAGAAAACTCTTTTGTTTGCAGTCCTTAAAGGAAGAAATGTCTTACAGTGTAGCTGCGTACCCAATCGACTGAGGCCTAAATGGATGATGTCGGAGTACTGTAGAGTTGAAAAGACATCGGACTACCGAGTAAAAAAACATATTGAATTATGTCAGGTCATGTTAAGCCAACGAAGATAAGCTTCGTAGTTCCAGTAAAGAGAAAGAAGAAAGGCTTTTAAAACCAGCAAAACACACTGCAGTCTCACGTTCTTAAATGAAAATTTGTCCCATGACTACAGAAAGCAGAATGCTACGTAGCTTCAAAAAACGCAAAAATATTCATCGCGCAGCTTAGATGCTTTTGAATCCCACCTTCGTCGGTCGGCAGCATCGGGAAAATTCCTTTTTGTGCACCGGCGGCTCGCGTCGCGACTAGCGCACTAAACCTATTAAGGTTAGTTCGGCTTCTTGTTCATGCCTGACTGCAGAATTGTAATTCTAGGAAATGGCAAGGTATCGGGTTTTCAAAACTCTTTCGTCGTAGTATCGGTACAATACGCAGAGTGAGTTCTTTTGAGTTGACTTCCGGGAGCTGGATTAATTGAACACCAAGATTTGCTGGTTGGGACCTTCCTATCTCATATGACACCTGGTAACTGAACGCGTGAATTCAACGATTAGTTTGAAATAAACTACCTTCATTAAAGCATAGGCGTACACAGAGGGAATTTTCATAATACTGATAACCGATCAAAAGGAATTGTCACAGTACTGCCAACCGACCAGTAGTCACAAACTCAATTTTTATGAATACTTAATTAAAGCTAAATGAAGGCACGATCCAGTTAATGTGTGCTATTTTCAATATTGCTTACTACAATCCATTTTAGATTGGAGCAGAATATTGGACTTCAGTTTAAACCCATTACAGTTAACGCGTTAAATGACTTCCGTTTATGAGAATGCGTGTAAACTGCTTTGACTTCCGAGAGACAAACATTTCTTACCGTCGTTTCCGGGTTTTGAATTTATTTAAATATATTTAGGAAAATTTCGTCGCATTCAAGAAGTCAGCCAACCCCTATATGCGTTCGAAAAACAAACTTCCAATTATTATTTTCATTACATAAGTTAATTTAACATCTCCTAGGCAAAAAAAGGCGATCTCAAGGGGGCGAAGAGAAAACACCGATTAGTATGGGCTGCTGGGAGCGGGGAATCTGTGCACGAGATGTGTTCCTTCACAAAATGCTCGCGCATGGAAACAGTGAGACTGTGAGATGAGAGCGAAGCAGGAGAGAAAACAAAGAATAAATGGAGAAGAAAACACTAAAACTGAAATTAGCAAAGTGGGTGCGAAAGACAGTAGTCTCAAAGGCAAATGAACAACCAAGGGGACCTAATAATACCTCCTAATGGCACCAGTCTTTACAGCATAAAATAGACATACTTAACTAACCTAAACGTACTGCATCTCGCCTGCCCCCTGAGGGGACTTAGCCGGTTTGAGACAGGCGTGTTTTTCTGGAAACTTTTCCTCTAACTTCTTTTAATTTAGGCTTTGCTAGCAAGACTTTTCCTTATTTTTTCTTCGGAAATTACTTCAGTCTTTTCTAGTACTGGCACATCAACTCGGCTACTTTGTGCACTCCATCACAAAAAATACCCATATCTACTAAAAAATACGTTTCCTGCTTTACCGTTACGAAAGTGTTATTTTTTTAAATCCGGTTCATCAATAACGTTGCCCAACCTTCAGTATATTTAAATAAAATATTTAATGTTCCTGTTTTCAGCATTTAGAAGCTAACTGGAGGTTACTCTGAGACTTTCATCTTTAAGGAGAATGCTATGAGGCCTATATTTTTCGGGTTTGAAATGCAAATTTGAGATTTTCAATACAATAATGATATTTCCAAGAATATAATGCAGTATTCGAAAATATTTTTCTCTTGGACCCGCGCACAGAGCAGCTTGAGGACATTGTTCGAAAAAGGGGAAAGAGGTCACATGCCGCCAGCCTGGCTCGTCCTTTTGACTTCCCTCACTTGATCCCATCTCCTGCCTGCCTCGACGAACATAAATTGCTCAGGTCAATCTTCTAAATAATTGAAATATGAAAAAATATTTAAAATCCAATCGCTTGTAACGCATTCCGTTCATTCTTTTGCATGAAGTAAACTGTATTTTTTTTCTTTTTCGTATTTTAACTCTCCTCTGAAATTCATCCTACTATTGACTGCGACACAAGTTGGCATTCAAAACTATGAGAAAGATATTTTGGTAAATCTGAAGGATATGTCAGTTATCGATTTTGTAAATTTTGATGCCTTAGCATAGTTATAAGATCGAAATAAACAAGTTTTCTTCTATGCACTTTCCGTCTCAAATGAGTATTTTATTAGTTATAGCGGTAAATGACTTACCGCAACTCCAGTGTTTGAAGCGGCAGTTATTCAAGGAGCACGTCGGACAGCAACACTGCAAAGCGCACTCGCTTCCTGCGCGATCGTCATCAAAGACGAAACCAAGCCTACCGCCATACCTCGTTAAATACTCATTTGACGAAAAAAGTGTATAGAAGAAAAGTTGTTTATTTCGATGTTATTACCATGATTCAAGCAACAAAAATTCGAAAATCGATGAGTAGCTGTTTATTCGAGCGCATTCGTCATCAAAGACGAAACTAAACTTACCTCTATAAATCGTAAAATACTCATTTGAGACGGAAAGTGCATAGATGAAAACTTGTTTATTTTGATTCAATTAATTAGGTTCAGGCACCAAAAAGTAGAAAATCGACAACTGACATATCCTTCAGATTTACCGATATTTTTAAATACGACCAACCCACACTCCTATTCATGCAATCAAATAAATCTCATCTACACCATTTCCTGAAGAAATTTTACGAAAATAATGTAGAATCTCTTACGAACATCGGCGCGTAGTTTAATTCTGCTATTTTCGCAAGGCACGAACTTATGTCATTTTTCAAGTGTTCTCATTGAAATTTGCAGGGGATGTCACATGCTCGGTTTGTCCATACATTTCGACGTGACATCACATTTCAGTCAATACATTTCAACATGGCGTCTTCGAACATTTTTGGTAAATATTCCAAAGAACCGCTGTTGCAGAAAATAATGTTCAATAAATAAGATGGCTGGAATTTCCTCATTGTGAAGGTGTCATCCGTGAATGTGTGAGGCAAACTGAACGCTTTTTACAGTCAATGTCTGCAAATAAATAGTTCTAGAAAAATATTTCCTGTCTCAAATCTACAAATATCGAAAGTAAATACCATTTTCAGTACTTCAAAATTTTTCAATTACAAAAGCACCACAACGAGAGTCATTTTTCGGCGAGTTTTCAGCAACAAGGCACGCACTCCCTCGGGAAATACCCTCACACTCTGCTGCCCACAACACGCGCCGCGTTGCGCACACACCCGCCCCTGACCACAGCCAACCGGCGACTGATGCTTCAGGCCTTCAGAAGTTCAGCATCTCTGAATCCGAGGGGATGAGCGGAATTCTTCGCACGAGACGAGGTCCGGCTCACGGAATGTACTCCTTGGAGCTCGCGTCCAGGCTTTTCTTTCATTCTCATATATCATTAATGAAATTGAGCTAAATTTCATCCGGGGAAAACCCCTACCATGTGAATTGCACTAGAAAAAATATTCGTAGCTAAAAAATTCGTACGACTTAAAATTCATTTACAACATGATACTTTTCAATAAATTGACTTTTCTCTTGTTCAACTTGTGCTTTGTTTTATCTCGTTCGAAGGTTACAGAGCTTGGTTTACCTGCGTAACAAAAATTCGTTATACGCGAACGGTCAGCGATCGGTAAAATATTCTCCTTAGGTATAATATTTCATGGTAACTGGTTCAAAATTTCTATAAAAAATTATGAAAACCATGCTCATTTTGAGCCTGTGCTCTCATTATATTTCCCCATCGATAATTCATTTGCTTGGAAACGGTTCATGAAATACATTTAACTATAGAGTAAAACTATGAAGTTTATTCTGAATAATGTCGATTGATTTTTTGTACCGTGTTGTTGAGGGTCATATATGCAGCACGCCACACATGCAGCACGCCACACATACAGCACGCCACACATGCAGCAAGCCACACATGCAGCACGCCACACATGCAGCAAGCCACACATGCAGCACGCCACACATGCATTAAATGCAAAGCAAGTCTTGTGGCAGCGAAACACGACAATTAGAACGGCCTGGAAATGCCCCTTTTTCAATTATATGATTCGTTACAAAAGCGGCTACTCTTCTTCGGTTTTCTTTATTTTTTTGTTCACTCTCAATTTCTCCGTTTTTCTCCTGAATACCACTATTGCTTGATTTCTCTCCTGTTGCTGACGATCGTTTTCTCTCTTGTTGCTGACGTTGATCGTTTTCTCTCTTGTTACTGATGTTGATCGTTTTCTCTCTTGTTACTGATGTTGATCGTTTTCTCTCTTGTTGCTGACGTTGATCTTTTTCTCTCTTGTTACTGATGTTGGTCGTTTTCTCTCCTGTTGCTGACGTTGATCGTTTTCTCTCTTGTTTCTGAAGTTGATCGTTTTCTCTCTTGTTGCTGACGTTGATCGTTTTCTCTCTTGTTACTGATGTTGATCGTTTTCTCTCTTGTTACTGATGTTGATCGTTTTCTCTCTTGTTGCTGACGTTGATCTTTTTCTCCCTTGTTTCTGAAGTTGATCGTTTTCTCTCTTATTACTGATGTTGATCGTTTTCTCTTTTGTTGCTGACGTTGATCGTTTTCTCTCTTGTTACTGATGTTGATCGTTTTCTCTCTTGTTACTGATGTTGATCGTTTTCTCTCTTGTTTCTGAAGTTGATCGTTTTCTGTCTTGTTGCTGACGTTGATCGTTTTCTCTCTTGTTACTGATGTTGATCGTTTTCTCTCTTGTTGCTGACGTTGATCTTTTTCTCTCTTGTTTCTGAAGTTGATCGTTTTCTCTCTTATTACTGATGTTGATCGTTTTCTGTCTTGTTGCTGACGTTGATCGTTTTCTCTCTTGTTTCTGAAGTTGATCGTTTTCTGTCTTGTTGCTGACGTTGATCGTTTTCTCTCTTGTTACTGATGTTGATCGTTTTCTCTCTTGTTGCTGACGTTGATCTTTTTCTCTCTTGTTTCTGAAGTTGATCGTTTTCTCTCTTATTACTGATGTTGATCGTTTTCTCTTTTGTTGCTGACGTTGATCGTTTTCTCTCTTGTTACTGATGTTGATCGTTTTCTCTCTTGTTACTGATGTTGATCGTTTTCTCTCTTGTTGCTGACGTTGATCGTTTTCTCTCTTGTTTCTGAAGTTGATCGTTTTCTGTCTTGTTGCTGACGTTGATCGTTTTCTCTCTTGTTACTGATGTTGATCGTTTTCTCTCTTGTTGCTGACGTTGATCGTTTTCTCTCTTGTTTCTGAAGTTGATCGTTTTCTGTCTTGTTGCTGACGTTGATCGTTTTCTCTCTTGTTTCTGAAGTTGATCGTTTTCTGTCTTGTTGCTGACGTTGATCGTTTTCTCTCTTGTTACTGATGTTGATCGTTTTCTCTCTTGTTGCTGACGTTGATCTTTTTCTCTCTTGTTTCTGAAGTTGATCGTTTTCTCTCTTATTACTGATGTTGATCGTTTTCTCTTTTGTTGCTGACGTTGATCGTTTTCTCTCTTGTTACTGATGTTGATCGTTTTCTCTCTTGTTACTGATGTTGATCGTTTTCTCTCTTGTTGCTGACGTTGATCTTTTTCTCTCTTGTTACTGATGTTGGTCGTTTTCTCTCCTGTTGCTGACGTTGATCGTTTTCTCTCTTGTTGCTGACGTTGATCGTTTTCTCTCTTGTTTCTGAAGTTGATCGTTTTCTGTCTTGTTGCTGACGTTGATCGTTTTCTCTCTTGTTTCTGAAGTTGATCGTTTTCTCTCTTGTTGCTGACGTTGATCGTTTTCTCTCTTATTACTGATGTTGATCGTTTTCTCTTTTGTTGCTGACGTTGATCGTTTTCTCTCTTGTTTCTGAAGTTGATCGTTTTCTGTCTTGTTGCTGACGTTGATCGTTTTCTCTCTTATTACTGATGTTGATCGTTTTCTCTTTTGTTGCTGACGTTGATCGTTTTCTCTCTTGTTGCTGACGTTGATCGTTTTTTCTCTTGTTACTGATGTTGATCGTTTTCTCTCTTGTTGCTGACGTTGATCGTTTTCTCTCCTGTTACTGATGTTGATCGTTTTTTCTCTTGTTGCTGACGTTGATCGTTTTCTCTCTTGTTACTGATGTTGATCGTTTTCTCTCTTGATGCTGACGTTGATCGTTTTCTCTCTTGTTACTGATGTTGATCGTTTTCTCTCTTGTTGCTGACGTTGATCGTTTTCTCTATTGTTACTGATGTTGATCGTTTTCTCTCTTGTTGCTTACGTTTATCTTTTTCTCTCTTGTTGCTTACGTTGTTCATTTTCGTTCTTGTTATTTATGATTGTTTTCTCCCTTGTTGCTGACGTTTTCTTCTTGTTTCTGAGAGGTTATGGGCACTCGCCGTTCTAGAGGAAGGTCGTGAATTAGAGTTTCGCAAGTTGAATTATGCGATTCTTCCCTGTGAAGAATAAAAGAAAATTAGCCACAATTCCTCGCTCGAACCTGCTGTACGAAATGGGCACCGGCTTGACCAGTGAAAAGTGTTATCGCATCCTGGAAATAATTCTAAGACTCCTGGAAATTCTGTAATATCACGGACATCATATCTATTGGAGTAAAATTTCCTTATTTTATTCATTTCTTCTTACGTGCACGCACATTTGTTGTTCCATTATAGCATTCAAACTGAGTCTACAAAGCTGGCTCAGATGTCATTAAATGAAGCTGAGGTGCTTTCTACGTAACTTGTTGAGAATTTTATAAATCTGCAGCGAAGCTTCGAACGTTGCTGAAATTCTCGCTTCCAAATGTTCATGTCCGATCGATGTCTTGAATTTTCTCGATTTTATCGTGGTTGTTAATACTAAACCTGTTTAGTAAAGAAACATTCCATTACATAAACTTAAGACACTAGAGTAGTCCCACTTTCCTAGCACTCTCACCTAATTCTAATAAATCATGCCGGCAAAGGTTTTTTTCTCATCAACTTCTCATGTGGGAACACATGAAGGATTGTGGCAGAGCAGAGAGTCGGGAAACATTCATGAATCACACAGTTCATAAATTCACTTGCGCCATGGTCTTCCCGGTAAATTTTCTTTTCCCTTCGTTGAAAACTTTTTTCTGTCCTTTTGATTTTACGTAAAAGCTAATCTAGCGTCTTCTTCCTTGCGTCGTCGATCGGAGTCTGCTGTTATGATACGCAATGCTCAACTTGTACGCATGTCATATTTACGCATACAATAGACAACAAGTATGTAACGTACTCGTATGTATGTATTTACAAGACTTGCATATAAGTGAAGCGAGGAATAACTGTAGTATAACTGTGATGTCGACTTCTGGAATAAAACTCATCTTTTTTTAAATCCCGATGAACATTATTCGCCAGCAGTTACGATGCTGCTGTTGTTGCTGTAGCTGTTACTGTTTTTGCTGCTTTAATTGTTGCTGTTACTATTGTTGCTGTTGTTGCGTCTTCAAATAACTGAAGGTACGCAGCAAACCACACTACGCCACTGGACACAGCGCTCATTGAAGCATAAAGAATATAAGAGCGCTAGACACACAACTTGCGGCAAAAGTTTACAGAGGAATTACGTTAGTGGCACAGAACTATTTTTAGAGTGACTTATGGTTAATTATATTGTTATGACATTCACATTCAGGCATGTAAGTAGCGCCATACATGTTCGCACAAAGTTCCAAGTGCCTTCAAGTAACTTGTGGCAAAAAATTGTTAATATTTTCCTGGTGTGGTTTGAAATCAAAGCTTTCTTCTTCCCCGTGCAACGATGAATTCTAACGATATGTGTGTGGGGTAAAAACGAATACTAGAGTTCGTGTGTACACTTGAAAATTGTTTTGATGAAGCTCTAAAATTGCAATGTACAAAATTAATTTCCGCGTCGATCAGTCGAACAAATATCGTAGGAATTGCGCGTCAAAATCTGCGAAAAGTCATCATATAAGTTATAAAAAAACAATATCACATCGTCAGAAAACAATATCCCATCGCTTCGTAAATCCCGGCAATATCACTTCAAAAAATAATACGCAAATAGGGAGCTTTAATTCATTTAGAAAACATTCACTTAACAACAAGTGTTTGGATTTTCATGGTCTTCGTTTTTAACATCAAATCATTGCATTCACGTCTGATCAAAACAGGTTCTATTAATTTCGAAGCACAAAAAGTGTAAAAATTTTAGTTCCGCGCATTTTGTTCAGATTGAGGCTCGTGATTCCATGGTATATCATTGGCACTCAGCAAAGAGTATCATGTGATAAAGAAGCGCCTGGTAAATATCGCATGATGTTTTGTGCAGGAATTCCCGCAGGTCTCGCAGATTCAACTAAGTAATTAATTGAACCGCTCAAAAAATCAAGGCCGTTTTAATACAACGGCGCTTCCGCACTCCGTAAAATAACAGGAATTTGCCTTTCGATCAGTTGGGTAAATAGATCGCTATTCGCGCGTCGAAGTACAGACGGTTTCATTTCATTTTACAGCCTCGATTGTTTGTTTATGATCTGCAAATCCAACACTATATAACGCTTCGGAAAATCGTGTTTTAGCTTGACGCTGACCTGACAAAATATTGGCCATCCTTTCTTGCATCTGTGTCGACTGAAATGAGTATAAAGTGTTTTATTTTAATTTCAGCATTAATTCAAATGAGCATCAATTAAAATTACTCGAATAATGGATTGAATTATTCTAATTCATTTAATTCGCAACCGTTTCTTATTTTTTATGATATAATTAACAATAAGTTATGCATTCACTGAAATGTAGCGTTCTGGTGATTATAATACACTTATTGCAATTGAGGTTAAATCAGAGATTTTTTTTAAATAGTCACTCGTTTTCAATATTTCACATCAAAACCAAACATCAACACGACGCAAAAAAAAATCATTAACTATTATGAGCAGTGATGGGCCTAATATGTATTCAGAGCATCTTCAAAATAATTCGAACATTTACAATAAGAGAAAATTTAAATCGATTCCCCATTTACAACCTGGGAGATGTAAAACGGCATTTTACAAGCCATTTTCCAAACAAAGTTTTACCTTGGATATATTTGCCAGATCACTTCGCGAGTACGCATGTACATAAGTTTGAGAAAATGAATATCAGCTCGACGTAGGCGGGCAGGAAGGTTAGATACAATAGCAAGGGACTGCTGTAGACTTGTTGGAAGCGTAGACTCGCTACACTGACAGGCCCGAAATAATCACACAGCGATGGAACGGATTTAAACCAAAAATTAAAGCAAATTCCATGCAAGCTTGAATCTCGCCATGAAATGTAATGAAAATTTAAGTGAGTGAGAATGTGAATCCAAATTTCGACTCTAACTCGGGGTCTGCTTTGCAAGCTTGTGGTGAGATCTTCAAAAAATGCTAACCAATAATATTTTTGTTCAAACGCCAATACCGCATTTCTATTCGATGCTCAAGCCTTTCAAAACACAACTTAGAAAACTCCTCCCCAAATCTTTCAGCTAATCCTGATTACTTCCAACATTAGGGACGCTGTACAACAGTATTAGAAGCCTCAGGAAAATTTACTCTCCGCCCGAACTGAAGGCAAAGCAGGTGTGACGCTATATTTGGCCGCCGCGCTCGCCCAACCAAACTTGGCTGGCGCCTCGAGCATCTCCAGGAAATCGCGGGATGCACCGGAAAGGCGGGTCGGGACGTCGTCGAGTATCGTCTTTCTTGTGGACTTGAGCTAGGAAACTGCTGGAGGAAATGGTCAATTATGAGGGTACGAGCTCGAGCCTCTGATTTGATCCCCCACGCTCATGTGGGGTGCTGTCCATCGCTGCTCGATTCCATTGATAGAGAATTGCTTCGTGGCAAGTATGATGGCAGCGGCGTGAAGTATACAAAATCACTCCTACAAAAATTCTAAAACACACTGAATTTGTACGAAATTCCGCTCCTCGCAAGTATGAATAAATACATTGGAATGATTCGTAATACATTATATATATATGCCTCATTAAAATATTGATTGGCTACGCTACAATGGATGTTAATATTCTCAGGAATAAACTGCACAATAAACTAATGAACTGCCCACACATACGTAGTGCACTACGTACGAGAATTTGCATTCTATAATCTATGGGTGTAAATAGCATGCTTTGACTGCACTGTACACACTGCTGTAAGGGTACGCGATGCATTATACTGCTATGTTCATCACGCTCTGCCTGCACTCGAATATGAAAATTATAAACTATTTGAGTGGAAATAAATTACCTATAGAGAACACACTGAGAAGAGAACGTGGTGCGCTTTAGAGAACACACATGAAACACATAACATAAATCACCACACAAGCCTGCATAACACACACACAGCATACACTATACAGGCTCGTGAGTAATGAAGCTCGCTACAATCTTTCAGAGCTCATTATACAATTCTTTCTCTGGCGCACACTGGCTCGTCCTCCCGCTCTCCTTTGAAGGATGCGGAAGCTTTGTTGGAGATGGAGAGACGTAATCAGGGAAGGGAATGTATTTTGAGGGACAGGGAACTGATATCAAAGGTGAGCAAATGAGGTCCGAGTGGGGAAGTTTTATTAAAAATAATAAAGTTGAGTCCCAGATGCTTCGTTCCGAAAGTTTCACCCAAGGTAACGGACTTCCCAATTTGGGCTCCAAACATATTTTGCATGTGTCTATGAAATGTTGGTGAATTTATTGATGCAGTGGAATGATTGGTTCGTTGAACTCACTGCTGCTTTCAATTTAAAAATCTGACTACTATACTGAGATTCCTCAGTTTAATTGGACTTACGAGAACAATTGCAAACGACATCGACAGTATTCGTATTTTCGAATGAATCCGAATGTTAGACGGCTGACGGAACACTTTCAAAAGATCATATTTTGTAGTTGAACAATAGATGCCATGGGAGTGGTACATTCAAAATCCATTCAAAAGGCCTGTCGCAAAGTCAAGTGAATTCAAACTCGAGTATTCATTCACAGCGTTCTATGACGAAAAATACATGTCTCTATGCTGAACGCATATGTTCAGTTTCTCAGCCTTCATTTTGCTTTGACTAAAATGCCCTCGCCGACAAAAAACAATGATGTGTTTGAATAAGTTAATAAGCAAGCAGCAAAATATGTTTTCAATTTAGCCCTCTACACACAACCACAAGAATACCGTATCTGGTCTTTAGCCAACCAGTTGCAGTTTCCCAATTTGAAAGCAATAATTCGATCGCGTCAATAAATTTACAAATTTGTCATAGGCTCCTGCAAAACAATGTTTGATCTTAAGTTTAAAATTTTATGCCACCAAAGAAGCAATCTTGAAGCTAAATAGTGCCAACGTCTGCGAAATTTGAAGAGACAAATGTTAGTATCTTATTTCAATAGTTAAGATGCAATTACTATTTTGAAAGAAACAAGCTTAAATTCCCAAGTGCGAAATTGAACAAAAGTCGATACAATTTCCACGATCAGGCCCTTTTCCGATTCAACCTATATCGGTTTCATACAGAGAAGCGGGCTTTTTAAGGGGGTCGTATATTCCTCGCCATAAAAGAAGACCGCTGCAGGAACTGAACGAGTTTCAATTTACAGGCCGGTGCGCAGGGGCGCAGCAGCGACACCGCCACATCTGCTGCGAGGCTGGAAGACTCGGCCGTTAACATTCTGAGAATTCATGACGAGCCCGTGCCGCGACTTGCCATTTAATGAAACGGAGCATCAAAGGCAGGCGACGTTCAGTGCGCAGGCAGGCCTGCGTCACCAGAGATGCCAAAGTGCCCAATTTTCTAGCCAGGAATATTAAATTTGACTTTTTTCAAGTGAAGTCTGCCGTAAAAATTAGTTTGCGTCTGGCAGCACTGTGAAGTAGCCAGATGCTATTTGTTCCATTTGCGTTAGTGAAGTTTGAACAAATTTTATAATACTAAAAACAATCAGCATATTTGCATGTGAACATCTTGATGCTAGCTACAGCGCTTCTGCGCATGTCAAGTGACTTAAAATTTCCGCAATTTTTTATCGACGTTTATTCTTGATGCCCCGAATATATGCTGGCATGACGTGACGAAAGGCAACGTTGACTCCGCACTCTTTAATTCGTTATTAATAGCATTCATTAGTTGTTCACGGAAGCAAATCTTTTTCTCATAATTTTTCAGGCACCAAACGTGTTTTAAATTTGATATTAGGATAAATTTGAGCATTTGCCAAATTTAACCTTTTTCATTTCTCATCTCCTATAAGTTGCTGACAATAATCTCTGCACGCAGATCTAATTTTTATCTGAATATTAGTTTCATCGGATACTTTGTAGGATTTTGAGGCAAAGAAAATTATCTAAGTATTTTATACTTGGTTTCACGATATCAATATTTTCAATGTTATTCCCGCTAAAATAACTGTGTTGAGTGCAGGAAAAATGGAAAGTAGATAGGGCGAGACCCAAAGCGATTGCTATACTTTATTTCTCAGCTAAAAACTTGAATCTTTGTCGTTTTTGTCGGGTGTGAGGCACATAATTTTGAATGAAGAATAACATATTAGGATTTCCCTCGCCCTACACGTACTCCGTGATCGATGTCAGTACGGTCTTTTCCATGTTACTGAAAACTTGATTTTCTTT
Organism: Morinoia aosen; assembly: GCA_030386875.1. Classification (NCBI taxonomy): domain Eukaryota; kingdom Metazoa; phylum Arthropoda; class Malacostraca; order Amphipoda; family Talitridae; genus Morinoia; species Morinoia aosen. The sequence goes on from CM059566.1 coordinate 57,671,058, forward strand.
TTTATGCAGTCAAGGCAATCGTTTTGGTAGCTTCTATGAATTTTAAAAAAAGGAAGCAATTCATCGAACTTCTGACTCTGACCAGAATTTAAAAATAAAAATAAAAACATAAAAGAAGCATTAGAATTTCGATGAAAAGAGTTCGTGACTGCGGCACAGAGTATTTCAAAATTATTAAAAGTTATCTGATGGCTCATGTACCCATTCACAGAGCATTTGATTTTCAACGAGAAGCCAAAATTCATTTTAACTGATCTCGACTCCAGAATAGCAGCGCATGAGGAGATGGTGTCATACAAAAAAAGTGAAGATGTAAATGCAAATAACTGTTTATATTTAACTATAAAAACCATGAAGCCCACGCTGCACTCTAACAGCTTAGTCAATGTATGATAACAAAACAGGCCGATTTATTAAATATTCCCATCATAATATCATAATAAAATTAAAAGAATCATTAAATAACAAATGCAATTGGAAACACAAAACAACTCAAATGACAATAATAACACACAACTGAACACAAGACAACTCAAATGACAATAATAACACACAACTGAACACAAAACAACTCAAATGACAATAATAAGACACAATTGAACACAAAACAACTCAAATGACAATAATAAGACACAATTGAACACAAAACAACTCATATGACAATAATAAGACACAATTGAACACAAAACAACTCATATGACAATAACAAGACACAATTGAACACAAAACAATTCATATGACAATAATAAGACACAATTGAACACAAAACAACTCAAATGACAATAATAAGACACAATTGAACACAAAACAACTCATATGACAATAATAAGACACAATTGAACACAAAACAATTCATATGACAATAATAAGACACAATTGAACACAAAACAACTCAAATGACAATAATAAGACATAATTGAACACAAAATAACTCATCTGACAATAATAAGACACAATTGAACACAAAACAACTCATGTGACAATAATAACACACAATTGGACACACAATACAACTCGTATGACAATAATAAGACACAATTGAGCACTCAAAACTCGTATGACAATAATAACACTAATAGTAAGCATTGAAATTCAGAAATTGAAAACAGTGGTTAAAGACCACGCGAACGTCTGATGAGATTCACAGCTGATATATTGCAAGTATGAGTTAGAGTGAAAGAATGCATATGTGTGTGTGTGTGTGTGTGTGTGTGTGAGTGTATGAGTGTTGAGGTTCACAGCTTATATTCTGTAAGTATGAGTAAAAGTGAATGAATGTAAGTGTGAATGTGTGTAGATGTGTATGAGTGTAAAAGTAGTTATAAGTATGAGTGTGTGTGCGTATGAGTTTATGAGTGTTGAGATTCGCCGCTTTTATACTGTTTGAGTATGAGTGAATTAATGCATGTGTGTAAGTGTACTTATGAGGATGAGTGAACGAGTTTATGTGAAATTATGAGCATGAGCATGAGTGCATGAGTACGCAACGCACCCACTGAACACGATGACGCAACACGAGGGCAAGAAAGCGATACGCAGCGAGGGTATGCGCGCTGGCCAAAATAGATCGTTGCGCCACCGCTGATGCCTCGCCAGCCGTGTGCTGAACGTGTCTGAACGTGTTGTGCTGCCTGCACCACATGGCAGCCGACATGTGATGCTGCCCACGCCACATGGTAGGCAACATATGATGCTGCCCACGCTACATGCGAGCCAACACCACATGGCAGGCAACATGTGATGCCACCCACGTCACATGGCAGCCAACACCACATGGCAGGCAACATGTGATGCCACCCACGTCACATGGCAGCCAACACCACATGGCAGGCAACATGTGATGCTACCCACGCCACATGGCAGCCAACACCACATGGCAGGCAACATGTGATGCCACCCACGCCACATGGCAGCCAACACCACATGGCAGGCAACATGTGATGCCACCCACGTCACATGGCAGTCAACACCACATGGCAGGCAACATGTGATGCTGCCGACGTCACATGGCAGCCAACACAACGTGGCAGGCAACATGTGATGCCACCCACGTCACATGACAGTCAACACCACATGACAGGCAACATGTGATGCTGCCGACGTCACATGGCAGCCAACACCACATGGCAGGCAACATGTGATGCCACCCACGCCACATGGCAGCCAACACAACATGGCAGGCAACATGTGATGCTGCCGACGACACATGGCAGGCAACATGAGATGCCACCCACGCCACATGACAGCCAACACCACATGACAGGCAACATGTGATGCCACATACCTCACATGGCAGGCAACGTGTGATGCCACATACCTCACATGGCAGGCAACATGTGACGCCACGTACGTCACCTGGCAGGCAGGTCCACACGGTTATCGGTCTTTGAGTGATTGTATTAATCGAATCTTTTTTCAATAAAATTTTAACAGGATTATTAATTCATTGAAAAAGAACAATCAGGCTACTCTAGTCCAGTGTCGTGTGTGCTGAGAAATTGGTTCCGTATGCGCCTGGGCTGAGGTTCCCATAAGATGACCGGTAACTGTATAAACTACTAAATGAGACACTTGCGTTTTGTAAGCATGTTGTATGATTTGTATAACCTTATACTTGGTAATAAAAAGCTTTACGCCGGCAGTTTTTGCAAATGAGTTAATCAATGAAATCTATTCCGAAAGTTCCCGTGGGAATTATGAGGTCCTCGCTCGTAAAATATACAGACCTCAGGTTTAATAAGAACTCAATGGAAGTCATTGCGTTGTGTTCTGGTCACTGTGTAAATTTAGTATTAGGTTGAATGTACGTTTTTTAAATAATTATCGCGAACAATCAATCGTAAAGTCGCAGATTTTGTTAACCGCTCAACCTAAAGAGATTTGTTGTTAAATTCGTAATAATTAAGTACTAATTTTTTCTTGAATCTCCTGCGTAGATACAAGGGGTAAGGTTAAAATAGAATTAACTTATTCACTCATTCAAATTTTACACGTTTCCTGCGGAGGGACCCACCGGTGGTCACTGAGAGGATTTTCATATTGTTGTTAACAGCTAACAGTCACCAACTCAATTTTCATAAATACTTAATTAAAAATAAATGAAGGCACCATCTGTTAAATGTTCGTTATCATAATTGATCTCTAAAATTAACTTTAATTTGAGTTGAATATTGAACTTCAGTTTAACCCGCCGCAGGAAACGAGTTAATTAAAGTGTGTTACCTACGTTTCGTTAACATCAGATACTCAGCATTAGCCCTTCAATATGCTGACGTTTACGTTACTTACGTTTTTATACGTTACTGCCGTTTATAGTAACGCCGTTTATCCGTTGCTGTTATACACCACCTCGGCTTAGGAGCGGTTACCCGCCTGACTTAGTTGAGTGAGAACAGAAATTTTCACGACCCCGTTTGAACAAAACTCTGAGTTCCCAAATGAACTCGAGTCCCGCAGCTACGGGCCCAATTTCAGGGTAAAAGTTGACGGGAGAAGCAGCGCGTTGTGTCTCCCCGTCACAAGCTCTTACCCTAAACTCTGGACTTCTGTCTGTTTGTCTGTCTAAAGTTTGAGGGCTGATGGAAAAGTAAACAGTTGAAGTTTTGAATAAATAAACTAACTGTCTCGAATGGTCTCAAGTTGGCTGCTTCAGCCACGAGCGCATTTAGCTCAACGACGTCCCTTGAGACCATTTCGATCTAGAATGCAGTGCCTTTGCAATTGATTTTTACTATGAAGTTTTATTTGTACTACAATTTGTTAGCAACACTGGCTAGCAAAAATCATAATTATGGATTTTAGTAGTCTTGGAAACAATGCGAATTGATCGTATGTATTCAAGACTCTAGTTTGTCATCGGCATCGTAACTTTCAGAGCTAATTTTTAAGTTTGTCTTTGACGACAAATAACAATTTACATCGAATGCAGACTAACACCTACATGTCAGATGATCATTAAGTAACTCATCCAGTTGTTTTATTGAACAACTGGGCCATTATTGCCATGCAGCGCGTTATTATCGCACAATGCCGCTATTTTTGTTGTTTCAGTAACTAAACAGTTCACTAAATAAATGGAATTTGCAGCCAATTTAAAGTATGTAAGTGAAAGTTCAAGTTTGTGTTCCAACTCCAGCCGATATTACGATCGATTTTCATGATCTGTGAGTCTAGGTGTTTCAATAAATTGTTCCAATAAAAGCTTTCATTCGTCTACGCAAATCTGGATGTTATTTTCAACTGAAGGTGCTGCTTTTGATAAACGCTCAAGTAGCAATACCTGGAATGGGGAAAAAATTAATGAAACGCGAGCACAGACACAAAGAATAAATGAGATGTTCTTTTAACAACGTTTCAAGTTCAAAGCTCAAATTTAAGTTAGTTCTAAAATTCACATTTTTGTTGAGCTCTAGATGGCTTCACCAGAAATTTATTACTATATATAATGAGTCTAATAAGGGAAATTTTAGACAGCAAGATGTTTGCAGTGTTGTTCTACGGAAAATTTCCAATTTCGTTGAGCATTACCATTTGTTTGCTCAGATTTATTATTATTTATGCTGTATTAAAAAAGCTATCCCAAAAAGAGATATGCTGGCTCTTTTATTCGCTTGGTGGTTTTTCTTTTCAATTTACTATCATTTTGAAGGCTGCACGAATTACTTTCACTGGCCTCGTGTGGTTCTCATAATTCTAAAATCCTTTCGTATTTTTCCGCACGACACGGGCACCCGCTCTCAAATTTCCAGTGCGATATCAGTAGACAATTGTTTCATTAAACAATGGCATTCTCTTTGAACATCCTAAGCGCTGCAATCTGCCTGCAATTTTGTCGATGCGAAATCACTTCGGAATTTTATCTTTCAAAAATTGCAATTTTTTAGGTATCCTATAGGCTGCAATTTGCCAGCAATTTCATCGACGCACTCGCAAATAATCTTGAGTTCTTTTCAGAAGTAGCAATTCCTCGAACTTGACTCAGCTGACGTAAAGACGACGTAAAAACCGATTCAGCCGACGGTAAGACGACGTAAAGTTGCGCTACGTAAGCGTGATCAGCTCATCTTAGCGCAGCAGCGTCTGAGGCCGGGAGTGCGGCTTCAAAATAAACTATAACATTTTTTTTTCTGAATATCTCTGCACTGGAATCCGAATATACTAGTATCATGCAGTAGAAATTTCATTTATTTCAATTCTTTATGTCTTGTGCACGTCAGTTTGAGTAATAAAATAGGTGTGCAATAATTTTCAGAAATATCCGGCCCTTTCAACCATAGATCCGATCTCCCTGTTATTTTGTTCTTTGAGTACTCGAAACTCACCATTTCTGGAAAAAAAATCAATACATAAAAAACATCACTGAGTGACGGTCGCGGTGAGACTGCAGTGACGGTCACGGGTGAGGCTGCAGTGACGGTCACGGTGAGGCTGCAGTGACGGTCACGGTGAGACTGCAGTGACGGTCACGGTGATACTGCAGTGACGGTCACGGTGAGGCTGCAGTGACGGTCACGGTGAGGCTGCACTGACGGTCACGGTGAGACTGCAGTGACGGTCACGGTGAGGCTGCAGTGACGGTCACGGAGAGGCTGAGGTATACTGTATATGATTAATTGTAAGACACATGTGAGGTCCGGTTGATGATTTTGTAAATGAAAATACAGTTGTTTATAATTCCAAGTGAAACATTTTCATCATCTTTACCGTTATATTCGGGTAACGCAGCGCCAGCACTTTGACGCATACTCGTTCCAGTCCACTAGACTGTAGTACGAACTTACAATAAACAATTGATCATTTAGAAGTTGCGCCGTCACTGCGTCTGCACCCTTGATGCACCCCCTCACTACTGCAGCAATAGAAGTAATACTGGTAGTAGTAGTAGTAGTAGTGGTGGTACGAGTAGTGTTATTATTACTGGTAGCAGTTGTAATAGCGGTAGCAGTAGCAGCAGAAGTAAAAGTACTAGCAGTAGCAGTCATAGTATAGGGTTAATAGCAATAGTAGTTCTATAAGCATTAGTACAGTTGTATAGAAGCGCTTCAGTAGCATATCCTACAAAGCGCCGTAGCTCTCAGTCGGTACAAACGCAGATTAGGTAAAGCTCAGTATGGAAATTCCAATATACCTTTTTAGTCGAATTCGTTACACCTCAAAATAGTAGCTGCACCGTGTAATGAACCTAGGTACTTTTTTCAAGATTCTTAACAAGGCAGAACAAAAGTCCATCACACGTCATTTCGAATTTATTTTTCTACGTGAGTTTCGCTCAACGTTCTGTGCGCTCGAACAGCTTGAACTTCACTAACTAGCTTGGAAGTTGTAAATCTGCTTCAAGTGAAGGAAATTTCCCTGGAAAATAATGAAAGGCTACTCATGACTGCTGTCCAGAAAAAGAACGAGTAATGCTGAGCCTCTTTTTCATTACGTTAAACGCGACGAATAACACTCACGTTTCTCTATGAGCAACTTACCTTTATTTGCTGGAAGTTGCCATAGAAACTACTATGTACTTCGCGTATTTTTGAGTGAGGAGGACGTTTACAATTAAGGAGATGAGAATCGGAACTTTATAAAATCAAGGGTTTTTGTGCTGTAGAAAACCGGCCTCCGTTCTACAGCAGGGCTATCATTTGTTGTGTTGCAGGTGCACGTACCTTGTTTATTTTTTATCTTTTCTCTGATATATATGTACAGAGATTTGTGGTAAATAAATGAATACAGAGTGATAAATGTATATATTTATAATGTTATATATGCATATCATCTCAAATTATACTGTTCACAAAGCTTTTTTATCTGTGTCGCTTTCTGCGTGGGGTAGTTTCTATGGAGTGATTTTTGATCGTGTCTATGTTATAGATCATTTCAAATCATGCGATTCACAAATCTCGTTTATACATCTCATTTTCTGCGTGGAATAATTTTTAGGGTATTTTTCTATCTAGTATCTGTAATTGTATAGCATTTCAAGTTATAAGACACACAAATCTTTTCCTTATGCATCATTTTCTGTGAGTTATAATCTTCAAAGCATGTAGTAAGATTTTACTGTAATAAGTGCGCAGTTGATGAAGAAATGAACTTTTTCAGCATATGATACATTATACATTTTCATTGTTTTATCGCTTAAGAAATCGAATAACAATAGAGTTATTTGAAATTTCAATTAAAATTTCTATTTATCTGTTCCCAATCAGACTCATGCTCGTTGTCATGCTCGTAGGAAAAATTTGACAACCTAAACAGAGAGGGGGTGGTCTACATTAGATCTAAGATTAACATCGCACTCATGACAACTGTAAAGCATCTTCTTTTCTCGCGCCTCGAGGGTAAAAATTGTACACTACATTCACTTCATTCTACGAGGGTAAAATGCTGAGCAGAACAGCACGAGAACTAGGGGAATGTTAGCAAGAAATGCAAGTGAGATAGAGCCAACATAGAAGATACATAGAGCCAACACGTGCCGAGAAAACACACGAAACGATATAAAAATGTCCATAAAGTGAAGATAATAGGGAAAATATCGGAAAAAGCACCAAGGAAAAACTAGCAAACGTCTTGGAAATAATCGGAGTAAATTAGGAAGAAGATCGGACAGTGAAAGACATCTACATTATCTTCACACACTTGCGCTGTCAAATTTACGTGACTGATGCACTTCATCATTTTGTGCAGCATCTCAATTTCCGTGACTCCAACTGTAAAAACCTGGGACCGGTTATTCATAACAATGTTCTAAGTTCTTTCAAGTTGACTTGGCAGTTACACGCAGCGAAATGTGTTTTCGTGGAAAAACTGCTCCCCGGGGGTCATACCTCTAAAATTCTTCGATGTAAGTTAGCTATGAACCCAAGATAATAAAATAACAGCAAACGGATTTAATTTGAATGGTGAATGCAATATTTGTTCTCCCTGAACAGCAAAATAATTTTTAAATCGAAAATACTTGTATGAAAATAGTTTACTACCAGCATGAAACAATTGATGAATCGAGAGGAAGACGGAAATGTGATCCAAACTTCAAAACAAGGCTTGGAGCTTCATGAATAACAAATCGAGTATCTCTAAGTCTAAATGTATAAAATTTACAGATCAATAAACATGAAAATTGAGTAAATTCATACTTCTCGTAATACGCAGATTTTGGTTCCTAAGCTGCTACGCACTAACGTCCCAGTCAAATTTTTTCGCCGCCTGCATGCATGTTTTTCGCCACCCAAGTAATTAATTCATTTTGGCGGAGAAAAACATGCATGCTCCGGCGAAAAAGTTTAACCAAGTGCACGAGCGTCAACAGATTCCTTGAGTATTTTTGCGAGACTTTACTCAGCACAAAATCGTAAAATACAGAAAAAGCGGGACTTCATATCCAGGCTCGAACATAATCTTTCTTTGCTACATCTTTCTTTGCTTAGAGAAACCTGTTCACGTTGGGAGTTCGTCTTGACGTGTGATTGTGTTACTACACCCAAAGAGTTTTCCCTTTTTCGATTTCATTGACGCCTTCGTGCAAGTACCTGAGCATTTGTGTGTGCTCCCTAACGAGGGCTGACAGGATGACGAGGCAGGTGACCACGTCTCGTATTGCACCATGACCTCACTTTAATGAGACTTTAATATTCCTTTTCCATATGCACTCGTTCTCATGCGCGTATTGCTGCTTTGATTTTTTCAATCATATTCCCTTAGTGTATCTGTTTTTCAGCACATTGCTTTTGCATTGTTTCTTTTGATAGCACATACATCTGATTCGAAATTAAGTGCAGTGCAAATAAATTAAAAACCACACCTTCAGAAAACTTACAAAACCTAGTATACGTGTGCAGAAGCTATCAAGCCCACATTACATTAAGATAAGTGTGCTCAGGAACTTGAAGGAGATCAGAAAATGAACGTACACTTAATGAAATTCGTCACTGCTAAGCCAGTGATTTTGAAAGTCTTCACGTAGAAGTTTTGAAATTTTACACGTCATGCTTTACCAGCATCATCACATTCACTGAACAATGAGAGCAGGCTTCATTGTAGAGTGATCTGGCAACTGAAACGTCATAGTCACATCAGTCGGCGCTTGGTCTTTCTAATCAGAACGAAAAAAATAACTTCATGTCTATACTTTGCTCTGGGGGAATTTTAACACGCTTAGAATATTTTGCATGAAATAGAACTTTTGGTTTTGATTTCCTTCAACTTAAAACTTTATGGTAAATTCAGCTTATAGCGAAGGAACCATTTGCTGGAAATTCCTGCAGGTGACTCACTCGATAACGTCCTGAAATTTTCGATAAATATTCTTGTCTATGAAACTCAAAGTTTCTCAAGAGAGGTGAATAAATAAAGAAAGGGAGAAAAAGAGAAGAACAGTTCATTTCCAATTAAAATTGAAAGATGTCATTGGTTTTTAAAATGAATAAACATAAAAACCGTTGTAAGGGCGACCATATTTTCGATGCTTAATTATGTTCCCGTGAAATTGTTTACGTGTGTGAAAAGGTACGCACAGATTCCCATAGAAAGAAAAAAATAAAGAAAAAAACCGTTCCTTACCAAAAAAAATTATATGAAATTGAAATTTATTAAAATGAATTGAATTTTAAATATTTCTCCATATAAACGTATTTAAATGATAGGTACATCATTAGAGGAGGACAAAACACATATATTATAGATTTAGGAACGTTCAATGAAATCGTATGAAAATGGGAAAGTAGAGCTAAGATTTAGAGAGCCTTTTGATCACGTCAAAATAGAGACGCAGAGCAAGAAACGCTCTGGCCCGCCTTGCATTTCCAAGGGACTCTTCACTTTGGCCCACTTTCAGAATCGATAGATTTCAATCTTGAAAAATCCCCGACTCAGCGGGAACGAATACTTGCCTTCGAATGCAAAAATTTGCAGATACTCTCGATTGCAGAACAGTCACTTGGGAAAATAAATCTGTCTTTCAGGCTATAGATATTTTATCTTTGACCGTTACTGAAAGCTAATGCTTAGTAAAGAGAAAAGCACTTCCCCGCAGCAAGAAGAAACTTAGATGAAGAAAGAAATGCACTTGCGACGACATGAAGACTACAGGCACGAGTTGTCGAAAACTCCTACATTAGGAGAAAAGGTTTAAGTAAATAAATAATTGTATGCTGATACAAAATCTTATGTTTTCTGAACACTCTTAATATAGAAAACCGACGAATTTACGTAAATAAATAATCAAATGTTGATGTGCTTAAAATTCTGTGCTTTTTGAATATCTTCATTTTTGAGAATAAAGTGATTATATAAAAAATTATTTAATTTCACGTTACTCAAATTGAGCTTTTCTGAACACTTAATAATATAATCATAACTGAAGTTACTCTTAATTATAACGCTCGCATGAAAACAAGGTCACGTGAGCTGTGCACAGAGCGATACTTTCTCGCTTCGAAAGAATGTGGGATAAAAATTTGAAAAAAAATGTCATTGGACAGATTATTGGCAAAAAAATTCCAGTCCAAAAAATAGGTCTGTCCTTTAGTGCGTGCACGCACTTTACTCATTTACAAGGTAAATGATTGAATAATGTTATACTAAAGTACACATCAAGCTATGCCGGGATAAAATTTGGTTGATGTATGCATAACTGACACTTGCATAAAAACTGTTTGTTATAGGTTCTCACACACACAACCACAGGCTGGATGTTACATGGAGTCTAAAGCGGAGCCTAAAAATCCCAGAGAATAAGAACAACTGGATGCATTCATGCACAGGCTACCAAAGTTAGGTAATAAGTCAATAATAATGCAACTATTGTACTTCAACGCGAAAACTTCAATTTTTTCAAATATTTCTGAGCCTAGACGGTTGAAAGATAACCGTTTTTATCACCATGTGCGGACAGTTGCAGAAGATGGTGCTGCAGCTCTTGAGGGGCCTGGCGCTCCTTAGGAATACATAGGAATTCTAAACTACGCTTAATTAGGAACGTGTGCTGGTAGTGACTCTCCTCGTCAGTATACTTCGAGACTTAGAGCTCGGGGGACCCAAGCTGCCCACCACAAAATCAGCAACACTCGTGTCAGTAGTGGGTTTTGATAAGCAGTTTTCATATTGCATTTTTAGGTTCTCTCTGTAGGGAAGACCGGTCAAGTCGACCACGTTTGCGAGTGTCTACGTTATATATTCTTAAATCTGATTGATCCTTTTGGTCTTGTCAAGATTATATGTACTAGCATAGCTAGCTGTGCTGTAGAGACGCTGAAAGTTTGGGGCGCTTGATTATGGAGAGAAAATTAATCTACAATTTCTAAATGCAGTGATGAAACACCTGTGAATTGTTTCCTCTATTCATCCCGCGGTTAAAGAGCTGGGTTCCTGTCTTTCTCAATCCCTCGTCATTCATACCTTACCATAAGCAAAAACTTCTCATTCTAGAGGAGTTTTTAAATTCGGACGTGGGCGAGCCACGAGCCTGCGATCGGTTACGTTCTTTGGACCTCTTGCTTCCAGGCTTCCCTAACACTTTGACTGCGATGTGAGACACCGGTGGTCACTGAGGAAATTTTCATAATGCTGCTCACCGACCAAAAGTCACAAACTCAATTTTGTTAAATATTTAATTGCAGCTAGAAGAAGGTACGATTTAGTCAATGTTTGCTATTTTCAGCCTTGCTTACTACAACCGACTTAAAATATGTATGTGTTGAATATTAAACTTTAGTGTTAACTGTCTCAATCAAAGTGTTAAGATTTGTTGATCGTGACAAGTGGTGTGCGAGCTCAGCCTTTCTCCTCTAGTACCTCTAGCTTTTCACTCAGTTTTTTCATTTGGTAACATCTTTTCTGCTACGCAGGTTTACTCCGGTCCTAATTACTAAGAAGAACTAGGAATTTGGAGACATTTACACCCTGATGGCAATTGGACATTCTATGAGTTACGTTGGAATCCTCCTACCTTTCCTAATATTTATTTTTTTCCATTTTTACAGAAGCCGGAAGCTAATTTAAAATCAAATTTATTCATTCCATATCGTGCATAATCCTCAATTCTATTTTAAATTTGTGCAACAGAAGCCACACAAAAACCGTAACATCGTCCGAAAACGACACATTTATTCACGTTATTTTGAGCTTGTATTTTATATTATACGATTTCATACAAGTTTTAAAGCTTTCTTGAGTAATTTTTGGGGAAAATAAGGCATAGAAAACAGTATGTAATTGAGTACAGCCTGTGCTGAGTGAGGCGCAATGTAACAAACCAATGGTACATTGCGTTACGATGTAAAAACTGTTACCTAGTTCATTGTTATTGATGCTATTAACAGTCCAATTCAGCCACATTTTCCCCCGTTCAACAGAACCAACATCATTAACAATTTCTCACAACACACGCCATGCACAATTCATCGGGGCACGTGCTATGCATGGCTCAAAAATTCAAAATAGCCAAGCGCAACACACACTTGTACTATACGGTGCCATACACAGTGTACAGCCGCACACTGTCATTCCACCCCACACAGTTTACAGCCGCACACTCTCATTCCACCACACACAGTTTACAGCCGCACACTCTCATTCCACCACACACAGTTTACAGCCGCACACTGTCATTCCACCCCACACAGTTTACAGCCGCACACTGTCATTCCACCACACACAGTTTACAGCCGCACTCTCTCATTCCACCACACACAGTGTACAGCCGCACTCTCACATTCCACCACACACAGTTTACAGCCGCACTCTCACATTCCAACACTCACAGTTTACAGCCGCACTCTCACATTCCACCACTCACACAGTTTACAGCCGCACTCTCACATTCCACCACTCACAGTTTACAGCCGCACTCTCACATTCTACCCCACACAGTTTACAGCCGCACTTTCACATTCCACCCCACACAGTGTACAGCCGCACTCTCACATTCCACCACACACAGTGTACAGCCGCACTCTCACATTCCACCACTCACAGTTTACAGCCGCACTCTCACATTCCACCACTCACAGTTTACAGCCGCACTCTCACATTCTACCCCACACAGTGTACAGCCGCACTTTCACATTCCACCCCACACAGTGTACAGCCGCACTCTCACATTCCACCACACACAGTGTACAGCCGCACTCCCACATTCCACCCCACACAGTGTACAGCCGCACTCTCACATTCCACCGCACACAGTGTACAGCCGCACTCCCACATTCCACCACACACAGTGTACAGCCGCACTCCCACGTTCCACCCCACACAGTGTACAGCCGCACTCCCACATTCCACCACACACAGTGTACAGCCGCACTCTCACATTCCACCACACACAGTTTACAGCAGCACTCTCACATTCCACAACACACAGTTTACAGCAGCACTCTCACATTCCACCCCACACAGTGTACAGCCGCACTCTCACATTCTACCCCACACAGTGTACAGCCGCAATCTCACATTCCACCACACCCAGTTTACAGCAGCACTCTCACATTCCACCACGCACAGTTTACAGCCGCACTCTCACATTCCACCACACCCAGTTTACAGCCGCACTGTCACATTCCACCACTCACAGTTTACAGCCGCTCACTCACATTCCACCACTCACAGTTTACAGCCGCACTCTCACATTCCACCACTCACAGTTTACAGCCGCACTCTCACAATCCACCACACACAGTTTACAGCCGCACTCTCACATTCCACCACACACAGTTTTCAGCCGCACTCTCACATTCCAACACTCACAGTTTACAGCCGCACTCTCACATTCCACCACTCACAGTTTACAGCCGCACTCTCACATTCCACCACACACAGTGTACAGCCGCACTCTCACATTCCACCACTCACAGTTTACAGCCGCACTCTCACATTCCACCACACATAGTGTACAGCCGCACTCTCACATTCCACCACACACAGTTTACAGCCGCACTCTCACATTCCACCACACACAGTTTACAGCCGCACTCTCACATTCCAACACACACAGTTTTCAGCCGCACTCTCACATTCCACCACTCACAGTTTACAGCCGCACTCTCACATTCCACCACACACAGTTTACAGCCGCACTCTCACATTCCACCACACACAGTTTTCAGCCGCACTCTCACATTACACCACTCACAGTTTTCAGCCGCACTCTCACATTCCACCACACACAGTTTACAGCCGCACTCTCATATTCCACCACACACAGTTTACAGCCGCACTCTCACATTCCACCACTCACAGTTTACAGCCGCACTCTCACATTCCACCACACACAGTTTACAGCTGCACTCTCACATTCCACCACACACAGTTTACAGCCGCACTCTCACATTCCACCACTCACAGTTTACAGCCGCACTCTCACATTCCACCACACACAGTTTACAGCCGCACTCTCACATTCCACCACACACAGTTTACAGCCGCACTCTCACATTTCACCACTCACAGTTTACAGCCGCACTCTCACATTCCACCACACACAGTTTACAGCAGCACTCTCACATTCCACCACACACAGTGTACAGCCGCACTCTCACATTCCACCACACACAGTTTACAGCCGCACTCTCACATTCCACCACACACAGTTTACAGCCGCACTCTCACATTCCACCACACACAGTTTTCAGCCGCACTCTCACATTCCACCACTCACAGTTTACAGCCTCACTCTCACATTCCACCACACACAGTTTACAGCCGCACTCTCACATTCCACCACACACAGTTTACAGCCTCACTCTCACATTCCACCACACACAGTTTACAGCCTCACTCTCACATTCCACCACACACAGTTTACAGCCGCACTCTCACATTCCACCACTCACAGTTTACAGCCTCACTCTCACATTCCACCACACACAGTTTACAGCCGCACTCTCACATTCCACCACACACAGTTTACAGCCGTACTCTCACATTCCACCACTCACAGTTTACAGCCTCACTCTCACATTCCACCACACACAGTTTACAGCCGCACTCTCACATTCCACCACACACAGTTTACAGCCGCACTCTCACATTCCACCACACACAGTTTTCAGCCGCACTCTCACATTCCACCACTCACAGTTTACAGCCTCACCCTCACATTCCACCACACACAGTTTACAGCCGCACTCTCACATTCCACCACACACAGTTTACAGCCTCACTCTCACATTCCACCACACACAGTTTACAGCCTCACTCTCACATTCCACCACGCACAGTTTACAGCCGCACTCTCACATTCCACCACTCACAGTTTACAGCCTCACTCTCACATTCCACCACGCACAGTCTACAGCCGCACTCTCACATTCCACCACACACAGTTTACAGCCGCACTCTCACATTCCACCACACACAGTTTACAGCCGCACTCTCACATTCCACCACTCACAGTTTACAGCCGCACTCTCACATTCCACCACACACAGTTTACAGCCGCACTCTCACATTCCACCACACACAGTTTTCAGCCGCACTCTCACATTCCACCACACACAGTTTTCAGCCGCACTCTCACATTCCACCACTCACAGTTTACAGCCGCACTCTCACATTCCACCACTCACAGTTTTCAGCCGCACTCTCACATTCCACCACACACAGTTTACAGCCGCATTCTCACATTCCACCACACACAGTTTTCAGCCGCACTCTCACATTCCACCCCATACAGTGTACAGCCGCACACTCTCATTCCACCACACACAGTTTACAGCCGCACTCTCACATTCCACCACTCACAGTTTGCAGCCGCACTCTCACATTCCACCACACACAGTTTACAGCCGCACTCTCACATTCCACCACTCACAGTTTACAGCCGCACTCTCACATTCCACCACACACAGTTTACAGCCGCACTCTCACATTCCACCACACACAGCTTACAGCCGCACTCTCACATTCCACCACTCACAGTTTACAGCCGCACTCTCACATTCCACCACACACAGTGTACAGCCGCACTCTCACATACCACCACACACAGTGTACAGCCGCACACTCTCATTCCACCACACACAGTTTACAGCCGCACTCTCACATTCCACCACTCACAGTTTGCAGCCGCACTCTCACATTCCACCACACACAGTTTACAGCCGCACTCTCACATTCCACCACTCACAGTTTACAGCCGCACTCTCACATTCCACCACTCACAGTTTTCAGCCGCACTCTCACATTCCACTACACACAGTTTACAGCCGCACTCTCACATTCCACCACTCACAGTTTTCAGCCGCACTCTCACATTCCACCACTCACAGTTTACAGCAGCACTCTCACATTCCACCACACACAGTTTACAGCCGCACTCTCACATTCCACCACACACAGTTTACAGCCGCACTCTCACATTCCACCACTCACAGTTTTCAGCCGCACTCTCACATTCCACCACTCACAGTTTACAGCCGCACTCTCACATTCCATCACACACAGTGTACAGCCGCACACTCTCATTCCACCACACACAGTTTACAGCCGCACTCTCACATTCCACCACTCACAGTTTGCAGCCGCACTCTCACATTCCACCACACACAGTTTACAGCTGTACTCTCACATTCCACCACACACAGTTTACAGCCGCACACTCTCATTCCACCACACACCGTTTACAGCCGCACTCTCACATTCCACCACTCACAGCTTACAGCCGCACTCTCACATTCTACCACTCACAGTTTGCAGCCGCACTCTCACATTCCACCACACACAGTTTACAGCTGTACTCTCACATTCCACCACACACAGTTTACAGCCGCACACTCTCATTCCACCACACACCGTTTACAGCCGCACTCTCACATTCCACCACTCACAGCTTACAGCCGCACTCTCACATTCCCCCACACACAGTTTACAGCCGCTCTCTCTCATTCCACCACTCACAGTTTACAGCCGCTCTCTCTCATTCCACCACTCACAGTTTACAGCCGCACTCTCACATTCCACCACTCACAGTTTACAGCCGCACTCTCACATTCCACCACACACAGTTTACAGCAGTACACTCTCATTCCACCACACACAGTGTACAGCCGCACACTCTCATTCCACTACGTACAACTTACAGCTTTACTCTCTCATTCATTTTACAGTTCCAATCTAGACGCATCTTCCCCAGTCAAACCAAAAACGCCATCGATGGTCTCAGGCAAAACGCTTTCGGCAGCCCGAAGCAACGCTTACAAAACCCGCCGCCGGCGCCGCGAGGTGCGCACATTTTTTATCCGGAGCCGCTGGTCTGCTCTCAAGTTCTTGCTAGAACAAGAGCACAGCTATCGGCAACAGCCCCTAAATGCCGTCGTAAGAAAGGCTTCGGCCGATAATACCTTGAGAAAATTACCCTAGAAACCCCTTTAACAACGGGCAGGCAAATCTAACGATACTTTGAAATCTATACGAAGGCGCCGATTCTATTTTGGGACTTCGGACGACAGCATTTCCTTGGGTGTCCAAGTGGCGCAGATGCGCTCGAGCTTCACAGCAGCAGTGCCCAGAAATGCTAAAAAAGTTTTTATTTCAAAATTCCAGGCATCATCTTCTTTTTGCGTGACTGGGGTTGATATTGGACGTTTATTAGAATGAATGTGTTCTCTTGGACATGGTCAACAAGGTTTGTTGCTTACAAAAATTTACTCAAACAAAGAGTTCATTTGATGTGATGTATAAAAATACAGTATAAAAATCCACAACACTTTAAATAGACTTTATAATTTTACAATTTTTCCATAGGTGGAGGAGGAATGAACATTTTTACGATTGACTAATTTTAATTTTATTCGCTAGAGAGATGATCGGAAAAAGTTCGTACGCAAATTTATCTGAGTGTTAGACAACCCTAGCCCTAAGTATTGGACTTCCCCTTAGTGTTAGACTACTCTAACTCTTAGTATTGGTCTACCCTACCACTTAGTATTGGACTACCATACCTCTTAGTATTGGACTACCATACCTCTTAATACTGGACTACCCTATTCCATAGTATTGGACTACCCTACCACTTACTATTGGACTACCCTATTCCTTAGTATTGGACTACCCTGCCTCTTAGTATTGGACTACCCTATTCCTTAGTATTCGACTACCCTACCTCTTAGTATTGGATTAACCTACTTC
Organism: Morinoia aosen; assembly: GCA_030386875.1. Classification (NCBI taxonomy): domain Eukaryota; kingdom Metazoa; phylum Arthropoda; class Malacostraca; order Amphipoda; family Talitridae; genus Morinoia; species Morinoia aosen. The sequence continues at coordinate 57,689,172 of CM059566.1, forward strand.
TCAGTATTAGACTACCCTACCTCTTATTATTGGACTACCCTATTCCTTAGTATTATACTACCCTATCTCTTAGTATTGGACTACCCTACTTCTCAGTATTGGACCACCCTACCTCGTAGTATTGAAATTCCCTACATCGGATGCATGGAGAGGATGTGCGGTATTTATTAGAAGATATAAGGGATGGGCTGTGTTCGATATCGGAGCAGTGCTCAGCTCTGAAGCACATCTACTTCATACAAAAGTGCCGTAAGAAAACTGCACTTGAGCCCAGTGGAAATGACTCAGGTAATTGGGCGACATTTTAGGGTTTCCTAAACAAGAAAAAAAACGAACGTAACGAACGAGCATCTACCTTACGTACGTCTCAAAGAAGTAAGAGAGGTTCAGAGGTCACCGAATTATCAACAATAACCTCCGCTCAAGCACTGCACATAGTGCAATTTTTTTCAATTGCAGTAATTTTTTCAGTTTCGACAAGGTTCAATAATTATTTCATGCAACATCACCTGTAGAAAAATTCATGGTCTGCTGCCTGTTTTAAGCTTGATTGCTTGATTTCGTGATCGTTCGCTCGCTTACTTGTTCTGTCCGTCTCTACACCCACCCTGTGAAATGGATAAGGGATCTCAACCATAACGACTTGAAACTCATATTTCCTTAATTCAGGTTCATCTTCATTGATATATATGAATATAGTCAACATATTCAGTGAATATGCAATTATATTCATTGAAATAGTCACAATGATCATACTCTAAGGGTTTCGAGTCAAGAAAGAGAACGAGTTTCGAATGTGTAAAGAACTTCGTGGTTCTTTGGGTGCGTAAAGGGTATTCGAAAACGCGCAGGTTTATCTAAACGATTTCTGTAACAATTTTGTATAAACATTTATGATCAAGCACCAAAAACAAAATTAATTGCACTTCAATTTCAACACTCTAACCGATTATGCTTTTTCATAAACTAAAAAAACATATTCAACGAAAATATGAAAACCTATCATACACACAAAATCAATTATTGCACTGTATAGAAAAGTTCATGAGAGTCTAACAAAAAACATTAAAACCTCACCGAATTATTAGCCCTTTCGTACATACTCTTCCGTGTGTTGAGAGGAAGTGAAACGCCTCGAGCACACACCGATCTCAACATGCCTAGGACAAAATAGACTTAGACTAAATGTGCCTACTGCATGCGCATAAGCTTCTCTAACACACTGTCTTATTAAAAACAGTTTTCGTTGAAGAATAATAGCTCTAGCTGAAAAAATCCCCTTTGAGAGCGTAAGTACACTTGGGTCCGTCAAATACTGTAACAAAACTTCGACAATTTTCGAAAATATAAGCTTGTAAGATGCTGCCTGGTGGCCTGGCAGCAGAACTTTAATGCAGGAATTTCCAATACAGAGTTCATAATTGCACCGCCCTTTGAAGATGAGAGCAATATTGAACATACATGAGAGCAACATTGAACACACATGAGAGCAACATTGAACATGCATGAGAGCAACATTGAACATACATGAGAGCAACATTGAACATGCATGAGAGCAACATTGAACATACATGAGAGCAGCATTGAACATGCATGAGAGCAATATTGAACATACATGAGAGCAATATTGAACATGCATGAGGGCAATTTTGAGCATACATGAGAGCAACATTGAACATACATGAGAGCAACATTGAACGTACATGAGAGCAATACTGAACATACATGAGAGCAATATTGAACATACATGAGAGCAACTGTGAACATACATGAGAGCCATATTGAACATACATGAGAGCATAATTGAACATACATGAGAGCAACATTGAAAATGCATGAGAGCAACATTGAACATACATGAGAGCAACATTGAACATGCATGAGAGCAACATTGAACATACATGAGAGAAACATTGAACATACATGAGAGCAATATTGAACATACATGAGAGCAACATTGAACATACATGAGAGCAACATTGAACATACAAGAGAGCAATATTGAACATACATGAGAGCAACACTGAACATACATGAGAGCAATATTGAACATACATGAGAGCAACATTGAACATACATGAGAGCAACATTGAACATACATGAGAGCAACATTGAACATACAAGAGAGCAATATTGAACATACATGAGAGCAACATTGAACATACATGAGAGCAATATTGAACATACATGAGAGCAACATTTAACATACATGAGAGCAATATTGATCATACATGAGAGCAATATTGAACATACATGGCACCTCACAAGTGAATTTTGTGATTTGTCGGACCCTCGAATTGCTTGCACATTTCATTTCTATCAGGCACCAGCATGGTAACTGGCTGGTGTGTCAGGTACCTGCACATTACCTGACTACCACCAAACAGCACAACACTAGGTCAACCCGCACACAGATGTGAGGGAGACACAAAGTTGTATGTTCTAGTCAGGTCTTCTCAGATGAATGCATTTCATTCATGCATAACGCTTGTGGGCTGCGTATTCGATAATTTTATCAGTTCTCGTGCTATTCTGCCGGTGTATTGTCTCTGAAATACTATTAATAGTTTATATGCTAGTCTTTCCATGCGCTGTTTAAGAGAGTAGCACTATTGTTTGCCAGGATCCTCTTCCGATTAGCTAGAATTTTTAATCGTCCTTCTGCAAGCGTTATGAGGTTGGGAATGTCCTATCTAAAATTGTGAACAAAACTTCATAATAGCAAACAAGTTCTGGTGTAAAATAATATACGGAATTTTGGTAATTCTTGTCAGTGAGCAGCTTCGTTCATTTTCACTTTAGTTTTACCACTGCCACTCATGATAAAAGGAAGAATTTAATTATACCCTTTTTCTATTTATAAACGAGGAAGAGGTGCGCAGCAATTGTTTTTTTTAGTACTTGTTACGATTATTATTGCGAGTACGAATAGAATTTTTACCCCTACACTAAAAATACTAAATAAACGACGTTAAAAATTCATCAATTTCGAAAGAGCTCACCGTAACCTCCGTTGTCAGAAGTGAAATGACCTTAATTAAGCTTGGTAAAAATTACAAATTAACTTCCACCAGAATAATAGAAGTGAGTTCTTTCAAATGACACCTGGCATGAAAACACCACTGAGAAGAAATTGCGTCAGTATTTCACAAACAAAAAAAGAAAATTACTGATCTGATTGGGAATGAAAGCAATGAGCTATAAATGTCATTGCTTCCTTATCGGTAAACTTACAACTTTTACCTCAGGCCTTGGAAATTAGCAGGGACATTTTCTACAACATAAGCTCGTGATTATTTATTCGTGGATATGAAAAGCTTTTGACGGCTTCGTGAAAGCTAAAATTATTTTCAGACCCCCGCAACTTACTTTCATATGACATTTTCCACGGTGAGAGCAACGTTAGCGTAAAAAATTTCAATATACGGTTATGAAAACTTCTTCGTTGTTCTAACATTTTCAATAGACTTCTGGGCGTTGTATGCCTATATGCAAAACATAGATAATTATAGTTCGATCTAAAAAAACTATTCTCACGACAATCCATTCAAGAAACCATATTTTTACGCTTCACGAGCTCGGCTCAAACAGAAACGCACGCGCAGCTCGTTGCGTAAGTCACGTGCCTTGGAACTCAACGCAAGTGCACAAAAAATCCTTTACGCGCGCGCTCGTATGACTTCACATTTTGTATTGAGCTTCACTGGGCGGCGAAGCTCCGGGACATGAATACTTCCATCACACCAGCCTGCAAAAAAATTGCGAAAAACATCGATGTACTTCTCCAAAGCGGTGACACTCTTATAGCATTAGCATTGCTCTAACAGGTTTTGAAAACATAGCTCCGATGTAGTATTTAACGTGAAGAGTTATTAAAAATTCGGCAACATAAGGGCCTATGTCTTCGACTGAATGGGTCTTCAGAGCTGAGGACTGCAAGATGTGGCAACCAGCGAAGATGCTTGGTCTTCTTTGCCTGCCAGGTTAGTACGAATGTTTTCTGCTTAAAATACTGATAGTCTCTGTATTACTATGGCTGTAGGAAGGGTTGGTATAAACTAAATAATAAAATATCGTTACTACTTTGGGGATGTTCACCTATTGCGAGAGGTTTCTGAAAAGCAACAGCAGCATGCTCAAGGGATACTGTAGGTATACAATTACAAATAGGAAAAGCTAAATATATCAACTCGTGTAATACATCACAGTACCTTTTCGTTTTCTAGAATAATCTTCATTCAAAATATCCCCGTAATTCCCTCACCAAACTTTATCCTTAGCGGCTGAGAAGTTCAAAAATGTTCTCAAATACTGCATGTCCGTCGAATTTTGTGTTGCAAGAACTTTAGCCGAGAAGGGGTCAATTTCACACTAATCTAACGAAGCGCTGATAATCGTTATCTACCTTATAAAAATCTTCTCCATGATCGGGGCAGGCTGCCGAAAATTCACGTGAGTGGCAAAAATGACAACTTGAGTACAGTAGCTGTCTACCTACGCGAATGTTCGCGCGTGACTCAGCGCAGTTTAACGCAGACCGGCGACAGTTTTGGATGCCTGCTTAGGTGCTGCGGCGATCTGCCTCTTGCGAACGTTGCTGCGCTGGACTGCGCTGAACTGCACTGACCTGCCCTGAACAAATCTCCTGATATTTCATCTGGATGGAATGATTGTAAAGGTACTTGGAACGGTTGTTGTTGTTCGTCCTTGTTTTTTAAAAAAAGTAAATTAAGTCCGTTTGCTGATTTCATTTATTCAAGAGAGTTAGGGGTTGACTCAATTTTGTGCTTTGGACTCTTTTGATAAACTTGCCAAAACGAGCATCTATATAAATAATTGGATTTAATCAGCAAAGTATTGACTTTCATGCCCGAAAACATGGTAAAAAAGTTATTCTTAACATTGAAGGCTTGTTGACGCAATGTAAAAAGTTCATTCTTGCGTTAACAAAAGCTTTTTGTATTTCCCCGCTCTCCTTTGTTCCAGAGACTAATGAAACTGTTGCAGATTTGCCACTTTTCAATGGATCAAACGCTATAGTTGGGCTGATTCGATCAATAATCTATTTTTGCTCAACAATACAGTTTCTTTGGCGTGATATTAAAGGCTAAAAATAATCATCACAATTTCACAAGTCACTCATGGAAATATGTCAGTTAAAATTTTTTTACGTTTTTACAAATCTGAAGTGTTTTTTTATATATCATTAGAGTTATAAAATAGAAAGTAGTCTAGTCAACACTGAAGAGTCAAGTAGAAATCCTATTTTTGGAGGTGATATGAAGCTAATACAGCTAATACAGAAACATTGGAATCACAAAGATTTTTTTAAACGTGCTCATAAATATAGATATTATTTATTACGTGAAATACTCATATACCGCCATGTGTCCTTACAAAATCGTAAGAGAGACTATTATATTCTTGGAATATTTTCCTTGCTGAAAGATATGCTAGGATCATGCATTCAAAGCCTAGCTCACTATGACGTCGAGTGCTAGGTCCTTTTGTAAGATTTAACTGCGTAGAGTGCTGGGTATTTTGAGTATGATTTTGTTGAGAATGTTTATGACAGTTGAGCAGTTATAAATCTCGTACAAATATAACGATTGCTAAGAAGCACGACTCTCTTGCCAGCAGAAAACCAAAAAATATGTTCTAAAATTCATTAAAATAATTTTTTAAATATGCGTGTGAAACTGTTTTTCCCAAGCCATCTGAAGATCATCAATTTACAGTATGATGCATCATTTTCCAATGCTCTGAAATATTGAATTTTACGCTCCAAAACTTCATTTATTAGCGCACAGGTATTCTTAGATATTAATATCCACGTAATGTGATACTGAGACGTGAAAAGTCAAAACAACTTTTTTACTTCCCACACATGTCTCTACATGCGATACTGAATGCGTAAGTTAGTCAGTAGTGAACAAAATGAAGAACAGCAAAAAGCCAAAGCTTTACGCCATTTCATTAAAATGCGCTTCCAAAGCCAGCTCTGATATTTCTATTCAAAATCATTCAAATAAGTACAGCCGCCTCACTCCCGGCTACAAAAATGCGACACGCTGCAAAAAATTCCGCGTCCCTTCTTAGATTCGATCTCCTTGCATGCAATTGCAGCGGCTGTGCGTCGCGAATGAAGCTTCTCTCACCCTTCGCAATTGATGAACTGCTGTGCTCAGCGTGAAGTCTATTTATTGGAAACTTTTTGAATGACATTTGTGAACGGAAACCTTCCATGAATAGAACTGCTTTGGAAATCATTTTACTGACGAGAACGTTCCAGGCTAAAGGGAGTGACGTGATTTTTAAAAATAAAACACCAATAGCATGAGGATAGGGAATATTGAATCAATAGCGCGATTTCCTTTGATTTCTATAAGGTCTGCCAGAAACGTTCTCACGCGGGAAAAAAATCATAACTTTGCGAAGGCTTTTTAATAGTTACACTCTTTCTATCACCCGAAAGTGCGTAAATTTCTGTACAGGATTTGATACCATATTTCAAAATGGTCGCCGCCTGCTTCGACGCAACAGTCAAGTGGCTTCTGAAAATTTCCTAATGCATGCGACCATTTCCTAGATAATTTCAAAAACTTCACCGTCGTGAGATAAAAAAATTAGAACATGTAGCCTGTCAGCTTACACTGGAGTGTCTGGAACCACTATTTACACAATTATTATATTCCAATCAAGACTACAACTATCCCCATAATTATAATCCTCCCATAACAACTTTTATCACTATTACCTCTTCCAAGTCAGCTTAAAAGAACTTACGCGGACACCTGAACCGACATGACAACTGGAATTGTTCGCTAATCCAGCAAACAACACGATTTCTGAAGGCACCTTGCACAGGAACATTGAACTGTCATGTCTACTTGTGCAGACACGGCACTTCTCTTATTCTTGCGCTTCTTATTCTTGTTTTGACGGCTTTTGCGTTGCCTGAGACACACGCAGAGGCAGTGCCCGCTTCTTTGCAAGCCCCACCTCCGGCTCTGCCTTCATGAATAATGCAGGTGTTTGAGCATCGAATCTTGCTGAGAGAGTCGCATGCGTCATAATGCTTGGAATCAGGCTCGTGGGGGATGATATGAGCGATTATGCGGGTCATAATGTGCTGTATAATCGTGCTAGTGGTGGTATCAGTCAAGTGTGTTGCACGTGGGGTATGATATGAGCGATTATTCGGGTCATAATGTGCTGTATGATACGTGGTAATTGTACAGTAGTGGATATTGATAATGATCGAGATGGAAGTTTGAGCAGTTTATTTCTTTAGAGAGTAGTTAAATATTACTGATCGGCCGATTTATTGTACATCTCGGTTTATTGATAGAAGAAGATTTAACGAGTAAATGAATATTTTAATGGAAAACATACTAGAATTCTAAAATTCCATCTCCAGTGCTGAAATGGAGGAGAGTCAAGAGAAGAAATAGAGAAGAATTTCTGACTTTTCTCGTTTTCAGCTCTGAAAATAGAATAATAAAATTCCGTAACTTTTCAAATAAAATGTACTTGTGCTCAATAATTTCTCTCTTATTACTGAAGGAAAATATTCATAGCTTTCATAGTATAAATTGTGCAGATCATAGTTCTCATAGATGGCGACGCACACTATAATACGTAGGGGTCACGTAAGTCAATATGAGTGAACATGTCGCTTGCGATGTGAGCCGCCGGTGTACACGGAGGGAATTGACACAATGCTTCTGACCGACCAGTAGTCGCGAGCTCAATTTACATGAATACTTAATTAAAACTAAATGAAGACAAGATCCAGTTAATGTTTGCTGTTTGCAAAATTGCTCACTACAATTGACTTTAAATTTGAGTTGAATACTGGAATTCAGTTTAATCCATCAGGGTTATTGTGGTGAATGGTTGTTTCATTCAACGATGGTATAATGTTATACCATCTGTGATGGTCGCGTATACCTAATTGGTGGTAACATTTGATGTTCATTCGCTTTGTTCATATCGTAGATGCTGCAGTTATCGTTTCCATTGGGTATGGGAGGGGTAATTTTTGATGCATTTTAGTTGAAATTACGCCTCTGTGTCTCCTGAGAGAGCAATCCGCTTTCTCGATGTTCATTTAAAGTGTGATTTCAAGTTAAAAAAAAGACCGTGAGATTTCTAATTGATTACACATTAATAGTTTCTAATTACCAATTTTACATTCCTTTATACAACCCACGCTAATGATTAAGGCTAGTTAGATAAACGGCTCAAAGTCTTTTAATGAGAATGTCATCGCTTCTTCGATGACGCGAAGAACGCAAGTCAGAGCAGACAGCAATTGTGAACTCCGCTCCACGTACCTCAGGACAGCTGATGTGGTGACGATATTCTCAAGAGCAATGGACGCTCAGGATCTGTCTCCAATTATCCAGCAAAGGAGGTCATTAAGGTTAAAATTTAGTCGTCTCCTATCATAGTATTGCTCAAAATTGAACGGCAGTTAAACACTACGAGTCGTTTATTCCTGGCGGCTCATATGAGTTCATTTGAAAAGACGCAATAATTTGAGGCGTGCTACGTCTGAATGACGAATTTAAATCGTTGAAAGCGTTCGTAAATATGAGATTGCGTTGAAAATGTTCGTGAATAAAGCTGCTCAAATTCACTGTTGGTAAAGCGCATAGATAGACAAAGTTGTGTGTTATCCGCAAACTTGTTGATTTTATTGATGATTCTGAGGCCAACGAAGTTGATATGGATGAGGACGTAAAGTCATTCTTCTTCGAGAAACTGCTCCATTAAGAAATTTGGATATTACTTACGCATGTCAGGGTTCTAAATTACTTATAAATCATGTTTTGTTAACACAGATAAAGCACAATAATTTAGATAAAGCAATTGTTCTTGATCTATATTAACAAAAGTTAGGATTTATGAGTAATTTCGAACCCTGACATGCGTAATATCAACTGCTTCTGTAGGGAAAGATTTTACGAGGAACACCGACTTTTCTTCCTCATCCACGTCAACTTCGTTCACCTCAGAATCAGCAATCAAATCAACAAGTTCGCGGATAACACAAAACTTTGTCGCCGAGAGATCACCGAATGAGTCACAAGTACCATTCAAAAAACTTCGACGAGCTTCTTCAATAGACCCAAACCTGAAAGAGTACTTTGACAGTGAAAGGATTGAAACGTACATGGAAACTAGTAATCGGTACTTGCGGTATACAAATCTCTGTTGAAGTTGTAAAGCAACTACTGTTTTTTTTTCAGCATCACTATTTCTCAAGACCTCGAGATACTGATGGTGATTTCTAGAGACAAGTAATAAAGACGTTGAGAATAAAAGTTAAATTCTCAATTCCATTGCCAGAAATTGACTCTTAGTCGAAGAACTAAACGCTATGCGTCATAATGCGCTAGTCCGACCACGTCTGGAATACGTAGCGCAACTCTGGTTCCCAGTCCAACTATAAGACGCCAATAAAAAAAACTTCAACATGAAGATACAAAAATTAATCCATAAACCTCGGCCTTTTTAACCACAGCAATAAACAGCGTCAATAGTATTGAATTAATTTCTTTTGAATAATGAAGACTGCGAGATCAAAGTACAGAGACGAATGCGAGGCTAATAGACACCAACACTTCAAATATTTCATTAGCTTCAACGATATCAACTCATACAGGCATCCCAACTCTGAATATAACTTTAGCACCAAAAATAACGGCCAAAAATAATCAGTAAACTATTAGGATACTTTAATTCCTAAATTTTCTGCCAAATTTTCCAGAATGTGGAACCAACTACCGGAAAATATCATCGCTTCTGACTTAGTAATTACGTACAAAATTGACTTAAACCATTATACTAATAATGTCAAATCAAGAGTTAGCCGAAATTTCAGAGAGAGCTAGATAAAGAATAGAGCAGTTTTATAGTCTGTTCTTTTTTTAGCTGACCGTGAACGTGCCCACTATCTTCTCTACAATTACTGAGTAACATGGGCATCATAGTCCTCTGACGGCATAGGACCAAGATGGCATCCCGAGAATGAACCATTCGGGTCGTGATCTACATAATTCCGGCCGCTATATTCTGTTCCATTCCCTTCAAGTGGCATCCACCGCCTTCTTCTTAACTCACAAAGATCTCCTTTCTCACGACACATCTGCTAGTGCTGCCTACACGCCTTCCGCTGCATGTGTGCAACACTGACAAGTGATCTCTGTAGAAAAAGCTAAATTCATTAAATACCCGCCTGCGACGGAAACGACCTGTTATTCACTTACATTCTACAAGAAACTAATAATAACGATTTTTCCAGGTAAGTTAACTGCAGGAATATCTTAGAAAGCGTGCGTGTCTAGGGAGCTAACGTGGTGGCGTAGATGTCATCTCATACAAGCAGTGTCGTCTAGCGGTGGATATCTGAACTACCCTCTTGCAGCTCAGCCCACTTCCGTCGACTGCGTCGGAGGCCGGAAAATCATCAGCGTATCCTCGGCTTCCCTGAGGACCCTCTGTAAGTTAGCTCAGTAAATATCCTAGAAAACACAAGAAGGACTCCGGGACATCTGTTGACGCGCGCATTAAGTCGCAGGCTGTCGCGAGGTCGCTTAATGGCGCCGTGGCTGCTAACGTCGAAATGTTCTTCTCGCAAACCGCGGGGGAGAGAAATGGTGTCCGGCTCACGTCAGCTTCCTAGTCGTGGTGGACAAACCATGTTCCTAGTCAAACTTTTTGCGCCGTGACTTCTATGATTTTAGCGGCCCAGGGCAGATTTGGTGCAAGGGTGACTAAATTATAGATGCTCCGGTCGAAAATTATAGTGCTGGAATGGAATGGACTCGATTGTAATGGAATGGAATCCGTCCTCTTCGACGGATGAACAGGAACTACGAATAGATTCAAATGATGTAAGATGGTTAAATAGGAACCACAGCGTAGATCTTTTTCAAAGTGAGCAGAACCTGAAAATTTTAAATCCTGTCTGGCGGATCTATAACGAATCAAGTTCTGAATGACACATGAAGGTAATCAATGGTCAAAAGTCCTATGGAGTGATGAATCTCATTCAAGTCCTATGGAGTGATGAATCTGATTCAAGTCCTATGGAGTGATGAATCTGATTCAAGTCCAATTGAGAGATGAATCTGATTCAATTCCTATGGAGTGATAAATCTGATTCAAGTCATTTGGAGTGATGAATCTGATTCAAGTCCTATGGATTGATGAATCTGCTTCAAGTTCTATGGAGTGCTGAATCTGATAAAAGTCCTATGGAGTGATAAATCTGATTCAAGTCCTATGGAGTGCTGAATCTGATTCAAGTCCTATGGAGTGATGAATCTGATTAAAGTCCTATGGAGTGATAAATCTGATTCAAGTCCTATGGAGTGCTGAATCTGATTCAAGTCCTATGGAGTGCTGAATCTGATTAAAGTCCTATGGAGTGATAAATCTGATTCAAGCCCTATGGAGTGATAAATCTGATTCAAGTCCTAAGGAGTGCTGAATCTGATTCAAGTCGTATGGAGAGATGAATCTGATTAAAGTCCTGTGGAGTGCTGAATCTGATTAAAGTCCTATGGAGTGCTGAATCTGATTCAAGTCCTATGGAGTGATAAATCTGATTCAAGTCCTAAGGAGTGCTGAATCTGATTAAAGTCCTATGGAGTGATAAATCTGATTCAAGTCCTATGGAGAGATGAATCTGATTAAAGTCCTGTGGAGTGCTGAATCTGATTAAAGTCCTATGGAGTGATAAATCTGATTCAAGTCCTATGGAGTGATAAATCTGATTCAAGTCCTAAGGAGTGTTGAATCTGATTCAAGTCCTATGGAGAGATGAATCTGATTAAAGTCCTGTGGAGTGCTGAATCTGATTAAAGTCCTATGGAGTGCTGAATCTGATTCAAGTCCTATGGAGTGATAAATCTGATTCAAGTCCTAAGGAGTGCTGAATCTGATTCAAGTCCTATGGAGTGATGAATCTGATTCAAGTCCTAAGGAGTGCTGAATCTGACTAAATTCCTATGGAGTGATGAATCTGATTCAAGTCCTATGGAGTGATAAATCTGATTCAAGTCCTAAGGAGTGCTGAATCGGATTCAAGTCCTATGGAGTGATGAATCTGATTCAAGGCATATGTAGTGATGAATCTGATTCATGTTCTATGGGATGTTGAATCTGATTCTGGAGGGATTCAAGCCGAATTCAACGTCATAAGCGAACACATCGTTCTTAAATCCTTTTTTTTAATTTGGCCGCACACTAAATGAGGCGACAAATTGAGTTTGAAAGTCCTTAGAACTCCGTTCTTGCAAAATAAAACATTCTCAATTCCTGTGGCTCTGTGCGACCGGAGCACACGCGTTGATTTACATTTAAATTACTTCACCTGAGGTCGCTGACGGAATAAAGATGATCGCTTGCGTCAGCCCCAGGGCAGCAAAAAGGCTTACATCCTTGCTAAAAGAACATTCGCCAAGTTCGGCTTCTTATTCGTGTCTTCATTTGTCCACTCTTGCGTTGTTTGTGTATTTTGTGGCCTGGAGTGAAGAACTTGGGCATACGGTTGTCATGAATAAAATTATTCAGCAAAGATATCATAGATGTAGGACACCTTCTACTCATCAAATCTAAATTCCTTCGATGTGAAACATAAAAATGAGAATCTAACAGCAGGAATTTTTGCTTAAAAAGTAAACAATATTTGGAAATTAATTTACCAATAAAAGGCCAAACCTCCTAAATTCATTGCTCATAGGGATTTTGATATCGACCAGATATTTATTGCTGCACTTGCAGAAATTAAAAGTGGAGTAGAGGACGCGTTCGTCTCTGGCTCCCCATGAGCTTCATTGACGACTTACTGTGTCATTGATTCTCGATGGCCACTTGCTCCACATGACTCTCGCCCTGCACTTACTGGAGCTCAAGTTCTTTGTTTTATTGTCGGCGACTGAGCAGAATTGCTATGCTGCTCTACCAGTCGCACACAGAGCTCGCACCAGTCACACACACACAGAGTGCTCGCAGCAGTCACACACAGTGCTCGCACCAGTCACACACACACAGTGCTCGCACCAGTCACACACACAGTGCTCGCACCAGTCACACACACACAGAGTGCTCGCACCAGTCCCACACACACAGAGTGCTCGCACCAGTCACTCACACACGGGGTGCTCACACCAGTGTGGTGATCCCAGCGGCAAGCCGCGGCCCCCCACAAGACCTGAGAAAAGCTGCCTCCAGACTACAACCGCATCCGTTCCAGAGCACCTCCGGACCCGAAGCGCCTACTCAACCAAACACGGGACCTGAGAGAAGCCGCCTCGCGACTATGAGAAAAGGTGCCCGTAAGCTACAACGGCTTCCTGCCTCCAGCACCCCAGGCCCACAAACTCGCGACCAATCAGGACTCACGCCCGGACTCAGGGCTTGCACTCGAGGCCTACATAAGGCGACCCCAACAACGCTCGCACTCACTCAAGCCCTCGTCCTCTTTCAAGTCACATCTCCAGCACCAGCCTCGTGTTCCTGCATCTAGCTTCCGAGATCGACTTTGTCTCTCGCGTACCTGCACCAAGCTCCGGAGACCGGCCCTGCCTATCGACGCCCCAAGGTGTTGCAAGGTCTTAAACCTAGTAGCGTCTTGACGCTTCAAGGTGTTTCAAGGCTTTAAAAAAAGTCACGTTGCAACGCCCCGCGCCGGCGTCGTCGGCCAAGCCGCTCTACGACCTCTCTCGCCCGCTCCGGCCGGCTAGCCTCGCCGCAGCTACTTACCAGCTACCACGGTGAACCGCGTGGCGGCTGGGCCCGACCCAGCTGACTAGCCTCGTCTCGGCGCCCCGCTAGCCCCAGCTGACCTGTTCGTAACAGTCGCACGACGTAGCACCAATCATCACGTCTCGCCGCTGCGTTCGTAAGTAGCGTCCTCGCGGACGTTACCCGCTATTGGTGCTTGTGTCATTCATTACGTAAACTCTCGCATAGTATTGTATTTCAATCATCACGTATTAGTGCTATTCTCGCATAGGATTGTGTTTCAATCATTTACGTAATTTATGTCATTTTCGAATAGGATTGTACTTCAATCATCACGTATTAGTACTATTCTCGCATAGGGTTGTGTTTCAATCATTACGTCATTCCCGAATAGGATTGTGCTTCAGTCGTCACGTATTTGTGCTATTCTCGCATAGGATTGTGTTTCAATCATTACGTCATTCCCGAATAGGATTGTGCTTCAATCATCACGTATTTGTGCTATTCTCGCGTAGGATTGTGTTTCAATCATCACGTCATTCCCGAATAGGGTTGTGCTTCAATCATCCCGTATTTGTGCTATTCTCGCATAGGATTGTGTTTCAATCATTACGTCATTCCCGAATAGGATTGTGCTTCAATCATCACGTATTTGTGCTATTCTCGCATAGGATCGTGTTTCAATTTATGTCATTCTCGAATAGGATTGTACTCCAATCACCACATATTTGTGCTATTCTCACATAGGATTGTGTTTCAATCATTACGTACTTCTCGAATAGTATTGTACTTCGACCATCACGTATAAGTGCTGCGTTCCAATCATTACGTAATTTACGAGTAACGAACAGTGCCCATAGTAGTCACCGAGTGCCCAGTGTAATGGTCCGTGTTCCATGTACCTAACAGGCACCAATATAATTACCGTTTTACCCCCGTGTTGTCCATATCCTGCCGAATACGGTTGAACCCTCAGGCACTCGCTTCGGGCTATCCTATCACGGAAAAGATAGCTCAAAGTCTGCCCGAAGCGTGTTGCAGCCTGGGGGGAGAACACCACACTGGTTGACCCCAGAGGTATTCGGCAGGCAATAGAAGGCATGGCTGGGAAAGATATCCGGTTGCCCGCATTCAGCGGAGATGTGAAAGGATGGTTACTGCATTGCGACGTGTTCCTCGCACAAGTACCAAACCTGGACGACGGCGCAAAGTTCGGAGCGTTACTAGGAGGACTCCCAACACACATCGTATCCGAGATCCAAGTAATACTCCTGAACCCACCGGCAAACGACAAATACGACGCATTAAAAGCCGCATTAACGCACCGTTTCGTGCGACACGACGAGGAAGCAAACTACGACACCATCGTCAAAACTACCATGGGAGACAATACGCCATCAGAATTGCTCCTCCAAATGAAACGACTGAACAGCTGCAGGCAAGCACCCCTACCACCGTCCGTCATCCGTTCCATGCACCTCGCAAAGCTACCAATCACAGCACAACCGCTGATCGAGGCACTAGGCAGGGGAAAAACGGACGAAGAATACAGAGTAATCGCAGATCAGATCATAGCAAGGCAAACCGCTTGCCAAACTGCCATGAGTGAACCCATCACCGTAACTGCCATCAAACAACCACCATCTCTTACCGTCTCAAGAGCGGAATTTGACAAAGCCCTACAGGAAATAGCAGAACTCAAGAAAATGCTGGCAAACGCTTTACGCCCACAGGAAAACAAGAAGCAAGCAGAAGATTGGCGAAACCAAACCCCAGGACCTAGGTACGGAAACAGAAGCAATACAACAATCAAGCAAGACCAAGCAATCTGCTATTACCACCAAACTTTCGGTAACCGAGCAAGAAACTGCACCCAACCTTGCAATTTTCGCGGGAAACGACGACCGCGGAGAATGGTAAACGCCCCAGTCTCCGCACAGACAAAAAAAGGCGAGCTAATGTACGTCACAGACACCGGCAACGTACGATACCTCATCGACACCGGTTCAGCCGTCAGCCTAGTACCAGCTAAAAAGAAACACACGCTCAAACCCCCGTCCTACGACTTACTCGCCGCCAACAACACCCCCATAGCTTCTTACGGGACGACTGAGCGCATCATCCTGCTCAACCCCCTATGGCCCGTAAGTTGGAACTTCATAGAAGCGGACGTAGGACAACCGATCATTGGCATGGATTTCCTCGCCGCACACCAGCTAAGCGTCGACACCGCAAACGCAAGCCTATACGCCCAAACTTCCGGAACCAAAGTACCCTGCAAACGCGTCGTTTCAAGAAGCCAACGAGTGCACAGGATCGAACACCAAACCGCACCGGAATTCAACACATTGTACGAGGAATACCCCGGAATACTACCGACCTCCCAACACATCCGGCACACACAAAAGAAAATCGACGTAGAACACCACATCGAAACAACCGGACCCCCAGTATATGCACGACCAAGGAGACTGTCTCCGGAAAAATTGGAAGCGGCGCGACAAGAATTCAAGGAAATGCTGGAACATGGCATCATCAGGCCGTCGAAGAGCGCCTGGGCATCACCCATGCACATGGTACCAAAGGCAGCCGAACCCGGGGCATGGAGAATCTGCGGAGACTACAGACGACTGAACGCAAGCACCAAACCTGACCGTTACCCAATACCACACTGTCAAGACTTCCATTACAAACTGCATAACAAAACAATCTTCTCCAAAATCGACCTCGTCAAAGCCTGTCACCAAATACCCGTCAAAAACGAGGACATCCAGAAAACGGCCATCACCACACCATTTGGGCTGTACGAATACACCGTGATGTCATTCGGGCTGCGGAACGCAGCCCAAACGTTCCAACGATACATCGACGCGGTAACAAGAGACATGGACTTCGTAACGGCATACATCGACGACATACTGATAGCGTCCGCAAACGCAGAGGAGCACCAAAAACACCTCCGACAACTCTTCCAACGGCTACAAGGAGAAGGACTGCGCGTGCACCCCGCCAAGTGCATTTTCGGAGTGCCCGAGCTAGACTTTCTCGGACACAGAGTGTCAGCCGGCGGAATCTCACCACTCCCTCAGAAAATAGAGGAAATATGCAGTTTTCCCCAACCAGCAACAGTAAAAAAGCTACGACAATTCCTAGGAATAGTCAACTATTACCACCGATTCCTCCCAGCCGCAGCAGAAAAGATGCAAGCTCTGACCGGATTGACAAAAGGATACTCCAAAAACTCAAAGAAAATTATCAACTGGACAACAGAACTAGACGCAGCGTTCACTAGCCTAAAACGCGAGATCTCGCAACTCACCTTGCTAGCGCACCCCGCTCCAGAAGGCAAAAGCACCTTAATCACAGACGCATCAGGAACCGCAGTCGGCGCCGTACTACAACAAAAAGTCGGGCAAGAACAGCGCCCCGTAGCATTTTTCTCCAAAAAACTAGACGACACCCAACGTAAATACAGCACCTACGACCGCGAACTAATGGCGATATTCCTCGCAGTGAAACACTTCGAGCATTTTTTGGAAGGCCGAAGCTTCGAAATCAGGACAGACCATAAACCGCTCTGTTTTGCCCTGCAAAAAGCCACGGAAGGCAACAGCCCCCGGGTAGCAAGACAGCTCTCCTACCTCTCACAGTTCGACTGCGAAATCAAGCACATCAGCGGCGACAACAACACGGTCGCAGACGCGCTATCACGTCTGGTGTCAACAATAATACCTAAAGGACCCGCGATCAACTACGACAAAATAATGACCGAACAAAACAGAGACGCAGAATTAGAAGAACTGCTGCACCCAGCATCAAAGAACGCGCTCAAACTACGCCCCATAATCAGACAGACCGGTAAACCACCCCTCTGGTGCGACGTGTCAACAGGCCTACGGAGGCCATACATCCCGGAATGCTGCAGAAAGGACGTATTTCAGCATTTCCACGGGGCGAGTCATCCCGGCATACAAGCAACAAGGGACCTCTTGAGGCAGCGAGTAATCTGGCCCGGACTCAACAAAGACGTCGGCAAGTGGACACGCGAGTGCATTCCATGCCAGACAAGCAAAATAATAAGGCACACCAAATGCCCACCCGGGAAGATGCCGGTACCCAAGGAACGGTTCCAGACGATACACATCGATATCGTGGGACCACTACCCGTGTCACAAAACAAACGGTACCTGCTGACGTGCATTGACCGCTTCACCAGATGGTGCACCGCTACCCCAATGGCCGATTGTACGGCAGAAACAACAGCACGGGCATTCCTAAAAGACTGGGTAGCATCATTCGGCGCTCCAACAACAATCATCACGGACCAAGGCGTCCAGTTCGAGTCTAACTTATGGAAAAACTTGCTGACGGCGCTGGGCGCTGAGAGACAGCGAACGACAGCGTACCACCCGCAGAGCAACGGACTGGTGGAGAGGATGCACAGAAGATTGAAGGAGGCGTTAAAAGCTACGGTCACTGACGCAGACTGGGCAGACGCACTACCCCTCATACTGCTTAACATCCGAGCCACGCCACACACGGACGCAAACATCTCCCCCGCCGAAATGGTATACGGACAAACATTGCGCCTCGCAGGAGAGCTACCCGAGAAAGAAAAAGGAGACCGGCCCGCCAGAGAATTTCTACAATGCCTAAAAAAACGAGTGACAAACCTGCAGCCAATACTGCCACGACAACAGGGACCCCAAAAAGCCAATGTCCCGAGAGCTCTATACAAGGCGACCAACGTCTTCGTGAAACACGGGGGGCACAGAAGACCCTTACAGAAACCCTACGCAGGTCCCTTTCCCGTGCTCCAAAGGACACCAAACTACATCAGCGTAGATATACAAGGAAAAAAAGCTAACATCGCGACGGAAAGGGTCAAAGCAGCGTACCTACCCACCATCGAGGATAAACCTCAACAACAGGCTAAGGCACCGAGAGCAACAAACTACGAAGTATACGAGGGAGTTCCGTTCCCTGGAACAGGCACAGCAATCCCTACAACAGCAAAACAGGCAGTATTCACTAAATACGGAAGAGAAAGCAGACCACCAGTGAGGTACTAAGTGTTTTACAAAAAAAAAAAAAAAAAACAGGAGAGGGACACCTGTGGTGATCCCAGCGGCAAGCCGCGGACCCCCACAAGACCTGAGAAAAGCTGCCTCCAGACTACAACCGCATCCGTTCCAGAGCACCTCCGGACCTGAAGCGCCTACTCAACCAAAACGGGACCTGAGAGAAGCCGCCTCGCGACTATGAGAAAAGGTGCCCGTAAGCTACAACGGCTTCCTGCCTCCAGCACCCCAGGCCCACAAACTCGCGACCAATCAGGACTCACGCCCGGACTCAGGGCTTGCACTCGAGGCCTACATAAGGCGACCCCAACAACGCTCGCACTCACTCAAGCCCTCGTCCTCTTTCAAGTCACATCTCCAGCACCAGCCTCGTGTTCCTGCATCTAGCTTCCGAGATCGACTTTGTCTCTCGCGTACCTGCACCAAGCTCCGGAGACCGGCCCTGCCTATCGACGCCCCAAGGTGTTGCAAGGTCTTAAACCTAGTAGCGTCTTGACGCTTCAAGGTGTTTCAAGGCTTTAAAAAAAGTCACGTTGCAACGCCCCGCGCCGGCGTCGTCGGCCAAGCCGCTCTACGACCTCTCTCGCCCGCTCCGGCCGGCTAGCCTCGCCGCAGCTACTTACCAGCTACCACGGTGAACCGCGTGGCGGCTGGGCCCGACCCAGCTGACTAGCCTCGTCTCGGCGCCCCGCTAGCCCCAGCTGACCTGTTCGTAACAGTCGCACGACGTAGCACCAATCATCACGTCTCGCCGCTGCGTTCGTAAGTAGCGTCCTCGCGGACGTTACCCGCTATTGGTGCTTGTGTCATTCATTACGTAAACTCTCGCATAGTATTGTATTTCAATCATCACGTATTAGTGCTATTCTCGCATAGGATTGTGTTTCAATCATTTACGTAATTTATGTCATTTTCGAATAGGATTGTACTTCAATCATCACGTATTAGTACTATTCTCGCATAGGGTTGTGTTTCAATCATTACGTCATTCCCGAATAGGATTGTGCTTCAGTCGTCACGTATTTGTGCTATTCTCGCATAGGATTGTGTTTCAATCATTACGTCATTCCCGAATAGGATTGTGCTTCAATCATCACGTATTTGTGCTATTCTCGCGTAGGATTGTGTTTCAATCATCACGTCATTCCCGAATAGGGTTGTGCTTCAATCATCCCGTATTTGTGCTATTCTCGCATAGGATTGTGTTTCAATCATTACGTCATTCCCGAATAGGATTGTGCTTCAATCATCACGTATTTGTGCTATTCTCGCATAGGATCGTGTTTCAATTTATGTCATTCTCGAATAGGATTGTACTCCAATCACCACATATTTGTGCTATTCTCACATAGGATTGTGTTTCAATCATTACGCACTTCTCGAATAGTATTGTATTTCGACCATCACGTATAAGTGCTGCGTTCCAATCATTACGTAATTTACGAGTAACGAACAGTGCCCATAGTAGTCACCGAGTGCCCAGTGTAATGGTCCGTGTTCCATGTACCTAACAGGCACCAATATAATTACCGTTTTACCCCCGTGTTGTCCATATCCTGCCGAATACGGTTGAACCCTCAGGCACTCGCTTCGGGCTATCCTATCACGGAAAAGATAGCTCAAAGTCTGCCCGAAGCGTGTTGCAGCCTGGGGGGAGAACACCACACCAGTCACACACACAGTGCTCGCACCCGTCACACACACACAGTGCTCGCAGCAGTCACACACACAGTGCTCGCACCAGTCACACACACACACAGTGCTCGCACCAGTCACACACACACACAGTGCTCGCACCAGTCACACACACACACAGTGCTCGCACCAGTCACACACACACAGTGCTCGCACCAGTCACACACACACAGTGCTCGCAGCAGTCACACACACAGTGCTCGCACCAGTCACACACACACACACAGTGCTCGCACCAGTCACACACACAGTGCTCGCACCAGTCACACACACACACAGTGCTCGCACCAGTCACACACACACACAGTGCTCGCACCAGTCACACACACACACAGAGTGCTCGCACCAGTCACACACACACAGTGCTCGCACCAGTCACACACACACAGTGCTCGCACCTGAGATTCCTGAGATTCCTGAGATATAGTTTGGAGCACAGCTCCAGGCCACGATGAGTCGCCGCCTCACGACGCCGCCAACCTCCCCGCAGCGACGGAGCCCCAGGTCCTCAGCAAAGGGAGCCAGCAGCTCCACCACAGCCGAGGCAGGCCACGACGCCTCCAGAACGAGCGGCGTCAGCCCTCCTTCCCTTGCCGGGGCAAGGTTAGGGGGCAGCCGCTCTCATATATGCCAGCTGCTGCAGGATACTATTACCCTCAGCAGGCTGGTAGTAATGGGGCAAGGGAGGCTTGTCCGGGATCGTCCTCAAAAATCCATCGAGTCTCCCTTTGAACGACTCCAGTGTCCCCTCAAACTCCCTGGTACTAGCCGGAAGACAGTTGAACAGGCGAGGACCCATAACAGAGAACGAGTTTTCATGCCTCGTTCTGATGCTCGCCAGCGCCCTGCTGGTAAAGGCTGGGATGTTACAAGTTTTCCCTCGCCGAATGTGCCGCTGGGCTGTTAGTCGCATCGCCTGGTACCTGAAGTTCGGAGCCAAGCCATTCAGAACCTTCCAGGTATATATGATGAGGTACCTTTCACGGCGACGCTGTAATGAAAACAGGGACAGGTGTGATAGCCGTTTCCAGTAGTCAAACGACTGCATTCCGTCGATCCTTGCAGTGAAGGTCCTCTGTACACCCTCCAACTTCTGTACTTCGCCAACAGTGCTCGGACTTCAGAGCTGACAACAGTACTCTGCCAATGGGAGGACTAACGATTTGAACAATTTCAGCATTAGTGGGGCTTCCCTTGTCTTAAAGGTTCGCAGGATCCATCCGATCTGGCGTCTGCACCTAAGCACCACCTGGTTAATGTGCTCTCCGAAGCCACCGTCATCCGAGATTACGACCCCCAGATCCCTGACCGAAGACTTGCGGTCGATCGCTGAACCTCCAGTGGGGCTGTACGCATAGGAGGGGTCAGGGTGCAAACCGTACCGCACCAACTCAAATTTATTTTCATTGAAGGTCATGTTGTTTCGCGTTGCCCACTCGCAAATCTTCTGGAGGTCACTCTGTAGAGCCTCACAGTCCTCCACCGTAGCCATAGTTTTCAAGACCCTGGTGTCGTCAGCGAAGGATGAGGCCCGTGAGTGCAACAGAGTGACATCGATGTCCGAAATGTGGATCAGGAAAAGGAGTGGACCCAAAACGGATCCCTGAGGCACACCACTCACCACCCCCGACTCCGTCGAGCGGCTCCCGTCCACTGAGACAACTTGTTTCCTGTTTGTTAGGAAGCTATAAATCCATTCAAGGAGCCTACCACTGATTCCAAAAAGACGGAGCTTCCTAAGCAGCACGCCATAATCTACTTTATCGAAGGCCTTAGCGAAGTCCAGATACACCACGTCCACAGCGAGTCCAGAGCCAAGCGCCTCCGTAACCTGCCGCTGATGCTCCAACAATTGTGAGAGGCACGACCGACTCCGTCTGAAACCGTGCTGATTGTCGTTCAGTAGGTCATTGCTCTCGAGATACGTAACTAGTCGTTTAACTACGATCTTTTCAAAAATTTTAATTACATGGGATGTTAGGGCGATAGGACGGTAATTAGCTGGGGAATGCTTCACGCCCCCCTTGTGAACAGGAATAATTACTCCCAATTTGAGAGGAGCAGGCACACATCCTTTATCCATTGATGATCTCCACAGTGCATGTATAGGAGCCTTCAATTCCTCGCAACAGTTTTTTAAGAGGATCGAAGGAATCCCGTCCGGACCCGCTGCGGACGTGGACGGCAGCTCCCTTATGCATGTCACCAGCTCGTTCTCGCCGAACCGAACATCGTCCAGGAGGGAGGGCCTGTCTTCTTCGAGCAGTCCTTGCAGGAGACCTAGAGTGTCCGAGTTTCTCGGCCTACTGCAGACTGACTCGTACTGCTTCCTCAGCACCTCAGCTTTGGCCAAAGAGTCACCAACGAGCTCGTCGCCAGCACAGAAAGGGCCAATCTGGGACTTGGTCTTTGACTTACTCCGTGCGTACCCATAGAAATACTTCGGGTTGTTGCGGATTGCTTCAATCGCCCGCCTCTCCCTAGTCGCAGTTTCAAGCTCATGCGACTGTACCAGCAGGTGCTCGATCAGCTCTGCCCTGCTCAGTAATTTCATTCTAATGGCCGAGCTGACAGCCCCGAGCAGCTGCCTACGTATACGGGCTTTCTTCCGCATTAGGGTCTTACGATCTCTTGGAATTGACGCCTGACGAACTGCTGTCTTTGGCGGGGCGTATTTTGAACAGACCTCTGTCAGGACACCACAGAGATCTTCATACATGTTCAAGGGATGCATGTCCTCGCTTCTCGAAGCCCAGTCGATTCTTGCAAGCTCCTCCCTTATACTGCACCAGTCGGTTCGAGAGCTCATGAAGTTAAGTGAACCCAAGATACTCCCATAGTCCAGCTCAGCGTTGGACTGTTGGTTGGCCCATCCAATATCAGCTTTAACTATTATCAGTCTGTGGTCCGACAATGTTGTGTCTTCCACAACCACGTCCCTCACCAGTTCACCATGGTTGGTACAGACTAGGTCTAATAAGCTATCCAGCCTAGTTGGGCAGTTCACCGATTGTTCAAGCGTGAACTTGTCCATGAACTCGAGAAGAGATTTGGCCTGTAATCGGTCCTCTCGAGAGCCACCGTAGATACTGTTTAAGGACCAGTTTATTCTGGGAAAGTTAAAATCACCAAGTATAATCAGAGTCGGCAGAGGTGTTCCCAGGTCCTCAATCCACTCTGCGATATCAAGGAGAACCGGAACAAACATCTCAGAAGGACACGCGGGGGGTCTGTACATAACAACAGTAATAAGTCTCATCGTTTCAAACCACAGGACGATGTGCTCCACCCATCCATTTGAACCACTCTTGAGCACCACTGCGGCTGCAGCCAGATCCTCACGGACGAACACTGCAATGCCTCCTTTTTTTCTGTCGGAAGCCCTGTCAGCTCTGTACAAGCAGTAGCCCCTCATGCTCACCTCGGCATCAAGGATCTCCTCACGTAGGTGTGACTCAACCGCTGCCACAACAACCGCATGCTCCAACAAGGCTCTTTCTTCTAATATCTTAACCTTATGTTTCTGAGCACGTGGGCACAAGCCTTCTATGTTGCAGGAAATAATTGTGGGGCAAACATTACTCTCTACAAATGGCTTCGGCAGCTGCACGGACGTAGCCCTTGAATAGGGGGGCGTTCGTTGTCCCTCTCCTTCAGGAGCAAGGTCAGCAGGTTCTGGATTTCCTGGACCTGTCTGCGCAGCTCTAAAAAAGACAAACTTTCAGTCTGCCCCGGAAAAGACCCTAGTAGGCCTGCATCCTGGCCATACGAACCAGCAGGTTGCGTGACCTTCTGGGCTACAACCACCAGTCACACACACACAGAGTGCTCGCACCAGTCACACTCACACAGTGCTCGCACCAGTCACACACACATAGAGTGCTCGCACCAGTCACACATACACACAGTGCTCGCACCAGTCACACACACACAGTGCTCGCACCAGTCACACACACAGTGCTCGCACCAGTCACACACACACACAGTGCTCGCACCAGTCACACACACACAGTGCTCGCACCAGTCACACACACACACACAGTGTTCGCACCAGTCACACACACAGTGCTCGCACCAGTCACACACACACACAGTGCTCGCACCAGTCACACACACACACAGTGCTCGCACCAGTCACACACACAGTGCTCGCACCAGTCACACACACACACAGTGCTCGCACCAGTCACACACACACACAGTGCTCGCACCAGTCACACACACACACACAGTGCTCGCACCAGTCACACACACACACAGTGCTCGCACCAGTCACACACACACACACAGTGCTCGCACCAGTCACACACACACACACAGTGCTCGCACCAGTCACACACACACACAGTGCTCGCACCAGTCACACACACACACAGTGCTCGCACCAGTCACACACACACACACAGTGCTCGCACCAGTCACACACACACACAGTGCTCGCACCAGTCACACACACACACAGTGCTCGCACCAGTCACACACACACACAGTGCTCGCACCAGTCACACACACACACACAGTGCTCGCACCAGTCACACACACACACACAGTGCTCGCACCAGTCACACACACACACAGTGCTCGCACCAGTCACACACACACACAGTGCTCGCACCAGTCACACACACAGTGCTCGCACCAGTCACACACACAGTGCTCGCACCAGTCACACACACACAGTGCTCGCATCAGTCAACAGAGTGCTCGCCGGTGAGCGAAATAAGGCGGGTGTGTGCATCAAGTCTAATTGTTGGTGTATCTTCCTCGTATTCATAATTTCAGACTCAGTGAAGAATGTCTTCAATAATTCTTACTCAACATTTCAGCAAGGAGTTGCACGAAATCGTACACATATACTTCTACTGAAAATAATTTTAAAAAAGTTATTCAGGCAATATAATCAGGGCATCAAAGACTAAAAATAGCTTTAAAAAACTAATTCAAGCAGAGTAATCACAGCAAGATGAAGAAATTCGAGACTAAGGATAGTCAGGAACGAAGAGGCAACTGACAGACCAGGAGACAGTGCCGTCTGCGCGACAGACAGAGCCGATTGTTCAGCGCAGCGCTGTCTGTTTTTGTGCGCATAGCGAGCGTCTGCACGCAGCGAGGGAGACGGACTTGTGTCACCGTAGAGCTGACGTCATTTGTGTGGGGTGCTTGGGGAAGTGCTTAGTGAATTGTGATGGGGGACAGGAGAGAGTGCTTAGTGAATTGTAATGGGGGACAGGACAAAGTGCTTAGTCAATTGTAATGGAGAAAAGGCTTAGTAAATTGTGATGGGGGACAGGAGAAAGTGCTTAGTGAATTGTAATGGGGGACAGGAGAAAGTGCTTAGTGAATTGTAATGGGGGACAGGAGAAAGTGCTTAGTGAATTGTAATGGGAGACAGGAGAAAGTGCTTAGTGAATTGTAATGGGAGACAGGAGAAAGTGCTTAGTGAATTGTAATGGGGGACAGGAGAAAGTGCTTAGTGAATTATAATGGACAGGATAAAGTGTTCTCTGAAATGTTTATAAGCGTTTCTACATTTCAAGCGCACACAACCGCCTGACACTACTTCATTGCCTGACAACGCTTGACAAGATTTCGATGTCGATCAAATTTCTTCTCGCCGTAACCAAAAGCGCAAATTTTGAAACAGCGCAAATGCTGTGTGAAATCCCAGGCATTTATTCACTCGAACGTATGCTGCGACATGCGCAGCTTGCAGTGCCTCGAGCTGAATTCCGCGCCTCAATAATATAAGCAGAAAAAGATTGTTAAAAAATTTTCAAACGACACATCGATGGCTCGTTTTGCAGCTGGAAAAACTAAGCGCATCCCGCCAGCCCGGCAACAGGACAACGGGAGCGCCACAACGAACACAACTCTTGAAAAAATTCCAAGATCGCCGAATGTGATCCGACAATTCCGCCACTTTTTCCTCGATTTTATTTGGATTATAATTCAGGAGGACACTCTGTGCGCAGGAAACATAAAGCCCATGAGTCGTCATGTTTATTGTGTGCTGTGAATTCTCCTAATATATATCTCGTAGAAATGAGGGCGCTTTAGTTATTTCTGCAGCACTGGCACCACCACAGCTGGACCCTAACAACACCCTTCACAGCACCACAACAGCACCACAACAACACGACTTCACAGCACCACAACAACACAACTTCACAGCACCACAACAACACGACTTCACAGAACCACAACAACACCACTTCACAGCACCACAACAACACCACTTCACAGCACCACAACAACACAACTTCACAGCACCACAACAACACAACTTCAAAGCACCACAACAATTCACCACTTCACAGCACCACAACAACACAACTTCAAAGCACCACAACAACACCACTTCACAGCACCACAACAACACAACTTCAAAGCACCACAACAACACAACTTCAAAGCACCACAACAACACCACTTCACAGAACCACAACAACACAACTTCACAGCACCACAACAACACAACCTTCAAAGCACCACAACAACACAACTTCAAAGCACCACAACAACACAACTTCACAGCACCACAACAACACAACTTCAAAGCACCACAACAACACCACTTCACAGCACCACAACAACATAACTTCAAAGCACAACAACAACACAACTTCAAAGCACCACAACAACACCACTTCACAGAACCACAACAACACCACTTCACAGCACCACAACAACACAACTTCACAGCACCACAACAACACAACTTCAAAGCACCACAACAACACCACTTCACAGCACCACAACAACACAACTTCACAGCACCACAACAACACAACTTCAAAGCACCACAACAACACCACTTCACAGCACCACAACAACACAACTTCAAAGCACCACAACAACACCATATCACGGTTCTACAGCAACACCATTTCACAGCACCAAAACAAGACCATTTCACAGCACCACAACAACACCACTTCACAGCACCACAACAATACCACTTCACAGCACCACAACAACACCATTTCACAGCACCACAACAAACACCACTTCACAGCACCACAACAACACCACTTCACAGCACCACAACAACACCACTTCACAGCACCACAACAACACCACTTCACAGCACCACAACAACACCACTTCACAGCACCACAACAACACCATTTCAACGGTTCGTCAACTCGATTTCACAGCACCACTTCACAGTTTTAAAACAGCTACACCACCACAGTAACACCAATACAGTAACACCACCACAGTAACACCACCACAGTAACACCACCACAGTAACACCACTTCATAGCACCATAACAGAACCACAGCAATTCCATTTCACAGCACCTCGACAGCACAACTTTACGACACCACTAAAGCACCACCACAACACTACAGCACCACCACAACACCACAGCACCACCACACCACCACAGCACCACCCACAACACCACCACAACACCACAGCACCACCACACCACCACAGCCCCACCACAACACCACACCAACACCACCCGCACATGCCCAGCTCCCGGCTGCCTGTGCGTGACTCACGCGCAGCACATGTGCAAGTGAGACCTCAGCGCCCGCGTGGGACCACAGCAGCGGCTGGGACGGTGGACGCAAGAACACGTGGAGTTTCTTGTTAAAACACGCACCACTCCTCTTGGGAACACGTGGAGCTTCTTGTTAAACACACGCACAACTCCTCGTGAGAACACGTGGAGTTTCTTGTTAAAACACGCACAACTCCTCGTGAGAACACATGGAGTTTCTTGTTAAAACACGCACAACTCCTCTTGAGAACACGTGGAGCTTCTTGTTAAAACACGCACAACTCCTCGTGAGAACACGTGGAGTTTCTTGTTAAAACACGCACAACTCCTCGTGAGAACACGTGGAGTTTCTTGTTAAAACACGCACAACTCCTCGTTAGAACACGTGTTGTTTCTTGTTAAAACACGCACAACTCCTCGTGAGAACACGTGGAGTTTCTTGTTAAAACACGCACAACTCCTCGTGAGAACACGTGGAGTTTCTTGTTAAAACACGCACGACTCCTCGTGAGAACACGTGGAGTTTCTTGTTAAAACACGCACAACTCCTCGTGAGAACACGTGTTGTTTCTTGTCAAAACACGCACAACTCCTCGTGAGAACACGTGGAGTTTCTTGTTAAAACACGCACAACTCCTCGTGAGAACACGTGGAGTTTCTTGTTAAAACACGCACAACTCCTCGTGAGAGCACGTGGAGTTTCTTGTTAAAACACGCACAACTCCTCGTGAGAACACGTGGAGTTTCTTGTTAAAACACGCACAACTCCTCGTGAGAACACGTGGAGTTTCTTGTTAAAACACGCACAACTCCTCGTGAGAACACGTGGAGTTTCTTGTTAAAACACGCACCACTCCTCTTGGGAACACGTGGAGCTTCTTGTTAAAACACGCACAACTCCTTGTGAGAACACGTGGAGTTTCTTGTTAAAACACGCGCAACTCCTCGTGAGAACACGTGGAGTTTCTTGTTAAAACACGCACAACTCCTCGTGATAACACGTGGAGTTTCATGTGAAATAAAGTGGAGTTCCACGCATAAACACAATGCATTTCGTGCGTAAGCACTTGTAGTTCGAATCCGTGAACACTTGAAGTTCCATGTGAGAACACTTGAAGTTTCATTGGTCAACACTTAAAGTTCAAATGCGTAAAAACTTGGAGCTCCATTTGTGAACATTTGGAATTCAAAGAGAGAACATATGCACAAGACATAAATCTAAGTGAGCACATAATATTTGAAAAACGAGTTTGTAGTCTTGAAAACACGGGCAGCTCAAGGCGAGCGTTTGCAAGCTGAATATCTGTGCGTTACCTTGTAGCGATTGGTGTAAGAAGAGATTGATTTGCGCTAAGAAGTGAGATAGCTTCCTGTCGTTGTGAGTTCATTTATGACTGTTAATTTTATCGATTATTAGTATTCATGTGATAAAATACTGACCTACCGTCGTTCAGGAGCGTCTGCAGCTCGCATTTGTGTGCAAAGAGTTGAGGTCAAGAGTCCGATAAATGAAGCCGAAAGAATAAGAATGATGATTACACATTGAAATGGTTCAACGGAATTGAAAGCATAACGTACAAGGAATTAAGTGGGAATATATGTTTAATAAATTGTAAATTGTGAGTATTCACCTGAGACAGAACACAAAGCGTGGAATGGTTCCTACAATAAAAAAATTAAATGGTAACCTGAGAACGAACAAAAGACAATTGAGTTTAAAAATGGGCGTTTTAATTGAGTCCCCTGGAATCATACGGTACCAGGCACTGTACATAGTTATCTATGTCGTATGGCATTAGGGTGGCCAGTACTCATAGGGTAGATTTTTTTTCACAGAATTTTCTTGACGGGACCCCCTAAAAAATGAGGTTGATAGAAAAAATGATACTGGTAAAGTTTCAGACCACTTGAACATCACTAACCCGTGCCCCAACGTCCTCAAATTTCTGAAAAATCACGAAAAATGCCATTTTTCAGAACTTTGAGGACGTTGGGGCACGGGTTAACGATGTTCAAATGGTCTTTTTAGGGGGTCCCATCAACCTCACCTTTTTAGGGGGTCCCGTCAAAAAAATTCTGTGAAAAAAATCTACCCTATGAGTACTGGCCACCCTAGTGTGGCATATATGTGTATCTGTATGCCACTGCCATTCCCAAACCTTCCTCTGTCTCAAAAGTGAGTCACAAGAATGAAAAGATAGTCGAATTCCTCTACGAACTGCTGAGATACTCAGGTATCAAAGTCGCCAAATATTGAAATCGTTTTCTGTAATTTTTAAGAAGCTGCGCTTGGTACTGTATTGTTCTAGGGACCTCAATTGTACGTTCATTAGAAAAGACAAAAGGGATTCTGGTCACGTGTAAAGTGTGGTAAAATTACATGCATAATTTTACTTCTTTGTGGCAAAACTATTTGCAAATAATGAGCTTCTCAGAATGATGTTTATAACTCTCAAACACAGCCAGTTCAAATTTGTGTCCTTGACCGGAAGTTCGTACTTATACTCTACAATAAATACCCTTTGGTCAAATATCTCAGAGTTATTTAATAAATTATAAATGATAAAATAAAAGTTATTAAATTAGTATGAAGTATAATTGTTGTGCTCCCCATTAGTGGAATAACCTCTCAGGTTGATTTTAAATGGTGGATAAACACGTTTGAAAGAGTGGATGCCACCGAAGGACGCGTGTTGCGTGGGGGCAGAGATGAGGAAAGCATGCAAAGCAGCACAGGAAGGTAAAGTTTCAGAGCAACGGCAAGCTTTTCGGTGAGGATAGAGGATCCTTTATTCCGATCACTCATGCCTGATATATATCATCTTGTACATTGGCTTTTCAAATGTCTCATGACTAACACCAGGACGCAATGACGGTTACCCCCGGTCAAGTCGGTTCCCATTTCCGACACCTGGGTTGAGGGGGGAATTGTGGCTGAGTTCTCCCTTTTCCCAACGGGGAGAATCACCGGGAGGCACGGCCGGAATTCGAACTGCCGATGCGCTCTTAACCACTCTGCCACGAATAAATATAGAAATTTGAGCCTCCCATCTCGACCACGAGATGGGAGGTTCACGCAAGACAGTTATAAAACGGAAGAAGAGTCTGAGAGGCTTCATGAGAAAGAATGATGAAATTATGAGACATGGTGAACTTCACGATAATAACAGTGATACGATAACGATGATAAATTAAATTTATTTGTGGCACCAGCGCAGAGAGAAGAGCGTTAACGTACATTGATTGATCAATAATGGAATGACATTTGACATCAGCAGCTGATGAATTGCATGATACTTAAAATTGACAGTAAAATTAGATCACTGCGATCATTTCAAGCTAATGCAACCCAGGCGAATGTTCATTCTGATCCAATTTTTTCATTCAAATTCATTCAAAGCACCGTTCACCTGACTTTTTAACGCCCCAGACTACCATACGGTCCTCTCGTAATTATAGCCTAAATGTACTGCGTTTCTTGGTAAATTTATCCTCTAATCTTTTCCTAGAAGTTCGCCACAGAGTAGCAGTTACTTCCTCACTTTCATGTCGGTGAAAACCTGATGCCAGAGTGTCGAATGGCGGTGGATGTGATGACGGTAATATGAGTACAGAAGTGCTCACCTGAAAGGATTAAACTGATACGCTCAATCGAAGCTTGAAAACATAGTTTGTTTTTTAGTTCCATGCAAGGTTAACTTTTTCCTCAGCTCCCTCACCTCACACTCTCTCTTGCCATTACTCCCTCTCCTCACACTCTCTCTTAACTTTACTCCCTCACCTCACACACACTCTCTTACCATTACTCCCTCACCTCACACTCTCTCTTGCCATTACTCCCTCACCTCACACACACTCTCTTACCATTACTCCCTCACCTCACGCTCTCTCTTGCCATTACTCCCTCACCTCACACTCTCTCTTAACTTTACTCCCTCACCTCACACACACTCTCTTACCATTACTCCCTCACCTCACACTCTCTCTTGCCATTACTCCCTCACCTCACACTCTCTCTTGCCATTACTCCCTCCCCTCACACTCTCTCTTGCCATTACTCCCTCACCTCACACTCTCTCTTGCCATTACTCCCTCACCTCACACACACTCTCTTACCATTACTCCCTCACCTCACACTCTCTCTTGCCATTACTCCCTCACCTCACACTCTCTCTTGCCATTACTCCCTCACCTCACACACACTCTCTTACCATTACTCCCTCACCTCACACTCTCTCTTGCCATTACTCCCTCACCTCACACACACTCTCTTACCATTACTCCCTCACCTCACACTCTCTCTTGCCATTACTCCCTCACCTCACACTCTCTCTTGCCATTACTCCCTCACCACACACTCTCTCTTGCCATTACTCCCTCACCTCACACTCTCTCTTGCCATTACTCCCTCACCTCACACTCTCTCTTGCCATTACTCCCTCACCTCACACTCTCTCTTGCCATTACTCCCTCACCTCACACTCTCTCTTGCCATTACTCCCTCACCTCACACACACTCTCTTGCCATTACTCCCTCACCTCACACTCTCTCTTGCCATTACTCCCTCACCTCACACACACTCTCTTGCCATTACTCCCTCACCTCACACTCTCTCTTGCCATTACTCCCTCACCTCACACACACTCTCTTGCCATTACTCCCTCACCTCACACTCTCTCTTGCCATTACTCCCTCACCTCACACTCTCTCTTGCCATTACTCCCTCACCTCACACTCTCTCTTGCCATTACTCCCTCACCTCACACACACTCTCTTACCATTACTCCCTCACCTCACACTCTCTCTTGCCATTACTCCCTCACCTCACACTCTCTCTTAACTTTACTCCCTCACCTCACACTCTCTCTTGCCATTACTCCCTCACCTCACACCCTCTCTTGCCATTACTCCCTCACCTCACACTCTCTCTTGCCATTACTCCCTCACCTCACACTCTCTCTTGCCATTACTCCCTCACCTCACACAAACTCTCTTGCCATTACTCCCTCACCTCACACTCTCTCTTGCCATTACTCCCTCACCTCACACAAACTCTCTTGCCATTACTCCCTCACCTCACACTCTCTCTTGCCATTACTCCCTCACCTCACACACACTCTCTTGCCATTACTCCCTCACCTCACACTCTCTCTTGCCATTACTCCCTCACCTCACACTCTCTCTTGCCATTACTCCCTCACCTCACACTCTCTCTTGCCATTACTCCCTCACCTCACACACACTCTCTTACCATTACTCCCTCACCTCACACTCTCTCTTGCCATTACTCCCTCACCTCACACTCTCTCTTACCATTACTCCCTCACCTCACACACACTCTCTTACCATTACTCCCTCACCTCACACTCTCTCTTGCCATTACTCCCTCACCTCACACTCTCTCTTGCCATTACTCCCTCACCTCACACACACTCTCTTACCATTACTCCCTCACCTCACACTCTCTCTTGCCATTACTCCCTCACCTCACACTCTCTCTTGCCATTACTCCCTCACCTCACACACACTCTCTTACCATTACTCCCTCACCTCACACTCTCTCTTACCATTACTCCCTCACCTCACACTCTCTCTTACAAATTACTCCCTCACCTCACACTCTCTCTTACCATTACTCCCTCAACTCACACTCTCTCTTGCCATTGCTCCCTCACCTCACACACACTCTCTTACCATTACTCCCTCACCTCACACTCTCTCTTGCCATTACTCCCTCACCTCACACTCTCTCTTACCATTACTCCCTCACCTCACACACACTCTCTTACCATTACTCCCTCACCTCACACTCTCTCTTGCCATTACTCCCTCACCTCACACTCTCTCTTGCCATTACTCCCTCACCTCACACACACTCTCTTACCATTACTCCCTCACCTCACACTCTCTCTTACCATTACTCCCTCACCTCACACTCTCTCTTGCCATTACTCCCTCACCTCACACACACTCTCTTACCATTACTCCCTCACCTCACACTCTCTCTTACCATTACTCCCTCACCTCACACTCTCTCTTGCCATTACTCCCTCACCTCACACACACTCTCTTACCATTACTCCCTCACCTCACACTCTCTCTTACCATTACTCCCTCACCTCACACTCTCTCTTACCATTACTCCCTCACCTCACACTCTCTCTTGGCATTACTCCCTCACCTCACACTCTCTCTAGCCATTACTCCATCACCTCACACTCTCTCTTGCCATTACTCCCTCACCTCACACTTTCTCTTACCATTACTCCCTCACCTCACACTCTCTCTTACCATAACTCCCTCACCTCACACTCTCTCTTGCCATTACTCCCTCACCTCACACTCTCTCTTGCCATTACTCCCTCACCTCACACTCTCTCTTGCCATTACTCCCTCACCTCACACTCTCTCTTGCCATTACTCCCTCACCTCACACTCTCTCTTGCCATTACCCTCTCACCTCACACTCTCTCTTACCATTACTCCCTCACCTTACACTCTCTCTTGCCATTACTCCCTCACCTCACACTCTCTCTTGCCATTACTCCCTCACCTCACACTCTCTCTTGCCATTACTCCCTCACCTCACACTCTCTCTTACCATTACTCCCTCACCTCACACTCTCTCTCACCATTACTCCCTCACCTCACACTCTCTCTTGCCATTACTCCCTCACCTCACACTCTCTCTTGCCATTACTCCCTCACCTCACACTCTCTCTTACCATTACTCCCTCACCTTACACTCTCTCTTGCCATTACTCCCTCACCTCACACTCTCTCTTGCCATTACTCCCTCACCTCACACTCTCTCTTGCCATTACTCCCTCACCTCACACTCTCTCTTGCCATTACTCCCTCACCTCACACTCTCTCTTACCATTACTCCCTCACCTCACACTCTCTCTAGCCATTACTCCATCACCTCACACTCTCTCTTGCCATTACTCCCTCACCTCACACTCTCTCTTGCCATTACTCTCTCACCTCACACTCTCTCTTGCCATTACTCCCTCACCTCACACTCTCTCTTACCTTAACTCCCTTACCTTACACTCTCTCTTACCATTACTTCCTCACCTCACACTCTCTCTTGCCATTACTCCCTCACCTCACACTCTCTCTTACTTCACTCTCTAGCCTCACACACTCTTTCACCTCACACACTCTCTTTCCTCACTCCCTCACCTCACACACTCCCTCACCCCACATAACCCCCTCACCACACACACGCTCTCACCTCACACACTCCCTCACCCCTCACACCTCCTCACCCACACACTCCCTCACCCACACACTCTCTTACCTCACTCGCTCACCTCACACACTCTCTTACTTCACTCTCTAGCCTCACACACTCTCTCACCTTACACACTCTCTTTCCTCACTCCCTCACCTCACACACTACCTCACCTCACACACTCCCTCACCTCACACACTCCCTCACCTCACACACTCCCTCACCCCGCACACTTCCTCACCACACATACTCCCTCACCCCACACACTCCCTCACCCCACACACCCCCTCACCTCACACACTCCCTCACCCCGCACACTCCCTCACCTCACACACCCAGCCTACGTGTCCCCAACACACCCCGGCGGTTCCCACACGCCGCGATATTCCTGTACCCCCACACGGCCGGCGCTTCCGACCCACACCTGCCTGCGTCTGGCGGACTTTTTCACCGTCTACTTCTGCCGTGTGACCGACCATGCACCTCTGCGGTGTCACACTGAAAGCATTTCGTGAGGGCCCTTTTGTCTAGACACACACACTTTAACGCTTCAAAATTAAGGCCGCAATCTTGGCTTTTTGTCCAGCAACTTGCCGGGGAGCGCTCGTAAATGTTGGGCCGGGCTGGGGTGAGTTGCTAGGAACCCTGAGTGTGTGTAGGGAGCCCTGAGTGTGTGCTGTGCGTGTTGTACTGTGTTGACTGGGTTTTGGTTGTGGAGTACGCAGAGTTTACCTCATGTATAGAAGGGATTGGTTATTACATTTGGCAAAAATTGAGATGTGGTTGTTCCGCTGTTATTGAAGCTTCGAAAAAAATTTGAAAGTTCCTCCAGGACTTTGAAAATGGCGGATGTCTGGGCGATTATTTTTCGAGCTCACGTAGATCCTGAAAACGAACGTGGAAATTTCAATTTGTACTAAATTGCAAACTTTGTCCAGGGCTTCGAAAATATACAGTAATAGCATTTATTATCAACCTCAAAATAATAGAAACTTCAAAAAGTGTAAATTTCTTGTTTTCTCAAATTCATCGAATTGGGAGGCTTCTCCAGCTCACTTTTTTTCTTCGTTTGCGAATAGGAAAAAGTGTGTAGAAATTGTATGATCCAAATACAGTTTATGGTTTGCTTCGATAGATCTGAGCATAAAATAGACAGACTAGGGAAAAACCTATTTCGGTATCTAAGAAAATTAGCTTCGGTCAAACACTAGTACGGACAATGATCCAATGAAAATTGATTCCAGTTGAAATCGCCCAGTTGAAAAATTCTGTTTAGATAAAGAACATGTATTGATCATTCGGCTCGTATTATAAAAATACATTTGCGTGTTTCGCCACCGATCTTTCGTGTTAATAGAATAACGCAGCAAAATCTCATTGCATCTCTGTAATAGGTGACAGGTCTTTTAACTGTAATAGGTGACAGGTCAGGCTGAAAACCATGTCCATACAATCTTATGCTAATAAGTCAGCAACATTCTGACATACGAACACCATCTTCAAATTTTGATTCAACTACCACACACTTCGGACGCTCTCTCGAAAACTGCAGCATAATAAACTTATCTCTCTATCACACAGGCAATCTTACTTCGCCAATTACACTATGTACAAATCCTCCAATCTCCTAACTTGGTTGTGGTAACCATAGCAACACGTTTCTCTTTCAGAGTTTCCGCGACGATTTTTTCCATTGAGATGACCCGAAATTATGGTGGTAGGCAGTCCACCGTGCGTGTGAGGTGTGCATGACGCTGATTGCGTTCACCCAAGTGTTCTGTGCGTGTATTGATGTTCTTTTGAGGGCAGATTGGCTCCGTAGGAAGTGAGTACTTTTTTGGGACAGGTAATGACCGAGCGCTGCGGATGGGAAGCAAAGGCGTCCACTGACGTCTAGCTACTTCAATTTCATCTAGCGCACTCGTGAAAAAATATTGCTGTGTGGAGTATTCGAGCTCACGCATCTTCATACATAAAGTCAGCCCAGTCAAACTTTTTCGCCAGAGCATGGATGTTTTTCACCGCCTAAGCGATTTATTTACTTGGGCGGTGAAAAACATGCATGCAGGTGGCGAAAAAATTAGATTGGGAGCGAAATCATTGATGGTTTTTCAATCATTCTTTGGTAATGAAGCTTACTGTCAGACGGTCGGTTTAATTTTATTCCATACTCAATTTAAGCATCGCGATTCCCTTTTTCACGTGGACAATTGCCTTTCAAAAATTTTTTAACCTTAGCATTTAGTTCTTGCAGTCATTTTCCGTGCTTGTCTCTCACACATACACTGCGGGTGTTCTTACGTGTACATAAATAGTGGTAGAAGGACACTTTACACGTGTCACTCCTAAAAATGCGCGGAAAGATATGTATTATCGCTACTGAGAATGTATGTACACTTGCAGTAATGTTCCTACATTCATGTGTGTCTACACCTGCCATAACGCTCCTATAATGATTCCTGCATTAAAGTTCCTACAAATGGGTATATACATGCAATTTCTACAAGGATATTCACACACTGTACTCATAAACAGATCTCTCACCAACCCAAAGCTCTAACGCGTGCGTCGCTAAGATTCTTACTCGCAAAAAAAACTACGTTCCGTAATGAAGCTCAGTTTCTATTTCTGCCTGGTCATAATTGCCGTCCATGTCTCCGGTGCCTTTGCCGGCGTGCAATTTGCCTGTAACTCGACAACTCTCGCGTAAGGTAATTTCTACGATAAGTTTTGTAAAATCAATAGAGACAAGTTGGCGCAATAATCCTACGGAAATACGAGTACAAAAAGAAAGAACAGCAAACGGGATATACAGTACATCACATTATTTTCTTTGCAAGCATAAGCGATAATGTACGAAAAAGAAGAAGCCTGTCTGAGAAGTATGCTTTAGAATATGCCACAGAAACATGCCACAGAAGCATGCCACAGAAACATGCCTCAGAAGCATGCCACAGTAGCATGCCACAGAAGTATGCCACAGAAACATGCCACAAAAGCATGCCTCAGAAGCATGCCACAGTAGCATGCCACAGTAGCATGTCACAGAAGCATGCCACAGAAACATGCCTCAGAAGCATGCCACAGTAGCATGCCACAGAAGTATGCCACAGAAACATGCCACAAAAGCATGCCTCAGAAGCATGCCACAGAAGCATGCCACAGAAACATGCCACAGAAGCATGCCACAGAAGTATGCCTCAGAAACATGCCACAGAAGCATGCCACAGAAACATGCCACAGAAGCACACCTCAGAAACATGCCACAGAAGCATGCCACTTGTTCCCTCCACTTGCTCCCTCCACTTCCTCCCTCCACTTGTTCCCTCCACTTGTTCCCTCCACTTGTTCCCTCCACTTGTTCCCTCCACTTGTTCCCTCCACTTGTTCCCTCCACTTGTTCCCTACACTTGTTCCCTCCACTTGTTCCCTCCACTTTTTCCCTCCACTTATTTCCTCCACTTGTTCCCTCCACTTGTTCCCTCCACTTTTCCCTCCACTTGTTCCCTCCACTTGTTCCCTCTACTTGTTCTCTACACTTGTTCCCTCCACTTGTTCCCTCCACTTGTTCCCTCCACTTGTTCCCTACACTTGTTCCCTCCACTTGTTCCCTACACTTGTTCCCTCCACTTGTTCCCTCCACTTTTCCCTCCACTTGTTCCCTCCACTTTTTCCCTCCACTTGTTTCCTCCACTTGTTCCCTCCACTTGTTCCCTCCACTTTTCCCTCCACTTGTTCCCTCCTCTTGTTCCCTCCACTTGTTCTCTACACTTGTTCCCTCCAATTGTTCCCTCCACTTGTTCCCTCCACTTGTTCCCTACATTTGTTCCCTCCACTTGTTCCCTACACTTGTTCCCTCCACTTGTTCCCTCCACTTTTCCCTCCACTTGTTCCCTTCACTTGTTCCCTCCACTTGTTCCCTTCACTTTTTCCCTCCTTTTGTTCCCTTCACTTGTTCCCTCCACTCACTCACCGCAAATTCCACGACTCTTTCATAATAATTTCATTTACTCTATATGGTGCCCCAAAAAATGTAATCGTCCCTTCATCAGCAATTACTCACACATTTTTTTGTTTTTTGTTGTAGATGGCTACTAAGTTTTCTTTAATGGCATTCATTTGGCATATATTTATTATACTTTACACCGATTTAACTCATCAGACCTGAGCCGCTGTCAATACAAACCTGCCTCAGAACTGAGTGCGTGAGGACTGGGCAGTCAAAAAGGAAGTACATTTTTTGGGACACCCTGTGTTTGATATACGCAACCAAATTATACATTTGCTAAGCGTGTGACACCGAATAACTATGTGTGTTTCTCTTCGTAAATTAATCTAATCTATGAGAGACGTACAATTCTATTGCTGGTTTTTTGTTGATCGCGTCCCTTCATACATGCCGGGCATCTTTAGCTGCCGAGCAGTTACTGGTGCCAAATTCTGTATTACACCACCTTGAATTCAGAAGAAATTATGCACAAGTTCATATTTAATTACGTAGATATGTGTCCGTATTAGCAGAAATCTACATTTTGTGATTAGCTGTAGACTGTTTCATAAAATGTAAACGCATACATTCATTGAACCATCTACACCTTGTTTTCCCAGCAGTTTCGTACAAATCATCCATGCACATACACGTTGTGTTTATCTCGGAATGTAATATTTTCTTTTCTGCTCACGTAAGCTGGGTGTGTTTCAAAGGATTTCCGCCTAAGCTGAACTTCACTCGCGTACTCAGAAATACGTAATTGCTTTACAGCTCCGTGAAGCGAGTTCCTGAAATTGAAGCCACGAGTTTCATGTTGTAAAATTGATTTTTGAAAATACTGCATTGAAAACCTAACCTAACCTAACACTCACCTAACCTAACCTAACAAAAACCTAACACTCACGAAACCTAACAACCTAACACTCACGAAACCTAACAACCTAACACTCACTTAAATTCAAAAATACATATTGTACTTCACAATGCGAATGTTTCAAATTGTGTTCCGTGCTACAAATACACATAGACTGAATAATAACAGCAGATGAAACCCTTTACGTTAACATGCAGTCGAGTTTGGGAGTACTCTGCTCGGTCGGAAATGTTGCGAGCATATCAAGGCAGCGAGGCTGGAGGCTTCTCTGCGTTCCTGAGCAGTAATTCCCAAGCTTAATAAGCCATTCAGAAAAGCAGCGCCATCTGGCGTGCATCAGCCGAACGACTCGTAATGTGATACGTTTTCTCTGCGCAGTCAGCCATTTTGCATGTCTGCGAGCTATCTTATCTAAGGAACGGCGGTCGGGAAGAACGGAGTACATTCCTTACAAAAATGAAATAAATGATGTGGCTTTGTTTGGGTTATCTGGCGTCATAAAAAAATCGGAGATGTGGAGTACCGTAATAGTCGGTCAAATGAATTCCTACGTAAAAATTAGTTTTTTTATCATTTCCTTTTTCTATTTCTCCATGGCATTTGTGCGGTCGGGAAAAGAATTACTGGAAATTTGTAACCATATTATTCAAATCGTATTTATGGGAGATAAAATCGATATGCAATTGAAAACAGAGGCATACTAAACATCCAACACAAAATACTCTAGCACACTCATAACCCTATGCCAGTTGAAGCAAACATGAATTGAATTCAACAAATCTTTTCTTTCATTTGCTTATAGTACATTCTCCGCGCATCCAGAGCAGTTCGGACAGCTTCAGAGCGTGTAGTCTCTCACAAGCCGCAGAAAAATATTCCAAATGAACTGCAGCTCCGCCACATCTGTACACCTCACACTCGCCGCCCCGCCTGTGGTGGTAACACGTTCTGGTTTTCCAGTGATCTATGTTCTTTTTATATGGAGATACTTCATTTCCACGTGCGTTTTATAAAAAGATACTTCACTTCTACGCGCGTTTATATGGAAATACTTTACTTCCACGCGCGTTTTATATGGAGATACTTCACTTCCACGTGCCTTTACATGGAAATACTTTACTTCCACGCGCGTTTTATATGGAGAAACTTCACTTCCACGTGCGTTTTATATGGAGATACTTCACTTCCACGTGCGTTTTATATGGAGATACTTCACTTCCACGCGCGTTTTATATGGAGAAACTTCACTTCCACGTGCGTTTTATATGGAGATACTTCACTTCCACGTGCCTTTACATGGAAATACTTTACTTCCACGCGCGTTTTATATGGAGATACTTCACTTCCACGTGCGTTTTATATGGAGATACTTCACTTCCACGCGCGTTTTATATGGAGATACTTCACTTCCACGTGCGTTTATATAGAGATACTTCACTTCCACGTGCGTTTACATGGAAATACTTTACTTTTACATGCGTTTATTTAGAAATACTATAATTCCACGTGCGTATATATGGAAATATTTTACTTGCACACGCGTTCTACTTGGAGACACTTCAGTTTCATGTGCGTTTTATTTGGACACATCGCTAGATGTAAAGCTTCCTCAATCTGCCCGTCACTGACGCCCAATTTGTCTGCACATGTACGGAAATTGTTCTGCGCAGAATTCTAACAAAAATCAGGTCGACTTCTCCTGTTTGTCCTTCATTGTTTTGCACGTACATTGAGAGGGCATTTCTAAATGGACTCTACTCGATTGGGTTTGAGTTGGCCGCCAAGTCTTATTTAAAACACCAACATGGCCCTAAAGATTCTATGGAATAAAATAGCCAGGAAAATAGCAAAGTAACACGGGAAAAGTAGAAGCTCTTCGAAATACCTCGAAATTTCTAGGAAAACTGGCATTCTTCGAACTCATTGTCGTTCAAGGTACAATATTATCCTGAACCGTACATTCGAGTTATAATGTGATATTTTTATTCGTTCCATGTTCTAAATCGCAAGGACGTAACAATCCCCGCATAAATGGCGTGGAGATCACAGTGAGTGTAGCCTGTTTAGCACCTCAGAAACAATCTGTGTTCGTCGCAGAGTGTAAAAAACTTTTGCATTCTTCACTACCTGACTGTTGCTTGTGTTTTGAGTATCAGCATGCAGTTCGTAATATTCTATCAGTACTTTGGTGCTGATAGAATATTAAGTGTAGACCTACAGCTTTCTCGAAACTGCGAAATTTTCCGGGCAGAGTGAGAGCATAGGCTTTGTTCGATGCATAAAAATAAACAGACCATCATATCCAAGCTGCAATGTCGGGAGTATAATTTTTCCCAATGTCGAATTAAGAATAATAAATGTGAAAACACGCAGCATTGTGGTTCTCATATAACATTCATACATGTGTGCATTTATAAAGATTAAATATGTACCTTAAATCATGAAGTTATTTTATTTATTTATTTATTTATTTATTTGTTACCAGTTTTCAATTTACAAATTACATATTAAGTTTTCTCTCACAAACTATATTTTCAAATTTCTCACAAACTTAAATAGCAAGTCACGAAACACATTCTTTCATTCAGCAGCCGTTCTATAACACAAAAACAATATCATCCCCATCAAGAAGTACTCCTAGCATTTCTTCTCCTACACGTCCAGCGTGTGAGAGGCTTACATCAAGCAGAAATTCACTGAAGATATCCTCATCACTCACATTTGGCATGAATTTAGCAAATATAAATTACCTATACAGCACAGAGTACCGCAAACAAACGCGAGAGGCAGATGACGGAATGATGTAGGTTCTCATCCTGAACCAGGGGTTCCAAACCTTTTTTGCGCCCCTCACCACTAGAGAAATTTCACTCGAACCTCTCACCCCCTTAAATAAAATGCCAGCAGATAGCCAATATCTTATTAGTTACCTGGACTTTTCTCTCACCCACTTAAATAAAATGCCAGCGTAAAGCCAATATCATATTAGTTACCTGAACTTTTATCTCACCCACTTAAATGAAATGCCAGCATAAAGCCAATATCCTGTTAGTTACCTGGACTTTTCTCGCACCTCCCTTAAATGAAATGCCAGCATAAAGCCAATATCCTGTTAGTTACCCGGACTTTTCTCGCACCTCCTGGAATATCGTCCCGCACTCCAGGCCCAGGTTGGGAACCCCTGTCCCAAATAGTCTAGTCTTACAAAATATCGGACTTGTTCTCTGTCCGTATCCAGGCCGGCGAGTATTGCTGGCCTGCACAACTCCGTCCTGGATTTCCTTTCTCTGGCTTCGGACATTTTTTTTTTGGTGTTATTCATCTCTGAAGATTAAAACGATTTTTTAGATTTCTTTCTCTTGTTGTTTTCATCTGACCGTTCGTCCAGAAAATGAATCATTGTATAACCGTTTTTCCAAAACATGCATGCATTCATTTTCGGTTAAGAATGGTTATATTTTCAGGAAATGTTTCACGACTCCAAAAATGAGTGAAAAGTTGTTGCTTTCTGAACAACTCAGGATTCTTCGAATTTTATATATCTCAAACAACATATAGAAAATAATTTTTCAAAACTCTGAAATTGAAATTCTGGAGCGCATGTACAATCTAAAAAAATTACTTGTTATTAATTTATGCTGCTGCTTCAACCTCTCATAATACCAGCCGTGTCTGACTTACATATGTGTTTACACATACATATAGCAATCGAATCATTTGTTTCTTGGAACTGAAAGTTTTACAAGCGCGTTTTTGTTAAGTAGACTTCACTCTCACATCGACATGAGTACAATTCAGAAATCACGGTATTATTACGGCTAATATATTTGTGCCTCAATACTGTATATTTCAGAATGAGTGAATACAAATTCCGAAATGATACATTCGTATTGTGTTCATATACGAGGAATTAAGGTAAAAAATTGGATTCACATAAAGCCTGAGTCTCAGACACGCTCGTCACGCTCGATCAGTCGCTAAAGATATTTGAGGGCATGCAGCTAAGGCTGTGATATGTGTATCAACTTAATTACAAAATTTGCATCCCATTTGTCTGAATGAAACTTCATCAAACACTTTTCAGTGGTCATGTTTGACAGTGTAAATACGCTTAACACTTTTGCAACAACACTTCAAATGCAGCACAAAATCTAGTCTTTGCATCACGTATACCTGAATGAGACTCAATGACACAGCTGTTAGTCGTCGAGTTTGACAACGTGAGTCC
Organism: Morinoia aosen; assembly: GCA_030386875.1. Taxonomy (NCBI): domain Eukaryota; kingdom Metazoa; phylum Arthropoda; class Malacostraca; order Amphipoda; family Talitridae; genus Morinoia; species Morinoia aosen. Next base: position 57,733,557 of record CM059566.1, read on the forward strand.
GTTATATATACTTTCATAATACATTTCTTGTACGGAATAAAACAGGGTCCTACCTGAATTATTGTGAGCGTGGTGTGCTGAATCAGCAAAGAAATGCACTTGGTAGCTGTGATACGGCGTCCGTTGTGTGGAACTGGAGCTTGCAACCTGACCTGAGCCCGCCCTCTTCTGGCGGTCATGTGATGCTGGTGTTGTGGTGTGTGTTGTGGTGGTTGTGTGTTGTGGTGGGTGTGTGTTGTGGTGGTTGTGTGTTGTGGTGGTTGTTGTGGTGGTTGTGTGTTGTGGTGGTTGTTGTGGTGTGTGTTGTGTGTTGTGGTGGTGGTTGTTGGGTGTTGTGGTGGTTGTTGTGTGTTGTGGTGATGGTTGTGTGTTGTGGTGTGTGTTGTGTGTTGTGGTGTGTGTTTTGTGTTGTGGTGGTGGTTGTTGTGTGTTGTGGTGGTTTTGTGTGTTGTGGTGGTGGTTGTGTGTTGTGGTGGTTGTTGTGGTGGTTGTGTGTTGTGGTGGTGGTTGTTGTGAGTTGTGGTGTGTGTTGTGTGTTGTGGTGGTGGTTGTGTGTTGTGGTGTGTGTTGTGTGTTGTGGTGTGTGTTGTATGTTGTGGTGGTTGTTGTGTGTTGTGGTGGTTGTTGTGTGTTGTGGTGGTGGTTGTGTGTTGTGGTGGTTGTTGTGTGTTGCGGTGGTGGCTGTGTGTTGTGGTTTGTTTTGTATATTGTGGTGGTTGTTGTGTGTTGTGGTGGTGATTGTTGTGTGTTGTGGTGGGGATTGTTGTGTGTTGTGGTGGTTGTTGTTGTGTGTTGTGGTGGTTGTTGTGTGTTGTGGCGGATGTTGTGTGTTGTGGTGGTGATTGTTGTGTGTTGTGGTGAGAGGGGGGTTGATGTGTGTTGTGGTGGTTGTTGTTGTGTGTTGTGGTGCTTGTTGTGTGTTGTGGTGGTTGCTGTGTGTTGTGGTGGTTGTTGTGTGTTGTGGTGGTGGTTGTTGTGTGTTGTGGTGGTTGTTGTGTGCTGTGATGGTTGTTGTGTGTTGTGGTTGTTGTGTGTTGTAGTGGTTGTTGTGGTGGTTGTGTGTTGTGGTGGTTGTTGTGTGTTGTGGTTGTTGTGTGTTGTGGTGGTTTTTGTGGTGGTTGTGTGTTGTGGTGGTTGTTGTGGGTTGTGGTGGTTGTTGTGTGTTGCGGTGGTTGTTGTGTGTTGAGGTGATTGTCGTGTGTTGTGGTGGTTGTTGTTGTGTGTTGTGGTGGTTGTTGTGTGTCGTGGTGGTTGTTGTTGTGTGTTGTGGTGGTTGCCGCAAGCTGTGGTTGCCGCAAGCTGTGGTCGCCGCGTGCTGTGGTTGCCGCATGCTGTGGTTGCCGCATGCTGTGGTTGCCGCATGCTGTGGTTGCCGCGTGCTGTGGTTGCCGCATGCTGTGGTTGCCGCATGCTGTGGTTGCCGCATGCTGTGGTTGCCGCATGCTGTGGTTGCCGCGTGCTGTGGTTGCCGCATGCTGTGGTTGCCGCGTGCTGTGGTTGCCGCATGCTGTGGTTGCCGCGTGCTGTGGTTGCGCGTGCTGTGGTTGCCGCGTGCTGTGGTTGCCGCATGCTGTGGTTGCCGCATGCTGTGGTTGCCGCGTGCTGTGGCTGCCGCATGCTGTGGTTGCCGCGTGCTGTGGTTTCCGCGTGCTGTGGTTGCCGCGTGCTGTGGTTGCCGCGTGCTGTGGTTGCGCGTGCTGTGGTTGCCGCGTGCTGTGGTTGCCGCATGCTGTGGTTGCCGCATGCTGTGGTTGCCGCGTGCTTTGGTTGCCGCATGCTGTGGTTGCCGCGTGCTGTGGTTGCCGCCTGCTGTGGTTGCGGTGTTTGGGCGGTTGCTTGGTTGTCATGTTACGTTTGGTTGCGAGTGTGGTTTCCTACCGTGAATAATAAAGTAGTATCTGAAATAGAGCAATTGCCAGTCTGAGCGGTACAGAAGAGCAGTCGCGTGTCCGGAACGTGGGTGCGGGCATCGCTCGCTCTTGTAGCCTCGCATGCAGGAGCTGGCTCATTTTCCTCAATGAAATATACAAACAATCGGAGAACTTGAAATACAAGGAAACTTATGAACTAATATGCCATGAGAAACCTGGGCGTCAAATGACCAGTCGTACTCACAGAGGTAATGTGCGCACCCTTTATTTACAGTCCGTGGACATGCATTTTATCGCGTCATCCTCCTTGTTGGCTTCAACTGTGATGATTAATTTCACAGTCGAAGATAATCACACTCTATATCCTACAACTACGTACTTATATTCAAAAAATACATACAAAAGCAAAAACTACAATCGGATACAAATTTAGGATTGCGACTTTCCCTTTAACTGCTTATTCTTTAACGTACAGGAATCAAAAAACATCAAACCTGCAAAGAATCTCTATCAAATTACGAGTCTAAGCAATACTAACGTCGCAGGACTACTGACAAAAATACATAACGAGACAATTGGAGTATTGAACTACAACAATTATTATTGACGTGAAGTAAGTTGACACGAAACTCTAAAACAAATAATTTTTGAACTCGTCGTTCCACTTCACCCATTGTGGGGGAAATCTCCCACATGCTCGTGAGGTGCTCTTTACTATCTGGACTGTGGCGGGGAGTTGGGGTGTCGCTTTGCTTCCTTCCGTTGTTTTGTTCCTGTTTTGGGGTCAAGGACAAGTGGTTTCGATGCCTGGTTTGAGATAGGAATTATTGTAGGAGCTGTTCTTTTTCTGCTTTGGAGTCCTGTCCCACCAGTGTCAACCTTTTGATTAATCCCCAGAATATCAGTATTCGATACATGTGGGTTATCTGTAACCGCTCGTTCAGGAGAAAAAGTGTTTTTTAGAGGGAAAAGTGTTTTTAGGGGGGAAAAGTGTTTTTTAGGGGGAAAAGTGTTTGTAAGGGGGAAAAGTGTTTTTAAGGGGGAAAAGTGTTTGTAAGGGGGAAAAGTGTTTTTAAGGGGGAAAAGTGTTTTTTAGGGGGAAAAGTGTTTTAAGGGGGAAAAGTGTTTTTAGGGGGGAAAGTGTTTTTAAGGGGGAAAAGTGTTTTTTGGGGAAAAAGTGAAAATTGTAATTGTTTCATGAATATTGGATTGATGTTCTGGACAGTCTAAATGGATTTTTCATGAGAGAAGGTATTCATATTGATTTATATTTATTTCTAATGCAATTTATCTACTTTTCATGCATACATGATGACTCTCTGGGATCTTCCTCTTTAGTTCTTCGAAGATCCCAGAGATTCATTTTGGCCTGAAACTAAACAAAAATTTAAATAATAAAAATTAATAATAATTTAATTAAAGCTACCCTAACTTGACCTTCCCTTAACATCAAAAGGAAACCATAAATTGAAAGTGGTAGCAGATAACCCACAAGTACCCAGTATACTATATTCCTTGCTGCTTCTGTGTTTCTATTATATTCATTTTTGTTTACCTATGCCTATGTATCTGTTTCTGCTTAGTTTTGGGCTTATTGCTTATTGAAAATGTCCAGGTCTTGAAATATTGAATTGCTGGCAGTAGAGTTTTGCCGCAGCCTATTAAGCGAGATTGAGATTTGCTCACTTCTCCTGAAATTAATGATTTCAAAGTTCAGCTCCAAAATTACTTGGTGGAGTTGCTCTTAAAATTCTTTCTTCTTGGCCTATGACTTTCATTAAAATAAATTCCTTAAGCTATCCTATCTGTCCTCACCTGAACGCCTACTTCTCACTGTTTTCCTCTTAATTTCTTATTAATCATCTAAAAGTGGTATAATACACGCCAATTGTGGCAATAAACTTATGTGAGTAGTTGCATGGTCAAGATTGTCCTATTTGCTGTGGTTTGCTTTGTTAAATGATCGTGATCTTGGTTGAGCTGTCCGTTAATCTCCTTTCGTTCTACATTTACCTCCAGAATGGTCCTCTACGGCTACGTTCGGTGCCAATGACACCGGGAGGGCACTCCACTAGCATTCTTATAAAGTTCTTCGTTTCAGCGTCTCGTGTTCCTCAAGCTCTCAAATGCGTCTATGCCCTGCACTCTGCAGGTGTGTGAAGTCAAGTCTTTTAAGGAATTCTGGTAGAAGTGTCATGTGGTCTCGCACCGAAGTCTCGCATCACTGTCGTTGTCAGTCCAAATTGACATCATTTATTTCTTTGGTTCAGGTCGGCATTTGGCCACATACCTCGGCTTCACGCTCTGTCCACGGTGCTCTCAAAAGCATACCCTGCCTTGCTGGGACACCGTTTCGTTTCTATTCCCTTGCCTTCTCGCTGCGAAGCAAAGTTGTAACTTCACCTTTGAAGCGACCGTGGCACACTAGTTAAAATTTATAGCATCTACATACCTGTAGATGTTTGAGCAAGCCTAAAGGTATAGGTTACCTTGCACGGCTCTTCTTTAATACACAAATGAATGTGAGAGACTTTTGATCCTGTAAATTATAAACGAAATTATATGAAATCTCCCACAATATTTTGTGCTGCGCATTCTTAAGTTCTCCTCAACTTTAGTATCAGCCATAAGTTCGTGTGCGATGGGTGAACCACTCTAATAAACGGTTTTCATTCTTTCTTTCTTTCTATTCTCAAATGCAGCCAAACTATGAATTCCCACGGGATTTTAGTCCACTTCTGGTGCTCGTTGCGTCGATTGTGCTTGAATTATGGTTTCTTCGTTACATTCTTCTGTATTTACTGAAACAGCTCTCTGCCTGCACGGAAAATAATTGTACGCTGCTCAAAATACCCACTTTGTCATAGAGTTACATAGAGTTATGTAATGTCTTTTGAGTTACCAATTAATAACTCTATATTCAGGTCAAACTGCGTTTTCCGTCTCTACAACTCCCCCAGCCCGTATTTGATCTCTCCAAATTCGGCATCGCTTTCCATAGCATTCTCCTGATAATGGTTGTTCTATCAACCAATCAAACATTTCTATTAATTCCGAAAAGAACTATAGAATGTATTATTTTCAATCTCAAAATATTCCCCTACATTTGCATATTAACATCTACTTTATTCGTTATATTTGCATATATTTTTCACATAACTTTCCCTTGTGTCAAAAGACTTTAAACTTCTATTCATCATATCACAAATTAATTAGCAGATTTTATTAAATTCTCCCTTACTTGCTTTCCCAACTACAGCTTTAGTAATATAAACACTGCTAGTACTCTACTTGCGATATTTAATTAATTTTGATTGTCTGTTCATGATATCATTGTGCCATGTGGCATCCTATCACTGCGTCTTTTACAGTTGTTTGCGTTAATAAGAACAAATTTCGTGCATATTATGCGCCCAATTTTTCTCCTCCAACTGCTTGTAATTTTTTGTACTGTAATAAGAAGTACCGCCCGCTACTCGGGACGTGATTCTTTCATACGTACGTTTTTGGGCCAATCATAAGGTTCGGATTCGCTCTGCCATTTGTGGATTGTTCTGCTATTGCTACCCATAAATGAAAATTTATGTTCGGATTCGCTCTGCCATTTGTGGATTGTTCTGCTACTGGTACCCATAAATGAAAATGCTTCCTTTTTAGAGCAAAGATAGTTTTTTTCATAGTGAAAATTTTTCTTTTAAAAGTAAAGTGTTTTTTGAAAGTAAAGATGCCTCTTTTTTAAACCACAGATACGTTTTACAAAATAAACACGCTTCTTTTTCAAAGTAAATGTTTTTTCTTTATCAAAGTAAAATGCTTATTTTGGAAATCAAAGATTTTTTCCATTGTAAATATGTCTAAATTCAAAGTAAAGATGTTTCTTTTCAAAACAGAGATTCTTCCCTTGCATAGCAAAGTATTTTTTATCAAAGTAAAGGTTTTTCTTCTCAAAGTACAGATGTTTCTTTTCAAAGAAAAAGTTTTTTTCAAAACTTTGTAAATGCTTTTTTCTTTTCAAAACAAAGGTGCTTTCTTTGCTGGACAAAGACGCTTCTTTTCAAAGTACAAATGTTTCTTTTCAAAGTAACAATGCGTATTTTTGAAAACATTTAAATGCTTATTTTTCTTCTCAAAACAAAGATTCTTCCTTTGCATGGCAAAGACGTTTCTTTTCGAAGTAAAAATGTTTCTCCTCTAAAGTAGAGATGTTTCTCCACCAGAACTGGAGCAGGAGCAGGTGGCGGTGGCGTGCGTTAGGCCGCTCCATCTCCCACTCCAGCGGAGCGTTGGAGTTCAGGGGCACGTAATTAGATTCAATTCCTGGCAGCGACTCCGGAGAATCTCGGGCGCAAACATTTCTTTTGACAATTAGGGAGCGCAAGCCAACGTCTTGGGAGAAGGGAGTGGGAGAGAGAAAGGGAGAGGGAGAGAGAGAGAGAGAGTGGGTGAGGGAGTGGGAGGGCGAGAGAGTAAGGGAGAGGGAGAAAGAGGGAGAAAGTAAGGGAGAAAGACCGAGGGAGAGGTAGAGGAAGAAGGAAAAAAAAAGAGAGTGAGGGAGTATGACGTTCTCATTCACCTCAACATTCTTCCACGTCACGTGACGTTCAGAGAGAACGCAGAAAGTTCAACTTGATGTGACTTGATGCAGCGTGGTGGAGATCACAGGCTTGATGTGACTTGATGCAGCGTAGTGGAGGTCACAGGCTTGATGTGACTTGATGCAGCGTGGTGTAGATCACAGGCTTTGTGTTCATTAATGTCTTCATTAACAGGAAGCCGTACACCGGAAAGTATCTGGTAGCTGTAATTAATGACTGAGAATTTCGGGGCAAAATGTTTAAGATCTCCTTCGGAGAGCTTTGATCTAAAATTATTCAATCACTTCGACATCAACAACATAATTTTCAGTACCAGAGTGTAATAGAAATAATTCTTTTATTCTGAGGCTGAAGTTTGGACCTTTGATATTTTTGCTAAGTATATCGATCAAAATCTTTCTTACACGACTAAGTGTTGAAGTTCTTTTGCAAACATTTATACGTTCAAAATAAATAACATGTAGTGTTGAAAACATAATGAAATCCAGAAGGCAAATTCGGCCGATGTGACCTTTCAATATAAGTTCAATCAATCATGTTTCATTTGTTCACATATTTTCTGCAATTTCTTTAAAACATTTGCTCTAATTTATTTTTTTAATTTTAACATCTTTTCTGCTAAGCGTATAAAAAAGCTTCAAAAAGTGTATTTCTTATGCAGAAATAAAAATAAAAGCAGAAAAATTACTTGTAAAAAATACTTACGAAGGATGTATACAAAATAGTGTTTCAAATAAATTGGAAAATATTCACTGTAAAATTTTTGCCTTTGCTCTTACCGGTTCCAAGATGGCGGCGCGTCTCTCGTTGGGAGGGTCATTCACCGCATTTTAGTCTTCAGGTAATGTTCCTTTCTTTTAAAAAATACATTCCTTCGAGATTTTTTAAATGCATTATGTGTACGTTATTGTGAATGTTATATTTTTCGCGATACATGGTGTTCGCTCACTTATAAATTCTAAATAGCAAATCGCGGTCGTGCAGGAGGTGCTTTGTACCTGAAATGTGTCGGCGTCAAATGCGTGAGCTACGTCATTCTTTTAAACTGCGTTATTGATCGGCAAATGTGTTACAGTAAAAGCGTTCTATACGGAACTTTGAAATGAGATATGAAAATATAGGGGAAAATTCTAACAGAAGCTTCGCACAATGTATATAATATTTTGTATAGAACCCGTTTGCAGCTTCATATTTAAAATAGAAACTTTCTACATAAGTTTGTGCCTAAAATAATAGTAAATACATGCTTTGTGTAGAAGTTTCTTATAAACTTGTTTTTTTTAAGTAAGGGTTTTCTATCCTGAGCTTTCGAATAAAAATATGAAATAAGTAAAAGCTCTGTATAAAAGCTACATTAAGATTTGTTTTTAGAATAGAACTTTAGTGACTTAGAAATGCGAGTAAATCTGAAGGAGATGACAGTTGTCGATTTTTCACTTTTTGGTGCCTGAACCTAATTAATTGAATCGAAATAAAAAACTTTTCATCTATACACTTTTTTCGTCAAATGAGTATTTAACGAGGTATAGCGGTAGGTTTGGTTTCGTCTTTCAAGACAGAGCGCTGGAAGCGAGACGCCATTGCAGTATTGCCATACAACTCGATCAAAGAATTTCTTTCCGCTTCAAAGACTGGAGTTGCGGTAAGTCATTTACCGCTATAACTAATAAAATACTCACTTGAGACGAAAAGTGCATAGAAGAAAACTTGTTTATTTTGGTGTCATTAACCATGTTTAGCCATTACAATTTGCAAAATCGACAACTGTCATCTCCTTCAGATTTACCGAAATGCGCAAGCTTGCGTTACAGAATCAGTGATTCTAGAGACGATAAAACTTCGATACGAAGCCAAATTCAGCCTGTAATTATACGCAACATTTGTAGGGAATGGTTTTATCTCTATTTGGTAAATGTTGAGGGTTACCCAGGAATCGATTTTCCACTTTTCGAATCCTAAACATAGTTAATTAGATCGAAATAAACAAGGTTTTTTCTATGCACTTTCCGTCGTAAATGAGTATTTTACGAATTATAGCGGTAGGTTTAGTTCCGTCTTTGATGACGAATGCGCTCGAATAAACAGCTAGTCGTTGATTTTCGAATTTTTGATGCTTGAATCAGGGCAATAACATCGAAATAAACTACTTTTTTCTATACACTTTTTTCGTCATATGAATATTTACGAGTTAGCGCGGTAGGTTCAGTTTCGTCTTTGATGACGAGGGCGCCGAAAGAGATCCTCCATTGCAGCGTTGCCATTCGCCGGGATCGATGAATTACTTCCCGCTTCAAACACTTGAGTTGCGGTAATTAATTCACCGCTATAACTGGTAAAATACTTATTTACGACGGAAAGTGCGTGGAAGAAAACTTGTTTATTTCGATCTAATTAACTATGTTTAGGCACCGAAATATCAAATACCGATTCCCGGTTAATCCTCAACATTTACCCTCTATTTTTAGCGTGATTTAAAAAGTCGTTTAAAGAAGCTACGAAGCTTCATGAACGTAAACTAAAGCTGTTGACAACAAATAGTTTTTGTTTAATAAATAAATTCTATTTTAATGTTATTATTCTCTAGTTTGTATCAGTAAAGTTTTCATTGTCCTCAGAAGTTATTTATAAATTCGATATTCGGTATAACTCGCTCCATGAATGCATTATTTGACTATACAACTCATTTTCATCTCAGTCGTGTTCATCGATACGCATGCGCACCGCACCATGCGCACCGCACCAGTGCCACACACCACACCATGCGCACCGCACCAGTGCCACACACCACACCATGTGCACCACATCAGTGCCACACACCACACCATGTGCACCACACCAGTGCCACACACCACACCATGCGCACCACACCAGTGCCACACACCACACCATGTGCACCACACCCGTGCCACACACCACACCATGCACACCACACCAGTGCCACACACCACACCATGCGCATCACACCAGTGCCACACACCACACCATGCGCATCACACCAGTGCCACACACCACACCATGCGCATCACACCAGTGCCACACACCACACCATGCGCACCACACCAGTGCCACACACCACACCATGTGCACCACACCAGTGCCACACACCACACCATGCGCACCACACCAGTGCCACACACCACACCATGCGCACCACACCAGTGCCACACACCACACCATGCGCACCACACCAGTGCCACACACCACACCATGCGCACCACACCAGTGCCACACACCACACCATGCGCACCACACCAGTGCCACACACCACACCATGCGCACCACACCAGTGCCACACACCACACCATGCGCACCACACCAGTGCCACACACCACACCATGCGCACCACACCAGTGCCACACACCACACCATGCGCACCACACCAGTGCCACACACCACACCATGCGCACCACACCAGTGCCACACACCACACCATGCGCACCACACCAGTGCCACACACCACACCATGTGCACCACATCAGTGCCACACACCACACCATGCGCACCACACCAGTGTGCACACACCACACCATTTGCACCACACCAGTGCCACACACCACACCATGCGCACCACACCAGTGCCACACAACACACCATGCACACCAAACCAGTGCCACACACCATGCGCATCACACCAGTGCCACACAACACGCCATGCGCACCACACCAGTGCCACACACCACACCATGCACACCACACCAGTGCCACACACCACACCATGCACACCACACCAGTGCCACACACCACACCATGCACACCACACCAGTGCCACACACCACACCATGCACACTACACCAGTGCCACACACCACACCATGCACACCACACCAGTGCCACACACCACACCATGCACACCACACCAGTGCCACACAACACACCATGCACACCACACCAGTGCCACACAACACACCATGCGCACCACACCAGTGCCACACACACCACACCATGCGCACCACACCAGTGCCACACACACCACACCATGCGCACCACACCAGTGCCACACACACCACACCATGCGCACCACACCAGTGCCACACACCACACCATGCGCACCACACCAGTGCCACACACATCACACCATGCGCACCACACCAGTGCCACACACACCACACCATGCGCACCACACCAGTGCCACACACACCACACCATGCGCACCACACCAGTGCCACACACACCACACCATGCGCACCACACCAGTGCCACACACACCACACCATGCGCACCACACCAGTGCCACACACACCACACCATGCGCACCACACCAGTGCCACACACACCACACCATGCGCACCACACCAGTGCCACACACCACACCATGCGCACCACACCAGTGCCACACACCACACCATGCGCACCACACCAGTGCCACACACCACACCATGCACACCACACCAGTGCCACACACCACACCATGCACACCACACCAGTGCCACACACCACACCATGCACACCACACCAGTGCCACACACACCACACCATGTGTACCACACCAGTGCCACACACACCACACCATGCGCACCACACCAGTGCCACACACCACACCATGTGCACCACACCAGTGCCACACACCACACCATGCGCATCACACCAGTGCCACACACCACACCATGCGCATCACACCAGTGCCACACACCACACCATGCGCACCACACCAGTGCCACACACCGCACCATCGTCGGTAGTACCGTACTATGCAAGAATTTAATTCTGAATAGAGTGAAGAAAATACTTAAATAGTCAAATTTCTAATTAATTTTCAAATGGAAGTTAAACTAAAGTTACTTCCACTCCTTCAGAAAACTCATAATATTGGACTTAATTTAATTACTACTATCTCAAAGGAGCTTGATGAAATTAATCTAAATTGGATTTCTACTTAATCATGAAACTGGTCAAAATTAAACCAAATTTAAGTTATAGCATCATCATGAAGTCGTAACCCTAACGTAACAGTTTCCTCAAGGTTTTCGTTTTGTGTAATTTATTGTAATTATGTTTAATTAATTGAGGAAATTTAAATTTACTAGCGTCGGAACAGTCGCGATTCTTTATTATTAAGGGGGATATAAATATAAAAAACTAAAGTGTCAACGAAAACTACTTGCATTTTTCTGATTTGATCCCCCAAAAATCATCTCAAACATGTACTAAAAGTATTTGTTTAAATACCTTCCCACTTAACATCGTGTTGACCTTATAAACGAAAAAGTGGAACTACTTTTTGTAGTTTTTTTCCCACGGCGTTTTGTTCTCGCAGCTTATAGGCAAGCTCGTGATTATTTTCTGTAGGAAATGATTATTTGCGCATATCATGACATTTTTGGCTGTGCTCGACTAATACGACATTTATTTTTAGTTTTTTTTGTTATCTTTGTGCATTGAACCTTGAATGATATTGTTTACGATTTTGTTATGCTATGAATGATATTGACAAAATTCATCGGTTGCTAATAATATGGGCTGTAGACTAATGTTGTTGCAACGTTATTGGCAATATTATGTTATCCAACATATTGACATTATTCCCATAGCGCTAATAATATTTTCAGCATTATATTTTTATAATAACATTATCATGTGGTCAATAATACTGACAAGACAAGAATATTAGCAATATTTTTCTATTGTCAGTAGTATTGGCAGTATTCTTATATTATCAGTAAAATCAGCAGCGTATGTAAAATAACATCGGATTACCATAAAATGACAATGAAATAACACTGGAACGAGATCAATAACTAGTCAATTTTCCCTCTCGGGACAAACTGTACGGGCTCGAATTAATTTAACGAGAGCATTTGTGAAGGTCGCTGCCGAACGAAGAATTTGTGAGGAATGATTGTTTTGGTACTTTTTGACATAACACCGAAAGAGAAAAATTCGTAAGGGTAAATAAATTTTAGCTCACTGATGGAACTTGAAGAATATTACAATAATTACTTGCAATAACAGTAAAAATTTCTAACCAGAATGAGTAAATCATTATAGAGGTAATTATTGAAATGCAATAGTTTCACCATCAGTCGAGGAAAGAATCCAACTGCTAGCGAAATTGAAGAGCTGTTCAACGCAGAAAGTAGACGTGTTGGCAGCCTCACACACGGGGGAGTCTCTTTATGGAGCCACATGTTGCAACAAAATTACGCCGTATCCACAGTGAAAGCATTCTCAAAGTCTCATCTAAAATAATAAGATGCTGGTCCACAGAGCATCGAATGGTCATCTTTGTTCCGCGACTGCTAAAATCCCGTGATCTCAATATAATTGGGCTGTCATGAGGAATGTTGGGAGAGCATTCATATGCAGGTTTAGATCTCAATGATATCAGAAGCGAGGAACAGATGATGAGAAATGTACCATCATTGCGGTGGAAGCTATTGAGTCGTGCTCTCTAAATTCGCCAATGGATATTGGCTGTTCTCATGCCAAGAGTTCACTTCATTTGGTCAAAGCCCTGTTTTTACATGTCAGTGAAGGACCGTAATGAAAGCCCGAAATACTTCAATAATGGTAAATAAGTCATTTTGAAATCTCGCGAAAAAGCTTAATTCGATTGCAGCATTAACCTGAAGTTACCTGCTGAAGTTCTCTTCCCAGTTGCAGAGAATATGACTCATAAAAAAAATATCTTCAACCAAGCGCTCACCAAAACATATCTTTGGAAGTTCAACCGAGTGATAATTACCTTACCATTCCACCTTTTGTCCTACACCTTTTTTTAGCGAACCCAGGTGCTGATCACAAAGCCAATTAACTGGAAGACAACACTAAGCTTTCAACAGTCGCTCAGTAACCGATTAAAATCTAAATTAAAAGAAGTCACTTGCACACACACGATTACTCATATTTCCCAAGCATACCAGAGGTGAATTACTGGTAGAGAAGCAACAAAAATCTGCCAATTTTCTCAGGAAGCCACACCGAGAGTTTCAAATTTCACCTGCAATTAATGCTGATACACTGGTTCAATTTTGCATCTCCTCCAACGCACTGGCGCGCTGGCGCGAGAATAACTCAATTAAAACGTATCGGATTTATGCTGGCGTTTTGAGAGCTGCACTGACTCGTTGGCAAGTAACATGCGATCGAATTCTCTGGATAAAGTTAAAAAGCCTTTCGATTGAATGCAACTTGGCAAAAATTATGCTTTAACCTTCTGTTACTATCTTCAACAAGCGCGTTGTGTAACTGAAAACTTTCTTTCTCGTCGAACAGAATGAATCAAAATTCGATGATCGCTTGCCTAGTGCCCTTAATAAAGTTCTATTATGGAGGTCACTTCGGGCCAAATTTGGCCCCCGCGGGCCGCCTGGGTCCATTTACTTTTTTTGTCGAAAAAGAATCCTTAGGTGAGGGGTTATTGTGCCCTAACATTTTATGGCGCTACGGACGCTAGAAGCCCCCCCCCCCTCCCCCAGGGGGGGTGTGAGGGGATCAAAAATCATTAATTTTCGATTTCATGGAAATGGAAATTTTTCTACCGTACTTTTGTTAGAAATGTTCCAAGGCTTCTAAAATTGTCTTTGTTTTTGTTCTAGTATGAAAACTCAACGACTTCTATTCATTTGAAATATCCATAAAAATGTACCAAAAAAACTAATTTTTCGTATTTTTTCAAAAAATAAGGCCTGAATTGAAAAATTTGCTTGTGTAAAAAAAATTTACTTGCAACAAATAGATACACTGGTCAATTTCAAACGAATCGGATGAAAAAAAAATTAAATCTTGAAGTGACCCCCTTGACTACTTCATGGCATCTTTGGCATGTTTGACTTATCGCCGGTACGAATGAGGTCCCCGTTTCGTTACGGACCATCGTGTTTTCCGATTCACTACTGTCCTGCTTCCCAATACCTACAACTTTCTACTGCAACTTTGATCTTGTTAAACATGCTTAATAAATCACTTATTCTATGTACATTGGATCGTGTGTGGGAACATACCTTGGGCATGGATTCCTCGTTCCCTTAATTCCGAACTAGATGGCGCCTTCATCTCTTCGGAACACTTAAGTTCTGGTTAGAAAGGCTTAAACTAACATATTATCTATCTAATGTAGCGCCTGTAAGATAGACCTGCTTCAGTCGACCACTCAACCTGAACATCTTTGGCCTGTCACCTCATATGAGGAATTAAAATGATAGTTTTTCAGATCGAGAAATCCAGACGACATAAAAAGTAAAGTAATCTCGAGTTTCCTCCCAGAAAATATTTCATTTAAAACTAATGAAATTTCGTAGACAACAATGTGGAGGGAACTTTCGCATGTGAAATTGAATTGTACTTCATCTCTTCTGAAAAAAATGTTTACATGTGTGTTTTCACTTTCGGTTTCAAAGACATATATAAGTACTTATGTACGTGTGTAGCACCGACAACTCCTTAACTGTGCTCGTGTATAGAACAATTCGGAGAGTTCTCGCAGGGAACATCGCTTTTTGATGCTGATTAGCAGCGGTAGTTCCCTTTTTTGTTCGACACACAAGCACTCGATGTGTTGTTTGGAAGGAAGCCAACCAAATGGAGTCCAATGGTCCGGATCAAATGAAGACCAATGCCAACTGCTTTAATTCTCTGCACCATAATTATTAACTTCCTTTTTCTGAATGTAGTTTTGCTTTTTGCAATCTATCAAAGTCATCTCCCTTCTAAGAACTGCAAGCCGTCATCAAACGCAGTTTGCGGTGCATTCAGTCTAATTTCACTTTACAAGCGGACGAGCTTTGTGTGCAGCGAGCAATTAACACTGGAGTTGTATGCGGGGCTTGAGCTGAGGGAGAAAATCTTGACGTCATTCATGACCGATCCTTTGTGTGCTCTGCTACACGTTCGAAATGTTACAGATTAATCTTTGGAGCTGAGAAATTACGGCATTTAGTTCACGTGGAAGCTGCACCAGAGTTCTCCGATTAAGTTATCAGTTATTGCCGATTAAGTTATCAGTGCGGACTCTGTACTTCGTAATTCAAATTAGGTGATCTGCTCAACAGGCGCGTGGCACACGGAATATTTGTTTTTGAACTGAAATTGTGTAGTGTTAAATTTGCTTTGCCATAACCTAGGAATGTAAATTCCTTAATATATGTGTTGTCACTGGAATATTGAAGCCCGCTCACTGTTCCTCCCGATATCATTTGCGTTTTTTATTCTAATTTTTCATACCCGGACCACCGTTGCTCCACGTAAACCATTTTATCCAGAATTTGATTACATTTTGCCTAGAGCTTCGTCCGTCACGATTCAACTCGTCTCGCTATTTTGATGTTAACTGAAGGTGTAGTAAGCTCTAAGTACTCTTTTGAACGCTACACTGAATGTAGTGCTATAGAAAAAAATATTATTTTCCACAACAAAATCTTAATGAAACTAGCAATGTACGGAGCGAACAAGCATGAACAAATCTGGGTGTGCCTACATTGCTATTGATAGTCGAGCATTGAAGACAGCAATTTAGTACATGCAGTTCCCACCCATCTTGCCCTGTAAATTTCTGACACGAACGTCTGGCACCTGTGTCGATATTTCTGAATATCTCCTCATTCATTTCCACTCGCAATTCTCGAGATTGGAAATATTAATATCTTGTGTATATAGAAAAATATTGAAGCCCTAATTTCACAGATAATTCTGATGCAAAATCAGCTCCAGTGCTCCCAGGTAGATTTTGCTGAGGAAATGTCTACATGGTCCCAGCAAGAACCTGTCGCCATAAAATAAACAAAGACCGTAAGAAACATTTGAGCGCCACCGCTTTGTTTCAGCGATATTGGAGCACGCTCCAGCATTAGATTACTTGCGTAGGATGAAGGTGTCGTACCTTAAATGGGCTGCGAGCTATTTTGTGTGAGAACTTAGTCTTTGTACAGAGAATAGTCGAGTATTGGCTTTATTTGTGCTAATTTTAATATTTTATGTGTCCTAATCTCTTCGTTTGCGATTTTTTTGTTTATTTATTTTTTTTACTTTTTATTAAAAGAATTAACATGTCTATTTCTTGTCTTGTCTTGTCTTGTCTATTTTGGGTCATAATATCAACCGCGTATTGAACACATTTTATCAATTTTCTTTTGGTTATTTTTATAAGGGTTTACGTCTCTCACGCGATTTCTTGTTTCACAATGTTGCAGAAGATTTATTTAGTGGTTTCGATCATAAAATCGATTTTATACTAGTAAATTCCATTCAACCAATAAAATTACACATCATTTCTTACGTGAAGATATCATTGTGCAAGGATTTTTGCAGATAACTCTTAATCTCAAAATATAGTCAACTTTTAATATAAAAATCCAATTCTCTAAACGAATCCGAGCCTTCAAAACTTTTTTATTAGCAGTAATGCAGGCAACAGTTTCACAAATCAATTGAAATAGTGCTCATATTTCATTTTAATACAAAAGGTCGCTTATTTACGATGTAAAATCTAAGTACTGAGAAGAACAAAGATTTGTGAGGACAATAAAACATGCTACTCAGGCCTCAGATTTTGTTTCAAATTACTTTGAATGAAAAATTTGTTAAGAGACTTAGCATCTCGTTCAATGTTGCAGTCGATACTCCTTTCTACAATGCAGAATTCAATGAGAGCGTACTGTTTTTTAGAACCTTGATGTGATTGTTTCAAATAAAGAGCACCAATTAACATAGATTCGCCACACAACTTAACGTCTGTGTTCTATTTCATTAACTTCCCATAAAACATTAACAACACCTTTATCAATTTATTCATATAAAGTGTTGAATTCTTCGTCTAATTTTAAAACTAAAGCAAAAATTTTGAAAAAAGCGACTGATATAACTGATTTAAAATTAATTTAAGCAAGCCAATGGTCAAATATGTTTCTCATATTTGAATTTCATGTGAACGGAAACTCAAATTAAAGTTTTTCCAATCGCAATGAATATCTATCAACAGCGATCATTTAAATGAAAACTGTAGACCAAACTTATAAATTCCTTTTGATTTTAACTAAAATTGAACTAAAATCTAATCGGTTCGCAGCAAATTTAACTGTCTTGCCGTGAAGCAGTTTGCGCAGCGAATTGACCAGAAATCACTTGAAACCAATGCGCTGCAGTAGAGGCGCAAAATTTGAGCTATTCTAGAGGGCGGCAGTTCCACTCGCGAGCTCCGATGTTCTCAACTGACCTAAGGTGTAACGCTCTCACATTTCTGCCCAGGAAATGTTTTCAGTTCTACTCGTACCTTATATCAAAGAGCGTCCTTTGCAGGCGAACTTTGATAACAATCAGTATTATTCTCACAGCAAAACTTCAACAATTGACTGAATGGCTTGTTGTAAAGATCAGCGCTGCATTCAATGGAACGCTTACAAATGTAAGATCTAACATAATACGCAGAGAGGTAAGGTGCTAGAAACACTGCTACCAGATTCAATCCCTTCCTGACTTTCTTCCACCCATTTTCGAGAAGGCAGCCATAGTTTTATTGAATTTTTTGCGTCTACTGCACTTCAGCGGATAAGCAGTGCAATTCATTTGACGTGTGGATGTCTAACAAAACATCCACGAGATTCCTTCTTATGCGCGTCCCTAAAGCGGAGTCATGAGAATTTATAAATTCTCGTTTACTTTGCTCCTCACTTTGATGTACACCGTCTACCATGGCAACCTCGCCTCCTTTTACTACCCGAAGACCTGATCTTCAAATATGGAGACTTAAACTAACTTATTCAATATATTCCAAAGATGACTTTTAAATAATTTACGTCGCCTTAGCGAACGAAATTGTAGCTTGATTTCGTTTACGTCAACTTGGCTACTCCACTGGTGTTTTTTTTTTGCGAGGAAGGGGGTGGGGGTGAAAATGTTCCATTTTTGGCTCTTCAAATAGAACCCCAACATCATGCATGATTAAATTAGATTGGATTAAATTTTAGTTTGAGCCTCCCTAACCGCAACAAATGCGTTCCAAAGAGGAGAGAGGAAGGCACAATTTAGTTTGGAGATGAGGGATCGCAGAATCTATGCACAAGGTGCATAGAAATAGTAAGTTGAGAATTAAGTTAATGAAACATGATAAAATTTAAAGAATAAAGTAGTTGGTGATGAAAAGCAGGACAGCAGTGAACCGAAAAAATTATTATCCTCAACATAACAAAAAACTTTGTATTATGACAGAAAGAAGACCTACCTGTAGCTCTGGACCTCACATTTTTCCTCTGGGGGCGCTAATTCCAATAGATATAATAGTTGTACCCCCCTGTGGAATAATATCGGGCAAACTTGCATGGTTGATAAATGCGGAATTTTTGCCGTGCTGAAATTTTGTTTAAAAATCTCTAAACTTTATATCAGTAGTAAAATAACTTATGCTTCCTTTTATACCATTACGACAACGTAAATTGTTTGAAACTCCGCTCCAGTCATCGCACATCACCGCACAAGTATCAAATACTCTACACACTCGAGTGAAAACATTTATTTTCCCCGGTAGTTGATGGCCTTCCGGTGCGCGGCTCACTACAAACAAATGAACGACACAAACAAGTCTCGTTTTCCATATTTTCTACTGAGTCGCATCTAATGCTGCATTTCCAGCAAGGAACCAACTGAACAAAGATTACTAATTAGCTTGACACACACGGAGCTAATCAAGCAGTAGTAAAGAATTCTTGTCTAGAGCAGAATCAAGGGTTATTCACAGTGTAAACAGCATTTTGCTGTGACTTGTGGATGCATATCGCTACTTCAAAAATGGTGCGCAAGTAAAATAGAGCGTCGGAACAATGCGCAGTTTAGTGTTCTTAATTGAATCAATGGGCAAATTTATCAGGCGATTATTTTATCTCAAAACAACGCTAATTACAACAGTTAAATGGCTTCAATTAAGTCCAGATATATACAGCACAGCCCTGGCTCGGTGCCGAGCTCTTCTAAATATTTGCATCTTTAACGCGGTGTTCTTTATAACAAAATTTAAGGTGCAGCGTAATCAAGCTGCTTGTTCAGAGCCTGAAGCTCTAAACTTATAGGATGCAGCTCCTGATTTATTCTTTGGACTCATGTGAAGCTGCTCCGGCTCAGTTTTCTGAGCGTGTTTCACTCTTTCATAGTCTTTTATGCAAGCGTGGACAAATTTAGGTATTTTATGGCATAAATAAACTAATGTAACCTATCAATTTTAACCGACCCTTATTTTTCCTAAGCTCACGTATCTTAACCCGCCCTAATTAATGCTATCATCATTAATCCAACCCATCCTAAACTAACCATTAAATTTCTAACAACCTACTTCAAAAACATTTACTTAGAAGTTGAACTGTTTCTTGACGGACGCGATTTGTGAAACAATAAGGGCAATCTTCGGAACGATGCATCCTCTCTAAATTTTGTGTAAATGATGCGGATTTTTCAACGAAAGACAATGTTAGCAAATTTTCGCCCATTTAACAAACAAAGTTATAGAGATGTGAACAAGTATTCGTTCATTAAAGTATTGAAATCGTAATTTTGCCAACATAATCACTTAAAGCATCACACTTGAAAAAAAGAAGGTGCAAGAGTATTCATTTATTTATCCTTTCCTATATGCAGAAATGACGGCGAAAGTTCTGTTTTCTTGACTCCCATTTCCTTTAATAAAACATAAATTATTCAAGTCAGTTCATGAACATAATAGCAAGAATAACCTTCAATCATCTGAAAAACTCAAAGTGTGTTATGGGTGAGGTGTAAACTTTATTTCTACTTTTTCTTCTGATCCCGAGCTAAACATAAGATAAGTCGATCTAACTTCGCTCATATAGAATAGATTTCTCATTTTACTACAGACAAGGTTTTTCCGGCTCACTGGTGTCTTTTTAGCACCGACCACTCCGTCCTCTAATTTTCTTACTGTTTCATAAATTTCTTTCTCAACTTACTGTATCTATGAGCATTGGGCCTTGTGTGAGTACACACCTTGTGTTCCCTAACCTCCATACTAAATAGTGTCTTCCTCCTTCCTCTCTCTCTCTCTCTCTCTCTCTCTCTGGAAAACTTTTTCTGCAGTCAGAGAGGCCTTAACCAACTTCTTATCTAGTTTAATTTTCCTTGTATAAATCTTGCAGATGAGAATACGATTCCAATATTGAAAGCTAAACAGATCGCTTTGAAAATCAGAAATTTCTAATCATATATAATGCTCAGGTATCCATGTTAGACTTTTAAGATTGTAAATATTTTTCATTTACTTTTACTTTGTGCCGCTTATTTCTGTACATGTATTTCTACCTACGGAGGCTGAGAAACCAGTGAAACGAGCAAGCTGCACACTTTGTGTCAGTGTAATAGGGATAAGTCCTTTTGAAATTTCACAGGCATCACAATTTCAGTTATCATTATTAAATATCAAAAGCACTGTTTTATGCTCCATGCAGTCATTTCAGTTTAAGTTTTGTCTACTACCTCATTTTCTGAATACTTAACTTCTGCGTGGATAATATATGAGAGAATAATTTCATGTTGGTCAACAGATTTAATTTATTGTGGCCTCATTGATGATGCGAGGGTAAACCAGAAGACCTATAAGCATCACAATTAAAATGGCTCTGGTTCTATTCATGTACAAGTAGGTTGGCAATTTAGTCTTGGTACTGGTTATTCTTTTCCAATTAACCTTTTCCAAAATCTACTTTGGCAGTAAAGAACACTCTTTGTCTGACAAAAGAGACTGATAAAAGATGCAAGAGGGTAGTCAGATACTGAATGCTCTCAACGGCTAAACTCTGTTCCAAAACAAGCTAAATTGAATGAGCTAAAACCAGCGTGGTGACACTGCTGTTATTTGTGAAATTAAGATGCCCCACTGCTGGATAAGGGACTGTAGTGACCCACTGTAGCAGCGAAATGTACCAGTTTGTGCTCAGGTGTCATTAGGTAGCTTTATATTAAAAGTCGGATATAGGTAGTAATTTAGAATACCAGACACTCATTTGTTCTGCGTGGAAAATTCAAAGTAAAATAAATTATTTGCTGATGTATTCCCGTCGAAAGCTTGAAATAATGAGCAAGGTGCAGAACTCCGCTCTACCAGGTGTATTTGTTTTTCTCGATTGTTCTAAACCTTATCAGTCTGCATTGGTAGGAATGATTGATTCATCAAAATGATAGTTTTTAGTTTGATAAGGTGCAAGTAATTTGCAAATTCATTAGATGCTGTTAAATTGAATATGTAATTACATTTGGGCAATAAGACGACACTGTCTTCCGTGCAGATAATTCAGTTATGTTTATTGAATCTTAAATACTTCGAGCTAACCTCAATAAGCATGGGTATGAAATATTTATTGCTATATTTTTGCTGTAATTTAAGGTAATAACATTTTTAAATATCATTGATAACATGGCGTAAAATTCATTTCTATCTTATAAGATGCGTAAGCTTTAATGAAATTAATATATAAGTAACTCGGCATATTCGCCTTATCGTTACAGTAACCGTAACAGTTTGCGCAATGAGGCCCTATAGCCATACTTCAGTGAAGTTTTTTGTATAGTTTGCGCTCGTTTTCCCCTCAGGGGGATACAACTATTGTATCTATGGGAATTAGCGCTCCCAGGGGGACAATGTGATGGCCCGAGCTAAAGGTTAGGTAGGCTTTATTTTTGTTAAAATAGCATAGGTTTTTGTTTTGTTACGGACCATCTTTTTTCGGTTCACTGCTGTCCTGTTTTTTCAGCACCTATTACTTTCTTCTTCAACTTTGATCTTGTTTCATGAACTTCTTTCTCATCTGACTGTTTCTATGCCTTTTCTGCATAGATTCCACGTTCCCTTAACTCCATACTAAATGGTGCCTTCTTCCTTCCTCTCTTTGGATCTCATTTGTTGAGGATAGGGAGGCTTAAACTAACTAATAATCTAATCTAATCTGCGCTCGTTTTTAGCACGTTTTCCTTTTCGTAACTAGTTTGCAACTGGAGGTGCGTCCAGTTGCAATTTACAAGTACAAAAGATTTTTCCGAAGCCAAATTTATATCGTGGCTGTGTTGCTCGATTCGAAAGGATTAATAATGCACCTCCTTGTTTACATCTGAGATTTTTTTTAAACTGTTTAATTTGGAGAATAAATGAATCAAAAAAATCCTCCAAAATAATCTCCTGTAACCAAGATACAACAAACATTGAACTCTAGGATGTAAAACTACTAGAATAATTTTACCTCATTATTCTGAACCGATATTTTTGCAACTGCATAACCTAAAAGATGCGAAAATTTTCTTCTAAGTTCTTCAAAAATATCTCGAGTTTAAGTGATATCAACCAAAAGTTGTCTTCATAAAGCAAATTTCCGCCCTAACCATACGCTTTACTTACGGAAACTACCTAAACCTTTTAACTGTATAGTATACACGGTACACGGCAGAAACATTCGATAAAAATGTATCGTCTGATGTTTCTGATGTTTGGACTTAACTCAGTTTAATTAGTAAAAGTTTAGAATGACATTTGAACCTGCTGCTCTTGAATTTTTATTTCTTACCGCAGGCTGTGTTTCCAAGGGAACTTGCCTCTAAAATAGCCAGCTTTTGCTTCAAAATCAGTTGGTACGAGGCCGTCAACTCCAGATTTATTGCTCGGCATTATTTGTTTTTCATAACCATTGGTTGAGATCAAGGAAGTTGTATCCAACTTCCTTGGTTGAGATGAACGTGACGTGAAGTCTCTTGCTCATGACATCAACCTCTCCACAATTTCATAGCGATCGAGTGGGTAGCTCAGTGCTGAACAAGTAATAGTTTCATTTGTGGAACTGCTCTGTCAAGAAGTAAATAATATAGTTAAATTCTTCATTTTCTTACGCATGAAATTGTTGGAAATGTTCTGATTGAGCGCAACAAATTCATCGATATTCTCAAACATATCGAAATTACTAAATTATTGTAAAATGAAGCCCAACACACCTTGCCAAAACCAAAATATTGTAGATAAAAATAAGATATTCAAAAATATTTATGTTCATCTCAACCATCACTCTTTGTTGTGTGCAAACAGATGCGGGTAAATAAAGTAGCCAACAACAATACCACCACAAATATAGAAGCATGATATACGTTTTTTCCAGTATAAAATACTTGGAACCTGGATTGAGATTTAAAACGATTTTCATCAACTTTCAAGCGTTCATAGAATTAAAGTGAAAGTGATACCTGTAGCGGCAGAATATTTGAGTTTTAATTGTTTTTCAAACTGCAGCTTTGTGTTTTTCAAGCGGTCTGATGTCATGATTAGCTGAGTGAAGTTCTGGCGCCGCGGTATAGTTTTACAGCTTAGAATTCTTGAGGTAACGATGAATGCACGATTTTCAGGCTACATCCACGAACTGGAGTTATCATTGAACAATCAACTCAAATGAAAATGCCAGTTTTCGATAAATTAACCTGCCATTTGGCAATGGAACTTATTCAGTGATCAACAATAATAATTTTAAAACATCGTTTTTCGATAAATAATCCCATTATTTGGCTGTAGAACTTACTTAATTCAACTTCATTTCGCTCAAAACGGTCACCTGAACTGAAGGCGACTTTAGCACGGATTCACTACCTGTGATCAAGTGCATTTATTACAGCAGTGTTCGAATCTTCGAATCCTACACGCTCATAGAATCCTAAATCCTGAACGCTCTAACAATGAGTAACATTAGGGAATCGATCACCTGAACAGCTCTTTGATCTCCACCTATTTATAAAGATTGTTTTTTGAAACTATCCCATAATCAACCGGGAATATTTTCTCTGGCTGGCTCATTCGAGAGCGCTGCTGACAACCAGGCTTTACCGCGAGGATAAGGAGAGATGGAGAACATCATCTAAAAAAGGCTAATCAACCTTCGCTTTCTAGATAAGTTGGCCAAAAAATGACTGCGGTAACTTTTTTCCATTATATACATGATCGTGCACTTGAAGTTCTGTGATATTTTGAGTAGTTTATTCCGCGCAAAGTGAAAGATATTTAAGGCTTTATACTCTCCTCTAAAATTGCTACTAATCTCAAACTGTGTTTATAGTGACCGAAGTACAAATGGAAGACCATTTAAATCCTACATGAAATCGTTAATGTGCTAGATTATAGGATTAAAATAGCAGATCAATTAACCAAGACTTTTCTTCAATTCTGGTACCTGACCAATGTTGTTAAATTTTGATAATATTACTATCTTCTCATAAAAAATTATCTAACCGGATGGCTCTTAGTTTTTTTTTTTGGTTTGGCCGTAGTGATTTTAACTGGTTTATTAGGACTATTGCACTGAAAGTACATCCATTGAAGTTACTTAAATTTAACCCTACGTTCTACCAAATGTTTGATCGTCTTGACTTCCTTACTATCGCTTGCTCATATTGTCTGATAATTTCAGCAAATATAACGCAAATAACTCACTTTGTTCATCACTTACATTGCCATCAAATACTCTACAATGCAAAGGTAATAAAGCCATTCAACTATCTAACGATGCGCGAAGCTCGTATTCTAGCAGAATGTAAACCTTTGTGGGGCGCGCTTCGCGCTAGAAACTCAACGCAGCCGGCGGACCATCAGCAACTGAATGAGCTCCCTCACAGCGCGCTCGTGTTGTGTGTGTCTACAGCGGCTCGAGGTGACCGGTGATGAGGCGCCAAGCTTGACTAGGTCTGTTCATCACACTGAAGAGGTTATGCTATGAATATAATATTAGTAATAATGTTAATATCGAAAGTAATAATGTCTGTTCATTACACCGCTCGCAACTGTTCAGCCGGTCGTCAACGCTTAAAGTGTTTAACAAGTTTGGTTCATGTATGTTGCTCGTTCTTTTTTGCTTTTCTAAGATAGGCTTTTAACGTTCGTTATTTGTGTGGACTTCCGAATATTTGTGTGATAACCGACAAAAAAAATGTCACTATAAAATTTAAGAGAATGTATCCTGCGGCTTCAGCACTGTCATCAAATTATAATTTGCACTCGACGAAATTTAAATTATTTAAATAATTTGCACACGACAGAGAAATAACGAATTTATACAAGTACATAGCGCAGAAAAATTGACGGCTACTTTTATTTGAGCACACCTGCAATGCTGCACGAGACAGTGTGAGGAATGATGATGGAAGATTTGAGGCAATTCACACTGATCGTGTATATATATATGGCTTGTAGGCCAAACATAAATTGAAATGCCTATGGTGGATTGTGACTCACAATTATGTAAAAAAAATTATTCTATGGCTCTTTTGATCGTAGAGTGAACCACAGAGAATTCTATTTTCAAAAGTTATTTTACGTAACTTACTCGTGACAACTTGAAATTATGGTTCACTAAGATTGCGGTTCCTCTTCGAAGGAGTTATACTTTTCAAAATATAATTTAATGTACAAAATCATTAGTAGAAAAGCGCTTGTGAAGACAATGCGCCTCAACAAAACATGTTAAGTAAAAACATTGTGATCAACAATAACAGTAATTTCATGTGAGTATAATCTTTGTGTGGTCAATCTGATTTTTCAAACCACTATATCAAAACATGAGCCTAGGTGTAGCTTCAAAATCTGCTTCAGTTAACACATCAGTCACGCATTGTGTACAGATATTGACAAATAATTGACATCCAATATATCTGCTAACTTTTTCGTTCTAGACAAAGTATGTGGGACGTTGGCTACTCTGCTCTGTCATTGATTTCTTTACTAGTATTCTATAATTACATTTACAGTGATTGACTGTGAGCGAATGTAGTTTGTTTCTGCTTAGATTCACTCTTCGTTCCACCTACGCAGATCAGGTGGTGTAAATATGCTATGAGCTCGCCGCCTAATCCAGCATAGTTGAGAAGAGCACAGTACGCTCCAACATTCAAAAGAAATTCCATGATTTTAGAGCATTTTAAAATGTCTTCATGAAGAGTAGTCAGTAAATTTCAATCACGGGTACTCTATATTTGTGACGCGTAACGATATGAATGTACCCATGTATGATTATTCCCACCAAAACGCCGTCCGATAATTTGGTTCGAGCAATACGATCTTCAGGAAACCGCACCTCTATTTTGAAGCAATTGTTCTTCGTTATCTTTCAGAAACATCCCGGATGGACACAAAGGTTGAGAGATGGATCAGTGAACACTACCGGTTCTCTAGACGGTTAGAAAACGTATAAATAGCACACGCAAATATTATTTAACTTCTATTCAGTTCGGTGCTTCGGTTAAAAACAGCACGTATGCTGGGGTTGAAGGCTCTCGTACAGGGGCTCAAGACGGCCAGCTGCGCGCTAGCATCTCCACTAAAATGTTGCAATGGTCTGGCGGTGGCACATCGAGCTCTAAGATGCTCTAACGACGTCTGACCCTGTACAGCGATAAAGAACAGAGAAGCCACTTTTTCGTTCCGAATTACCTCGTTCCTTTCATTAACAACTCCACTTGCTCGAGAGAAGTGTTGCGACATGTTATTTTCACTGATTTTTTTTGTTATTGATGATAAACCTCAACATTTATCGCCTAGTAGCATGATTTAAACTTAGCGAACTATTACTTCACAGACCTCAATGTTTACATGAAAAATTATTCGGCTTCAATTCTAAAATTACGGGTTCTGCATGTGTGCTCCATTGTATTTCAAGATTTAAGTGTGCCCAATCCAAACGTCAAATTTTCTCGTATGACCTAAATAAAGGAAAACCTGATAATTCATTTGTGAAATATAGCGTATTGGATTAAATGATAGTTAACTGAATTTGAATATCGCAAGATTGGCATAACTCTCAACACCAGGGGCCAGGGAACCAATTTGCGTCGTCGTAGCCGCGCAGGTGACAGCGTAAGTTCTTCTCACATGACTTGGTTTTCATGAACGTGTTTTTTGCCATAATTTTCGAGATTGACCCTTCAGGAGAATACAGCTTTTATATCTATGGGAATTTGCTCTCAAAGGGGGAAAATGTGAGGTCCTAAGCTGAAGGTTAGGTAGCTTTTCCTTTTGTTGAAATAGAAAACGTTTTTTTATTTTATTCTGTCATCTAATCTAATCTTTCGAGATTGAACTTCTTCAACAGAGAATTAGAGTAGTGAGGTTTGTCAGCTTATTTTAAATCTGAGCACTCAGCACCTTAGAATTCAAACCGAGTGCTCAACCCAGAAGTTCAATTCAAACCGATCTAACATCAAGACTTCGGCTAAAACACACGTAACGTGGTCAAGTCTACTTGGAAGAATTTACGCGGACATCTGTACCCCTGCAACTTCGTAAATTGCATGAAAATCCATCCGTGCAAGAGAGCCAAGAGCGGCGGAGAGGCCCCATTTTTAGATGGGGCACTTTAGGGGTGCGTTAACGAGGATATAATGGACCGAGGGAGCAGTGAGAACAACGGAGGCATGGCCCAACCTATGGAAAAACTCGACGCTGTCATTAGTGCCGTAACCACAAGACTGGTGGCAAGCATAGCTGCTTCAAATGCGCCGAGCCACCGTTCTCAGGCGGAATTACGCAACCGCGGAAGTGGAACTGCTGTTCCGGTCTTGGTAGTCTTCACTTCAGCGACTCGACTGAGGCTGTTGAGTGAGTAGACTAGTGGAGTAGGGTTAGTAATATTTTCATAAGTGTGCGAGGGTATTGGTGTGCGAGATAATAGTGCTATTCAAATAGTGCAAATTATTCGAAAAGTGCATAAAAATTTTTATGTTGGGTGTCTGATTATTATACAAATTTTGCCTAAGACTTTATAAAATTTGAACTTGAGTGAAGAAACTCGAAAATTTGTGTTGTTATCTTGCCCATTTTGCTGCTATATGACGGTGTTGATGGCACTACACTAAGTAACGACTCGCTCTAGTGTTGTACTGCCGTTTGGTGTGATTGAATTTTTCTAAAATTTTAAAGGCACAAAACCTGAAATCGTCGATTTCGGCGTTCCTCTGAAGTTTTTATAATCGTTTCAATTATGTATAAAACTCTAATCAATGAAAATAACTTGAAAATTGTACCAGGAGTCCAGTCCCCCGCTACAAATTCTAGTAGCAGTTGAGTTGTTGTCCAATTGAGGCCTAGAATACCTTGCGCTTAGATTCCACATTCCAGTAACTTTGTATTAAAGGGTACCTTCCTCCTTTCCCTCTTTGGAACACCTTGGTTGGGGTTGGTAGGTTTAAAATAACTTATCTCATCTAATCTAATGGGAGTCCAATTACATATTCTCGTTCAATAATCAAAGATAACACATGCAACAAGAAAAAATTGGCACTGATGTTCAGTTCGCTAAAACTGAACAAAATATTTCCACATCCTAGCATTGTTTTTATCCATAGGTATGGCAATGCATTGCGTATTTAGCAAAGCCATCTCGGTTTCCTTCTTTAACAATCCGGTTGATTTAGAAAGTTTTAAACCCCTACGTATCATGGAGGCTATATTACTCCGAAAATTTTGTGCGGTTGGTAACTTGTGTAGCCCTGCTTTAGTGTGGTGTCAACATGTGCTTTCATTTGAGAGCACCAGTTTCCCTCAGGCACCAGTTGAGTTGAGGGAAATCCAAATATTGAGCTGGCAAACACACTTGCACCCATCAGTAAACCCCAATATTTGAAATGTTGGTCAATATTTATTTTACTGTAGTCAACGATTTTAAAAATTTCGTTGTCGCATTTAGGTAATTGGAAGCATTTTAAAACGTCGGTAAATCTGAAGGAGATGACAGTTGTCGATTTTGTAAATTTCGATGCCTTAGCATAGTTAATTAGATCGAAATAAACAAGTTTTCTTCTATGCACTTTCCGTCTCAAATGAGTATTTTAGTAGTTATAGCGGTAAATGACTTACCGCAACTCCAGTCTTTGAAGCGGAAAGAAATTCTTTGATCGAGTTGTATGGCAATACTGCAATGGCGTCTCGCTTCCAGCGCTCTGTCTTGAAAGACGAAACCAAACCTACCGCTATACCTCGTTAAATACTCATTTGACGAAAAAAGTGTATAGAATAAAAGTTGTTTATTTCGATGTTATTACCATGTTTCAAGCAACAAAAATTCGAAAATCGATGAGTAGCTGTTTATTCGAGCGCATTCGTCATCAATGACGAAACTAAACTTACCGCTATAAATCGTAAAATACTCATTTGAGACGAAAAAAGAATGGAAGAAAACTTGTTTATTTTGATTCAAATAATTAGGTTCAGGCACCAAAAAGTGGAAAATCGACAACTGTCATCTCCTTCAGATTTACCAAAACGTCTTACACGAATGATATTCTGCTCGCAAATGCTTAGTTTTCGAGATATAGCATAAATAACGTTCAGGTAAGACTACCATTAACTGCAGTTTCGATTTGGCTCTTCCGGCGTTTCGCGGACGCGGAAGAAGCAAAGTTTCTTGGCTTGAAACATCGGCCTCGGCATGGCAAAGTCAAGTTATTTTAGGTTAGTTTATTTAACTTACCAAACTTCGCCTAACCTAACCTAACCTCACCTATCGTTACGTCAAAACGGTATTTCAGCTTTTTTACATGCCCGTTCAATTTTATATACGACGTCCTTCAATTTCAAAGTTAAATATCTCGAAAATTAGCATTTGCGAGCACAATGTCATTTGTGTAGAACGTCTTCAAATGTACCATATTATCGAAACGTGGTAACGAAATTATTAAAATCATTGACAACAATAAAATCAATATTGACCAAAATGTTCCTCGTTTGAAATGTTTCCTAATTAGGTTCGGTCAAAAATGTGCATTTCAGCTTGAGTTCGTTGACTTGATTTGTAAATTCGTATTTAAATTTCATCCTTATTGAGTTATGAATATGTATAGGAAGGTCGAAATATGACGGAACATATGTACATTAAAAAATTGGTACCAGGAAGCGATTTTGGAATTTTATGATGAAAATTAGGAGTGAAAAAAGATGAAAAATTATTACATGCATTTGCCTATGAAGTAAAACTGACAATCTTCTAAAGATCATTTGTTTGTTGTGTTGTATTAGTTTTTACAAGATTCCTTAGAGAATTTTATTCTGTCTTTGTCTAGAGTATTTAAGCGCCGAATGTGGAAAATATTATTTAAAGGTGGAGCTTAACGCGATGATCGCGATGGATTAAACAGAAGTTCAATAATAAACTCAAATTTCAAGTCAAAAAGTGTTAGCAATTTTACAAACACTAAACATTAATTGGGTCCATTAAATACCTTTAATTTTAATAGATTGTGAAAAACTTTTAAGCCACCCATCGATGGTTCGTATCGCAAGTAACATTAAGAATTTAGATCCGTTCGACAGCGTTACTGGGGGGTGATAATTGCATCACCGCAGCATGTATATCCTAACGGGGCATAGGCTTTGCGCTAGGTTCATTTTAGCTAGGTTTACCTATCAATTGCTGTGAGGGCCCAGTAAAGATATACTCTACCTTAGCTACTGATAAACCTTCAGAACTTCTGTCTTTCGTGCCAACTTTACGTCTATTAATTTTTTAGCCTTCGCTATTTCTTCCTTGTCTTTTCTTCCTCTTCCTTCTTCCTTCTTAAATTGTTGTTTCTATGCCCAAGGTATCCTTTGTACATAGAAGCACACGTTATGCATAGATTTCGTTCCCCGTAGTCCTATCTCTTCGTGCTCATGAGATCGCCTTCGCTGTGGCTTGTGAGTCTAAACTCGTTGACTAAGTAGTGGCACAAATGTGTGCTACCAAGTGTTATTGAATTGCATTTCGGTTATTTCTTTGACTTTTAGAGATAGATTTTTAGCACAAAAGTTTAAATCTGATCTGATGAATTCAAGCAGTAAAGTCGGTTTTTCAATTAAGAGATTTATAACCTAACCTAGTTAACCGTAGCAACTGTGCAAGCGTACCCAACGTTTTAAACTAGCTAGAGTAAAAATAAAAGTACAATAATCTTACGGCAGCGTTTAGTATTGACAGGTTCTCAAACTTTCAGTATTGGAGGCAAGTTATTTCCTGACATATCGCATTGCTCGATCGAGCGGGATAGTTTAAGGTGCTGATGAGACCAGCCAGGGCCACTTGATACTTCCTCTCCTCAAATAGCCTATTTTATGCATGACTTCTCTGGTGGAAAAAATTTAAGTTATCAGGTAAACTTATAAAGTACTGCATTAAAATGCAAGGAAAAAACCATAAACTTAGGTTGATAAAAATCATAAACTTAGGTTCCGCGTCCGCGAAAGGCTCTATTTTTAGGCTCAAGTTCAGAATTTCATGCTTATAAACTATCGCCATCAAATTTGCACTATTCAAAATATTTAATGTTTCGGGTATTTACCCGGGTATGGACGATCCTAGCATTAGCTCAATAACGCTCGGCTGGGATAAGTGGCGACTTTCCAGGCTTGGTTCGCATTTCTCAGAATTTTAATACCTCCTATATCTGAGCTAAGAGAAGAATATCACTCCTTAATTCAAGCGAAAAAGCGGAAGGGAAAGCAGGCTGAGGTGCTCAAACAAGGCTGAAATTAAAGGATGTATGACACCTTCACATCCTTGCTTTCATCTCGCGCTCGCCTCAGTTTTCCGTATACGCATTCGCTCGTTGCTATTGGCAGGTGCAAATTCTCGAGTTTGAGTTTTTCATTTTTTAAATACGATGTTAAAACCAAACTTTGGAATGTGACCAGCAATACTCCCAAATTTGGTAATTTCGTTTTCAATTGTGTAAGAAGTTCGTTCCAGAAGTCATAAAACGCGTTAAGCAGGCAGATTTTATACGTTCGTAGAACTGCTTCGATTTTACCCACGAGAATCATGGCCGGGTTGAATTTGTGTAGTTATAACATTTTAGGCCTATTTGCAATCCTTTCTTACTTATTTCAATTTCAATTCTTGAATTGGATTATTTCAAAAAACTCATCTTAAACTTAAAAAGTGGTACTCGTGAAAGTAATTACTTTACCAACACCATCTACAACTCCCATTTTCTGTAGCAAAAATGATGTGTAGTGGAGAGGTTGCAAGACTTCCGTAAAAACCTTATGTTTATCTATGATACTTTCCCGCAGGAAGATACAACTATCGTGTGTATGGGAATTAACACTCACAGGGGGATGTGTGTGGCCCCGGATGTGTGTGGTCCCGAACTAAAGGTAGGTAGGCTTCCTTTTTGTCGAAATAAAACCTTTTGTTTTGTTACGGACCATCGTTTTTCGGTTCTTAACTTCGTTTTCAACTTACCGTTTCCATGCACCATGTGCATAGATTCCACGTTTAAGTCTATACTAAATGGTGTCTTCCTCCTTCCTCTCTTTGAAACACCATTTTTTGCCGATAGGGAGGCTAACTTACTCGGAAGCTTGCGATAGAATTTTACAGGAAAATTAAGTATAACACGTTGTGCTGAATCTTAATTTATTATACGATTTAATATAGGTATCAGCCTTTGAAATCATAGAATTTCCTAGCTGAATAATTTAGTTTTGAATTCACTACATCTTTAGTGCTGCAAATTTTTAAGTCCAATGATAAAGGTGTTTATACATACGCTAACATCTATCCACCCTAGTTCCTCTCATGATTGTTTTCCAACACGGATACCCCTCAGGGGGATACAACTATTGTATCTATGGGAATTAGCGCTCCCAGGGGAACCATGTGAGGGCCCGAGCTAAAGGTTAGGTAGGCTTCCTTTTTGTTGTAATAAAATAGGTTTTTGTTTTGTTACGGACCATCTTTTTTCGGTTCACTGCTGTCCTGCTTTTCAGCACCTACTACTTTCTTCTTCAACTTTTTCTTGTTTCATGAACTTCTTTCCTAGCTTACTGTTTCTGTGCACCTTGTGCATAGATTCCGCGTTCCCTCAACTCCATACTAAATGGTGCCTTCCTCTTTCCTCTCTTGGAACATCTTTGTTGTGGTCAAGGGAGGCTAAAACTTTCTTATATAATAATAATAATCCAACACGGATATGAGGCATTATTCTATGAAAACCGATTTATAAAAAAATAATTGAGACTTTAACTGAAAGCTTCGTAGGATATGGAGACGACAGTTAGTACAACAATTTTACAGCCTCAATTTGAGCTGACAATAATAAATACAAAGTAGTTTGCCGTATTCACCCTTTAGATCAGGGGTCTCCAAACTTTTCAACGTAATGGCCACATTATATATTTCCCACATTCATGCGGGCCTAAACAATAAAAAATGAAAAAAATTCAGCTATGTCAGTTGTACTATAATTATTTTTTCATGGCCAACACACAGGGATTTGTTACGCGGGCCGGATGAAATTATGTAGCGGGCCGGATGTGGCCCGTGGCCCATAGTTTGGAGACCCCTGGTTTAAATTAATGGATCGTTCTATTCTGGACCTGAACATCCCTAAAGGCTCGCATTTCTTTAATGGCGTCAATACAAAGCTTCCTATGCAAAGATTGTTAGTTAGTTTAGGCCTCCTTATCCTCAACAAATGAGATCCTAAGAGAGGAAGGAAGAAGGCACCATTTAGTATGCAGTTAAGGGAACGTGGAATCTATGCAGAAAGGGCATAGAAACAGTAAGATGAGAAAGAAGTTCATGAAACAAGATCAAAGTTGAAGAAAAAAGTTGTAGGTGCTGAAAAAACAGGACAGCAGTGAACCGAAAAAGGATGGTCCGTAACAAAACAAAAACCTCTGTTATTTTAACAAAAAGAAAGCCTACCTACCCTATTAACCCGTCGCCACGTCCTGGACTCTTAGAAGGTCGGCAAAGCTAGCACATGTTTCACATCAGCAACCCTAGGGTTGCCATATATGGTCTTATGCGTCTCGTTGAGCGCTATTCATTGGTGTAAGGTAAAATTAGGTGGGGGGAACAGGGAAGGAGAGGTAACAAGCTCAAATCTGTATGAATTCTTCTGCTCAGTCTGGAGTGTAGCTACCGGCGCTGCACAACCTCTTAGAAGGCCAGCAGTGTAGCTGAGGCATACCAGCACACACTTTGCCTCTAAGAAGGTCGCCATCATTTTTATTTTCTTATGTTTTTTGTTCCAAAAATGGGAGTCCAAATCCGCAGATTTACTCCTACGCAAAAAATAATACCACCATTGTATTCGGGAGGAAAAGCTCTATGCATATCAAACTCTTTACAAACAATGAAACTGCTTGATAACAGCCTATACACAAAATGAACTAAAAAATAAAAACTGTTTTACATATAGTGCACATAACTCCGGAACTATTGGACCTAAAAAAAAATTCACATACCACAAGATTCAGCAACTCAGAATCTATGAAATTGCATCATAAAAAAACCTCAAAGTGCAATAAATAAAAAATGGCCAGTGATTTTCTGATTTCTGTTTTTTGTATTTTACCGAAATAAAAACTCGAATTTCGTAGATTTTCATTGGGGTAGCAGTATTTTTTCCCCCACTGACAGAAAGAGTAACTCTCTCTCTTTACAATGAACCCCCAATGAAACTTCTAACATGATTAATGAATGTACAGTAAGTTGCACAGTTGACCCATTTTCTTCAAACCTCTTGGTAGGTCGACCATGTGGAGACGGGTTAAAAATTAAGGGAGTAGCATGGTTGATTAAGGGAGACAGCGGTGAATTAAAGGAGTATTAAGCGAACCGAGGCCTCTTCCCTTCTGACACTTCCAGGGCGCGACTCATAAGCGCGATGCGAGCAAGTTCTCCCATGGTTCAACCACAGGCCACCTGTTCAGGTGGCCTCTAGGCGAAATGTCTGCCACCTTTCTCGAGAGAAATGACGGTTACCGTCTTTCGCGTCAGTTTTGAAGTTGGTGTTGTGCGTGACACATGTCTGGATCGTGTCTCTAATGTTTAAAACGTTTCAAGTAGTGTTAGAGTGTATATCAGTGCGAGTGTGTATTACGTGAGGGTGTATAGTACGTGAGGGTGTCAGAAGAAACAAGAGATGGAAGAGACGTAGAATGCTGGTCTGTAGAGGCATTATTTCAAGAGCATGAACGGAGCAAGGACCCCACTGCTAGCACCCCACCACTTCGGTCAATTGATATTTGTGACGATTCATCGTTGTGGTGGGGCTGGTAGCGAAGGCAAAACCTCAATGTGAGCAATGTAAAAACAACAAAATGTGGAAACCAAACCTGAATTTTCCCTCGTCAGTCTTCAGCAACCTTTGAATTGAAGGACGTTCTTGAAGGTGATCGACGATGTGTTCAGATACATATTTGTGTGTGTGTAGGGGGGGGGGGGCGGGGTTGTGTGTGGGTGTGGGAGTAGGTGTGTGGGAGGGGGGTGTGGGGATAGGTGGGGGAGTGTGTGTATATGAATAGCCGGTGTAATTAAGCTCGGGCAAGGTAAAGATATTTTATTTTCCTTTCTAATTTTTTTGTTATGTATATAGCTACGAGTATATTCTTTAAACGACCCTAGGGTATTGTTGCTATATTATTTTCAAGGTACATTTATATTGTTCCCTGCAGGCTTTCGCCTCCAAGGCTGCGTACAGCTGATTTCCCATTATTGCACATTCAACCGTTGACGCTTCTCAACCAAATATAGCCAGTTGCCCATTAATTACCTTAGTTATTGCGTTGCGAAAACTTCAAGCATAAGTTATACGTCACAAACATGTCCCATTAATGTCGGCTTAATAGTGAACACGCACCCTTGAAATTTTCTGCACATTAGTAGGAATGTATTTAATTTACATACTCTGGTACATTTTTATTGTACTATCAACCGTGTTTGCTTATGATGAATTGATTAATCGCGCAAGAACTAAAGTAATTCAAGGGCAAACTGGTTATAATCGGTTTGAGCAGTGTGACGGTTTGAAAGTGTGACTAATGGGAAATCAGCTGTGCGCAGCCGTTTTTTTTAAATTAAATTAAGAGGTGGCCATCCTGGGCCTCTCATGATTCTCCGATGGTGAATAGGAGAAACTGGTCGCGCCTTGGGAGCGCGACGGTAGTGCTCCATGCTGAGCCATGCGTGGCCACCGGTTGGGACAGAGGTGCAGGGGCGCCTATAAAGTGGACACTTCGAAGTTGCCTCATAGGAGACGCATGGATGAAACAACCATGCATATTTGGGAGCGCTCCCAAGAATCACCGATGCCACTCCTATAATTTTTAATAGGGTAACCTTTAGCTCGGGCCCTCGCTTCCTATGCAAATATATATGTACAGTGATGGAAACGAGAGGGAACTGAGTGCGTTGTAAAGCCACTTGCATGTGTGGGTCGGTGCTACTATATACAGCGTGAGGTCTACTATCACATACCGCCTACCCAGGCGCACTTTGAGATGTACAAATGAAATGTTTATCGCTAAATAAAAGGTATGGAAAGAAGTAATATCCATTAGTAACCTAACCTCACGCTATTGTACTAGCTAGAGGTAGATCTCACGTTAGAGCAGCACCTGTGGGTCTTTTACACGCATTTTGATTGAGAATTACTTTAAAAAATACGAGTTCAATCTTGACTTGATTGTTACAAAGTGAGTCGCACTTAAATCAGTTAACGTAGAGTAAACCTTCATTGGAAATTCAAAATAATTGCCAAAGAGCTGCACAACCAATGTTGGCTTTCACCACCTGTCCACCCTCGCATCGAGCTTTGAAAGAACTATTTTGGTCATCTTGTCGAGCTCTGACACAACGATGAGGGGACGCGCGCTGTTCCCCCACGTGGCTGTGATGGACGGCGGGTCCTAATGATCGTTTCCAACACTCGGCCACACTTCAAACTTGTCCCCTGTGTTCCCGTGGTACTTCGTGTTACGCATCTATCGCCTGGATCTCTAAACCCAATTTTGGCCTCGATGCCAGAAGCATTGTTCACTCGACACGTTAATGAGATGGATGCCAGACGTGTTTTTTCCACGCAATTTTGAAATAAATATCAGAAGCATTTTTCGTACGCATTTTTGACATGAATGTTCCAAGCGTTTTTGTATGTATTTTTGGCATGACTGCCAGAACCGTTTTTGTATATATTTTTGGCATGAATATCGGAAGAGTTGTTCTTGACAAATGTATTTTGACTGAACGTCTATGGCATTGTTTAGCTTTGTGGCCACGATTCCAAAAGCTAGTTCGGTCCCAGCTCAATTCCATTGTGGCAAAACTTAGGTAAATGATAAAAAATAAAAATTAAATCATTAGCGTTGCTTTAACTCGCTTCTCGTGTAATGGAATAGCATCAGGAATTCCGGAAACGCATCTCCTCAGGGGGGTAACTCTATTGTATCTACGGAATTTGCGCTCCCAGTGAGAAGTGATCCCAGATCCTGAGTTGAGAATTAGGTAGGCCTTTTATTTTGTTGAAATAAAATGTTATTTTGTTTGTCAAGAACTATAATGTTTCGGTCCACTGCAGTCCTGTTTTTTAACACCTCTGACTTTCTTCTTCAACTTTTGTTTCATAACCTTCCTTCTTAATTTACTGTTTCTATGCGGACATGATCCTGTGCGGGAACAGTTTGGGCATAGATTCCGGGTTCCCTCACTTCCATATTAAATGGTGCCTTCATCCTTCCTCTCTTAGAACTTCTTTACTGTGGTAAGGAAGGCTCAAACTAATCTAGAATCGCTCATTCATGGCTACTATAATTATCACTTGTCTTTTTAGCATTTCCGTAATCAAACTTCAAAACATACGCGATCAGTGGTGCATGTATACTAGAATGTTTTCAAAGCAGTCATTAGTTTGTTAAGCTCCTTATGAGAGGTTAGATGTCCTTCATCATCTTTTATCATTAGATAATTGTTAATATGGTCTTTACACTTATT
Organism: Morinoia aosen; assembly: GCA_030386875.1. Lineage (NCBI taxonomy): Eukaryota > Metazoa > Arthropoda > Malacostraca > Amphipoda > Talitridae > Morinoia > Morinoia aosen. The sequence continues at coordinate 57,771,719 of CM059566.1, forward strand.
GATCTACTGCCAGAAATTAGCAAAATGAACTTGATGCATTCCAAGTAATTGTTGATCCATTAGCAAATAACGTTAACTTAATTTAGTTCAAAATATATTTTATTTTACCGGTGCGACCTAATACTTCAAAAATTGGAAATGAATAAGCTGATTTTCTAATGCTTTAAAATTTTTAAATCGGTCAAATTTTCCAAATTTGTAGTAATTTCACTTGTTTCGGACTGTTCGTGTGAGATTATTGTAAATGCGTCACAACAAGCACTGTTGTAATTTTCAATACATAAAAAATATTATTCTTGCCCTTCCTTGGCTATTTATGAGCAACTCGCTCCTCAGGGGGATACAACTATTGTAGGTATCTATGGGAATTAGCGCTCCCTGGGGAAAATGTGAGGGCCCGAGCTGAGAGTTAGGTAGGCCTTCTTTTTGTTGAAATAAAATGTTTGTCTTATGTTAAGGACCATCTTTTTTCCGGTTCACTGCTGTCCTGTTTGTCAGCACCTACTACTTTTGTCTTCAGCTCTGATCTTGTTCCTTGAACTTTTTTCTTCGCTGACTGTTTTTATGCACTTTGTGCGTAGATTCGGCGTTCCCTTAACTTCGTACTAAATGGTGCCTTCATCCATTCTCTCTTTGAACATCTTTGTTGAGGTAAAGAGAGGCTAAATCTTTCTTATAAAAATCAATCATTACGAGCAACTCAATGAACAATGTTTGGAGTCCCGAACAGATACAAACACTCGTTTTGGATCTGATGCTGCTGTTGATTATTATCCCACGGTCAGCATTTCTCCCAAGGACACGCTGATTTCTCCAGAAGCGAAATGTTTCAAAATTCTTGCCAAAATCTTTACGTTTGCCACCATCTCAGCTCTACCAAAATCCCTGAGTGCACTGTGTGAACTAGGTAAAGTGAAAGATCTTCAATGCCACTAGAACAAGGATTTCGTGATTCTGTAGTAAATGAATCTATTATGGAGGACTTCATCGCGTGATAAGGCGGTCCGAAGTGGGTGAGCGTTAATTCCTTTAGTCAAATTTACGCATCAAAGCTATTTTGTAGCAAATTGTCATTTGTTTATCTGCATTTTATTAACGCGAACGATCTTACTTCTTGTCGAATAGAGCAGAGATCTCTTCAATATTAAAGATAACGAACGGTGAATCGTAAAAAAATTCTTTGGCTTTAATTGATATTCCATGTTTGTATGAAATAAGATTAAAATTTATGTCCTCTCATATATAATACTCGGCACAGCTAGTAACTGATGTGCTCGACCTATAGCAGCATCTTCCGTAATGCAGGGAAAGTTGTCAGGGTGAATATAAAGTTTACTTTAAACTGTTTTGGAATAATTTAGAGGACACATTCGTCGTGTTTGTAATTTTCATGAATTTTCCCTCTTCCACTGAGAAGCATTATCAAAATTTGATGTAATTGGTCGTGCAGCAACACACGAAGGAAAATAATGATAATGTTTCTGTGTATGGCGGAAGTCTTGAAACACGATATGACATTCCTGGAGTCTCCGGGGAGCCTTTTGGTGTTCTATAACAATTTTACCCTCACAAAGTTAACGTGGGCCAGATTTTGAAACATTTCTAGTCGTCGGAGTTCTACAGTAAGATGCGTAAGTTCTTATAAGTAGATCTGGCTACGCCACGTGCTGTAGTAAGAAGCGTAGCCAAATTGACTTTAATAGATCTTCCGCTCTCTGCTGAACCGCTATGACAGTGTAAATTGTTTGAAATATCTGCCCGTGTAACGCAGTTAACTCAATATAAGATCCACTTTGAAGCTGCATCGACTTGGCTTCTTAGCTAAGTAAAGTGAAAATGGAAAAAGCTTTCTTGGGGCACCGTGGGCGTGTGTCGGAGACGGGATTCTGCTGTAGCACGTAATATTCATTCGCATTTTCTCTTGTGCAGAAATCCGCTGTGACTTTTTCAACCCATCCCCACGCCATGTGACTTTCATTAAAATTATTAAAAAGCAAGTACCAATAGATGAACTTTATTTAAATGGGTGCAAACATGTTTGCATTAAGGTTCACGTGAGATACTTGTAAATATCAAGATTAGGAGCAATCGGTTGGGATAAAAATTACGAATAAGATCGTGGGTATAGCGAGTTCCGAGATCTAAGTTAAATTAATGTCAAGTTCCAAGTTCAATATCACCTATCAATTATTCATTTGAAATACATTAGTTTTTGTTGCGAGAACATTGTGAACTCTGAAAAAATATTGAGCTTATTGGTACAACTATTTGGAAAGAGAGGGTTCAAATTTTTAGGTTTTGATCAGATACGGGAAAAAACACAATGAACTCGAATTGCTGGAAATTAAGTTTCATAAATTAATTCTCTATCATGGAAAGTATATGAATTATTTTGAAATTGTTGCCTGCAAAACAACCCATCGTGTGGAAATTAACTCCTGAAACAATACACAATCAACCTATTGCTCTAAAGGTACTTCCGAGCAATCACCTATTTCCGGAAATTCGTTCATTAATGTCAGAGAAATACCCCTCAGGATGATGTAATTATTGTATCATATCTACGGGAATTAGCGATTCCAGCGGAATAATGGTAAGCCTGAATGTAAGGTATGCTATCTTTTGTTGAAATTAGATAGTTTTTTGCTACGGATCATCTTTTTTTCGGGAGATGGCTGTTCCTGTTTTTCAGCGGCATCTGATTTCTTCCTTAATTGTTTTCTTGTTTCATGAACTTTTTTCAATCTTGCTGTTTCTATGCGCATGGTGTGGGGAAACATCGTGTGCATATATATACCCCATTTCCATGATTCCATTCTAAATGGTGCCTTCTTCCTTCCTCTCTTTGACACACCTTTGTTGGGGCAAGGAAAGCTCAATTAAACCAACTTATCTAATCTAATTTGTCGGGATAATAACTATGATTTTTGTAAATTTTATCTAATGTATTTATTATTTTTTTCATATTTGTTGTGCGATGGTGAATGGAGTGTTTAAATATGCAGTTCTTACATCAAGTGAAGCGTTAATTGTATGTGGTCGATTTGAAGTACGATGGCGATACTCGTTAACGTCGAGGAGCAGCCTTCTGTGATCTTCAGCTCGTCGCATTGTCTTTCTCACACAAATTGAGGTAAGTTCAGTTTGAAGCCTTGAATTACATCTTATTTTACGTTCCTTGTCGGACATCATCAAACAAATTAAAATTTGCACCAGGCTGCGGTATTTTGATTTTAGAAGAAAACAGGACGTTTGTTCAAAGCAAGTCCACGCTTCGCTCATGCCTTTCATCCGCAACTTCATATTTAGTGTACAATTATTTTGGTTTTTCTCTATTCTCGGCAATAGTTTTGCCCGGTTTTTGGCCCATGTACAGTATTTATTTTGACTTTGAGCCCCAACTGAGGGCACATTGGCGTCACCGCATTGGGCTTCATATGGTGTCAGCTTCCTTCTAGTGTCATTACCTGGAAATGCGGGATCAGCCGAGCTCTTTAATTGGGTCATTATTGCCGTTCTTAATTATGGGGTGAAATTATATTACACAATATGACGTAAAGTTACGAGCATATTATTCTTACAATACGCGTTCACTTTTTCATTGCAACCCGGAGACATTGCAACACGGGAATATTGCCCAATTCATTTGAAACAGGCCTTTTTACAGGCCAAAATACTCAAATTTGTGCTCTTTTCAAATTATGTATGAGCAGGAAAACCACTGAACATCCGGCAACCCTGGCGAGTATAATGCTTTCCAAAGCACGGATCGGATATCATTAACCCTTCACTGTATGAAATTTTTGGGGATATAGGAAAAAAATTACAACGTCCAAACTGAGCTCTACCGCTTCAATGGCTTATCGAACACATATCTTATTTTATGTAAATTTTTCGCGACACAAAAATTTGAGGAGAAATTTAAGGAGTGAGCGCAGCAGTGCTGCTGGACGTTGGAGGGCGAGAATCAGGAGCTGTACTTTTGGGCTGGTGCTCAGATGGTTTGCTCGGTTGCTGCCCCGAGACTTGTGCAACTATTGCAAAATTAAATGTGAAAATTAGGTAGGGATAGAGTTGTACTGATGGTAACATTGAATTTATGATGCAGTTGAGCTGATGATAGAGTTGGATTAAGATAAAATTAAATTTAAAAGTGAAATTCATTTGATAAAATCGAATTACTTATAATATCAAGTTGAGAATACAGTAAAATTCATATGAGGTTCAATTCAGGATGATTTTAAACTGTTAATATTAAATTGCAAATAAAATGATTCTATAAAGGGGAATTAAATTTTAATGGGATGAATTCGGAATGAATTTATTAACGAATGAAATTTTATGAAAAAAGTAAATAAATTAATAATGCAATTAAATGGAAAATTTCAATTAGGAGCAAAACAAATTTAGAATGAGGAAAAATTCTGATGATGAATGGAAAACTTCACCCCAATGGAAAACCTTCGTTCCAATTTGATTTGTTATTCAAGTATAAAACATATAAGTTATGAATCCGCAGTGTTAATTTCTTTACAATGGGAAATAATGATTATTAAGTTAACTGGGTACCGAAATTTCTTTTTTGCAAGTGAAATACATTGCGTCAAATCTGTTTCTTGTACTAACATTCTTTTGTGGAACTGACATGAACTACTTCTGTGTTTTGGAACTTACGTGAACTTTTTTTTCGGCACAGCTGTTTGTATATCTTCTTGTGTAAGTAGTGATGCTTTTTTCTAAATGCGGTGAATATTACTCTTAAGTTTTGCAGCGCTTCAACACCGGAGGAATTATCTAGTCAAAAAAGCATTTTCTTTAGTTTATTTATTTCGCTGTGCACAGATTTAAATTGGTCGTTGTGTGAGTGCAGGCGTATTTCAATGTATTGAAAACCACAAAGTAGACCGTAGCAGCACTCCCATATCACAGCTTATTCCTACAATACTGGCTCTGAAGCTGTTCCATTGGCACCTCGAAAGAACATGAGTCACAAATGAGAGCCTATTCCCCACAAGAGATTTCTCCAAGAGAAATATGCCTTGGATCACTTTGGAGGCCGTTGCTTATGAGGCTGCTGGGTTTCGTGCAATATTTTGGTAGCACTTTTCCATCTCTTTTCTCTTGTGTAGGTACTATTTATTCTTGGGAAAATTTTAGTGACTTGCATCTGCACATCGTCAACCGGTCGAGGGATCATTATATCATAATTTTCTAGTCTTTTTTCCAATTTCTGGTGTTCTAAGAGTCAACCCTAGCCACACACTGCAGAGTCAGCGACACTTGCATCAGGAAATGTGTTGTGTGCTTAGCATTACAGTAAATTGAGTGACAACTTTTTGTTTTTTCCATCTTTGACTATCTGTCATTCAAAGATCGTCTTCCTGTGCGACCAACCTCTAGCACGAGAGACTTGATCGTTTCTGTTTCATTCTTACCTTTACTTAAAAATTCACTTTTGAGGAACCGTCGTATTTCCGGCACGACTGTCTTTGCAAATTACAAAAGATAAATTTTTAACTTCCATGTGGCCACTCCTTTTAGAAGTCAAGCTGAGCTTTTTGTTAGGGTAACCTACATAGCTGGGCCGAAAATGCTCTAATGAAAATGAAAATGCCCTAAAGAATACACTAAAACTCTTGTAACTGGAATACGCACAATGTTCTTCTTATAGTGTGCTTTTCAATTTAATTAAGGAAGGAACAAGTGCCATCAAAATGAAAGATTTTCAGATTTAAATAACTAAGTTTTTTCAAAGTGGGTGTGGACTTGGTATACACTATCCCATTTTAAGCAGTCCTCTATAAAATGTCTATTTCATCGGCTCTTCAATAGGATACAGCTATTGTATTTATGGGAATTAGCGCTCTCAGGAGGAAAATGTGAGGTCCTGAGGTGAGAGTTAGGTAGGCCTTCATTTTGTTGGAATACAATTTTTTGATTTGTTACCCCTTAACGCCCAAGTGGACTATGCGGTCCTCTTTCAAAAATAACAATAATATATTGTATTTCTTACTTAATTTGTTCACTAATGTGCCCTTTGAACTTCACCTCCGAGTGGCAGTTCCTTCCCCATCTTGATAACAGTGACTACCTAATGCCAGTGTCGGTTTAGTGATAGTGGTTGTTATAACGGTAATATGAGTATAAAAATGTGGGCGTTAAAGGGTTAAGAACCATCTTTTTCGGCTCACTGCTGTCCTGTTTTTCAGCACCTCAGACTTTCTTCTTCAACTTACATCATGTTTTTCTAACCTTCCTTCCCAACTTATACTTTCTATGCGCACAGAATCCTGTGCGGTAACACATCTTGTGCTTAAATTCCGCATTCCCTAAACTAGATACTAATGTAAATGGTGCCTTCTTCCTTCCTCCCAATGAACATCTTCGTTGTGGTAAGGAAGGCTGAACTAACATATAATCAATCAAAGTGCAGACATACTCCAAGTGTTGTAGCATATAAAGATAATGGTATTTTAATTGCAATGCAATGCATCCTCAAAAATTGAAGCTAAAGTTACATTTTGAAGATGTTCCAGTTTAAGAGGAAGTTTTTCACGTTTAGATTTTAGTCGTAGTTAGAGTATATTCCAGTTTTAGCAGTTCTAGGGCAACAGTAAACTGTTTTCCTTTCAGGATATTAAAGGTACTTGTAATGATTAAAATAAAAATAGTTTTAATGATACCATGAATCTTTTTTATTTGTGGAGAACATGCAATCAAATCATCCGCTGACATAATTTTGAACAATTCCGATATTTTTCTTCTTTGTTTAACTTCCATCAGTTGAAGTATTTTCTGTCGCTTCAGGAACTCTCTCACTGCGACCGGCTGTTCATATAATCTAATTTATGATTAGATTTTATACGTAATTTAATTATTTCATACGCTGATCAGAGCTTTCTCCCTCAGGCAATGTAAGCCAAATTTATGCTCTGTCGCACTGCCAAAAACTTCAAATTATTTTTGCATCAACTAGTGAAACCATGCAACGTCAGAACTAATGTCTTTGAAAAATCGTTTTAGAAAATTGTCATCTCGAACTCTAGCATTAATTTTAGCAGAAAACAGAAATGCCTGACTCAACAATTTGTTGAGTACTAAGACACAGGTTTTCGATTGAGTGTCAATAGAATATCGTTCATGTGAACAATCGAGTTCACGATCACATTTTAAGACTTCTCTGATGTCAAGCATCAGAATTCTCGGTCTCCAGATTTCACACTCCAATTGGAGCTCAACTTCTTCTCAGGTTACACAATTCAACTTGAAACTTCTCCCTCGAAAGACAAATTTCCCATTCACCTGGCATCCGACAGCCCTGCTTGGCACCACAACCCAAGGCGCGCTATAGTGGCTGCCGTGTTGTACTCTCGGGTACAGGCTGATGGCGTAGCGAGGAAGAGGTGAATGCTCGCTGCTTTTGATGAAGGAAGCCCTGGAATGTTGATGGAATGTAGTTGAAAGTTGAAGATGTGTATGATATGGGGTTAACTTTAAGTATGGGGTGTGCATGATATGGGTTAACTTCAGGCGTACAGTGCATTTATTTTGTTTTAGAATGCATAACGTATATTGTACCTAACTTGTGGAAAAAATTTGAAGTATAATTTGAAATACTTGAAATTTTGAAAAATCCTCATATCAGCAAAGTAGTGATGTGTTAATTTTTTGTACTAATTTTCGTTGATCCTTATTTGCTTCAGCTTCTTCGGGCATGCGTTAGAGAAAGTGTTTGTTCAAAGAGAAGAGTAATAAGTTCCTCAATGGTTGATAAAAAATTAAAGACGACTCAAAATGTGAAACTGGCTCCGGGGCAGAGTTTATGATGAAAGCCTGCGGTATTACTGAGTCTACCATTTACGTAATAAAATCCCTAAAAATTCAAATTAGATTAAAAAGAGCCTAAGCTGCTATTCATTTTTCTTATCATGTTTATTTTGACAACATTATTCTATAACTATACGTAAAAAAGCAAGACTCGCCTAATGTGACAGTAAAGACTTGCGCTAACGCAAATATTTTGTTCAAAAACATTTTTTCCCTCGTCTCGCCGGAACATATAACACAATTTATGGACTGATTACATAGTTCATGCTCAACGAGCTGTTCTCTAATACGAGACTTTTCATTGATATTTTCTTCGGAGAAAAGTTCTAAACTTTGAACAACGAGCGTATCACATTCTCGATCCGGGAAAAAATACATGAAGTAAAGTAATTTACGTCTTCCATAGAATCGCATTGACTTCAGTTGTTTTTATTAAAAAAGTTACTTTATTCTTCCGATCATAGTGAATAATTTATTTTCACCTCGTACCTCTGCTAGCGTGATTTGTCAACGTGAAGGACGATTTTGCCACGGTTGATAGGCTAACCTTACGACACAACTACAAATACAGTCAGCTTTGCATTATTTCGAATTTGATGTCAAAATATTTTCCATTTTGAGTTGTCACTTTCATGTATTGAAACATCAGGTCGAGCTAAAAGCTAGCTCGAGGATACGAATAAAGCACAGACCATTACCCTAATATATACATGGTACTGTGAGAGCGTTGCTTGAAACAATAGTCGATGCTTAAGCATTTGGTGCCCTGGCCCTTAAGCGTCGCATTCCAAAGCAATTTACGTAATTGATGTAGCTGCGCAGCGTGCATATCGTGCCGAAATTTTAGCATTCTTCAGGCAGCGGAAAGTAAAACTATGTTTTTTTGCGCGTCTCGGAGCGTCGACCACAGACGGAGGACCAAAATAGAAGGCCGGTCGTCTGCTTCCGTTCCCTTTCTTTTTAGTTTTTTATTTGATGCTTAACGGAATCACCGCCGCGGCATCTTGTCTTTCCGTGAACGCCTGCCGCAAGCGCTGCAAAAAGCGCTGTCTGTCTCGATCAATTTGTATTCGGTGCTTTTTTCTACCGTCATTTGTCGTATCGATCATCACTATGCTAACTTCCTCCATTTTTTCCTGTGCCGCTAACTATACGGACCTTTTTCGCCTGGCACCGGGGCTCTGACATGTTTTGATTCATCAGAACATCATGCAATTAGGCTGAGGCTATCTCTTGCCGTGCCTTCGAATGAGCTGTTAATGCTACCAAGTCTTGCACGTATATATGGCGTTCCTGTCCCTCTTTTTCTTTCAAATTATTCCCTAATGCATAAACTTTCCCTCTCTTTCTCTCAATTTGTTTCCTAATACCTTCACTTTCATTTCTTTCTCTTGAATTATTCTGTGATACATTATACTACTAGCGCGATAATTTTCGTAAATTTTGACCAAAACGAGAGATTTCCCCAAAGAAATAGAAACGTATGCGATAAAATCTAATTTTTCACCATATTTTCCCATGAAAACATTTCAAATCATGTCATAACTTCTCAAAATCGTTTCCAATAAAGTATTTCGTTGTAAATCATATCAATTAATAATATCTGAAATCTTTTTTAATGTTCCCATTATTTTCAGTAAACTTTGCATTTGTTTTCTCGAATTCGTTACGAATTTCGAAACATGCGTTAAAATCATTTCAGATCAAAAGAGGCATTGAAGTTCATTTTTTCCATTGAGGTTTTTTGTTAGGTGCACCAATCCTGGCGGTAAATATCACCCTAGCGACAGAAGCTGAAGCGTCAGAACCTTGCCTATATCGCCCCTACCTTTAGGCTGATCTTCAAAGTCTTTCTTGCACTCCATTCGCGTGCTTCATCGGCTCAGAATTTAGGGTTATGGAGGAACAATAACGAATTATTTTATTTTATGCGCAAATTTTGACCTGAAAATTTGTTTTCGCGGTCTATACTATACCATCCAGCCAAATCTTTTAGCACTTCTGAAATATCGTTTTCTAGTTTTATCACATGCGCATACCAAACGTTCACACTTCAATTTGAGGATTTGACTCAGATAATTATGGTTTAGAATAGTGATGTACCGATACCATTTTTTTGGCCGATACCGATACCGATACCCATTTTTTGGCCGATACCGATACCGATACTCCGATACTTGAAAATACCGATACTTTGACCGATACTACTACCGATACCGATACTTTTACAATCATCTAACCTAATAATATGTATTTCGTTGTATGTTTGTTTATGTATTTGTTCGGTGTCCGCTTCTTAAGAAACATAGGATGTCTGAGTTTGCGGTATCATGGATACCGAATTCCTCAGTGTAACATTGAAAGATCGTCTGTACATGCAATGATATGTTTGAAATTTTATCAGGATAGGTTAGTAGTATTGGATAGGTTGTTGTGATCGCCGTAATTTGCCCATTTTTCCTAACAATGTCGCTTTTGTACAGCTTTCAGGCCATATTGAATAATTAAAAGACATTAAATTAAATATAGTAATTTTGAGAATAGCTGTGCCCGAAGTAATCGTTTTTGAGTAATGGTGATTTGTCACTGGAGGGGAACTCTGAGTCAAGAGAAATTTGTGTGTTCTTGTACATATGTACTCGGCATTAACCTTTTTAACCTACCCGACTTTCCGTTCTACGTATTGGCAACAGTGGACAACGCATTTGTGGTGTAGGGCCTACAAGAACGGCAGTTGCTACCATGTAATGACGATCGCTAGGCCTTCGCGTCGTGAACGTGCTTTGTGGCGGTGCGAGTTACGACATAGAATTAGGATAGCATAGGTTAGATAATGTTGACGGAATTTTTCCATGGGTCCATCTAGCTTACCGATGACATTGTTCTTGGCATTTCCATGGGTCATGCTGCTACCTAATAAATACGCTTGCCCTTGGTTTATTTGTTTGGTGTCTGTTTCTTCCATTTCTGTCACGCTCATAAGGATAGTTATAATGACCGTATCTGTGATACGAGTTTCACCAGTGCGCAAGTACAAGAATATTTTTCATCACGGGTACTGTTAGGATGGATATACTGTTTTGTTTGTCATCTACATCTTGAAAATTCGTTCATGAAAGGTATTGAATTACATCTTTGGCGGGCCGTGCAAACTTGTATTAAAATAAAACCATTATAAGCCCTACATGGGGGTTATAATAAAATTATTTGCTAATATATCTAATAATACAAAAATATTTACAATAAAGTTTCCGATTATGATAAATAAAATGCTCTTGCTATGTTAACTATATTGTCGAGAAAAATAATATGAAATCCATTCAATAGATATGCGTTTCTTATCGTATTGCAACGTAATGTAGACTAGCTATAATAGCAACTGGCTCCAAAAGTGGACCAAAACAATAATTTCTCCAAAAAAGAGTTGTCATTTTCGTGTTATTCACACCAAATACGAGTACATACTTTGGCGAAAAAAAATAGTAAAATTCGATAAGCCCCGAAACCGAAAATATCCGCAAACACGCAACCATCTATAAGACGAGGAATTTAAAAACGAAAATTTCAAGGTACTTGATCACATTTATTAGGAACACGTTTCCGAGTCCAGATCCATCATCAATTCGTAAATGTACAAATCATTAAGTCTGCAATAGAAAAAAAAGCAAAATGTTGGATACAGTCATTAAAGGAAATCAAGAAAATAAAAATAAAATTAAAACATGTCCCAGAAAAACTAAAATCGACAAGACTATTATTTAGTTACAATTTGTAATGGGTAGGAACTATCAGAATTGTTGAGGGCCGGGTTTTGTTTAAAAATATGTAACGATTCTAAAATTCTGAGTTCATATGCAGTTGAAGCCGAATACAAGATTTTGAAGTCAGCAGAGGATATTGGTTCGTTGTATTTAGCTGCGTGATTACGTACTGTACGTACTGCGGAGTGTGAGGAGTAAGCTAATTAGTTCCCCGCGCGGAAGCTTCGACCCCGATGTTCGCCCATTCTGTTATAAAAATATCGTGACGTCATGCCGACGTACGATGATGTGCACTGCACACAACTGTACAACTGTTAAGAATAAATCAGAGAGGCTCGCATCTCCATCGGAAGCGTATCCTTGTACCGGAAAAAAGAAGCAACCTTAAAATTATGCAATTCCGGTACAAGACAAGGATACGCTTTTGATAGAGAAGCGAGCCTTTCTGATTTATTCTTACAGTTGTACAGTTGTGTGCAGTGCACATCATCGTACGTCGGCATGACGGCACAAAATTTTTATATCAGAATGGCCGAACATCGGGGTTGAAGCTTCCGCACGGGGGACCAATTCGCACAATTCGTACGTAATCACGCAGTAAAATGCAACGTACCGATATCCTCTGCGGACTTCAAAATCTTAGATTCGGCTTAAACTACATGTGACCTCGGAATTTTAGAGTCGCTACATATTTTTAAAAGAAAACAGGCCCTCAACAATTCTGACAGTTCCTACCCATTGCAAATTGAAAGTAGATCTTGTCGATTTTTTTTTCTCTGGGACATGTTTTGATTTATGTTTTGTTTTCGTGATTTCCTTTAATGACTGTACCCAACATTTTCTTTTATAGTAGTCATAATGAATTTTACTTTTACGAACTGATGACGGATCTGGACTCCGAAACGTATTCCCAGTAAATATGATTAAGTTCCTTGGAATTTTCCTCGTTTTTAAATTCCTCATCAAGTTGAGATTAAAGCAATCAACTGACCCGTTCAGATGTATTCAACTATAAGATTGTTCGTGGATTTTTTAAACATCTTAACATAGGAGAAAAATACAAGATTCGTTATGAACCGCGATATACTTGCTAAATTAAAATAAATTTTTAGCTTCGGAATATATGACGATTTACAAGCTAAATTAAAATAGAATTTTCAGCTACTTCTCTACTAAATTCACAAAAACTTTCAAATGCACCTTCAACTTTATTAAATTGGTTTGGTTTTTGTTAGCCTGTCACATACTTTAAGAAATGGATATTAGGTCAAACTATATAGGTTTTAGTCGTAAAAGTATAATAATTTTATGTCGCTACAGGGTTTAGCTATTCATGCTTCATAGCTTTCAGTTATGACCGTACGTGACTCATCGGGAATTCAAAGTAGTGAATTCAGTTAGCGGGCCTGATTAAATGCTATAATTCAACAGTTAGCTAACTAATTTACCAGGTATTAATAGGCTCTTTATTTGATTACAAGTACGCACAGCCCGTCAAAAATGACGGGATTCACTAACTTTCTTTAAAAAATATTCCAGATGTGGTGCCCAACGAATGTATCCATCCTAACAGCACCCGTAATGAAAAATATTCTTGTACTTGCGCGCTGGTGAAACTCGTATCACAGATACGGTCACTATAACTCTCCTTATGAGCGTGACAAAAAAAAATGGAAGAAGCTGAATCCAAATAAACCAAAGGTATTATTAGATTGTAGCAGGACCCGTGGAAATTCCATGGAAAATGTCATCGTTAAGCTAGGTGGACCCGAGAAAAAATTCTGTCAGTATTACCTAACCTGTGCTAACCTAGCCTATCCTATTCTAAGCTAACCTAACCTATCCTAACAAACCTATCCTGATAAAATGTCAAATATTTAAATGCATGGAAACGCCATCTTTTAATGTTACACTTAGGAATTCGGTATCCATGATACCGCAAACTCACACAACCTATGTTTATTAACAAGCGGACACCAAATCGTAAATAAACACACAACGGGTATTATTAGGTTACATACTTCTACTTTCATGATTTAAGACCTTAACTTTAATGATAAAATACATAATATTGGAAAGTATCGGTAAAGTATCGGCCGGATTTTGCCGATACCGATACCGATACCACTAAAAATGGCCGATACTGCCGATACCGATACCGATACATCGGTACATCACTAGTTTAGAATCGCCCTTCGCCTGTTTGCTACCTGAGAACTCAGCGAGTGGAAGTCTGAAGAGGTCATCAGTTGATAGACTCCTCCTGTGCGCCTACTCAAACAAGCTCATGGTATTATAGGCTACTTGTCATTCAGTACGTTTCTTAGATGTATTTCATATGACACACTTGAATAATTTTCATTTTCTCGTGCAGATGTGTTCAGTTTTTTTTTCTTGTGGTAGAATTCTATATATTTTGACGAAGTAATTCCATTAATCCAAGTCAATGAAGAAATTATCGTGTAGTAAATGTATTCTGAAAAGGCCGTTCCTGATAACTTTCACCCTTCAATGGGATACAACTCTTCTTTTTGTAGAAACTAGGACTCTTAGGAGGAAGATGTAAAGTCTTGAGCTGGACGTAAGGAGGCTTTCTTTTTACTGTAATTGAACAGGTTTTTTATTTTGTTACGGACCTTCTCTTTTCACTAGTTTCACGAACGCCTTTTCATCTTACTGTTCTTACAAACGTGATGGGGGAACACATATTTAGCATAAATGCTCCGTTCTCTTCATTCCATACTAAATAGTGCTTTCCTTCTTCTTCTCTCAGGTACACAATTGGTTTGATTAGGGATGCATACCCTAACTTACAATCCGAGTTTTTCGATATTCACTATCGTTTTTTCTTGTACTACCTTTCATTTAGTTACGCATACAATGACTTTGAGCGTACAAACTCTTCGTTTTCGCTCATATTTAATTACGAGTATGTAGGAAGAAGTAAGGAAATTTTCCAAACTGACGTCGGACCACACCAGAGTCGATAAAATCATACGATGAAAAAGTGGCCCATGGTTCCTTAGAGTTGAGGTGCATTCGAGATTTCCTTCGTTCTATTCTGCGCTGGTCTTCGGAGCTGGTTGATAACTCTGCTCTACTCTACGCTGGTCTTCGTTGCTGGTTGATTACTCTGCTCTACTCTGCGCTGGTCTTCGTAGCTGGTTGATAACTCTGCTCTACTCCACGCTGGTCTTCGTAGCTGGTTGATAACTCTGCTCTACTCCGCGCTGGTCTTCGGAGCTGGTTGATAACTCTGCTCTACTCCACGCTGGTCTTCGTAGCTGGTTGATAACTCTGCTCTACTCCGCGCTGGTCTTCGGAGCTGGTTGATAACTCTGCTCTACTCCACGCTGGTCTTCGTAGCTGGTTGATAACTCTGCTCTACTCCGCGCTGGTCTTCGTAGCTGGTTGATAACTCGCTCTACTCCGCGCTGGTCTTCGGAGCTGGTTGAGAACTCTGCTCTACTCCGCGCTGGTCTTCGGAGCTGGTTGATAACTCTGCTCTACTCCACGCTGGTCTTCGTAGCTGGTTGATTACTCTGCTCTACTCCGCGCTGGTCTTCGTAGCTGGTAAATAACTCTGCTCTACTCCGCGCTGGTCTTCGGAGCTGGTTGATAACTCGCTCTACTCCGCGCTGGTCTTCGGAGCTGGTTGATAACTCTGCTCTACTCCACGCTGGTCTTCGTAGCTGGTTGATTACTCTGCTCTACTCCGCGCTGGTCTTCGTAGCTGGTAAATAACTCTGCTCTACTCCGCGCTGGTCTTCGGAGCTGGTTGATAACTCTGCTCTACTCCACGCTGGTCTTCGTAGCTGGTTGATTACTCTGCTCTACTCCGCGCTGGTCTTCGTAGCTGGTAAATAACTCTGCTCTACTCCGCGCTGGTCTTCGGAGCTGGTTGATTACTCTGCTCTACTCCGCGCTGGTCTTCGTAGCTGGTAAATAACTCTGCTCTACTCCACGCTGGTCTTCGTAGCTGGTTGATTACTCTGCTCTACTCCACGCTGGTCTTCGTAGCTGGTTGATTACTCTGCTCTACTCCGCGCTGGTCTTCGTAGCTGGTAAATAACTCTGCTCTACTCCGCGCTGGTCTTCGGAGCTGGTTGATAACTCTGCTCTACTCCACGCTGGTCTTCGTAGCTGGTTGATTACTCTGCTCTACTCCGCGCTGGTCTTCGTAGCTGGTAAATAACTCTGCTCTACTCCGCGCTGGTCTTCGGAGCTGGTTGATAACTCTGCTCTACTCCACGCTGGTCTTCGTAGCTGGTTGATTACTCTGCTCTACTCCGCGCGGGTTTTCGTAGCTGGTTGATTACTCGCCGGTATCGACACTCTATTTACCACCAGAGACTCGAGATCAAATTCTTCCTGGAATTTATCTGCCGTAATTGCACTTGAGATTCCAAGGGTTTCATTAAGCCAGGCTCTGAGGAGTCGTCGACCTCGTGCTTCATTTGACGATATTGTAGAGCGTTACAGCTCCTTATTAAATCCATAGCAGCACTTATCGAGATCACAGGGAATTTTGCGAGCTTCATTCATTGCGTGCCTAAAATTCTCGCTCAAAGTTACTGTCGGAAAAATGACGGGAGGTATTCCATTCGCCTCGTCATGAACTCCTCAAACACTTCCTCAGCTCCAAAACAAAGTATTTTTTTCCGCTTCCAGTGGAACAGACGTGGTTGGATAAGCCCTCGTCTGAATGTCGATTGCACTAAGGGCTTCTTTTCGAGCCCCTTGTTGGTCATGAGGAGGATGATTTTGAAAACCTTAGAATATGCTGCGATTTTGGATAATAGATAATTAAGTTGTTGATGAAATAACGAATCCGTCGTAGATATGCCGAGTTTTTCAAAATAAAAAATAAAGATTTGGGAAATTATACCTAAGGGTAGTTTCAAGGATAATAATTATGGCAGACATAAAATTCATCGGACGTGTTTTGTTAATGCGTACATTTCCCGTTTTTTCAAACTTCACTTCCTATCGCCTCCCTCATGTCAAGGTTCTGGTAAATGCATACTGTAGACAGAGCTACATTGTTATGGAACCTATATTTTATATTCCCTGATTATAATTTGAAGTAGATTAATATCCAGGGACGAAACATAAAGCAGATCGACTCTATCAGAAATCTAAGCCATTATCTTTTCTGAATTAAGCTGGGATATAAAAATCCGCATACTCGTCCATTATTTAGTTCCTTTTATCACCATCCGTCTAAATTTGATTACTCCTCTGATTAACTGTCGATAAAATGTTGATTCGACATTGATTCAAGAATTTTCTCAGGACTGATTAAGATTCCATCATAATGTTTTTGTTAGCACACAATAAGTAATCCAACCTTAACACTTTGACTGCCACGTGAGCCACGGGTTGTACACGGAGGGAATTTTTATAATGCTGCTGATCGGCTAGTAGTCAAAAACTCAATTTTCATCAGTACTAAATGAAAACTAAATGAAGGCATGTTACAGGTAATGTTTGCCATTCTCACCATTATTTACAACAATTGATTTTAAAATTGAGTTGAATATTGAAGTTTAGTTTTATCTAGCGCTTTCAAAACGTTAACGATCGATTTTTTCTCAGGAACCATGTTCAGGAAAATTATTCACAATACACCTTTATCTGTAGGAATGTACCGAACAAAACTGTTATATAGTGAGTCTTGAGGGCTTTTCCGAGTGAGTGGCATTCCTGAGCTTCTTTTGCAGTAGTATACGGGTGATTTTTATCTTTCCTTTCAGTGTGCATTCGAAATTCTGCTTTTCGTAGCTCATACATTCCTCGTTGCTGTCGCATACTCAAGATGTAACGCAATGTTCCAGGACTCTGTTGTCGGTTTAGTTTTGCATTTACGAGTAGGTAGTAATTGTCCGCATTTTATTCTCTCGTGACCCTGATGCTGGTTATTGATCCACTGATCGCTTCCACGGGTCTCCTTTTTTTTGCCCACTACGCGTTTAGCTTTTTTTATCAGTTCCATAAAAAGTTTAACATCAGTATAACCCTCATAAAATACATCACCAAAAACAACACCACCAACACCTCTAACACCACCAACACCACCAACACCTCTAACACCACCAACACCACCAACACCTCTAACACCACCAACACCACCAACACCTCTAACACCACCAACACCTCTAACACCACCAACACCTCTAACACCACCAACACCACCAACACCTCTAACACCACCAACACCTCTAACACCACCAACACCTCTAATACCACCAACACCTCTAACACCACCAACACCTCTAACACCACCAACACCTCTAACACCACCAACACCTCTAACACCACCAACACCTCTAACACCACCAACACCTCTAGCACCACCAACACCTCTAGCACCACCAACACCTCTAGCACCACCAACACCTCTAGCACCACCAACACATCTAGCACCACCAACACATCTAGCACCACCAACACCTCTAGCACCACCAACACCTCTAGCACCACCAACACCTCTAGCACCACCAACACCTCTAGCACCACCAACACCTCTAGCACCACCAACACCTCTAGCACCACCAACACCTCTAGCACCACCAACACCTCTAGCACCACCAACACCTCTAGCACCACCAACACCTCTAGCACCACCAACACCTCTAGCACCACCAACACCTCTAGCACCACCAACACCTCTAGCACCACCAACACCTCTAGCACCACCAACACCTCTAGCACCACCAACACCTCTAGCACCACCAACACCTCTAGCACCACCAACACCTCTAGCACCACCAACACCTCTAGCACCACCCCACTAAGAGCATCACCATCACCACCACACCCTCCCCGACCGCAAGGCAATCGGCGGAAAGCAGAGCTTGTCAAGAGCCTCCGGCAGTCGGAAGGTGTCTCGTCAACTCTCAATTTTATTGCACCACTGAAACTTCTCGTCAAGCTTACAATGGAGCTCAAAAAGCCTCTCTCGCCCCACTTAAAACCCCCTTAAGAAGCCTTTATTCCCCCGCAGAGGGCCCTCGCTACACCCTCGGTGAGCGCTTGTCGTACATCGAAGCATCATCCCTAGCTTACCAAGGAGTTCAGTGCCGCTTAGTCGCCGCTAAACTCTTCAGTTTCTGCGCCAGATCGGAAGTGCTGATGCGCAAGCTCGCCCACTGATAAAAAGTTACAGCCTCGTTTGTGCGGGGAATTCCTTCACCTTCGCCCAGTTACTGCGAAATTTTCTTCTAGTGTTTTTTCTTCTTTTAGATGTTTGCGTTATTGAAGCTGCCTTCTAGCCGTACATGGCCACGCGCTACAACCTGGTCATAATTACCTGTTTGTCTAATTTCTATTCAGTTATATAATTCCTTCAAATGAAAAGCTTTGGAAATTAAATATTTCGTATTATTGGATCCTACGAAAAAGCGAACAAAAAAACATATTTATACCAGGCTCTGCGTCATGCATTTTTAGTTTGTAGCGGTGATACCGAACAAAAACTTTCCCATCGAAATGTATGCATAGGAGCAATATTTCAAAAATAGTAACTTGTTAATAGATTGCACCTAATTTTCACATTTAATCACAAAGCAATTTTTACACAGTTTGCAGAAGGTGTGCGGAAGGAAATTCGATTGTCTAACTGAAGTTATGTCGGAAGATATATTATATACTCGTACAGAATTCCTGGCTGCCTCTCGGAATTACAGTATTTGTGTCTGTCCTCTTCTGCGTGCGTGAGAAATTATAGCGGCACGCCATGATAGCAGGGTTGCCAGGTTATAGCCATGTCCTGGATGGACAAAAAATTTTTAAATTCAGCTTTTCCTCGTTTGAATTTTAGCATTTTTGAGAGAAAAAAACACATCTGGCAACCCTGAGTAATACTTTAGTGCGTCTCACATAAGAGCAATGGCCTTTCAGCGAGACATTCTACAATGGGTCATTGCGATTTAACTTTTAATTGTTTGGGAGCATTTGTTCATCATTTTTATCCTCTTCTAAAATTAGTAGCCTGGAAATCAACACGAGGGTTTTCAATACTTCATTTGTTCATTTCCGCGTTTAACTTTGCTCGGCTGCAGTCTGCTACCGCTCACAAAGCTGCTCACCGACATCAAATGGTCCAACTTTTATATGCATACAATGAGTAATTGACGCCGAGCATTAAGCGCTGTCTAAAAGTTTAGTGATAAAGGCTCTTCATGTTCTTCCCATTAATGCACAAATATTCTCTTGTGATATACCCAGTTAAATCCTCAAATTAAAATAAAAACAAGTTCTTTTCTGAACCTTCAACAAAGGAACTTCCTAGAACAATTAGTATTCATTTACTGAAAATAATACTCTCTTCCATTCATTTTAAATTTTGCAGTAAAAATTTACAAGGAAGAAATAGCAATGAGGTTTATTTAATAGATTTTGATCTAATTCCAATTTAAACAGTTGACAGGTATTCAGAAACTACACATGTGTGCATTTGTGTTAGTGAAGTGTGTGTGACTGTAGATGTGTGTTCGTGAAGTGTGTGTGACTGTATATGTGTGTTCGTGAAGTGTGTGTGACTGTATATGTGTGTTAGTCCAGACCTTGTGTGCGAGGTGTATGTGTTAGTGCAGACCTTGTGTGCGAGTGTGTGTGTTAGTGCAGACCTTGTGTGCGAGTGTGTGTGTTAGTGCAGACCTTGAGTGCGAGTGTGTGTGTTAGTGCAGACCTTGTGTGCAAGTGTGTGTTAGTGCAGACCTTGTGTGCGAGTGTGTGTTAGTGCAGACCATGTGTGCGAGTGTGTGTGATAGTGCAGACCTTGTGTGCGAGTGTGTGTGATAGTGCAGACCTTGTGTGCGAGTGTGTGTGTTAGTGCAGACCTTGTGTGCGAGTGTGTGTGTTAGTGCAGACCTTGTGTGCGAGTGTGTGTGTTAGTGCAGACCTTGTGTGCGAGTGTGTGTTAGTGCAGATCTTGTGTGCGAGTGTGTGTTAGTGCAGACCTTGTGTGCGAGTGTGTGTTAGTGCAGACCTTGTGTGCGAGTGTGTGTTAGTGCAGACCTTGTGTGCGAGTGTGTGTTAGTGCAGACCTTGTGTGCGAGTGTGTGTTAGTGCAGACCTTGTGTGCGAGTGTGTGTGTTAGTGCAGACCTTGTGTGCGAGTGTGTGTGTGTGTGCAGACCTTGTGTGCGAGTGTGTGTGTTAGTGCAGACCTTGTGTGCGAGTGTGTGTGTTGGTGCAGATCTTGTGTGCGAGTGTGTGTTAGTGCAGACCTTGTGTGCGAGTGTGTGTTAGTGCAGACCTTGTGTGCGAGTGTGTGTTAGTGCTGCAGACCTTGTGTGCGAGTGTGTGTTAGTGCAGACCTTGTGTGCGAGTGTGTGTTAGTGCAGACCTTGTGTGCGAGTGTGTGTTAGTGCAGACCTTGCGTGCGAGTGTGTGTTAGTGCAGACCTTGCGTGCGAGTGTGTGTTAGTGCAGACCTTGCGTGCGAGTGTGTGTTAGTGCAGACCTTGTGTGCGAGTGTGTGTTAGTGCAGACCTTGTGTGCGAGTGTGTGTGTTAGTGCAGACCTTGTGTGCGAGTGTGTGTGTTAGTGCAGACCTTGTGTGCGAGTGTGTGTGTTAGTGCAGACCTTGTGTGCGAGTGTGTGTGTGAGTGCAGACCTTGTGTGCGAGTGTGTGGTCGCCGTAGCTGTCCAAACACGGCGTGTTACTATCGATGTGAACGCAATAGTCCCCAGGAAGAATTCAGGTCTAATTTTTTTTTTTCATATCTTGCTACCTTCAAATATGAGAGGACAATTTAGTGGAGGAGGTCGAGCTTCAAGCCCTACCGCCGAGTTTGATCAAACGCTGGAGTACAGTTCTCAAACACGCCTGGGACAGCTTTGAAGACGAGGCTCGAGCAGACAAGCCCTCCTCAGGATAGCGAACAAAACACGCCTGTTGTTCCCAGCAAGCTGGAAAAAGACAGGACATACTTGTGAACATGCATGCATTCCTTTCGTCGTCCTTGCTGCTGCTGTGTAAGGATCTGCCACTGAGAAATGTTTGCTTTAAAGGGGCCTGTGTGAACCGTGTGTTGAAGCGATCTTTAATAAGGAGGCCTGTTTGTGAAGTGTTCGGCGTTATGGAATATTAAGCGGATGTTTTGGGTCGTGAAGATGAAACAAATATTTTCCTACTCATGTACGAAGCAAATGTAACTAGTTTTTCTCCCGTTTCTTTCGTCAAACTTCTGCAGTTGCGGTGCTGAGGAACAGAAACACTCATTCTGAGTGTGACTCTTCAGTTGTGTTATCAGTAATTTTAATGCTAGAAGACCTTCACCCATACAGGGTGGGGTGTGCTTCAAAGGTTACCCTTTGTGTTGTATATTACCCCGCATCTCGAGGACAAATTAAAAATTTCACATTTTTTCGTTTAGTTTGTACTCAGTAATGGAAAATACATCTGTAAATTTGTAAGCTGTTGAGAGGCGAAAAACTATCCTAGTGAATAGAAAGAACAACATTTTAGCACAAATTTTCATCATGGACTGAATTATAACTTGCATATTTAGGAAATTTGAGAACTCGTATGAGCTTAATCTCTGATAATTATGAACACCTGTAGAACGTACATTTTTGCTTGCATTTCTCGAATCTCTGAAGTACTTCGCCACGAAATAGTGTGAATCGAAAAGCATCGAGAATCCTACTTGCCAAACTTCACATCACACTGCGCAGATGATGCTTTAGTACCGGCCGAGCTTTAACGTATAATCCGTGGAAGTGTTGCTGTTCTGGATACGCGTGCCGAAAATAAAAAGCTCTTCATGACGCTATCATTTTTACCACACATGATAGCTGATGTCGCCTTGTCGTGAAGCTTTCAGCAATGTATCATAAGACATGGCGAAGTTGACCACGTAGCGATTGACTGCGATTTATAGGGCAATTGAATGAAGACGTGGCCAATAAATACACAGGAGCGGTGATCCATCAAAAAGAGTGTGTGGCGACCACGTGTGTTCATTACAGCAAGGCTGCGACAGGACTTCTTCACCTCCTCTGCACTCAGCAGCGCTGGCGCATCATTCATTAAACCTGTTAATCCAACGGACAGACGCCATTATTCACTCTGCTTTTATGGTCTCTAAGAACCTCTTAAAACCTGAAGGCTTGATCCACAAGCAATGCTCATATTTCTCGCTGTCACGCTTCATCTGATTAGCATGCGCGACACCAATGAGTTGTGGTTTGCGAGCATTCTGGGAATGCTCTGCTCTTCCACCATCGAACTTATCCCGTGAGCACCTCTTTACTCTGCTATTTGGTGATTGCTTTCACAGCGTTGGTGGTTGCCTCAAGGTTGTTGGCGGTTGCCTCGAGGTGGTTGGTGGTTGCCTCGAGGTGGTTGGTGGTTGCCTCGAGGTGGTTGGTGGTTGCTTCGAGATGGTTGGCGGTTGCTTCGAGATGGTTGGCGGTTGCTTCGAGATGGTTGGCGGTTGCTTCGAGCTGGTTGGCGGTTGTTTCGAGATGGTTGGCGGTTGCTTCGAGATGGTTGGGGGTTGCTTCGAGATGGTTGGGGGTTCCTTCGAGGTGGTTGCAAAATTTTTTACTACTATTGGTAATTTAGCCGTACTAGTAATGAGAACCATTCGGATAAACGTTTGTTTTAGTAAGTAAGATAACTATTCGTCTGTATTTTTCATTCATTCCCCCGTGTGAGGTGAATGTGAGGTTGATGTGACACAAGCGATAACCTCCTTTCTAAATATAATGACTTGTGCTTCTACCCTTTTATCTTCACTTTGATTAATGACTACCTAACACACGTGTTTATATTTAATCTTTAAGTATACGTCTTCCTATTTATACATTTCTTCACATTTATAGAATTACACAGAAACCTCGTTGCCTAGGCTAATCCTTACTTCAAATAAAACTGAGTATTTGCCCATCACACTCATCCATTTAAAATTACCCACCAAACTATTGCTAACATATACGTAATGTCGAGAATAATAACGTATTACCCCAGCCACAGCGCACATGTACGTACAAAAACAGCATGCTTCAGTCCGCTTTAATTTTCAACTGGAATTTGAGCTAAACCTGCTGCGTAAAACACCTAGCGAGGTCACGAAAACTTTCCATGGCCTACTGAGCAAAGATGCGTTAGAAATTCAGTCACGGACTTCGCACCCTGATGCGAGCATTTAGATGTCTGGTGCATTACGTGGAAACTGCGTGACATTACTCGTGTTCATTTTCGCGTTGTCGCGTTGAGTGGTAAAACTGGTGCTCTGGAGGGATTTGCGCGGAATGGAAAACCAACGGAATGACGGTGTTCTCCAATCATTAGGGGCTCTGCAGGTAATGATTGAGATGGGTACGCGTTAATTTGAACATACTAAATTTTATTCTTCTGTGGAATGTATTGCGAAATGAAGATTCCTTTGTATTCTGGATATTATATTTTATTCAGATATATCCTCACAACTTTAAACATCACTATTTGTCGGAATATTCGTGTATTAAACAACCGAAAATAAAAAAAAAGCATGGGCATGAAAAATATCTGTGAATAATCTTACGATTAGGGTTCTTATCCAGCTTGTGAATGTTCGGCTGCAACTTTTTGATTTGGGTGGTTACTTTTCTGAAAATACTTGGCTGCATTTAGCGTTCATAGGGGAGAAATGTGAGGTCCTAAGCTGGGAATTAGGTAAGCCTTCTTCTTGTAATAATGGAAAAATAGTTTAGCTAAGGACCACATTTTTTCAGTTCATTGCGGTGCTGTTTTTCAGCATCTCATAATTTTCTTGTTCAACTTTTATCTTGTTTGATAACCTTCCTTCTTAACTGACTGTTTCCATGCTCACGGGAGATTGTGCAGAAACTCATCTTGTGCATAGATTCTGCGTTCCCGTAACTCCATGCTAAATGGTGCTCGGGTACAACCGTATGATAAGGGTTGTTGTCTTGCTGGGAAATGCTCGGCTGCAAACGTGTGATAAGGGTTGTTGTCTTTCTGAGAAATGCTCGGCTGCAACCGTATGATAAGGGTTGTTGTCTTGCTGGGAAATGCTCGGCTGCAAACGTATGATAAGGGTTGTTGTCTTTCTGAGAAATGCTCGGCTACAACCGTATGATGAGGGTTGTTGTCTTCCTGGAAAATGCTCGGCTACAACCGTATGATAAGGGTTGTTGTCTTGCTGGGAAATGCTCGGCTACAACCGTATGATAAGGGTTGTTGTCTTTCTGGGAAATGCTCGGCTACAACCGTATGATAAGGGTTGTTGTCTTGCTGGGAAATGCTCGGCTGCAACCGTATGATAAGGGTTGTTGTCTTGCTGGGAAATGCTCGGCTACAACCGTATGATAAGGGTTGTTGTCTTGCTGGGAAATGCTCGGCTACAAGCGTATGATAAGGGTTGTTGTCTTGCTGAGAAATGCTCGGCTACAACCGTATGATAAGGGTTGTTGTCTTGCTGGGAAATGCTCGGCTGCAACCGTATGGTAAGGGTTGTTGTCTTGCTGGGAAATGCTCGGCTGCAACCGTATGATAAGGGTTGTTGTCTTGCTGGGAAATGCTCGGCTGCAACCGTATGGTAAGGGTTGTTGTCTTGCTGGGAAATGCTCGGCTGCAACCGTATGATAAGGGTTGTTGTCTTGCTGGAAAATGCTCGGCTGCAACCGTATGATAGGGGTTGTTGTCTTGCTGGAAAATGCTCGGCTACAACCTTATGATAAGGGTTGTTGTCTTGCTGGGAAATGCTCGGCTACAACCGTATGATAAGGGTTGTTGTCTTGCTGGAAAATGCTCGGCTACAACCGTATGATAAGGGTTGTTGTCTTGCTGGGAAATGCTCGGCTACAACCGTATGATAAGGGTTGTTGTCTTGCTGGGAAATGCTCGGCTACAACCGTATGATAAGGGTTGTTGTCTTGCTGGGAAATGCTCGGCTACAACCGTATGATAAGGGTTGTTGTCTTGCTGGAAAATGCTCGGCTACAACCGTATGATAAGGGTTGTTGTCTTGCTGGGAAATGCTCGGCTACAACCGTATGATAAGGGTTGTTGTCTTGCTGGAAAATGCTCGGCTGCAACCGTATGATAAGGGTTGTTGTCTTGCTGGGAAATGCTCGGCTACAACCGTATGATAAGGGTTGTTGTCTTGCTGGGAAATGCTCGGCTACAACCGTATGATAAGGGTTGTTGTCTTGCTGGAAAATGCTCGGCTACAACCTTATGATAAGGGTTGTTGTCTTGCTGGGAAATGCTCGGCTACAACCGTATGATAAGGGTTGTTGTCTTCCTGGAAAATGCTCGGCTACAACCGTATGATAAGGGTTGTTGTCTTGCTGGGAAATGCTCGGCTACAACCGTATGATAAGGGTTGTTGTCTTTCTGGGAAATGCTCGGCTACAACCGTATGATAAGGGTTGTTGTCTTGCTGGGAATTGCTCGGCTGCAACCGTATGATAAGGGTTGTTGTCTTGCTGGGAAATGCTCGGCTACAACCGTATGATAAGGGTTGTTGTCTTGCTGGGAAATGCTCGGCTACAACCGTATGATAAGGGTTGTTGTCTTGCTGGGAAATGCTCGGCTGCAACCGTATGATAAGGGTTGTTGTCTTGCTGGGAAATGCTCGGCTACTATCGGATGTTTTGGGTTGTTATTTTACTAGAAAATGTTGAGTTGCGACAACCTAAAATTTTTGCATTCAATTTTAGTTTTTGGTCTAATTTCATGGGGGTAGTCGTCTGCTTTTATTATTTTATTTTAATTTGTTTTTCATGCAATTTTGAGCTAAGGTAACTTGAAAACCTTCTGCAACCATTTGCTAAATTATTGTTCTACAATTGGCACTGCTTCCTCTGTGCAAAAAAAAAATCGCTAAGCTTCCGTTGAATATTCTCTCCGTCATTATGTTTACAATATTTCGAGTTGTGTTCATAATCACATAGCACACGTTCATAACATCGGTTGTTTGAGGGAGGTGTGATAAAATTGCAGCAACAGCAACATGACAAGGCTATAGAGATACTTCAGTTGCGTTCGATATTGGTTCAATCCACTAAATGACATTTGTGCAGTACTGTTTTCGAGCCGCTATCCAGCGCATCTAAATTCTGACTAAAGATCTTCAGCTAAACTCTTCAATTCATTTTGCCCGAATAGTTTACGTATAGGTCTTGGAAACGATTCCGATTTTCTTTAACACCCAGGCGATCTCTTAGTGCATCACTGTGGAAGTCTCTTAACAAATGGTGCCGTAAATCTAGGGACGGTCTTTTTTCCTCAAGGAAGCTTTTTTAAAGCAGTGCCGTTCATGTTACCCGACTCGGTCTGTTCTATAACTCTCTTCCTCATGTCTACGCTGAGGCTGAAGATTATTGAATGCCTGACCCCTAGTGCTACTATAAAAGTAATAGTCAAAATATTGAATAATTTTACTCCACGTAGCTTTTCTTACCGGAACTTTTCCAATATCTTCCTGAAAGAATATTCTAGAATGCATTGTATTTACAAATAAAATAATAAATTCCATATAACTGCATAGCTCAATATCTGACGAACAATGTTCTTTAAAGAACACCTATTTTATTTTTTAGACGTTTGTGGGGTTTTCTCTAAAGTGTTTTTATAACTGAAATTAAAGCTTTATGTTCCTTTTAGTGCATCCAATGACATTTAAAAATCTTGGCATTATTTCAGCAGTAAATTCTGACTAATTGGTATAAATATCATTAATTGGAACGACATATTTGGCCCCTATCTGCATGACGGCTTAGTTCTCCCTATTATGGTCACGTTCAGATGCTCTCCATCTTATGGAAATTCTTCAAATATCTACAGAGCCTCAACATATTAATTTGCTAACGGTTTGATGAACCATTCATCATATCTAATTTCTCCTTCGAATTATTCGTTTCTTCTTTTGAATGCGGAAGCCATTTTTTCTTTGAAATTGATACTAAATGATTAAATTGGACTCAAGTTGAATAAAGAATTTCAGTTCGTAATTGCGAAGGAATCGCAGAGAAGCAAGACAGCCAATTAGAGTTATAGAAGTTCTCGATGGATAGCTTTCATTACTAATCCACTGTAATCCTTCTTGCAGTGCCGTGCATTCTATTGTGAGTGATTCTCAAATATGCTCAGCTTTCTGTCGTGAATGCTTTCGCTGTTTGCTCAAAGATGCGAGCACTTCTCACGTAAGGAGCCGAGTTCAGACGAGGGATCTATCTCAACTGATGAGCGAGTCTGGGCACAGAGTGCGGCGGTCGCTTGCAGCACGCTGGAGGGGCAGTGCTCGATCTGTGCTGAAAGGATGAACAAATATTAAGGGGCGTGATGCTGGTATTGTGTGTAGTTGAGTGAAAACTGGAGTTTGTATATACGAATACTTATTTCTAATTTAAAACTCAAAGCTGCTCTCGTTAAATTATTTTGAACACACACACACTTTTTCAAGTATTTTGAACAGGCGGTCAACATAATTAACTGCATGTTAAACCACAGCCGAATTCGGATTCTATAAACCACACAATGTGTGTAGTGTCTTGAGTTTTTGAAGATTTTCCCCATTTCTAAGGGGGCGTAGACTATTGTAAATGTATGTTAGGTTTTCTGAATTTGAACTTATTCCAGCAGAGGTAAGAGTACTAACTGAATGTCCGGACATTTTTCGATTTCCATCTAATTTGACAAGGTCGAATACTTCTACGAATACTTCGAATTTCAAAAGATTATATAGGTGAATTATTCACCCATTTTAAACTATCTAAGATTTTTTTTCAACCAGTCGTACGTTGCTCTCGTAAATCTCAATAGAATAATAGAAACGAATCCAAAGCATTATAAAAATGGTGCAATTCAAGTAGGAAACCTCGTCTGGTAACGTTGAGGATCAGTCAAAAAATGTTTATGATTTCTTTAGATTTATTTATTTGATTCGATCGATGGTTTCTGCTAGTGCCTGCGTGTACGTTTGAATTGTTGAATTTCGTTTGTTGCTAATGATAAACGCAACCAAGCGAAGTGGCGGTCAGGATGAACATTCAGTTTTTAATTGACGGATTGTAGTGTAAGTTTTTACTGCTGAGTTGGCTCTGCCTATAATTTGAGTTTCAGAAGTTATCTGAAGTGCCAATTCCGTGGAGATAAAACCTCTTTAATTCCAACTGGTCTGCCTTAGATACTTAATAGAGAACAAGTAACTTCGCTCTTGCAATGCAAATAAAAAAATTAAAATCCTGCCATAAGCCAGGGACATTTTCATGTGGCTGGAAGACCCATAAAAAGACGAATCGTTTTTGTTGCTCTACTAATATTTGAAGTATTATATTAAACGAACGAATGATGCCTGACAGAAATCGAATAATTGAAGCTTGTTTTCGTTTTACTTGATTAAAATTGGTGCATTTATAGGATATGTGTTTGATGTTATTTATCTAGCGTGCAAAAACGAAACAAAACGTAAACTTCGAGCTGTTTTTGAAGATCTACTCCAAAATAAATAGTTTACGTGAACGTTCTAGCCTTGAAGTGCACTCACGATCCTTAAACTCCGAAGGCTTTTTCATTAATTAACTCGCGAACGCTGCGTGTAAAAGTATGGAGCCATTGCGCTTCATAGAGTGGCAATTTACTGGGGAGAAAAATGCGTTCGGTGCGCATTACTCGTTGCCATGTAATCTATAGCTCGGGACAATTACAAATGGCGAGATAGGGCGCACGAGTGTACAACACCCATCCAATAATGAATGGCCATTGGACAGAAGTAAATGGTCTCCAAACAACTCGGGTGCCAGCGTGGAGGGAGCGCAGTAGGGTTCCGTGCCCAACTCCTGCTTGTAATAACAGGCGTTCGTAGTAACCATGCCCCTCTCAAACGCCTGAATATCTTGTGCATGCCAACACCGCTCGGCCACCTGTAATTGAATCTCTTATGCGTGAAATTCGCGTAGCGAGATGGTGAAGGAATGAACTTTTGCTCGTCGATGACGTTATTGGCGAGCTTACTTTAAGCGTCCGTTGCAAGTTCGGAGATCCATATCCGGTTGTTCACTAATGGATTTGTTATATTTTCCTAGTCCGTTCATGGTTGGGAATTTTTATTTTAGCAGCTTGGTGAAAAAATGAGTGAGGTTGTGTATTCCATATAGAAGAAGTTGAAGCACAAAAAAAATTATATTGAAGGTGAAGATCAATGTAATTCACCGCTTCAATTCTTATAATTCACTGCTTCAATTCTTATAATTCACTGCTTCAATTCTTATAATTCACTGCTTCAATTCTTATAATTCACTGCTTCAATTCTTATAATTCACTGCTTCAATTCTTATAATTCACTGCTTCAATTCTTATAATTCAAAGATCACTACTAAATTAAACAACACAAGTTTTGAAGTTATTAAGATTAATTTTAGGTTGAGGGGAAGCTAGAAAGAATCCAATTTAGCGATGAGCCAAATGAGATCAGCATGTATGCCCTTGCTTCCCTATCATGTCTGAGTGTGGGGAGCGAATCCAATGCACCTTACCTTGACATTATCTAGTATATGCACACTGATGGCTTGCTCGTCAATGGTAATACTCCACGAAATAAGGCATTACTCGCACCTATATTATGAAGAAGTACTGGCCTGGGACGAACATGTCGACAGTATTTACCACTTGGCCCTTAGGTGACGTGCATTGGATTAATTCTTCATATACATACGTGAATGGAAAGCTATGGTTTGCATGCTGACCGCGTTGTGTAACTCTGACCTGAATAAAAAGTAAAACTGCTCTGCGTAGAGATGCTCTGAGTAGAGCTGCTCTGCGTAGAGATGCTCTGCGTAGAGCTGCTCTGCGTAGAGCTGCTCTGCGTAGAGCTGCTCTGCGTAGAGTTGCTCTGCGTAGAGTTGCTCTGCGTAGAGTTGCTCTGCGTAGAGTTGCTCTGCGTAGAGCTGCTCTGCGTAGAGTTGCTCTGCGTAGAGTTGCTCTGCGCAGAGCTGCTCTGCGTAGAGCTGCTCTGCGTAGAGCTGCTCTGCGTAGAGTTGCTCTGCGTAGAGCTGCTCTGCGTAGAGTTGCTCTGCGTAGAGCTGCTCTGCGTAGAGCTGCTCTGCGTAGAGCTGCTCTGCGTAGAGCTGCTCTGCGTAGAGCTGCTCTGCGTAGAGCTGCTCTGCGTAGAGCTGCTCTGCGTAGAGCTGCTCTGCGTAGAGTTGCTCTGCGTAGAGTTGCTCTGCGTAGAGTTGCTCTGCGTAGAGTTGCTCTGCGTAGAGTTGCTCTGCGTAGAGTTGCTCTGCGTAGAGTTGCTCTGCGTAGAGCTGCTCTGCGTAGAGCTGCTCTGCGTAGAGCTGCTCTGCGTAGAGTTGCTCTGCGTAGAGCTGCTCTGCGTAGAGCTGCTCGGCGTAGAGTTGCTCTGCGTAGAGTTGCTCTGCGTAGAGTTGCTCTGCGTAGAGTTGCTCTGCGTAGAGTTGCTCTGCGTAGAGTTGCTCTGCGTAGAGTTGCTCTGCGTTGAGTTGCTCTGCGTAGAGTTGCTCTGCGTAGAGTTGCTCTGCGTAGAGTTGCTCTGCGTAGAGTTGCTCTGCGTAGAGTTGCTCTGCGTAGAGTTGCTCTGCGTAGAGTTGCTCTGCGTAGAGTTGCTCTGCGTAGAGTTGCTCTGCGTAGAGTTGCTCTGCGTAGAGTTGCTCTGCGTAGAGTTGCTCTGCGTAGAGTTGCTCTGCGTAGAGTTGCTCTGCGTAGAGTTGCTCTGCGTAGAGTTGCTCTGCGTAGAGTTGCTCTGCGTAGAGTTGCTCTGCGTAGAGTTGCTCTGCGTAGAGTTGCTCTGCGTAGAGTTGCTCTGCGTAGAGTTGCTCTGCGTAGAGTTGCTCTGCGTAGAGTTGCTCTGCGTAGAGTTGCTCTGCGTAGAGTTGCTCTGCGTAGAGTTGCTCTGCGTAGAGTTGCTCTGCGTAGAGTTGCTCTGCGTAGAGTTGCTCTGCGTAGAGTTGCTCTGCGTAGAGTTGCTCTGCGTAGAGTTGCTCTGCGTAGAGTTGCTCTGCGTAGAGTTGCTCTGCGTAGAGTTGCTCTGCGTAGAGTTGCTCTGCGTAGAGTTGCTCTGCGTAGAGTTGCTCTGCGTAGAGTTGCTCTGCGTAGAGTTGCTCTGCGTAGAGTTGCTCTGCGTAGAGTTGCTCTGCGTAGAGTTGCTCTGCGTAGAGTTGCTCTGCGTAGAGTTGCTCTGCGTAGAGTTGCTCTGCGTAGAGTTGCTCTGCGTAGAGTTGCTCTGCGTAGAGTTGCTCTGCGTAGAGTTGCTCTGCGTAGAGTTGCTCTGCGTAGAGTTGCTCTGCGTAGAGTTGCTCTGCGTAGAGCTGCTCTGCGTAGAGCTGCTCTGCGTAGAGCTGCTCTGCGTAGAGCTGCTCTGCGTAGAGCTGCTCTGCGTAGAGCTGCTTTGCGTAGAGCTGCTTTGCGTAGAGTTGCTCTGCGTAGAGTTGCTCTGCGTAAAGTTTCTCTGCGTAAAGTTTCTCTGCGTAAAGTTTCTCTGCGTAGAGTTGCTCTGCGTAGAGTTGCTCTGCGTGTAGCTGGTGTGCGTGTAGCTGGTGTGCGTGTAGCTGGTGTGCGTGTAGCTGGTGTGCGTGTAGCTGGTGTGCGTGTAGCTGGTGTGCGTGTAGCTGGTGTGCGTGTAGCTGGTGTGCGTGTAGCTGGTGTGCGCACGAGTGATGTGCGCGCGAGTGATGTGCGCACAAGTGATGTGCGCACAAGTGATGTGCGCACAAGTGATGTGCGCACAAGTGATGTGCGCACAAGTGATGTGCGCACAAGTAATGTGCGCAAAAGTAATGTGCGCACAAGTGATGAGCGCACAGGTGATGTGCGCACAGGTGATGTGTGCACAAGTGATGTGCGCACAAGTGATGTGCGCACAAGTGATGTGCGCACAAGGGATGTGCGCACAAGGGATGTGCGCACAAGTGATGTGCGCACAATTGATGTGCGCACAAGGGATGTGCGCACAAGGGATGTGCGCACAAGGGATGTGCGCAGACAAGGGATGTGCGCAGACAAGGGATGTGCGCAGACAAGGGATGTGCGCAGACAAGTGATGTGCGCAGACAAGTGATGTGCGCAGACAAGTGATGTGCGCAGACAAGTGATGTGCGCAGACAAGTGATGTGCGCAGACAAGTGATGTGCGCAGACAAGTGATGTGCGCAGACAAGTGATGTGCGCAGACAAGTGATGTGCGCAGACAAGTGGTGTGCGCAGACAAGTGGTGTGCGCAGACAAGTGGTGTGCGCAGACAAGTGACGTGCGCAGACAAGTGACGTGCGCAGACAAGTGACGTGCGCAGACAAGTGACGTGCGCAGACAAGTGACGTGCGCAGACAAGTGACGTGCGCAGACAAGTGACGTGCGCAGACAAGTGACGTGCGCAGACAAGTGACGTGCGCAGACAAGTGACGTGCGCAGACAAGTGACGTGCGCAGACAAGTGACGTGCGCAGACAAGTGACGTGCGCAGACAAGTGACGTGCGCAGACAAGTGACGTGCGCAGACAAGTGACGTGCGCAGACAAGTGACGTGCGCAGACAAGTGACGTCACGCGAGACAAGTGACGTCACGCGAGACAAGTGACGTCACGCGAGACAAGTGACGTCACGCGAGACAAGTGACGTCACGCGAGACAAGTGACGTCACGCGAGACAAGTGACGTCACGCGAGACAAGTGACGTCACGCGAGACAAGTGACGTCACGCGAGACAAGTGACGTCACGCGAGACAAGTGACGTGCGCAGACAAGTGACGTACGCACAATTTATGAGAGTAGAGTTGAACACGTGGAGTTGAGGGTGCGTATTGTTTGCTAATCGCTGCTGAGATCCGAGTGAGTTGGTCGCGTCGCTGTGCAGTTGGCGGCGCTCGCCAGCCCGCTGCGGGCACCAATACGTTGAACTCTCGTTATGATGATGAACGCGTCTGCGCGGACAAAATTACTGCACGGACCACCATTCCACCGCCCTAATAAAACCCGCCCAATATTGGCGAATTTCTGCCAAGTTTTCCTGCCTCCAGTTAAGACGAGCCTCGCATTATTCGCTTAGATATTATCGCTATTGGAACGCAATTTAGCTCATGAAAATAGGACGCGGGGAAATTGAAAACACAATTATTAGCAGCGCAAGGCAGCGCGAATGTTTGAACTGAGAATGTGTAGTCCAACATACGATTATTCACCTTGCTTGCTGTATAACGATCGTCCCTGCTCTTCATGACTCACTCCGGCTCTCTAAAACTCGCTCCAGCTCTTTGAAACCTTTTCTAGTTCCTTAAAATTCACTCCAGCTCTTTAAAGCTTTTTCTAGCTCCTTAAAATTCACTCCAGCTCTTTAAAGCTTTTTCTAGCTCCTTAAAATTCACTCCAGCTCTTTAAAGCTTTTTCTAGCTCCTTAAAATTCACTCCAGCTCTTTAAAGCTTTTTCTAGCTCCTTAAAATTCACTCCAGCTCTCTGAACATCGCCCCGGCTTTTTAAAGTTCATTCCAATTCCCTTAAAACTTACTCCAGGTCTTTGAAGCTCATTGCAACTCCTTGAACATCACTTCAGTTCCTAAAAACTCACTTAAGCACATTCAAATTCTCTCTCCAGTTGTTTAAGACTCACTCCAACTTTTTAAAACACTCGAGCGTTTTAAAACTCAATCTAGTTTGCGAAGCTCCCTCCTTCTCTGTAAACCTCGTTTTAGCTTTCCAAAACTCATTCAAGCTTTTCAAAACACATTCTAGTTTTTTTTAGACTGGCTTCAGCTTTCTCAAATCAATTTCATTTCTTGAAGCTTTAACTTTTCGAACTCCAACTTTCCAAAACCAACTTCAACTTTTGGAAACTCGCTACAGTTCTGGAAACCTCAATCCGGCCCTCAAAGTTTTTTCAGCTCTCAGCCTTTCTCGTCAGCTGCTATAAATAAAGTTGATGATTATGGTTAAAATTTAAATCTAACATTCTAGCCAGCTCTACACAACTCTGAAAAAACGTGCTTCAACTCTAAAAAATTTCTTTCGGCATTTATGGACTGATTTTAACTTTTATGTACTTACCTTTATGTACTTACTTTTTATGTACTTTTTATTGAAAGGCTTCAACTTTTACAGATTTAGAGATGCATGCACAAGATAGTTCCAACTTTTACATACTGGTAAAAGTTTTTGTAAAATGGCTTCAACTTGAATAGACTCTGTAAAACTTTCACAGTTTTACGAACTCCAGTTTTTTTAAAAATCAATTTTTCTTTGGTACAAATTGTTCCCCATTACAATTTCAACCTCGAATGCTATTTGTAGAGAACTAAAATGTCAAAAACGTCTATCCTTTCTCCTTGGATCCCTTTACCAGAAATCAAAACCACGTGCGTAATCTTTGCCATGAAATTCGAAATCCTATTAAATTTTTGTAGCCTGATAAACCTCTTGATGAAAATCAAACTCTCACAAGAAATTAAGGACCCAAACCCCATTTGTACAAGAGTTGGTGTTACTGTTGACGGTTTAAAACCACGAAAATACAGCCAGTTCCCACAAAAGCTGATAAACACAGAAGATTATGCAGCCGAACGGCAGCTCAACTCTAAGCCAATTTTGAAATAGGATTATCAGCGTTTAAAAGCCTCAATCAAAACAGTATAACGAATGAAGCCCGTTGCACTGAATTTAGAGATGTAAAGGGTGGCTACCTTCCCGTAA
The DNA here is from genome assembly GCA_030386875.1 of Morinoia aosen. Classification (NCBI taxonomy): domain Eukaryota; kingdom Metazoa; phylum Arthropoda; class Malacostraca; order Amphipoda; family Talitridae; genus Morinoia; species Morinoia aosen. The sequence continues at coordinate 57,806,959 of CM059566.1, forward strand.
ATACAGCGACGACAAGTATTTCAATCATGCTCCCAGAAACCTCATCCCACAAATAGTTTCAAATGCGACTTTCGAAAATTCTCATTTTCGATGACAGAAAACGTGGCATTCGGAAGGCGATAATCCACCCCACTCCCAATTTGTCAACAAATAATCCTCCAACAATGTCCATCGAAAGAATGACCTCTTGAAACCCACGTTCATAAACAAAGAAGGAATCATTTTAGACTCACCTCAATTTTTCGATTGAATACATACTTTTGAACAGATAAAAAATTTCGAAAATGACCGATACTGCAATTCACAACCTGGGCTAACTGGTACGATAAACTAAAACACAATACGCTTCAAATGAATGATCACAATTTTGCATCCTCTGATGGACGCGTATGGATGCGAAATATCAAAATAAAATCTATCAATGCTCGAATTCGCAATGAAAAATTAGATGGCATCAGAACTTTGACATTTTACACGTACATCTCAGGGGGGTACAATTATATGCGATTTAGCACTCCCAGGGGGAAAATGTGTGAGTGCCCGAGCTGATAGTAAGGCAGGCCTTCTTTTTGTTGAAATAATTTTTTTTTATGTCAAGGACTAACTTTTTTCGGTTTATTGCTGTCCTGTGCTTTAGCACCTACTATTTTCTTCTTCAACTTTTATCTTGTTTCATGAACTCCTTTCTTAGCTTACTGTTTCTATGCACCTTATGCATATATTTCGCGTTCCCTAAACTCCATTCTAAATAGTGCCTTCATCCTTCCTCTCTTTGAACATCTTTGTCGTGGTAAAGAGAGGGTAAAAGTTTCTTATCAATCTTACAAGTAACCGAAATACGATTCGGTTCACAAATCCAATGCTCGTGTTTTGGTACTCCAAATTACGTGTTGCACCGCTTTGATGGCGCTTAAAGTATCAAAGGAAGTGTATCCGTATTTTTGTGAAAGATGCTTACTCAGATTCCCAGCATCTTGCCAATGAGGTTTTTGTGAAGGCATGAAAATGGTTTGACTCAAATTAGATGAAACGTAAATCATCATCATAAGCAGCCTATACAGGGACTTATCGGCGCCTCTACATCCAACTTTAAAGTTTATTGGAAAATCATTCAAACGAATTAGAGCGACCAAAAAATCATTTTTTTTGCTTTCGGTGACTTCAACGAAGACCTAACGAACATAAACCACCAGTAAGGAAAAACTGTACGAATGCAACCCATCCTAAATGGTTTGAAACCCGACTTCATACCTAACGTTCAAGAGCTCCCTCGATCCGGCCAATCACAAATCACCCTAGAGCAACACGAAATGCCGCCCTACATCTCCGATCTCCATTTTATAAAATGTCGATATTACAATGTGTTTACAAAATTCAGTGATTTATCGTTTGAATAGCTGCTACTCTCCAGAACTACAGTATTTAAACAACACTGATTGGTTCTACCGAAATTCAAAGCATGATGAAATTTGACAATGTTGGAACACAATTTTCAATTTTTAATGACAATTTTGCTGCAGCCGTAAATAAATGTACGCCCAACATTACCAAAAACGCGGTTTGGGTAACATAGAGAATTGAAGAGCTGAGCAGAACAAAAAAATTTGCTTGCACGAGTGCGAAAGAATTGATCAATAATTTTAAACGGAAAATATAAAAACAGCATGACAGGATTATCTGGAAAAACATTGAAGGAAGACAAACCCACTTTCACAAAAAACTTTAGTGACCAAAAACTATGAAAAACGAATATTGCAAATCATTAGAAATGTGACGTAGTATTAAAATTCAGATTGCAGAGGTAATTCTTAACGTCAATTGGTAGCACCCACTGCTTTCAAAACTTTCTCCTCATAAGTTGGAGCAAAAATTTTCATGCAGTAACTAAAACCAACCAAAATCCACCTTCAGTTGTAGAGCCATTCCTCGCTCCATTTGAAGATGCCAGGGTTGAATGAAGACCATGTTCAATTAATGGATCAGAGACACAAGAAATTTCACACACGCTGAAAAAGCACAAAGGCAGTCGGACATTACAATATCAGCCTACAATCTACTTGAGACAATTTCTACGATATAGTATCAATGATTAGTTGGATAATTAATACACCCAGGACTAATAAGAAGTTTCCTAATGAATTGAAACACTCCATAATTAAACCTTCCTACAGCAGGGGGTGAGTAATAAACCGTCAAATTACAAGCCCGTATGTCTTTCACCAGTCATGTCTAGATTATTTGAGATAGTAACGACAAATAAATTCTCATCTAACTTGGGTGAATCATATTTACTTTGTCGCAATTAATATGCTTACTTGAACGCTAGTATGCTCAAGACGCTTTTCTGACAATCACATAAAAAATTCACGGTAATAACAAAGAAAATGAATCTTTCTTACTGCAGCTTAACGTCTCCAGTGCATTAGACAACGTCGGTACAATTGGTTTTCCCAGAAAATATCTAAACTTAGGAGTAGACGCATAGTGATTTCAAATTTACCTATCAAACCGATCTCATGCAGTTCGCTTTGCTGACCCATTCCCATCCATTCATAACAATTTTAGTGCTCCTCAAGACTCTATCCTTGACTCGCTAGCGTTTTCTATTTCTTTGATTATTTCTTTTCAATACCTTCTTACGTAAAAAATTCTGGTTTGCATATGATGCCCAAATTGAGTTCTCAAGTTCTGGGCCTGAATTATCAAAGACGGTAATAAACGCTCCGGGCCTCTCAAAGCCGGAAATTATGGCATGACCAAAGTGGTCTGAAACCTAATGTAAACACAATGCATTATTTCCCTATCCGAAAACGCAATTAAAAAAATTACCTTATTTGATTCCAAGACTAGGAAATTGTGTAATCGAGTCATTTGAAAAATTGGAAAATATAAGCACATGTTCCAGTTTAAATGTCCGAATCGCTCGCGGAGAAAATTGGTACCAGAATTAAATGAACCTCAATGTTTTTAACGTGGAATTAAAAGTATGATTGACGAAAAATTCAATTTATTAAATGTTAATCTTCATACGGAGAATTCGCTGAGACATCTAAACTGATACTACCGATTTCTCAACCTTGGATGCTATCGAAAGTCAACCAGTTTTTTTTGTTCAATGTCTCAACTGCACCAGCGATCAGCGATTTATTGAGTCTACCTCAGGTCATTTATAGAATATTTTTGCCTATTTTGACGACCGCAATCAACAGACGATGTACAATTTGCAAGTGTTAGACAAGAAATCGATAACATTTGTGCATAGCAAATAGCACTGAGGTACTGAATCAGCCTGAATGTTTGCTCGCTCTATGCGTATTATAAAATATTTCAATGAGCCTTGGAGCATAGTTTCTCCTTGCTTCTGGTTCTCATGAACCTTTTACCCAAGCATAAGTTACGCAGAAAATTTTATAAATGTGCCAGGTAACGCAAGTTCTCCGAGCTAATTACTATATATAGTGCTTAAACTGATACATATGTATGCAAAACTAATTTTAAATTTCTGCTATGTAGACCATTCCGTTTTAGATGCAGAATCATTTATTTTCCCCCATTACACTTCCAACAATATCAAAGGTTATCGCAGAAGCCTCGGCTCATGTGTCAATGTAAATGGAAACTGTTCTCCAAGGCGTTATACACGCGTTGGCACTGTTTTTTACCGGTACTACCAACATAAGCCTTCTCAGATTTAAAATAACCAAAGGAACACATTTTTCATGCTTTTCTCTTGATCTCTTATTCGACCAATGGCATCGCTTTCAAGATACCTATGTCTGTTTGCTGAGAAAGGATCTTCATGGTGAGATATATCCAAAGAGAATATGTACTTTTTTGTACCAACTATGGTACAATTCTTGTTTCGCCCTTCTATAAATAAATCACCAGCTTCAAAATTTTCATACGTTTCCCACCCCAAGGTGAACTTCACAACTGAGCCAAATTGCTTTAAAACACAGCCCTTGCGTCATTGTTGTCCTGCGACGAAATGCTTCAACCTACCTCCTCCTAATGTGCGTGAAAGGTTCAATTCACTCCTACCCAAGTTTACGGCTGTTGGTAGACTGACGCACAAAGTACTTCACACCACTTGATCGATGGCTGCTTGCTGCTGCTACGTAGTCTCACTGTTATCCCGTGCACGCTTCCATTCCAAGCGGGATGTCATCAGAGCTCGCAAATCTGCAGCACTTGTTTAATTTGGTTACTCACGTTACACGTGTTATCCTTGCTACGTCCGGTCATGAAATGTGAGCAAGCAATAAAATAAATGTAAATTAATTTTGCCAGCTTCCCTATGAGCATCAGCCCGATGATCCTCATAAAAAGCAACTGTTGATTATAGCCAATAAAGCAGAGCGATGATATCGATAAGCGACAAAGCGATGATCCCCGTTAGAAGCAGCAGAGAGATGATCCATAATAAGAAGCAGCAGAGAGATGATCTCCATGAGAAGCAGCAGCAAAATGATCGTAAGGAGCAGCAATGCGATAAACCCTATAAGAAGCAGCAGCAGCGTGATGATCCCTATAAGAAGCAGCAGCGCGATGATCCCTATAAGAAGCAGCAGCAGCGCGATGATCCCTATAAGAAGCAGCAGCAGCGCGATGATCCCTATATGAAGCAGCAGCAGCGCGATGATCCCTATATGAAGCAGCAGCAGCGCGATGATCCCTATAAGAAGAAGCAGCAGCGCGATGATCCCTATAAGAAGAAGCAGCAGCAGCGCGATGATCCCTATAAGAAGCAGCAGCAGCGTGATGATCCCTATAAGAAGCAGCAGCAGCGTGATGATCCCTATAAGAAGCAGCAGCGCGATGATCCCTATAAGAAGCAGCAGCAGTGCGATGATCCCTATAAGAAGAAGAAGCAGCAGCAGCGCGATGATCCCTATAAGATGAAGCAGCAGCAGCGCGATGATCCCTATAAGATGAAGCAGCAGCAGCGCGATGATCCCTATAAGATGAAGCAGCAGCAGCGCGATGATCCCTATAAGATGAAGCAGCAGCAGCGCGATGATCCCTATAAGATGAAGCAGCAGCAGCGCGATGATCCCTATAAGAAGCAGCAGCAGCGCGATGATCCCTGTAAGAAGAAGCAGCAGCAGCGCGATGATCCCTGTAAGAAGAAGCAGCAGCAGCGCGATGATCCCTATAAGAAGAAGCAGCAGCAGCGCGATAATCTCTATAAGAAGAAGCAGCAGCAGCGCGATGATCCCTATAAGAAGAAGCAGCAGCAGCGCGATGATCCCTATAAGAAGAAGCAGCAGCAGCGCGATGATCCCTATAAGAAGAAGCAGCAGCAGCGCGATGATCCCTATAAGAAGAAGCAGCAGCAGCGCGATGATCCCTATAAGAAGAAGCAGCAGCAGCGCGATGATCCCTATAAGAAGCAGTAGTGCAAAAATCCCCATGAGAAGCAGTAGTGCAAAAATCCCCATGAGAAGCAGTAGTGCAAAAATCCCCATGAGAAGCAGTAGTGCAAAAATCCCCATGAGAAGCAGTAGTGCAAAAATCCCCATGAGAAGCAACAGAGCGATGATGCCCATAAGAAGCAACAGAGCGATGATGCCCATAAGAAGCAGAAGTGCAATAATCCCCATAAGAAGGAGCAGCATCAGCGCGATGCTCCCGGTGCGAAGGAGCGCGATTATCCCAGCAAAAAAGAGCATGTCAGCACAAGTGTCCGGCAGGGAGTCAGTGGGCCGTGAGAGCTATGGCCTACATGTGGGTGGCCGCATCGCTGGCTGCGCCATCAACTGCCCTGATAAATCCCGTGTTTACCTCGAACGCCTCATAAAATAACCTCTCCTGAGTGCTGCGATCTTCTCCTGTAAGACCACCTCTTGAAACCTTCTTGTGAAAATCAGGGCTCCCCTCCTGTGTAGTCCGTTCCTGGCAACATGGGAAGTAGGATACGATAGTATAATTCCAAATTATTGTATGAAAACTTCTCTCGCTGTAGCCACATACACCTTATGCGAGTCATGCTTGTGGAAATATGAAGCGAAGAAGGGCATTCCCTCTGATAAAACCATGGGTGCTCAACCATCAGTCTTACTCCGGCAACACAGGGAGCATTCAAAGCTACTGCAGTTGCCGTCAGTTCTGAATTTATGTCTCAAAGTAGTTTCTCTCAGTATTGGTGATTATGTTTTTTCTCATAAATTTGAGTGAATATTCAGATTATGAACGTTGAAAGTATCAACCATGAGAATTTGTAACGCTATACAACATTTGAACCAGTATGCAAGTTATATTGCCTGTCCAGTTTTTCAATTTTATTCAAGAGACTATTTTAACTTTACGATGCCACTGTTTCTCCTTCTCATCTCCTTTTATCTTCATATCTCAACTTATGCATCTCCTTTTTCAAAAAGTTTCAAAATATTGTAAACACAAATCAGTCAGTCTATCAATGAGTAATGTTGATGACGATTATCTATTCGAAAAGTTACCTCAACACAAACCTACATACATAGATTAGCGAATCTTGTAATTTTCCATCTTGACAGCGAAAGTATGACAATTAGTTATTAGTTGGGTCTTTCAAGTATTGCATTCCAAACCTTACGCGAGGACTGCGACTGATTTCATCGAAGCAGTGCGAAAGAACATGGAGAAACTCATTAGAGAAGCACTAGCCGAATAAAGTTATAGAACAATTGTTTTATTTTGTAATGAGTTGTAACGGATCTTAAAAAATACAGTTACGATGTCGCTCTAAATTTCAAAATTTCAAAAGCTGTTCAAATTTAGATTTAATTACCATCTCCTCTCTTAACAGTACCTCAGTGCAAAGTATTATTTTACGCTCTTTCTGCCGAAACTACTCAAGTTCCAGAGTGTATTATTCCTATCAACCGGACATTTATACCTTCGTATGTTTTATAGTTTTCCTCCTACTCCTCAAAAAGAAGAAATGATATAAATGCCGGAAATTGGCTGCCACTGAGTAGGTTACATTCACAATTCTGAACAAACCCAAAGTTTCTTCCGCGCACCAATGCGCCCATCCGTAACTCAGATAAGACGTGGTTACGATCGCTGCCGGGAAAAAATCGAGACTCTGCTTTCAGGGCAGCGAAAGAAAAGCCTTCTGTGAAAAACATTGGGTGGTATCAATCTATGGCAGAGCCTTTATAACACTGATTGACACGAAACATCTTTAAGCTTATCAACATTACGAAGCCACTGAGAGTTGCTCTCTGTAGTTACACCTCTACTCACGCACGATCAAATATATATTAGGACTGGTCTGAAAGCGTAGCTAACCCAAAAACCAGGCTTGTGCGAAGGCGAGCTTTTTGTAAGGCCAAAACCTCGTAAGGCTGCGTGACCCAAACGTCAATACGCCGCTGGATTACAGCTTGGACACACGAGGCTAATCAATCAGTGCTGGGCTCCGAGGACTAGGACCTGAACGCAGCGAGTGACACAAATAATTCCACTGAACACGGGAAAGGAAGACAATATTTGCTACTAGAAACAACTTTCGGAGGCTTCTTAAATTTGTCTTTGATGGTCGGAAACTCACACAAATGTTTCGATCATTATTTCTGCAAGTATTTCACTTACGTGTATTACTTTCATTTTTGTCAAGTTTCCTTGAAACATGCTTCAGAAATAGGATAAATGAATTACTTTCGTTTTGTATTACAAACTGTTACCTAAAACTTATGAATTTATGCTTTAATATATTCAAAAATGAATTCCATACTGAGTGGACTGTCTCTTCACCACAATCAAAAAGTTCTAACTAGAACAGACAATGTGAGGATCCGAGCTGCGAGTTAGGTAGGCCTTCTTTTTGTTGTAATAAAATGTTTTTATGTTAAGGACCACTTTTTTCCGATTCACTGCTGTCCTGTTTTTCAGCACCTATTACTTCCTTTTTCAACTTATTCTTGTTTCATAATCTTCTTTCACACCTTACTGTTTCTATGCCCTTTCTGCGTAGATTCCGCGTTTCCTTAGCTCCATACTAAATGGTGCCTTCCTCCTTCCTCTCTTTGGATTGCATTTGTTGCTGCGAGTAGGGAGGCTAAAACTAATGACCAATCTAAATTTTACTAGAACATCCTGTCTAGTTGTTCTACCTGTCTAATTAAACACGAAACAAACTTTATCGCCAAGCTTTTGGGCCCATCATTCATTCATTCCTCCCAAATGCCCCCTTTATAATCTTGCGACAGGTTACAGTTCACTTTAATTGTTACATTAGTGCAATCGCAGTAAACTCGTGCGATTCGCCGAGACAAACGAAGACTGCGGAGAGCGGCAAAGAGGTTGGCGACCACAAAAGCGTCGTCAGCTGACTCACATAATCTCGCAGTTTCTGGCGTAGTTCAAGTGCTCAATTTTCACTTGCGCTTCTCAACTCTGGCGCTGACACTCACAAGGCGCGGGATGAGGGGAGCGTGAGCGCATGAGGGGAGATGTGACTGATTACCTCGCTCAGAAATAACAACGCTCTTCACAAACTTGATAAAGAGCCTGACTAATGGTGGAGCGGCCGCCTCCAGGGTATCGCTGAAGCTCGGCACCAAAAAATCTTGCTAACAGCAGTAGCTGTAGAATTCTCTTTACAGCATCGCGTACTTGCGAGATGAAGTTGATACATGCGTATAAATGGAGCCCAAAGAGCTATTCAATTACGCTGAATCGTTAGGTCGGTACCTTTTCCGTTCCTCAGCGAGCTTCACTTGACGCATTAGCACTTGACGCATTAGAATTGATGAAGGAATTATTTCGTGTTCTTCGTCCAGGGTTAACTTTGGACGGCACTCAAGCGTATAGAACTCGGCGGTCATATGCATGATGTTATGAACTAACAAGCTTGAAAAATGTCCCTTGGACAATATGCGACTCACATTTCGAGTGTGTGAGCAATACATATATTGGTCTTTAATGTGCATTAGAAGCCAATTATATTTCAGTTGGTGAGGCTGCACAAAGAAATTAAGCTTCGCGAGACTTTCGCGCAACTCGCGTAGGGTGAGAAACATATATTTGTCAAATAATTCCCTGATATTATCCTGAAATACTTGCTTTTGAATTCTAAACACAATGGTGTTTGAAATGACACGTGATTTTACGTAACACGTAACGCAACCTTGTGGCATGTACAAACTATTCGTACGTGGCCTATTAGTAGTACTTGAGACTTGTGAGAGTATACACAGTAGTGTAGTGTTCCTTGAATCTAATATTTTTATTATTTTCTTTGCAGGTAATCGCAATGATAGGAATGAGGATTTGGCATGAATCACAAATGTTGAAGGTAAGTCTCTTCTTTTTATTATTGATTTCTAAATTATAATTGTTCCTTCATATTTACTGTATCTCTGAAACTTACGCTATAAAAGTAAGATCTGCATGCTCAATGAACGTCCTCTTATGCTAAATCTTCACCGCATTTCTAATTTATTTAGCAAGCTCGTTGCATTTACCTCATTTAATTTTTTTGATAAGGAAACGAAAGTTTTACTTTGCCGAAGGAATTTTTCTAAGAAACATTCTTCGTATTAATTAAATCTAATACTAGTAATTACTCGGAAGTTGATAACTGTAAATCATGTGAGTCAGATTTAATTTCAAAGTCTGAAACTGCGGGGAAGAAGTTTAATTTTTACTATTTTGAGTTTTTTACCACAGTATAAAACTTTCATGCTCAGTTTTCTTCCTTCTGAAGTTTGAAAGATTCTTTCACTTCATTTCATTGTAAGATGTGAATAGTTAGAAAGCACTTTTGTAGTAAGGCAAAAGTGTGTGGGTATACAAAGCTGTCCTAAACTACAAAACTAACCAATAAATGCAAATAAAGCTGGCTTATTCAATTGTTTCGCGATAAAAGACGGAGTTTCTTCTTCCAAACTTCGATGGTACAGTCCTTCTCTTGAGTTTCACTTCGGATTCAGTCCGACCTTCGATAAAACTATTACGTCTCCAAATATACATGGCCTCTTTTCTTATATTTATTTTTGGCTTAGATAACGAAGTGCATCGTTTTTGTACGAGTATTGAGAATATTTTAATGGAATTTCTTGGCTCAGCCACAAACAAAGAGAAGTCTGTCGGTTCAATTGAAGATTTTATTCAAATCATATTTGGTGGCGTGTAGAACACGGCGTTCTCTCGACAGAATCTGAATTTTTTGAGCTTTTTTTATCGCAGGTGAACCAGAATTGTGGCGTGGGCAGTTAGCTTTGTTTTGATGATATCCGCTACGGTAAACGTATTTTTGGACGAAATTGGATTCAAAGCACTTGCTACGGCAAAGCTAAAACCAGGTCGAATGCTTCATTTTTTTATATTTTAGGACGAATGTAACGAGATAAATTTTGAAATTAATGATCCAAATGTGCGAAATTTTTGTAATTTCTTACAAATCTCAAAACTGTTAAAAGCTCTAAAAAAATAATAAAATCTGTCTTATTTAACTTTCCCTAGGTCTTCGAAGCGGTGTTCATTGTTGTTAACAAGGCAAAACTTTCTCTATTAAAATACTATTGTACCCATATTTCATTTAGTGTGTGGACATTGGAGTTAAAAATTCCGTAAAATTAGTTCATCTGTAACCTGATCATTTATGTTCCACCAAAGAAGATAATACAGATTTTCAAAAAAAGGGTTTGCAGGCACATATAGTTGTCATGAGAGTTACAGAAATATTCCACAAAACACTAGTGAACGAGATACACTTTTCTAGGTACTGTAGGAAAAAATTAAGCAAACAAAGAATAGGAAGAAATAATTCGATCAAACGTCGGTACTTCGCTTCAAGACACGATGAAATATATTTTAAGCTCCTTCAAATAATGTTAAACATTTTCAAAATTTTTTGTTTCATTTTGAACTACTTTGATCAACTGTCATACACATTTTAAAGAACACATACATTCTCAGTTCAAATACTAATTTCCAAAATAAGTGGCGATATGATCTAGAAATGATGATGCTCAATATTTTGTAGTTTTTCAATCGATACTAATTCAGAAGCGATAATGTCATACACTGTTGAAACAAAGGGAAAACTAAGGCTGTATGCGGTAAAATCAGCAGAAATTTTCTGAAGTGAAGGAAGAATATTGCGTTGCAAAAACGTTAAGATGAGTAAGTCATTCCTTACGATAACATGGTTTTGAAAAAAACGTAACATAAATTTGTCTTTCCTCGAAGTCTATTTTTGTTTCTCGAGTGAGTAACGTGTTCGTAGGGGGACTTGAACTTGGGAACAGACTTGAAATTTTGCTAATGTCATCTCTAGTTGCTTGTACATAGTTTTACTTCAATTTGCCGATAAAAATACGTGCTGTTGTCGATAGCTATGATAAAAGTTCAGTTTTGGTACTGAGATTACATTTCGCACTCTGAATGCATTTTGCATAATGCTCGGCGCGCTGCCTTTCCGTGAAACATTTTCATTCGCTATGCACACCTGATAATTTCTATATCTTCAATATAGCCCTCGATTCATTCCTGAAGTAGAGGCGCTGCATTTCACTGGTCTAAAGCACCGGGCCTGGCAAACTGATATCTTATTCAGCGCACGCTATTAATTTTACGGATCCCCTCAGGGGGATACAATTATTGTATCTATGGGAACTAGCGCTCCCAGGGGGACAATGTGAGGGCCCGAGCTAAAGGTTAGGTAGGCTTTCTTTTTTTAAAATAGAATAGGTTTTGTTGTGTTACGGACCATCTTTTTTTCGGTTCACTGCTGTCCTGTTTTTCACCACCTACCACTTTCTTCTTCAACTTTTTCTTGTTTCATGAACTTCTTTCTTAGCTTTCTGTTTCTGTGCCCTTTCTGCATAGATTCCACGTTCCCTTAACTCCATACTAAATGGTGCCTTCTTCCTTCCTCTCTTTACATCTCATTGTTGAGGATAGGGAGGCTTAAACTAACTAATAATAATAATAATAATTTTACGGATGCCGTCCCACCACAATTTGTCCAAAATTGAGGAACACCCGCGATGCGCTTGGCGCCAGCAAACCTGGTATAGTTCATCTTGAAACTTCTGAAAAAATTATTCGAGTTGTTTGGTTGCGTAAAATGAACCGTTGCTTTTGTGATGCTATTATTTTCATTCTACGATGCATTGCCGAACGCATTCACCGCTGCTCTTTTTCATTGACAGATTTGGCAATGCATGAATTGGGTCTGTTATTTCTTTCACATATTTTACACTGCAATTATTTCAATGCATGTATGCCATTATCCAGTTCGTTCAACGCATGGACTATTTATGAACAGCATTTCAAAATAATAACACTCGTCGGGACCATCGGTTAAATAATTCGACACTCAGCATGAAAATTACAAATTGCTCTGATTTTTCGCGAGAAATTACGTGATTTATTGAGATTTCATTTCACTCTCTCCGTCCTCGCCAGTCCTGACGGGATTTTTAATAATTCTGTCTCATGTGATGTGGAATGCCATTTCTCCTTCCTTTTGTTGCCTCATAGCGAGTCTACTTGAGGTTCGGGGTTCTTTTTTAAGCCGACCATGCTTATTCCTTCTTTTACTTCTCCGTCTTTCAGTGTAAAGGAGCATATCATTTACCTGTGGATACTTGATTAAAGTATAGTGATAATTGGAAAACTATCAAACATCGATCGCCATGTTTTCCATGAGACTATACTCTGCATAAATACCCCCCTACGATAAGGAAACCCGCCGTAGCTTAGAACCAACCTCAAACACGCGGCTCTGTTAATCTCTTTTTATTACTACACTTATTTACATATTTCGGGGACGCTTGCGTCGCACCGCAGCCATTTTATGCCAACTGTAGCAAACTACGCTGAAGCTTTACTCCCAGAAATGTGAAGATGCTGGCTGCACCTGCAACTTTCCATAGATATACTCTGATTTTCAGCAGTTGTGCTTGAAAGATGACGACTTCTGAACCCATTAGTTATAATAACTAGGTATACTTAAGTAAAAATTATCATGCTATTCTACCCTCGCGTATGAAAATGAAGGGGTGAGAGCTAAGAATGAAATTTTCTTTCTGCGTTCAAGTAGAAGCGGAAGTTCACCGTGTAGTTAGTTAGTCGCCCGCAGTTGAGATATCGATCTGAATTAAGGCCTTCCCATCAGAAACAGAATAGCCTCGTTTGAGTCACCCGTTTCCAAGCGGAAAGGCTTGAATGTAAATGAAGAAGGCCAGGAGTAGAAACCAGCGAACTAAAACCCTCACTTACTCGAAGAAAAGTGAAATTTTTCTTGACGGTAAAGACGGGAATGAACGCTTGTAGCCTCTAAAAGATGAAGGAATTTAGAGTTGGTAAAAAATAAGTGGAAGCAATAATTACGTAGAGATAACTGTCAAAATGAACAAAAAATTACATGCTATTCAATAATTGTTTTTATTTTCGACGTCACATGACAACATTGGCGACAACAGAGAAACGCATTAAAGGGAAACAGCAAAAGAATTCCGTAACTTGTTCATAAAGTTTCCCAACCAAATGATTATCTAACATGTCCGTAAAAGACGCCAAACCTTTCACGTCTTGGTCAGGTGCCCTCTAATGATGCGAGTATGAGCTTTAGTATGACAGCCGCAACCCCAGGTGTGTAAATGTATGCTTCTACACAAATAACTAAGAAGAACACGACCGAGGGTTTCTTTTGACACTACGTGAGTTCGTACGCGAAAAGCGGTTCTTGTGCCTCACACCCAGGGAGTCATTTCGGACAGTAGTGAAAATTCCTGTGTTGAGAACATTATCTTCGATTGATGTTTATCAATTTTCAAGACCGAGTGCCATTGTTGGAGTAGCCAACGGGGAAATATAGGCATTATCAGTCATTTAAGAATAATACGTAAGATTTGGTTTGAACTTCTGTATACAGCCAACTTAAACCCCTTTGACCGTTATCCTGCTGAAGGTACACAAAGCTGGTAACGACTATTGGTGAATGAAAGTAAATTTAAGTCTTCTAATTAATTCACGGCTGATCAGCATTTTTTTAATTTACTCTCCTTAGACTAGTTTACCTCACTCGAATAAAATTAACACAATTTTACCCAGTGCGACAAGAAACTAAAATTGAGCGCCCAAGCAATAGCACAAGTTCATTGAGGGCAGGTAAGTAAGACACAACCAAGAACACTAAAGTGGGCTGTCATCTGAAGATGTCATGATCTAAAAGACAGTAGTAATCACTGTTTTACCATTCAAATGAAGTTTTTCAGTTAATACGGGGCGTGAATTTTTGAGTCACCTTACTGCCACGAACACCTGACAGATGACGATAAACTAAGGTGAGCAAGACAAAAAATAAATAAGATCTAGCTCCAGAAGTCTGTTGTAGAGTTACTTAGAGAAAGGGAAACACTGAGAAAATTTTTTGTCACTGAACCGATACACTTTCACGTGTCAACTTGTTCGCAAATACGACACACGAAGGTGTAGCATCAACGCACGTCGTCAATGTTGTAAGACGCACTTTTGTGTGTCAGGGACTGATATGATGCGCATAAGTGAGCCAGCCATATTTCATTTCGCGTAAATCAGTATTATTTAACGTAAATATTTCATTTTCTCGAACTGGTTAGTGATAACACTAATGGACAGACAATGTATAAGAATTTAGAGAAAATGGCCAAGATCTTAAAATTTCTTGAAAAATAATATTCCATTAACAAAATTAATGTACAGTTTGTTTTTTGAAACATTTTTAATCCGTTGGACTGGTTAATACGTGATTTAACTTATCAACCGCTTGAACTAGTGATCTAAGAGAAAACACGGACATGTATCATGAGTTTTTTGAACAACCGTTTAACGTACACCGGAGCGTTAAAATTTCTCTCAGAGAAGGGCTAGTCTAATTAAGCACAAAACAGGCTCCACTAAGTATTACGGACTACAAAGAGCGCCTCGCCGCAATGAACGCGTGTACCTGGGTCCCTCATGTGCGTTTAGGGAACGGCCTCACTCGTGTAACATCGACTCTTCACTCGCCAAGTGCACCTCTCATTCGTGCTCCAATATTTTTAGGGGGCTTAGGATTTTTATTGACGGGCGCCTAAGATGTTGGAAGTATGACAGGAGTTGAAATTTTAAGTGAATTAAATACGGGTGCATGCAAAGAAAAATAGACGCAAGGAATGATCAAAACTGGATTTGATAGTTTTACTCCAGTGGAAACAAAATTACACTTAATCGCACAAGACACCTAGTATCTGTTACATTTGTCATTTTTTGACTTAAAAACGTCAAGTAACGTCTAAAAAAGGTTTTGGCTCACGAGGCACACTTTAATAATAACTTTGATTACGGTCATTCACTCGCTCCTGTTCTAACGTACGTCACGAGTATACCTTCTGCACATCAGACCACAGGGTAAGCAAAGACAGTATCACTCAGGAACTTGAAATTGATATACTATATCGTATTGTGCATAGAGCTAGCGCTCTGTGTAACCAATCTCCCGCACAAGTGCCTACAATGCTCTTCTGTGTATGGCATTCCATGATTTTTGGTTTTCTGTGGATGATCAGAGATCGATCGCCTGTCTTCCACGAGACGATATTCTGCGTAAATATCCCCCTACGACGATAAGGGGGAATTTAATAGATATATAATTTTTATCATAAACGGGTGATGAATTTCTATGTATAGGAAGGAAAGATACGTAAGAACTACAGTGAGCCCAGTCTTGCTTGGGGGCCCATGATCAACGTCGTTCTTTATTTGATGGACGACACGACGATGAGCAGAAAGTACTATTGTGTATCTTTACCCATATCAAATGCAGAGTCATTGGTGACCAGTTTTTAGCCTACACTGAATGAAGAGTCCGTATCATTCATAAATATTGTGTTATATACAAATAGCATCGAGCCAGAGACTGGATTCACTCCATAAAATATCACCAGTACACTAACATACAATGGTACTGATGTTACCCAGCAATAACTGAATCATTTTTAACTATTAAACTATGGTCATCAAAAAAAAACATCCTGATTGATACATTTTTGAAGAATACGTTTCCAGTAAGTAACTAAAAAATGCCTAAGTTTACTTGTAAGCATTTTTTTCAGAGAATTTCCCGTTGGACAAAGAAAAAAATCTTATTTGCTAAAGGCGTACGCAAATTGTGTATTTTACCCAACGGAACATTTGGTGGGAAACGCATAAGACCTAAAAAATAGCTGTTCATGTAACATTTACCCGAGAGCTATACTTACAATTTTAAATTGGGGTGAACATGTTATGAGCATTCGTTAACTTGCAGTGTATTTGTTACAAGAAAATTCTTAAGATGTATTCAGTTGCGTAATTGCCAATTGCCTCAATGTAATTTGATAAGTCAAGTTTTTTTGCATCAGAGGAGACATTCGCTTTGAATACCTGAATAACTCTTCTAATCTTTATTGTATTGGAATGAATACCTTTAAGCGTATGCCAATCAACAATGTAACCCAAAATGTGTAAGACACCGTCTACTACTTCAGAATTTAACCTCACTAAATTTCCTCCATCCATAAATGTTCATTATGTCACAAAAAAAAGATCGCCTTAATTTCCAAGAAATGATTCAGAGCGTGACAGCTGGACGCTTCCCCGGATGGCGTTTCTGTAATGGAGCTCAAATTAACAGTACCATTATTTTCAGTTGCCTCATTAGCGCATGAAACGAATTTATTGTTGAATCAGTCGGCTGCATTAAAGGTCAACGCGGAAGTTCAGTTCACAAAATGTTGAAATTCTCTTTTCACGGAGCTATCATGCCGCTTTTGTTCACATACGAAGTGGATGTGACCTCTCTTATAGAAGGTCTCAGTGCCCTCTCGAGGTTCAAGAATTTAAGTCAATTTTATTCAAGCAGCACTTCCGTGGCATTCTGCTGAAAGTTTTTAATAGAACTCTGTTAGCTATTTATGATTGAGAGGATCAAATCAAGAACAATTCAGCGGCAAAAATATATATTTTGCAGTATTTTTCCTTAAAATCAGACGTCAGCCACACTTATAGTTTCTTGCTTTCTTACTTTTCGAAAAAAAAAATTGGAAAACATGTTTTTTTGGTGATAATTCATAAGCTCATAAATTTCAGGGAAATATCGGTGATTAATATAGCTACAAATTGAAAAGAACAAAATAGGTGCGTAAAAGCAACTGACTTAAGACTACGTAGTAACTCAAAAAAACTCCATACGTAAAGTATAAAGGACTTGGAAATAAAACTTATGTTTAATAACAATGTTTATTGGTCTTGTTAAATAATTGGTTTATACACACTTAAATCAGAATAGGATTTGACCCAAGTTTACGTAACCCAACAAGTTTGGGCTAGAAGCAGTGACTGAGAATGACTTCCATCGTACTGATGATACTCTACGCAGTCTCAAGAGTCTGATGAAGTTGCCAAGAGACTCAGAAACATAAAATTTAGAGTACTTTAAAGCAAGTAACGCCTAAGTTTAAAATTCAGAAATTTATTTTTTCCCTCTGTTCGTTATGTCGAAGTCTCTAAATTTATGTCTGGATGATCGTCACACATCACTTCAGTTGTAACTATAATGAAAAGGACTAAGTTTAGAACATGCAAGAATGTTCTGGACTCATTCGCTGAGTTTAAACCTACGACTCTGATCGTGAAGTAAAAATTAGGGGCTTTAGATTTGAAAATTATAAAGCAATACCAAAGGTCTGAGATTTAAACCCAGAAGAAAAGTGTTCAGGAAAAACTGATTGGTCACCTTCTGGAAACCCTCTGATCCTCGATGTTATGAAAAATTCTATAAACTGATTAATCAAGTTGCTGTAAACATTTATTGAGTACTTGAAATTTGCCAATTGCAACTACTTGAATAAGAAGGAAACATTTACGTTTGCACAGTTAAGTTTTGCAATTAGAATAATTTTCGGCTTAACCCTATGAAGTTCTTCTTTTTGTAATCACAATAGTACCTTAAAACGGAATATGTAAACTCGTTTTATAAACTTATCAATTTTTTAGCCGTTCCCTTTGATCGTTAAAGACAATGTTGATTATACGTTACTAAGGTATTCAAAGACATTTATTAGCTAAGAAACGTAGGTTCCTGCTTCTCTTTATTATAATCACGCGGGATCAGATTGTCCTTGATTTCCTAGTGTCTCAGCAATGCCGTGCTAGTCTCAACAAATAAAAAAATTGGCCGCTCATTAATTTTCCTTCACATAAGCATTTCTTTGGTCGCCAGGTTATTTGCCAGAGGAGGAACGATGATCACTATATACTCACGGATTCCATCAAGGCCCTGTATTTATGATAAAGTTACTCCATCGTGTCTGTGCCTCCGCGCGAGCTGTGATTCTTGTGACTCGCATTCGAGCAGTAATATGATCGCTGAAGCTAATATCATAGCATCTGAAGTTACAAAATGGGAAAGTGTAGTATAAAAATGTGTACATTTTGATTTTTGTGCTTAAAAAAACGTCATTTCCTAGATTTTCTCCTCGTCGGCTGAAACTTTAATGTTGTTACATAGAAGCCCTTGTGCGTTGTGCCTGTTGTGTACACAAGTTTGTATCCTCTAACTCTGTAGACGCGAGTAAAACTTTCTCCGCCGACAGAGAACCTTTAATTGAAAGAACGTGAGTCTACAGAGCTTAATTTGTCCGCAGCGACTCCCACTTCTCCTTGCGCTTTTTGCTAACTGATGCTTTTGTTTGCTTTTCCGTAGCTTCGTTAACCTGTTGTCATTTTCTTCTTTTAAGACTTCATTGCCAGTTTATATTTCCAAAGCAGGTTTTCATGCCCTGAAAGCATTTTTATAGCCGAAGCTTACTCTATTCGTAATCTGAAATTTTAAAACGTATGTTTTTTCATTTGAAATAATTCTCGATGAAATCTGTAATGATTAATGCATTTTTAGTCAACGTGTTTTTCTCGTACGGAAACGAAAGCTGAAATAATATTTAAACAAGCATTGTTTGAAAAACAATGGGGTGAAATATCTGGCATTGGGGTAAAATATCTGGCGTTGGGGTAAAATATCTAGCAATTATGTTACGTTCACAGTCACTCACTAGGTAAAAAATCCTTTCTATGACGCCATTTTGTTGATTAAGTGGTAATGATTAGCGCTGGAGAGAAAAAGTATTTTTTAGCCAGTGATAGTTATTTTCCGTTTGCTTCAAGGCGTATAACTAGATGGTAGTACTCTCAAATGTTGTCTATTAAGTTCTTCCAACATCCCGTGTGAATATGACTCAAATAACATTTCTACTATTACATAACACCTATTTTGAATTATTTGAACTTATTTTATTTTCTGATACATCACTTGTTTAGACGTAATTATGCCAACATAAATTTCCGAGTATCAATAAAAACGCTTGAGGAAAAACAACAAGCATTTATCCACTATATTCATCGCTCAATTGACCCCCAAATTTACAGTTGAGTTTTCAATAAAGCTTCTTTTCATTTGACAGCCACACGATAAATAAGAGTAGGTTGCGTTTCAGAGCCCCTCTGGGATTTTGCCGTCTTTTTGACGGTGGAGTCGAGACGAGTGCTGACTTTTGACCAGCGCTGCTTGCCATGGGAGTGAGGGGTAGATCGGAGTGACTTGGAAGTGCTTTCCATAAAGAAACCGAATCCATGATAATCGCAGGCGTTGCTTCCTTCTGTTATTTATTCCTTAATCATATGACAATTACCCAGTTACAAATATAATTTAGGGTGAAGCTCGATAGAATATTTCTCGTCTCTAACAGGTGTATAATAACTATTGATTTAAGAAGCATCGGTTTTTATCGGTTTTCATTTGCCAGTAAGTCTTCGTGCAAGTGATAGTGTTCATCTGTAATGCTTGTGATAATATAACGTTTTGTAGGTTAAATGTTTAGTCAAAATATGCCTTTTCTACTGGATAACGTTCATTTAAACTTGAAAGAACTATCTCTCCTGGGCAGTTAAAAGTCATATTTTTCTGTTCATGGTTACGTTTTATTCGCTTATTAAGCTGAAGCTGATTTCTTTAAGCTAACCTTGAACTAACCCAAGTACCTTTAATGTTAATCTTTCATTCAGAGATGATGGCAGTCTTTCTAGCATATTTTTGGCAACAAAAAAAAATATTAGATAATTTTAATTGTATTTCTCGTTTCTCTTTGTCTAGACCACAAAGATGTACATCTAAGGTAGAGTGAATGATGACTGCGAGGAGTACGAGGGTAAACTGGCGAGAGTGCATCAGGGATCTACGGGGCTATCTCGCTCATTATTAGGTCTGTGTCGTATCTTAATGGTTGTAGTGATAACTATCTCTTGCATTTAGTACGTTACGCGTGTCAGAGAGCAGAGTGAGACCATTTTTTCCGCTGTGACGCCTCGAAATGTTTTTTTTTTTTGAGTGGTTGCCAGAGGTGAGTAACTCGAGTACCATCACAACCCATGGGCCACAACGGCGCTCGTTATTAGCTCTGTATTTATGTTCAGAGAGCCCAAAATCTCCTGAACCATAGCGATACAAAACTCAACATACAAGTTGAAGATATTGTTACCTTATACCTCGGGACACGAATTACACAAAAGCCTCCAGCAGCGCTTAATTGTGTCTCGAAGTCTCGCGAGCCAAAAGTAATTCTCGACGACACGCTCGAAGTCGCGTCTAGCGCGCACGTCAGGATCAGTTTCCCGTGGTTCTCTTTTTAGCCCAGCGGCCGAGGAGGGAGGCAGAGCTCGAGCTGCTGCGACACGAGTTTAAAGCCCTGCTACTGGCACCATGAGTGCTAGAAATAGACTACCTTCTGAAGATTCCTTCCTCCAAATTGTGTTTTGCAAAGTTTTAGCCGGCGTTTTCATTTCGATGCTTCGTCGTTTGATTCATTCATTTTACTGCATTGAGTTCTTCCTTATCATGTAAAATGTTCTGGATTTGTTTAATTACAATACAGAACAGAACTATACGAGAGAATGGTTTGTTTTAAGATAACAACCACCAATTTTTCATTTTCTGAGCAAAAGTACCTGTAATTTCAAACAGTGTTTGAGAGTTTGAATCTCAAGCATTAAAAAATTAATATCGTTATTGAAGCCAACGTATATGAACAAATCTGTGTGAGGAAGAATCTTTTCTCTATATTTCTACTAGCATCTTGTATGATATAAACGGTATAATCTACCGTTGAATTAGTGGTCATGAATCATCATCTTGTGGAATATGTACGTTTGATCGACTGTGAAACACCGCAGGGGATACAACTATTGTATCTACGGGAATCACAACTCCCTGGGGGAAAATGTGAGGTTCGCAGCTAAAGGTTAGGTAGGCCTTCCTTTCGTTGAAACAGAATACATTTTTTGATTGGTTTTATCTCGTTACGGACCGTTTTTTTCGGTTCACTGCCGTCCTGTATTTCAAATCTTATTACTTCATTTTTGAATTTCCATCTTGTTTCATAAACCTTGTTTATAACTTGCCGTTCTTATGCGCGAAGAATTTTAAGTGGGAATACACCTTGTGCTCAGATTCTTGTTCTATTTTGAATTAGACATTTTTTATTTTCTGATACTTCATTTTTCAAACGCAATTATGCTTTCGTAAATTTTGGTATTCTCTTAACCAAAATGTTAAGAGGGACTCAAACTAACATATCCAATCTAACCTAATCCATATGATTGAAAAATCCCAATGATATGAGAGTGAAAGAAGACTATCTCTGCCCTCGTCTACCATAGGATTTTTGAACAGCTTTGATCTCCGGTCATTACTTTACGTAATTTCCTTTTTTTCTCAGAAGACAGTCGCATCCCTTATTTTGAAGTACTTGAGTTGCGAAAGTAGAAATTAGCCTTCTTCTAGTCCAGCCTATAGCTGTTGAAGCTTCATAATTGCCGACTCTTCCTTGATAACCTAATTTTTGCTCAATTCTGTATTGCGATTTTTTCAAGAACCTGGGCTTCCTCGAAAGAAGCTTGCATCAAATACGAGATGGGTTGCAAGTAACCACGTCTATTAGCTCGTAAAGCATCATCAGATGGCCTTCTTCGCCTGAATACCAAATCAGTGTCTTTGATCTGCGAGGCATGGTTCTGAAAGCGCATGATCAAAGGAAACTTCTGCCTGTCACTCATGCTCTGATAAGGTTAAGCTTTGCTGCTAAAAACGAAATCGATGTGCAGCGCTTACCTCCGCGCACGAGTCATCCACTCATAATTCAGATGACCTTTTCATTTGAGTTGTCATTCAGTGGTGAAATGAGCCGAATACGTGCTTCAAAGCTAGAGGTTCTTCTGTTTTAAAATGAAATCATTGATATTCGAGCAACAATGTTCAAAATTGCATGAGCTCATGCAGTGCATGTTACAGAAAAACTATCTCTCATTCTTCTTCAAGTAGGATCATTTGTTCGCGTCCGAATGAAGGATCCTTAGTTCCTGGCTTTCTTAGGTGGGAGAATTACCAGGTAACCGTAGACTCACTCTGCTTTTCAGACTAATTTCTACAGACTTATCTCTGCTTTCTCTAAGGCACCCGGCAGGCAGCGTGATCCCTAAGAACGTGTTCGCGTGCACCCTGATCTCTTCCTCATTTATCATTTTTGCTGGGGATTTTTGCTCTCCTTCTTCATGAAAATGAAATGGAACTTTCCTGTCAACCGCTAAGAAACAAGGTGAACGAATTCTGGAAATTGTGGTATTCTTGTAATGGTTTTTCAGTTGAATGCTGTTCACTTCGTTAAATTTAAATCTGCATTAGCAAATTCGGAGATCAGCAGAAAAAAATCGCTTAAATTCCTCATTTTTCCCCCTGTCACAAATTTATTAGAAGAAGAAATATAAAAAATAAGCAAAAAATTGAAGAATTACTATACTGTTTTTAGAGTGAAAAATAAAGTGCAGAAAATAGGTCTACTGAATAACTCCAGCGTGCACCGAAAGAAATGATGAAGTTTTCACGCTTAAGTACGAGGATACTATCAGACGAATCTAAATTACACGAGTTACTAACAGAAGTTAAAATCGAGCTTATATCCTCGTGGCATCTCCCCCCTAAGGACAAAAATTCATCATCTAATAATAAAAAAGAAAAAATCACTGTAAAATTAGGCGCGTAATCAGTTTCAAAATATATCTTCCCGTCCAAGTGGAAATTGCTGTGATGATAGTTTATAGCAACCTATTCCATTGTTAGAACTGAAGTAGACTTTTTATCTCTTCCTGGTAAGCAATTTGTTCCCATATTTTCATTTCCAAAACGGTTCATTTTACAGCATAGATAATTCATTTTTATCATTATTTTCGCTAACCATTCGTGAGCGACACGTAAATAGTTTCTGAAGAACCACTGAGGAGCTTCAAAACGTTAAGCAACGTCCAGCTACCGTGCAGTCTCTCAACGAAATGCAGGAAGCTTAAGTAAAGAGAAGAGCAAAGTAGAGTGCTATGTTTTCTGAGAGATACTCTTAAGATAATTTGGAGGTACGTAGCATGCGAAGTGGGACCCAAACACTAGGGGAAAGCAAATGACAGGAGGGGACGGAGGCTCCTTGGGGATGTGTTTTTGGGAGCACATTTTTCCCCGTCAAAAGCATGTTTGGCGGAAGAGAGTGTTTACAAAAAGAATCTCAGAACGATGAGAATTCTGAGAAAAGGAAGGGCTGAACACATTGAGCTGGCACGTTGGTCACAGCTACTTCATTGCTGTGAAAACTTGAGTGATAGATTTGATTTCACCTTTCGCTGATATTATGCGCCATCCATCTTTTCTTTACACAATCAGGCTCAAAATTAGTGTGGCTTTGTATGCTTAATTTTATGCATTGTTTAAGAACTAATTACAAGCTTGGATATCGTGTAAAATGATTTGAAAAACTCCTTCATTGTCGCGCAAGCCCCACAAGAACATGTATTTTAATTTCTGCGCAGACGGAAAACATATACGTTGTGAGGTAGATGTTGAACTATTTACTTGTTTGAGCTTATCATTGTATTCCTAAATTTGGCGTCGAGACTTGTGCGATTACTTGATATTAGTGACTTATTTTTGTACGATCATCGGAGACAAGGAAGATTTATAATGAACTCACCTGGTTAAGGATACTTCTTAAAACATACACGTCTCCCTTCCCATCCTCTTGAAATTAAGAACATTCCATTATCTTCATTTCCAAGGGATGACACACGGTCCCCAGTGTGTAGAAGACAAGTTTTATTTATTAATATAAATTCACTTGACTCACGTAGTGGATCGGTTATGTGTTGGATAAGATATCTTATCACAAGCAACGGATTTCAGGTACGTTAAGGCTGAACAATTTTATAAAATCGGTAGATTTTAAGAGCAAAACAATCGAGAAATTCTGAGTTGAAGGCTTCTCCAATCTCTAGCCTTTTCAAAACATTCTTAAAAAGGCTGGGTAAATTAGTCATTTCTCCTCAGCAGAACTGCCCAGAGAAGGGACATCCAGGACTTGAGACTCTTCAAGAGTGAGTACGGTACTGGAAACTCGTACAGCTATATGGAAAAGCGATACTCAGAGGTAGCTTTAGAAAATCAGCCACACTCGAACTCGTCGAACGAAAAATTTCCAGCTTAAAGGAGGCAATTAGTCTTTTTTCATTTTCCTTATCTTCCTCTCTGATCGGAGTGATTAATGCAACGCTCACATATATATAACTACGTATATATAAATAGTTATCTTGCATCTTCATTTAGTCTTCACGCTTTCCTCGCAATCTATTTTATGAGTTTTCTCTTCCTTCTTTCTTAATTTACTGTTTCTATGCACAGAGTATGCTGTGTGGGAACAGACCTTAATATTTGTGAATAGATTCCTCGTTTTTTAACTCCATCTTGAATAGCCCCTATCTCTTCGCTTTCGTGAGATCGCCTGTGTTGTGGCTCAGGAACCTTAAAATATCCAACGTAATAACAAAATAAGCATGCAATAACCAAGTATCAGCTGGTTTCAAAGGTAAAAGTGGAACCTTTTTGTTACTGAAGTATAGAATATGATAATAGAACTTTCATTTTATCTGAAAAACTGAAAAGTCACGAATGTGACGTTGTTCTTTACTCGCCCAGCATTGTATGATACATCTCCGTCATTTACCTTATCGTTCTAAAATACTAGGAATTTCCTTATGCACGCTTTTAATTTAGAAATGAAAAATTATCCACTTCAACTTGGAGCCATCACGCTGAGAGCAAAATTTCGCCTGTTTGCAGCGACTAACTGAAAAGCAGTAGAGTTTTCAATTGCGTTGACGGAGCTGCCACTGTTTGCTGGAAGATTGAAACGAGTAATTTTAGCTTCAGAAAATATTTACACTAGGCAAATATTGTGGCAAGAAATTACACAGCCGCTTGTTTTTGCTAGTTCAAGTACAATGAATACATGAGACAGCCGTATTGGGATTGAAGTAGTCTTCAAATTTTGCAAATGCAAATATGTCAAAACACCTACTATTTCTTCGCTATTCAAATTCATGCATACTAATGCTGACATTTTTCATCCTGAGACGCCATTTGGTTGAAGCGAACAAGACTCATTAAACAACGTCTATGTATCGCAAGAAATAATAAATATTTTTCACTGAGTGAATAAGCTATTTTTTTATTCTTCCTTGCTACTTGATCTGTCACATCTTTCTGGGAAGAAACGAAGATATTCATACCACACATCTCATATGCCCATTTAAACTGAAATCTTTTACATCGTTAAATGAATGAGAAGCTGAAAGAAATTATAACACACGCCTTGCATCTTAAGACTTTGACTGCGACTACTAAATATTAAGTTAAACACCAAACACACATTTGAAGTCAATTATAGTAAACTATTTTGAAAATACCAAACATGAACTGGATTGTGCCGTCATTTAGCTTTGATTCATTACTTATGAAAATTGAATTTGCGACTACTGATCGGTTAGCAGCATTATGAAAATTACCTCCGTGTACCTACGGTGGCGCACGTTGCAGTCAGTGTTAATCAAATCAGCCAAGTCTTCAAACTAACGAGAAACGAAAAATTTACTTCTCAAAAGTCACTGTTCATATTTATAAAAAAACTGATATCTTTCATGTCACTCATACAAAAATAAATAGAAAGAATGATTTGATATAATATGAATTTTACAAAGAAATACGTCTCACATCCTCTTAAACAACGCTAACCTAATCCGATATTCTTATGAGCAAAACCAGTGGAGCAGAGCAGGTAAACGTGCGGGCGGACGTGTTCGAGGAAAACCAACTCCGGCGTACGCGAGCGTTTAGGCTGTCATCACACGTCCCTGACGAGCATTAATGTACGTGGCATTCGGGCAAATCGCGCGAAAATTGCTCACAGTTGCTGCTCCATGTCTGTTTCTGGGTGTGCTTTACGTGACTGCCAGGTACCACTGACACGACATTTAAACGATCGATGGCGCACGGGAGACCAAGCCGTATGGAGGTGTGAAGTGTTTGCAGCGTCACCTGTTACTGGCATTGATGTTCTCTCTGAGTGATGATGGCTCATCAAAGATAGATTAAAAGCTACTTTGTTTAGCCGTCTGGTTCCGATCAATTGGTGAGTGATTGCGAGTTATTACGTATGATTGAGCCGGACGTCAATGAAAACTGCGTGAGCAGTGTAGCAGTCAGTTCTTTTGATCTATGCGAATTTTGTCGTGCTGCAGAAGTGCTGATTTTATGATAATCACCTACATAATTTCTGCCGATTCCTTTTTATTTAATGTCTTACCAATGATTAAATTGGGCAATTGAAAGGAGATAATAAACGTCCATTGTATTTAGCTGACAAGCTTAGCTAATTGATTAGCGAATTCCCAAGAGAGCCAATTGCAGATGCAACTTATGTATCAATATTCGACCGAATATGTTGAGCATATTTATATCTGATAGTCTTTTATTTATTATAAATTGAAATTCTTATATTCGTGCACTTGATAGCTATTAAGGCTAATAATTTTAAAATACTAGACGGCACGAAAGTAAACTTGAACACGAAGAATGTAATTTTAAACATTATTGGTCAAAACATTTGACGAGGCACGATTTTTTCATAAACTCTATAACTAGAAGCACGTTCGATTGATATTTTTTTTAAACCAAGCCAAGTTTTAATTTCTGCTCTGAAGTGCATTTTGCCTCGAATTTCTTTATTGTCAAGAAATTGCGCACCCTCCAACTACGTATACGTCGATAATTTATTCGCTTTAAGGTCCATATTAGTAAAAAATTTACCGCAAAAAATTGCAGCACACTACGATGACCTGTTTCCTTCCCCACTGAGAGATTTTATTAATGAAACAATGCAAAATGTCTGTAGCCATTTCCAGGTGAGCTTGTTCGTCGAGATTTTGGTTCACAAATTTTTACCTTTGACTGACAGCAGGCCCTCTATGCATTGCATAAAGATCTGTATCCTGGGTGAGTCATCAATCTTATTTTTCCTAATTTTAGGTCATGAGAAACGTAGGTTCCACTTCAAGTTATTTATTGATGCTCGCCCCAGTCCGGGTAAAATTAGCGCGTTAAAGAATCCATTTTGTAATGAACATATTTTCTTGGAGAAACTATTTATTCTGTAAATGCACATTTTTCCTTGCACATGGAAGTTGACAACCTCTCTAGTAGATGGATCTCTCTCAGCAATGCATTAACAGGAGTACTTTCCTCACGGTTGTTGAAAGAATCGTGCTGTCTGGCAACGCTGGGCCTCTTACGAGCGACTCGCCTAGGCCTAGCCCAACTAAATTAGTTGCCGTAGCCTCTTGTCTGGCGATGGTGCAGTTAACTTAAGTTCAGCCCTGCTCAAAGTGTTTTCTTATAACCTGTGTATTAGGCAATAGTTACGTGATTAAAATAGCGTGTTTTCTTTCCCTTAGTGCTGACGTTCGTTTTGCGATCTCGAGAGTTTCCCGTTTACGATAGTTTGTTTGGATTCACCCTCGCTGTTCCATGAATGTTTTCTCTGCTTAGTTACCCTAAAACGTACTTAGACTGTTTCTTTCGTTTAGAAGAAAAAGAAAAAGAAAAGAAAAACATTTATTTCCAATAAAGTACACACGTGAAATGTCGATACATTGGTTTTTAAAACACCTTAAAATTAACATCCTTAACTGATTATAAAACATTGGTATAGTAATACCCGTGTAGAATGTTGAGACAAAAATGATTGACAGAAAAGTACAACAAAAATGAGTTCCTTTCCTTGCCTAATCTGATTTTGAACTAAGAGAACACAATCCTCGCGACGCTCATTTGAAAAACACTTTCATTAGTGCGCACAAGTATTGAAATAAAAGCTAAAAATGCATTCAAATGCATTAGCATAGAGACCCTTAATTGCTATTTATACATGGTTATCGTAATACCCATGTTAAGTGTTGAAACAAATGATTTAGAACCTTAATTGCTATTCATACATGGTTATCGTAATGCACATGATAATTGTCGACACAGGATTTAGAGAGAAGCACAAGTTAATAAAAATAAACAGTAATGTGTATAAAAGGATCGTTTGTATTTGGAGTGCGGCACTGAGTTTCAGTTTCTGTGTTTCAATTTCTAAGTTTCAATTCCTGAAATTTTTGCTAGAACGTAAGAATTTATTTCATTTTACGTTCGCTAAGTCATTATCTGCCGTAAAATAAAGTGACTTTCTTAAGCTACTGCCGAACGAGTGACTTTCTAACAAACAGGAAAAATACAATTGTACGATAACATATTAGCGCTCCCAGGGGAACTATGTGAGGGCCCGAGCTAAAGGTTAGGTAGGCTTCCTTTTTGTTGTAACAAAATAGGTTTTTGTTTTGTTACGGACCATTTTTTTTCGGTTCACTGCTGTCCTGTTTTTTAGCACCTACGACTTTCTTCTTCAACTTTTTTCTTGTTTCATGAACTTCTTTCCTAGCTTACTGTTTTTGTGCACTTTGTGCATAGATTCCGCATTCCCTCAACTCCATACTAAATGGTGCCTTCCTCTTTCCTCTCTTGGAACATCTTTGTCGTGGTTAAGGGAGGCTAAAACTTTCTTATATAATAATAATGTACGATAACATTTTAACTTGAACACCATAGTCTAATGTGGATAAAGGCTAAAGAGAAATCAGTGAAATGGCGGCCGTTATTACTGGTACGTAAATGAACAATTTACCAAGTGGTGCAAATATGTACCAATACGTAGTGAACTTGTTAAAGGTTTTCATTTCTTTCCTTTCCGATATTCGTATTTACTCCATGAAACAGTGCATGTTATAAGATGAGCAGTTTTCTTAAATGTTCTAGCACAGTCAAAGCAATCCGTGGTTGCTCGTAATTGTACAACGGTGAGCAAACTTGGTACTGTCATCGCTTAGGAAAGCTGACTATGTACGCAGCCTCCTCTGTCAGATGAAGCGGTTTTCAGTAGTTGAAGGCAACCTGAGTGCCGCGAAAATACATGGGAACTGAATTTTGTGAGTGCGTTGGAATGACTGGTGCTTGCAGCCGAAAGTAACGCAAATCCCATTTATGGCTCTACAGTTACTTCGTTTAATGCAATAAAAGACAGCCGTCTATTCTGATTGAACTGTGTTATTTAAATAAACTTCGACCAGATTTTAATTTCAAATGCCAGGAGGAGAGATCAAGCAGATCGAACTTAAATATATTATATTTTCTTTTGATGATATCAAGGTTTAGATATCTCTTGAACAACAATTGTATGAAGGTATTTTTTCCAATACAACTATTTTTCATCGGAATCATTCTCTGCATGAATAACAGTAACTGATATGCATGAACCGAGCGAATCGATCCTTTTTGAGTTTAGTAATACGGTCGTTTTTGAAAGCAGTTGTCTATAAGAAGTTAGATCCTGCTCTTTACCGAAGCGTAGAAATGTGCATTCAATTTGTTATGACGGTCGTCTCTTTTTGGTTAGAATAAATTGATTTTCGTATTTTTCAGGACAATTTCTATGATCGAATAATTTTCTTTCTTTAATCTCTGCATAAATTCAGGGCCGATATTCAAATTAAGGCATGTCTATAGCAGACTTTAAAACACTCGTTATGCATGGCCATACATTTACTGTTTTAAGTTTGATATCACCAATATGACACCCCTCAGGGGGATACAACTATTGTATCTATGGGAATTAGCGCTCCCAGGGGAACCATGTGTGGACCCGAGCTAAAGGTTAGGTAGGCTTCCTTTTTGTTGTAATAAAACAGGTTTTTGTTTTGTTACGGACCATCTTTTTTCGGTTCACTGCTGTCCTGTTTTTCAGCACCTACTACTTTCTTCTTCAACTTTTTTCTTGTTTCATGAACTTCTTTCCTAGCTTACTGTTTCTGTGCACCTTGTGCATAGATTCCACGTTCCCTCAACTCCATACTAAATGGTGCCTTCCTTTTTCCTCTCTTGGAACATCTTTGTCGTGGTTAAGGGAGGCTAAAACTTTCTTATATAATAATAATAATAATCACCAATATGACAAGAGATAATTGAAATCCGCAAACAATATATGGTAAATGGGTTACCGTCTCACGCAACTTTGGAGGAAGTTTCGGTGCTGATGTCGATGTATACGAAGAGGTCTCGTTTACGTTATTTTTAATTCGTCGTTCTAAAGTATGAAGTCACAAATTTAGGTTATACAATAGCAAATCTCAGAGTGCCTAGCTGAGTTCTACTTCAGAGTTTCAAGCAAAGGTGTCACATACGAGACGCTTCTATGGTGACTACACTCTCGGGAATGATACCACTAATTCTAAGTACAACCTTATATAGAAGCAGTTGCCGCAGCTACTTTTGATAACGGTTGGTATCATCCAACCGTCACGAGGCCCTTTTTGTACTTCTTTTTTTCTAATGCTGCTGCTGAGCAGGCGTCGCCCCTCTCTGCTGATGCGACTTTCTACTGAGGTTATTATGCTGAATTTGCAACGGTCGTTCCTTGAAGGTCGTGCGAGGCAGGGCACAGAGTACGTGACTCTTGCTAGTCGATGTAACCGTCATCCATGGTGCGCCGTTATGCAGTAAGGTATATAACAATTTATGACTTTGATCACGAATAAATAACGCCGTCCACGCTGGTAATACATTCCACAGCCTCACTCTGTCAATGACTGTAGTCTGTTTTTATCTGAGAAAAATATACCCCAAATTAATTTTTCAATAGCGAGCGATGATTCAAGAGATAAATGATAATTTTTTACTTAAAGCGCCATCACTTTCCATGTTTTGTATAATAAAAGTAACTTCAACAGCCTTGCAAACAAATCAATAAACTTTCAAATAATCTTTTTTAAACCTTTTTATTTGGGCACGAACAAAAAATCTTAAGAAATCTCTCAATCGATAGTTACAACAAATTTGATATCTGTAAGGTTTGTGGAAATTTTATTGGATAATTATAGAAATATTAGTTGAAAGTAAAATGTTGAATATAATGTAATTAGATCTAAATTTCAGTTGTGAGGGCCTGAGCTAAAGGTTAGGTAGGCTTCCTTTTTGTCATAATAAAATAGGTTTTTGTTTTGTTACGGACCATCTTTTTTCGGTTCACTGCTGTCCTGTTTTTCAGCACCTACTACTTTCTTCTTCAACTTTTTTCTTGTTTCATGAACTTCTTTCCTAGCTTACTGTTTCTGTGCACCTTGTGCATAGATTCCGCGTTCCCTCAACTCCATACTAAATGGTGCCTTCCTCTTTCCTCTCTTGGAACATCTTTGTCGTGGTTGAGGGAGGCTAAAACTTTCTTATATAATAATAATAATAATCTAAATTTCAGTCAATGTATATTACTTCTCACAAAGGGTAACAAATAATTTTTGAATGGTAATTTAGTTTTAGTTTTCAGAAAAAACAACGCGTTCTTTAAAAAAAATTGTTTGTTCCCTCTACGTATTTAGACTAATCTTGACAATCACATTTCACTTCGTTTTTGAAATGCACTTGGTGCATTTGCCGCGCACTTGAAAAGATGCTCTGAAGAGGATTGTCCTTTCACGTTTCATGAGGACTTTGCTCGAGTGGATTTAAGTCCAGGAAGAGAAGTTGAACAGGTTATGTCGTGTCCAATGCAAGGAAGAAGTTCTTAGAAGTGTGCTTATAAGGCTTGGCACACCCAGTTGTGTACAGATTTTGCTGGGTGGTGACTACTCAGAAGGAAATCTGCTCCGTTAATTATTCAGCAGGAGCATGTTGCAAAGTGAGTTTTCTTTTAACTTATGGTTTTTCCAACTGAGCACATGCGGAGCTTCAAAAATGCCTGCATTTAAGTGCTGTGAATGCTACGATCGTCCTGCAGTTACGTAATCTTCTTCGATTTTGAAATCCGGGCAAAATTTTGGAATCAAAGGGCTCCTTCGATTCCTCTTGGAATCTCTATGCAAAATATTGTACATTTATTTTGTTAGCATCAATAAAAGTGTTGTAAAATAAGTAGGAGTATAGTAAAAAAATAAGAAACTGTCGTGCTTTACTATGATTGAAAACATAATTGAAACATAAGGGCTACAAAATTCGGTCCATTGAAGAAATGTATTTGAAAAAAACATGGTGAGCCGAATAGCAGCCGAACATGTATTTATTCAGATATGGCCGATTTATTTGAAGAACGTGTCTCCTTTCTGTAAGCAACGGGTTCTCAAATGGATCTTTTCCTCAACGGGGATTTTTGGTAAGCCGCACAATCCCCTGCGGAGCGCTTTATGGCTGTCCGAATCTCGAAGCTTGAGGCGGTACAGATTATTTCCTCGCCGAGCAAGCTTTACCGCACTTCCTTTCGTGGACTCTAGAGAATTTACACGCTGTAAAAGGAATTGGAAGAAATGGGATGGTATTTCGAAGCGATATTTTTTGGGCTTATGGTTTATAAATTGACATATAGTTATTTTTTGATCCATTGAAAGCTGTACATAAATTTAAACCCTTCAGTGCCAAAACAGCTTCTGCACATTGAAACAGCCATCGGAAAAAGTAAACTCATTTATTAAGGAATGTCGCGCGTATATATTTTTGTCAAATTTGACAATTTGATACGCTTAATTAAGACTTACTTGAACGAACTATCTGCTTGCATTCATGGCAGAAACTTTTAAGCGCAATCGCTATTAGTGAGACGAACAATTTTTTAGAGTGCTTCGAAGGAATTTTTCGAAACTTACAATTGCTTTTGAAACTTGCAATTGCTGATTCCAAGATGTAGAAGCAATTAGGGGATAAGACTGCACGAACTCCACTGAAGACGGTAGGGTTCCCTCTCATCAGGATGACTACCGTTAGTAATATATATTTTAGAGGGGCCCAGATACATTAATTAGATCTGAAAATCATACTTTATATTGAGTAAGACGTCTGTAGTGGACATTAAATTTCCCATTAGCATAACTTATCTCCAAGTATTCTACTTCAAAAAGAATAGTTTTCTTTTGTAATGAGTTTAGTGTCGTGATTCTTCTGGGACAGACTTTCGCCGTGTTCATATAAACGTTAAGAAAGGGTTGTTTTGGCCAAGCAACCATCTTCTAAAAGACCCGATATTGGACAATATGTTCTCGACAATGAACGCAGCATTTCTGAACTCTGCAAAACTATGCTTCGAGCAAAGCTTCACTAACCGCCGAGCATCATTTGAAACAACCAGCGAACCTCACACCCCTCTACGAACCCCCCCCCCCCCCCCCCCCCAGTGGACTTCGGACTCTCTGCCACGTAGACGACGCCTGAGCCCGAGATCATTTCAAGACACTTCTATATTTCTTCGTGTATTTAAACTTCTTCCTACGGGACCTAAAATGTTGTTCATTCTATATAAATTACTTGCTATTTGATTATAAAGCTTAATCCATTTGAATCATCTCCCAACACTTGATATTTTCTGTTATATCCCCACGTAAAGCTTCAAGATAGGTAACGCGTTTGTTCCAACTCGAGACAGCGTCACCCAGCCTCTTTCTGGCGGACTTACACGAATGGCATTAGGTCCTGGGCCGTCAATTGGGCGAGACGTGTGTACCTCCGCTTACACCCTTACGGGTGAAGTGGAGGAAGTGTTAACTCAAATTGTATTGAATTGCCAACGCTATTCGGGAATACCACAGCTAAGTATTTCCATACTCATCCATGTGCTCGTAAACACTCTAGAGTAGCTTCATGTGTTAGGCGTAGATTAACCTTGTTCGATGTAATTTCTAGACGTTCTTTGCTTCTCTGTTGATTACCCAGCGCCGAGACCTCATCTCACGGCTAAGATGTGCTTCTTATAATTATTAATATGTTTCTCTGTTAAATGATTCAGCTCCGAGGCTTCACCTCATTTAAGATGTTCTCGTCAGACTCCTCAATATGTTGATAATCTATGTTTCCATCTATTATTTCACGTTAAAAGGCTTCACCGATTTATCTCGATACCATAGCGCGAATTCTTATGATTTATGTCGTCTAACAGTTAAGAATTAATTCAATCACCGAGATCTGATAGCATCGTAATCATTTAAACCTTTTAATATGATGTGTAATTCGTTAGTCGCTTCTTATTTCCACATGTATCATCCTATGTTAGTTGAGTTTGAAGACGTCGTCAATATAACGTAAGCTTGTGTTGCAGCCATCTCGTCATTCACCTTCTACTTAACTTGTTATAATATCTTGATTATTTACAACTATTAGTGACATTGAAAGGTCAGAATCTTGATTGAATCTTTATTGAAATAACGAAAATATAATAAATGAGGCCTTCTGTCTCGATCACCAACCTTGAGATTCCTGAAACTGAAAAGAAAATGACGATGAATAATACGATCAAAGAATTGCCTCCTGAAATCGGCCAACGAATAAATGCGACATTAATAAAAATTACGATTACGGCCTCGATGAGAAAATACGTTCACGACATATGGTGCCAAGCGGTGGCGGATCTTTATCTTCAATCGTCTCCGAAAGAGACCGCTCGAAATAATTGTCACGCTACCAAAATTGCCGAAATTTATCAAAAATAACAAAATAACAAAACCATTCAAATTAAATCAAAGATGCCTCAAATACTTCATAAAAATTGCATTTGATCTGCCAGACGCAAACTCAACTAGTGATGGATGACTGTTCATAACACTCAATATTGTATCAAAGTGTTTAGTAATCTATATCATTGTATCCCGCTTACGTTTAAATTGTTTCTATATTTCGTGCCTATTTACTAATATTCTGCCGTTTATTTCAATTGCAAACCTATTTGCTTTTCATTTTATTGTGTTTGCTTATTATAAAATTATTAGGATGTCTAACCATGCTTTCTACTTTGATTTATTACTTTTGTGAATCTATTTACCTTTCATTTATTGTGTTTATTTACTGTGAAATTATTCATATGTCTAATCATGTATTAATCTCTGTTTGATTTATGAATTTTCTCAATAATCATGCTTCAAGGTTAACCGTTCCTAATCAAAAATTTTAATCCCAATTAAGAATCTATTCTGAGTTTCTTATATCATTACGTCGTTTTGTGTTGATTGTTCGTGTATTGAAATACCCAATATATGAAGCCGTTAATTCCAAATGATTTAAAATTTAAAAATCAAGCGTCATTTGATTGAATATGGCACAGTTTCTCTATGAGAATAATTAATTTGAGTTAGACGCTGTGGAAATTCATCTAGCCACCGTGAACCTTTCGGCGCCATTTTCTTTTCGACAAAGGCGTTGGAAGCCGCGCAGCTCCGAGCACACTCTCTATAGCGGCAGCCTGAGTCATATTCTGAAATTTACGTGGAGCATCCATTCTTTGTCACCTTAGATCTTCATTTGGAATCTAAGGAAATTCAAAAACTAAACTTCTAAAATTAACATCATTGAAATTTAATTGGAAAATCTCCTAAACGTTTAAAAATTTTATTAAAAAACTTTCAATTAAAGTGCTTATTAAAAATTTCTTCGTACTCTCAAATATCAGCGGAGGTTTATTTAAAATGAGTATTCCATTCAATTATAAATCTTTTCTACGGAATAACAATATCACATGCATTATGTACGCTCAAAAATTGATTTTACATATATAATTTACGAATGGAGAAATCCTAATCTACGGATAATTTACTCTCGTGTCCATTTCTAAATTTCAATATTGTATTCCATCGTGTGAATCAACCATTTAAGAAGATTGTTGTGCGTGGATGTGCCTTGTGGGGTGTGATGATGTGAAAGCAGAGATGTGAGGCTGCGACGTGTGGTAGGAACTGCCTAACCGGCGGTTTGTTTACGAAATCGCCCAGCTGCCCGCTCCTTCGACTTCCTCTTGTTGACATTCCTGCCTCTGAAACACAACCACATGGCTGACTCACTTCCCCAGCCTCATAGAACATGTAACGACATGGCAGCATTTGATAATCAAATAAGATGCTCGACGTTTACGTGTGATGATTCCTTTATTTTCTCCCACCGATGCCGTACCATTTGTAATAGTTTCTTGGTGGTGATCGCAGTCTTATTGGTTTTCTCGTTATCGTCCTTTCCATGTCTTTAATTAATGCCGATATTTCCGTGATTTATGTTTCGTGAGTACATTATTCCTCACAATTCTTTTATTTTCTAGTCACTGTTAATTACGATAGCTTTTCAATGCTGCCACCAGCCACTTGGGCAAAGAATATTTATATTTATAAGACATGTTAATTTAAGATATCGGTTAAGCGTTTTTGCAACGTAGCGGAAGGCATATTAATATAAGTACATAGCCGTATTTCTTGGCTTCGTGAAACAATCATTCCTCTTTATCATCATCATCTCCTCCTCCTCTCTTCCTCCTAATTACGGGGGGAAATTAAGGACACGATAGATCTAAACATTTCACTATTGACAATAAAAGTAATCAAAAGTTATGAATTACATATCCTAATCGCTCGCATCCTATCCTACATACTTGAAGACCTGAAGGAGGGGACATTATTACATGGTGGACATGGGTTGATACTTAGCTGTGGTTCGACTGCTTTGTAGAGTGGCCCGGACTCCAGGCGACGGGCCGCCATTTTTTTGTATCGCCCGAATCGACCGTTGTGGCGATGCTTAACTGACATTAAAGCAAGGTTTGCGGGTCACTTAATAGAATTTGGAAGCAAGGCACAATTACGTTCGCTATGAGGTGGTTATGTTTAAGTCCTCAATATATTTAGATAAAAGCACGCGCCTGGTCCGCGAGGACCAACGCAATTCGTTTCGTCGCAGCTCACACCTCTGTCAGTGGCATTCGGAGCCCCCCACCTAACTGATTCCCGTCATCGAAGGCAACCCTCGCGGTGGCGCTATCGCCGCTTCTCCCTAGATGCCGACTAGCAATTACGATCTAATCAGATTGATATATGATAGGAAATTATTTCCTAAAACAATTTAAATACGCAGTTACTTAATCTCGTTGACATATTTATACTAACAATCCCCGCAAATATTATTAATAAGAAGTAAACATTACATAAGAGAAATCATTGGAGTTCCTGGCATCTTCTGTTGGGCTGTCGTTGTCCTCGAAGTCCAAGCGGAGATTCTTCCCGAAGGTATAGACGATTTGAAAGAATAGGCGATTTGAAGTGCTCCCACGTTGATACTCAGACTTAATATTGTTTGGTCTTTTAGAACCATTTAAGAATACGTCATTGGCCAGATAACGATTCCAGATTCTCAGCGATATTCCGTACACAGTCATGCGGAGAAGCATGACATAAGATATTTTAGTATGATGTTTGAATGTATTTTGCGAGATAGCGTAATGATGAATTTTGTTTGTTACTCCTATTTACTTATACTTCAATGTCAACGAATTACTGATTACGACCACGAACTTGATGCCGAGGTGTAATTCATTCCTGTCTGGATTATTGTTTCTTTGTAAAGTAAATGTCACGAAATTATGAATTAATTATTAATCTTTCGATGCGAGCAAATTGATATTTCGTAACGATGAGTGTAATAATGACTATAAATATAAGTGAATTCGATTCTAACCCGGTTAATGTATGATCAGAAAATATTGTGTTCTCTCCTTCCGAGAATCATCATTATCATTGCATCATAGCATATCAAATAAGAATGGAATAAAAATTAAAATAGGTTAAAAGTATGTCCTTTTTGTAAACATGAAGTTACTAAAGAGTGAGGTGAGTGTGGATTGATGTTGCGAACGCCTGCGTGGGAAAAGGAGTGAGAAAATTTGGGATTTATAAAGACGACAAATAACCATCATGGAACTTTCAGTCTTTTGCGGTGCTGTGGACGTGAGAGTCGACTTCAGTCTCCATGAGAGCCGCACTGCGCAGAGAGCCTCTGCCTATGCTGAGCGACTTCGTGAACGCGGGCTTCGCATACATCGGTGTGCGTGAGCGACTAGAACTACATCGCAGACCAGCAGCAGCAGCGGCGGCGGCAGCAGCGGGCGTCTCAGCCAGGCAGTGAAAAGCACAATGCGGGCACGATGTAGGGGTACGAGAGCGAGCGTCACAGCTAGAACACTCGCATACAACAACGCGTCACTCAGAGGCTTGCACTGTCTCCATAGCAACGCGAGGTAACCAAGCACGCTTGCGTCTGCTCTCTCACACACACACTTGGCGCGCGAGGCACAGCTGGTTGGCGCATGACGTGATGCAATCCCGGCGAGCATCAAGGACAGAGGATACGACGATGAAGAAAACAGAGCGACGATGTGCTGCGATTGATGGAGAGACGACCAATGATACGGCAACGTTTACATCATCATTTATGATGAAGAAAAGATGACGGTTCCAGCATTAAAGGAACACGTCCACTTCTATCTTAGATCCCGTGGAGTTCTATAACTCGGAGTTTCTTCCTGCAAGAGAGATGAAGAACAGGAGCACCCTCGGTCTCTACGCGACTGTAGGGCAAAAAAGGATTTTCCATGAAGTTTTTCAACTTCACGACTGCTGCATGTGGTAGTCATGACGGCGTGGGAGATCACCGACATCGATTGTTAGGAAAAGATCCTGCCAAAGGATGACTGCAATGGTGTCATCTCAAGGTGTCTCGATTCAACGCTTCCTAGTGAATGCAAACCACTCCCGTCCAGCTCCGTATTTGTCTTCTCGGAACTACTTTTCTTCTGATCAGTAGTCGCACGCGCACAGATCAAGAAGAAGGATAACAACGAGCGGGAGCTCGATACTTAAATGACGTCGGCGAGGATTTGTCGTGATTCTTCTGGGACAGACTTTCGCCGTGTTCATATAAACGTTAAGAAAGGGTTGTTTTGGCCAAGCAACCATCTTCTAAAAGACCCGATATTGGACAATATGTTCTCGACAATGAACGCAGCATTTCTGAACTCTGCAAAACTATGCTTCGAGCAAAGCTTCACTAACCGCCGAGCATCATTTGAAACAACCAGCGAACCTCACACCCCTCTACGAACCCCCCCCCCCCCCAGTGGACTTCGGACTCTCTGCCACGTAGACGACGCCTGAGCCCGAGATCATTTCAAGACACTTCTATATTTCTTCGTGTATTTAAACTTCTTCCTACGGGACCTAAAATGTTGTTCATTCTATATAAATTACTTGCTATTTGATTATAAAGCTTAATCCATTTGAATCATCTCCCAACACTTGATATTTTCTGTTATATCTCCACGTAAAGCTTCAAGATAGGTAACGCGTTTGTTCCAACTCGAGACAGCGTCACCCAGCCTCTTTCTGGCGGACTTACACGAATGGCATTAGGTCCTGGGCCGTCAATTGGGCGAGACGTGTGTACCTCCGCTTACACCCTTACGGGTGAAGTGGAGGAAGTGTTAACTCAAATTGTATTGAATTGCCAACCGCTATTCGGGAATACCACAGCTAAGTATTTCCATACTCATCCATGTGCTCGTAAACACTCTAGAGTAGCTTCATGTGTTAGGCGTAGATTAACCTTGTTCGATGTAATTTCTAGACGTTCTTTGCTTCTCTGTTGATTACCCAGCGCCGAGACCTCATCTCACGGCTAAGATGTGCTTCTTATAATTATTAATATGTTTCTCTGTTAAATGATTCAGCTCCGAGGCTTCACCTCATTTAAGATGTTCTCGTCAGACTTCTCAATATGTTGATAATCTATGTTTCCATCTATTATTTCACGTTAAAAGGCTTCACCGATTTATCTCGATACCATAGCGCGAATTCTTATGATTTATGTCGTCTAACAGTTAAGAATTAATTCAATCACCGAGATCTGATAGCATCGTAATCATTTAAACCTTTTAATATGATGTGTAATTCGTTAGTCGCATCTTATTTCCACATGTATCATCCTATGTTAGTTGAGTTTGAAGACGTCGTCAATATAACGTAAGCTTGTGTTGCAGCCATCTCGTCATTCACCTTCTACTTAACTTGTTATAATATCATGATTATTTACAACTATTAGTGACATTGAAAGGTCAGAATCTTGATTGAATCTTTATTTAAATAACGAAAATATAATAAATGAGGCCTTCTGTCTCGATCACCAACCTTGAGATTCCTGAAACTGAAAAGAAAATGACGATGAATAATACGATCAAAGAATTGCCTCCTGAAATCGGCCAACGAATAAATGCGACATTAATAAAAATTACGATTACGGCCTCGATGAGAAAATACGTTCACGACATTAGCAATGTTGGTAACTTTTATTTAGAATTCTGATTAATTTATTAAATACTGCGCGATCACTCTGATTCGAATTCTCAATTTTTGAGATACTTCTTGAGAATGTAACTGGATCTAAATTTTGGAAATACTTTCCCAGTAAGGGATGCACATCATTATTAATCATTATAAAAACTGAATGGAACTTCAAAAGCTCTCCTTCAAAATTCGTTTGATTCTTCAAATGTTATATCTTGAGATAATATCAGTGTGATTTTTTTACATCAATAAATGGTAACTCGTAAAGAATTGAAACCTCTGCGTTCGTTCATGAGTGTTTGTTACAGTAACGAATGATCATTTTAAAATAGAGACACAGACCTGCATTGATTATGTCTTATAAAAGTTACTCCTGAATAGAAGTAACCGGGTTCTTTTGTCTTTCGTCGCTGCATCATCATTTTTCCAGAATCAATTTCACTCGGATAATGTACGAATGAAGTATTTTCAAATAATTTATGTTATGTTTCGGTACGCATTTCAATGGTAATCTACTGACGAATTCATCAATAATGCCTTTTCTGTACCGTATTAGTTCTCTTATTTTAATTTGTTATCGTCTTTTTCAATTGCATCTTCTACTAGTTTGAATTCTGGTTTGTTTGTTGATTTACTGTGGAGGAAAAGATTTATCAAATCATTGGATTTCTCCAGTAGGAGTTTCCATAACGACGACGTCCCAATATAATTGAAATTAAATCCTGATTACGAAACATCGTAAACTCTGAGTGGAAAAATGGAAAGGTTTGTTGTTTCTTTTTAATTGAACCTTGCCATTTATGTATAATTTATTTACTTTATACGTTCAAATACTCTCATGTTTAGTAGTTTGGACTGTATCTGATATATTTTGAATCTTCGACCGATTCATTTCTGTCGTAAAGTTTGTATCGAGTTCATAGATTTTTTCTTTGTCACTGTAATTAGTTCATATTCCCGGAATCAATATGTTTCGTTCAAAATTCGTTATGGAGTTTTCTCGCAGATGTTACAAAAAATTCCATTCCCTGGTCGTTACAATGAGCAAAAATAAAAATTTGTTTTTTTTTTGCAAGTTCATCAATCGGTGTTGCTAAGTAGTTGCGGGAAAAATATTTTTGTCAGAAACTGAAGCTTTGAAGGATGATTTGTTCTAACGCAAATTTTAAGTTATTTTCCATTGAGCATTGTCTTCTGTATAAATTTCAGATTTAATTAAGTGCCACATACAGTGTTTAAATAGTAATGTAAAATTTGGAAACCATGTGAGGGCCCGAGCTTAAGGTTAGGTAGGCTTCCTTTTTGTTGTAATAAAATAGGTTTTTGTTTTGTAACGGATCATCTTTTTTCGGTTCACTGCTGTCATGTTTTTCAGCACCTACTTCTTTCTTTTTCAACTTTTTTCTTGTTTCATGAACTTCTTTCCTAGCTTACTGTTTCTGTGCACCTTGTGCATAGATTCCGCGTTTCCTTAACTCCATACTAAATGGTGCCTTCCTCTTTCCTCTTTGGAACATCTTTGTCGTGGTTAAGGGAGGCTAAAACTTTCTTATATAATAATAATAATAATAATAATAATAATAATAATAATAATAATAATAATAATAATAATAATAATAATAATAATAATAATAATAATAATAATAATAATAATAATAATAATAATAATAATAATAATAATAATAATAATAATAATAATAATAATAATAATAATAATAATGTAAAATTTGAAATTTTCAAAAATATGCTGGAGCCGGAAATTTTTCTTTGTTGTACTCTTAGGAACGATATTAGAGTTTTTGATGAATATCCCATATTACAGGAAACGAAGATTTGCGGCCTCCATCAGAACTTGTAGATATCGATTAACTTCTAATCTGGTCCACGGTCAACGTCCTTTCGAATCAAGTTAGTGATTTTCACTCCACAATTTTATGGAGTGCCTAA
This sequence comes from Morinoia aosen, assembly GCA_030386875.1. Taxonomy (NCBI): domain Eukaryota; kingdom Metazoa; phylum Arthropoda; class Malacostraca; order Amphipoda; family Talitridae; genus Morinoia; species Morinoia aosen. The sequence continues at coordinate 57,849,538 of CM059566.1, forward strand.
AGTTTATTTTCTACCGGTCGTTTATGAAAGCTGGGGGATACAACAATTGTATCTATTGGAATTAGCGCTCCCAGGAGGATTATGTGAGGTCCCGAGCTAAAGGTTAAGTAGGCCCTCTTTTTGTTGAAATAGAATGGTTTTCCTGTCTTGTAATGGACCATCTTTTTTCGGTTCACTGCCGTCCTGTTTTTCAGCACCTACTACTTTCTTCCTCAACTTTTAACGTATGTCATGAACTTCTTTCTTCGCTTACTGTTTTTATGCATCTTTCCTTAACTCTATTCTATATGGTGCCTTCATCCTTCCTCGCTTTGAGCATTTTTGTTGTGGTGAAGGGAGGCTAAAACTGTCTTTTAATCAATCCTGAGGCGCGATTGAATTAAGTAATTTTACTCCACTTAAAACTTACGCGTCAGAAGGGAATTATTTGTACGTTTTACCTGAAGACGCAAAAACGCCGTTGAATTCGCAATGATTTTTACTTCAAATACGTCAGGTTTATACAAGTTAAGACAATTAAAGATTTTAAAATTATCTGTTTTTCGATAAATTGGAAGGGCAATCAGATACTACTGTATGTTTGGAGAATTCGATCAATGTCACGGAATCTCGAGGAACGAAGGATTAACTTGGTTATAAATTGTAGATGCCGATTAACCTCTTCACTTTCCATAGTTCAACGTACTTTTTAAAAAAGTGAATAACATTTGCTTCAAAGTTACATAATATTCTCTACCAGCTTCCAAGAATACTAATGCTACAGTTGAGTTTTCTTAATGTTTGTACTCTATAACCGTTACGTTTTTGAATAGCGTACAAAACGATGGATTAAATAACTTTCGCTTTCTCTTCAGGTATACAAAGGAAATTTGTTAGTTTTCAGTCAAATTCTGTTAGTAATTGTATGCGTCAAACAAGTTCTCAACTGATTCAATTTCAGCAACCTCTTCAGATGAAGGAAATGATTTTCATATCTCTGCCATTTGAGACGAAGTCAATTAATTGTCCGTTGTTCGCGAGAGGTCTTATTATTCGTTGAGCTTTCACAATATCTTGACTCAATTCACGCTTCAGTTACGTCGGTGGAATAAACTATGAATAAAAAGGATTTAGATTTTACGTGAGAAATGCAAAGGGCGAGCAGAGAATTTCGACGCTCACGTTTTCTCTCCCTAAAGAAATATAACAATTTTGTGCGACCTTCACAAAATCCTGTGAAATATGGTGTGAATGATCATTAGTGGCAATGGTGGTCAAATAACTGCTCAACTTGTCTAAGGAGATTTTCACTTTGTTTATATTGCAGATTCAGTAAATATTTAAGAGCAAAGAAAATGCTAAAAACATTAGTCAATTAATTCAAAATAAAAATAATCGAAAACACTTCAGAGATCATCCATCATCAGTTCTGTGAAATACAAGGTATAGTCAATACTACACAAGCGTAAAACTACGGTCGATAATAAATTCCAGACTATGCATCATAGTAAAAAAAAAAAGAAAACGACAACTATGCATAAACTCTCTGGAGGGGATACGAGCTAAGCATACTATTTAAAATTGGTTTTTGCCTGAAAACATATGCAACGAGTCTAAAATCCTAAGGTCAGATCACGGAAAGAACTCTCGATAATTCCAAAATCAACATCACGAATAATTGTACTGCAATGCTCAGCATAGCTGCGTTTTGTTGACTCATCCTCCTCATTCATCAATACATACCTTAGGATTTTAGAATCGTTGCATATTGTTAAGGAAAAAACAATTTCATTTTAAACAACATGCCTAGCTCGGATTCCCTTCATGTGAATAATGCACTGTTGTCTTTGTTTTCTGTTTATTTCCTCATTTTGATGTATAGTCTGGTTATCTATATAGTCTATAGTTTTGATTATCGATGGTAGGTTTTATGCTTGCGTAGTATTGATCATGCATAGTATTTCACAGGACTGATGATAGAGATAGTCTCCGAAATTTTTTCGAATTTCTGTTTTTTAAGAGGATGACTAATTCTACTAGCATTTTCTCCACTTTTAAACTTTTACTCGACTAGTCAAAGTTGAAAAAGAAATCCAGTAAAGCAAGGTGATTTGCAATTTAATTCCGTCGGAAGTGTTTACAATCAAAAACACATGTGGTATTCATGAAAATCCATTGATTTCGTTGCATCTTGTCTCCGATCTAACGCATCAATATTTCGTTATGCAAAATTGGGGGAGATTCCAAATTTCAATATTTGCCTTTTTGCTAAAATTCGCGTGAAATAGTGCGTTGACGTTCTTTGGAGCTTAAACACTTCAAATAATTCGGTAACTGGTCCTCGTTCCAAGATTTTTTGTGTAAACTGTGTGATTTTTAAGGCATCATCCGTTTAAGGTATCTAAAAACAATTATTTCTTTGACAAATCAATAAATTTGTTTAATTTTTTTAACATTTTGCAGCAAATAGGGATCTCTTTTTCTGCGAGTAGGAAAAAAATCAAAAAACCAAGAGGGTTTACTGACCCTAATGAATTTATACCTATTTTCGGGAAATGTCTCAGAATCGCGTAGGACATGGTACCAAACTCTGTTAGCAAATGTTGGTGTTGAATAATTAACTACCTGAATAGTTCATGTTTCACCTTTACTGTGAAGAAAGCTAGCGCTGTTCACTCTTCATTGACCTGATATACTCAAAGTCAATTATTTACATATTGTTGGTAAAAGCTAAATCATTTCGTGGTTTCTATTTCAACTTTTTTGCTCTATTCACGTACCGGTTTACGTTGGTGGAAAAAACTATAAATTGAAATATATTTTTTTTTCTGGAAAAAAGCAAAGGGTATTATACTCTTACGAAATTTTTCGGATATTTTGGCAATCTTCTCAGAATCGGATGAAATACGGTGTAAATGATCGTTAGTGATAACACTGGGAACATACCATTGGTTACATAAGTTCTGACAATTGATTCTAGTATATTTGAGGTCAGTGATTCTGAAAATGGAATTCTTTTGAGGTCTAGTTTTCATGTTACGCGACCGTGTTTTTATTTTGATCAAGAATTTTGATGAAATATAATAGTAAAGTCATGATAAATGAAATCCTATCACTATAAGAAGTGTCATGAAATCCTATCACTACAAGAAGTGTTCATGTTTTTATATATTTCAAAAATCTGTCAATGGAAAAATGGCATCTCAATCAAGTAAAAGGAACTATGAGACGCGTACGGGTACGTTCTGTCACAAATGTGGTACATTTTCAGCTCCAAAGCAAAGGAGGAACATCAGTGAATTTGTGATGCGAGCTTACTTTTCTCACTTTCAAATGAAACTTGGAGATCAAGATAAATTTTGGGCACCACAAAAGGTATGGCATTTCTGCGAAGAAAACTTGTGCCTATGCCATTGGACTAACGGAAAAAATAAAATAAAATTCGCCATTCCGATGATATAGCGTGAGTCACGAGACCGTCACACCCAGTTACTTTTGCCTTTCTGATGTTGGTTTTACTGGTAAATCTCTTCAGCTTTTCACATACCCTAGCTAAATTCAGCAATCAGACCTGTGCCCCATTCAGATGATATTCTAAAACTTATCTTCACTTAACTTGCTTCTCTTAACTCTGACAGCGAATGTAACACTAGATTGACAGAGGAGTCAACTAACAAAAACAGTGACACATTTTGAAGGAGCACCCCTCAGGGGGATACAACTATTGTATCTATGGGAATTAGCGCTCCCAGGGGGACTATGTGAGGGCCTGAGCTAAAGGTTAGGTAGGCTTCCTTTTTGTTGAAATAGAATAGGTTTTTGTTTTGTTACGGATCATCTTTTTTCGGTTCACTACTGTCCTGTTTTTCAACACCTCTGACTTTCTTCTTCAACTTTTATCTTATTTCATGAACTTCTTTCCCATCTTACTGTTTCTATGCCCTTTCTGCATAGATTCCTCATTTTCTTATCTCCATACTAAATGGTGCCTTCCTCCTTCCTCTCTTCGATACGCTCTATTTTTGCAGCGGTTAGGGAGGCTTAAACTAACTTATAATCTTATAATCTTAATCTTATAATCTTTGAAGGAGCATTAACAGAACCGCAAACATTTAGCCACAATTGCAGATCTGGGTTTGTGTAGAACGTTGTCAGAACTGTTGGCTTCACGATTTAAAGATAAAAACTTGCTGGGAATGGACGCAAAGGTAACATTCTATCGCAACAGAGAAGATAACCTCCAACAGTTCATTGATTTTAAATCCAACTTCAAAAGAGGCGTCGAAAGAGTGGGGCCTTTTTATAGATACTCTAAGCGAAGTCTCAAATATGTTTTATTACACATAAGCAACATCTTTGGGACATATCCATTGGACATTCATTGCTACTGAAAGAAAAATATAAACACCTCAAAACACTATTGGAGCTACTCAAATATGAAGAACACAAATGAATCATTTGTGTTGATATAAAAATTGTCAATTTTTTTGTAAGGATGAAGTGGCTACAAAACTTCTGTTTTTCGTATCGCCGGGACAACAGAGTCGAAGACAGACGCTGGATTCAGAAGCAATGGCCAGTTAGAGAAAGCTACAATGTTGGGAAAAGAGCATCATTCATGAACCCATGCAGAATAGGAAAAATTTGTTTTCTCACCCGTTCATATCAAACTAGACCTTATGAAAAAGTTCGTCAAGGCGCTCAACACTGACAGTGACTGTTTCAAGTATTTGTGTGACGCGTTCCCCTGTCTAACGACAGAAAAACTCGAAGAAAGTATTTTCAACGGCCCTGAAATTAGGACGCTGATTAAAGATCAAGCTTTCACTCAATCTATGACTGATGTTGAGAAAAATGCATGGGGAGCGTTCGTCTCTGTCGTAAGCAACTTTTGTGAAAACAGGAAATCAAAGGAACATGAAGAGCTAATTGAATCTTTAATAGAAAGTTCCAAGTGTAAGGTTGCAACATGAGCGTTAAGATGTATTTCTTAAAGTCATACTGAATCATTTCTGGCAAACTTTTGGGACGTGAGTGATGAGCAGAGTAAACGCTTTCGCCAGGATAGCAAAATCATGGAAGATCGATATCAAGGTCGCTGGGACGTTCACATGATGGCCGACTATTGCGGGAGCATTCAGCGAGATTACACACGGAAGTGCCATTCTAAACGGTCCATTAAACTCTAAGTTTCTGCCCGAATAAATCTGCCATTCTTTGTAAAAGCAACTGATGAACCTAGAATGTGTTTACCAAGGTAAGTAAAAGTAATCAAGAATTAATTCTGCATGTTTGTAACGGGTTTTGAACTACCTTAATTTGTACTGGTTCATAATTTTATCAGTAGTATCTGGTGGTCTACCTATGTATATTGCTTTTAGTAAATGGAAGGTAATTCATTGCAAAAAAATTCGACCCGATTGAAAATAACTCATGCCATTTTTTGAAATGAGTGATCTCAATTTATCCAGGAACAGGTTTCAAAGTGTATGCTACTGACAAAAAGAAGAATTTTGTTCCCTAGTGCAATAGTTGTCAAAAACTCAATCTGTCCATGTTGAAAAATGTTTTTGATTAAGTTAAGATTTGCCATTTAATTTCATCAAAAGTGCTTACATTCAAAAGCACATGTGGTACTCATGAAAATTATTTGCTCATGTGGCGTCTTTAGGATTTTACTCCTGAACATTTCGTTTTTTTAAATTGGAGGAAATCGAGAATTTCAAAATTTGCCAATTTTAGATTGAGGAAAGTGCTAGGGGTTACATCTTTCGAGGTTTATATTTCTAGTAGACTGAACAAAAATCTCTAGAAACACTTTTTTGTTTTTTGTTTGGTGAGTAAACACGGCGAATAATCGGTACCTGGTCCATGTTCTACATTGTTTTCAGTAAATTATGTGGAACGAAATTTCACGAAATTTTCACGAAATTCAGCAAGGAAAAGGCCCAAATCCACAAGATGAATTTCGGGTTTTTCCTAGGGCGAATCAATCTGAAAGTTATTTTAAACCTGCGTTTTACAATTCTCAAGTCACTTCTAGCGTGAAATCAGAGAATTTCTAGAATTTTTTCTAAAACAATTTTTTGTAAAAACCGTAAGGGTTATTTTTTTCCTTTTCATATAATGCTTCCAAAGCAATGAAAGTTTTTGACAATTTCAGTACGTGGTCATAAATCAGGAAAACTAATTATTTCACCTGAAATTCTTATAAGCATCTCATTGAATTCTTATGAATTTTGGCTGAGAAAATATTTAAATCTGCAAGTTAAATTTCGGGTTTTCCTAGTGTGAATCAATTTAAGAATGACTGTAAAATCGAGTTATCCAATTCTCAAGTCATCTCTAGTGAGAAATCAGAAAATTTATAACATTTTTATGATGAGAATCGTTTTGCAGAAAACGTATGATACCACACTCTGTAAGCAAATGTTAGTGTTGAATAACTATTTAACTGGTTAATGTTTTCCCTTTTCTCCGGAAATCAAGTTAGGTTCACTTTTTAGTGATCAGATATGCTCAAAATTCATTATTTGCCTGTTGTTAAAAGGTGATCATTTCGTGGTGCTTTCGCCATTTTTTCTCACAATTTAAATTCCGGTTCACGTTGGTGGAATGAACTATGAATTAAAATTTTTTAATTTTTCTTGAAAAGTGCTTAGGGTATATCCTTGAGAAATTTTCCAGTTTTTGATGACGTTCTCAGAATCGGGTGAAATCTGATGTAAATGATCATTTGTGGTAATAGTTGTCCAATAACTCAACTTGTCCTCGTTGAATTATTATTATTATTATTATTATTATTATATAAGAAAGTTTTAGCCTCCCTTTACCACGACTAAGATGTTCCAAGAGAGGAAAGAGGAAGGCAAGTCTTCGTTGAAAATAGTTTTCAATTGAGCTTGTTTTTTTGCAATTTAATTTCATCGAAAATGTGCACTGATAAAAAACATTCGTTATTCATGAAAACTCAATGGCTTCATTGTTTTTTATTCCAGTTTCAACTCATACTTTTTAGTTATCAAATTTAAAGGAAATTGTAGATTTTAAAATTTGTCAATTTTTGGGGGGCAATTTAAACAGTGTTTTCTGAAAATTAACTAATGTGGCATTTATTTACTCGCAATCGCATGTAATATAGTATTGAAGTTTATAGGTATATTAACAGGTCTAATAACCTGGTTTTGAGTAAACTTCGATCTACAGCTCACCTCTATCAAAGTGTCTAGAAAAAGTTAATTGGTTTCATGTGCGAAACAATTTTAGATTTCAGAACATTTTGTTGCGTGTTTTCTTTTCTTTCGAACAGAGGATCAAATCATAAGGATTTCGGTTTCTGACGAAAACCAAGAGGGTATACCGTATTGAATATTTTCGTAGTTTCCGGTCTATGTTTCAGAATTGCGCCGGACTAGGCACCAAATTATGTAAGTAAATTTAAATGTGGAATAACCATTTATGTGGTCGATGACTCGCTGCTTTTCCGAAGAAATTAAGCGATGCTCACTGCAGTGATATGAAGTGCTTGAGTTTTTCATGCTGCGAAACGACCCATCGATGGGTCGTTTGAAAAAAATGTAACAATCCTTAAAATTAATGTTAGTTAATGAATCCAGGCACTGTTTGGTATTTATGAAATTTCTAACAACTTATGAATTCAAATTTGACTTGAATACTGAATTTAATTTAATCCATCGCAGTCAATGTATTAAGCCAATTATTTGCCAGTTGTTGGAATAAACTGATTCATATCGTTTAGTTGTCATGTTTTTATTCCACACACGAACGCAGGGCTCAGTGCTCTCGGTCACCCTTTTCGCCATTAAAATCAATGGTATCGCCTCTCTGATCCCTCAGGATCCGCGATTTCATGCCACACTTTTTGTCGACGACTTCCAGCTCGGCTATCGGCATAGTGACCTAAATGTTATAAAAACCAAACTCCAGGAATGTATCAATCGTGCCGTACGATGGACGCAGATGAACGGTTTCACTTTCTCAACAGAAAAATCCAAAGCCGTACACTTCACCACGCTGCCCGGTATTCAAATGCCCATACCTCTAAAAATAGAAAATCAAGAGATCGAGTTTGTAGAGGAAATCAAATTTCTTGGACTTACCTGGGACGCAAAACTCTCATGGAAGAAACACATTGATGAAATTATAGCCAAATGCAAGAAAGGATGTGCTATGCTCAAATCCATATCTTCTCACGATTGGGGAGGGGACCAGCACATTCTCCTCCACATGTATAAACTTTTTGTTCGGTCAATAATGGACTACGGATGCATTGTCTACGCATCGGCTGCCAACACCACCCTCAAGCGCTTGGATCCCGTCGCTAACGACTGTCTACGTCTCGCTACCGGAGCCTTCAAGTCCACACCTGTCGCAAGCCTCCAAGTTCTAACTGGCGAAATGCCACTGAACCTGCGAAGGCAGTTGCTTTCCTTAAAATATTATTTTAAAATGAAGAGCCACTTGGGCAACCCAGCATTTAACTCTGTTATCCCACCTACTGACAGAAGATTGTTCATAAATAAGAAAGTTATGCCTTCATTTGCCATTCGCACCCTCAATATCATGGAACCTCTAGATCTTGAACCCCCTTATATTAAACCCTCATTTTCGTACCGCCTACTGAACATTGACGTCCCAACATGGAACACGGGCACTGTCGACATAAACCTGGAACTAACAGCCCTAAAAAAGGAAACTACCCATCCAACCACATACATCCAAGAATACCGCCGACTAAACACCGAAAACTACCAAGGCTTCAGTGCAATCTTCACAGATGGATCCAAAAGCGGCGACGGCGTTGGCGCGGCTGCATTCTGTAGCAGCAGTCAGAAGCAGATTTCACTTCCCCATACAGCCAGTATATTCACTGCAGAACTGTATGCTATTGATTTAGCACTACATATCATTCGTGATCATTCTGAAAACCAATTTATTATTTTTTGCGATTCTCTGAGTGTGTTGCGAGTTCTCCTTGACAAACGAACGGACCATCCTCAAGCCCGCCTTCTCCAACATCAGATTCGCGACCTTGCCCAGAACCATAAAACCACCAAATTTTGCTGGATCCCCAGCCATGTGGGGATTCGAGGTAACGAGACCGCCGATAGCCTAGCAAAAGCAGCTGCACTTCGCCCACCCGAGCGAGTCCCAACCTTTTATAGGGACTGGTTCTCGGTACTTGAGAGGAAGATCGACGGCAAGTGGAGAGAAGACTGGCACCAGCGGAGGAGCCTCATGCACGAGGCCCATTTGGAACCGGGATCATGGCTCAGAAGAAAACTGCCACGCCGAGTGGAAGTCATATTAAATCGACTCAGAAGCGGCCACACCTACCTCACCCACAGCTACCTCATGAACAGTGAGGTACAGGAGCCCCCACCTGGCTGCCCTCTGTGCCTGGAGGCGCGCCTCACGGTGCGCCACCTACTCATCGACTGCGCTGCGCTGCGCAACACGCGAAGACAATGCTTTGATGTCTTCTCTGACAATAGCCGGCTACCTTCAGTAAGCAATATACTTGGTCACAATGCGCCCGTAGATCAGCTGGTTACCTTTCTTCAAAAAATAAATGCTTACGACATGATCTGATACGGGGAAATGTTCGGGCTCCTAACTTGTGGCTCTCATGTTGTATTACTTGAAGAGATTTAACGGGAAGCCGCGCCGTAGGGCTTTATAGCCAGACGTGGTATCGTTTTGGAAGTTTGAAGATGAAGAAACTGTAATATGGCCGGGCGCGCTGCGTTGATACCTCGGGGGTTTCAGCGTGGGTAAGGCGTCCGGCCATAAATGGGTGGGCAGCTGAAACCCCCTACGGGGTTTGGCTGCTCAGTGCGTTCGAATGGAATGAGATGTGTTGTGTACAAACTTTATTGGGGAGACACTTGTAATCTTGAGTTGTAATTATGACCATGATGCTCAGATAATTCTGATGTTTCAAATAATAGCAATATTTATCTTGTGTGCTTATCTGGAAGAGTCAGATACGAATTAAAATGTGTGACCTTCGGTGCAATATAGTTTAAGTAACTGAAGCGCTAGCAAACCCATGTTACTACTACCACTACCATTACTGCTCAAACTCCTAAAAATTACGACCCTTCACTAACCCAAACCGTGCATCATCAAAATTTACTCGCTAATTGTCTTTCTTGTATGTCCAGTGCGACGTATCATAATGCGTGAATCTCTTGTATCTTGCTGTTGTCTGCCTTAATCAGAATATCTGAGTTTTTCCCGGCCATCGCCGGGGGGGTCCACATTGGCGTTGCGCTGGTGACCCCGGTAGAAACGTTTCCGTAAAATTATTATTATCCACACACGCGATGATTCCCGATAGCGGAAAAAAATTACTCACAATTAATTTCGGTTTCTGATGAAAAACGAAAAGGATATATCAAGATCTAGTTCACAGTAATTTTTGGTCAGTATTTCTGAAACGGATGAAACATGAAATTGACCTCTGTGATTAAAGGCAGACGTCGAGGAATTTTTCAACGCATCGAAGTTCAAGTTTCTATTCAAATTAATTAAGGGAATCCCGCTACACCTCCATACGAAGCGCTTTGTGAAACATTCGTCAGTTCTTGAACGCCATGGGATTTCAAGTTATTTTTTCATAATGAATTATATCGTATGCAATTTCTATCATTAATAACGACTTCGATCAGTATTGTGCGGGATGGTTTTCGAAAATATTTCTAATTTCTCCTTCTACGTCTCCTTACCTCGATCGTTGCTATACGCTAAATGGATAATTGAAACTAAACAATTATAAATTGCACAATGAAGTAATGGAACTTTACTTTACTGTCCTCGAATATTCATTTTATCGTATAAAGGAGAAAAACAGTTGTACAAACTAACACCAAGGGACAGCAGAAAGGAGAAAGAGCTTCAATTAGGGGGCGCATTATTCACTACAACTGTACATTACGAAACTTCTTACCTTCACCATTTTGTAAACTTCAACAACACAGCTACAGCGAAAAAAATAACTTCACACAATATTATAAATAACATAATATACAAGATGATGCGAAAGGAGAAATAAATTTCAATAAATGATTGGAATACACTTCCTATACAACAGACAGTACGCTTGAGCCATGCATGTAAAATAAAAACTATAAATACAACTCAATTTACCTAAGATTGTGTAAATGAAATATTTGACAAGTTGGGTTTTTCTTCTACTTTTCGGTTGAAGCAAATAACCTTTAATGTGAACAAACTTACCGCCGACGCTCATGGAGATTAGATCATTTCGCTACTCAAGTCCTAACGCTGTGAATGACGACGTGTCATTATCATAGAGCGCGAGTACATCCATGAAAAAACGAGAATGCAGACCACTAACATTACCAGCTACTTAAGAGATCTGTCTTTTAATAAAATGAACAAATTAACATCGAGAGGGAAGTGAGGTACGGTTTCATTCCTGTGTTAAACTTTCTCCGGGACAGTTAAGCGCCCTTGGTGTTCTATTTGTGAGTTGTCACGTTACTAAAATTTTGCACCGTTCCACCGTAAGTAAAGTGATCTCAGTGACTGCAGTTAGACAAGTCAATATTATTGTAGGCTTTTTGCTCTTTATTGAACATAACACAAGGAGCGCGAATAGCATCATAAATCGCTAAAGAGCCACAAACCGGAACAAAAAACACAGCTACAATTAATCATAAAAATGTCATTCCTTCTCTTAATTACGAACTCGGTCTAGGTTAAAAACATCACCCTTAAAAAATTGCTGAACTGAGGTTTGTGTTCAAAAAATAAAACCTTTTTACACTCACAACATTTGCTATAAATATTACATTCAAAGTGGATAATATAGTCACGTCCGTAGACATGAAAATATTTCGAACACGAGACTTAGAAACGAGGAAGTATTTAGTAGAAAAATGAGATAGAAATCACGTGGTCTTTCGGGGTTACCTACCAAACTTATTGATCACACTGCTAAGAATCTTGTTTCTCGTCATAACTAACCATAAAATGCCGATCACAATACACTGACGTCTACACTACGCCATGCGACACCCTTATCTCACTAGTCACTACGCTTCTGTATTAAAAACCTACGGAAATGGCACATGAGAGGCTCTTCGCGAAACTCACAAGTCTCCTAACAACAAAATTCAATGAAAAATTGATACATCGGCCCAATCCTTCACTGGCTAATTAGCCCCAGCATAGGAAAGATAGTTGAGCTAAAATGCGTAAATAAAGACAATACGTCGTAGCTACACAGCGGCTATTCACTTTCCGCAATGGAAACAAGGAACACATCCCCCAAAAAGATAAAATCAAGTCACAAATCTTGAGAATGCCATTTTTGTTGTTCGAATGTAGATTCTGGTCTTATTATTCTGAGCAAAAATAATACTTTCAAAAGATTTCTTTCCGAAGGAAGCGAGTCTTCGGGTAAAATATGGCGTGGACACGCAAGAAATCTACTGATTAACCTGACCACTGCTCGTGCCTGAAACCGACGGCCAAAAATACCATCGTCTTAGTGCTTTCCCACAAATTGTATAAGTAGAAAACCCGTTCCTAAGTTATGCAGGCTACGTCAAAAAGACATTTTACCGTGCGATCCATCTATGCTAAGATTAACTATCTATAGACGGCATCGCAACGCGTATCAGCACGACATGTAGTCATTTTACATTATCACTACATTTAAAGCTACTTATTGTCGCAAAAATGAAGCCACTTTTGTTACGTAGGACCCGAGAGCGTCACGTACATCTTTATAAGCAACTCTCCATTACTATAGTATTCTCGCACATTACAATGACTTTCCACGGTTTAACCCTTTCGGTACGATAATTCAAATTGTTTGGGTAAAAACTTCCTGGGGAAAAAGTTGTCATTACCCTTAATTGTCAGTGAAATTGTCCTAGTGTGGTGCTTTTAGCTTAAGTAAGTGCCTTCTTCATTATTTTAATTTTAAAATTTTTTGAATCTTTGAAGCTCGATGCTTGGCGACGGAAATTTTTGATGTTGATAATAAAGTTTTCGTATTTACGAAGAAACTATTTATACGTTTTTGCCCGAATTTACCAAAAATCAACAAAGTTCAGAAAAAACTTGCTCAAGTTAAATGGAAAGGGTATTGAATATGTTGCTCGGGTCCTGTAGCATGAACTTACGCGTGCTACAGAGTCCTATGGTAATTACAGGTGCCTATGGTAACCTATGGTAATATACGCGTGCAGGTTTCTGGAATTGTTTAAAACTAGTTTAATGAATGTTTGTAATTTCCCTAATTTTGTTATTACTCCAAAATATTCCCTCACTAGTTGAATTAGTTTAAAACTAGGTTAGATGCCCTAAACTGGAAGCACTAGCCAACTTGGCACTGGAGTAGCCGTCAGTACCGAAAGGGTTAAATAAAAACCATGATTATTTCATATTAAGCCGATTCTACGAATTCCAGGTTTCACACCAAATGTATAAGAACTTTTTTTTACGAATTTATAACTACGTTTTTATTTCGGTCTTGTTCACTACCATTCTACTAGGTAAACCTGGATATAATTGAAATATTAAACTATAGAAACAATCGCCAATAGCGGGAAGTAGCTGATGTTAAATTATGACCAATCATAGAGCTCGAAAGACTTGAAACGAAAGTTGGTTACACTTTTTTCAGTTTTGAAATAGGATGTAAAAAACAGTAATACCTACTACACCGTGAGTGCTACATGCTGCAGATTCGGAAAGTTAGCCAAATTGGAAAACACGTTAAAAATTTCTTCTAATATAGCAGAGATGATTGGATTAAAATTTACACCTATTATATTATCAAAACGCGGAGGGATATCCGAATAATAGGGAACAGTATTGTAGGAGGTAAGCCAACATAAATGTTAACTAATAGAACGTTTTCCAATAAGAAAAAACTTAAGAAACATTGGAAATAAGCATACGATTCGTAAATCAATCAAGCAAAATTTTATGGATAATTCAATTAAACTCATTAAAAATGCGTTACTTTAAAATATAAGAGCTTCACATTAAGGAATTATAACTAATATCTTTGAGAGCGCACCGTTACTTCCACAACGCACATACTTTGAATTGTTGGAAACAGAAAGAAGAACATTTTGCAAGCTGCAACAGTATCACCACGCATAATTCTATGAAACTACCGATGTTTTCCTAGTGAGGATTGGCAGTAAGCGACTAGTATGGCTTCCCTAACGCGAGCAAGCTAACTCTCAATCAAACAGAATTTGGCCCTTTCGAAATAGGGCAAAATTAAAACTACAGTGCTTCCTTACCATCGACCTGTACAAGGTATGAGAAAAATGTAACCTTAATCAAAGTTCAACAGCATAAAGAACTTATCATACGTTTTCCTCTCGCTCTAACGTAAAGGCGTCAAGTTGACAGGATAATAATTTCATCACAAGCTACCTGCGTTACTATCGGTACAACTGATACACCAGGTGTTCCACGTCTCACGTAAAATACGTTTATTTATCATAATAGGCTACTATATCTCTGATAAATAACTGGTTATTATTCAGAACTGCTCTTGAGCTGGAATTGCAGGGTCTCTCAAAATGAACAGTGAGCCGCAATAAATATAATCTTCAATCGGGAGTTATAGACCGTCAGCTTTTATTTCATACTTCACGACTCTGGAATAATTCGATGATTTGGATGCTCCTACATTTACATGTTATACGCTACGTATATTGGATCCAATTGATCGGCCAAAAAGCCATCCCTGAGATGCATCCTTTGCTTTTCTCCTCTAGAATTGATAGGTACGACACCCGGATCGACAACCACGATTACTCCTACGATGACCTGATGTTCTTCCACAACAGATGACGTGATCAGTGGCACTAAATCTAAAGCCTCATACTCTTGCCCATCCAGTTCTACTACGACAACCAGCAAATTCGTCCACGAAAAGACGGCGCACTCCGAGATTTTCTTGTGACACCTTAGTACCGTATTTTCGATGTCAATGGGATGGTATCTCATGCCTCTCTGCATTACTGTCTCGTCCAGAGATCCAACGACAAAAACGGCATCATGAAGCTCTCCATCAGCTTGAACAGACTCCGTTCTTCTTAAGAAGCCGAGACAGCCAGTCCGCGCGTACACTTCTCCAGTGTTTCCAGTCACTAATTGCGAGTTGAAGTGGTCGTTGGAACTTCCATCGTCCCCGTAAACTGTGAAATAACCACTCGAGTTGTGATTGCTCTGAACCCAGATCTCACCGAGATGAGAGTCAGAGCAGTGTCCTTTGGTTTCGGGATTAGCAATGACGACCTTCACGCCCGGCAAAAGTTTGCCGGACTCCATAAGGCAAAGAGAGTGAGGAGCTCCACGCTCTACCAACGTGACTCTGTCGTGCCTCAAAGATCGCAAGTCAACATATACGGTCGAAGGGTCTGGCGACGATGCACCCTGTAGGCAAACAGCAACGTTCACTCGACACCCAAAACTGGTTGACACCGCACGAGGGCTCAAGCCCAGTCCGTTGAAGAGCTTAGAGAAGGAATTGGTGAGCGTAATTCTCGGTCGCTCTTCGGCAACAACAATGCATGTTCGCACGCACGCCAGGTTTACGCCACGCTGCTTCAGAGCGCCTATGGAAGAACTCAGGCCTTTGGTGCAGAGTTCCATGACACCGTATGAACAGAATGTATCGCGTACTTTGTATTGAGAGACTGCTGTTAGCCACAGAGCTGGGTTCACTTCCACCTGAAAATGTAAAGTTTATATCTCGTCACAAAAGTTATATCGATCTAAAGTAACAACATCCCAGTGAAAATAATTTTAAATTTCACATCATAGCAACACGCATCAATATGTAGAGTATGATCCCTCGCGTTAACTGATTCAGTCTGAATCAGCTAAAGTGAAAATTCTTAAAAACCTAAAGCTGATGAGTTTAATATTCCCGAGCAGTAAATCCTTACATATACATAATTGCAATCACTCACACAAACTTTAATTTCAATTCTACATCATCTCTTCAAACAAAAAATTTTCAAGTACTCAAGGACAAACGTCTAAGTTCATATTTATAAATTACTCTAAAAAATGTTAGGTCACCACTTTTATACTAATAACGAAACTAAACAATTCTCACCTCTCCAGGGGGAATGAGGATTGACTGATGCCCGGAGTAGACAGACGAAAGGACCCAAAGCGCAAGCCCCAGCCCACAGTAAGGATCGAGACAGAGCGCCACTACTCGACTAGGGTACAGCTCGCACGCCACCTTCATGCTGAGACACAGCGCTGTGGCGGACGCGTGAGACATTTTGATGCCAGCCAACATGCCAGTTGTGGATACGCTGAAGTCAAGGTAAGCGATCATCTCTGCTGTAGGAGCTCGGTAGGTACCCGGTAGACGCTTCTTGGGAAGATCGTCGGTATCCAAGATATTCGGCCATTTCTTTCCACTATCGAATTTTTCTTCCTGTCATTGATCATAAAGATATAGAGGCATTAAGGTTACCATATCAAAATCGCATTCGTTTAAAGCTTCATCTGTCATATTTGAGTAAGCAGGGATTGATTTGAACACTAAAATGATTAGCACGGTAAAATTTACTCAAAATTTCTTAAAAAACAGATACTCACATCTAACCCTAAAGCTCTTGAACGCAAACTTGATGGTGAACTGGTCGCTCATAAGAAGTCTGATTAGTAACGAACTAAGCTCACGAAGTGAAATTCATACAGAATAGCCAATATATATTTCAATGCGATGAAAAACCTTGGTATTTTACAAGAATTAGCATTTACTTACAACAGAAGACAAATGTCACTCACTTTACTTTTGAGAAGCTTGATGACAGACATAGTGCTGAGAACGATGACAGACTTGGACACTTCGACGACCGTCCTCACAGTGTTGACAGTGCTTTGCAAGTTCTGTGGGTGGGGCGGTCGAATGGTGACAGGTACAGCTCCCACGTACAGACAGCCGTAGAAGGCAGCTATCAAGTCGACCCCCGGAGGATAGATGAGTGCCACGTGGTCACCTGTGTTGATGTGGCCTTTTTCTAACAGCAGGACGCCGACACGCTCTGCCTTCTTGTGAAGTTGAGAACAAGTCAACGAAACTGCCACCTGTCCCTTCGAGCTGAGCAGTGTCAGAATCTCGTGATTCTCTGTGGTGCTGGCACGCCACTTCAAAATGTCTGCGATGAATTGCGGATGCTGCCAAAGGAACATGAATTTGACATTAAATTACAGTGTAGCAAAGTCACACGGTAAGAAGAAACCGTGAGAATACTAGCTACTTGTGTAGCATTCTGGTAAGCACTGCTATGGCAGCACAGGCAAGCTAAGGCAATGTAAACTAATTCACTAACACTATTGTACATAACGTTCCAGTCTAGCTGTTCAACTCCTGCCGAGACACATGAGAGTACAGACAACTATAAAAATGAAAGCAAGTCATTGTCGAACACAAGAAAAACAAGCAGAAACTTTCAAAAACGATTTCACATGATCACGTTTAAAACAAGGAAAGCAATTTAACGCTTGTCAAGAAGCAAAAATTCATCAGCAGATAAAAGTACTAACTCTTCTGTTAGCGTCTTCGTCATCCATGAGCCCGATATCCCGGCCCTGCGCCATGGCGAGTCGGTTGCCCTGCACTAGATTGCCCACCATTACGCTCGCCGGCCCCACATCTGGAAAACAGGCAAAGAAAAGATTACACCAAGGAAGTAAATATGCACAATAACAAACATATCTCTTCCAATACCACCGTAAGGCAACTATAAAAATTTCTTAGTTGTATTCAGCTGTGGTTAACAGTCCCACTTTGAAACATGGTGTGAATGAATGGCAGCTTCCTGACAATAGACCATCAGCCTTATACCAGAAGCGGACTAGGAATCGGTAGAACAAACCAACTACAGTATTGGAAATCTCTTTTTGCAATGCTCGTTCACACCACTGCTATAGCAACATCACACTCAAACGATCGACAAAAAAAAAAAGAACCAAGAAAAATTAAATTGTCAATCATACGATGTCAGATGACGCAACTCGCGTGTAAATTTATCAATAGAAATCATGAAGATGAATTAATACAAGGAATCAATAAAAGAAAATAAAGTTATAACTCATTTTCACGCCGTGAATGGTCTCTCTATAAACATATGGAAAAAAAGTTCGTAACTTACCGTGGTGAACTTCTCTGGGCTTCGGGAGGTTGGTGACACAAGCGTGCGGGCACATGAGAACATTGGCAGGATGCAAGCAACCTTCCAAGAACCGTTTCTTAGTCTCAGACAGATGAATGCCACCCAGGGGCGTCTTCGGAAGATGGTTTGGAGGGACGAGAGCCAAGCAGTAAATGCCCACCTGATGAATGCTATCCACAGCTTGCAGCACACGAGACATCCACTGGAAGCTCTGTGACACAGAACCACTGCATTAGCAGTTTTCATAGACAGTCTATTCTTGTCATTTACTGTAATTTAAATAAGCAGTAAGAACTTTGTTTCATAACCAAAACGTTAAAACATATTTCAATAGTTTTCGAAAAAATGACAGCAACATTCGACTAATTTCAAATAGTATTCAACTTCAAAACTGCAGTAGCAAGCAACGAGCTCAATTCAAAAATAAGAAAGTTTATCAGGTTAGTTTGGTTCAGCATAGCTTTAGTAAAAAGTCACCTACAGTGTTCATTTTAGAGAGGCTCACAAGCTCAAGTGTGCGATACAAAGTGAGGAGCAAGTAGGTGGTGGATTAACCAAGATGCTTCCCCTCCTTCACGAGTTTACATTCCTAAAACTAGGGAAGTATTTCAATTTGCAGTATATTACTTCAATATTTTTTCCCGGTATATTTAAGTTAAAATAGCCTTAGCACTCATGTAGACAGAAACGAAATTGCCAAACCTCTTCTTCAGAGCACTCGGGCCGCTGCTCGGCGATGATGCAGATACGCTCATCTCTTAGCACCCTCTGACTGAAGACCGCGATGCGCCCCCTGAAGATGAACTTCATGGGCTCAACGGCGAGCACCGTGGCGATGATGTCGTCCGTGTTGTGCTTGCGCCCCGTCACCGTCATCAGGCCATCGCGGGAACCACACACGAACACCAGACCGCCCTGGACATTAGTGGATCAGTGAAAATTGTGAATGTTAATCAATTAAAATTTCCTACTCGCCATATCAAATGGTATTTCGAGGGAGCGAAAAGAAGGAACCATTTGGTGTGAAGTGTAGAAAATGGGGTCATTAATTAACCAGTGAGAGAGTCTAACCACAAAAAAATATTTCAAATATTACTCACTTTTGCGAAATATTAAATTTTTGATTCACAAAAACAAATGTTGGATCAGAACAACAAAAGATATTCATACCGTTTCGCACAGTATGGCAAAATATTCAAATCTAATTGATCCTTGTGGTTTTTTACTTTACAGAAAAAGAGACAAACGACCGACGGGAAGTTCAAGTTGTTCTCAAGCTATACCATCCCGTTGCCCTAAGTCGCACATTTTGAGAAAAAAAAAGCCAGAAACTGCCTATACAAATTGGTCGAAAGATTTTAAGATGCATTCACTAAAGATACAAAGAAAAATATTTCAAAGCTTTAAATGCATGAGTAAAAGTTAATTTGATCCCCACTTTTCGAAAATTGTGTAATTTTTCACTTAATATCAGAAATAAAAGTGGCTGGAAATTCGACAACAGATACTAGACCTGTAATTAATCTTTAATTTTAGAAAATAGAACGATGCTTTGTTTTTAATAAAATATGTAGAACGTTATTAACTGCGCTCTAGGTTATAAAACAACATAGAAGAAGCTCCAGCTCTAACAGAAATAGTAGTAATAGTGAGATAGTAAAACACAAGTAGCAAAACTTGAAAGCCAGCAAAACTTAGTAACTTACCGGCCCCAAAAAGCCAAGAAGACCTGTGCGCACATAGTAAGGACCTCCTCCTTCAGGAGGGCTTTGCGTGGAAGTGTTGAGCTGTCCTGTCGAAGTATTGGCTTCGTCTGGAGGCTGCAGGGGCGCCACCCTGAAGGTGTGGTTAGTCTTGCCCGGCAGACCCCAGTACTGACTGCCAACACCATCTCCGCTAACGCAGATTTCGCCTACTTCGTCTGTGCGGCAGATGTATGCTGGGCCTTCTACGCGCACCACAAGCATTTGAGCTGCAACATCAAAACGATAATGAACAGTCATTGAGGGTGGAAAAAAATTCAATGTCGGTATGGTCAGGTTAATGGCAGAACGATGATAAAAATATCTAATACGGCTGAAAAATTCTCGTACACTTCGATAACACAAATAAACTTTGCTATTAAGTTGGGCATTTCTTTTTCGCTCGTTGAGATTGAAAAAGTAAAAACATCTGCGCCCTTAATGTACATAAATTCATCATACATGAATTAAGCCTTGATGTACATAAATATTGAATCTCCATTAGACAAAAGTAACTCGAACAAAAATATACAATGACGCTTTTATAGTTATTCTTTTTCATACCAGTGAAGGCGAGTTGTTTTTTAAAAACACTATCGCCAGATTTTGCAAAAGTATGCAGACACTTCTTTTTGCAAAGTAACACAAGAACCTGATGTTTTGGCAGAGACGGTAAAATTTATCCCATCGTGATTCAAGCTAACTATGCAGTAAATATTCGTCACACGGTCGAAGGTTTACTTCTCACAATTACACAACACCAAATTAACGAAAAACTGAGCATCATATGAATATTTTGACGCTGAATATACAAATAGTACAATATTGCTCTGATTACGATTAAAAGTTCCAAAACACAAACTCACAAATTTGTGTACCAGGTAAAGTACATCGTGTGATGCATCACAACTTCAATAACTGTCGTACCTTCACAAAGTTTTTCGAGTATAGAAAGTAGCTATGCTAATAACAAAAATACGCACCTCCCGGCATAACTTGGCCGCAGTCTTGCAGAGTTAGGGAAGTGAGGGAGTTGTCCTGATCGACCCTCACAACTCCGTAGCTCAGCCCCTGCATGCTCAGCACACCTCGACCCACCGCAGTGCTGCCGCCGTGGCCAGGTCTAGCAGAATAGTATGATATATCAGCAAATGTAATTTACATGGAAAATAAAAGTTTCTCTGACGCTTTACTATTTCCTATTCAGGTACCAGACAAATAGTATACTATCCAAGTACTGTACGGGTATTAGAGCTACAGGCATTAACATGTTAAGTATTTATCAGTTACAAATAAAAACACACTTGATAAGAAGTTCTACCGAGTGCAATTAAGAGTGTATTATTACCGAGTGTATTAAGAACAAAATTTAAACTGACTTATCTGTACGACAACTTGGGTTTCGATGAAGTTTTAGACATTTTTCAAAGTTTTTACCATAATTTTACAAAGATTTACTTTGAAGAAGAGAAACATCATGTGACACTCTATTCCCAGATTTTAAACAAATACCAATAATAAAATTGATAAATAAAATTTTTATTAAAAAAAGTAGGCAAATTTTTGCCAAACTAAAATGTGACTTATTTACATGTTAGTACGAATATTCTTTCATAAGCTAAGATGATTAGATAAACCGCCAGCTTAAAGCGGCAATTCAAATAAGAAACAATGAAGAACAGTCAAATGGACGAGAAGAGTTGCTCACCTTCTAACGGAGACAGTGAGAGCCTGCGGTGAAGCAGCACAGGGGCAAATGGCGTCAGGCCTGAGCCCTTTGCTCTGGAACACGCTGAGAAACTGGTCGCACGAGGACAGCGACCAGGGGTTGGCTCCGTCCGCCACCAGCAGCAGCCGGAGCGAGTGTAGGCTGATATCTTTGTGGTCTTTAGTGGCCAACAGTCCCCAGTGCAGGTCACGGGACTTTACTATTGCAATGCTTGCTGGAAAGGCGAAAGTCATGTCAATTGAAGTCTCCCTCATTGATATATCAAGAGCCACCATTATGATGTTCACGTAAGATACAACAAAAATAATGAAATATAAAGTCAGGGACTCAAACAATGTACGAATGCAGATTTCAAATTCAGTATAAGTGAAAAAAGGACTAAAAAGCTAATTATTTTTTTGATACGTAAAGAAACTACAACGTCCAACTCACAACGTCGTGAACAATCTAATAAACAAAAGAAATGAATATATACACAGGAGAAACGGCTTTTAACATAACAATTATTAATTCTACTTTGAAATCTACACTATCATGAAGCGCGTATAGAACAATTAGCGAATGAATAAAAAATCAATGTTACCTTAAATTAATAAAAATACATCCGCAGTCGTTCTGCACGTAACAAGCTGTTAAAACAACATATGACCTATTGCAACACAATGTAGTGAGTATCGAGATTCAGCAGCAAATACTCACCCTTGAATTTAGTGATCATGTGCATCCAAGAAGCGGGATTAACTTTCATCACAGAGTACGGGATGAACACCACATGCATGCCGTTGAATACGGAGCAGAACATCGAATGCCATAACCCAACCTGAAAAGAATTTCACGTAAAACATTCGTAGGCAATGCTTACGTAGATTAAAACGTGGAAAAATGAATTTTAAACTTAATAACAGAAGAAACAATCTATACAAAAAGTTTTTAACCTCAATTAGGTTCAACGTGCATCGGTGTAGTAAACTCGACAGCACAGAAGATACAAATGTTGACATGGTGATATTCAAATAAGCTTGATGTTGCGTTTCATGTTACCGTAAGTCAATTTTATGATGAATGTAAAAGTAGAACGCTTTAATTTTCATTTTCGGCGCGTATATTCAATTAAAAAAATTTAATAAATCATATTTTATCCAGTAGTTACCATTACCATGTTCAGATGGAACAAATATTGGTTATGCAAAGTGGTTCTGATTTACATTTTTAGGCATAATAAAATAGAAATAGGCTGGTTTGTGAATAAACGAACATTTAAAAAAATTCACCTTTCACAGTAAATAAGTACAAAAATTATCACGTCCATGATGTAACTATGAGTAAACGAAAGCAGACTAGCTAAACACCGTGGGTGGGGTAACTCACGTCTCTTTTGAAATCGAGCACACAAACGGCTACTTCGCCTTCAGTGTAGCTGCAGGCAGAGGTGAGGCTGCGGCAATGGTTCAACAGCGCGGACCTGTTCACGACAACGCCCTTCACACTGCCGTCGCAATCCGTAGAGTACTGCCCATTCATCACTCAATCAATTTCACTGAATATCGCTTGATCCCAAAGCAGATAGTTATTATATTAAAATAAAAGCAGAGTTTATCTATCTAACAATACCTGAAAAAAGAGGAGAAAAATTAGAAGTTATTTAGCTTTGAGATGGGCCGCACACGGTCATTTACTAGTCATATAAAATAACTGCGATGTGGCTTTAGATCTACATAAGGTTACAGACAACTTTTTATAACCTCAATGCAAATTTATTAGGCAAATGTACTTCATAAATTCATTACAAAATTTTGATCCTAAAACATACATTGAGCAAGGTAGCACCCGAAAATTTTAAATCAGTAACTTTGAAGTCAGAATGATCTTTGCCAATAAGAAAAAAAAATTACTTATAAAACAGAGCGTATTTGTATCAAGGAAAAATGCTCGTTTCAAGAAGAAAGAGTAGAGAGCAAATAATAAATAGTAGAGTAAAGAGTTAACCAGCGCATGCGAGTTTTTATCTACAAAAACCAGAAGGAAGTAATAGGAACTGCTAAGTAAAACCCACACTAATCGTTAAGTAAATACTTATCTGCGGACGGAAATTAAAATGTTAACTAAAAGTTGAAGGAACTCATTTTCTTCCGTTCACATTTCTCAAGTAGCTTTTCATATTGGAACGCCGAGCACAACTTTTCAACGAAAAACACGTTTTAACGAGATGATGACTTTATGGTGAAACAAGGAATATTGGGAACAAATTTCACACAAGACATAATGATAGATACAAGAAATTCCCGAAACTTGTATCGTATCAGGATCGACCTAGAAACAGAAACACTACATCGAAAATATATTTTCGCAACTTATTCTCATTAACTCAATCTCGTTTCCATTAGTTCCTCATATTCTGGCAACGAAAATTTCAATGAAAAGAACGCACCTTATAATTGCTACTTTTCACCTCAGTCAAGTAACCAAGGGTACAGAGATAGCAATTTAACAGTAGAAATGTAAGCGTTACCTCGATATAAGCGGGAGCATCATCGGGTGCTTTTGGAGGTATTTGCCATTCCTTGGGAGGCTTCTGCAGGTGATCTGTGATAAACCAGTTAAGTTTGGGCCAGCCTTTGAAGCCGACCACCTCTCCAGTTGCGTTCTTAGGCAGCCCCTTGAAGCAAGCTTCGCTCGTGAGTGCCACCGACACACCGCACGATCCGAGCAGGAACCCGATCTGTGGCAGAGGCACGACAATGAGACTAATGCAAAAGATAAGGATGAATGCGAATGAAAGAGAAAACAAGATAGACTAGGAACTCAGAAGTAAGAGGTACCACACTAACGAGTGAAGAGTATAAGCAATTTCTTACACTTCACCCCAGATATGCTACGTCTTGATATATATATACTTCATATATTAAGCATCATTCACGGCACTCATTACTAAGTTATGATCTGACATCAACGCCACTATCATCGGAATTGAGCAGAAAAATGTACTTATATCATGACAGAAAAAAGTTACCTCAAAGTACTGTCAAACCAACAGCGAGCTACGATACTTTACCTAGAGGATAGGCAATCATTCGTCACTTGCCTGCTGTGATCCAGCATCCCGCCTGGAGATGGGCACCTCAATGGGCACAGGCACGAGCCCTGCTTGCAGACACGCGTACAGGGCGCACATGAAGGACACAGGATCACAGTTCGGATAGATGAGCGCAACGCGGTCACCCGGCATAACAGCGCCTTCGCCCCGCCCACTTAGTCGACTGAGCAAGTTGTATGCCATTTTTTGGGAACGGCTCAACAATTTGCCTGCGTGTTTAATCGTTATAAATAATAAGTAAATTAAAATTAGTTTAGTTAAGATATTATGCATTCGACGACAGTTTACTGTTAAATACGGTGAAAATCGCAAGTTAACGTTGCTAATAACGAAAAATAAACTATAGCAACAGAGAGTAAATGAAAGGATTTTTTATCAGTTCTGAATAATTTTCCGCACAACATACGATTAAAAACCACTGTCTCTTCTGATCATTAGGGGTGACATGCCATTCAATCCGAGAGGTAGCATTTGAGGGAGATGGCAACCCACCGTAAGTGAGGGGAGTTGATAGCTTGTTGTTGGAGTCGAGGACGGTGGCCACGGAAGCCTTGAAGCTGGAGCTCCCACCATATCGCTCAACGGCCGCCTCCACTGAACGTGGTAGTCCAGCCGGGATCTGAGAAGGCAATTTACATTGCTTTAAGCTCACCGAGACGGTACCATAGGAAGCGAGTTAACTTCGAAGTCAAAGATTCCCCATTGAACTGTTTGAAATTATTACCTCCTCTATTCTGTTCAACAACACTAACTATCCAATTTCATAACCTTCACTTAATATTTTCAAAATAAAAGCTTTGTCAAATTATATAAATCCAATTGCACTAAAAGCCATAAAATACATAGCTACTCTGATTGATTTCCTCCATTTTTATATTTAAATGCAATTTTCACAAATTATATTTTTCTCTTTCAAGGCAAACTGGAAAACACTTGAACTACATAGATTACCCACCGCAAGGGTCTCGCCTTTTGCAGGGGTCATGACCATGCCTTCAGGCTTTGGTGCGTTGGGGTCTTTAGGGTTAGCGGCGATTTCGAGGTCCTCTTCGTCGTCGACGTAGAACTCAGGAAGAGGCCTCTTCTTGGGTCTCTTGAGAGTATTGAGCAGTTGCTGGATCTTGTTCGAGACTTTCCAGCGGCCCGTGCCTCTCCAGTTCTCTGGAAAATTGTACAAACCTCCTCCGGTCCAGTCCACTGCTGTTGTCATAGGGGATGAGAGGAGAGGGAAGAAAGGACAAGAATTCCAGAGTAGAGAGATAAAAGATACAAGAAGGTAGAAAATTTCAACAAATCGAGAAAATGCAGAAAAGAGGCAGAAAGGAATAAGATGAAACAGAATGAGGAAAGTTGAGCGGCAGAAATTTTTTACAAACAAGCAATAAGAGAAAACCGACAGTATACAGAAAAATGAAACCAAAAAGAGACAAAAGAAGAAAGTAAAGCCAAAACAAAATGAGTAACAGCCCAAAACGAAGACAAATTTAAAAAGAAATAAAAAGAAAATAGTCAAGACCGGAGATTATTACCCGAAAGTAAAGTTGCAGTACTCCACGAGTTGAAGCAAACAATGAATAATAGTTGAATAGTTCCAAAGTGAATTGAAACGGAATAATCTCGAAATTATTTATGTAAACAATTGAATTATGAGAGAAAATACATATAAGAGACCGGAGTTCGCTCCCAGAATATTCGATATAAGAAAAAAAAAAATACAGAAACTCGGTACTCGTAGAAAGCGCGGAAAGAAGAATGTCAATCATGAGATGCAGAACACGAAAGTTCAAAACAATGCGGGCATTTAATACGTTTAGCGTAAACTCGAGTAAAATATACCATATAGTTAGAAGTAATACAAAACATGCGTAGGAGAAACGTGTGATACAAGAATAATTAAAGAATAGTCGAGAAGAAAAGTGTTGCAGAAGCAGTGAGAAGGACCAGGAGAGCAGGGAAGAGGAACAGCGAAAAAAAGGAAACCATTAGTGAAACCTCCAGCAACATCAACGCCGTATTTTATGAATCGATTGTTATGGAATGACTGACATTACTATTAGTTCAACATATAGACGCAAACGCTAAACAAATCGCCATCGTACGTGCATTTCTATATTTGAAGAATAAAACTTCCACACTTACTTTAATGTGAAAATGAACAAAATGAGAACTAGTAAATTTGTGAAATCAGTTCACAAAGGGAGGTTTTCTTGAAATGGCAAAACAAGAAAATACTTTTGAAACACTTAAATATCGTTCTACTTAAGTATTGAAATACAAATGCATCAACAAAAACCACTCAATTTGATCAACTGCCTTAACAACTGTGGTTGAAACTCTTCCTCAAAAGATAAAGTCTTACACGAAATATACGACATGAGCATGAAAATAGATGCTCATATAAGCATAGATCCCCGTATCGTTCTCCGTTAATCAAGAAATAAAGAAGCATTACTTATGTAGTCTCATTGCATAATTCATTTAAACGATTCCGAACATGAATGAAAAATGGGAACATGCAAAGCAGACGCTTCAATCGCTGTGTAAAACACACAATAAATGAAAACCAAGAAGTAGAGGAACCCATTGAATAGGAAAACCACCAGAAAACATTGCATAGTAGAACAGGGGACAAGTCAAGTTGGGATGGCATTTGATGACGGGGAAAAGACACCATGACGTATAAACAAGAAAGTAAGGATAGTAAATTTGGAAACATACAAAGCTCACTTTAAGTTGATTCTTTTTCTTACGCGGAAAATGCTATGAACTTATTTGCGATAAGCCTCAACAAAAATAGTTTTCTATACAAGTGTACCTCTGTGACATTGAATGTACGTAGAAAGCGAGAAGCTCTCATTATGGGTTTGCTGAAAATTTTCTCGAAAACACATAATAGAAGTAATTTCTCAAATAAGTAGAAAAGAAATAGCTTCAAGATCACATTTTAAGCAAAAAAATGCATTGTTTCTTTACCATCCTAATCAATGAAATAAAAAAAATCCAATTCAAT
The DNA here is from genome assembly GCA_030386875.1 of Morinoia aosen. Taxonomy (NCBI): domain Eukaryota; kingdom Metazoa; phylum Arthropoda; class Malacostraca; order Amphipoda; family Talitridae; genus Morinoia; species Morinoia aosen. The sequence goes on from CM059566.1 coordinate 57,877,316, forward strand.
CAATTGCAATTGAAATACGTAATTGAGGTACAGTATGGAGTCGTGATGCGAAAACTAGAGCAAAATTAGTGCCTCTCATGACAGTCTCCACGAATTCTCCACACCCTGACACAAGTATCCTATCTTACTTAGCCTGCATCACTATCCAGACAAGACCCGCTGAGAGCAATTTTTAAAGACGTCCTCTTGATCTAACGGTGTAATATAGGAGTCTCGCTTGATAACATGATCATAAGCTCAAGGTTTATAAGCACCTCCTACGAACAATCAAGAATGATGAAATCTATTCACTACGGTGAACTAAATAATTTCCTCGTTCGTTAATTGCTACACTCTAGTTATCTATAACCAGATTTTGTCAGTTCAAACGTGAGATTTTTTTACTTGAAACAACCGAGCGTTCTAGTCTCTCGTCTGAGTTAAGTCGTTAACAGCTGATATTAAATCAAACAAGCTTTCTTGTCCGATATCCCAAACTGTAAGAAACATAAACCTCTAATATTGGTGTTTCTCTATGTTCAAACCTGTTTGTACAACTGTCGTAAATTAAAGTATATGTAAATCTTTGTTACAAATCAACATTTCAGGGCTTTACGGTCCGTGTATTGGAGCATTAAGGAGCCACTCAAAACATGGGGCCATTTGAAAGTTCATATATTCTTCGAATATTTTAAAATTTTCTGTGTTTTAGAAATTTTTTTAAATAATTTCATCACTGCATTTTAATTCATAAAAAACGTCCAAATGAAAACAAGTCATACGCCTTAAAAAACCCAGGAAATAAACAACCACCTCACAGCCCAAGTAACGTCACTTCGTCAAAAATGTATTATAAAACGTTTTAATAAATCATTTCAATTCAGGTCTTTTTATCTCAAATGAGTGCAAAAGTTTCCAGTAGTAAAATTTTAGGCCTCAAATTCCCTAAGCAGAGTCCTCGTTTCCCTAAGTCTCTCAATAATCCAATTTCTAAAATATCTATACATTGCATATTGTGCAAAGCCTAAACAAAAGATGGAAGCACATGTCGGTTTGTATTTTTACAAATTTTGGCTACGAAAATACTAGCGAGAAATAAGGCTTTGAAACTTAGCATTTTATACTAAAAGCTTTACTCTTAAAATTGAACGTTTCGACTAGATGAGTAATTCTCAACAAAAACGCTCTGGAAAAAAATAAAAAAATAAACGTTCAATTTCAACAGTAAAGCTTTTAGTATAAAATGCTAAGTTTCAAAGGCTTATTCCTCGCTATTATTTTCTTACTCTAAACAAAAGACGTAAGAAAGCACTCGCTACTCACCAGGGTCTTGCATCGAGGTGTGGTGAGACGGAGGATGGCTGGAGTGACGGGCGTAGTGACCCGCCAGCCTGTCATCCCTAGCTCCACCCCCACCCAGTCGTTGCTGCTGCTGCTGCTGCTGTTGGCTGCTTTGTGTCACGTCAGGAGGATCGCAGTCTGAACGAAACCACACGTTACACAAATATATGCTGTAATGGTTACAGAGATGAACGGAATCGTTAGAATTTCAATGGTTTTGTAATAAAAATACTGCTCACACAGCCTTCGAAATACTTGAACACAAAGATCGGCCACATTAACGTCTACATCATTTTTACTGACACGCTATGCAAGACCGAGCATGACGGTCGCTAAATAATAACAATGAAACTCTTACATGTAGTGATGTTACGCATGAGATCAGTCACTTCGGTCATCTCCCTTCGTCTGCGTTCTTCTTCGTCGCCACCATTAATAACGCCGCTGAAAAATAATTAACCCCGAATGTAAACCATTCACAATTTAACACCTATAATAATTGTACTAGCCACAAAATCGAACATTATTGAGTTCTTAATGACCGAAAAAAATTTGTATACAAACACACATAAAAAAAAACATCTTTATCAGATACTATACTTGAATTTCGCTTGCATTCCCTCCATATGAAAATATTGGATGATAGTGATAATGTATATACCGGAGACTGAGCAGCCCTTCGTTTTCCGACACACTATACTTCAGTGAGCTACTTACCTGAGCTCGGTGCGTGGTTTTTCTATACGCTACTTCTCATTGCACTATTTTGCATTTTCTCATTCATTTGGACGCTTTCTATTTTAGTTATGAACATAAGCCAAGTCAAATTTTCAACGCAAAATGGATCCTTGGCTTCTCCCTGCTTCAGCAAAGAATGTCTCAGAGATACGTGATGCAGCGGACAAAGATGACCTTCGGCGCTTAGACGAGTAGTACAGTATGTCCAAAAATACCATCTCACCATAACAAATCTCAAGCTATACACACAAGTTTGACCTTCCAAAATTTTGTCCTACGCAATGTTTTGGCAACAGATCAATATTAAAAAGTATGCTAGCATTTCATTTATATATAATGAGCTTTGAGAGGTAACTTAGGCGAAACACATACTGTACGTAACACAAAGTACTGCTAAGTACCTGTGAGGAGGTACAGGTGGAAGAGGCTGCTGTTGTATGCTGGAAACTCCTCCATGCTGCTGATGGTGGAAGTATCCTCCAGGCTGTTGGGGCATCCCACCGCCTCTTCGGCCGCCGCTTCCGCCACCACCGCTGGGGGGAGGTGGTGGTGAAGCTGATGATCCACCAGCGGCGAGGATTTGCTGGTGAATGGTGGGAGGTGGAAGAAGCACAGGATTGTTGAGGTTAGCCCGAATTTGGCTGCTGGCGCTCTCAGTGCTGCTGCTGCTGGAAGGGTGGTGCTGGCGGAGGAGCAACTGCTGCTGGTTAGTATGTGGTGGAGTGGTGGTGGAAGAGGAGGAAGAGTGGTGAGGAGCGAGACGGCTGGACACAGAGGGAGGTTGGTCGGGAGTAGCGCTGGGACCGCTGCTGTGCCCACTACCCAGGCTGCCTCCAGCAGTTAAGCTGTCGTCGTCGCTATCTTCAGAATCTGAAACAGAAATTCACTTGCTCAATGTGTATCAAGCGTAACATCAAGAGCCCGAGGAAAACCAAACGCATTGACAACAAAATACTTTTTACTAATAGGAATAAAGAAAATGATCATAGCACCTAAAAATATTAACGATTGCAACATCACTGAATTTGATAATAAATAACCCATTCGACTGAAATAAATACCATTATTTTTACTTCATTACATCAGTTCAAGACTACCTAGCCACAACACGTGTCATCTCATGTCTCATACGAGCGAAGAGAAAAGACCATTTAGTATGGACTGTTGTAAAAAGAGGAATCGATGGGCAATGTGAGTTCCTACACAGCACATCTTGAGCATAGAAACAGCAAGATGGGAAGGAAGCGGAATAAAAAATAAAGCAGAGATAGTAAGAAAGGCATGTAAAATTAACGAAGCAAAGTGAGCGCGAAACCTAGAACCTTTAAGTTCCGAAGGCGTGTCTAACGCCGAGATCTACCCCCCCCCCCCCTCCCTCCCCTTCCGGAGTGCCAAGCCCCACAGCATAGGATAGACAAACCTAACTAACCTAAATTTATTGCGTATCCTATGCCCCTTGAGAGGAAGTAAATGTTATAGCACTAAACCAAAATTCAAAAATTAAATATGGGCAACAAGTACCAAAAATATTACAGGTCAGAAAGTCTTTCATTACGAGATGTTACAAATGCTACACTTTCTGAAGAAAATAAATGTCGCATTTCACCTACTTTAGTACAAAAAATAAACGTCAAAAACAAATCATTCGAAGAATAAAACATTAAAAACGAAAAAATCATTTCTACAAGAGACAGGTAATCGTTGCGAGAGTCTGGTCTTGTATATGAAGCCAATAAAAAATGTCGAACATTTTAATTTTATCAAAATAGCTTAAAGACTAAAGCATGTTTCAAAATATTAAAGAGACACATGTAACTGTTGACAGATTGATTGATCCGCAGAGAGCGGTATCTAAAAATGGCAATAAACTAACCCATTGAATGGCTGCTAGCTGTACGACACTAGTGTACACAGATGGCGGCTGCACAACAGGAGACCTACAAAAGGCTACAATACATTACAGGAATGGCAGAAAAAAGAACGATAAATTCGAATGATGCCATAGCAAAGCAAAAAACACTGCTGGTTTTTGCAATCAACAAAATTCAAAGCCTACACCGAAGTACGTTGAGTCACCAAGTTATGATCAGCATACCTCCCCACTTAGATCCTACCTGCCAACAAAAAGTCAAAAGTTAGTGCTTTTTAGCTCATTTGTCAGGTGTACAAAAGTTATTCACGGTCACTGAACTTTTCAGAGTAAACAATATTTTATGAAATTTATCTCGTTTCCACCATTGCCAATTTCTTTAAAGTGAACTGTTTAGCAAAACAAATTAAAAACAAGGAACAACTGAACGAAAAGGAATTGAATTTTGATATTTTTGTGTAAACTTCATTCTCAAATGCAGGCCGATGCAACGAGCTTGAGAACGTAATGAACATTTCGTTCATTTAATCATTGAATCTTCGGCTTCTGTACTTTTATTTCAATAAAAATAATTCACTCTACAATTAAGAAATGACAAATATATTTATCTAAAAATCAGCTGCGATTAAAAACGTAAAGCTTGGTATTGTAAATGTTTAGTTGTACATGAGCAGTTGGGCTACTTGATGAGGAACAGACCCGAGTCGTGATGGTGATGGTCTGGAGACCGGGCTGTGGTGACAGAGGCTCGCTTGGAAGGCAGGGGCAGGTTCTTGGGCCGGGACTGATACTGGGCGAGGGCTTCCTTCACCGCCTCTTGACGCACCTCTGAAATGCAACAAATATCACGTTTAGTCTCCTGCCATGGAACAACCTAACACATTCGCCTATTTGACATCAATAAAAAATTGCGCAAACAAAATTCTCAATATGAAATATTTTTAATTAAGAAATTGCAACAAAGCGGTTATTTTTGTAAGCGAATTCAAAAAATTTCAAACTCATTCTTCAAGTAGAGAAATAACAGATTTAATCAGTAGACTTATAAAATACAAGTACTTCCAAAAGGCAGCATACCAATAGGTAAAATGCTCGAAACAATGAATAGAACATTTATCACATTAGGTGGCCGTGACATATTCATTTACTTTACCAATCAATAATTACCTTTGCTTCATTTTATGAAAAATATTTTTATACGGAACAGCAAATCCTTTCCGTTTGTCCACACGGGATGCTCAAAGCATTATTTACACTTTGTACGTATAACAGCTAACATGCCAAGGTTATTAATTTGCGAGCACAGCTCAAAGAGATCATAATTCAACAGCATAAACCAGAAAAAATGCAAGGCTGATATTGCCACATCTTAAAATTTAGGATGCACAGAGCGTGAACATATAAACGGAAAAAGTAACTAGGTAACATGCAGTCGTCAAATTAGTTTCGAAAATTATTTAAAATACCAGACCTTGAAATTTTTGATGTAGACAGTAGCGTCACCACACACCTTGAAAATCAGCGAAACGCATGCTATGAAAAAAATAGCACGTTCCCCGCGTATTGGGACATGTGTGTACCACTAAGTAAATTGCTGTCACATACCGGCCCAAATGAATTACATTTCATATTCCGCGACCTATTTAAAAAATAACTGTCATCGTAAGAGGTGAAATGTAATCGTGTAATTGTATTTTTATTATTTTTGTGAAGAATAAGAATGTATACGTGCAGTAAAATCGATTTCTTAATTCTGCTCCTTACAATTTAACCAAACTAACCATTAACAACCGAGGAAACATGGTGAACGTGTTAAACAATTGCTAGGCGATGAGATCGTCTTAACAAATACTTCATAAAAATTACACATGATTTTAAGAATAATTTCTCAAATAAATGGAAGCACTCGGTCTCTCTTGGACGCAAACCTAAAGCCAAGTCCGATGCAAGCAACAAACCTATCATAAAAACAAAGTAACAAAGTGCGATGCACAGGTCTAAATCTTTAAAGGAAGGTCTTGAAAAATTCTTACGTCATTTGACAGTGACTATGAATAGAATTTGATAGAGAAGCGAAGGTGTAAATTTTAAGAAACAAAATGGAATGAAAATAGTAACACAACATCTAGTTACTTCATTTCTAGAATCGCACAACAAATCATTTCAGATGCAGACGTTAGCCGAAGATATCGATTTTGCCATTACAATTTGTGGTGTATACGTCTTCTTACAAATTAAGAATTAAATTTATTGACATAAGAAATGCCAATAAAGAGCTTTGGCTGAGAATATTGTTTTAACGAGTAAAAACTTAGATGTTCAACCTAAAATAACCAATTTACGCTTAAATAAGGAAAAGAAAACGATTTGAAAGCATGGAAAAAACTACAACCGCTAGAAAACAGATGTATGATAAACCTAAAATCGGTAACACTACGAAAAAATGCCTAACGAAGAATGAAGCAGCTCGGAGAGCTCGAGCGGCTTATAGCATTTAACTGACTACGTAATTGTCACTGGTCATTTTTCTAAGAAAGTCTACGTTCACTGGGACGTAGATAGTCGGCCACAAAAAATAAAGCTTACGGATAAGTCGACACAAGATCGGTTATCTGATGGCCGCCCGGTCTCTCTCACCAAGCTCAGAATTCTGCGAGTTATTGCTTTGGACTCCTACACAGCCCTAAAATTTAACCTCATACTTTATTTTACATTTAGGCAATAAGCCCGACACGCAAGACCCAGCAATTTTTATTTTCAAAACATCAACGCGCTAAAACCGAGCTATTTTTGAAATTGATACATTGCCTCCTTAGATAAATTTTTATTTTTTATTTTTGAACGATCACAGACCACTTTTTCATACATCACTTAAATTTTTTCTTACTAGTATTTTCGACATTCCTTGATTTCTTTATTATTGCAACATCTGTTGGTTTCACAAACATAAGATTTGGGAGAATTTTGAATCCTCACTACATTTGCCATAATTTTGGGGCTTCGCCGTACTTCCTAGAATTTGAAATTTCATAATATCCGATCATATGAGCGTTTAAACTGACCAGCAGGTATTAGACTCATTTTCAGTCAAAGCAACGGAATCCTGCACTTGAAGTAAGCCAACGCAAACAAAATGTTCAACCGATACAGATACTGCAAAATGACTAGAATACATCAGCTCTAACATTGAAAATAAGCAAGGCAACTTCAGTAGACCCTCAGATGGGTCATAGAGGACAAGTAGGAATATTAAATATCATAACACCCGAACAGTGCGTCACGACCACGTCCATCTCGTTACAACTCCTTCAAACATACGCCAAGGCAACCATCGATCATGACATCACACTGAAGCTCCAGCAGTCTTTCTGCTCCATCAGCCCTCTAGGCAGAGCCTCTTTTTCCAACAACTAAACACTGTCCGATGTCCTTCATTCAACTTATAGCAAAAAAGTAACCATCACGCGGTAGGCCCAAAATGCGCTAATCATTCCTCGCTTTACATCACGTACATAGAAGCAAAATCTTATTTTTTGCCATCAATGCCCGCAGCCATGGCAAGTTAAATTGGAGGAAGAGCCGGGTCAAAAAGTGGACGTTGGGAATAGATATTTATTGAGAGACCTCAACTAGCATTTGAATACTCTCCGTAATAATCTTGAACGTAAAATCTCATAATACTCGAACAAATTGAATAACCAGTACACATGTGCCATATACTCTCACGTTAATAGATGACGGTTTATTAAAAATATAATTACGAAGGCTAGCAAAAAAAGATTAGATTATACGTTAGTTTGAGCCTCTCTAACCGCAACAAAGACGTTCCAAAGAGACGAATGAACCATTTAGTATGGACTTAGGGGAACGCGGAATCTAGGCACAAGTTGCATAGAAAGAGCAAGTTGAAAAATAAGGTCTTGAAACAAGATAAATATTGAAGAAGAAAGTAGTAGACGCTGAAAAAAAGAGCAGCAGTGAACCGCAAAAAGAATGTCTTTAATAAAACAAAAAGAAAAACAGTTGATTTCAACAAAAAGATGGCCTCTCTAACTCCCAGCTCGGGACCTGACATATTCCCCCTAGGAGTGCTAATTCCCTTAGATACAACACTTGTATTCCCCTGAGGGGGGCACACGTAGAAAAAAAGAGCTGCGACGTGTCTCGACGCATTAGATTATTTGTTAGTTTGAGCCTCCCTGACCACAACAAAGGTGTTTAAAGAGAGGAAAGATGAAGACACCATTTAGTATAAAGTTAAAGGAACGCGTTATCTATGCACAAGGTGTGTTTCGATTCAAGATCTCCTGAACATAGAAACAGTAAGCTGGGAAAGAAATCCATGAGACAAGGTAAAAGTTGAAGAAGAAAATAAAAGGTACTGTAAAATAGAACAGAAGTGAACCGGAAAAAGATGGTCTTCAACAAAATAAAAACTATTCTCTTCTAACGAAGAGAATGCCTACCTAGCTTTCAGAAAGAGAAGGTTCACTAGTTAGCTGACAAAATTTAGAGCTTTAATTTGAGGCAAGCATGAGCTAAAAATGCATATGCGAGACAAGGAGTTGATTTTTCATGAATAACTGAGGAGTCGCAACACATGCCAGCGAAAAAAAAAGGATCTTCTAGATTTGAATATTTAGCATCAGAAAAATGAGGCAGCACAAGTGAAGAAGCGATTGAACCCAGCAGGATGTTGCTGCCGTATTTCGTCCTTCTCTTCTATAGCAAGAAAAAAAAAACACATGTGGCTCGAACAAAGTAAAAAATTCAGTACACTTTACGTAAGTCATGAACGACGAACATGTAATTGTAGATGGTTACTCAACACGTCTGTAATGGAATTTCACGTCGTCTATGGAAGCTAACTAGCATTTTATCAACCACCTATCCTTTAGTGCAGTTGTCAGAGGCACCGTAACTTTATCTTGAGAATCGCCAGTTCTCCGAGAAATACTTAACGCCACATAACCTTAACTCCTCCTAGGTATAACAAGGCTTGGAGGTAAAAGGCTCTTCCTGCACGCGTTGAACGTGGGTTTGAAACTGAATCATCAAGTCTCAGATCACGTTAAAATTATACGTCAATTCTAAATTCTAAGCTGCAGGAACATATGTTAATGAAGCGCGTACACAATTTTTTTTTTAAATTGCTATAGCGCAACACAACTAAAATACTGGATTACAAACATCACAAAATTTAACTTTTTTTTAAATATTCTGACATAAGCATGGTAAAGCTAATGATCAAAAATTTGATAGTAGTACGATTAATGTGTTCTAATCGGTATTTGTCGTAAACATTGCAATAAGGACTAATAAAATAGAAAATACTAATTTTCAATAACTTAACATTAACCTAATAAGAATGAAACAATATGTAACCTGACAAAAATATGTTCACTTACTTCCTATTCACTGTGGCCCAAATTTAAAGCGCATAGCTACTCGCAACACACGCGACATTGAAGCAATGCAAGGAAACGCAGAATTGAAGAAAACAGGGTGACTCACGCTGAGTGCTGATGCCTTGTTAGTGTTCATGAGGTACCGCAGGACACAGGCAGCAGCAGCTGAGTAAGAACAACAGCAGATGCTGAAGTGAAGGCGAGACTACGGCTTAAATGTGAGCGCTAGAGTTCCATTTGATGATGATTTTCAAGCACTAAAGTAAAAACTGAGTGTACCGTTCAGGCAACGGCAGAATACCGATTAGTATTCACAGCATTTGTTTCGTATCCTATATTCTTCAAAAATAGATCAGTTGAGTGAAATAAAATCAGCTCTCCCTTAACTACGCAGTTAGAATTTCGACCAGCAATGAATTTCTAGAAACTGGCAATTAGGCCACGTCGTAAACCTTATTCGTTCTAGGTAGAACGAGTCACAATTCTGCTCAAAGTGAAATCAGGTAGATGAATATAAAAAATCAGCACTAGACACATGATATCACCGAAAATTTCCAACATGAGAGCTCTGAATACATGATTAGATTAGATTAGTCGTTAGTTTTAGCCTCCCTACCCAGCAACAACTGCGATCCAAAGAGAGGAAGGAGGAAGGCACCATTTAGTATGGAGTTAAGGAAACGCGGAATCTACGCAGAAAGGCATAGAAACAGTTAGTTGTGAAAGAAGATTATGAAACAAGACCAAAGTTGAAGAAGACAGTAGTAGGTGCTGAAAAACAGGACAGCAGTGAACCGAAAAAAGGTGGTCCTTAACATAACAAAAACATTATATTTCAACAAAAAGAAGGCCTACCTAACTCTCAGCTCAGGCGATCACATTGTCCCCCTGGGAGCGCTAGTTCCCATAGATACAATAATTGTATCCCCCTTGAGGGGGTGAATACATGATTGCATCTTTTCTCCATATTTAGTTCCCTCCAAGAGTACATAATTTCGAAGTTCTTCTTGTAACACGCCCTTGATTTTATGTGACATTTTCAACCAAAACAGCGAATGTAACACCTTCAATGAAGTATCTACAACACATGCGCACCCTAACTCAACGCTTGAAAACTATACGCATAAAATATCTAGAAGTGTAATTCGCAAAACAAAAATTTTGCACAAAAAAGTGTCACGTAAAATGAAAACATGGTGAATTTAGCACTCGGATCAATGTTTTACAGGTTCACACCTTTTGAAGTTAAAAAAATTCTTAACGCTCTTAAACATTAATAAATTGAAAATTGTTCTTTTTAAATCACCCCATCAGGTAAAGACCTACTCAGCTAGTCATGTCGTGCCTACTACGCAATACAGCCATCAGAGTCAGAAGTAAAATTGAAGTCATAATTTGATTAAAATTGGCAAACTTTGACGCCCGAGTCGCACTTGACGTGTGATAGAAATTCCGATTGTAACCCAAAAAGATACAATTAAAAAATAAATAAAATGCCTAAATAAAAGTTTTCAAGTCTATGATCGCCCATACGAAACAAATGCACAAAAGACCAGGGATGGAAAAAACCTAACCCATGTGGGTTTTTTGGGGTTAAATTGGGTTTTATGGGTTTTATTGTTTTTTTTGGGCTTTATTGGGTTTTTTGTAATACCTGATTTGTTCAAAAGAGTTATTCACACAGCTCCAGTTGCCCCTATTTTAGATTTATATATATACACTTATTGAGTAAATATTGTTATTTAATTATATGAACAATGTATGAATTAAGTTTGTCCATCACAATTACCATTTACCAATTACCATATGCATAGAGACATAGCTCTGCAGTCTGTAAATATATTAGATGTGCAAAAGAATTGCTATGCTTGTCAATTCATAGTAAGTTGTTTTAGCAGCAGACAGGCGCAAGTCATGTGAGAGGGAAGCACCATGCAGATCCTAAGTAACATCCACAAGCAACTTGAAGCGAGACAGCTGCACATCACTCAACAGTCATGCTGTTAACAACTTAACATGTGTATTGTGAGCTGGAGTGATTAGCAGCGCAAGTCAAGTCAGTCAACCACACTGTTACATGTTACAATATGTGGTGACATGTTAAAATTTTTTTTTTTAAATTTGCCAATAAATCCCTTTTCGCAGTACAGGATAGCAACAAACACTAAAATGATTGGAAGTAAATGCTCTAACAGATTCCATTGTCAAATCTGTTCCAGTGCAGCTTGAACGCTCACCATAAGCCAGTCGTTTCTTTACTTTCTCACCCAATGATGGCCACGGTCGTGTCAGACCCCCATCTGACTATAATTGTTAGACTTATTTCAGGCAAAGCTCTCACAGGAGATAGATATTGAAGAGTGGTTGGAGTACAATCCGGAGTTCATCGGTGCGCTTTATTCCTATAAATTGAAGGACTCCAACATCTTTCCAAAACACATGTTCAATGAGAATATCACTAAGACAATGACTCCTTGTTGATGGTGGGATATTCAAGACATGAAACAGCAGAAAATGCAGATTTCTGAAAAAACACTGGCAGAGGGTTTCTGCAAGTTTATAAGCAATCTTCATCCGTGCCCCGCAAGTTCAGGATCCGAGAGAATTTTCTCAACATTTGGAATTGTGTGGAATAAATTGTGAAATAGATTAGGATCAGAACGCGCACAGAAATTGGTCTCAGTATATCGCCATCTCACAAATGATCATGATGAGGATGACAACGATGAAATGGCAGTGGATGTAAAAAGAGAAACAAAGTAGTATTGTAGTAGCAGTCTAGTCTAGAAGACAGGGAAAATTCAGAAGTCTCTATATTATCAAGTAGTCAAACTGCATTTGTTTCTAAATTTTTGTTTTTTTACTTTGGAAATGGAATTCATGAAAATATATTAGTCCCTCGAGTTTTTTTTGTGATGAAGGTTTTCCTAATTTGATTTACATAGGGTTGGTGTTTTGTTTTTCAATGTTTTCTTGTCATAGTCATACACATGACTTAGATACATTTTTTGACAAGATAAATATTTAGCTTATTTTGATTCCATAAGCTTGAAAACAAATAAAATTTACACAACAATAATAAAACCCAAAAAAACCCACTATTTAGTGGTTTTCTTAGTGTGGGTTTTTTGGGCTTTTTTGGGTGGGTTTTTTATGTGCCAACCCTGCAAAAGACTGTCTTCTTCATTAAGCTGATCGCTCACTGTATGATACAGCATTAGCACGGAAATTGCCTTAGTAAACAAAATCCTTATGTGGCCACAACGGAAGAGGTCACTAAACCTGAGAGGAAGGTACTGACGGGCATGATCGCACCAAGTAGCCAGCTCCTGAAGAAGATAACGTCACGCTCGTGTTTACGGGGAAATTTGTCATAGGGCAATGACGTGAGGATAGCGCGCACGCGCGCGTCATGCAGGATGCCCGCTCCTGCATTGCCCTCATAGCAAGCCGCTCATTAACAACGCAACCATGGAAAATTCCCTCTGATAAGCTACGCAGAATATCTCACAAAGGACACTCTAGTCCGTAATTTGTCGAGCCTCTCTGTAATGAAATTGTTACTGCTTTATCGCGTAAACTAGTATTGATGTGATTATAATGAATATGATCATTATTAACAAACACAGATCCTTTTTTCATCTAATTACGGTGATCAGTAGGGCTAGAATAGTACAAGATTCCCTTCAGGTAGCGCCAAAAGAGGGTGAAATTTGAGTGCAACGCTCTACACAATTCTCTACGGTCTGTACAGTGGAGGAACTGGTGACAAAGAAGTTAAGTGTAAAGGGAGAAACAGAACCTACTCATGGATGCCCTTGCAATGAGTCGGTTGCGCAGAGAAGATAAGACTAAAACAAATCTTCTACCCCACAAGAAAAACATTACTGTTTTGCGGGGAATGTGAGCACAGAACGCTTACACTCAAAGGCAGACACAATGTGCACAATTCACTAAGTGAGGCCTAAAATTCTACACATCTCTGAAGTATAAATGTGTCCTGTTGTCTCCGAAGATGGCATGGAGGGCAATTTGTAACAATTATGTACATTCGAAAGTCGTTCTTATAAACGCCTAATACAAAATTTATAATGCCTAAAAACTTATATGGTCCAAATTCATTTCATAATTTGAAATTAGTTCCTCCAGCACCAAAAAATATTTGTTTCAAAACTATCTCGAAGGAAACACGAACACAAAATTGTCGCAAGAGCAGCAAATGGAAAAAAAACTTCACCCAAACAGAAACCAGAATGACAACCTTCAGACTCCGATGGCAAAAAATCGCCGGACACTAAAAACCGGATACAAGGTTTACTGAAGCCCGGTCCGTGTGGACGAACGGTAAGGCAAAGGACCTCTGCACAACGCAAGACAGGATTGCGTTTGCCAGACAAAGACCACTCCGGTCACCGATAGCGGCGGATAGCTGGAGCGACAATGTTCTGCAACGCAGCAAGCCTTGATAAACAACTGCAAATCATTGGATCCCTCTAGTGTTTTTTACACAGTGACAGTCGAGTACTGAAGTCTACGCCGGAAATGAATTAACTCGTGCCTGGGAAATGTGTCATCACTACCAATACAGGAGTGCATAGCGATAATAACTAAGAAATAGGTGCCACCACAACACCAAAGTAACTGAACTTTTTGGCACAACTTTGCCTTTCAGAAATTATTATGAGCTAAAATAATAAATATTCAGATACGAAACGTTCGCTCACACGTGAGTGAACATAAAGAAATACAAAACCATACAATATCCCACTCATAATGCTTAATTTTAACTATGCATCAAAAGACGAGCATATCAAGATTACCTCTGGATGATGTAAGCCACGAGATATGATTAGTAACCCCGTGATTTATTGATGAACGTTATGATCGCGTATGAATAGTAGTTCTTGAAAAGTTTCATTTTTCGTTCACTTATGAGATTTTATTAAAATCCAAATAACAAATGAAAACGAAAGGGACATTCAAAGGACATGAAATCGGGAACAGACACCAAGCAGCTCGTACAAATAAACTCCGATACTAAAATAATTTGAAAGCAAGAATGTAACTCATCGACTTAAAACAAAATACGAACAGAAATTGTTAAAATTAGAAAAACTTAAAATTAAAAACACTAACTTTAAGGTCAACAGGAGCAAACCAAAAGCCATTGGCTATTTGGGATCAATATTATCAACTTAGTCCGCACACAAACTGACTCATTCACGGAGGGACTTCGGTAAGTATTTGAACAGTAAGAAACCAACAACAGAAAACGGTTTAGAGAACAAAGACACAGATAAGACAGAGCGATAAGTGGCCTAGCGAGAGAAGATTAGGACGGAGCGAAGGCAAGGAACGCACAAAAAGCCGAGCTCGAGGAGCAGCAGCAGCATCAAGTGCTGCAGGGCCGTGGGGCATCTCGCGGCCTGGGAACACGCGCGCCAGCTGCGGCAACCAGCTCTCCTGGTCTACATGTGTCTGCAGGGCTAGTTTACTCTACCCCTTCATTTACTTTAATGCCCAGCTCTTCAGATTTTATTGAAAAAATAGGTTTCAGCTTCATCACGTCTGTATTGTTCTCGTCATGTGTAGCGGTAACTTAGCTCTAGCCCATCGCTTTGCCCCAACCAATGAAAACAATTCCAGTATACGTAAATAGCCTTGGTTTTATTAATTCATGACATTCAAGACAACAATTAACCTCGTTGCTATTGGGGAGAATAAAAATGCAGTAATCGGCGAATGCTTAGCTAACTTTAATGACGCAGTGAGCTTGCAATTTACTTTAATAACTTATACTGCGCCTAAGGCTGTACAGGAATACTGAAAAATTCACCTCAAAAAGTTATGGCTATCAATAATACTTGAATACCCTAACAATATACATCTCGAATATTCGTACAAGATACCGGCAAGCATGACTGCCATGGAAAACACAATTCGTCTCATCATACGCTGTCGATTGTTTTACACGACAATCTGCTCAAAATACCACGGCTATCATGAAAAGTACGTTGATCGACTGAACGTGTTTACTAAGCCGCCATTCACATACACGTTTCAGTATTTCCCTGCGCCACCGTAACCAAGACCACCGATACCATGCGTTAGCTAAACGCATCAAAGATAGAGCGCATTTCATAATAAATTCGCTTTACTTGAAGTTACATTTTCATGGAATCAATTCAGTTTATTCGAGTGCTCGTTAATCATTTCATAAGATAACCTGTAGCATTTTTTCAACTTCGTCAAGAAAAATTATCTTCAGTATCGCCCCCACAATCAATGAAAAGACCCTACATAATATTTCTACCAGTTTCAATCTTAATCGATGCGGTAACTCGACGCCACCACGCCCATGGACCACGGTAGGACAATACTACACAGGAGGAACACGCAAATTCATAGGCAAGTTACGCACCGGAACAACTCTCTCAAAAAGGATATATTCTGTAACTAGAGTTTATATATATATATATATATATATATATATATATATATATATATATATATATATATATATATATATATATTCGTCTTACGTACGGTTATAACACACTCATTTACACCGCGAATTGGAATGGTAAACACAGCATAAGTACTGTGGCATTAGCATGATGAATAGATATAGAACGATAGGCCGTTGGATTTAACCATAGGATTGTTCCACATCTCGGGTAGATACACATGCACGTATGAGGTAGCATCAGCCCGTACAGCAGAATTTGTAGTCTTTCACATGCACAAGTGCACTTCGTTCAAAATTTCTCCCGTGACTTGGGAAATTGCAGATGCCATCACAGTTGGTTGAGCTGTCATGAAGCCAGTTCCGAAGTTACAGCTGTTGTGTATCTGACAACACTAAGAATCTTCAACTAAAGGCCTCAGTTATGGGTGTGGGACGTGAACACGGCAAATAGCAAACTTACGTTTGGGCTGAGTCGACAATTTACACATAACACACGACACACTCGATATCTTCCCAAAACGACGCATTTACATTTTAGATACGACAGCTAGAATAACATACCATGTAAGCATTTTTAAAAACACAAAAATTGAGAATAAATTTAGAAACCACCACCAGATCTTTAGCACAAAATTTACCCGAGCAACTCACTTTCAAAATGAACTATCTTACAGAACGCGAACGTTTCACAAGCACCGAGATCCCATAAAGCGAGGAGATACCACAGCTCATCTCTACTAGGTTGCTCACAGTGCGCCGGTTCGCCTCCAACTGAGATCGACGAGAAGGCCGCAGTCTCGTATCATAGGCATAGCGGTTATTCATGATAGGTAGTTGAGTAACATCTTTCAAGTGAATTTACTTATCGCGTTTCACTTTCCTTCGCAACCTAGGCAAGTATTACCGACTTGTTGTGTAGTTTTATTGGCCATCGGACTCCTGCATTTGTCGCTCTGGAAATTACCACTATATCAATTGGTGCATTTCAGTTTCCAATTTCTTTTATATATATTATAAAAATTATAATAACCAGGGGCGCTTACTTCCCTGAACGTCTAAAATCTTTTTAATGCTTTGTCATGTAGAAATTTCCTCAAAAACATACAATTGCTACAGGCATTTCGCAGCGTTTTTATATTTTAATGCCATTCTTCAGCAAAATATGCGAACTTTTAAATTAAAGAGAAGTGTAAGCTATATTTTTGCTAGAGTTATAATAAAAATATGGTTAAATTTAATCAAAGTTGCTATAACTTACTAATTTATCAAATTTTATCAAGTACTACCGACTTGAGTTTATATGGAATAGCTACATCACACATTCAAATGAAAACCCAAGTAAAAATAAAAAACAAGGAGACTTAAAAATTCCAAGTAGATTTAAGCTTCTTAACTATAGCAAGGGTGTCGAAAAGATAACAAGGAAGGCATCATTTAGAACGATATTAAAGGAACAGGAAAACTATGCACACGATGTGCGTCCCTGTGTAAAGAAACAGCAAAATTAAAAATATTTATAAAAACAAGATGCAAGTTGACAAAAGAAAATAAGAATTAGATGTTTGAGCTTCCCTTACAACGACAAAGGCGTTTCAAAGAGAGGAAGATACCATTTAGTATGGAGTTGAGAGAACGCGGAATCTATGCACAAGGTGCATAGAAACAGTAAGTTCAGAAAGAAGTTTAAGAAACAAGATCAAAGTTTAAGAAAAAAGTAGTAGGTGCCGATAAACAGAACAGTGAATCGAGAAAAATGACCCGTAACAGAACAAAACACCTGTTCTATTTCAACAAAAGGATGGCAAACCCCCTAACCTTTAGCTCGGGACCTCACATATTCCCCATAGGAGCGCTAATTTCCATAGATATAGTAGTTGTATCCCCCTAAGGAGCCTGAGGGAAAAAAAGAAGAGAAGTTTGGCACTCCGGTAGTGCGCACCCACACCGAAGGGGCAACATGACTCAGACATTCACGCCTCACGCCTCATTGCAGCACTCCTTGCCTACCGAAGTCTCTCAAAGAAGTACTGATAGCTATCAAGGTCTCTTCGAAATATTTTATTAAGAAGTACCTCGCCCGCACATATTACGGTCTGCAGATACTTTTGAAACTCTTCTCAGAGATGAGCTAAAAAGATACCAGACGTTTCATTTAACTGATAACGTTTTGCAATGGGACAATAACTTGTATCACAGCAATAATACTTGAAATAAATCACACGCGATGTACGCAATTTTCGAGGTGCAACTCATCTCATCTTATCACGTTCTTACACCTACAAAGTAAAACCGAAGAAATAAAAGATCATTGGAACTTGTTTCTAATCAGAATTTATCTCTAAAACAGCCATTTTCTAGACCATGATTATTCAACATTGGCACGCTCCCCTCTTTTTGAGCTGTAGTTCTGTGTAAATCAGAAGCATCAACTCATTTTTCAAGTCTAAGTAGCTAAAGAATACAAACTCGAAACATAGGTCGAATTTTTGCTTGACAATAAAATTATTTTCTCGATCATTCGCGAGGATACTATGAAAGAATTATGTTCATAAGCCCATAACATTAATCACAACTCATACCGCAGACGTGGTAAAAAATGAAGACCGAGCTGAAATAATGATTAAAAAACGAACTTGGCCCACAAACACAAATCAATTCATGCATACATAAAAGTAGATACTTCGACCTGTTTCGCCACCTTCTCCCTCAATACAATTATTAACATTACCCTTCAAATTTCAGTGACCACTTCATATACAGGCGTAGGAGTCTACGCTAAGAAAACGCCTTCTAATTAAATCTATTATTGGCTTTTTAGAGACTAAACCGTGATTTGTGTGGTTACAAGGATTTTTAGAATGGCCCAAACTAAGAGTTTCTGATGAACATCGGATGAAGAACTTGTTTTTTATAAACAGTTAGGTCCACCGAAACTGACCGAAAGTTAATTGTGATGACTTGGCACAGAAGCGATACCAATAAAGACTTTGAACTCATAACAGCGCACGGTTATTCTTCAAGTATACATGGGCTGTGTAGTTACTGGCTTATGGGCTTCTTTACATCTCTGCTTCATATAACTGAGTAACATTTCAAGAGCAGCATCAATTTAAGCAATTAACGCCACATTTCTTGTCGGTGGCAAAAATATGGCCCATACTGTCTGTAAAAATAACGCATCCCATCCGAATAGATATTCAGGCATAGAAAGTTCTATGCTAAACATATCGGTTGGACTTTCTTTGCATCACGAACATTTTTTTGTGGATTAACGCTCTTTTAGGCTTGAAGACATAAAAAAGGAAACATTTAGGTATGAATAGGCTTCATTTTCCATCCATGGAAAATTCTTAAACTACACGAGACCAAATGAGGTAAATATTCTTTTAAAGATCTCTTCTCTAGAATTCATCAGCGGGGATAAGCAAACAAGCAGCCAGTAATACGTCTAGTACTCTTCAGCTCATTGAGTGAACAAATTTAGTCGAGTAAATTATCGATGCTGAAAATATTTTCATGAGGCTTTACGTGATGGGGCATTTAATCTAATTGATTTACGCGGACGTCCTCACAATTGAAGGAAACTTAAGAAACAGCCAACGTCTACCACCACACCACGACACTCGCACGAGAGATTTGCTACAGAGCCACACAAGGAAGTAGGGGGAAGAGGGGAGGCAGAGCATGGGAGCGAGCAAGGGTGACATCCAGCAAGCCAGTTTGAGAGCGGCGAGTTCGGTAGGAAATGCCCACGAGAAACGTCGTCAGGTCGCTTGCAAGTACGGACATGTGACGCTGTATGCGCATGTTGTCAAAAATGCAGCATTCCTATGTGAAATGTACAGCATAGCTGGAATCTACGGACGTGAATGCGGCATATACCAAAAGGCGTACGTGGAGAAGTAGCATTAAAGTATTCAATGATGAAGTGAAGACTACAGTGTATAGTAAAATGTGTCCCTGAATAGTTGTTATATTATTAAACAATATTAGAGGGCAAAATGTTACGTCATATAAGCGATGGGCTGCACAGTTGGTCTTCATGAAAGTTCGTTTGGTACGGGAGCAGGCTGATCTTGCTTCATCTACGGAGCAGTGTGCGGCAATACTAGTACTATAAATTTATTAAAATAACAGAAATAAATCTTAAAATTAATGTAATAACTTCCATTGTATATATTGTTCCACATAATAGATTTTTGCAGTTAAAATTTGATTTTTGAAGCTATTATATTAAACAAGGAATAGTCATTCAATGCAGATTTACATACGTCCGCATTTCTAGACTAATATTATACATTTAAATGCTCAAATATTTATTCTTCCTCTATTAAAACAGCTACAAAATAAAATTTGCATAATGAGACATCCTCTGATGAGAGTGACACTGATAACTGTACATTTCTTGCGCCTGAAGCGGGAACTACTCTTAGTCTAAGCGTATTTGCGATGTCAGTACGTCCGGCCCGCCTTGTTCATATTTTTAGCTATAGGTACATCAGAGAATCGACTTGAAGTCAAATTAATAACTCATCTAGCAAATAAAATTCTTCAGAATCAGAATGAAAGTTCACTCTTTAACTATCAAGATAGTGAAAGCTAATTAAGAAAAAGTAGGGAACAACGTTTGGGAATAGCGAGACCTTTATCAAGCAGGAAGGACGCTCAAGCAGGCAAGCAGACTTGCTAATTTCAGCATCAGGTGTCCGTCCACACGGCGAGCTGGAAGGTCGGGCACTCCTTAAACTTACGAAGGATGCCAGCGAGCGCTAGTGGGAAACACTCGTCTTCCGTTCAATCTTGTGCTTCTTCAGTCACTGATTTAGAAAAATTATTTAAATACCAGCAGGTATTAGACTCATTCTCTGTCAAGGCAACGGAACCGTGCACTTGAAGTAAGCTAATGCAGACAAATCTTCGACCGATACAGATAACGCAAAATTACTAAAATACATCAGCCCTATAATTGAAAATATGCAAGCAAGTTTTAGTAGACCCTCAGATAGGTTATAGAGGGCAAGTATAGGAATAAGTTCGAAACAAAGCAAGTAGAAGACTAGTCAAACGAAGTAACAAGCTTCTCTGGTCGTCGACTCGTCAACAAACGCCGCGTCTTCAATTAATTAAGTATACAAAAAGTTTCTTCTCGAGGAGGTTATTCAATTTGACCGCGATACTTATTGAAGTCAGTAGTGCACCGTGCAAATAAAAATGAGCTCAAAGCTGAGGTAATCATGAGCAAATGCAGCTAAATAGACTAGATAAAAAAGAAAGTCTTGATGTCACAATGGCAAGACGGGCAAGCGTCAACAGCTATAACACTTGCTAGAAAAAAAAACTCTGAAAAAATTATCCACGAGAGAAACATAGGATCAAGAAATTCTCTATTTACGTTCTATAAGCGAGGAAACAAAGGCAAGGAAGGAGGACACTATGGGAAGTAGACGCCCGGAGGAGCGCATGGCATGAGGGCGTGGCAGAGAAGCTCCTGCATGAGGCGCCGGGCCGCCGCAGCGACACCGCCGCACCTCCCACATGCCGACCAACTCCCCCACACAACAGGCGCACCAGGCTTTGTGATAGACAGTTCCTCCACCATGACCGTTCTTAACCTTAAGCAGCCTACACTAACACAACAATTTCACTGCTAACATGAAACGCCTGACGCTTGAAATGCAGTTAAAATGCTCACCCGCACTGTTAAATAGGGACCGGCTTATACCCGAGATGACTAGTTGAAATGAAGAGGATAATGCACGGTACAGCACATGGAAAAAAATGCGATCGAGAAGCTAAGAAAATTAAAAATTAAAACAGACATCAGCTCCTTAAACCATTTTAAAAGAATAGGGCAAACATAACAGACTCGCAAACTCAACTCTAACAACAAAAGTATCATATACTTCGTGATGGCCAGCTTATGCCATACGTACACGAGTGCCTGCACAATTGCCTCGAGACGGCCCAGCAAATCTCGCTCGCATGATCCACAATTGGCTCAATGGAATATCACTCGCAGCACCCACAAAAACCCCAGCATTAATTCAACACGGTCAAGCTCCCCTTACGACGAACTCAAGGCCGGTTCGAACGCGAACTGAAGATACCATCTTGAGGGCAAAGAACTTTTTCTCCTGTAATACGTTAAGCATAGATTTCAAATAAATTTCCCCACAAACGCGGCATAAGGCCAATGAGATAAAATTAGATTAGATAATAAGTCAGTTGAAACCTCCCTACCATAACAAATGGGTTCCTAAGAGGAGAAAGGCACCAATAAAAATGAAATTAAGGGAAGAGGGAATTTATCCACTGGGTGTATCCCCACACCTCGCGTGTAGAAAGAAATAGAGAAGCTGAAATTTTTTTTATTTAGACAAAATAAAGTTGAAAAAGAAAGTAGTCAATGGAAAACAACAGTGAACCAGGAAAAGACATTCCGTAACGAAACGAAATTATTTTCAGTAGCAACTAAGAGAATGCCTACGCATCGTTCAACTCGAGACCTAACATTTCACCCCTGGGAGTGCTAATTCTGTGGATACAACGGTTGTACCGCCGTGACGGGATCCTTATATGAGAAGATAATAATGTACGAGAAGCGCTCTGCAGACCAGCAGGCTTCCCTAGATGAACAGTTGTGCAACAGCCATTCACTCAACTCCTACTTTGATCAGAATTAAAGTCCCCATAAACACTTATTTGAGGGACTTCTTATTATTGAATTATTGTCATTATGCAATTGAACTGAATACTCGTCTCGTAGAAGAAGCTTATTCCATCACGTATCGAATGGATATTAACACAACACGAAGTAAATGAAGTATAAACCAATTCTACGCTAATAAAATAATTATTAGAGCATTTATTATTGATTCGTTCGGAATGCTATTTATGTTCAACTCCTAGAAAACTGAAAAACAGAATTTACACACTGTGTAAAAATGCTCACTAATTATGAGTAATTTCAGAAAACTGAAACGAGAGTAAAAATCGCATAGAATTCGAAGCAGCAAATTTGAGATATATTGAAAGTACTCTTAAAGTATTAATGCTTAAGCCAGAAGAAAAAAAATATTTCAGTTAAAATGTACACGGGATACAATAAAAGAAAACAATCACGAAAATACATTGAATAAATAGGTTAGCACAAAATAGCCGGACAATATGCAAATTAATGTATGGGAATAAACTTAAAACTCTGAACACGAGAGAGACCCGTAAAGTTAAATATCTCGAGACGTGCGAAAAGAATTTATTGACATTTTGTAGCAATTTATTCTAGACGTATAAAGCCCAGCAATAAATTATCTAACCCGAAAGTACATCGAACCAAAGACGAAGTGGAAATAAAATTAAAAACAACAAGAATAACAACACAAAATCAGATTTCCAAGATACGTCCGAGGTCCAGACAATTGCTCGCTTCAGGCACGTATTTGAGCCACTGAAGAAACCGCAGAGCAACGGTCCAGCTAAAATTTCGTTGACAGATCGTTAATTACAGCAGGCAGACATCCACTAACTCCGGCTAGACCGCCGCCCAAGCGTCATATTCGAGATCTTCGGAATATTTGCACACAAGAGGAGGAGAAAATTCAATACAAAAATACACGGAATGAACTGTTGCTGAAAATTTAAACCTAAATACCATTGATGCTGAAAAACTTATTAGTAAACTACCCCTCCCTCCAATATTTCTATCAAGCAAGAACGCCAGATAACTCTACACAGCTTTGGAGTGACAGCTTTGGAGTGAGATCCGTAACACAAATCAATTTGGTCACCTAAATATTGTCAAGTTAATTACGTAGCCTAGGTTAGGATTTTCATACAAAGAAGGAGCGGTAACCAAGCGCAATAAACCACGAAGAATCAGGTGTATTGATACCCGACATACTTGGTATTCAAGTCAGGCTAGATTGCTCAGGTTACGAAGTGAAACGCAACCCTCCTATTTAGTCAAATCACTTACACCAATACCATCAGAATCACAGTTGTTGCCACCAAATTAAATTTCTTCAAATTCTTGTCGTCGAAACTGAACACAGTTACAGGTAAGGTTATAAGTTAGTTTAAGCCTCCCTAGCCTCAACAAAAAAAGAGCGTATCGAAGAGAGGAAGGACGAAGGCACCATTTAGTATGGAGATAAGACAATGAGGAATCTATGCAGAAGGGGCATAGAAACAGCAAGTTGAGAAAGAAGTTCATGAAATAAGATACAAGTTGAAGAAGAACGTAGTAGATGCTGAAAAACAGGACAGTAGTGAACCGAAAAAAGGTGGTCCTTAGCATAACATAAAAAAAGGCCTACCTAACTCTCTGCTCGGGCCCTCACATTTTCCCCCTGCGAGCGGTAATTCCCATAGATGCAATAGTTGCATCACCCTGAGGGGACACAGTTACAGGTACTACGCATCACCAGGAAAGAGATTAAGGTTCATCCAATGACGAGTGAGCAAGTCAGTCAGTGTACGCACCACTTCTCAATTTAGGCCAGAAATATAGCAGGCACCACAACAACGATTAACAGATGATGGAGCATGCGCAATTGAATCATAAGTAAAGGTTTACGTATAGTGCTTGCTCAGGTCAACTAGGTCAACGAACTACAGCACTCCGATTTGCCAATGCGCATAAATCCGCGGATGGTGCGTACGTACGAATAACAACGCATTCGATCACGTCTGGACATCCATTAGGTTGTCATATGTACATTAGAACTATGGGCACGTTATCGTTATTAATTAGAAATTGAATGAAAATCTGCATGAAATGGAGAATATCTCTTACTTTAGACCATGAATGTACTGTAATTCTACAAATATCTTCTGCTATTCACGTTACGAAGGGTTTTTTCGTACATTCCCCTTAATATCTCCAAAGACGAGTTCAGATGAGGCATCAGAATAAGGAACAAAAATTACTTAAGCCTTGTTAACAATCGTCTCAGGACAGACGCTAACTGAAGAGCCCCGATGAAAAATTACATCTGTTTGAAAACCTTTAACGATCGTAAAAGCATAAGGAGTCAAAGGAGTCAAAAGCATAATTGCTGAGAGTCAACCTAGACCAGTGACGGTAGCTGGGCACATGCGGTATCAATCTCAAATCTCTTTCGAGGGACAAATTGAAGTAGCTAATCAGTAGCTCAGCTAATCTGTCAGAACTATGACACCTTCTCCTGTTGAAGTTCCTGAACGAATACGACAGTGGGAACATGCGCTATTTAACATCAAAACGCATACTCATTTCATTGTCTAACCACATTCATTTAGATCAAGAATTACCCAAATCCGTTCGAGTGAACTGCATTTGAGATCTGCGATAGAGTTAAGGTGATGATCGGTGGGTAAGACGCCGTGAAGAGGCAAGAAGACGTAATGTGAAGCCTGAACACAAACGAGTCTTTGTAGGAGAGCGTGGGCGGAGTTCAGCACTTCCTCACTCTCATCAACATCCAAGTTGCTGTACATTACTCAACCTATATTTTGAGATTAATACGGCATGCAGCAGCCATAGCCGCTTAAGGATGGGTGCAAGCATGATCAGCTATCATCTGGTACACAAACGAACCGTGAGCTGCAGCTTTCTGGTCTTGTATGTTTGCGATGGTTTCAGTCTGCCTGCAATCATCACGCTATCGCTATCTGAAGTGGTCTGCACTGTGCACGATACCACGAACGACATTCTCAAATATGAACCTGCAGCAGTAAACACGATGCACTTAAAATTACCTGATGTAACAGACTAAACTAAATAAAAATAATTCTACACAAAACAATAACAAACACACGATGCTATGTTTACTTTGTAAAAGCGCCCTGACTAAATACAGCAGTTTTTTTTACTTTGATTTGAGTAACGAGGAGTTCTATTTCAGGGAAGGGCATCACGAAACACAAGAATCCTACTTAACGATCATAATGAGTTGACATTATTGCACACAAAAAACGATAACAAATCGGCTATTATGTTATTGTTTTTCACGTACGTAACAGAAATACATTAAACTTACTCCAAAAAGAGACATTACTGGTTTTATTCTCTGAATGCAGCCTTCAACGTTAGCCCCGAACAAATGTCTGAAAAACATAAAATTTATACAAAAAACAAATATTGAGAAGCTTCATCCTTCGAAAGAAAATAGAGGCGTTATTACACAAGAACTGAATAGCCATTTCAAGTAAACATCCATGAAAACATATCAACGCATCGAATATTTGCAACGAACTCCACTTATTATTGTGAATTTGGGTGTTCAACAGAACGCAGCGACTCTACCATGCATCAAAAACCCTCACGTCGCACAGTATTACTCCGCTGTAGCTGTTGCACGAAACTCGTCCAGTACAGTACGTAAACAATGGACAGAATCGAAATACTGTTATTACACGGCGACGTCACACCAATCCTAAATATGTTCGCGGGAACAAATGAATTCATTCCTACTCCAGATGTAGGCTCTTCTCAGGAGATTGGGGCTTTGTTCGCAAGGAACAAAAATCCGGATCTACACTTCGTTCTGCACGGCAAAATTTGTTGCACATGTGATACCGCTGGACAGATAATAGAGCTACAAGAGAGAAAATGTACATACCGAATCAGTGGCGCAAATTTTATAACTCTATACTGCGCATCAAGTTGCTTTTACAACCGATTGACGCCATGATAAACTCGCATTACTTCGGGATGCCTCGAAGTTTCTACTAAAGCTTCGAATTGGAAGCATATTTTAGTTGTGAAAGGAGAGAGAATCACTAGCATGAGCACTCTAGCAGTACATAAAAAGCCTGCAAGAGAACAGTTCGTAGTGTTTTGGCAGCATCATTGCAATGTGATTACCTACATCATCAGCCCACTTCACGTCGCACCTCCAAAATTCAGACCCTGCACATAGTGTTAGACACCGTTCCCAGGTGAATATGGCTCCTTTACAGAACTACAAAAATTACAATGTACAATGTACAAAAATTCCGATAGTTCGTTAACGTTAGCTCTCACGGCTATAATTTGTGTCAAGTTCACAAAGTTTGTTTTAGCGGAATACTCACGAGAACACTGGTTCTCTCCATCTCCAGATAATGAATATTACTCTTCAAAAACGGCTACAAGTTTTTATGAAACTTACGTGACAATTAAAGTTGCAGTAAAATATACACTCACAGTAGGAAAAATACTGTGAAATATCAATGATTAATGCTAACTAACAACCAGTAAAGTAGTTCAGTGATCCTGTCTAATTCATCACTTTGTACGTGATCTGACATTATGATCCAATGAAACTCTATTTTAGCACCCACATCATTGTCCTCTCACTGAAATTTGCATGGCTCAGTTGGGAATGTTTAGGTTTCATCTCAAACCAGCCGAATTTTCTGGCTGAAATACTCGACATCTCAACATGAATAATTCTGGCACGTACAAATCTATGCCCAGCGTTCACGGTGAAACAAAACATTACATTAAACGCACAATCAACTAGGAATTCCATTCAAGATCAGATTGCGAGTCTCTGAAAAATATTCTCATATATAATTGAGGAACAATTTTCATTCAAGTTGTAGAATATTTTACGAAAGCACACGAGAGCATGCAGCAATTAGGCATTGAATTAATGTAGTACATCAATGCACCTGCAAAACCTATATCGTTTTAATCAACGGTACACAATTAACAACGCTCTAAGCACGTCTCACAACATTTAAAAAGGCCGAAATAAAATAAACCATTCTTCAGAAAAATAGTGAACTATGTAATTGCGTGAAAAAAAATTGCGTCGCAAAATTACTTAAGTCATATTTTTGCATATTCCTCCAATTTACAATTATTAGGTTAAATTTTATTTAACCATTACAAAGATGATCCAAGAGAATAAGAAGGAAAGCACCATTCAGAGGGGAATTAAGGCAACGGGAAATCTACGCGCAAGTTTTGTACCCACACTAGATAAAAAATTTTCGTTGAATGCAAAACTGGCACGCAATTCTGGAAGAGCTTTGAAAGCTGTCAAAATTATTACTTAAAAAAACAGAAACCATGAGCTTTTAAGAAGTATTTGATAGCACTCAGGAGTTAGAGTCCATCAACATCAAATAGGAACCCATTATATCGATCTGACGAATTCGAACAAGCGCACTCCTATAATGCTCCTAAAAGGAGCCGTGGTATAAATACTAAACTTACTGCGGTGATCTCTGCAAAAAAATCCATAAGCCTAACTTCGTAGAAGATGAATACGATAAGCCTATATCAGTAAACCACAAAATATTTTCAGCGTGCTAAGAGGCATCGCTAACACTGCAGCAAGCAGCTAGTAAGATGGATCCGATGTCAAGAACAGGCGAACCGACATCAATCTTACTCAGACTGCTATAGGCAGGAACTACTAGTAAGGAAAAAGGGCTGCACGATAACAGCCCCGCATATTATGATAAACACTTCCAGCAGTGGGAGGAGTCATCCAATAAAAAGAACACCATTCGTCTCACACAACAATAATATTGCCTATTGCCACCTAGCGGAGTTGCAATTGAGCCAGCGCTTGACAGCAGCTATTGGAACACGTGAAATAGAAATCGGAGTACACCTGCAATCACCTGTACTGAACTGACGCTACTAGGCCTGGCTATGTAGTAATTATTATGTAGACCGAAGTTAGAGTCTGTACCAACTCTTAAGCATTTTAACAAAGGCAGGAAACAAGCTCAACTAAAAAATGTAATATAGATCTCGACACTGAAGTAATAGATGCACTGTCTATAGACTCGAGTACGTAAGTCCTATTGCTTACGACACCAACCATCAACCACTCAAGAAGGATAGAAATATACCCATAAGAAAATAAAGCCTACGCAACTGCAAAACGAGCGCCTCATCAGCGCTGCAGATACTGCGCTGAGTAGTGAAGTAAATCACTGAGGAGCGTACATTTTACACAGCGGGCGACCCACGATATGCTCAATGTGAATGTCAATTTGCAGCGCTATTGTTTCTGCAAGTCTAACATTATACAAAGCAAACAGTTAACGTTGAAATTTTGGCGCATTATTACTTTCTATTCAAAACGCCAAAAAGTCAATTCTAGGCCTGTCAAATAAATATCAGTCACCATGTCAATAATAGTTTACAAAATATGTTCAGTAACTAACTATGATTTACTAAGATACGTATCGTCCATGAACAATAATAGATAAAAAAAACAACTAAAATTGACTCAAGAATAAAAATCCAGTATTCAACACATTCGCGGCCGAGGACTATTGATAAGCCTTGCTCGTCTATACAAAAGATTTCTTCTTCTCCAATTAGAATGTTGATATATACACGGTGTTTATAATAATTCGCTTATTGTTTTAACGGATTATTTTATTGCTAAGAAATTTGAAACAATACAAGTATTTAGCAAATTTCAATGTAATGGATAAATTGCAGCGTTTGAGGTAACGCGTAGCCGGCAGTGCTAAAAAATTGAAATAACACTGACGTGCTCTCCCAATAAAAAGATTTGCACAAAACCAGTTCCTGGAAGCGAGTCTACTTTGGAGATGTAGCAAAAACGAATCCCAAAAAGAGCTCACCACAATCATCCGTGATCACCAAGGGCAAACGACAGGTGTGTACCGGCCATGAGTACAGAGGTACGGCTTCATGCCATTAATGAATTAAGCTGAAAATTATAAGGGCTACTTGAAAAACTACAGTGAAATTGAAAGAATACGAATTACTGTTCCGAGGTTTTATCACACTCGGGAGTTCGTATTTCACAGTTCCCAATTACTTAGCACTTTCATACAAAGTCGAATCTCTTTACGCGCCAATTTCCGTGTCTAAGTTTCGACTAAAATTCGGAAGAGGTTCAAAACTTAACCCGATGTGAGTAAAGAAATTCAAGGCGTTTTGAGAATGAGCTTTAGAGTTGTGAAAACATAGCACATAGTGAGACCCCTACATAGCAGCGTCACGAAATACATATTAGAAAATCACCATCACGCAAAATTTGAGCTTCCCATACTATTTTGCTCAGGGGTAAACCAACGCTTCCTCTTCATTATGACTATTATCGCAGGGAAATTCAGTTCAAACTCCGTTTAATCGGCGCCATGACGGCACTCAACTTTTAGCCTCTACCGGAACAATGCGTAAGCAGCACATAGTAACTCAAATTTCTGTAAGAGGTGGAAGAGGAAAACGGAACGAATAAAAAACGAAAATGAAGAAAATCGTGCATAAAGGCAATGACACGAAACGTCGGCTTTCCAAATTAGGGCAGCAGAAACCAAAATAGAAACTGACGCTATTGTAACTTGACTACGCGATTAGATAAAACACGGTAAGTAAATACGGATTCTGTTATCATCGAGGAACCCAAATGTTTTTGCGTACACTCTACGAGGGCGTGCTCTAATAAGATAAGAATGAGTGTACGCAAAAATTATATCAAAAGACTTTGGACTAAGTTTATTGTCAAAAGTTCATCATTGGAAGCAATTCAGTCACACAAGAATGTGAGCCAAAAAGCCTTGGGCCCGAGGCGGAGGGAAGAAATGGTTAACGACCGCACGTGATCATACGCTACCCGGAAAGGGGTGAATGTCAAAAATAAAAGAACAATTTGGCGTACCTACACAACACGAACACTACTACGACATCATGACATTTATGATTCATTTCCTCGATTCTTAGTGCAGACCACACTACGCTTTTACACGGCTTTGGAGTTACGCACTCCATGAGCCCCTTTCCCTTCTGTTGTTGCGAATCAAGCACGTCAAATTTCGGCGTGCAACCTGCAATGAAACTTCCCGCAACTCAACAAGCGAAACCCGCAAACGTTTGAGATAACGACCATACACGAGAACTCTTCCTCTGATTGCATACAAATGCCTATTTGCCATTGCTTGCGAAAAGAAGAAAATTAGGATCTCATGAAACACAATGGCTTCACTAGCTACATAACAATAAATCGAATCATCTAGCAAGGAAATGGTAACTTTCGAAAAAAGCGTTACAATAACTACTCCGGTACATTAACTTCACTTCAGTAAAATTGTCATTGCAGTACACTTCCGTTAAAGTGATTGTTGACTCCAGAAGCTCCAACATATAATATTAAAATCAAACAAGAAAAGCTGAATTTACAAAGCTCTCAGTAAACTTTTACGGTATTTGCAAGGCCCGGTCAACGAAGCTCTTTAAAAGTCATGTCCAAACGTAAAATTTCACACCTCACCGCTTGAGCTAAGAATGAGCCACATGAGAATGTCTTAAGGGAGTCAGAAAATAACCAAAGGATTTTTTGTCGCTAGTAGAATAAATAAAGCCAGGCTCGTAACCTAAAGCAGCACAATTTGCAGGCAATCGGAGCGCCGCTAGAGCGATCCGCCCGACCAACTGAAGGACACGAACGAGCTCCATAAGCCCCAGGTTACGCGTGTCTTGTCCGGCCTCAGCGACAGCGAACGGAGCAAGTGCGCTCGCACACGAGCTTTATGCGTTATTCCAGCACGAAAATACCGCTAGCGTTATTTACACTCTGTTCTACTTCAAACTGAATACAGCGAAGGGAGCGAGTGCGATTGCTCACGAGCTTTCATCTTTATTTTAGCACTGAAACACTTCGTGTTATTTCCACTTAGCACTAAGACTAAATTAGATTCTGCAACTAAAAAATGTGCCTCTTCCAAAACGACGGAAAAAATATTTACAAACGTATTGGTGTATAAAACATATGTTCGAAGAGTTACAAGTCCCAGCAACGAACACGCACACAGATCTTGACTCATAACGACTTCCGACAAAAATGCCAAGATCCTGATTCTTCCTTACGGTGAATCCAGCCGAGGGAAAGTGTTTCCCAACGACAGCGGCATGGCATTCTTATAGAGTTGTCTCACTGATTAGTGAACTAAATGAATCGTGTGCTTGTTTTCATGATGAATGTTTACACTTACTGCATTCGAAGATGCTCTAAAACGTTATGAAAAGAGTACAATTAATAATACCTGTAGGTATACCTGCCAGAATAGATCAAAGCAAAACAGACGCCAGTTATGGACAAAGATATTTACTGGAGCTGCAATAATATATCTATGGAGTTCGCCTGCTCACTCCCTTACGAACATCACCAAGCAGAAAACGAAGCATGCGTAACTTATTGGTACAGCAATTCTCATTATCTATTGCTGTGTTACTCTCAACAGCATGAACGTTGTTATTATTTAATGAAGAAAGTAAAATTATTGTGCATATTTAGTTTACCCTCAATATCGTTCTTCCATTGAAGTACACAGCAGAATTAAATCGATTTGAAAAATTAAAGAACGACCAGGAAACAAATGAAGTCCAAGAGACACTGCCCAGGTCGATTACGCGGGAACTCCGTTCTTTTCACGGGAGAGGAAAAATGAAAAAAAGAAACCAGAGAATTCAAACATCAAAACTGAACTCGTAACAGCCATCTGAAAAATGCTGCAGCTTTTGCACTGAAGACAAATAGCGAAAAGAGAGAGCACCCAAAGTGCACTGGCACGGTCACGGTGTTGACTTTAACAAGTGAAGAACCTGCATGGCTCGTCGGATTCGCATTTCGAAGAACAAGCATGCACAACTGTTTTTAAGGACAACAGTCGTCGTAAAAAGTTCAAAAACAAAGATAAAAGCATTCTGCTCAATTTTATTACGAACGATGTTGATGATGAACTGATGCATCTGAGGGCGATGTTCAGACTAAGGAGAAACTAAGCCTGGTATGATAAGGGAAATAATTTTTAACATCGTTAATTACTGTTATTCATACTTACCTAGTACATTATATGTCGAAACTCGTACGTAATTATAAATATACATAGCAAGCGCCATTTCCTCGAACTTCCCAACCTCAAGATTGTAACTCATTTTAAGCCCTCCTGACCACAACACATGTATCCCCAAGAAAGGAAAAATTAGTATAGAATCAAGGGAACGAGGAATATCTATGCGCAAAATATTTCTCCACACGGCACATAGAAACAGCAGGAATGCAAGAAGTTTCTGAACGAAGATAATAATTGAAGAAGAAAGAAACTGGCATTGAGAAAAAGAGTTAAGAGTGAACCGAAAAAAAGATGGTTCTTATCAAAACAAAAACTTTCTATGTCAATAAAAAGGAAGTCTTACCTAATATTCGCTCAGGATCTCACATCTTCTTTCCGTGAACTATTCCCCACCGATAAAATATTTAGACCAATTTCAACGAAAGACCTATAAACTCAGTACCTGTAAACAACGTAGTACTTAGTTGCAACCCAACCCACTAACAATTCGGAAACGCTGAAGTTACTCATATATTCGAGTCGAAAGTATTTTTTGAATCTCGCCATTAAAGAGAAGCAGAAAATAATCGCGCGAGTAAGATGCTAATAGATGCTTACACTGGGAAAATTTCACCTCGCTTTTATGCTTCGAAGATAAAGGAGAACCATTAATACAACCGTAATTCTAACTCACGCAGTACACCGTACAAATAACTTCAGCACCACTGTTACCAACAAGGCAACGAACTGCGCCGATTGATGTAGAGCATGATAGCTCGAGTGTCTCCGCGCCGGGAGGTGCATTCACGGCATATTTGCACGGCGCAGTTGTCCTTGGCGTCCGGTCTTTAGCGTGTTTTGGATCCCCAGTCTGCTATTCATAGCTCTTACTAACCGTACAAACGCTTCTCGGCGGACTCTCGTTAACGTCAATCCTTGAATGCGTCACTGGATTAACAGAATACTTACGTCATACGGCCTTCGGGTTAAATTTGCTCTGTTCAATAACGGAATTCATGAAGCCAATCAATGTGAAACACTTGCAATGACGAAAATATGCGATAAAAAGTCAGCGCTGAATAAATTTTCTAGAGAACTATAGCATCTGTAGAAATATGGAAGAACAAGTTCAATCTGTGTCACAAAAAAGTATTATTAATAAGAACTTGACTGAACACACACGAAAGAAAGAACAGTTGAAGTGTAGGCCATTTGCAGAGCTATTCAAAGGGGAAAATAGACTTCAATGTGAGACGCACGCAAGACATGAAGCGTGAAGAAACAACAGCTCCAGAGCGGGAGGTCGGACACTTGGCAGACAACACCCACCACAGAGAATGACAATGCAGCAAACGCTGGTATTTTCCGCCAGATCAAAGCGCCGCCTGATTCGTGGGAAGATCGCTCGACAGGAGTTCGTAAATTACTCGTCTCAACTGTGTGATTATTGTTAGATTTTGAATGGAAATCCTCAGCTTGAGTTGACGTTTGAAAACAGCTGTCATGATAACTGTAACAAAGTCTCTGTTCAGTATCAATTCAAAGGCAGCCCGCGCGAAATTTGATATCAGTCTAAGAATTAAAATAATTAGAGACTAAAAATGAACTAGACATTTTACAACCGACATCACGAAGATCTTTACGAAAAAAAATCATATCACTTCCTTGAAACTAACTGATGAAGCGTAAAATGTAATGTTGGCCGAAAATCAAGTAAGCTGTGCAGAAAAAATTCCACCCCATATTGGAAGCAGACGCCAATTTTGTTAAGCGCAAATTCCAATCACGGCTCAGAAATTGAACTAGATGGCCCCAAAAATTGAGAGAAATACCGTACCCAGTAAGCGAGCTCTGGAGAGAACGCCATCAGTGCTGAGATTAAGAAAAAAATTCAATTTGCAACACCAATACGTATGTAAATGAGCCCAGCAGTTATTCAGCAGTAGAGATTGAGTAAAAAATCTCACTGATGAGCCCCGAAACAAACAAAAACTAGGCATAAATGGTGGCATGGCCTCGAGTTGTCAGTCTACCAAGTCATAACGCTAGATCGTTTTTAAAACTGAATTCGAGGAAATTTATTTAAAAAAACGTAGAATTGAAGTAGGGAAGTTACTTTAAACCTCTCAAACCAGAAAAGGTTTTTCAAAAGGAGGAGGAACTCACTAAGAGCGTAGAGAACTACGCTAGAAGATTATAGCAGAAGTACTCTCATGTTTTAGTTTATAACGAAGTACAGTTGGAAATCATCGCGTTCTACTGAACGCATACGGCGAAAATAGGAAAGGAAGTAATACGAAGCATTTCCAGCACACCGCGCATTGGAAAGTAAACCCGCTAACAATCTCACTTGATAATTACTCACATAATTACGTATAATTACAATAGTCCACAATCGTAAGCTTTACCGTATAATTCCGGTTGAGGCACGGTCTTAATTGAAAAAGACGACGCGGAACATTATCGTCGTTTTGAAAGCTCTTCATTATATCAATTGAAGTTATCCTATAGTAAACAATTTCATGTTTACTCTACTAGACAGTCCAAACGTCCTCGCTTTAAAATTTGTTTATAATGAGTAAACCAATCATTAACGTACAGCACTAATAGATATAATCTTAACTTTGAACATTTCAATAAATTCAACTTGAAATCGATTAACAATTAACAATTACATCAACAGCCGCCTTAAAATCACTTTCATCGTTTGAAAGATGAAAGCCAGTTCATTACATCAGCAAACCAAAAACGAAAATAGATAACAAGAACTACGCCTGACTCTGCATACTCATGGATAAAGGGTTCTTCAAAGTTCCAAATAGCGCAGCGTTTTAATACTATCGATCGTGAACTACGGGAATGCTGCGGGTACACTATATGTCTGACGCCAACCGATCTACCAGTTTTTCTTCACCAGCCGCCAAATAAACTGCTATGTAGAGTGTCTGTAACCCGCAATTTCGATGTCGAAGTCTGAAATTGAACTTACAAAAATCATCGGCAAAATAAGTTATGAAATAATCTCAAAAGCATTATATTTTATCCAAAGAATATCTAAATATTTACATAATATAAACATGCAAATGACTTCATAATCTATGAGATGAACTGGCAAAGATTTCGCCGAATTTGTTCGTAGGGAAAACGAGAAAACATCAAACAAATTTCATAACTCTACAATCGTTAATATCGCAAAATTAACCGCGGACAAAGAGTAAACGTTTTCACGTTAAAAGAGCGGTAATTCACACACATACACAACCAAACTAACAAACTATCATGAAAATTACACGCAGAAGAGTAGGAATAAAAGAAGTAAGTGAACTTGATACGTCCAACATCGACGTGAGGTCACTAGTATACAAGCAAGCACGTCGAGCGTTCAGGTATATCACATGAACTGCCTTGAGCGAGGCACTACAATGCAGAGGCTGCGGACGCAACAGCTTACATGCGTAGCTCAACAACTTCTATCTTCAATGCAGAGGTTGCAGATTAGGATACGAAGAAGTGCCTCTTAACAGCTCTAGCACGGCAGAAGGTCAGCGATTCCAACTTTACGCTGCTTTATGAGCAGCTTTGTACTTGATGCTACGCATGATCTATAGATAACCATTTTAAACAGTCAAAAAACAGCGTTGCATAGCGATTATAAGCAATGTTATTTATCCAAATTAAAGATATTCAAGGTCTCTACGGACAAAATGTCGTAAGACAAGAATTGCACAAATTCGTGTGTGGGGAATTTTCTTCTACTAACGTTTATCATTTGCACATCAACTCGTGTAATTTATTTCGGTAATAAATCAAACATTACAAATGATTAAACTTCGTAACGTGAATGAAGAATTTCAAAACACAGCTTGCACAGTGAAAAAAAAACTAGAAAATTAAGTAACAATAATGAGTGAAACAACAAGGAGGCTTCTGAAAATTACGTAAGAATCCCAGCCTACCAAGTTATACCTTAGATCGCTTGATGAATTACTTCACGAGATGAGAACTAAATTAAAGTATGGAAGAAGAGCGAAGAATAGTTTTTTTACACCCAAGACTTAACACGTTGACTACGAAGAGGTACATTCTAGGCGATACACGTGTGTTATAGCTTACAAGGTAAAATGGCATCGAATAATTGTATTTTCCACACTTCTTGGACAGTATAGAATTGTATCCGAGTAATAAAGTAGTTTTTTCGATCCTACTACTTCCAACCTAAACCAACCGTACAAACATATTCAACGTGTTGATGGCAATTGTTCCGAAGTTAAAATAAATGTCCTGGATTCGATCCCGATCTGACATGTATAATTGCGAAATTTCACCATGGAAAAAATTAACCGAAGCCAGCGATTGATGTATATAGAACTGAACATCAATTCACAAATTTATCCACAAATATTAGAAGGGCAAAAATGCGTTCTGATACATACCAAGTTACGACTAACTGGAAGATGGATTAAACAGTAAATCAGTTTTACCCCGCCCAAATTTATGATGTAGATTGTAGAAGATCACATAAGCCACAAATCCAAGAGAAAGCTGCACTGAAGAAAAAACTCTTAAAAGCAGTAGGCACTCAACAGGTAGGCGTCAGCAAGTGTAGCGAACCCTAGTGTGCGACCAAGGACGAGTACGTCTGCATTTTATTTTTGCACGCGTCAGAACATGTAATGAAAAATAACAACAGGTTTATTCTGGGTGAAGCAAATACCAATTAGACTAGCATCGCAACAGTACTTTCGTAATCAGCTAACGATTTCGAATGAACGAATTCCAACACATCCAAAAATTTCTCTGTACATTTCTGAAATGATAACGATTGAAAATTAAGCATAGTACAGGAGAGCAAACAGGTGAATATCCCCTACCACAGTCATGGTACCTATGGTTTGTACCATGTCCAAATCTGTCACTGGATACGTCAACTCGAAAAAATTTGAGGCAGCTGTCACACCCTCGGGAGACATAAAACGGTAGCTGTACAGTGATGAACATCCCTAAATTCACGCGCTACCATCAAATAAATTGAGTTAATAGGAAATTTTACGTGTACAGATGCATTCCGCTAACGTACGCCGACTACATGACTTACATAAAAAAAACATACCTCAGTAAATTCATCACCGACCTCTTAGTATTTACGTATAGTAGCCGGTTCACGTGAAAACAAGCGAAAGATCACATATTGGAGTAACTTCACTATACATCCGCTGGATTTACATTTGGGATTTATTCTCTGAACTCTAACTTTACTTATAGCACTCAGCTCACCGCCTAGAAATTTTCTTCCCTGATATAAACACAGCAGAGAGCAACAAATTTGCAGGATACGTCGGAAAACTTCATAAGAGAAGGAAAAAATAAAGCTAGAATGGAGTATTTAAACTCAACAATTATCTCTCAGCAGACATCCTGACTGATTCTGCAATGCGTAAGTATATAAGAAAAATATTCCAAAAAAGCTAGGTTCTTCGTAATTTAAACTCATTGTAGCTACTGCTCCTTTCGCACACACTGAAAGAAGCTCTTGAATTCTGCGTTTTTCGGAGGTCATCCACACTTAATATTATAAGCTTTACTACTTCGTTGAAATACCTATCCTGAGAATACTAAACCTCTTTTAACAAGCAATCAATTTCGAAGAACGTGATTCATCTTGAAAGTTGATTAAATATCCTTACAAAATTAAATGCTAAAAAATCATCCCGTTCCAAGTTTAAGCGGCAGTTCTACGCCATGCGAGGATGCAGTTCATTTTATTTCAGACTAGTCTAGCTTTTTATCAGCTTTCTTGAACATATTACTCCATATTTTCTTGGCTATACAGCAGAAGCACAAAATGACCACGGATGCCATTTCGCTCACATACTATACACTTTATATTCACGCACAGTAAATAGCAGAAATTTTGAGGTATCAAGTAACATCCGTGCAGCTAAAAAAAAAGTGCGTTCAATCCTAAATAAGGCAAGTGCACTACACCCCGAGTACCCCAGATCGAGGTGCCGATGTACACCTCGCCGAACTGGTGAAAGGCGCATGCCTTCTATATATATTGGTCTACCCAGCTCTGTGTCTAGCCAGACGTTATCTCCTGTACAGTCTTGCCCTGACTACTTTTCATTGAGCAGAACACTCGGTACGTCCTAACCAATGATCAGTGAGACCAACAAGCTCTCGTTCTGACGGAGACGCATTTCTTTGGTTCATAAATATACACGAGCACAGTCGTGTAACAATGCAATATGGTATACTGTCTCGCTGGGACGATGGTTTCACTGTCTCTTAACTTCAGCTCGATGTTGCGTTACCTCAAAATAATATCGAGCTCGTATTGTGTAAAACTGGGCTACCGAATTCCATTGAAGCAAACAAAAATAGATGAGTCAAAGATTTCGACAGCACTTGATTGAATGCACAAGTTTGTTTCAGTCTCCGCAGTGCCACAAAATAAAAAGTTAAGAACAAACATTCAGTCACTCATCAGGTAAAATGTGACACTATTATAATAGCGAGCTCTCAACTCTTAAAAATCATCTACACCCTTACTAGTCAGAAGTGTGTACAATGACAGGACATATTAATGATCGACACAAAAACAGAAAATCCTACTCGCTGAAATATAAAACTGTTAATATGACAAAAAACATTAAATCAACTGGTCACTGCATTCAAAGGCGTCCAAGTCACCACAAATGATTTGAAAGAGACCGAAAAAAAACGCAAGGAAAAAACAACGAAGGGCGTCGATAACATCGCCGCCTCGTACTCCTCACATGGAGACGTTGAACAAAGTTCAAATCGTTGACAAACTTCAACAAGAGAACACGATATATAGTTAAGTAGCTCGCACAGAGCGGCAGACAACATTCAATCATTTCTACACGATGTATGCAGCCCTTCGGCGGCGATAAGTACACGAGAATAATGCATCACACAGCCCTATGGAGGACACCGGAACAATACGTCCATTGATAAGTTGAGAAGCTAATGCAAGGAGCTGACTTCTTACTTTGACCAGGTGACCCGCAGTGGCAGTGTTCCTCGCTGCAGTGACCAGCTGCGTGACCCACTTACACGCAAACTTGAGGCGCCACACAACTCGGCACGGCAGGCAAAAACGAATGTCTCTTCACAATAATGCAGGCGGTTTTATCGCATCACCAACACAAGCTATAATTTGCAGCCGCTTTTAGGTACGAGTCTGAAGGGTTTATTGCTCAGCATGTGTTTGCTAATGATTACATTATTGAGCCACCAACGTCTGAAAAAGCTAAGCAGCGTTTTAAAGGCGTAAAATTAGTCACTTTACATCAAACATTCATCTGCCATATAAGTGCAAAAGCAACGGCGCAAGCCGAAGTAAAATGCCGCCTTTGCAAACACTCTCTTCTGAGCGGCCGCCATAATAACAGCACGCAATGAATGCACTCCAAATATGTTACGTCGAAGCTATAGCCAGCGCCAAGATGCCTTCCAATGCAGTATTGAGTGATAAAAAAAGTTAACACACAAGCATGTAAATTGAAGTAATCTCATCAAATGTTACGATTCCGCATTAAGCAAGTAAAATTCAACAAATGGCGTC
This sequence comes from Morinoia aosen, assembly GCA_030386875.1. Classification (NCBI taxonomy): domain Eukaryota; kingdom Metazoa; phylum Arthropoda; class Malacostraca; order Amphipoda; family Talitridae; genus Morinoia; species Morinoia aosen. The sequence goes on from CM059566.1 coordinate 57,917,506, forward strand.
GTTACGAAGGAGATGTCTTCGTCGGTTTACCCATATGTTGCATTTGAGATCAGGTTTTGGAAACCACATTTTTTCCCCCCAAAATAAATATACCTGAGTGAAGATGATAAAATTCTAGCGGAAGGAGCAACACACCCTTGAAAATACAAATAATCGGTGCTCTGTATTCACTTTGATTTCCCATTCATTTCTACTTCAACACGTGTATCTTCGCACACTAGCTTTACAGACCACATGTCCAACGTGATACGATGAAACTGACATAGGAGCAAAATTATACTAGTCACTTCCCAACACGAACGTTACGCGGCACCAGTGTGACACCTGTCCTCACGTTATTTGCCCTCAACACCGCTACCTTTACCCAAGACAGGATTCCTTCAGATTACAAAACTTGGCTGTCAGTACGTACAAATTGAGGAAAAGGTGAATATCACTTGATGGTATTTAGCGAATAAATTAAATAAAACAATGATGGTATCACTGGATATGTTAACGAATACACGCAATAAAAACAGAACAAATTTTGAAGACTTGATCCTAGTGATAGAGAAGCAGAAGTGGTATGCACTACCCTAATTATCCGTTAATTTTCTGCATATTGAAGATGTAAAAGCTGATGACAACACCTTAAACACGTTAACAAAGGATGACATCTTTTGTCTGAAAATTAAGGCTAAATTTAATTTACGGAATTTATTTAAAGTTGGATACTATTTAATTGGAGGTCGAACGGAAGGTTTGATGTTGCTGACAAACTTCAACTATTCCAATCCTCTCTCAAAGTTTTTTTTTTGCATTATATGGAGAATTACTCCAATTTTTTAAAAAATAGATAGCTACGTACGACCATACTAAGATCAAATTTTCAAATTAAATTACTTAGAGGTATAAATTTCCGCTAATTTATAATTACAAACTCAAACCATAAATTACCTTTTACGACTTTGTCGATGCAGAAAGTCGTGACAGTGGCACCAGCAGTGTGCTCCACTTTAGCCCGTAAAGACAAAAACAATGATCTTAGTTTCTTGAGACACTGATCGATACATGTTAAACACAATAACCTCGGCACAAGCAAGAGTAAAGATGAAGTTTCTGCAATTCAGTTTTACGAAAAATACAGAGAAGATTCCCGAAAGCATAAGAAAGCAGTTAATTAAGGTGCAACACCTTAATTAACTGCTCAGGCAGCACGCGTGAAATGGTGTTTACACGCGCGAGGTTGTGATGATGCATCCAACGCAACAGATGCAGGCTCCGCGGAACTGGAGACAGCGATGTGCATGGCCGAGCTGGACGCGAGGTCGCAGGTGACGTAATTCACAGCCGCAGCGGCGAGCACATCCTTCATCCACGGCCAAATGACAGACAAAACCTTATTGACGAGCCTCAGTGACATCTGAGTACACGTACGTAATGGAACACTTGCGTCAAAACTGAGAATCTATACACGATACAACTCAGCTCAGCGACAGTACAATCGAAAGATGCGACAAACTTTATGCAAACGTTGCGACAGGAATATTCCGAATATTTTATGTAGCTTACCTTGTGCTCCGTCACTGATAAAATCTTATGCCCCTTTGGTACAATCGTACCGTCGTCGTAACACACACTTATCAGTCAATTATAAAGATCTCAAAAGGCATTATTCTATTCGTTTTCGTCGATGTCTTACTCCCTCGCTATTTGTTACAGTGAGAAAAAGAAGTTCAATTTGGCTACACAAACAATGTCAAAGCGTTTTATAGCATAATCTTAAAAATTATTTCACAGTATAATAAAGCAGTTGAAACTCTAGAAAGCGATGAAAATATAAATAAACCATTAATATCACAAGCCCAAAAGCCCTCATGCCAATGTATGGCTAGTTTATTCCATGCGCCCCACCGACTAGAGATTAAAACACACAATGTAATTTTCAATAAAAACAACATTAAACCTTCGAAAATAAGAATAATAAAAACATGCGCCACACAATGTTATCAATTATGCATTCAATTTACAGAGTTCACTTTATGTATTAGTGCAAGTAATAAATCTTGAAGTTTTTTCAATCGCATAATAAAATTCGATAAATCATTTTAACAGCACGCCATACTAGTGTTCATTTGAAGAAATGACGGAAAATGATGTCCTCCAAACAAAAGTTCAGATAACCTAACATGATTTCATCATAGTAAAACCACGTTAGTTAAACATATTCGGACCGACTCCTAAAATTGAAATAAGTATTACTCATTCCGAGCTGAAACACGAAGAAAGAATACGCGCGATCAACATTTGCGCTAAATGTTAAACTGAGGAAGATTTCAACACAAAATCAATGAGACTTTCAAATGCAAACGACCAAGATCTATATTTTTCAAAAATAAAAAATATAGAAAACAAGTTTGACTAAATTAACGGAAATATCAACGCGTTGCATTAATCTGTCATTACAGCGGAACTTTTTCCAATTGACGATCACAAAAGGCTACATCAAGGGGTAAAATCAGTGATAGGTAGTCAGTAGGAAGAGGCAAATTGCATCTCAGGTCACAAAATGGTACATTTCTTAAAATTCACAATAGCTAGTTACAGCAAACGGGCTCTAGGCGCGTTGAGAAACTTCCTGCACAACTACTTAAGTTCAACATGATTATCGAGCAGCCCGGAGCGAGTGAAGCACGGGACACAATAGGCATTCACGATGGTTACGACTGCGTTTGAAAGCAACCAGCTACTCAGGTCAAGGAGCTGAAAGCAAGTCGGGAAGCACGGCACTATTTTGATGCAACAGTGCAGTTATTTAAGACTCCTACTGTGTAGGAAAACCAGGTTATTTCTCAATGATGAGATTATATTGTATGTTAGTTTAAGCCTTCCTTAACGCAACAATGGCTTTCCAAAGAGAGAATAGTCCTAGGAAGGCACCATTTAATATAGTGTTAAGGAAACCCGGAATCTATGTTCGAGGTGCACAGAAACGTTGAGTTGAGAAAGAAGTTCATGAAACACGATAAAAAGTCGGAGAAGAAAGCATTAGGTGCTGAAAAACATAATAATAGTGAATCGAAAAAAAGGTCCGTAATAAAAGAAAACCCCTATATTATTTCAACAAAAGGAAGGCCTACCTAACCTTCAACTTTGGACCTCACACATTTCCCTCGGGAGCACTAATTCCTTTAGATACCAAAGCTGTATCCCCCCGAAGCATCTCAATGGCCCCCAAAGAAAGGGACACCCTTCATCACTGATAAAGAACAGAAGACATTGAGCGTATTCGGCCACTTGTGAACAAACACACACACACACTTGGGAATATTACACACGGAATGCACCTAAATTATATTATATAAGAAAGTCTTAGCCTCCCTTAACCACGACATAGATGTTCCAAGAGAGGAAAAAGGAAGGCACCATTTAGTATGGAGTTGAGGGAACGTGGAATCTACGCACAAGGTGCACAGAAACAGTAAGCTAGGAAAGAAGTTCATGAAACAAGAAAAAAGTAGTAGGTGCTGAAAAACATGACAGCAATGAACCGAAAAAAGATGGTCCGTAACAAAACAAAAACCCATTTTATTACAACAAAAAGGAAGCCTACCTAACCTTTAGCTCGGGCACACACATGGTTCCCCTGGGAGCGCTAATTCCCATAGATACAATATTTGTATCCCCCTGAGGGGAATGCACCTAAATTACGAGTGAAGAAAGATAACAGATTAGATTATTAGTTAGTTTAAGCCTCCTTATCCGCAACAAAGGCAATCCAAAGAGAGGAAGGAAGAAGGCATCATTTAGTATGGAGTTAAGGGAATGCGGAAACTATGCAGAAAGGGCATAGAAACAGTAAGATAAGAAAGAAGTTCACGGAACAAGATCAAAGTTGAAGAAGAATGGTAGTAGGTGCTAAAGAAATAGGACAACAGTGAATCGAAAAAAGACGATTCTTAACATAACACAAGCATTTTAATTCAACAAAAAGAAGGCCTACCTAACTCTCAGCTCGGGCCCTCACAATGTCCCCCTGGGAGTGCTAATTCCCATAGACGCAATAGTTGTATCCCCATGAGGGTAGAAAGATAACAAACGAGTTCGTTCCTCTACGTTACAAAAATGAACATCACTCACCTGGATCTTTCTTCCTCCAGCGTCGAATGGAACACCGTTTAATTCTATCCCTGTCGATCATGCTTTCAGTTATCCGCCATTAACTTAGTCCACACCATCATCAACTGCTACCTCAAAAATGAGAATAACGAACACAGTAACACACTCGATTAAAACTGAATTTCCATAACTGAAAAACCTGTAAAGAACAGTCTTAAATCATTTTCTGTACACTTATCCAAATAGTGGTTTCTATGATTAAAAAATGAAAGAAAGCTATTCACGTCTGAAAAGCACAACAGACAAATTGCTTTGCAAAGTTAACCGCATGAAAGACTGGCAACGTTCGCTTTTGAGTACAGCAGCCTAGCGTTTTAAGGGCATTCTTTACGCATTACAACACTGGGAAAATATCGCTGCCAAATAATGGAGAAATCACTCCACATGAGATATCGTAACAAGTAGAAACTGACACACATTTTTCGTAAACGTGCTCATAAAATATGTCCGATTTCAGAAGTACATCGCAAAGATTAAAAAATAACATCGTGAACTCAGGTAGAAGGCAAAACTAATCTATTTATGGATTAGAAACTCACAAAAAATAGGGAGGCAATTGGAGATAACATAATTCTAACAGATTGAAATCCGTAAGTAATGACCGATATGAGCTTGAATTATTTCGCGCTTCACGCAACTAGTCCATCACGACCGAGACGAGGCAAAACAAGGATCAAGGCTGAAGAAGCATGCGTCACTCGTTAAAAATAGGGTAGCACAGATGAGTCAAAATGTTAAATATTAGCTACACAGATAACAAATATACACACATCTTTTATAACGGTGTTATCATATAATTATTTTCTACAGCGATGATAAAAAGCTAAAACCTAATTCAAAGTGAATTTAAATTGACATCGAATGGTAATTTATCCTGAATAAGAACACATTCACAAGATTTCACACAAGGAAAAGTTAGCTCATCAGTCTTTCGATAGTGCTAACTTCAACCCCATATTACTATTGTCATCATTACTAACATGAATTGAACGTCTTTTTTGCAAAGTACGTCACAAAATTTGTTCTTAATGAACTTTCAACACATTTCATGCGAAGTGACCCACCTGTGGTCACAGGCGATTTTCACAGTGCTGTTGACCCACTTACAGTCACTAGCTCATTTTTTATTAATACTTAATGAAAGCTAAATAAATGCCCGATCCACTTAGTGTTTGCTATTTTCAAAGTTGATTCCCACAATTGACTATAAATTTGAATTGAATCTCGAACTTCAGCTTAACCCGTCGCAGTTTAACGTGTTAAAACGAGAAACTCGCTAACATCTGTAAAGAAGAACCATCAAAAAGCCAAGAGGAATTCAGTTAAAGAATCAACACCTAATATAATTTGCGGCACAAACGAAGAACGCGTGAACAGCGCTAGACAGTCGACACACATCGGAGATTGCGGGCAAAATATTGCGAGTCGCAGGCAGAAAACCAGACAATCCAGGCAGGATATTGAGATCAGAGGAATGCCGTGTACAGGCGGACGACAGAGACTGTTTCAAGGCTAGAACACCTTCGCAAGTCCAGTGGAGTTAGAGCGTATAAATCCCTCAGCGTGTCTAGATCGCAAGTGAAAATCAGAATAGCAAGCACAAATCATCCTTTATTTTAACTTTACACTCAAAAACAGATACAACCTGCCAGAATATTCTAGTGATAGGTACACAAAAAATGTTGATGGGTTTCTTTTTTAGATAGGAAAATTTTCAAATTCTAATTCTCAAAAACTATTTTTGAACCATTATTTAATAATTTCTGAAAAAATTACGCAGTTCATTTGCTATTGCCAACAAAAATATGATAATCTTGCAGCCATGCACTTGCAGCTCATAAATATACTAATCATGTGCGGACAATCATTAAAGCACGAAAAAATGTAAAAAATACGACGGATTTGGAAATGAAAGCAAACTGAAGCAATTAAGCTGAATTTTAGAGCTTGCTCGCAAATTTATTCCACTTATTCACGCTAAAGGTGACTGAAGATTACGAACTTGAGAGAATAGTTGAACCCACACTCATTCCTTGTTCATTTGCCACAATAAAAAGCACGAAAACTGAGATACTTAATATTCGAAGACTTCAGCGAAGCTCAAATTCGAGTTACTGAAAAACACCGAGGGGAAATTCGAAAACTATTGCATGTACAAAATGCAAAAAAAAAAATCCCAGAAAAGGCAACTACGGACCGAGGAAATACACTATTTCAATAACCATGTGATGAAGCGCGAAGCAGCGCATGAACACCTCACGGTCCCATGATCACGAGGACGGGTATAGCACGACCGTCTGCCCACCCACACACGCTGGGATTTCACTTTTAATATCAGCGCTGGAGTTATTGCCTCTCGGTAACTCTACATGTACTTCCGAGTAGAAATTAAATATTTTCGTGGCTTAATGAAATTCCAGTTTAACACCTAAATTCAAATTTTCAAAAGCAGGTGCAGTCTACCACTGGCGCTTTGAAATTCGAGTGCTGAATTTTTACGAATATTCAACGCTTGTGCAACACCAGCGTTAATCACGAAATGAAATGGAGATCACGCTTGGCAATTCTATTGCCAATGAACAACAGGTGTGCAGACAAAAGAGGGCCTGTAATCCCGCCCTCACCCCACGGCACGCGCAGACACACTGCCGCTCCCTGTCTGATAAACCGTCGGATCGGTAGGAAATGCATCAGCAGTAGTCCCGTCCCAGGAAACTTCGTCAAACGTAGGTAGACATTTACTTACCTTACCGGCTCAGGTACATACAAGCATCGAATTCGTCATACGTTCATCCATATTCTTCACGGAACACTCCGATATTCTTTTAAAGAAATACAAAAATTGGGCATGAATACTGTGAAAATACGAGCGGGTTTGTAGTCGCGCATCAGTGCATTCTATTGAGCCACAGAAGAATTCACTGCGTATATAGGAAAGCCTGCACAATCACACGGATATTGAGGACGGCACAATAATTTAACAAACTCGAACTCAAATCTAACTTGTATGAAAAAACAAAAACGCAACAGATGATTAATTAAGGTACAAGGACCAGATTGCGGTGAAGATGACCATGCCTCCCGATAACCCGTGCCCAGCAGCGGCTGAGGCCGTCAGGGCAGGGAACAACATGAAGCGGTCACCCCACACAGACACCGGAAGCTGCAAGCGAGTGCTAGCACGGGGCTAGTGTGAGCTGCGACGGAAAACGCAACTTAGACGGCAGTAAGTTGATGAACACTCGTGAGTAAGTCACTGTTTGTCTGTCAATTAAATTCATATTGGAGTGAATTCAGCGACGATTTATTTCAAGTATCATTATTACCATGAACCATAATTTCAGCATCTTGGTAAGCACATTCCTTGGTATCAGGTAAAAGAGGCAGCATTTGTGAGCGGGAGCTAGAAGCACAATATTCACACTGATGATGAACTATGAAACGATAACTAAAAAAGTGAATCACAGAACTCATCAGTCAAGAAACGGGTGAACGGAAACAAGGGCCATACAGATGTTCACACGAACCTCAGTTTTGTGTACTAAACTGTGAGTAAAAACCGATATAACTGAAAGACGTTCAAGTACTAATTAAAGTAAAAGTAAACCCAACTCTACGTTCAATGTCCAATCACTGAATGCTCAGGTATCAAAACAGCGGACCTTCAAACTAAAAATTGCAGTTTAAAGTTATTTCGCCCCACTCGAGACTCCTAATATGAGCATCATCAATCATTTACAGAAGCGTTCACACAAAAACTTGAACGGCAGTGCTTCGCAATAAAAAGTTCAGCGAGAATAATTGAGTTTTATTATATGTTTATACCCGTTCTTCAGAGCTACTGTTTTCAAACTAGGTCACGATATCACCCACAGACTTCTCAGGGGGTCATAAAAAAAGAAATTCCACTTACCGGCACTGAACTTTGCTCAGCAGGAAGGGAGAGGAGGACAGACAAACTGTTTACGGAAAAGAGTGTTGTGCTCAATTGTGCTTCATTATAGCCGATTGAAACTAACGTTGGCTTAATAGCGGCAAGACGGCAAGCTCCAGGCTGCATATGTCACTACTTCCACCATGACATGAGGAAGACGTCATAAATCCTACGCCGCCCACAATTGTACACTTGAGCATAGCGGCAATATTTCAGATCATGAGTAATTTCTTGACCTCAAAACCACGTTAATGACGATCAATTTCGTCTCAATTATCGATAGCTCGAAAGGATAAGGCGGAGTATGAACGTTATGTGCGCGTCAACTGCAGCGCTCACTCCGAGTGAGTCAACTGAGCGAGACACGCTAGAAACGCGGAGAAAGCCTCTTTCTTAGGCATTTTTCCAGTGAGCAAAACACGTGCAACGTTGCGAACAGAGGTTTCTCAGAAGTAAGACAAAGCTTCAGGTGGAGGATTACTGAATCATTTCGATACACGCATTTCTGCCAGCACTTCAGCGTCGAACAACGCTCCACTTGCAAAAAAACCCGCCGATTTTGCTTCCAATGTGTCACGGAAGCATTAAATTGGAAATACCTATTAAATCTCTCGAATACTAGCTTACCTCCAAACCTAGTGAGACGGGGAAAAAATTATACTTTTCATGCCAAAGACAATGAACGCAATGAGAACGAAGCATGGCATGAAATCAACTACACAGGATACTGCAATGCAACATGGCTTTTTCAAATATTTGATAAGCATGACAGCGGGCTAACAGACATCACGCAGAACTCTTTGAACACTATTCGCATCACCACGTATAAGGAGATATTTTTGCTACCTCCTGGCTAGAATGAAGAACTTTTGATGTGCAAATCTTTCATTTGTCCCAATTGATAGAGAAAATGTCGTAATTTGATTCCTTAGACCAAAAATAAAGTTTTCAGCTTTGAATTCATTCAGAGAAAAGGGTCACCATTTCTCATGCACTCGCCAAGCAGAACATTAAATCATACGTATTTCACACATATTTTTGGCTGAAAAGGTTGAATCATTAAATTTCAGCATAATATGACAGAACCCCATACTAAATTTATTGAAGTAAAAGAGGGTCATAGATGGTAGGAAGGCACAACATAACCACAACTGCATTGATAAGTAAGTTCGGTGACCTTCGGTGCGATATAGTCTAAATAACTAAAGCGCTAGCAAACCTATGTTACTACTACTACTACTACTACTACTACTACTAAGTAAGTTCGCAGTAACGTCTTCTGGCTTCACAGAGAAGGATCGACACGCAAAAGAAACAGTCATTCAAAGAACCCCCAAAAAGCAATTGAAGTGAAAGGTTTATCAGAAAACACCACAAACCCTCAATAGAGAGGGAGCTGAAGCGCAGATGGCGGAGCACAGCAATCCAATCCTGCGACACAAGTGAGTTTTTGTGTACAGGTAAGGACCCAATGTTGGTTTGAGAGACAATCAACACTTCTTTGCAGAAGAGACCATCATTCGCACTACACCTGATTCTGTTGGACCGCGTACTGAAGGCAACAAATGATATCTTCGTATTATACACTCACACCAGGCCACAGAGCGTTGCGATCATCCCTGTCAATATTCGTGGAAGTGGGTTCAAAATGTTTCCCAAATGCAAAGCTCTTGTTGAATAAAAAATGCCAAAAAAGGTAAATATTATCAATTTAATAGTCAATATCAAAATTATTCTAAATTGTTTTAAAAAATGCTTTGAGAGTCTGAATCGCTTAGATAAAGTCGCTCTCTCACGTTTACGATTTCAAAATAATAATTCTCACCTAATACCAAACTTAGATTCACTCTGAAAACTTCAATATCTGGGGCTAAAAGATTTAAAATTCCCCAGTGGAACTTCCCATCATTCTTTAAATTTGAGGCAAAGTAGCGATTTCTATTTCCTTACGTAAAATGAAGCTAACGGCCCAATGAAGTGATATATAAATCCTCTATAGCCCTCGTCAACTCTTAATCACACCGCTCACCTCTTACGCAGTTCCAACATTTTGCAAGAGCTCGAGAAGGAAACAAAGTTACCAAGCTTTTCTAATGCCTCATAACAACCAAAACATGCCCAGACGGAAGGCATGTCATTTAGTGCTTATTAAGCGAGCAATATGATCTATTACCACGCGGCCTCCCAACACCGTCCCGCACGCGGAAGGGATCGGGTTAGAAAACGTTACCAGCGAAATTTAAACAAGGAAGACGTTTATTAAAGAAGAACCACCAATTCCGCCATTAATAACAAATGCAAGAAACCGAGACATGAATAACAGAGAAACCTTAGCGGTGTCAGACGATGTCCATGAACACGTTGAGACGCATGGGAGACCTTAGCGCCAATGACCATAAGTGAGCACGGCGCGTAAAACAGCGAGCTGAGGAGCAGAAAAACGGCGTCTGGAGCCACCAGTGAGTGAAAGGGAAGTGCAGACAACACCAGCCAATATTGACACGGGAGCCACGGCTCAAATGGCTCTTAGCTCAGGGACTTCTAGGACTGCCGTCCAGGCCAAGGCTCGCGTCAACCACACGCACGTACATTCGCATGCACTACAAAAACGCGATCTTTTATCGAATTTAATCTTCTTGGGTTTTAGGCTTGAATTATTTAGATTCAAGTAACCTCGTGCCAAAGCTTCAAAATTCAGCGCAGCCAGTATTAACAGAAGTAAAACCGATTTCGTTAATCGATATCGAATTAACGACAAGAAAAATGAATCCAACGAGTATTAACGAAAGGAAAATCGAGAATCGAAATCTAAATTAAAATTCAAATGAGTGCCCTACATAGGAAATTGGCTGAACTTCATAACACGACACTAATATATTAATGAAATAAATGAAACTGGATAAATTAGTAAAGCCTCTCTAACCCCAACAACGGGTTCCGAAGAGAGGAAGAAATCAATTGGTATGAAGTTAATGGGACGGGTAATCTATGCAAAAAGTGCGTTCCCACACAAAATCCCAAGCGCAAAGGAAAATATCTGAGGAAAAATTTACAGAATAAACTCAAATTGTAGAAAATAGTAGGTGCTGAAAAACAAGATAGCAATGAACCGGAAAAAGATGGGCTATAACTAAAAAAGCTATTCGTTTTCAACAAAAAGAAAACCTATCTATCCTTCAGCTCGGGATCCGACCTTTACTTCTCCTGGAAGCGCTAATGCATAAGTGCATCAGGTTTGACAATAACACACCTATATACAACGGAACACAATTTAGTCCATTAGTTAAAATGTATTATTACATTGATGGTTTCCAGGCGACACTGATAGGAGTTTTCTTGCTCCGTAAAAACAAATAATAAAAGTTGAACTCCAGTTCCAGGAAGGGCGAAATGAGGACACTTAACAAATGAGGGAAAAAATTCTGGCTATTAAAGCGCTTCACTTCAGTGGCGACTGACGACTGACTTTCACAAGCGGAACAGAGTGGCAGAGCATGGGGGCGGATATGCGGGTCAGACCAAAGCAAAAAATAGCAAAAATGAGCCCTAGGAATGTGAAAAAATGTGCATAATAATGAAGCAACAATAAAAGTCACCGAATAGCTTCGATGATGAGTACTGCTAAACAATATGGTGCCAACTGCAGTACTGCACAGTATGGTGCTAACTGCACAAGCAGCTAGCACCATATTCTCTACCAAGCCATTACTGCTTCGTTAACACTGAACTACAGCGCAATCACAGCCAGACTTTAATAGGATTTTTTCATTACTCATCATTACGCCTATAACAATAAACTTTTAGGCTCACAATAATGGCATTTTATCAGAATTTCAAGCGTCATTCATATCAGTTAATAAAATACAACCACAAAACAAAATACGAACGACAAAGAATTTTCAGTAAAGTAGTCACGAATAACATTATTACATGTCAAGCGTCTGATACAATTTTACATAATTCTTCCAGGGAAAATATTCCTTCTCTCTCAACAAGTTAACTAAACTAACATTTTTCGTTTACAAGTGCATACGCGCTGAATTTATGGATGAACCAACGTTGAAGTTCTACAGACACGGAATGTTAACACTCAAATATTTACTCCTCAAGCAGACAAGTGGTACTATTTGCAGCACCACGCCTCTTCAAAACACATTTACCAGAATGACAGCAAATATCGCACAGTGTGAAATATTATACAGCATGATTATGCAAAGTCGCTCAGATCGCAGTGAAGGAAGCTTTGTAAGAAGCTTATTTTAAAATGTAGTTGTGCTTTTATCTTAAGTGAACAGTCTATTTAGGCATACTAACAACGAGCAATAGCCTACCGGTAGAGGAGTCAAAACTAACCAGCTTTAAAGCTGAACTTCGGAACTTAACAGGGTGCTTCAACCGTATGATCAATAAAAATCCCACCCTGAATAAAACTAAAACTAAATCAGTGATTTATGAAAACCCTACAATAAAAGTTTCATCATTACTCGTTCGTTCTAAATAAAAATGAGTGAATACTAGGAATTGGAAGCATTTTAGCACAACGCTCTCGTCTTACTTAGCGTAGCAGTGATGCTTCAGATAAAAAGCTGAAGATTTTCCAGCCTTTATTTTATAATTCGACAGTTCAATAAAGATACTGTGATGTGAACACGACCTGACAGAAAACATACTCTAAAGCGAAGAACAGAACACGTACAACGTACAATAAAGGGTGAGAGAAAAATCCTAAGACTTTTTAATTAGGGAAAAAACAACTGATAATTCTGTTTTAAAAAAAATTGCACTAAACTACTTGTTAATGTCTTGCTTTCACGTTTCAGACAGAATTTGTAATTAAAATTTTCTGTAGTATTCCGGAAACGAGTGTAAACCAAGCCGTTATTGAACAGTAAGAGAAACTACGTGTCTGTTGAAAGTTTCAGAGGATGACTGGAGAAGGTAGTCAGAGGGGACATTGAAAAAAGAACTTCTATTCAATTTTACAGCAGTTAGTGAATAAATGTGAAGACGATTTTTGTTTCACTACACTATCCCTACTGACGATATATTACCAATAAATTCAGACCGAGAACTTTTTCCTCACCCTGTAAATGACTAGTCTCGGACGATAGCGCTCTCCTTATACAGCCCACATTGCATTTTGAGTTTAACCCACCCTGTAACCAAACTGCACGCCACGAACAAGTGCATAGGCGAATATCTTTCGTACCCCTGCAACTCAAGTGCACACACTCTGATCCAAAACGCTTCATTCGAGAGTGCATTTCACGCACAGGGTAATGCAGTCGACGAGCATTACCTCACACGACGATCAGTGTCAAGGCAGCCTTGCTTCCACAGCACATCCTCGCCTTCTTTGAGCCCGCGACGCCTCCGAGCAACTGCTTCCTTCCGCGTGGTGGTGCACTACACACACCTACCATTTCGTCACCAGCTGCCGGGCTAAATTGCAGCGTTTATTGTCGCCCCGTTCTAGCTCACATTTAGCATTGCAATAGGGGGTGGGTGGAATATTCCATTTTAACACTTTGACTGCGACGTGCGCCACCGGTGGTACACTGAGGTAATTTTCATAATGCTACTGACCGACCATCAGTCACAAGTTCAATTTTCATAAATACTTAATCAGTGCTAAATGGAGGCACGAACCAGTTCATGTTGGATATTTTTAAAATAATTCACCACAATTGACTTGAAATTTGAGTTTGGCATTGAACCTAATATTTAATAGTCGCAGTCAAAGTGTTAAGAATGTTTCACACTTTTAAGCGCTCAAGAAAAACTTACAGTTATATCTTTTGCTGTTGAATTGAGTTCCATGAAGTGTATGTTTGCATCAATGACATTTTTAGCTCAATCATTTAGGCTCACGATACGTGTTCAGTTTCTACACTTACACAGTTCTGAAGTGACCCATCTAACGTGGATATCAGAAAAAAATTGAATGTATAATTTTAAAAATTAAGTGATGAAGATCAACATTTATAGCCCATCAAGTAACGAAGCATAGAATGACAACAAGCTTCTACTAAAAATCGATCGATTTCAAGCAGCATATCTCCTTTAAACGTCGCAACACGTCATCAGGATATAGAACACTCCTGTTCGTTACTCTATAACTCATCATTTCGCGGCTTGTGGGATGGATTTTGACGAGACAGAATGGTATTTTCCCTTCCAAAGACTTATGAAATTTGAGGCTAAATTCTTCGTGAATTTTCTTTACATTTCTTCCTCTAAAAATACTACAAATAATTATTTCCACGACATTGAGATGCCTAGGGATCGTTTTCATGAAATATTTCTCAACTTTACTAAGCGTGAGCGTAGTATGATACAATACTATAACCTGTAGCTACATAACGCAGAATATGATACAAAGTACGTATTGTGTAACAGGTCTAAAGCGCTTAGTCCCATATGCAAACTCCCCGTTCCTTTCATAGCATACTTCAATTCACATCCAATGATCACGACCATGAATAAGACATCCAGCAGAATTCGCGTGTTTCGTCTAACGACAGAAAAATTTCCGTTTTCTTCGTCACAGAATTTCTTCTTTTTAGAAAACTGTTGCGTCCTAAACTAGCGCAAATGCAAATACCTGAAAAAAGATTTGCTCAAAGTTTTCTGTCATGGGGACAGTCGGCTCTTACCGTTAACACCGAACGTCATAGGATAATCCGAATAGCGAATAAGACAGACACATGAGCTAAAGTAAATGTACTTACAGCCAGTATGAAGATTTTCGGCACGACTAATTTCATTTCTAGGACATGAACGCATTAGAACAAGTTCAAGCGGCCATATTTAGAACGAGTTAATCGATCAAATTTTACACGAACTTGCCTAGTTTCATTTAAAAAATTGTAATTCTACGCTGACTCGTAGATAAAATGTTTGAAGACGTAATTTTTGATTGAGTTAATAGAACAAGAACAACACGCTCTATGTGCTGGAGTAACTGCGGTAGGATGAATAGATATGTAAAAGTAAACACTGACCAATCTTATGACGAGGATAATGTATAGCCTGATCATCACAACTACCGATTTTGATATCTCTTATTGTAAAAAAAATATTCCTGCAAGTTGATAGCTCAAATTTACTGCCTTCCTACCTTAATTTACATCTCATCAATATGTAAAAACATTGCCTATTTCAAGTTTATATTTTCCTAGGAGTTCTGACTGCTCGAGAAAATTTGCAAACGAAGCGACTTGAGAGAAACAAAGTAAGCGTCACCTAAACAAAAATGCCCAAGAGAGTAAAGTTCAGAGAATAGGTGTTGCAGATGCGCAGAACTCGTGGGAAACGAATCTAGGCCTAGGAAGAGTTCTTTTAAAATCTTTAGTTATTCTTTTACAAAGGCGATATATTGAAAATACATTTCAAGACAGCTGTTACACGGTAAGCCAAAAAATGTTATAGTAGCTTATGGAAAACCGACTTGCAGCCCAACCGAAACAGTATTTGTTATGAAATCAATCACTCGAACGGAACTGTTTGATAGTGTAAATAACGGAAGTAACCATAAAATCACAGATGAAGTTAGATTAAATAGACCAAGAAGTACATAGGAACACGAATGCGGTGAGCAGAGGGTAGAAGTATGTGACATCAAAGAACAACTTATAATTAGCTGAGCAAGTTAACACGTCAGAACGAGGTACTGCCGCAGCCTTGCGGTGGTGTACTACAGGACGGAAGTTTGGGTTGGGAAGTGTTTTTGATACAGCAGTGATTCGAGGGACGAAGTCAGTTGAGACTCATGTTCCTAGAGCGTTACGAGACATCCGAGAGACGCACGTCTCTATAGTGAGAAGTCTTCTGCCGCCGTGTCCCTTCATCTACTCATCCATGGATAAGCTTCTCTGCAGCGAACACAACTAAGGGACAACCGCGTATCCCGAGCGGCTAACGCATCTCGCTCGATCGATAGGATTCTGTGGCTAGTCATGAAATAAAGATTTTCTACGGGCACGAAATCGCAAAAATGGAAGTTACTGACGTTATAGCTACAAAACTCCACCAATGACACGCAAAGAAATTATTCAATTAGTTACGAGTAAAAAGAAATTGTGAAACACCAACGCTAGAAAATTCGTTTTCTCCAGAAGAGCAAATACCGCAACAATAAACATTTACCTACGGAGCGCAACACAGTAACGATAAACATTTACCTCTGGAAAACAAGCAAACACGGTAACAACAAAGAAGATTCACCCGCGAGATGAGCAAAGAACACAGCAATGGAGATATGAGGAGGAGCCTGACAGGAGGATAAAGACCATCTCGCCAGGGGGACCGTGCGAGCGGATGCAGGCCCGCGCATTCCGCCCGTCGCCCACACGCTGCGGCCCAGGGCTCGCCCACGCGCACATCCTCCGGGCACAACTGGGCCCCTCACCAACAAAAAATATTCTATTCGCAGTCATTCGCAAAAGGACAAAGCAGGAAAATGGAGGCAACGCGGGATCGCTGATTGATGAGCCCCGATGTTATCAAAAACGTGCTCCAAGAGCAGTCGCTGGAGTGAACCTCTCGAGTTCAATTTTAAAATACATTAACACTTGAGTGAGTAACCTCATTCGTAAATGTCATACTTACGCACAAAACTCATAATACTTAAACCTCGTTAAATCTCTTAATACTTTGAATATCTAAAAAATACAGTGCCTATGATAGTTTTCCTCACGAACTTTCAGAGATGATCGAATTCTTGAAGCAGCATAATATCTTCAATTACGTATTCTGAAAAACGGGATGCACTGAAAAGGAGCGATATCTAACAACACGTTAGCAAATAAGTACATTGTGACAGTGCATGCCCAATACACTACAGTGAAATAACAGCGACGCAAATTGGGCGATTACATTTTTACGCTAAATAATTAAAGGTAATTTGTATTTCATATACGCTGTGACCCTGTATCACCATATGTTACTGTAGTTCATGATATCCAAGGAACATGTCTCCTATTCCAGGGAAAATAGCTAAATGGTGCTAACAGTACATCGCTACATCACTTACATAATTAGATAAGTACCTTACCAACCGCGGCCCGCGGTAGGTGTGTCACTCGTTGGAATACACCAACCATTGCTTTAGTTGCCGAAGATGACAAGGATGTGAAATATAGGAAGAGTCTCATACCAAGCATGTCTTCGCTTCTTTCTTCCGTGGCCAAATGTAGAAAACGGTAATAATGAAAATGCAGGCAATATTCTGTAAACGGTTTCATAAGTGAGAACTCACAAGGGAAGGAATCTACTTCCTGTCACCAAAGTTTGTGAGCATTATATTTTATTCTCTACTCGCAAAAAATTCATCTAATAATTTTATTAAGAGGAAATTATTTAAGCAAACACCTTATTTAGAAGAAAACTTTAACGGAAAACAAAGCGGAAAGCCGTTAACCTGACACTAAAAATCATTCCACCCATGAAATGTGTGAGAAAAATCACAGTTCACAATATGTACGTGAAAAATTACACCACCCTTACACACATAAGACAAACAAAAATAAAATTATTAGAAATGCAAAAAATGCTGCAAACTCGTGATAAAACGGACGATAAATGATAAATCAACTCACTCTTAGCACACCAATCAGATATTATACACGCAGATCAATGTAAGCGAAGCAGTGTTAAATTTGAAAATTCTCAAATGCCGTTATGCTGATCACAAGCAGTCGTTTATGGCGGTGCGGTTCAGTCAAGTTAAAATTCCGTCAACAGTTCTAGTAAATATATCTTAAGACCAAAATCTCTTACCTGTATAGATAGAATTTTATGAAAGTGTCACCAATGACTCTTCCGGCTACCTCAATTCAATTTTAAAAATGACGCACACCATTGAGCGGTGGCAGTTTCACTACGCTGCGACGCGTGTAACGTTCAATTCGAAAACTTCCATTTTCATGAAAATACGTAAATAGATGAGAAGCCACAGCCAGGGAGGCGAACAACCAAATTTATATGTTCCACAAGCAGAGCTTGAGTGGTAAAGCCCTCACTCCAGATGGACGCGTCAAGAGAATATCGAGACTTATGGGTCGTGTGTGATAGGCTTCTCTCCGCCATTCTCAACCTTCAATACAAGGAATCATGGGTTTCTCTTCTACGAGATATCATCAAGTATTCATACATTCTGAACCTGAATTAACGAAAACACCATTATCATATACAAAAGTAACTTTTTCATTAAATCTATGCTTAGAGCAATTAAACATTAAAAAATGAAATTGTTTTATTTTGCTCCTTCCAACGAAGAATTTAATGCCTGACCACTGTACACGAACGTGTAATATTGAGTATAGCATACTGTAATCAGATAATTACACATACAGCAACCATCTCAGTTCACGACTAATTTTCTTACCTATTTCTGTCATAATTCACATTACCTCCACACAACTTCTACGATTCTAATAACAATAATAACAATAATAATAATAATAATATAATGAGCAAAAATGGCTATTTACAAGAGAACAAAAATTAATTCCAATTTATGCAAAAGACACAGACTCCAAGGAGTTCTTCGTTGACAACCCAGACTAAAAATACACTGAGAAAATATGACACACAGGGGGTATTCACGCATGTCAAACTCAACCAACACTACCAGTGAGTTATTAAATAGAACACTTGTTACTTTCAAGAAATCTAGGAAAAAATTGCTAGTAACTTACCTGCCGACAGAATTCCGTGCAATACAAAGAACGATAGGCTTTAAGAAAGTTGGGTTACGACTATTTCATGCAGTGACACAAGTTCTCTTTGGTAAACGTGCAAAGAAACAGCATTCCTCAAAAGCGACACAACTTCGTAAGTATCTAAACAGCGTCGCTGTTTGAACTACAGTATTCGTTTCAGAACGAGGTGAGACTGTTAATCATGGCAATACCTGACCGCCTATCCTGAGCAATTGACAGACTGAAGGCCGGCATCGGGCCGAGCTAATACCTCACCTGAGAGGTGAACTGAGGACCAGCATGGGGCAGAAGGAAGGAAGACCTCACCTGAGTGGTAGCGGGACTCGTTCCTGGTGACACGGCGATGCTGCCGCCGCCGTTTCGACGCGGACAGGTTGGCGGCGGCGGTAGCGGCGGCACCGCCACCGCATGCCCCGCTACTGTCCCCGCTAGCACCGCCTATGCCGCCACCCACTGGTGTTGCGAGTGGTGTTGGTGGTGTTACGTGTAGTATTAGTGTTGCGTATGGTATTGGTGGTGTTGCGCGTGGTATTGGTGGTGCAAGAGTGGTGAACAGTTGTTAGAATAGGAAATAATGCACATGAAATGTTATTTCAATACGAAAGGAGATGTATGGATTGCGAGTTAATTCATTTTCGTCATTGGAGATGTACACGCTCGGTGTTAGCATGAGTAGTGGCGAATATGCGTCTCAGAATGTACGGAGTAAAATGGTGGTGATCGTAAAGGATAGCTCACATGATAGGTGAATGAGAACGCAAGCATAAAAGCCGAGGCGCGGAAATGCACAAAAAACCATAAGATTGATCAAAACAAATATTAAAAAAACATCGAGGAGAAATATTCTCAGTGATAAATTGATGTAAATCACCGAACATAAATTTATTTACGAGAGCATCGTTCGTTTGGAGAATCAAAATAATGATGAAAATGACGTACGGTGAAATGAAATAAGTATTGGATTATAGGAGTAATTTGAAATTTTAAATTATTCCGTGAGGAGTGTGAACATCAGAGTGCACAGATATTTATAAATTGATGTAAGAAGTCAAATTTGCTCCATTTGAACACAAGGTGAGAGCCACGCATGTGAATGTCAAGAAGCACACGCACACATTTACGAGTTTGAAAAATTTAACCAAGAAATAACAAAAAATCCAATAAATTTACGATTCAATTAGAAATATAGATTTTTTAGAGTTGTTAGAGAGAAGATACACATCGGCATTGGAAGATTCATGAATTGATGAAATGATGAATCAGTGTGAGGAATCATCGAGGAATGAGTGGCGGACACACGGCGGTGAAGGTAGGGAACAAACAAAAAATCATAAGTAAAATCATCAACAAATAGGCCGTCGAATCACATAAGGCAGCTCCCAATATACACGGAATAATTCAATTAAACAGAACACGGGAACGTAAACGACAAATAACTAAGAAAAAGACGCATAATTAAAAGTTATTAAAAATTGCAGGAAATCATTTGCAACATTTCCACGAGGAACCAACGACAAGCGAAATAACTGAAAAACCGTGCGTGAATTCTTGAAGAACCGTAAAGTGGCACTCACTCACTCACTCACCAGGCAGATCCAACAGGCGTGTGTAACAAGAGCTATGTAAGAGGAAGAGCTGAGGCAAAGCAAGAGACGCGTAAGCCGACGATCTTTCTGTGCAACCATGCTCGTCGGAAACTTAAAGTTACCCAGATTTGAGAGAATTGTGAATAACTCACCACTAATCAATGAAAGCCACTGAATTCAAAGTTCTTTTCCGAAAACGACCAATCAACGCTAAAACTGGAACCATCCTCTAGAAACCTCATGTTTACATTAATATTCTAGTTTAATTTAGGTAGGACTCCGTATTGGCTTTAGGAGTAAGCCATAACAAGAAGCAAGCCTTTCACAAGGACACAGCATGTACGCAGTGGTCGCGAACACTCCACGACTCTGACTCAAGTAAAGATGGAAAAACAAGATATTGAAGTACAACACCGAAACCACTGCCAATTTTTGCAAGAAGAGCTGGGCTCTGTGACGGGATGATGGACACATCACCAGAGAAAGCGAGGTTTCTGAGATAGATAAGATGACGAGCACAAACACAGTCGAACGCTCTCCCTGAGGAGAACTACGAACACCCCTGACGTATGTTATAATTAAAGGACTTACGCTAAATTTAAAAGAGCCGATCAGGAACGCCAACAGGATTCAAAACCGAGACAGAGAAAGTGCCTGGAGACGGAGTATTTGAAGAAAATAGACTAGATATTTTACTGTGAGGCAAGAGTGCACGTGCATGAGAGTGATGAAGCAAGTTTCCCCTCATTAGCATGCAGAACTGACAGCAGGCAGTGTGCAGTAAAAGAGGAGCGTGCTATTATGCTGACTAGACACAAACAATGAACATTTTCAACAAGCACAGAATGCTAACGAGTTCGCATGAAAACGCGACCTGGACATGTAAGATAGGGCAGATATTCTCCACGCACCGACCCTCAAAACCGCAAGCATGGTCTCATGAATGTCACTAAAAAGAACTTTATGTCATGAACTGAACTGGATAATTTCTTATGTTAGCTAGGAAATTATAGGAATCGGATTTGAATTTGAAAAACATACGAACTTTATGCAATGAACGAAAAATAAGAAAAAATTTCATTAATTATTCCACCGTTATAGAAAGCAATTTTTATATGAATAGAAAATAGTGCATTTTTGTGACTGGACCGTTCAAAAGTTTGAGAATGAAAATAGAAAAACTGCTCACAAGCACACACATAAGAAATGTCAAGTGGCAAAACTGCTCATGAATATTCGTCAATTTTCATAAGTTTCATTACCACATAGTGAAACAAAATACGCTAGTTTTGATATCGAATGGGGCGCATTTACTTCGTCTAAACAACGAAAAGAACATGATTCGTAAAAATTGCACCCCATCCCTAAATTCAACCAGCTTGTACGGCTTCATGAAAATTTCCCATTGAATATTAAAATGAACAATTCGTACAGCTTAATAAGTTCATGACCCCACATGACTCATGCATAGCGACCAAGGAGCAACTGAGAGAGGGTGCGTGGAGACAGAGCGGCCCACGAGAGCAGAGCGCCAGGCCGCCCGGTACCTGAGAGGTAGCGCTGCTCGTGCGAGGTAACGCTGCGGTGCTGCGGGCGCCGGGGGCGTCCCCCCCCAGGGTCGGCCCCCCGTCTGGACCGGGGCGGGGGGCCCGCCTGGGGGCCTCCTCCGCCGCAGCTCCCGGCTGCATGCAACACGAGTTAGAGAAGCTCAATGACAAGGTCACACACGAGGGTGTCCACAGGCAGCTTTTGGAAGCCAGGAGAGAAGCGTTAGTTTCAAGGCACCCGAATTCCAAACCCGGCTTTGCTGAGATTAAATCAGCAGGATGTGTTAGAAACGTTAACACAGTGAAGCGTCAGTTAGATGTGTTAAAAGCGTCAGTTGTCATTGGTGCGAGTGTCTTGGTTAAAACTAAAACAATAGGGAGTAATAGCTTTGAATGTTATAACGCTGGCTGGGAACATATCAAGTGTAACACTATTCCGTCATCATGCTGAGAGAATTGGTAATAACGCGTCTTTTTCCGCAAGTCGTGGCGAAACGTAAAATTTGGGTCGTCACGAGAAAGCGTGCAGTAAGAAACGTAAAAAAGTAAGCAAACTGAAGCAGGAAAGTAAATCGAAAAAAATCTGGTGCACTAAACAGATAAAAATCAAATGCTTCATGAAGAACTTACGAAATAACCAAAAGTAAAATGATAGACGATAAGGATCTGAGTAAGTTTGTAGACCACACAAAAGATATTTAGGGCATTTTCTACTTTTCCAGTATCACGGTAACAGCATTCATCCAACTCGCAACCATCAGCTGGGTATATTGCACTCCTATCATTTATATTCTGAATATTTACTTCAAACTTGTAATATGAGCAAATAAGGCAAAGTTAAAACTATGTTTTCTAACACTAAACAAGCGTTTTAGCGTTCCGTTTTGGTACTACCGACACAGAAAAATTGAATTATATGTCTGCACCGAGGTTATCCAACATGAAATCAGGTAAGAAAACTTGCACAACATGGTAGTGTCCAATCAATCATTCATTTCCTCCGAGGCCTTCAATCATCAGCTCCAGGAAACATCAAACGATGGTTCCAACACACAGGGTGTGGCAACCACATGGATTCGAGCTGAGCTCAATAGCTTTACAGGAACCGAATTTTGTATTGGTTGGTTAAAATGCTCTTCTACTAGCATGAATAGCGGACTGAACAAGACAATGCAGTTGTATTTTCAGTAAACAGCGAATCCTTTGAAAAAAATCATTTCTCCACACGAATTACACACCAAAGCTAAATAACAGAATTAGTTCGCAGATCGAAATTGTAATATTCTCCAGCATAAATTCTCCGCAAAAGACACAAATAATTTCATTAAACTGACATAACTTTTACAATTTCCTACAGGTTAAGCCACGAAACTATTGAGCAGTCGTGGGATCCGCAAACCGTGCGTTACAGCCTCTATCATTGAATGAATTTGTAACCCACGAACAACGTATCTCTAACAAGAAACAGTCTTTGTTCGATACCACCCAATTAAAAATTAAAGACGTGTCGCCGATGTGGGAAGGCCGTGCATGCGCGTAGCTAGAGCCGTCGCGTCGATGCGGCACGTCCGCCGCGACGGCGAAACCGCCGCTTTAAGGTCGTGTCACACGACCACTACACGTCGACGGCCGTTCGCGACCCACGTCCTTAGCGCGTCCCTGCATGGCTCTACACGTCTCTCATCGGACGCGACGCGTCGATGCTGCGCACGTGGCCGTCCCCAAATTTCGAGTTAAAAAAAACGGCTCTCGGCTGCGCCCAGCTGATTATTCGTCGTCTGCATAGCCATTACTCACACGCACATATGCCCATATTGCATAAGTGCGTATGCGTGATGACTATGCAGAGACGACAATATCAGCTGAGCGCCGCCGAGAGCTTTTTATATACTTGTAGATATGTTCACACATCCACACATATATATGCATACATGTGCACGCATAAGTTTGTACAAGCGCAGGCAAATAAAAAAATAGATTATTCGAACGAGGCACTGAATTTCTGCAATCATTACCAGACTTTCAATGTCACTTCTATTCGAATGACAACTGTTGTTCGATTAGAGTATATTTTTCTGTCCCAGCTCTCATATTCGTTTTCCGCGAGAGCATATACGTTTTCCGCGCTTTTTCGGTTTGACACTTCAATACTAAAAACGCGGAAAACGTAACCTTGTATTTAAAATAACTGTTTTGTTGGGCGTTAACAAGAGGAACGTTTTAAATTGTGTATTCTGGAACAAGCGTTTAATAAGCGAGGGATAAAAAAAATGAAGTAAACAACTCGTTTAACAATTTCCTTTACAAGCAGCCAATCAAATGGATCAAAATTATTCATTAAACTATTTAAAGTTGCTGCTCCCACTTCGCATACAAATAATATTGTTTCCCGAATAACACGATAAAACAACTCATTTATGGGTAAAGTTCGTATGAGTCTAAGTTCCACTAAAATCTAAACACAATTAAGGAACTGCAGCATGCGCTTCCTCTGTCATAGAACGATTTTAAATGATTGACTTATTACTGTAATACGAATAAAATCCATTGAAGGAATAAAACACAAAATAAACATCAAAAAAGATTCCCCTAAACATACACGTTGAGTTCTAAGTGACAACGAAATATTTCTCAATTAACTATATTAAATCGCGTGTAATATTGTGTTACTTGTGTATTTTGTAAATAAGTAGCTATCTTTACGTAAGAACAATATATGTTTGATAAAATTTCCGCTTCCGTCTCAACCTTGACTTTACTGCCACGGATTTCCAGTAAATGACCATTCCATTTTTGATTTATAATCCACAAATCTCTGCGCACTAGATTTCAACGACTGACTTCTTCAAGCGAAATAGATTGAAAGTGATGCCGGCTGTATTTTCTTCGACTGCAACAAGCTCTGGATTGGTGTCTTCGTTGCTCTCGCCTTCTGGGATCCGAGAGCTCGAAGGTCTTTTCCCTCGGTAGCCGTCCCATGGAGTCAGAGGATCCTGAATGGAAAAAGATGAATCATTTAAATACCCATGACACTGTTTGAGTCCACTATAAATTTAACTGACTATAACTGTGAGGGAAATTTCTTTTATTTAAAACTTATACACAAGAAATAGCTGAGGATAGTTTGCTTACTCTCAGGTATAAGAACTTACAAGAAAGTACAATAATCAAGAAATCATACCATAAACCAGTTTCATCGTCTGTTAACTATTATAAATTAGCTGTTTTTCATGGTCTAAATAGGTAGCTAGTTCACTAATGCTCATCAAATGCCTATCTTTTTGCAATTTATTTTACGCTAGGATTACAGACCCGAATGGTGAATATTCGACTCGGAATCGTGAAATATTTTAATATCTTATTTGGACTCCACCTCTGAATTCCTACCCCACCAAATTCTTCACATTTCTTCATACTTCATTCGACTCCTGCTTCCCTCTAAGGTATCCGACTTGTACAAACTCCGTCTCTGCAGCCTTATTTGTACCAATGAATTCCCACACGAGTGACACGCTAAACAGCATGAATGTTTTAGTAGGTTACAATGAGCCGATTTTCGTTTGAACACCAGCAATGTAATTACCTTTTAACGTTTTCTGAATGGCGATTTTTACAGCGCTGCGAGGTGCCTGTTGGAACTCTGGAATTTTTTATATGGAACCTGGTTGGATTGACAATACAGCGGATTAGTATAGATTAAGCACTCGACATTATTGTGTTTATGTATACACGATTAGATTTAGTATAAACAAGACTTATTTATCGTATTATTTTGCATCAGGGTATTTATTCATTTTGTGCTTAAGATGATTTTCACGGAAATCATACTTACTTTCAATCGCCTTGCAGGCTGCACTGTCGGTAACCTTTACTTTCTTACGTTTCCTCTTTGCTCCCACCCCGTCATGGAGAATTCGTTGGCAAATTCTCTCGCGACAGCAGCAATTTCATCAGATATATTGCTGTCCGTGTGAGGTTTACTTCCTTTGCCGCGACCAGATAAGGAACCTTGGGTTTGAAAAAAGGTGATTCAACAATGATTTATAATATAGCTACCTCTCGAATCGTTCAAGACAAACGACTATTGATGTTCGGTACGAAAACAAACAAAGATACAAACAATAGGTATACATTCATTGCCATTGAGGGTATTGTGACAGGAATAAGATTTACCAGGTCGCTTCTTTGTAGTATTTCATTTAGTTCTTCGTCATTATTTGCAGGTGCAAATCCTCGAGACACGGCTGGTGGTTGTGCAGGCTTATCTCTTAGATTTTCTTTGAGAATTAAGTTATTTTCTACGATGAGACTCTCGATTCGGGCGAGCCTAGTATGAATGGCTACCAGTTCTTCTGAAGATGGGCTTGGTTTTGGTGAAGAAACGCATCTGACAATGAAAAGGAATGAACGTTAAAATGTCAAATCACACGTTCTAATTTCAAAATTTCAAAGGTTGGATAAAATTTAGACAAACAGATTATAGTTTCTTTTATCAGTTATTCACAATGCTAATTTAACTAATTAAATTATTTCATAGTATTTAGTTCATAAGCTATTTGATGTCTAATATACCCAAGATGGTACAAAAGATGACTGTGTATTTTCAATTATTTTTCTCAATCATAAATGTGATTCATGTAGCTATTTAAATTCACTACTCGGCACGTCAATGAACGTACATACCGATTCTTTACTGGAATAAATTCGTCTGAGAGGGCTATTGGTACACGGATACTTCTCTGCTGATCCAGAGATGAATCGGAGTCGTCCTCTGCAGCAAATTTGCATTATTAGGTAGATTAGACCATCAAAATTATGTTTTTTTTTCAAACACATTTTTACGTAGTATTGGCTTGCAATTTACAATTTCACATTGGCTGAACTCGTCGCGCTAAATATATACAAAAAAAGAAACCATATATTAACCACTAAACCTTGTATGGCATTTCTAAAAAATGTTGCAAACTTGATGACCAAATAAGACTAGAATTTGAAAATCTGAGACACAAAAGTTGTAGCCTTTACTTGGACTCACAGTAAACAAATAACTTCACAAATTCTAAAATCATTTATTGAATTTAAACGAACCTGATGGAGTAGATGATGCCAGTAAATTCCTCCGAATTTGTGTTCGAGGACTTCTTCGGGTAGGTGATTCGGTGTCTTACTGTCTTAAATGGCTCATTTTATTTATAAATGGTGTTAAAAATTAAAAATCGTGACGGACCTAAAACGCAAATTTACCGAAAATAATTAGCCTAGAGTGATGCACCATTTGCCGGCCACAGCTAATTACCTGAAGAAATAAATTTAAATGAATTCAGTCATTATTGTAATCAGTTCAGCACGCTGGAAGTGGTTCATTGTGAGGCATAAGTTCTTATTTTTGCGACTACAATAACTTATAGCATAATCTGCCACAAAAAACACTCAATCTGTTTAACCGGTTTACTGATGAAAGACATCCACAGTTTACCCCAATCTAAAGTTCTTGTGTGATATATATTGTACTTTCTCCGTGTTTCTAAAACCAGTGGCAGCGGCGACCTTCAAAGTCGCCACTGCCACTGGTTTGCTCGTTTTTCCTCTGCGCGATCCCACACACACATGCTAAGTCCTAGGACGAGACAGTCGATCATGGACGTATTATAGGCGCGGCGGCCACTTCGACCGTAAAACACCTATGCGACGCTGATTTTGATCTCATCCGTGCAACGCCCGACAATTCGTCGACGTGTACTCGCCGATTTATAGGCGTGATATTATCGACGTTTATAGCTACTATTATAAAGCTATATTATTATAAAGCTACTATTTCAACTACCAATAACTACCAGTTGTATCAAGAAGTATCATGATGTACCAAGGAGTACTAATAAGAATCAATAGATACCCTTATACCAATAAATACCAACACGAACGAAAAAGTACCGAGAAGCACCAATAGGTACAAAAAGTACGAATGAGCACAAGCAAGTACCAACAAGTACCAATAAGTAACAAGAAGTACCAAACACTACCGAAAAGCACCATCAAGTACAAATAAAAACCAATTAGTACAAATAAGAACCAATTAGTAAAAATAAGAACCAATAAGTACCAAAAAATGCCAATAAGTACCAATAAGTACCAAGATATAGCAAGAAAAAACAATAATTACCAAAAGTACCAATAAGTAGCAAAAAGAACCCAAAAGTGCCAAACAGTACCGAAAAGAATCATCAAGTACTAATAAGTACCAATAAGAACCAATAACTGAAAATAAGTGTCAATAAGTACCAAAATGAACCCAAAAGTACCAAAAAGTACCAAACAGTACCGAAAAGCACCATCAAGTACCAATAAGAACCAATTAATTAGTACCAATAAATGCTAATAAGTACTAATAAGTGACATTGAGAACCAATTAGAGCTAATAAATGCTAAAAAGTACCGATAACTACCACTAAATAGCAATTAGGACCAATTAATACCAATTAGTACCAATGAGCACCAATAAGTACCAATAAGTACCAATAAGCACCAATAAGAACTAATAATAACCAAGAAGTACCAAAAAGTACCAATAATTACCAATAAGTACCAATTAGAACCAATAGGTACAAATACGTACCAAAAAACACCCAAAAGTACCAAAAAACACCAAAAAGTACCGAAAAGCACCATCAAGTACCAATAAGTCCCAATTAGAACTAATAAGTGCCAATAGGCACCAATATGTGTCATTGAGAACCAATAAGTGCCAATAAATGCTCAAAAGTAACAATAAGTATCAATAAGAACCAATATGTACCAATAAGTACCAATAAGTACCAACAAGAACCAATAAGTACCAAAAAGTACTAATAAGTACCACTAAATAACAATTAAGACCAATTAGTACCAATCAGTACAAATCAGTACAAATAAATACCAATAAGTACCAATAAAAATCAAGAAGTACAAAAATGTACCAATAATTACCAATAAGTATCAATAAATACCAGTAAGTACCAAAAAGAACCCAAAAGTACCAATACGTACCAAACAGTAGCGAAAAGCACCATCAAGTACCAATATGTACCAACAAGTACCAATAGAAATCAAAAAGTGCCAATAAGTACCAAAAAGAACCCAAAAATACGAAGAAGTACCAAACAGTACCGAAAAGCACCATCAAGTACCAATAAGGACCAATAAGTACCAATAAGTACCAACAACTACTAACAGGTAACAATCAGTACCAATAAGTACCATAAAGTACCATAAAGTACCAAAGAACAAAAACTAGCCTAGGTACCCTCCTTCCCCTGCAAATGGACTCTCCCTAACGAACCATACCAGCCCGCGTCCTCGCGATTTCAAATTTTTAAATCGCTATGTCTCAAAAATTAGGTCAGAGCGCTACAAACGGACTTCAGATTCGCAATGAACGTCAAAAAATTAGTTCATTAAGCAAAGAAGGGGCAAAAAATAGACCTAATTGGGCCTAAAGTAAAAATTTACCCAACTAACTAGCATAGCCTAAGTTAGTTACCTAACCCATTCCAGTCGCGTGAACACGAGAAAAAATCATGAAATTTGCAGAAGAATTTCCCAATAGACAGACTAGCAAACACAATACTACTGGCACTTATCACAAGCACGTAATTAGATCACTTTTTTGTCATTACACGTCTAATTTAAAGTAAAGTGGTAGCTGTTTTTTAAACGATGACATGCACGCACCGGCACTTTCAACCATAGTTGCAGCACGACTGAACGTGCTCGCTCCGACGCTCAGCACTTTCAGCCGTCTGATCGACTGTGGCACGGCCAAAAAACGTCGATAATATCACGCCTATAAATCGGCGAGTACACGTCGACGAATTGTCGGGCGTTGCACGGATGAGATCAAAATCAGCGTCGCATAGGTGTTTTACGGTCGAAGTGGCCGCCGCGCCTATAATACGTCCATGATCGACTGTCCCGTCCTAAATTCGCCGGCGACACGTCCTTAATTTTCAATTGGGCAAGCCGCAAGTCCCGTGCACTGACGACACCTTCTAAATTAGGCATTCTTAGGAGAGGGTCATGACCTGAAAGAAATCTCGGAACCTCGTTTTCTCCATTTTCCCTTGTGTAAACGATTGATTTCTTTACATTAAAGGCTTCGAGCAATTCAGAGATTGTCGCTAACTTGGAGATATAGCTGCATTCTGTCACGAGTAAGGCATGTAAACACATGTTTAGCAATAAAGGCACAATTTGATCGAATTGATTTGATTTTCTCAAATACGCAAAACTCAACATTGCTAGTAAAATCGAGGCCTCTTTGAAGAACAGAGCCAGCGAGCAACAGACTTTACCGAGCCATTAGCGGTACTGGAAAATTTCTTCTTCTTAGCAAAAGGTCATGTGTGAAATTAAGGATAAACTTTTTTACGGCTATCAGAGAATAAAATATGTGTGCGGACACTCACGAGTCCGAGATTCTACAACTTTTCCACACGCGGTAAAGGTCGATAGGGTAAAAGGGTTTCTACTTTAACAACATTTAACGAAATAATAATAATTTTCCAACTAAAAATTTAAGGCGATATGTCTAAGTTCATATGTTAATCTACCTTTGAAAATTGAGTGATATTTGTGGAGAGCTAAAAAGTTCACGTCAGTAGAGAAAGCCCGAATATTTCCGCAGCTCGCAACAAAGGGAAGAGGTCTTGCCAAACTCAGCCTGCGAGGCTATAGGTGAGCAGAAATTCATCCTCGCCAAACCTCTCTATACTCGCAAACAGAATTAACATGAATACCGGAGATATTTCGGCTCATTTTGAATTTCTTCGTGAATTTTTAAAATGGCAACATTACGAGGTGAGCATAGACGAAAGTTTGAGTCATAGTTTGGCAGGAATTTGGCAATGTTTTAAGCATACAGTCCATGAAATTCTACAGAATTACGATTTCTATAAAAAAAAATCATGGGAAATGCTCCACAGAGCCAAGCCAAATCTGTGTAGGAAATTCCACCGCTTGGGCCTCGGAACGCAGAACCCCGGTCCAAGGGAAACTGTTTATGAGAGAGTTCGACAAAAGGCTGTCTCTGAGGCACTGTTAGTACACACACGCAACGGACGGCCTCTGGTAAAGGCTCAACGACTGGCAGGAGCATGGGTGATGCTGACGGCCATGGTCAGTGGTACGTAGAAAATTATTACCTAGCCTTTCTTGAATAAAATCAAACAAAAAAAAGGTGGCTCGCTTTTGTTATTAAAAATCCAGAAAAAAACAACAAAAACGTCATTTGTTGTCCTATTGAAGGTAAAGGTAGACTCTTCTCTTCAAAAATTTTAGTTAAGTATAATTCAGTAATGAGTGTTAGAACCGTGCGCAGTTTATGACTTTGTGATCCGTAAACAAATACGATATGAGTAATGGTAACCATCTATGTAAGTATAACCGTCACTATTACGGGCTCGCCTGTCGTGAAATATTTTTTTTTTAATTTGTATAGTAAATTATTATACTAATCCGAGATACCCTAGGCGATCTCAAGAGAGAGAAAAAGAAGGGACCGTTTGGTATGAATTGTCGGCAACGGGGAATCTATATGTAAGGTGTGTTTTCTAACAGCATACCCTGCGGTTAGAAACTTGTTAGGAAGGAAGAGGAAAACATATAAAAGATGAAGAACAGATGGCAAAGAAGGCATTAAAACTGAAGAAAGCAAAGTGTGCACGAAAGATGCTTCGACGCCACGATGGCTTATATATATGGCTGAGGTAACCTTAAAGTTTCCCTCGCGGGGCGTATGTCTTCAGAATAATTACAAACCTTCATATTTCGTGGCCTAAGGAACATTGCACAGAAGCTCACATACCTCACAGACCGCGAACATTAACAGCTATCATTCCCAAAAATTTTTTGTACTCACATTTTTGTTAAGTGCACTTTACACCTCGAATGCGCTTCGAAGTGTGCAGGCATAAACTTTTCACTTCATCACGACCAAGCGGCCAGTTTCATTAAGGCCACCTAATGGACAAACTTGGACTTGATTAAGGAAGATATTCACCTCCATCACAACGGGCGTTCCATATAAGTCCATCACGAAACCTCGCACAGCGAGTAGTGGACGTGCGCCGCTCTCCTCTCTCACAGTCATTTCCACTCAAATTAATGAACTACGAATTCTGAGCCCGTCATTAGACCGGCTACGAATGACAAGGAAAAAGGAATCGTTTATCAAAAATAGAACTCTTTGAAAGTCCGTTTTTACCATATGACGGCAAAATCTACACAGTTCACATCGAATTCCCCCCCATATTACATATCCTGAAAACTAAAGAACTCAAACATATAAAACAAGTGAGAAGTTATAAATCAATAAGATCATGAAAATTATGTTCTCCAAAATTTGAATGAATACGCAGTAAACAGAAAAAAATAAACAAGCAACAGCACACTAGGCCAAATTATGAATGCGTAATACAACAGCGCAGACAAAGTTGACTCGACGGGTCGCTCAGAAGCCTGCTTTCGGTCGCCTGAACTTGAATAAATGCTCTCACCGCGCGAACTTGGCAACAAGAGCGTGCGGAAATGCCTGGTCAGGAGATGGAAATAGGTCCCTGGCCGTAGTGGAAATCGGTTTGTCTAGACTCCGCCTCGTTACGTAACACGCCAAGGAACAACAAATGCTGCTGTAAGTCAACTAAGCAAACACTGACGAAGTCATGTTTGAAAGGGAATTAACTTGTGTAATAAAAACTTTGGAGAGAATAGATTCCTGGAGAGCACAAGGTAATAGCTAGCACATTGTGTAGGTCAGCAAGCTTAAACTTCGCTTATGTGACTGAGGGATTCTCCACACATCGTTTTTATAAAATTATTTCATGAATGCTACCACAAATATACATATTCAACACTTGAGCATAATCTAAAATAGAATATAATAAAAGTATATTTTCTAAACCCATATCCTTCAGAAGCGATACGCAAACTAAATAAAGAATCGAATAAAATGACCGCTTTCAATTTCTGTTCATTTTAATAAGCGATTTGAGCAATTTCTACAGCTAAACTTTCGTTTCTTAGTATTCAGAGATCGTTGGCCGAGTTATGGGATTGCGCTGACATTTGGGGTATCTACAGATTTAGCAACAGTGTTTCGATGGGAATGCAATATCGGCCGGTGAAGGACTTGGTGGAGATATCCATTTCGCAGTGCAATCAACATGTTTCATCGATATTGGAGGGCATGGAGTACTTTTACAATCCAAACATCGACATGAACAAGAAACTGTAGCCGCAACTGTAGCATCGGCGTGTTAGTCAGGGAAGCGTGTTGTGTTACATTGCTGCACAGACTTCTTTGTTTTTATAAGTTCATCGCATGAGAAGTTGGAAGCAATTTTGCACTGCATGAGCTTCATTCATAAAAAAGGCAATGTATCGGGGACAGAAACAATTCAATTGTACATTAACTAAGCATTTGCGAGGAATGAGGTTCAACACTAAATTTCTTTGCCTACAACGACAATGCGCTGAGCTGGCATCATCAAAAGTCAAATGGTAACGGGTTGGAATGTAGCCATGACGATAATCACCACCATGAATAACTATTAATGATTTTTTAAGCACCCTTTATAAAAATGAATAAAGACTTAATAACAATAAAGAAGTTGAAGAATTCAATCAACAAAATATCATAACCAAAAAATATAACAAAAGTTAGTTCCAGAATGGTAAGTCGGTTGATTAATACGGGTCATGCAGCAAGTAGTTAGGATCAAAACAAATCTTCAACATAGGCCAAGAATCGGGCAAAAAAAATTTCATTTCAGCAACGCGCTTCTATGTCCTCTATTTAGAACAATGAACTTCAACACCACCAAAAACCAGCAGACACAATACATACTGTAAAATTAAGGAAACTAATCAAACTATAAACATCAAAATAAAATGGTTTTCGAAGTCCTGTGTCAAGTAATTGATAATTCATTAGAATAATCTGAACAGAATGAAGACAGTAAATACCACTTTAATTTACTAAGAATAACTGAGAGTGAACTTTCTGGCGAATCAGTCAATCATAAATTAATTCATGTCAGTCGTCCAAGTCACGTAAAAGCTGGGCGATAAACCATCAATTGTGGTGTGCAAGTAATGTGCGATCTAACTTAGAACTATTTAATTACTTACACTTCAATTACACTTGAAATCGAGTAGCAACCTTAAACAGTCACCCATGAGACAACTCACGTAACGGTCAGCTATGATTAGATTAGTCGTTAGTTTTAGCCTCCCTACCCAGCAACAATTGCGATCCAAAGAGAGGAAGGAGGAAGGCACCATTTAGTATGGAGTTAAAAGGAAACGCGGAATCTACGCAGAAAGGCATAGAAACAGTTAGTTGTGAAAGAAGATTATGAAACAAGACCAAAGTTGAAGAAGACAGTAGTAGGTGCTGAAAAACAGGACAGCAGTGAACCGAAAAAAGGTGGTCCTTAACATAACAAAAACATTTTATTTCAACAAAAAGAAGGCCTACCTAACTCTCAGCTCAGGCCCGGTCAGCTATGAATCAGAGTGGAATTTTGAGGTTTTCATTGGTCTTAACTATTCTCAAGCTTTCCAAAACTATTCAATTTTCACACCTGAAATCGAGATGCAACCTTAATATATTGTAAGAGAGCAGAAAACTTCCCATAAATCCATCAGAACTTTTGACGGATTAGATTGGCATTCAATTTAAGATGTGTTGGATTAAAATTAATATTTCGGCGACATGAATAAGGTAAAATCTCCTCAACTGCAGCGACAAACGTGTTACCTTAGAAAATTTCAAAATTGAAATCGAGTGGATTAGTAGCATTTTTGGAACACTACCCGATACAGTTAATACATAACAGCATATACGAATACCGATAACGAACAGCCTGTGTAACTCGGAGGCACAGCGTTGGAACTTATTTTGTCGAGTCAAGGGCTATCCATGAATTAAACAAAAAATTATTGAAATAAGAAAGGTCGGCCATGTTAGGCCAACATCCAGTGTGAAGACTCGTCCAAAATAAGTTCCAATTCCCCCGTGCAGAGGCGTCACAGGCTAGCTACTAAGCCGCATCTCACCAGGTCCGCAGTCCTGCGAGGCATACGGCTGCAGGAGGCGCGTTCTCTTCTTCTCGTACCCCTTCTGTGTGATGTCCCCTGCGAAGTAAAAGAAAAACATACATCAACGTGAGTTAGGGAACACCAGTATGAAAAACTAAAACATTTGAAGCTGATGTGATATTAGTGAAAACAAACACGCCCTGAACAAAATTGAATCTACTGATTCGGGTGACGATTAAAAGCGGATGACGGCAATTTCGGATCGAAAGAGTTTGCAGCTACAATTTTGAAAAAATGGAAGAAAATGAGATGGAAATGTAAATAGCTTTTACACTATATGTTTCTCAAAATGAGCAGCGAACTAAATTAAATACACGCTTTTTTAGTTTAGCCATGACTCATAGCCAATTTCAAAAATATAACAAAAGACAACCAGAATTATCCCAATTTGTAGGAGGGCGCATTCTTGAAAGTAATGTGCCCAGTGGCTGTAAAACGAGGCCAAAAATGCAGACCAAAATATTTTATTACTGCACTAACCTAATTTTTATAATGACAAAGAGAACAGTAATCAGTAATTACGACAATGAATTAGTTCATCACTAGCACCAAATCCCCACAGGGGCTACTTAAACTTCATTAATGATAAGAGCTGTGAGACAAGTAATTAATTCATCTCATACCACGGGTACGACGCAACAGCAACAATGAACATCATAGCACACAAAGCAGCCACCTGTCGCTTGCGAATTTTGATCCCGAAAGGTCATCGAACACAAACAAAGAGAGAACAGAACCGGATCCACGGTCGCTAGATAAAATAAGCACGTGAACGTCTCAACTCCGCTAATTCCTTGGATAAATATTTTGAAAAGTAAACACAGGTTACAAACATGCCATTTATAGCACGCATTACTCATATGTGAAATATCCTCTTGTGCCTTAATACACATTTGCTCAGTCAACAATTTCCCAAAACAGCTGTAAAATGAACTTCTAGGTACAAGCGAGACAAAAAAAAAAAATGATTAATTTTAAACTTAACTGTTGGCATCTTACCCGGTATGGATTGCGTGTATACCAAACAAAAAGATGTAATTTCTAAGAAAGTTACGACAACCGAAAGCGCATAACAACTACAGTTGAAGATGGTTATGCCAGAATGAGTGGTCCGGCCACACAAATAAAGCCCCGACACTGAGGCCAAAGCGTGGCCCAAGACGTACGTTTTGCTCCAAATTGGACAAAAACCACTCGAATAGATGAGTGGTCTTTAGATAAGATTAGTTTGAGTTTCTCTGACCACAACAAGGGTGTTCTCTCGTGAGAGAAAAGAGGAAGGCACCTTTTAAGCAAGGGAATAAAGGGAGTGGTGAATCTTCGCACAAGGTGCGAACCCACACCCTGAGCGTAGGAACAGCTAGATTGGAAGAAGTAAATAAAATACGATAAAAGCTTAAAAAGAAAGAAATAGGTGCCGACAAAACGGCGAACCGAAAAAATCTACGAACCCAAAAAAACTATCTTATTATAATAAAAAAGGCCTATCTTTCGATCAGCTCAGAACTTTACATTTCCTTTCGAGAGGGCGCATTCCTATAGATAATAAAGTTATACCATCCTGAAGAGGACGATTGGTTTTCTAGAGACAAATTTAATTAGAATAAATTTTTTCTTACTTCGCTATCTTTTTGCGAATAAGGTGCAAAAATATTTGCTCAAAATACTTTCCCCTGAACAAATGAAACTGGAGAAAGTTGCAATACTGCTTATAGAGACATACATTCGAGTAAATTGGGTACAACCAAGGATATCGTTACGAAAATAAACTGGTCGCAAGAAAAGTCAGGCACAATTTCTATCAGTATTACTATGCGAAGGAACTGAAAATATAACTGGTTGAACAAACTATTGGGCAGTAAAGTGCGTCGAGGACATCAACAGCAGACGCAGTGTTTGTCTTCACAGTGGCCATAAACCGAGTCACATCATGAGAACATGAATACCAGCACCTGAGGCGGATGCGCTCAGAAGGATCGGCCGGCAGATGAGTTTGCAGATAGGCAGCTTGCCCTCGCGTGGGGAAGGGAGGCGAAGCTGCCTCACGATCCCTGAGAGATACCGACGGCACCAAAATCCCACTGAAATACACCAGCCACTCAGCTCTACTCGTATCACTGCAGGTGCTTACCTTTAGCACCACGTGCACTTTATCTATCGATAAAGAATAGTTTAAGCGTAGCGAACGCAGATACTTGTACAAGATAGAAAGAATTTCCAAGCATTGTTACAACGTTACGACCATCATGTGTGCAGCTATTGCTTTCGCCAAAGAAATGCTCTTTTCCTTGAAGGTACGTAAAAGCAGTACCCAAATTAGTGGCATCACATTTAAGGCAGCAACGTTTCCGAGTCTCTCCTGACGACGCGCCCAGTCACGGCAGAGCACCATAAGCGCCTCACAGAAACATTCACTGATAAGAATCAAACAGAAACGTAGATACTCGCAGAAACGGTCAACAAACGGGCAGAAAAGCAGTAACGATTCTTTCCCCAACGATAAAAAAAGGGAAAAATGAAGAAATGGCCTAAAATCTACAGCTAAGTCCACGACGACCTAAAGCAAACTAATGTCGTTGGTCGACATTAGTAGGCGGTGGACGAAAAAATAACCAAAATCAGATAAGATAACAAGCCCATTACAGCCTCCCTTATCACCACGAGATGTTTAAAGAGAGGATGGGACACCATCAATTGTGGAGTTGAGAGAACGTGGAACCTATGCACAAATTGTATGCCTACACAAGCACCCCTACGTAACAGAAAGTAAGAAACAAAAATTAAGAACAAAATCAGAGGTGCTCAAAAACAAAACCGCAGCCAACCAAAAAAATTGACCTCGAAAACCAAAATCATAGTTCATTTCAACAAAAAAAGAAACCTGGATTACTCTTAGCTCGGGATCTCACAGTTTCCCCTGGGAGCGCTAACTTCCATGAATACAATAGTTGAACCTCTCTAAAAGAGACGAAAACCAAAAAATCAACGAATATAACTGAAAGAATAAGTTTCTTCCAAATGGCTGAAGAAAAAAGTGCTGCTTTTACTTACGGAATATTCAACATGGGCAACGGACGCTAGAAGCAGCCGTCACTCTTATCGTATTTTCAAGCCTCCACATGATCATACCCTGGCACACGAGAACATACAAGCGGCAGCAACACGCCCGCCCGCCATAATTGTGCCACAAACACCACCGCGCGCCGCTCCACGACTTCGTAACCACCGAGGGCTGAAGTGGTAGGTCCCCTATCGACCCAGCCGGTCGATGAGACTACTGGCGGGGTCGATACGTCTGGTCGTGGTATTAGTTATTTTTGAATATGCCACAATAATGCAGAGGCATGAAGAATTCCAAGAAGCAGGTGATGGATGGCCTGAATAGTTCGCAAGCCTCTACTGGACACAATGCTCTTAAATAGGGGTTGGTTACGGAGGATGCTTCGCTGCAAGGAAAGGATCTTGTATGAGAAAAAGATGATAAACTATCGTTAGCATACAAAGTGAACTTATAAAACTTCCAACTACGTACAAAGCGCAAATGTTCAGCAGAACTACCACTACCCTTAAATTGATATCTTGACTGCGAAACCGACCGTATCAGAATAAGATGTCCAGCAAAAATCTAACCGTGGACAACTAAAGAATTTTTTATTTGTTCAAAATCCATCAAGAACAGAAAAAATGCCTTTCATTAACATATCGAGCGGCAGTACATTTGGTTGAAACTTCGTCCGTAAGCGTTGTAATAAAAGAAAGTAATCAAATAGAAGGTAGGATACAAAACAAATGCTCAGCCTTAACATGGCATAAAAGAGGAAGACCATGTTACACTCACAATTTTTCTAATCGATTTTTAACATCCCAAAATGTAGAAGATAAGAGGAATCGAATTACGAGCGAAATTCACGCCAAGAAAAAAAAACGTGGTATGAAATTGAAAATAACAGAATGAGAAAATTCAATTGAAAAATCGTCAATGTTGAATAATATATTTTACGCTTCAGTTATCTAACGACAACTATAATTAAAATTCTATAAATCTTTTTATTATATAACTATTTTTTATACTATAACTCTTTTACATATGATGCAACTTTTCTAAATTTTCTAGCATTTTACCATTAAAATTGTTTGGCGGAAACGTTTCCCTAATTTCATTAAGAACAGCGCTAAAGGCAGAAAATCAAACTATTTCAAAGCCGCTCGATGCAGTGACAATGAATACGTTCGTTTACGTCATGTAACGAGAGCAATTAAATATTTTTGATTGAACCTAAAGTTAGGGCTAAATTCACGTTTTCTTTTTTGGAACATTCTGAGTAATGTTTGAACAAGATAGCATGTACTAAGAGAATTAATATCTGATTCCCCACATCACAAAAAATCATTACACACTTAATCGTCAAAGCTATCCCGATTAGGAAATGAATAACATACCAGCAATATTGATCTTAAAGGCGCTAATTACACATTATCAACATACGAACATTGATGAAAGTAGGATAAATGATCAGCATAGAGAAAAAAAACGACAGTACAATAAGGCGAGAGAGAAAATGATGCGGCCGGAGAGGGGGACAGCTCGATGGAAGTGAGTCACCCCACCAGCCTGCGCTGCCCAGCTCAGACAGGGCAGAACAGACCGCTGATTATGAGTCCGCCACTTCAGGGCTCCTCTCCATCACTACTCTACGCTATACTAAGCGCATATAGGAATCCTTTTATTGAGCTCAATGTCCACGGACGCGCCTCGTATTTACTGGAGAACCCATACGTCAAATTCTTTTACGATGCATGAATTACATAGATTTAACATATTTGTTATCATTTTTAAGATTACCTAAGCATTGAAGTGATTTTAACCAAACTTGATGTATTCATACTCGATTTCTGTTAATTTTACGAACAGCTTCAGTTATAAGGAACAGTATTTTTCATTTAAAATTTACTAAAAATGAATAACTCGCTCAAAACAGTCAACATGACTAACATTGAAGAATAGAAACAATACCACCACACAAATTGTGTTGGCGAATAGCCGCTGCGATTAACAGTGCAAGCAGCTGGACTGTTCTAAACGGTCTCAGCGAAACAGGACAGCTGCGCTCAAACGCAATCAAGCAGGACAGTTTCCCAATTCACTGCTTGTCACGTAGAAACAAAGATGCGTTTTTGTACCTCATAACCAAACCTAGCTCAGGCGCCGCAATTAGGCGCTTCTTTTTCTTCACTCGTCAGTTTTTCAGGGTGCAAAAGTGGAGGTCCCACGCCGAAGCCATTGGTTGTCCAAAAGAAAACGATGTGTGTCGGGGCTTTTGTTTTTTTCTGTTTTACGTTTATATTGCAGCATTGAAGGAACATCACTGCTGATTCACAATAAGTACTTTATTCGGAGCACCACGATCATGCGAGCCAGCAAAATTTAATAAATTCTTCCCTCCAACCACGTAAATACAATAATAAGGACATAGGGATTTCTCTCACCAGGTAATGTTCCTTAACGTAGAAACATACAGTAATCTCCAAGTGCTCTACGCGCGTTCTGCATCATGCCATATGGGATCTAGATGTTGTGCGTATGGACCCAAGAAAACTATTTTAAAAAGAATACTTCTTGGAAAAATGAGTTCACTAACCAACTGCAATAGGAACATCAAATTCGAAGTGTATATGAGCATCTGACGAGAAGTAGCTCAAGATGACCATCGCCAGGTCTCAAGGCCAGCACATTACTGAGCAAGTAACACCTAAATTGCCCAACCTAATATAAATCAAAAGACTTGACGAGCAGCTGAACTAAATGTTTGGAGTATAAAAGTTTAGGAAATAAGTAGTCAAGATCGTGTACAGCAAACAATCTCATACCAAATCAGTGCACCAGCATAGCACTACAACAAACACTGTAGACAAGCTACTGAAAGAGTATAAACTTCAAAGCGACGCAGCGAGCACCAAGAACTATCACTCAAGGCAAGGCGGCCGACGTGTCGCGTGCCGTTGGAGTGCACCGCAATTGAGATCACAAAAAACGATTTAACACTCAACTTCCCTACGAAACTAGACGCTTA
This sequence comes from Morinoia aosen, assembly GCA_030386875.1. Taxonomy (NCBI): domain Eukaryota; kingdom Metazoa; phylum Arthropoda; class Malacostraca; order Amphipoda; family Talitridae; genus Morinoia; species Morinoia aosen. Next base: position 57,958,660 of record CM059566.1, read on the forward strand.
TCTCTGACATTACAGCCTCTAGTTCGCGTCTTCGCCGTGAATTAAACGATCGAAAGGGTTTTAATTTCGTAATGGCAAGTTTTTCTAGCTAACACGCATGAGTTTTCAGCAATTTAAAGCTTAAACCTCAGTTCTAAGAAAAACATGCCGACCGTAAATTCAACGACAGATGATAAGTACTCTTTACCAATGGTGAAATTAAACTGCACTAGATCCTTTCGCTTCTGTTTCGAGCGAAGAACTGTACATGTGGATGAATGCTCCTTCAAGCTACCCATATTGGCAACACAACGAATGCGCTCTAAAAAGACATAAGTAGAATAGAAATACTCCAAGCAACATGCATCAGACTCACAACAGAGGTTATTCTATAGTTGTTCCATCTTTGAATACCTTTAAAACTACTTAAAAATCATTCATTTTTCCAACAACATAACCGACCTGCGCATCAAATTACGGAACCCTGTAATGATGAAGATGAAGGGCTGACTTTCTTGAAGTACAATGCGAGCTTCAGTTGGCTTCACTTGTTTTAAGGCTGAGCCAGTCTCATCTTTCAGTGGGCAGTCCCATATTCTCTTGTGCATTCTCTCTCTTTCGTTAGCGTAGGTATTGCTCGCGATGTCATTTGATAAACATGTTTCGCAAACATACTTTCAACATTTTTACGTTAAAGTTCTGTTGTCAAATGAGATAATACATTTCCCGATTATCAGAGAAGCAGCCAAAAACATGAAAAAAATAAACCTGTCTTTGAAAGCGTGTCTGTTTTAAACCCATAAATAGTACTGAAACTCAGTATTTCATTTTCATAGTAAGAGTCAGCTCTAGAAATTAATAAAACATTATGAACTTAAATGCTTATTTATGGTTGGAACAATTTTGCCAATAATTAAAAAAAATAAGAGGAAACCTTGAGGGAACAGTCCACCAACTAGAATAACTCAAGATGAAAAAGAACGGAGGAACATCGTTAACATTCGATTGAAAAAATCGTAAATGAAAAACTAAACACTACGTGCTGTTTTTCGGAAAAATTCTATTTCGCTTCTGGAGCATTTTAACGTTGGTATTTTATCGCCGACGACAAAAATCCGAAAAGTTTCGATGTGCGCTACTACCGGCATCAGGCTGCTACAGAAAATGGTAGCTTTGTAGGGCGCTCACCGCTATTATGTGTGTCACTTCCTCTTACACTTAGGACACTCGCTGTATCCTGCCACAGAATTGCTACCGGCAGCCCAGGCAGCCTATCCTATCCACTAACGTAATACGCAGACGACCATCACCAACACACCGCACACCAAATTACCGTCGCTAACACAACACGGCTCGTGACTACCACGAAAACAGTGCATGATCACCCAACAGATGCAGCTCACCATAACCATCAACGCAACACAACACTTTGTTCATAATAATCACTATCTCAATTCACAGTTTTCCCGAGACCAACAGGTAACAAACAGCTACATTTTTTAATAGTAAATTATTTTGCTATCATTAGGGGATCACGGAACGACTAAATAACCGAAAATTAACGTAAAAATGGAAAATGGAACATCGAATTTTTCAGATTTGTAACAAAGGTTCAATCGGAGCGGTATGTCTTCGCATTACTCACGTTATCGTCTGCCCGAATACACACAAAACGCACCTTCAACTGCTCACATAACATAGTTCTGGGGGTGAACGAAGGGGGATGAAAAATGAAACGACACGATTCGAGCCCACATCCTAAAATACATTGAAATATTAAAATAAGGAAAATCTAAACTTTTACGATTGCAAACAATAAATTAAAAAATAATACAAAAGTCCCTTGATCTACAGAGTAGAAAATTACTCGGAGGGGTACACAAAAAAATTACCAGAGGCAAAATTATAGTGGTACGAATAGATATTAAAGAAATAAATTGTCCGCTAGACTGGAGCTAAAAATTTCACGCCCATAAGCCATCGAAGGCAGTAACTCGGAAGTAGACAATCTACAAAAAGTATTCAAGTAAATGATTGCAATTACGCTTATGGCGCTATTTATTTATTCAGGCGTTTTGTTACACTTTTTACGAACCTTCCAAAACTAAACCCGACAATCGTGTAATTAGGTTCTAAAACCCGCACATCCGATTTCACTGACACGAAACGAAAAATAAATCGGTCAAACTGATGGCTTCGCTTTGAAATTGTAAAAAAATCTGCGAACTAAAAAGGGGCCCAAAGCAATAGAAAAAATTTTGCTCCAACGCCGGGTTTGATATCGGGAGCAAAATTTTCGGGTTTGATAATACAGGATTAATGCACAGGCCTTCTTGCCTTAGTAAGTAATGTGCTTGCATATTAAGCAAATATCCTCTCGTACCCCTTAACTGTAACCCTAAATATTACCAAAGGTCGTTTTAGTTCTAGCAATAATTCAGAGCTCTAGACAATCACTCAACACACACTCGTACACGTAAGTAGACACACAACAAACTATGGTCAAGTTTGACCATCCAAAGAGCCCTCAATCAGACCACACGCTATTTTTTATCAACACGTCAAGTGAGCTTAGAAATTCCTCCAGAGTTGAGAACGTCGATGTATGTTAAGATTCTTTTAGAATTGAGAATTATCGCAGGCGCAACACACGCACGTACGGAGCTTGAGGAGCCAGAGAACAGAGCGCCTCTGTGAGCACGCCTTCCGCGTGATATTTTTGTTCTCTGACTTATAACTGAGGCGTTTAGCGCATGAAAACACCCAGTTAGTGCACACGATCCCCAGGCACTGAAATCCTGCGAAATAAACCGAGCAACAGTTCACCAGTGCAGCAGGTTCATGCTTACAGCAGATGCCTCAGCTTTTAGATTGGCTGGCTTAAATGAATGTTTAGTTCACGGACAGCTAACCGAGAAAAGAACATATCAACACATAGAAAAATAGTCCAAGTTAGAACACAAAGACTAAATTAACATTAAATAAAACAATAATTTTAACCTTAACTTTATGCTGAACTTGGCTGCGATGAAAGCAGCACAGGAGAAGAGAAAATATCAAACAAGCTTCATAAGAAAAACCCCAGATAATGTGTATCTAACCCTTCGATCTTGATGCTATATAATACCACTGCCATGGATGTTATCGTGCTTACCGTTTGAATTCTTCAAGTCCCAGTCGCAATCATCGTAGTCGCTGTAGAGCGTTTGATATCCTTTAGCTCGGGAAGTTTCCAGCTCTTGGATCCAGCTCCTCAAATCGTCAATTTTCAACAGCGCCTCTAAATCAAAACCAGCATTTGGAGGCGTAACATTCGAACCAGCCTGGGACTTGAGGTTTATTTGCGAGAGCAAAGTCGACGACTGAGATCTGATGGAATTCGTTACAGAGGTAGGTGATCCGAGGGGAGTAGCACTGCTAGAAATCTGAGGGTAGGAGTCCTGAAGATTAATGGTGTAGCTTCTCTCACTTTTAGGGGTGTGTCCCTGAGAGACCGGCAGCGCATAAAGCGAAGTGTTCGGCGAAACATCCCCAGAATTGTCTTCGTAATTCGCGTTGATTTCAAGCGTCCTCGGAGGCGTCCTGGTTTTGCGTTTAGCCGAATTTTTGTTCGAAGATGCATTATTTATGCCACTGAACATATTGCCGAAGAAGTGAACGCTATTCACGGACGACTGCGAAGAAGAAACTTTACCGTTACCGTTAGATGACTTAGGGCCTGACATGCTATTTTTGCAAGCGCTCGAGCAAGCAAGTCGGTGAGGCGAGCAAGAAAAGGAGTCCGAATTTTTGCAGACTTCAGCATAGGCCCTCTGATCATTCTTTTTTGAAGATCGTGAGCTCGGGAAACAGGGATCCAAGCTACATGATTGTGAGCAAGGATTCCGAGCATCAGAAATGGACGACTCAAAGCTTGACATGGGTTCATCTCCATCAGCAGGCAGTGCGCACGAGTCGCCGTTGGAATGACGGTGTAGGTCGTGGTGGCTGCCGGAGTTGTTTCGAGGAAGACGGCCGAGCAGCCGAGCGCGACTCGATTTTACAGAGTCGCTGCAAAAACTGTGATTTCGCTTCACCGACTTGCCGCGAGAATGATGACCCTCAGCAACTCTACCGACATCACAGCCGCCGTTCCTGACAACACAGTCACCTCTGTAATCATCGCAACCACCACAATAAGTGCCACAATCTTCAATGGCATTCCGTGAGATCGGAGATTCGTTCGAGCTCAAGTTCAGTGAAGACGAATTGTTCCATACTCGGGATGAAGATGATAGCATAGCAGAGCCAAGGCTTTTCCTGGAAACGTTTCTTTCACAAGAATAATCACCATTGTTACCTAAACGACCACGATGAGTTGGCCCTGGAGATGATTCTTTCGTAATGAAAGGAGATCCACGAATGGAATGATTTCTCGATACTTCAGACATTGGCTTAGATGAACTCATGCAGTCACGCGGTTTGAATTTACCACAATTCACTTGCAAATTTTTCCAGACTTCTTTTTCAGACGATCCAATGTATGGTTCAACAGAGGGGCTGACATTACGCAAATTTTTGCTGGAAGCTGATTTGGACAAGACAAAATTGCGAATACCACCACGACTGCAAAGAGAAGGCTTTTCCTCCGCATTAGCAGTGCTTTCGCTCACGCTGTTCGGTTTGTGTCTAACATAGCGACTCCTGACGACACCATAACCATTTTCTGTCACTGGTTTGGGACTGCAGCTGCTCGATTTGGACTGCCCTTGGTGGTGCGAACTCTGCTTGGGGCAGGAATAATCAGCGGGACAATAGGTGCTCTGAGCCTGGATGCCGCGGAAGCTCTCGCTCCGGTCCTGCTTGAATGATCTCACTCGAGGTCGCCGAACGGGATCCAAGTTACTGGTTGTCAGCTGCCCGCCGCTCTCATAATCGGGGGGCGCGAACGTCGATTTCTGACGAGACGAGGATGGAGCCGCACGTGACGAGTTGTTCACAATGCTTGAGAACGCCTTGAACTGGTCCGTAGACGAGTTGGTTCCCGTATATTTTCGTTCAGCTGGAATCATATTCGACTCTGTTCCATTCGAGGAATTTTCAGAGCAGTTCAGTCCAGACGAGAGTTGCGATCCGAAAGGTTTATATTGATCCTTGGTTAGACGGCCTCCCGAAAAATTTCGTTCAATGGATACTGACGGTGATCCGCTTCCCTTAGAGAAACTAGAGGAACTGCGGGCGGAAGAACTGTTTGTCGAATACGGGTTCATTAGGTAAGACGATCCGGTCGATTGACTCGAGTCAGAACTGCGCGATTTGTTCGATGAATCCGAGTAATTGTAAGGCTTGGCGACGAACGAGTTGGACCTTCGGAAGGCTATTTCGCTTAATCTAGCGTCATCATTGAACACATCGTCGAGAGCATCTTCGCAGCCTTTAGCCGGTATGTCTCGTAAACAATCAACGGCGTTTTGAAGAGAACTTTTACGAAGTCTGCGAACAGCTAAAGGGCTTTGGTACAAAGGATCGTCTTGGCGTCCACGATCACACATGCCGGGCTTGAAGATGAAACTATCTCGCGACGATGACGACCTCTCCCAGCGATTGAAGGGCTGACTTTCTGAGGGAGTGCCACAGACGGACGCGTGTATGGGGGTGTGGCGGTTGCGCTGCAGGAACGCATTGTAGCGATTCTCGTCGCGTTTCAACACTCGGCCGTAACCACCATGTTCGTGGGAGTCCCTGGAATTGGCACTAGCTTGTTTCTGCTTTAAGAAACTATCTTCTAGTTCCATGACGGCAGTCATGGAATATCACCGCATTACTTCACTAGCTTAGAGGCTATTTCAACACACTAATTATATTCTGTAAAAAGGCGATTTAGGTTGGTGAACAGGAATTACTCAGCAGCGAAGTTAACTGTAATGCATGAAATTCATAAACAAAATAAAATACTCTTATCTTACACAGGAGTTCAATGAGTTTCAGGGCTAATCGGAAATATTCAATATAGAAATACCAAGTAAATCATTTACAGATTTCTTCGACTTCCGTTTTTGATGAACATGTTTCCCAGCTCATCATAAAATCAATTAGGGAACAACTTTAAATATAAGCTATAAATTTCGTAACACACACATTATCAAGCTTAAAACATTCATTTTCAGATCACAGTTCGGTAACGTTTCAAAGCTGCGGTTGCCACCAAGGAAAGAGCTACAATCGCGTCGCTTGCAGGAGACCGGCCATCATAAAAAACACTCACGAGATTAACGATGCACACGACGATAAAAACAAGACGACCAATTAATCACAGCGAGCAAGCTCTACGAGCGAAACATCGTCAAATCAGAGGTACCTACTTCCTAACTCGTTCGAGTCACTGGCATGGAGACTATATTCAAAGATACCTTAATTCAGGTTTTCAATGTACGTTAAACTTCGCATGCACATTGTATAATTAGACTCCAAACACATAAATTCATCACGTGTAGACGTAAAGCAATGGAGTCTATCACGCTCCCCAGTAATAGAATGCTCACAATAACGAAGCGGTAGCGAGTGCAAGCATACAAGTGGGCAATGAAGAAGCGGATTTAAGGTATAGCAAATGAAGAGGAGGATCCAGAATCAACAGAGCGCTAAGTTCGAGACAACATATAAAGTAGGAAAGTTTAGGCGGCATTTAGCGGCGAGGCGGAAGTTCGATCGTAAAGTGAGCAGTAAGAGGATCATCTGGGCAGCCTATACATGCCCGGCCACTGAAAGTCGTTCCTTGCACACCTAAAGTCCGTGTCGGCTCAGTATTAAGTTACGGGCTTATCCTTAAGAGCTCTTTTCGCATAAAATAAACGTTAGGGTCTTTCTCATGTTAAGTGCACGAAAATGCAAAAACTTTTTACCATAAAAAGTACGTGCTAATATTTGGCTTTGTTCCATCAATGATCATTACTCTCAATCTCTTGCTTGGCAAGTCTCACGACAATGTCCCGCTTTATATAAATAAAATTTTTGTTTACTAACTTCACTTACACTATAAGTTTTGTTCTTCCAGCAAGAGCTGCAAAAATTTGCGTATTGCATACATAACCATAGTTAGTACGGGTGCTTAGTTGTTGGTACGATGTTTGACATCTACTACTTTTAAAAGCATTATATTTAGCTGAATAACAAACAAAAATATCCATTAGTAGCGCAAGGATTTTTATTCATTCTTTCTCACTCATTGCCTTCAGCTGTGATGAAACGAGTATATCTTTTATCCCCAGCCATAAGAAACGTGTGTATTTTCATTAAAAATCCGAGTTTGAAAAAATTAAGAATTGAGTAGGCACAAAAAAGTCAGTGTTTTCAAACGTGGCGACATTATTAGATGTTAGTTTAAGCCTCCCTAACCGCAACAAAAAAGAGCGTATCGAAGAGAGGAAGGATGAAGGCACCATTAAGTATGGAGAAGGGAATGCAGAATCTATGCAGAAACAGTAAGTTGAGAAAGAAGTTCATGAAACAAGACAAAAGTTGATGAAGTTAAGTAGTAGGTGCTGAAAAACAGGACAGCACTGAACCGAAAAAAGGTGGTCTTTAACATAAAAAAAATATTTTATCTCAACAAAAAGAAGGCCTACCTAACTTTCAGCTCGGGCCTTCACAGATTCAAAAGTTGCGATTTACATTAATAATACATTAACGAAGTGTTGCTAGATTTTATTTAATGGTTTTCAATTTATGATGCTCTTGTAGTACATGCAATTCAACTTCCCGCCTGCTTGCCCTGGTCTGCGTGATCTGGGAGTTCATGAAAGAGCAGATATTCCAACCGTAGTCACATTATTTTGAGGAAAATAAATGGAATTAGTTAAAATAGACACAGAAATTCTCAGGCGCACGTACATTATGCATGTTTAAATATTTGCGCTGCGAGACACGGCCAAAATTAAAGGTACGCACTCGTGAAGTAGCTGGATTGCTATACCCATGGCAGTATCAGACACAGATATCATCGATAAAAAGCGCATAATTCATGCAAATTACGTGAAAAGAAGCACAAAGTGATGCACGCGGTAGGAGTGGCCATTTTTACGAATTAATATTTTATAAATTATGCAAACGTTCAATAATTTAAACATTCAGACTTCATTAGCTAACACTGAATCAGTTCCATTATGAGATACATCAAAATAATCGGGCCGAATTTAGAGTTGAGATATTTTCTATGCACTGCAAAATTAAATAAAACGAGTTCCTCGACAGAACCCGTAGTAAATGTCTCGCAGCACATTCGAATCTGACCAATTTTAAGACTGCGATACGCCAATTCCCAATTAATCTGAAACCTGTAAGATACAAATACCAAAATTTGTGCTCGAGATGAAAAGTGAAATATCCTTACATAAAATTTTAATAAACCATCAAGAGTCGAAGATCTAAAATTTAAGAATTAACACTGAATAAATACAAAAAATGTCACAACAAAGACGAGTTCCCTTAGCAGCGCGCAACAAACAAAACGCTACTACTCATGAACGAAGAATACCGTGCAGCAGAACGATTCAAATGATATTCACATTCGCGGCAATATCTGAGCATGGAAATTTTCACACTAACACACATTACCAAGATTGAGCCGGTTATGAACAGGGATCAAGCACAAATGGGCCTAAGGAACCGCCCACATGGTGTCCGAGCTGAGCAAGAGTTCATTCCCGAGTCTAGATGTAATAAAAGGGTTCATATCACCCCTCCAACAGCCACGGGTTTAACACAAGCATCTAATTATGGTCATAATAAAGAAAATACGAACATAACGAGGATAGCTGCTGTGTATGCGGCCCTGTAAGCGCTCGCTTCTAATTCAATGCAATAACACAAATAGGATGGCGGTCGTTTAACTAAATAATCCTCCCTACCGAACACACAGAATTAAAGCAGGAGCTAACAGTAAAGTGAACATGCTGCAGTGGCAGAAAAAATTAGCGAGTCAAATACTTGGTTACTTTAAAGTAATTGTTTGGAACTGTTTCCGGATCCTATGAAAGAAGAAAGCATCCGGCACTAAGAATTTTCTCAAAGAACAATACAGCGAATAAAGACTAGGGCTTTTGTCCTCAGGTCCCAGATAATTTCGAAGACTATTATAGTTTCATGATATTTTTCCAACTATGAAACATTTTCCATTCTATATTTAATATAGATATAGTTTTCCTTAAAACAACCATAATAGGATTAAAAGTCTCGGAAATGCGGTATGACCGACATTATTTCAACACATAATAACAATCGCAGATCAAATTACTCAAATACTCGTACGTCCCTATCAAATCACGGTGGGTTTTAAGACGTAATTTTTTACAGGCGGCTGAACAAATAAATAATAAACGCGATAGAATGCGTTCACCCTAGAGACGTGGGTTGTTTCGGGGTAGTTCGAGAGCACGGTTTGAACCAGAAGCGTGGGCGACGTCGTTGTAAAAAGCTGCATCGTTTGAACATAGTTTCCTTACATATTGCTCCAGGATTGCACTAGGCAAAGCTAGTGAACAGTTATACTTCTCCTTAGTATGTTAAAGTCTTGAAAAATCGATGCACTTGAATGTTATCGAGAATATTAATGAGAATGAGAAATAACATTTGCAGCAAGTGAAGAATGTGACGAGGATCGACTCTCTTTCAATCTTATTGCAATGACAAACTAAGCATTATTTGTAAGCGACGCACACAGAAAACAGCAGAACGATCATGAAACTGAAAATTCGAGGACATCATTAACGATTACAAACCATTCTAGACCTTTATAACATTACCAGCCATACCTTTTAATTTTCATTTTCGTTTACCCTTTCGTAAAAATACGCGTATGACGAATACACGCCAAGTCTCAACCGATACGGTTAACATAATTCTTCAACACATTGTTATGGGACACAAAATTAAAATTATAAATAAATTATAAAGAAAATTATAAAGAAAAATTATAACAAGGCTGAAACATCGCGATAGTTACTATCTATGAGCGACAGGTTACATAAACCATTCTATGAAACAGATACAATACATTCAACGCCGAAGATACAAGCGTTCTACGCTCAGTGTTCCATGTCCCCTTCAAGAAAATAATACATAACACACGCCGCCAGCTTCTACCTTCATTCCAAAAGGCAACAAAAAAAAAGCTACTCCCATTAATTTCTGACTCGCAGAATAGAAAACAATTACACTTGCGTAAGATGAAAAATGAGTACAAACGTGAACATGAAATATACAAAAGTAAAATAAAAAGAGACCTAAAAAGCCTTGGAGAGGATAACTGGCAAACGAATGAAAGTGGAAAGTTTTAGCACACCCGCTTATACTGCATGACGGCCCTCGCCCGAAACAAAAAAAAAGGCATCACATCAAGAGGCGAGCGGGGACTATTCCACTGCATAGATTAATTTGATGATAAAGCCCTCCCACGAAATAAAGCTTACCCGCACTTGGGCACTCTTTAACTTTACCAGCAACCTCAGAAGGCAATACTGGCGCAGGATAGACGGGAGTCATTGCTCCCTGGTTGGGTGAATTGAAGTTAGTTTCCTAGAACTCGATCAGCAATTCAAACGAGATTTTCGAGTAGGCCGAACCATACTTCGTACAAGGATCAGGTAGTAGGAACAATTAGGTGTTGCAGTTCTAGGTAGTGACAAGATCTCAAGAGTGAGAGAACAAAGAATACTCCCTCTAAAGACGGCATGGATGCTTCTTTTCAAATACTCCCAAAACAGAGAGGGATTTTGTATTTATTATTCTTACTTCTAAGATGAAAATCTGGGCTACACCGCGAGATGGGCCGTAGCGCAAGAAGCAAGTTCATCAAAGAAAAGGTACAAAAAGAATGAAGTTGAAAACCATAAGCACTTGAATTTTTTGTTGTTGGAGAGACTCGCATGAAACGTTCGTATCAGTTATGCAATGAAACAATATCATGGTCGGCATTGGTAAAATAAATGACTAATGCTACAATATTCGAACTGGGATTTTTTTCATTATTCCAACTTTCAGGTCCCAAGTTTAGGTAGGTTCATACAGTTACTCCTACAATTATCATCGGAAAAATAAATGCCTCAGCAGTCGCACACATCAAAGCCATGGTGAAACAAAAACAACAGTCGTTTTCATTTCAAGCTGTTAGAGAACCGCAAACAACCTGAATTGACATCCAGGAACGGCAATTTTCATTTACATGTCAAGACCTCAAACCGTCAACGCTCTCGCTCAAGATTTCGTACACCAAGTTAAGTTAGAAGAGACCATAGAGGCTCTCTCACACTACATAAGAGCGTCTTTATTCGCATGCCCACACCGGGCAGGTGAATGAATGTCATCTTTTGTTTTGGTGACACCGAGATTAAAAGGCGAAGCTACGACATTAATGGGGGTCATTGTTTGGACAGCAATGGTCACGTCGCTAAGTAGGAGCGCAAAGATAATTCTGCGCGTCACGACGCACTGCTCGAGACGCACATAAAAAGAGAAACTGCAAAATGAGGCACGCAGTAGACCCTCAGCAAAAAATATGCAAGCGGTTAGAAACCGTCGTAGGAGGTAGACGTGTGGCAGAGAAATGGCAATTTCTTCCCATTTACCAAAAACTTATTAATATGAGAAATTACTTCAATGACGAAGAAATGTTATAGGTCAAAGCAAACTAAGGAACACGTAGCACCAATAAATTTAAATCGGATATCAGAGTGAAAATCTCAAACGTAAAACAAAGAAATAGACCAGACAGACGTCGAATAAAGTAGTAATACAAATATATAAGGTTAATGACTTGCAGCCCAGTCTTCAGTTATACAGAAACAACACGGACATTTCCTTACAATTGGCAAATTATATAAAGTTTTTCTTAGTTTTCTTCAAAATATCCGAGAAAAATGAAAACACGGGTAGTCGAAGTTGACGTCCCAGACAAAGAAGAGAACTTAGCAACACAGGAAGCGAGTGCGATGAAAAGATTCAAATACGGGAAGACGAATCAGCGATGAAAAATAAAATAGGGAAAGTTACACAACTAGCACCAATGCTCATGATTTGGCAGCAAGTATATCAGCAGCCAGAATTTCTGCGCCAATAGCGGGTCACGGTAGCTGGAGAAGTTCGCAGTCAGAACAATTTCATGTAACAATCAAGAAACTAAAAAACCACTCCAAATTCTTAACGTAGTTTGAAAAAAGACTTTATATTTACTAGTTATTGTATAATTGAGGGCAAAATAGTATACATAGTCAGGCATTTACTGCTTTACATGGAGTACGAGTACGCTGGAGCATGCACTCACAACGTAGGAAAAACAACACGTGCACTCCAACATCATTCGAGGGTGCATCGTGATACACGGAATAGGCGGAGCGACTCAAACCGTTAACTTAAACGCCGGTACAAATTACGAAAGTACCAGTGGAACTTCATCAACATTCATCGAAATATACTAGACACTAAATCTAGTTTACACTATTGACAGATAACACATGGTTCAACTCAGAAATTAATCCCAACAACAAAAGGCAGAGCAACAATAATTGAAGCATTAAGACACATAGAATATTCGTAAAAGGTAACAGAATTCATCAAAACGAACCTACTAAACGATCGAAAGCAGAAATACACAAATCCGAAAATGAAGTGAACAATACAGATAAGCAGCGTGATGAAGAATAGTAAAATAAGCAGCGAGGCGTGTACTACAAAGACAACAAAGTACAACATAAACGAAGCCCTAAGAAGCGAGGCGTGTACTACAAGAACACAACGTACAACACTAACGAAGCCCTAAGCAGCGAGGCGTGTATTACAATGAAACAACGTACAACAATAACGAAGCCCTAAGCAGCGAGACGTGTAGTACAATGACACAACGTACAACAATAACGAAGCCCTAAGCAGCGAGGCGTGTACTACAAGAACACAACGTACAACAATAACGAAACCCTAAGCAGCGAGACGTGTAGTACAATGACACAACGTACAACACTAACGATGTTGTAAGCATCTAGACGTGTACTACACGGACAACATCGCACAAGAATAACAAGGCCCGAAACATCAGGACATAACAATGATGACGAGGACCAGGCAGCACAGCGGAGGGCGTGGTATGGTAAGGAACCAGAGACCGGGGCGCTGTCACGTCTCCCAGACCGAGGTAGATGTGACTATAAATAGCAGCACCCTGCAGCCGGGTGAGACAACACGCTGAGGGAAGTGAGCGCAGGGAGGAGTTCATAAGAACAACTTATTCTGAGACATTGTTAGATTTTATGAACATTTTTACACTTGTAACACACCTAAGGTCAGATGTACTTGTGCATGGAGTTGAGTAAAATATGGTGATACGAGTCAAACAAGGCTGAGACGGACTAAACACGAATGCAGAATTGATTTTTCGCAAAAATATTCCGTTATTTGGCCGTTTCGCAATGTGCTTTCACAGGAAAAATCAAAGGGCTGAAAAAATAATGAAGAGAAAAGATTAGACTGCATTTGCAAATTTTGAAGGCTGGATTTGTTATAAAATAAACGTTCAGAAAAGTTGGTCAGAAACTGCAAACAATGAAGCGTATTTCAACGCACACAACTTAGGAGAATAAAAATTGCATGTCTATAATTTTGCTAGAAAAACTACATGAGAGCCAGTGGTACATCTTACCACAAAAACAGTGAACTAACACAACCTTAAGCTGCATTTGGATGCTCGAATGACATTTTCAGTGCATAACTGGATAACGAAGAGTTGTGTTCACAAAAAGCCACACCAAAGTTCATAATTTACTTGTTAAATATACTGATTATTATTATTATTATGATTATTATAATATGAGAAAGTTTTAGACTCCCTTTACCACGACAAGAGGTTTCAAGAGAGGAAGGATGAAGGCACCATTTAGTATGGAGTTGAGGGAACGCGGAGTATATGCACAAGGTGCATAGAAACAGTAAACTAAGAAAGAAGTTCATGAAACAGTAAAAAGTTGAAGAAGAAAGTAGTAGGTGCTGAAAAACAGGATAGCAGTGAACCAAAAAAAAAGTCCGTAACAAAACAAAACCTATTTTATTTTAACAAAAAGAAAGCCTACCTAACCTTTAGCTCGGGCTCTCGCATAGTCCTTACATAAACTGATTTTCGTTCAATTCGATTAACAATAACACGAAAGTTCACAACAATCTCTGACGTTAAATTGAGAGAGAGAGACACGATAAGATACATAAGAGATGAGGGATGATAGTGCGGAGTCCGATATTTATTATAAAGATTAACGAGCTTGTCCCTCTGCAGCGTCTCATTTCCGATTTATGCGACGAGACGTGCACGCATCTCAGTGAGAGCCAGGTCGGTGCACAAGCCATCGAATAAACAAGACGTAACTCTTTGCCATCTGATAATTATTTTGGCTCATTGTACCGCAGTTACAATTTCATTTTAAGACTCAATGGCATCAGAATAAGGATTAAGCTACAAAAAAATTAATTGTAAAGGCAGTGAATCTCAAAAAAATATATTAGAAGCAATTTCGACAAGAACTGAAACGCATCACAGCAATTTATGAAATTGGAAATAGAAATACACCTGGTCAGTAGAGGTTAAAAAAGAGTTAAATCAAGAACACAAGATCCCTCCTGCAAGCGCAGCAGAAGTGCAGCGAAGCGCCGCACTCTTACGTACAACTGAAATACTCGTTACAGAGTGTAATCAACTAATTTCAGTACGCATAATTCAGACTCTTCTCTATCGAACTCGTACAAATGCCGTTGGCCCTCTCATGACATCCGCTGAGATTGCAATTGAGCGACATTACTCATCGCGGTTATCTGATCACTGACAACGAACCATCCGGGTTATTATTATCCGCAACTGTCAGTAGTACTCTTCGTGAGAACACCAATAAATGAGGCACAATTACCTAATCAAATATCACAATTACCTTTTCAAATATCTTTCAAAAAAGATTGGGAAAGACTTAAAGCTGTTCATTAAATAAAACAGCTCAAGATCCATTTCAAAACCGTTGATCAAAAATTCAACATTAATACGCGCAGAAAATTTCACTCGAGTTTTATTGAAAACGAAACGGTGATCGACGCAGGAGAAGGTCCTTGAAACTACACATTCCACGCAATAACAGAAGTTGTAGAGCAACACTCAGGCACGTCGCGGCCGAGACGCTCGAAACATGGGGGCATGGCGGCGGCAGCTGACATTCATCGTGAGCTCCGAGATAAGGAGTGGCTGTGCAGGAGAATAAAGCTCAGCCGACCGACGTGGCAGTGTAAGTCTTGTGCATAACATGCACGGGCGCAGCTGACTTCATCCAAGTCTCATCATGAAACGGATGTCTTATCTTCATTTCAAGCTAATATACACTGTTACGCCTGAACAACTCTTTCACAGCAAATTTTACAAATATTCTCTGTAAATCCATACAACGCTCGACGCGTGAACTGTGTTTTCTGCAAAATACAGAAAGAAGAAAAAAATTACTTTCCCAGTGCCAACAGGACTTCCACTCGTTTCGCTAATTGCATTGTTGATACGTTTTGGTACTTGTACGGTTGTACGGAATGACTCCTTTTAGGTGACGCTCTTCGAGGTAACGAAGTCTTATTCTAACACGAATTTTCATTCAAAATAAAAAATTAGCGAATAACACTGCCTCAAGAACAAACCGCAGATAAAAAGTGTTCGCATTGAAGAGGAAAAAACTGTTACAGATTACGATATACTGCATGGTTTTTTACGCATTAGCAAGGAAACACATCCCAAGAAAACCTTCATCACCGCAAGGTCATCGCGATAAATCGAGTGGGACCCTACACGTGGCAAGAACGGCGCTGAGGACGCTATCGTTCGAACAAGAGACACTTCAGTCCCAAAACGCGGGGAAAGATTTCAACGAAAAATAGTTTGCCTATAATCGTTATAAAGTTAACCAGAGGCTAGCAGCTCATTACTCTCCAACACACAAAATTTCGAGGCATGGTAAATATTATCTTCTCGATAGCTCTAATTTTACTTATGACACATTCCATTTAAAATATATATTCAAGTACCAAAACGACACAGTCACACTTCATGTCCCACAGCTTGAATTTATGATAAGTAAAGATTCGAATGAAAGTTAACATGTTAACATATATATAAAATCTTCATAACCAGATGAATTGAAGTTCAAAAATCTTCAAAGGGTAGATCAAAAGGTTACAAAAGCTGAGAGTAATGTTGCTGTCTTTCATCAGTATTTCAAGTATACATAAGCCCGATCTCACGACAAAGATAGGCCTTGATGCGGTCGTAATTCGGTGAACACAGACATGACAGCATTCCTGCACACTCGTCTAACGTAGAAGGAATCTGCGACATCAACTGAATGTCTACCCTCTTCGAAAAAATTCACCCATGCCCCAATAGCCATGCAAAGCATGAAGCAATCACCACAACGAAAATAGTTTGAAACGAGCACATGTACGAGCGCATCGTCAGTGTAGTAGGCTTACTAGAGAACACGAAGCAAACTGTGGGCAAAGAACAGTTTATTGTACTAGTGAAGTGTGACGCAAGGCTTTCAAGCAAAATACATTGAGATAGCAAATTACATCGCAGTACTATGAAAACAGATGCGACGGAAAAGAGATTAATGAAGTTGCTTTCAATGAAAAATCAAGAGTAGCCACAGGCAACGGCATAAACACAATTAATCGTTTTCAAGCAACGAAAGAATTTTCGATAATAAGCACTATTGAAAAAAGTTCAGAAGCAAATTCCTCAGAAGTCGTGCAGCAATGTGACTGGAAGTGGGTGCGCAACTTTACGTTCCAGAAATTACATTGTCTAAGCGACAATCTAGTGTTAGAACAAAGTGCACAACGTAGCAGCAAAGCGAATAAAAACTCGGCTACTTGGCTGCATGCGAACAATGCTGCATACTTCGCCGATCACTCAAACCGATGGGCCTACCGCACTCGCACCATCAACAAAGCTTTGAAACAATGGTCTCGCATCTCAATGGAAACCAACTTCGAAGTAAAATAGCCTACTTGCAGCACCTATGCTATTTAACAGATTATGAGAGAAATGCCGTTCAATAACAATAAAGCGGTTTACACATAACACAAGACAACTCCACAATCCCTTCTGTATCTAAGAAATGAAAGCCTCTCTAGGCAAGTGCACAAAGAAATTTACTTGAAATGAAAACTTTGAGGCACACAAATTCTACCAAATGTCACTTAATTTACTGAAGCTGAACAGGAGAGCGAGTGAAATAATTAGAAATGGGCGGAAAATAAGTTTTACAGCATAACCATACACACTGAAAACCAAGATGCGTAATAAAATTGATAGAATGCAAAAGATTCTAGTACTAGATAGGCTGAAGATTCCTAAAAACAGATCAATCACGACAACAAAGTTGTCTTCCTTCTTCGCTATTAACAAGCGGTTTAGTATCGTTTGACCACTCCAAAACTCGGCTCTCTTGGCTTTCACTTAACTGTGAGCCATTAATTAAGCTCATTCGTAGACACAGAGAGTTGGACATAAATATGGAGAAACGCCTCATGAGCGTAAATGTTGATTCCAAGCGGTACTGTTATATTTACCCACAAACGCCGCCTGTACAATGTTCTCAATACGTTGCAGGTGTCAGTCGTAGTCACAACAGAGTTCCGAGTAATTGTGAGAGAATTCGTACGTGGATAAATTGTTGGCGTTTCGCGAGTGCTTCCGTTATCAAGGTAGCCGAAATGTTTGGTGTTTGAAGAAACACCGCAACGAAGATTTCTACTGCATAAAGGAAAAGAAGAAAAACCTCATCCGAAAAGTTAACGCGGACAAAAATATATGTTGGATAATCTTGACAAACGGTCATCCACGAGGTTAATAACAAAAACAAGATAGCCGCTAAAGTCACTGTCGAACTGAATGTCAGGTTCACAGATCTGGTCAGCCCCAAAACAATGAGAAAGGAGCTTTATTGGCGACTATTTTTAAGATGAGCTGCAATTCTAAAATCACACATCAGTAAAAAAATGCATACATGGAAAACGTGGTGCTGAAGCCGTTTATAAAACCTAGACTAGAGAGCAATGAAAGACAGTTGTTTGATCGGAATGAGCCTCGTTTCATACAGTTTTAACTTCCAGCCAAATTTACACCTGGCAAACGCCGTACTATGCTTACAATGCAGGCTGCTCGCTGCCAAGATTCAAACACCGCGGGGATTCGGTCACGGTTTGGGCAGCCATATAGTGGTATTCCATGGGCCCCGTGATTACTCTGCAAGATCGCATTAGTCAAGCAGGAAGTTAGATTAGATTATAAGTTAGTTTAAGCCTCCCTAACCGCTACAAAAATAGAGCGTATCGAAGAGAGGAAGGAGGAAGGCACCATTTAGTATGGAGATAAGAAAATGAGGAATCTATGCAGAAAGGGCATAGAAACAGTAAGATGGGAAAGAAGTTCATGAAATAAGATAAAAGTTGAAGAAGAAAGTCAGAGGTGCTGAAAAACAGGACAGTAGTGAACCGAAAAAAGGTGGTCCTTAACATAACAAAAAACATTTTATTTCAACAAAAAGAAGGCCTACCTAACTCAGCTCGGGCCCTCACATTTTTCCCCTGGGAGCGCTAATTCCCATAGATACAATAGTTGTATCCCCCTGAGGGGGTCAAGCAGGAAGTATGTAACCATTCAAGCCATTCACGTTCATTCCATAGTATAACGTTAGTTCCCCCAACGGGGATGCTGTAATCCAAGGCAACGCCCCTGCTGATCGTCGAGGACTAATTTTGTGAGCATGCGGGTGATAAGTCGTATCTCCCTTGGCCCACCACAGTCACCAAGTCTCAATTTAATCGAGCCTTTATGGTCTACTCTGGAGAGAAAAAGTGCCTGAACGCAAACTACCTATATCACCGTTGCCCGAGTTGGCCTTTTTTGCAAGAAGAATGGTATAAGATTACCTCGAAAATCATGCTTATCAGCATTTAACGATTCCTAAAAGACTGCAAACTGATTTTGAAAGACAGTGGTTTTCCTGCACCGTATTGGACGTAGAAAAATGTTCTTCCGGTGTTTCCATATCGTTGAACAACTCTTGTATCTTAATTTCATGAATTCATATATAAATGTGCACCGTAGAAAACAAGTTGCGCATATCATTACACCAGCACTGTTCTTCAGAAATGAGCGATGATATTGAACACCAGATATGCCGTCGTTGTTTACATGTGATCAGAATGTAATGGGATAAAATAACAGTATCAATAAAATCAGACCTAACTTATATCCAGAGTTGAATTAGCTTAGCTCTTATTGAGAAACATGGTACATTACGAAATATTGACGGCAGCTTAAGGAAAAATGGCAAACCGAAGCCTCAGCAGCACAGCTAACAGAGAAGGCTTGACTATTCACCATACCTTACGGAAGTGACGAAAGCTTTACTTTCCCTGCGTGGTTCATTAATCAGGGCCGCCTGTAGCAACGGGGAGCTGGCATTCGCAGCTAACCGAAGAACGCAGCGTGAACGCTCTCAAATTACCCGCTAGTCTGAAAGAATTTCCCCAAATTTTATATGCAACGGTGCAACTCGAAATGCTATGTAGCAAAAGGCGCACATAAATGAAAAGATAATATAGAATCGAATTCAAGTAATTCTATACTAATGCAATGAAATATTCAAATATTTATAATAGTAGTTACAACAAAAGCTGCATGCATAGCGCGTGTGCTTTACTGTGATGAGACAACACAAAAATTTTAAGTTCTCGTAAAGGTTATCAAGGGAATCAAATGAATGCGTTTTTTAAGAAAAAATTAGAGAGATTGTGTAACGTTCTTAACGAATTTCAAATGAAACGAAACTTAACCTGTTCTCTTGTATGGTACACGAATTCCAAAAGCGTAAAAAATACGTGCTGTATTTAAATCACTTAAAATTTTTACACGAAATTTTGATTAGCTACAAAATATAGACCGTAGTTAGGACAAAAATCTTATTTCTTCAGCCAAAAAATATTACATGAGTAAAATATCAGAGACAGTTCAGAAGTTACATTTTGAACGAGCATAAAAGGAATAAAAACATTACAGAACGCACAAAATAATCCTGACAGCAAAAAACAAAAAATCTCGTTAAAGGGCAGAAGGCGTAGCTGGAAACTCTGACGCGTTCACAGCGTGAACAAGGCGTGGTTCCAAAGGTGACGGGAGACGTATGGGTAGAGTCAAGCACATTTTTCCGTCGATAACTCATATTGTTAAGACTTCGCGAACGCCGAGCACCGCGAGGAGCACATACCGCGTAGCGGTAAACTAGGAACTGTGTATACGAGATACGAAAAAGCCTTGGAGACGAATAATTTTTCAGTAAAATAGGGAAGTATTTCGCTTCAAATCTTATATGAAATGAACATCGAATAATGAAACCAAAACTTATATTAAAAAATTAACAAAACAGAAAATTATTCAATACAATATAACTGATATACTGGAATTTTACACGCGCAATACATTCAACTGTCCATGTAATACAAAAACTGTGAAAGTCCGCTATGTCACTGGTAATACGGCATCAACGTTAACAAATACACGTCAGCAAAACGGAAAGCAATGAAAAATGCTAGTGAAAACAACCAAAAACTGTTGGCACAAGGCGGGGACGCAATGAAAAGCAACAAGTCTGAGACAAAACAGGGAAGCCTACGCTATGGCATCAGCGTCAGCGAGGCAGTCGAAGGGATCGTTTCTAAACAAGGAGTGTCATTACAGGCGCAGTCAACACTTCTCTAATGACGGCAAAAATCCCCCTTTAGCCGTTCCTGCCGCTCAGCGCCACAAAATTAGACGAAACACAGCGGCCCGCACAAGCCCAGCGACTTCCGACCCTGGGATGTGTCCACGCGCTCAGCATGATACTGAACGACTCGTGCTTCAAATCGGATGTATAGAAAATTATAACACGCAAATAAATGAAGAGCATCGCATTGAAGTGAGAACAAACAGC
Source organism: Morinoia aosen (assembly GCA_030386875.1). Lineage (NCBI taxonomy): Eukaryota > Metazoa > Arthropoda > Malacostraca > Amphipoda > Talitridae > Morinoia > Morinoia aosen. The sequence continues at coordinate 57,979,656 of CM059566.1, forward strand.
ATGGTAACTGATGATGAATTCAACCTGATTAGAATATCCATCGCTAATCAAACTTTGATTAGCTAATCAAACCCTCATAAAAAATCGTAAAAAATAGCAAACACGTTGGTCTTACAAAACGGAATTCCTCCGTACGATTCACATAAGATATTCAACAAAAAATAGGCGATGAGAATAATATTAGACACGAGATCCACGTTTTTTCTTCAATTTATATATTGCGTAACAACCTTTAACAAAGGTTTCTCACTCTTCCCGCACCCTGTGTTTCTTCGATGAAATTCTAGAGGTTTGACGAATACAATACTTTCTAAGCATGTGACGAGTACGGAAAATAGCTGTATCACTGAACGTAAGGGTGACCACGCGGCAACAGCAAACTCGTTAATACACGACGACTCAGTTCACTGCTCACCCAGTGTCACCATTGGAATACGGCAACAAGGCACCATCCGAACCGTCGCCACACTGCGAGTTAAAACCTAGCATGAATAAAGGCTGTGGATTACTGCAGCTTATAAAAATACTTTAATAGCATAACGCACCAAACAATGGCTTTTTTCTGAAGTGCTCAACAAAAAGCACCTAGGCATGCAGGAAGTTTTACGAAAGACCGTTTGAAAAAAAGGTTCTATCCCTTGCTGTACAGACGTACTAGGGTACAACGTACAATTTTTCGCACGTAAGGTCTTCAACGTCAAAACGATTGCGAAATCGATAAATATCGAAGTCAAAGTTACATTTTAAGAAGAAATTCAGAAGTACAGTAGGAAAAACCACCACAGGGATTAGATCACGTCCAAGTTACCGGTAAAACTGGAGGACTCGAACCGATGGCCGGAAATAAACCAGACGCAGATTTACCCCAAAAAAAACGTCGGACCCTTTTTTCCAACCGAGCAGCTGCAGCAGTCCTGTCAAGCTAACAAACAAGCATGAGAAAGACGCGGAAGTTTAACTAAACACGAAAAATACGAAACACGCTCTGAATTTCAGAAGAACCATTCTAGTACTTCGCAGTTTACCAAATATTAACGATAAGGTATATGTAAAGCTTGTAATTTAAACAATATAGTTGGAAAATGGGTACTCTTTATGAATCATAACTTGTTTGTTAATATATGAAAGTATTAGGAATTTTTTGTACATGACGCAATCTTACAGACAAGAAAAAATGAAAAAATTAACAAGAAAATTTTTTTAACAGCTTACTGATCACCTTGGGCACATGGTAATAATGTTGTACTGGTCTTCCTCATTATTTAGATTAGACTGGATGTTATTTAGCCTCGTTTACCGTCCCAAAGGCGTTCCAAAGAGAGGGTGGAGGAAGGCATCATTTAGTACGGACTTAAGGGAACACGGGCTATATGGACAAGGAGCATAGGAACAGAAGATGAGAAAGTTTAATAAACAAGATAAAAGTAGAAGATTGAAAGTAGGTGCTGAAAAACAGGACAGCAGTGAACCGAAAAAAGATGGTCATAACAAAACAAAACAGCTATTATTTTTGAACAAACAAGGCCTACCTAACCTTGAGCTCAGAACCTCACATTACCCGTGGAAGAGCTAATTCATTAAGGAGCGTAATTCGTGGGAGCGCTAATTCTTTTCATGAAACATAATGTCCCACGATGAACGCCTAATAGAAAAATATTTCTTATACAAAAACCATTCAATCTCACATAAAGGTATATTCTTCAACTATTCAACTGCGTACAAATAATCTAGACTTGAGCTTTAGTACGTAATTTCAAGGCTACGGCACGCCTTTTTTATGATATTTGGGCTCTTTGTTTCGTTTGAAAAAGATGCTGGCAGCAGAGTGGCTACAACCAAAGAAAAATATAAATCTTATAACTCACATTGGACCTCAAACTTGCGATTTCTAAAGTTTCATGTTTCAAATTGTACATATTTCAGGGCATTTTATAAATTTGACTTTTGCGGACAAACATTTTTTTTACCACAAAAATTATTCAGAGTGCACCCTGTACTCCAGAGATGTGTACACTACAGTCCAAATGTCCCATGCTTCAATATTTTAATTCATTCTGCACAGAGGCCACCTCAGTAAGAAAGAGGAGCGTGTAATTTAACAGAGCGATCTAACTCAAGTCAGTAAAAACTGAAGGTCTGCAGCTGTCTAATTAATAAATAAATAAATAATAACAGAGCAAAAAGATTGGTGACTTGATGAACTACATTTCGTACCTCTTTTATAAAAAAATACTATATCGGTGATTGAAATTTCGTTACGTAATGTTACAACTATACGAGCCAACAACAACAGCAACGTGTGTTCAACTTTAGAGTTATGAGATGCAAGTGATCATTAAATTTCCATTGCTATGACTCCAGTGGCAGCACACAAACACAGGCATGCTTATTAATTAGGGCAGGTACGAGGGGAGCGCAGTGAGACGCGCCGGAGAACACATGAGGAATTAATGGGCGCAAATGCATGCGTTAGCATCTCAGCAGACGGATGTCGACGGGTAGATTATTTAATTACCGTAAAATACCCCATCAAGCAACAAAATATCAAATAAAAATGAATCGACTAGCGAAGTCGCATCAATAATCAATAATTATATTTTTCTATAAATTGAAATGAAATTAAAGTTTGATCAATTACTTGATTTCGGCAAATAAGGTTACTCGTATTTTTTCTGAATAAAGTAGGTTCAGAAATTATTTACTCAGTTACTGTGAGAAAAATCTACAATGAAAAGGTATCAAGAATGTTGGGAAATCGAATCGTTCCCAGACTGAACTTGAGCTTTTCGATTAGCCGCGACAAAACAGAAACTGAAAATCATCACGATGCGATTACCTTTCAAAAACAAGGTTCGGACTGCAGTGACCAGCCGCCGTCTAGAGTACAATGTGAAGACCGTTGATGCCGGGCACTGAAGCCCACACCATCAGAGCAGCCATAACAAGCAAAGGCCAATCTCCGCGATGAAGCCAAAATTGGGCGTCTTGGAGTTTGTGGTTCCTTCGTTCGAACTAAAACACGTTCAGAAATGCACGCTCTTTCAGTCTCCCATAAAAATAATCAAGGGCGATAATTACGACACAGCTGCATCCCAACAAATCGCTGACTCATCATCCTGCACTTACGAGTATTACGGCACCAAAGTGCGCCACAGGAGTGGTGGCCGGGTGTGGTGCAGCCGAGGCTGTGACTAGTAGAGTCTTCGTCTTTTCAACTACCTTAACTCATATTTCCACCAATTGGACTCCAGCCTTCTACTCACTTCACGCTAAGAAATGTCACCGCAACTGTGCGAATATCTAGGGAGGCTAATGTACAACTAACGAAACTTGAAGTTAACTCGACGATAGCGAGGCGGGCATATTATTCCTGAGAGAACGATATTTACGATCTCATATATATTCTGGAGTAATGATGAACACAAAAATCAATACATAACTCACGAATAAAAAAGCGAAAAAAATTATGCGACAGTAATTTAAATTCAGTTTCTACTCGATAGCACACATTTTGTTGGTGTCGCAGCAACAAGTCAAACGGAACAAGAAGAATCAGAGATGCATTCGTCGAGGAAGGACGGAAATGTTCCATTTGGGACTACATAATGACTATGCACGCTTGGATGAGCTCCACGGCCAGACACAAACGCCGAAGAACGTCTGGACAAGCTGCATCGTGCTTGAAATACAGCAATTGAACACGAACTACATAATACTAACGTAATTCATCATTGCATTGATGTAGGCTTACAACTTCTATCAACGCTAAAAACTCGAGCACAATAAAAATAATTTAATCCGCTGCAAAAAATGTTGAAAATAACCCTCAGATGTCATTAAATGAAAAATAAAATAAGGCCAAATTGAGATGAGACTTGATCAGATAATCAAACAGCTACGGAGTCATTTTCAGCCCATGCATCCGAACACTAGACTGACACTCAAGACGAGCAGTGGTAACCTCCAGCTTGTCTCCATTTCCTCAGTAACAACTCTTTTCCTGTCAAGAAAATGTGTCTGAGGAGTTCTGACACATATTATATCATAAAGTGACTCCACAGCATTATGAGGGAATAAAACCTGGTTGATACAGACTTGGGCTGGTGAACACTACGCAGTGCCAGTCAAGTAACAGAAATATATTACCGTTGAGGTTATAACGTCTTTGCTGAGAGCAAGGTCGAACCAAATCTAGCCGATGTACCATTAGATTTGACAGTAGTATACACGTTTAGTTGTTAGGACAGAATATCGATTTCGTGAATGAATCCTTCTAGCTTAAGAGTCGTGATGGGAGTCGAAGTATACAAAGCTCAAAGAAGAAAACGAAAAAAACTTCAAAAAGCTGACGGCGTAACCGTTTGAAAAAAAAGACACCTACTAAAATGATCAGAAGCGAACCGCCAAACTTTACTAGCACAAAGATAAAGTACAATACCTGCTGCTTTAACGAGTACCCATGTTTATTTGACATTAAAATATGCACTATTGTTTATGAAAAAAAATCAGATATTTTCAGTGAAGTGAAATAAATTCGATGGAAAGAAATAAGTTACAAGGGTCACAGCGTACGTCCAGGAAATTAGTTTGCAAGTCTCTTTTTTGATTTATATATATCAGCTCATCAGTTCCGATTTTTTGTTGGCTTCTTTTTGTTCAAAACGCAGAGAAACAGGCACAAATATAGCTATAAATGAATTTCATTACAATTTAATCACATGTCTCACGTAGCAACGTTTCTAATTTTCTGATTCAGTACTAGCGTGACACAACTAAAACCTCCTGATTTGAACGAGCATCAACATTTCATGCGCATGTAACTGTTTCAAATAAATTGATAGTTAAAGAACTAATGCCTCATCTATAAGTAGAACACTAACAAAACGCATTTATAATAATCTAACCACAAACATGCACGTATAAAGTTTCTACATGAATGTAACTCCGCGGTAAAGAAGGTCGAAGCGCAAGGACGTTAAGAACAATCAAGAAACGTCACCTCTCAGCTGCCAATTGGCTGATTAGCTCTGATACGATGCGAGCGGAATCCTTTGTTACTATCTTAATTTGGTAATTAATTACCTTTTTATAACGATTTATCTGCACACAAGCGCAAAACAAGTCACATCAATTGAAAGCTTCACATAAACATTGAGAGACACAATGGAGCTTAACGATATTGGCATAGATTGAGTCTCTTAACAGCTTTAAGACAGTCGAAATTGAATAGAGTGTGAATGGATTTGATTATGAATTAAGTGCATAGAATCAGTCTGCACTCGCAAATTTTTTGATGAACAAAATTTCGCACTGCAGAAGAATTAACAAACGGAATCGAAGTACATAATGAAATTGATGGAATTCATCGTCGAGCGCTACAATTTGAACACGTGCAAACATAAAACAGAATATAAAGATTAGAAGTTCGATTAAAAATTAGTTTAAGTCTCCCTAATCACAACGAAGATGGTCTAAAGAGAGGAAGGCACCATTTGACATGGAATAAAGGGAACGGGGAATCCATGCAAAAGATACGTCTCCACACCCTGCGCATAGAACCAGCAAGGTTACAAGAGGTTTATGAAACAAAACGAAGTTTAAAATAAATACGATGCTGAAGAAAAGGGCAGCAGTAAACCGGACAAAAAATGGTACGTAACATGTCCAAAAACTATTTCAACAGGATGAAAACATACTAAACTTCCAACTTGAGAACTCACATTTTCTTCTTGGGAGCGCTAATACAACGGAAGCTAAAAATTATTGTACGTATATATAACTCATTGTTAAATCACAGGCTTGACAAAACTTCAGCTCACGTTGTATCACGAGGAGATAAAATTATAATACCTTTCTAAGCAGAACTCAGCACGCTAGAACAGTGGCCTCTTAACTATGGCCCGCGGGCCAAATCCGACCCGCCAGTGTGATCAATGCTACCCGCTGCAACTCAGCGGCTACTAAAAAATTATAGATAATGGCAAGAAAACTAAAACAGTTTTGGCCCTTGGAACTTACTGGAGTGATCAGTACGGCCGTACGGCTGGAAGGTTTGGAAACCCTTGCGCTAGAAGCAGACACACTAAGCTAAAACGCAATGTTAAGAGAGATAAGAAATCAGAAACCATCATTCAAGCAAGAAGCCGATACCATGGTACGAAAATGAATGGAATGGAAACGAAAAAATAATTGTTATAAAACTAAAAAATCAGAAACCGCAGCAAACATCTAGAAGTCCATTAAAGACGTTTATTTCACTGTACGTAGCTAGTAATGCAAGAAATTGAAGTCAGAGAACCCATGAAAAATGAGCCATTACAAGTTAGTTACTTATCTTCCACCGAAAGACTCATACAATAACAAGCTCCGGTAGAAGTTACTTGCACTGAATATAGAATGAGAAAAACGGATGGTCGTAACATTCTTCATCGGTCTTTCGTTTCGCCATCGGTCCTTGAGGAAGACACAGTATACAGCGTTTCATTTCAACAAACGCACGCAAGAGATTTCTCAAGAATTTCCACTCAAGCTTCCCTGGACAAAAATTAGTAAAAAATGAACCTCCATGTACGTTTGTCGCCGTAACTTCAGCCATCTAACTCAGGAGTCAATATGAGTAGCATTCACAAACGCAGGGTAATTTAGGTGCGTTACTGTAGGCAACAAACCAGTAAGCCATGCTAGAGAGAGGTGGAGGGCGGGAGCGCAGCTGCAGTGCATCAGACTGCACGACCAGCGCCACCAAGCCGCAATTAGCGGTGGACCGCAGCTGCTCTTACCGCTGCACGTAACAGATGAGACACCGCAATGGACAAGCTCTCTCGCAACGCTTTTCTGTTTTCCATGAAAATCACTCTGAATCAGATCCATTTAGGGCCTGGTTACTGTTAACGCTAGCCGAGTTTACAACATATCAATGCGGTGTGCAGGTATGAGAACACAAATACCGGAGAGAAGAACACCTTAAGCATCATTTTCATTGTGTTAGAGCGTTCAACTTCAGCATTCGCTCGAATATGGTTTTCAGCAATAACAGGGAGCACCTTAAACGGTACGGAAATACAAAGAAAAAGTAGAGTAATGTAAATAGTGCACTCGTTCAGATCAACTTCATGAAAAGCCGTCGTCTTCACAAGGAAGATTAAAGTAAAGCATTTGCTGGCAAAGTCAACTTTCCTTCAAAAATGCGTACAATGGCATATTACAGCAAATTTTGCTACATTTGTGAAGAGAAGCAGCAGAGAAGTCAACAAATTAAAACAGGCATGACCAGCATATCTCATCGAAACATGTATAATTATCGACATTCAAGTAAGGGCAATCCTCTTAAGGATCCCCTCTTCGAGGGATGGTAGTATGAAATATCACTGCTCCAATTAACATCAAATGAAAGCATCTACATGAAAAATTGATACCAACAGATAATTAACTGCATCAAATGGAAGTGTATCAACTTGAACTCGAACATAAAAAATTTACATTCAAGAGTAAAACAAAATTTAAACTACATAAATAAATCCTTTTATTGGACGAGGCTGCAACAACCGCTTATGCAAACAGTCCTGGCAATATTAACAGCGTTAATGTGGAAAAATGATCCTCATGGCGGCAAAGATGCATCACATTCCAGCATCAGTTACTACACAAAGATAAGTGAGCACTGAGCACAATAACGCTTAGACACTCGGAGGCAATAAAGAATATCTTATTTGTCTTCGCGGTACGCCACGCACTACACGTATTATTCACACTTATCCAGCTATGTTTGCCGCAGGAGCCGGCGCACCCCCTCCACTCGGAGGCAATGAACCTCCACTGCGACTTGGGGACGTTTCGGAGCGTTTGCAGACGTATCACTCGACACAATTATCATGCATGACCACATGGTCCTTATTGATCAGTGTGAACCCGGTCATCGTTGCGTGTGATTACAGCTTCACACGCACAATCGTTAACGGAAAACCGGAACCAGCGACCTACCAACATAATACTTCCTATGACGTCACTCTGCTAACGGAGGTATTTTGTTTTGCACAATGTGCAAATTATATCCGTTCCAGTAGTTACACGAAAACTTATTACTTTTTTGAACTAAAGCGGTCGAGTTCAGATATCAAAATGGCTGTAATTATAAATACACTTTACACAGGTTATAGGAACCCCATTGAAACTAAGTAGGACAACATGGATAATACACATATACAAAGAAAACACTTCAGATATACCGAACTTCAGAACTATGGTAATGAAATCATCGTTAAATGCATATTTTAAGCGAGTGACAGCAATTCCGACGTAACACCTATGTTTTTAGCATACTCGAACCCTTAAATTGTGAATTGGCAGCATTTTAGAATCAATCCTTACAGATATCAAATTACGGATACTCGTATGCATTATGCATTGAGAAAAGCGGCTAAAGTTATACTCTTAAAATATCACTATTTAAAGTAGTTTAAAAAATCTATAGCACATGAATATCCAATCGAAATTTTCAAAGTAATAAAATTTCTGTCTTTCGCCAACGTTTTTAATACAAGAGAAGTTAATCGTCAGATCAAACAAGTTATTTCACGCCTACCTAACCGCAATAAAGTAGTTCCTAAAAGAAGGGTGAAGGCACCATTTACTACGGAGTGAGGGCGCAGAATCTATGCACAAGGTGTTTCCCTAAAATACACCCTGAGCATGGGGACATTAAGGCCAAAAAAGTTTATAAAACAACACGAAAGATGAAAAAGTAGTAGGTGCAGAAAACAGGATACCAGTGAACCGAAAAAAGATTGTCCATAACTGAACAAAAAGCGATTCTATTTCAACAATAGGAAGGCCTAACTAACCTTCCGCTCAAGACATCACATCTTCGTCCCGGGAGTACCAATTCCCATAGATATAACAGTTGTACCCTCAGAGGGTGTAGAGTTATTGATTATACGCGAGTGTGAATATAATGAAGTTCATTGAAAGAAACCAGCTAACTAACGATTAAATCTTCTGACATGAAAGTGAAAGAAGTCAAAGGTTTCACAAATGATTTCATTTCGTAATCCTTCAAATGAAAATTTGCCCCCACCCAATAAATAAATGTTCATGGCTTATATAAGTTACCAGTGCTTCTCCACAAGCGCCACACTTTATCACAACAGCTTTATCACAACGAAAGTGTGGAGAAGCTGAGTTTACTGATTAATTACTCCAAAAAAACTCATCCAAAATATCCTAACACAACACATATCGTTCAATTTTTAAATGACATACTACACAGCAGAAGCAAAAATCTATCAAAGCCGCAGCCTTTACCAAGAACGTTAACCCGCGTACGTAATTGCTTCCAGGCTCACAGCGAGTCACTCATCATTTTCAGCAAGTCTTTCATTGTAAAAATTCGAACTCGGAAACCACAAGATGATTGATTTCTGAGATTTTTTATCCAATAATATGCTCAGATAGAACGTAAATACACGTAACGGTTGAGGCAGAGCTTCTCCAGAGCTCATCACCAACCGAACCTGCCACACCGAAGTCGTGACTTGCACTGAGTCAAGGCGAGGCAGTCTCAGGCAGACAACCACAAAACTCGGCGAGGATGCAACCAGCCAGCCAATCAGCGCGTAGAATATAAAGGGCAGCTTCACATCACGAAGACGTAGCGAAATAAAGAAATGCGCATACAACTACAAGCCGTTAAAACCAAATGCATGGTTGAGAAAATTACATCCATTACACTTATATGCTAAGCCTACAATGAAAACTTCCCTTACAACTCTACCTCATAAACTCAGCGGTCTTCCAAGAGAGAAATAAACACGTCTGTCAATCATGAGAGATAAGACGAAATTAATTTCTAACCCTTGAATAACACAACCGATTCACCCGGAGCCGTAGCGATAATTCATTTCGCCACTCGTCAAGTCATCAAACATTTCATTTTGATATCGAGTAGTTTATTCCCTCAGTATTTGGTCAGTGGAGCTTCAATGAGGCAAGGAACCCTCCTGCCGTGGGCATGGAATTGAGGTTTTGCTGATGTTAACGTGTTTTTAGTGATCCACACAAGTATGCTGGCATACACCATTGAAATTCAGCTATACATTTAGGAATGTTTTACTTCCAAAATTACAGTCCATAAAGGGGTTGAGTGCATTGGTAAAGACCCCTCATATTCTGTACAAATAAAACATACTCTCTCAGTAAAATATTACATAATTGACGGATAAATTTTAGATCATTCATGTTTAAATAAAAGATGAAAATAAGTAAAGTTCAGCCAACAGCACTTCGGGAAAATAATAAATAAAAATAAATGCATCAATCCAACAAAAATTCAGTAGCAAGAACAGAACTATAGGGAAGAGCTAAAACTGAAGACGGTACATTTACAATATTCAAGAGCGTTGACGGCAAGAAAAAAGAACAAATGCACACATTTTTGGCGTAGCCTAAAAATAACGGAGCTCGTTAGGCTAGCAACAAACTCGAGGGACAAAATAATGTCAGAGCAATTTGCAAGTCCAGAGGCGGGCGTTCCTTCTCCTGCATTTTTGGCGAAAGTCTCACCGAGTTGAAGGATCGGGAAAAAACTGAGCGACGGACGGACGCGTAAAGGCTGAAAAATTTCACGTGCAAACAGAGCGTAAATTCCACAAATTTGCCAGGATCGCAAGTGATCATGGAATAAGAACTCTGTGAACGAGGGAACAAATCGCACATATTTCTGTAGATTCAAAGCAATGCCGAAAAATAAATCAAGGCTAAAAAATACTGAAACTATAAATGAGAATTAAAATTCGTTGAGAAATCAATAAAACTAAAGACAACATACGTACATAGTGAAAGAAGTAATCATAAGAAATAATTATTTGGAAATTCAAGAAAGGAACGATTGAAATAGACCTAAGAGATAGTGGCAGGTCATTAATTATGTAGGAAATAGCGAAGAACACATGGAGAACTCACTGACATACCAAATGTCTCAACTGAGGCGTGTAACTGATGAACATTGAAGCTCAAGTAACTTCGCTAATCGATAGGAGTGATTGTTCTCCGAATTTTTGCCAGGTGATCATTTCTGTTAGCAGGTTTGACAAGCTCATATCAACACTGAGTATTTTCCCTAAAAAGAAGCTAGTTTTACCGCTATTCTAACCACTTTTACGCAATGCGTTAGAGTTGAATTGAACGAGCACATAAACAATAACGTTGGTCTGTTAACAATCTTCCTAACCACCAAGTCGACTTGTAACATATATCTTCAAAAGTTCTGTCAAAGCCTTAATGTTCTAAATTTCTTTTATGTTAACATTTTTCCGAACAAAATTTTGTCACAGTTCGTATAAGTTCTGCATCATCAAAATGGAAGCACAAGCTCTCGGAAAAAAAATGAAAAAAATTGAAGAACTAAACAACTTGGTTCACCAAGATAGCAATGAACCCGCCGTTAAAACGAGCGATAGCACTTTAAGCCTTGGTAACTTCAAACTAGACAGTTATTTAACCACATCAAGTTGGACGCACTTCCATCACAACACTGCATGCATTAGACCTCGTCAATCACTGAGTTGAGTGCGAGGGAGATCACAGCGATAGCTATCAAATATCCAGGTTGAACCTGAGATTGGCGAAGTCTTCACACGGAAAAATGAGATGCAAAGAGAAGTTACACAAAAAAAATTCTGAAAAGAATCATGAAGAAACTTTACTGAAGCCGGCCATATTCTGAAAACGGTGTCACAACGTCAGAAATCACGAAATATCCGAGTGTAAAAGTTATCACTGCTGTACATTTTATAAGATATAAGATGTTAGTTCAAGCCTCCCTAACAGCAACAACAGCATTCCAAAGAGAGGAAAAAGGAAGGCACTATTAAGTATGGACTCAAAGGAACGTGAAATCTATGCACCATTTACAAACAGTAAATTGAGAAAGAAGCTCTTGAAACGATATAGAAGTAGGTGTTGAAAAACAGAGCAGCAGCGAAGCGAAAAAAGATGGTCCGTAACAAAACAATAACCCTATTTATATCAACAAAGGAAGGCCTACCTAGCCTATAGCTCGGAACCTCACTTATTCCCCCTGGGAGCGTTAATTCCAATAGATACAAAAGATGCACATAGATACAATAGCTGAGGGGACATAGTGCAAAATTTAATCAACTAACTGCAACCCATCTTTTCTCAAGGGACAGAAAAACGGAAAATAGCATCGAAGCCGAGCAGCAGCAGCAACAGCAGCAACGACATAAAACGACTCTTGAACGAAAAATGGCTTAACGACCAATTTCATAAGAGAAACCGAAAACAAAACTGTCTTTAAATCCCAAATCAAAAACATTTAGAACTCGTTTCTCTAGTACGAGATATATAGATATTGTCGGACCTTCAAGACGACAAGATTTAAAAGGTACACCAAGGAACGGTAGACAATGGCAGCTCAGAAGCAATAAAGTTGATTGTAGACAAGTATTTGAAGTCAGACTGGGACTCGTAAAATTTCAGGGAACTTGCTGGCGCTTACGAGGAAACTCGTTGGATTATGAGGAACTATATCAGGAGCGTGAGCAGACCTGACGGGACTGCCAAGGGCTCAGCATAAAATGTCAATTTAGGAAGACGAGATGAGAATTGTGAAGTAACTTGAACGTCAATGTAATAACTTCGGTGGAACTATTTCATCACGAACAGACCGATGTTCGAAGGAAAGTTATTTTTACACACAAGACTGCGCTTTCAGCCCAAATAATTTAGAAAAATAATTGTATTTGATGAGACATCCAACATAAGATCATTGATGTGCATGGTCGGCATACAACTAGAGTCGTAGGTTTAAGATGAAATTCTGGTAACAATTTAGCACATAAAGGGTCTTTTCTTTACATTACAAATCTTTTCTCTTATCCTCTGGAAGGTAGAACATGAAAACGTACAGTAACGAAATGTAAGTTACCGTTCAAAACGATGTGAGTTACTCAGGTCGACCAAACATCTGCGGGTCATGGCTATTAAAGAGGATACCCTGAAATTAAGCTTAAAAATGATTCGAAAAGCGTGGAAATTTAATACCAAATATGTTCACAGTAAAAAATAACAAAAGGATAAACTTAATATCAAATAGCAAAGAATATTAACTTAGTGGGTAAACAAAGCACAGTCATGTAGAACAGAAATACCAATAGACTCCCACGAGCAATGCTGTAGCAATGTCTAATTTACCTGAGTGCATACATACACCATTGGTCTCTTACCCAGGCGCCGGAACGGAAGCATTAGGTAGCAATATCAAAATATATTGTTTCATGTTAGTTTTCAAAGCCCAAAATCACCGTCTTTATGATTCAGTTGGCTAAAATTGTGTAATGCAAGTGCTTGAACATCAAAAACATAAAATGAAGTACGACAGATAAAACCAAATTTTGTTTTGAGGTAAACCACAATTAATTGCGCCCAAACTACACCTTAAACCAAGTCCTGACACAAAAATGCACTACCCCTCGAAATGCAAGATGTCGGCGAGGAGATGCTGACAATTTTTCGCCTGTTGAGGAAATGAGGGATAGGGCGGAACTGCAGCTACATTTTACAGGAAAAGACGACCAACTAGAGTCGCATTTTCAGCTCTGAATAACGGACTACAGGTCATTCCTGGTGGACCATCTCAGAAAAACAGTGACACAAAAATTATTAATACGATCATAGTTATTATATTAGTTCAAGCAGTCGCATGAAAAGCGATCGCGGGACGGGAGAGAAATAACCATTTTGTACAAACAGTAAAATCCGGGGAATCTATGCACTAACCTGTGAGAAGCTCAGACTAGATACAATGCCCATAAAAACACCAAGTTAGGAGGGAAGCCGACAGAAATTCAAAGAATAGACAGACGATAATACAAAACTGAAGGAAGAAAAGTGAACGCGAAAGACAATAGTTCCAAAGGCCTATCTAAAGCTGAAGAATCTGAACGTGACACAAAAACAGGGGGGGGGGGGGGGGGGGAACTCAGCCTCAATATTTTTTTTTCGTCATGCACCCACTTTAGAATTCGTAAGAAAAATACGGGACTTTGGTTTCCAATTCATGGCGATTTGCGCCTTTTTCGAATTCATTCGACCAGCACCTGCTTCAACTGAAAACACATCTCAAGAAAAAGAGACTTCACTCCGATTCGAATTCGACAGTTCTTACAAAAGCCACGAGGGGAGCTTAATCTTCCACATTCTTCTTCTATGCCTTAGAACTCATGAACGTCTCCAATAAAGGCACGACTCAGGAAAGAATATCGGGAATGAACTAAAAAATATATCCGCCCAAAATCATCTTACTCCCATTGTGAAGTTGTGAACTGTTTCCTCGAAGAAGCAGTGAAAGAAAACAGAGTTTAGCTATGAAACAGCCAAAAAAGAGCACAAAAAGCCGGCGCGAGACAAGTACAGAAGCAATAGCCGAGAGTGAAGGAGGACAGCTCAAGGATGCCCCTTCGAACAAGAATGTACAGTGGCCGTCTCGTGAAGCAGCCCCCTCTGCTGCTCCAATAGATGCGCATCAGGCCCGCCTAGGGCGCGTGACGCAACAAGGAGACACGTACGAACGTATGCTGCTCTGGGTCATCCGACCTCATGAAATCCACGCATTCATGAGTGGACTCTTTATTCTGACGAGTGCAGGATCTTTGTTTGTAGCTGCAGTGCAGTCATCATTACAACACAATAAAAAACGTTTTTTAATTCGTGCGACAAGCCATTCATACCAACTCCTTTTAAAAAGTGCTTTGCCAGTAATACACAGAACACTCCCTACACGATAATATGAATTAATAAGCGAGGTTCAAAATTAATCGCGGTTGAAGCCAGTGTCGCAACATACCAGCCTCGCTCACAGACCCACAATTTGCAAAAAGCGCTCAATCACCAATGAGACGCTACTTTACCACCGAGGAGTGCTATCTCATCAAGGTACCTTGAAACGGATACGCATTCTCCGCATCCTCTCAGAGTAAAGCTCAAGAATTTCAACGAATGCCCTAAAGAGTTACTTGGAGACTCGGAAATATAATCCTGGTCTCTGAAATCAATCCGCATGGATATAGATTTAATTCGTGAATTCAGCAAACTATAACATCACTGTTGCTATAAGCATTATGATCGAAGCATCACGCTGATTATCATATCACAAACACGTTTGATTTTGATGGACGCAATCAAAAAACAAGAGTAGTTTCTTTATTCTAAATAAATCGGTAGGGTATAACTTTCCAAAAATTGTTGTACAAAGCAAAAACGTTCGATTACTGCAATAACGCTAGTGCCAGATGAGATGCTCACTGAACAACGCACTCATGAAGATGCTCACCAAAGTGCAGCCGTCACACAAGGACGAATATGTTTGAAGAACAAACATCAAGCATCAATAAAAATGACAAAAAAAGTAGCCGAATCAGCAGGACATATTTCAACAGCGGTGCATAGAACTAACGAGAGCGCATCTTTCAACGGTTTTCTACAACTCAGTAGTAATATATCACTACTTGTACTGGTGAGGTACGAGTAACAGAACGTAATACAACCGTAACATGTTAGCATCTATCGAGTTCAGATCGACAAGGACTACATCTGCATGAACGAAGAGCAGAGCATCACAAACGGCAGTACATATGAATTATACAGAGTCCACAGATCAAGTAATTGCGGTATTGAATTGGTACGTTTAAGTTCTGAAGCAGCTGCTCTGCTGACAGTTAAATGAGCTCAATGAATTCCTTATAATACTAAGCACGAGCGCAAACCATTCACAACTTCCTGAATCGATCATTTAATCAACTAAAGCAAGAATGAGCTGAGATGCCGAAAATGAGAAAGTACCAGAATGAAATCAGCGAAGCCAAAATCAACGGATAGGTAGAGAGCCAACATTAGAAATTCCATTGTTCAAATATGTACGCATTGATTGCGCAGGACAGTCACAAGCGTGCCATAAGTTGAGACCTTGTTCTACTTGGCAGTTACTGAATCTATCGACCTTAAGTGATTATTTAAATTGGCTAGAACTGAGCTTATTTCACAGCGCTATGATAATTCTACAAATGCAAATCTTAGAATGGAAAATCGTCAAAGCAATGAAAGACCTACGTAGAGAATTTTTACATGGTGTGACGAAACTGATGAAGAAATTAACGCACGGGAAGGCTGCAATTATAGAAGAGCATTTTCCCTAGAAGCTGAACCTTGTATAATAAATGGCAAAATCTGACGATTGCGACGAAGCACGGACAGAGCTCGCTGTTTAGCTCCGGGCGAATGACATGATTAGATACAAAATCTTTAAAATTTAATGAAAGCGTCCTGAGAGCAGAGCACGGATGACGCAGAACAAGGCTGGTATAAATTCCGTGAAGCAGTGCAGCTGTAGCGCATTTTTGTAGATTAAGTTAGATGATGAAACTTGAGTTTCCTTATCTGTAACAATGTATTCCGAAGAGCGGGAGGATGAAGGCACCATTCAGTATGGAATTGAGGGCCTGCACATTGGCTCAGCGAAAGCGTAAGAAAGAGAGGCGACACAACCCTAAATAGTCGCCAGCATGTGGCATCTCCTCATGGGAACAATTTCGAGCTCTACAGCACTGTTCAGCGCCAGTTATAAAGAACGACTAAGAAGACTAACAAAAACTAAAAGTGGTGACTGGATTAAAATCAAGCAAAGTTGCAAATATCAACATCAGAGCACTATTTTCCCATTGGAACTGAAACTGTCATTTGTCCGACAACGAAAGTAAGGTGCATAAAGCTACAGTTATAAACCGAAATGAATAAAAAATATTGAAAATGGATGAAATAAAAGCTGCTACAGTAAGTATTACTAAACTCACACTCTGAAATAATTAGAGCATCATCCAAAGCTAGTTTACACATCAGGCGTAAACACCTTTTTGATTCGCTAAATTCTTCGAAGAAAAAATAGAAACAATAGGAAAAATAGAAATTAGAAACGACAAAAACACTCCCGACTCTCTCCACAACATCTACATAATTGGTAAATCACTTGAAATAATGTCGCCATGAAATAACGAAATTCTTCCGGACATATCGGTAGCCGTCACCAAATATTGAATCCGCTGGCAAGCCTGGCATACCGAAATTCCCGGACGGCGCAAATGTCGGCGCCACACTCACGCGCTTCCGACACAAGGGCCACGGCACCAGAGCACGAAGAGCGTCAGTTCTCAGGGGCATCGCATTTCAGTAAGCGAGTACCATAAGAGCTCGCTCAGTCTAATACTAAACGCACGGTCAAGACGGCTCCCTCTAGCGCACTTTATCCTACGACCTAACAAGAAGGCAATTGCCGGCTACAATAGCAAGAGACGAGTTCCGTGTCAATCCTCTCTGTCTTCATACGCACTTGTGCGGGCACAGGCTGATACTCTATACTTATGCTATTCAAGAAACTTGGGATGCACCGCGGAGAAATTCCACCACTAACGTTTTCATTGCACCAAGCATGATACCTCAAGATGGTAACAAATGAAATTTGCAGAGTATATGCACTCTTTCTAGCCTCAAATGATCCGTACTCGCGGCACATAATAAGAAAAACAACGAAGTTAAACAAACATGGACTTTCAAAAGTGCTCAAAAAATGGACATTTCATAGAAAAATGCTGAAGCAGGAACGTCTCACTTCGACTCGGAAACAACAAAATGACGATTTCAACGTCCACGAGATGATATCTCAAATAGTAGAGCCAACCGATACATATATATATATATATATATATATATATGTATATATTCAAGCGAGAAGTTATCTCTTTCATAAGAGGAAGCTAGTTACACTTACATACATGCACGGACGTGGTGTTCTCAGACACACAGCGAGAACAAGCCATGCTGCAGGTTGCATGCAGAATTCTAGGTAAGGAATGAGTCACCGAGTTTAATTGAACAGTTCCTCTTCAAGCACAGGGATATTTCCTCCCAAGACTCTCAGGAAATTCATGTAATGGATCCAAGCAGACACGAGGACTAGAATCATCAGAAACGGAAACCAGCCCAGCATCTGACGCTATCAAGCTCGTCGTGAGCTGCGCTCCTCCTATGTTATCTCCTGCAGTCAACTTCGCTCTATTCACGTAACATCACACGCCGCTTCAGTACCTCGAGTTAGTTTAATGTTAGTGGTAGAAAATGAACCGAGACAAATTTTAACACACAGCGATAGTTGGTTTCAGGGTATCAGCCTCATGATCTAAGAATAATTCAAAATTTCACAAAATTACTTTCTAACTATAACTGAGGGTAGCAAGTATTCTGTGGCATTTAGTATTTGGTAACAGAACTGCGGCAGCAGCTCTAGCTAAGAACCACAAATAAAAAACTACGTTCACAATCGATGCTGATGAGAAAATGAGACCACTAACCGAAAATCTACCGAGCGAAATTTTTCCACTGGTGTTAGGATCCTCCAATACCAAACGAACCTTAAATTGATGAAATATAAGCCTCGCTCACAAGCATAATAGCGTGCACTTCATGACTTCGCTACATATCAAAATTTAATGTCAATACGTGAGCCATTACAAATATCACAAGCGAATGGACAAAATAATCGCCTACTACAAAAAAACACCTACTTTGGAATAAAGCGCTCGTGTAGAGTTACATGAAAATAGCACCAGACCCCATACTCTCTACATTGAGAAAGTAATAGATAAAGAATATCTAATAGCAGAAAAGGCATCTCAATTTTTTTTTATTCTTAGGTATAGTTGAATATTTAAAGATTATTTCCTATGATTTGTTTGCCTGGAAGCGCTAGCGTTCCCAGCCTAGCTAAAATCCTGATATTACATGTCACTAGATCGCCCTCAGAGTAGAGGCATAAAATTTCTGACATTGAAAATAAGACAGAGCATCAATCGCAAGAATCTTAATGGATTGCATCTTGCTGTATCCGGGCTCAAATGAAATGGCAATGATGAAAACTTCAGTGCTATATACTGTAACCTCAAGTGCATGACACTCAATCCGTCGTCAGTACAGCTTCCAGATAAGCATGCAAACAAGAGCGACAAAGGGAGGTGCAGCGAAGACCACGGGACACAGCCAGCGACAGAGGGCGTGCGGGCGAGATCTGTTTAGACAGGAGTACAAACTCATGAATTAGAGCGGGGTTATCGTTCATGACAACAAAGGACGGCCAGCGTGTCCGCTTCAACATCCGGTGTGCGGCAGTCAACATTATCAGCTAGTTTAATTAAAACTCCGCATACACAGATAACAACCCGACACGAGAGGGAAAAGGGCAATGTTTTGACGCGTTTGCTGTTGAAGCTCGGGCAGCTAAACGCGCACTGCGGAGTAAACCCCGCTCTTAATTAGCCAACACTCTACGAGGCACCGCAACAACGCTTCACAGTAGTTCAAATAAAATGGAGAGAATCAATACTTTAATAAGAGCTGCGTCCGTCCGTCCGTCCATCCGTCCGTCGGTCGGTCTGTCCGAAGCCAGCCTGCAGTGTGTGATGAGCGTATCTGTGATACAAGCTCCAGTCCTATATATTTTGACGGGCCATGTTCACGCGGCCTCATCAACTCTCGAGAGATTGTATTTTTTAATTTCTTACGGCCTTTCTCTCATTTCGTCCTCTTTTTTATTTCAAATAAAGGGGGGTGGACTAGTATAAATAATAAGACAAACCAGCGAGAAAAGTTCTAAATATACTCAAGTAAAAATCATCAGCAATATTTGCAGAAGTGAGAGTTTTTGAAAAGGCTGATTGAATTATACGGTTAATTTTCATGCCATCCGTTCCCATTTATTTAGATTGGACTACATGTAGAGGGAGAATGCGTTGCAAGCATAGTAAATATGAATAAGAATAAGCAAATTATATCACATAATCTTAAAGCACAAAGTTTTCGGTAGGTGAATTTGAGAACAAATAAGAAACACAACTGATGATTTATTTGTATTTGTTCACACTCCGATTTGTTCCCAATGTATAATTTTGAATTTAAGTACGCACAAGTTGACGAAATACATACATAATCCAAAAAAAACTCTCACCCTGAAATGACATTTTCCCACGATCAATCCAACGTGGTAACTCTTTCACTCATTCTGTTCCCTCCGAAGAGCCGCATGACTGCGCTTAGCAGGCAGAGTTTAAGAAAGAAATCGATGGAAGAGGGAGCTTATCGCCGAGTTGATGCGCAGCCTGGCTAATGATGCGTAGACGTGCTACGCCTCATATATACGCGTATTTCGACGGGTGACACATGAAACCAAGCTAAACGCATTCATCCGAACGCCACTTGCATAGCGACTTGAGCATCACCATATGTCAACTTCGCCGGCCAGTAAAAGACGTCGTTGTCTACATTTTGTGAAGTTGACATGGTTTCATGAATTTTTTGGTCTCGCGGAATCTTTGTTGTATGTTGAGAGAATATGGTCTGCTCTGAGGCAAGAGCCGGCCGGAGTGGCACACGGTTAGAGCTTTATTTCACTGAAACCACTCATAACGGCTGAACTAATAACTAGTGCCTGAGACACAGTAATGGAGTCACGGCGCGCTAGGTTTGGACGGATACGATCGATTGTTTTGAGCGTCAATACGCCACGCCGCACAGTTCACCCTTGACCGTTTTTATGCCTGCGGTCGTTCACAGCCTTCGGCTTGCCGCGCGGTGCTGCTCCCAGTGACCTCCGTGACTTGATAACATTCCACTACACTTTGCATTCTGTGATCCTGAACTTTTTTATAAATTATGCGAGAGCGTCTAAGCCCGTACAGCTACTTCAAAAATTAATTTTTGACATCGATATCTTCTACAAAACTACACCGGCATTGACGTTCAGCTTGTGTTACACTTATGTACACTCACTTAGCTGATCTTGAAAGAAGTTAGAAGGCAACAGCACCTAGCGTTATCACGCACTCGACCCGTTTCGCAAATCAAACTCAACTATAGTTTTTCCAAAAAATCGTCAACTACATAAAAATCGTAAAGGAAATTTTAATTTGTACTAGGGAAATATTGTTTACATATCCTTTACTGCAACCCTACGAAAAATGAAGAATAAAACGTCCTATGCTTTTCAGCATAAGCAATGAAAAAACTAAAAAAATGAGGATTGAGAAAAGAAAAACACATGTGACAATATGTTCCTTGGGTATAGGAATTCAACACGGCAGGAGAAAGCAGTAAAAAAAATTCTACATTAATTTACACCATTACATTTCCGCATATGTAATTACCATGGGATTTATTATAATCAATGGACAGGCAAAGTTTTTTCCCGGTTTCTTTTGACAAAGGATAAGATATTTTACTTCGTTTGAAGGTGAATCAAACCGCATGAAGGAACTTACACGCTTCTTTCTAATACGATAGCTTGCTAGCTAACAACTAGTACAAGAAAATGTAAAAAATAGCATTGCGAGAAAAATCATAGCGAGAACAAAACGTGGCCCAAGTATGAATTTAATTGCGTGTGGTGCATTCCCACTACAATAGCTGCCGATCAATGATTATATTGTAGTCACAAGAAACGCGGTCGATAAGGCAGATTTTCGAAAAACATTTGAAACACATGCTTCATAGATTTCGCTTCACATAAATAAAACATTACTCACCAAAGCACGCGTAGAAACAGATTAGCACGTTGGCAGTGCGAACGAATCAAACGTACCTGAAACAAAGTAAAACTTGTCAATGAATGGCGATTTTACAATACTTTAAAGAAAAAGTCAACATGTACACGAAAAGTTTTAACCATAAATTGGAAAATAACGCGCTCAATGACAATATTTTCTAAAAGAAAACGTAAATTCAAAAGACTACGATAGGTTCCATTGCAGTATAATTGCTTACGTGCGTCTTTCATGATAGATTCTCTCAACAGTGTTCATTTTTCCTCACTTATCTGACGAATGAAATAAAATGATCTTAAATGCGTTTAATTTATGAACCATGATACAGAACAAAATACTCGCAGCTTCAATTAATCGAGTTAACATTGAACTGTAACAAACACACAAAAGGAAAAAACATATGTATTAAAAATTTCCACTTTAGCATTGATGGGGTTTTATTAGTTCCAAATTATATTTAAAGTCCTATAAAAGCGTCAATACAAGTAGTTCATGGCAACAATAAATTACTTGTTTAAGCCTTTCCAACCACAACATAAGTGCTCCCAAGAAATGAAGGACTGTGCCATTTTCTACGAAATTGAAAGAACGGGATACCAATGCGCAAGGTGTGTCCGCACGCCCTACGCTTAGAAATAGTAAAATTAAAAGAAGTTCACACCACGAAGAAGAAGATGAAGATAAGTAAAGGATGCTGAAAAAACAGCAGTGTACCGAAAAAGATGGTCCCCGTCAAAGCCAAAACTTTTCATTTCATGAATGGAAGACCTACCTGACCTTTAGCTCAGGACTTCATCTCTTTCCTTTCGGGAGTGTTATTCCCCAAACATAAAATACTCGTGTTCAGGGGCACGCACTTCAACAGCGCCGCAATTTGGCCGCTGCGAGAACTACACTGGAAACATCTTCCACAAAACACGTGAGTTTGATGATCGATGTCTCCCAGTGTCCACCGCTGAAGCTGCCCTATAAGTCAAACTCTCTAAAAAAGCCAAGAACATCAAATACCACAATTGCACGAACCTCACGTGATCCCAAAGTCACAACCCAGACTTAGATTTCAGTTGTCTGAGGCCACTTTTTCCATAAAAAAAACCACTAGGGTACACAATGCCTCTCGCTGATGGAAAAACATTGATCCTGAAATTGCACTTCAATAATAAAAGTCGGAACCGGTCGCGAGGGCTCCGAACACCTGCACAATTTCAGACGAGTCTCCCAAGAGAAATCATACATAGAAAATAGGCAACAAACTCTAGGGCAGGGAAGAATTTCAGGGAACTTTTTTATGCCTGGACACAATGGCAAATTGGAACTTGATGTAGCAATTCAAGGAATTTCTGTGAACTATTTTGAATTACCTTATAATCAAAATTGGCACCATAAATTGAAACAAATATAACTTAAAATTAGTTTATAAAAGGTTTTATCATAAAAATAACTGTGATTAAATACATTTTTTCCTTTATACGTGAAAGAATAAACGTAGACTGGATCGAGTGATAGGAGCGTCGCACACCTCCTTAGACCATGTTGCGGAATGAACTGATGAACGAGACCGCGTTGAAGAAGGAATGCGTTCTAAGTAAACGTCATTCATCGTATTAAAAGACATTTTTAAACCATATATCTTGCTTTAAATGGCCTTCAAGTTATTTCATTGGAAAAAGGAAACTTTCAGCTTTAGGAAAAGGTAAATTTTTTAGTCAAAAACCCCTTCAGAGTAATAGTTATTCATTATTGTTCCCTGTGAACGAGACGGAGAAGAATACCTTAATGCTATTCTTACGAGAATGATTCGCTATTCGGCCTTGTACGAGACACAAATTGAGCTCGTTCACGAAAAATGAACTTCCGAGAGTTCCATTTGCTCCGGAAAGCTGTTCCTTCCGCGCCGCAGCTACCTAGCAGTTGTATGCATGGTAGAGTATACTTGCTGTTGAAAAATTATATGGTTATTCCGTTTTTCCTTTAGAGTGCGTAAATATTCACATATTATTTTGGTTTGTCTTGTATGATATATTTTATGTTTCGTTTATAATTAATCACATCATGAAGTTAAAGAAAACCAATTTCTGCCAACCAATTTGGTGGCTTGAAATCAAATATTATGCATTAGGGCTAAAAAATTAATGTGAGGGAAGCGTGACATTTGAAATGACAGTGGGTGTCTTGAACAGGTGTTTTGGAATGATTTTCGTTCGTTGTTCACGTTTGCGGATAAAATGCAATTAACGGTTTTTAAGTATAAAATACACAAAGAGAACATCTATGTAAATTAATAAAATCCATTTCACAGATAATTTCAACATTTATAAATGTGATTCATTGTAAATTTAGTAGTTATTTGATTTCCGATAAAATTATTCTACCAAATTTTTTACTCGATATTTCTCGATAAAGTTAGATGGCATAAGAAAGAAAGAAAACCCGTTCATTTACAAAAATTGTGATACATGAGATGCCTTACAACATATTGGGGTTTAAAAATTTCCTAATATAAAACGTCCTCAATTGAAATCATAACAATTTTATATATAATAAAATTATGAATCACAATCATCGTAAAACAAATATTTAACATGACACTCTTGTCTTCAGTAATGCCAGTTGATACATGTAAGTTACGATAACACATTTCAATTTTGAATGTTGTACAAAAATTTCCTACATTACAGTTTTTTGTTCTTGATCAATGCCAGAGGAGAAAAATTGTTTGAAAAAATACAATTAATTACTCGAAACATGTTTCGCAATTTGTGGAGACATTGAGTGTTCCATTTACAATTGCAACCAGTGCTTTGATATTTAAGTGACCAACAGATCCGCAGTCATTGCGCTGACGCTAATTATTTATAAATCGCGTCAGTAAAATTTTGAAGGTTGAAAAGTGGGGGTGCGCTGAAGCGTTTCTATTCACTTTTATTCTGATTCGGTGAGTTCGCCAATTGTAGTTTTTTACCTCTTTCATTCGCAAGTAACCAATGTTTTAAAGAGATGTTCGGCAGAATGTGCAGCAGATGTGTAACTAGTTAAAAGATTTGTAGTCTTTATATAAGTAAATACACATGCCGGTGTATTGCCTAACATTCTGAGGACCACAAAATTATTATTTATTATTATTATTTTACCGGTTACTTACGCAATTCAAATGAGGTTTTGCTTGCTAGTCATTTCAATTCCTGTGAAATCTTTTAACAAGATTTGAATGAAATATTATCGCGTAAAGGGCCTGTTAGAAAAACACGCAACTAACTCATTATTGTCAGTCGTAGTAGTTTGAGTTACATCGAAACAGCGCTTCATCGTAAGAACATGAATTTCAGAGATATCAAATTTTCCATGCATTCTCTATAGTTTTATTTTGCTACGAGAAGATTATCTGTGCATAAGAGTTTGATTTTAAAAAATTTAATTTTTGACGTCTGGTACTCAAGAAGCTCTTGTAAGTAACAGCTTATATGTCAATAACACAGTATCAATTTTTTTAAATAAATGCAAATATTTTCAAATTTTGTTGTGCTTCACACAACGACGAGAGAAAGCTGAGAACTTTTGAAGGATTCGTCCGGATTTGCGAGAAAGACAAAGTTGTACAGTGCACGAAGAGCCCGAGCAATCGAAGAGTTGAGGTTCTATCATTATCAGTGCTTTGCAGGTCTCTTCGTTCGAAGACGTTTTTATTTTCCAGAACAGTGTCGTGTAGCTCATAGAACTCAAGTGATTGATATTGCTGGAGAAAGATTTGAAATTTTGAGTATTACGTAAATTAATTTTGACTTGCCATGTTTTAATACATTGTTAATTGTCCATCCCGCACCTTACCCTAGTGTCTGAGCCTAGCTAATTAGCCTGAATAACTAACCCTTGCCTGGTTGGCATCCTGACAGAACGGCGTCCTAGTGGTGAGACAATTAGTTAGCAGGCCAGTTTCACTACACTTATATTACTTCAAAACTCAACTGAATTCAATACATGAAAACATTCAGGAATTGCCAATCATTTACTTCTAGGTACCTGGTAGCCTTATAAATTATCCAATGATATTAAAATAACAACTACTGATATTTGAATAACTTCTAAGGTTTTTAATGAAATGAACTATTCTTTATGAACAGATTTTGAAATTTTTCAAAACCAAATAGATACTTGGAAAACGTGAACTATTTTAACGTTTGATCAAAAATTTTTTGAACTTTTTTCTGATTTATGCCCTGCAATTCTGAAATTACACCCTGCTCTAGGGAAATAATCCGCTGAGGTTCATTTAGCCCTTTATCTCGTGGCCCGCTAAGCTTGAAAAATTGAAACTAATGGTAAGTGAACAATCGTATTGAAAACATGTGTTTGCAAGGAAGATTTATGATATAATATGAAATGGTTTCTGTTAGCGCTTACGCATATATGGAATAATGAAGGTTTCAAGATGCGGCAGTAACAGCAGTTTCACTATTTAACATGATGCAACTAATGCGAACGCTTACGTCTTCTTATTCTCTACTTTGATTAAAAAAACGAAACTAAATAACGTTTTTTTAGGATATTATGAGTTAGCACGCGTAGTCCACAAGTTTTCGGGATGAGCAATGAAAGAGCAATAATCGTCTTCACGAACCCTGACCCTGCAGACTAATACTTTCAATCTAACTAATAGAAAAGAAGAACCATTCATTGTGGCTACATCCATATTTGGGTTAAAATTTGGAAGGATATCTATTTCCACACTACGCAGTATGAATGATTTCAAATAGTCTCGGTACATTGAGCATTCACTTGGGCCTAAATGTGCTTATCATATGTTGGTTTTCATCCAAACCAAAACAAAGGTGCATTGAAGAGAAGTAGCAAAGCACCAATAATTACGGAATTCAGGGAATGGGGAATTCATGTACTAGATGCTTCATTCTGGTGCTAGAAAAAGCAAGTTAATAATCAAGTTTATGAAATCAGCTAAAAGTAGAAAAAGAAAGCAGTGGGTGCTGAAAACCAGAGAAGCCTAAACAGTAACGAAAAACTGTTCTACTTCAATGTACGGCTTGCCTAACCTTACACTCGGGACCTCACGTCTCTCTCACGAATGCACTTGGAATCATCTTATCTTCTTCTTAGGCTCCATTTCACGAAACGCATTCTTTACACAAAACTGATGTACTGACTCTTCTGACCTGATGTATAGTTTGATAGCAAGCAATCTTAGTTTAACTTAATAACTACTGAAACCCAAAACATAATTTGAGTCAACACCATGATTGTGTCAACTTTTTCACAATACTGTAAATATTCCGCGATAATTCATTCCGGTTTAAAAGGCGTCTTTGTCACACGAATCTAGCATATTAATCGTATTCATATGCAATAATACGTCCAATTTCTAATTAAAAATAACCACATGTTGTTGGTAAGAAATAACTTAGGAGTCCATAAGATGAGACAAATGAAAAATGAGAACAGGCAGATGACTGGAGTAATTTAGCACATAAAACATCAAATAAAAAATAAAAATTCTGCGGGAACTTCAAGGCTCACTAAAAATATTAAGTAGCCCGAGAGCACGGAAACTCTTATTTCGTAATCGTTGACTATAAAGTAAAAACCAAGCGAAAGCTCATTTCAAGACAATTCTGCCTTGCCATCACACACTTTTTGCAAACGAGAATGGAGATGTAGATTTTGAGGAACAAATTTCAATGATAATATCATTGGGTGCTAAAAAGCATTGAACGTAAAGTTTTAAAGAAATAGCTCCATGTCATTGAAACGGAACACACTAATCAATACGTATTATACAAGAACTCCTATGTCACAATGTTCTCCAAAAATTCCAGATGCTCACAGAAATACTGATGAAAATGTGGAAAATGCTCCTTCAATTAAAGTACTATTCAGCTTATCGATTGAAGCTCTTTCTTGAGCTATAAAGACTTGACGAAATCGTTTCACGTCGCAACTTCTGCAACCGAGGATGCAAGTCGAACGAAATTGAAACCTTTCGAATTGAAAGTTCTGTTTTCCTTCATTCATCGCACAGAGGCGGCAAATCGAAGCTACAAGTCATCGCTTTCTCCATTTCGCAAGGAGCAACAGAGAATGACTGCCAAGGAAACTGTGTTTTTTGTTCCCTCTAGCGAGTTCACAATTTTTTTTCAAGCGATGCTTTGAAGTTTTGACAGTGACGTGCGTATCACAACCCTGCATCACGAACTAAGAAAATCGACAACTAAAAATAAACGAAGTCAAAGTATCCGTTCAAATATTAACGTCGAAAAAACATCCGGAGTTTAAAATTTGCAAAAACATAGATTATTTTCATATATCATTTGGAAAAACCACACTCAACAAAGTAAGAGATACTGCACTGCCCCTAGTACAATTCGGGTACAAAACGAAGTCGCCTCATAAAATAAAGCTCAACTTGTTCTTCAGAAGAGTTAAGGTTTCTTTTAAAACATGAACTTATTGGAGCATTTTAAGTCAAAGAAAAGAACTTCGCTGCTTTCAGAAGGCAAGGCAACATTACTTATGAAGACCCCGACTCAGTAGACAACGTTTACAAGTTATTCGCACAGAGCACGCACGAAACCTACACTGGTTAAAATGTTTTACGAGTTTCTAGCAGTAAATTTCTGAAGGACGCTCACGTCATGTTGGCTAAAATGATCCATAACTTAGACTTGGTATTATTTAGTGTCAAACCTCTTGGGCGGTTGAATTTTTCAAGATTGAAAAGCCTAACAAATATTTTAGAATACTGCGCACATCAAGAGTAGGGACTGGAAATTTTTTGAATAAGACTGCTGAACCGATGGAGGTCTGCACGAGCACAATGGCTCGACCAATATTGGTGTTGAATAGACCTCGACGAGGCAAGTGGTCAGCGGCGGGGTGGAACAGAAGTGCAGCAGAGGAGGAAATGGGCAGGAGAGGTCAGGGAGAATCTTCGAGTACAGAGCGAAAGAATAAAGAGGCTTACATAAAACACGAACTCTATTCCTATTCAGCGCTATGTTAGAACAGCGTTACGTCGAAATGGGGGAGAGGTCATTCCAAGTTTGTGAGAAATCCCAAGTTTGTGTTGTAAGATTACAGCGAGAAAATAAATCTTACATGGAGAGACAGAGCAATGAGCAATGAAGTAATGTATGAGTAAAGAAATAGAAATTGCTCAAAAATAAAAATTTAAAGTAACTAATTTAAAGAGAAATTCTATGCATAATATATAACACTCAACGAGAATTCACAAAGAAATGCTTATTGAATAGAAAAAATAAACAAAAAGTAATCAGGAATACCAGTGAACGCAGTAATGGCCGGAATAGCAAAAACAAAGAAAAAACAACAACGCCCTTCTCTTCAATTCGACATTCAAGGGATAAAAGAAGAAACAGAAAATAGGAATTACCTATGCTAAGCTACGTCAATATAGGCAGATTATTCCTCGTGCATACATGAACGTGCCACCTAATACTCAGCAAGGCCCTTATTTACTTACGACTGACTCGGGATTAAACTTGACAATTGAGCGTACTTCACCAGCACTGCTTCAGCTAATGATTGCCTCAGCGCATAAGCGAACGCCAAATTCGAGTTGAATAAGCAAAAATTTTCCGTGCGCCGAGAAGGGAGAGAAGAGCGACAAGACGCCCGAGTCCCATGGTCGTCGACTGCAATTACACTTCGAATTAAGAAGATCGCTGGTAAAGTTTTCAGCAGAGCAAGCGGTTAATTTCCCAAACTGGAGAAGGAGCTTCCGCGCGAGCAAATTAGGCCGAGTCCCTCGAGTGTCGTTATGAACAAATTAGATAACATTGGACGGCCGGAAGAACGGTCACTCAGGGCAATCCTCTTCTTCGCTTTCCTTCCTGAGAAGAGAGAAAACGAACTTGACTGCAGAGCAGTAGGCGCGAGATTCAGAAGTATAATGGACATTCTAAATGCAGGCGAATGATCGACACTGGAAATTGATTGGTATTTCCTATGGTAAAATTTTACATGCTAACACAAATGAAAATGCAGATTGCCTTTTAAATTTCTGGTTGCAGCAAAAACAAGAAAATAGTCATGTGAGGATTGCAAGCAAAATGATACAAACTGAACTCAACGGGAAATTAAAAGCAATCATGTTAGAAAAATCAGTTCTTTTATTAAAAAATATCTGAACCAAAGGATCAGCGAGTCCTTTAAGTCATAGCAAAATAAAATCGACTCAGAAGATCAATAAAATTCATTCATGAGGCCTCAAGTTTTTAAACGAACATGAAATTTAGGGATTAAACTGTTACGCATGAATCCTTGTAGGAATATTTAATAATCATCAAATTGAATGCTAACAAAATATGTTGGCATAGAAATTTAGAACATGATAAGACTGATTATAAATTATTTTCAGCCTTTCTTAGCACAACTATGATGTTCGAAGAAAGAAAGGATGAAGGCACCATTTTGTATGGAGTTAGGAGGACGCGGAATCTATGCACAATGTGCGTTCCCGCACGAGATCCCCTGCACATAGAAACATTAAATTGGAAAAAAGTTATTAAACAATCTAAAAGTTGAAGAAGAAAGAAGTAGGTGCTAAAAACTAGAGAGTAACGAACCAAAAAAGATGGTCCTTAGCAAAGCAATAAACAAAAAAAAACATATTTCAACAAAAAAAGGCCAACCCAACTCTCAGCTCGTAACCGCATATTTTCCCCTAGGGAAAGCCAAGTTCCATAGATTTAATAGTAGTATCTCCCTAGCTGAGCAGAATATGATCATAAAAATGGTCCAATAAAATGTGCACCCAGAAAGCAGGCACAAGATCACGCACGAGTACTACAAGAATTACTGATCCTGCAAGTACTACAAGAAAGCGCACTTACAACACAGCACAATCGTTCTGTTGAGCGTTGTAACATAATGATCATTTATTTGCGCAAATGAAAAAATGTTTTTCCGTTGATTTCCTTGGTTCGCTGAATGGCATTTTTCCCTTTTTTTAGCGAACATACTGAAACGAATATTCAGGCTTGGCTAATTCATTTACTCGGATTACGCCAGTCTCAAATTTTTAACACGAGTACTTAAAGGTTACGAGCATTTTCATACTTTCACTTCATGAAGGACTATAAATATTACTTTTAACCTAAAATTTCTTTAAATTTTCGAGCTAAAATAGGACGTAAGAACAGCTTTTCATGCATAATTACTAGGAGATTAGATTAGATTAGATTATTAGTTAGTTTAAGCCGCTCTATCCGCAACAATAGCTATCCAAAGAGAGGAAGG
Organism: Morinoia aosen; assembly: GCA_030386875.1. NCBI lineage: Eukaryota > Metazoa > Arthropoda > Malacostraca > Amphipoda > Talitridae > Morinoia > Morinoia aosen. The sequence goes on from CM059566.1 coordinate 58,010,576, forward strand.
AAGAAAGCACCATTTAGTATGGAGTTAAGGAAACGCGTAATCTATGCAAAAAGGGCACAGAAACAGTAAGCTAGGAAAGAAGATCATGAAACAAGAAAAAATTGAAGAAGAAAGTAGTAGGTGCTGAAAAACAGGAAAACAGTGAACCGAAAAAAGATGGTCCGTAACAAAACAAAAACCTATTCTATTTCAACAAAAAGAAAGCCAACCTAACCTTAAGCTCAGGCCCTTAAATAGTCCCCCTGGGAGCGCTAATTCCCATAGACACAATAGTTGTATCCCCCTGAGGGGAATTACTGGGTGACACGTTATTCCATCATTACAGGTCAAGTCCAAATGATCTTCTAACTAATACCTACTGCTTTCCTCATTTCTTGAAAATGGAATGCAAACAATTCTTTAACGCTGGCACCCGCAGCGACATCATTACGGCGGAACCAAAACAAAGAGCTCTACGCCGTTGTCGCAACCGCGTTGCAGCCGCGTACGGAACTCCGCTTCTGTAATTAATCCCGTTGAGTAACATTTGCCTGAGTCGGGGCCAGGCGAGACAAGCTCATTGTGATCTCTTATGCAGAATCACAAAAGCGATGCCATGATCTTCCCGTTTCTCCTCACTGGCGATACGTTGTAAAGAACAGAGAAGGTGTGACCAACTGAAAACGACCGGTAAGGAAAGGTACATCGAAGTCGGTCTTGTTATAATTTCAACATAGCTGTTTAAATCCCGAAGAGTAAATTCGACATACTCGTAGTGATGCTATAAAGAATTACAGTTAAAAAACTTGGATCAGTAAATTAGATTCTCATCACTAAATGACAGTGTAGAGTTCGAAACAACGTTATGGAAGAAAAACACCCCTGATAATTTATTGCTTATACGATTATAGTTATTAAGTCAATGATTTCTTACTCTACTGCTGGCGTAATAATGAAATAAACATTTTTAATACGTTCCCTACGTATTGGGACATATGTATATCACTAGGTAAATTTCTATTTCACGTACCGGATTAAACGCATGACATAAAATCTGTTTCGCAACCATTTGAAAAATAACTGGTACCATTCTGGATGAAATGTTATCGAGCATTTGAACTTTTTATTGTTCATACGAAGGATAGAAATGTGTTCGAGCAGTCAAGTCGATTTCTCTATTCTGCTACTTACAACCTAACCAAACCAACCGTTAACCGCGGAGAACGTGTTGCATGCAAATGCAGCGTCGGCCTTGCCTTGATTTACGGACACGAACATCAGATCACAACTTAGTTAAAATTATACAAGCTACCAACTGTGATCAATTGAAAGGAAATGACCACAAATGAGCTTCTACGACCGATATTAAGCTTGACTAGAAAATACTGACAAAGAAACGGGCACATGATAAAATGAAGGTATTTTCTTCAATAAAACCCACAAGAAATGAAAAATAAAGAGCAAGCGCTTTCAGAGAGCAAAATAATAATTTACACACCAAACTATGAGCAACAATAAGAAGCATTTCCTGCTTAAAATTTGAAAGACAAGCCCAAAAACTACATGCCAAAAAATATCGAAGAGATGGAAGCACTTACAGCTTAGCACAAAAGAGGGTTTCTCAATTTTTCTGAGTCTCTTTTTATTTACAACGTTCCATTTTACTTCATTCAACTTATTTTCCTTCTCACGATATGCCGTGGTAAGAACTGGACAATTCTCGGTTCTTTTGGAACTCTAAAATTCTTCGTGAAAGTAACGCCTACTTCAACAGGCAGGGTTCTATGTTTGGACTTCTATCAGACATTTTGATTTACTAACATTTTACTGAAGTGTCGATATTTTCCCGTAATTCACTATTTTAAGAATAAAAAGTCATACTTTCCTCGTAATTAAACATCATTTACGAAAGAAAATTCTCAAGTGACCTATGCGGTATTTAGATAACCGTACTCTTATTCTGAAGGAGCGTAAGCCCTGAACATGTGATATCAACAAGTTGGAACTTGGTAACTGCAAATATAGGATAAAAAACCGATGAGGTTCCATCAATTTACTGATTTTTCAATTTCCCAAGTTTCGTTGCATGTGCTCGCAAAGATCAGTCATAGCTCAGGCAACAGTCATACGAGGTTCGCCCTCCCAGATGCAGCGAGAAATTATATTGGTCTCACTAGTTCTCGTCTCACGAGCCGTTTTTTGACATGGCATGCTTTGATCTAATAATTCGGGATGGCTTCAGATTTTGGTCGTTCTTTGGTAAGCCTGAACGGTTATTTTAGATCAAATCCAAATTTACCGCGTATTTTGAAGGTGCGTTATAATTTAGTGATGAACTATTAGCGTCGATCAACTTCACACTAGCCCGAAATTCAATTTCACTCACGAAGCAGACGTTTCAGCAACCCAAGATACTTCATTCTAAGGAAATATCGTAAATGGAGCGGCGTTACCAACATTCTTCATTGCGAATTGTTAGAGTATAGCAAAATAAATATTGTTAATCTTCAACGCAATGAATTTTGTTTAAAATTGAGGTGCGTTGGTTTGCATGCGACTCATAGCCCATAGGCGGTGTTTTATCCCGTATCAAGATAATGCACATTCTCACACAACTCGATTACCGAAAAATCTCTAGGAAAGGTGTCTGGAAAAGCAGTTTTATCCTCAATATTTATTTTTATTCATCAGGAGGGAAACAGTAGGTTTACATCATAATAATAAATTTAAAGAATGCCGTTTATAACAGAAACTAAAAAATTTTACACGAGCAGCACTGATAAACTTTCCAATTTGGATTAACATCCATTCCATTGCTTAATCCATCCATTTTTATCCATTCCATAGCTTCCAGATAAACTAAAACGATGGAATACGGTTGAATATAGCTATGATAAGAGTATAACTCGATAAATAATAACTTGGCTCCAATTGGAAAGTTTCGTAACCAAACCGCATGTTTCCGTGCTCGCCCCTCACCACACGACCAAAGTTGAGGACGTTGTTAAGTGGCGGTATCGCTATTGCCACACACATTGTCTCGTCTATTACATCGAGACGTTTATTGTCAAGTCTCCTTACATTTCATCCGAACAAAAGAGCTTCAAATTAAGGTATTAAATATTTAAATTATAATTTACTTAAGCGGGGGGAATTTGTGCAAGCCGTAGAATTTGCACAAGCAAGTTGTTCATAAACATATGGTCTGTCTCATTTTCCATTCTCATGTAAAATGCAGCTGTAAACACACCTTCACACTGCAAATAATCTAATGAATCTTTCATCTTTGTAGCTAAAAACTCATTTTCAATCCCTGAACAACTAATATTTGAATAAAACAGCTGAAAATACTTGTGAAATATTGTGAACAATTTTAAAATGACATCTATGTACACACTCACTAAATTGACTTCAGTTCAAGAGTTTTCGATAGCAAATTCCAGTTCATTGAATAATAAACGCACTTACAGTGTACCCTGAAGGCCATCTTCCAATAAACATAGGACTTGATAGGCAACACTGCACATTATTCAAACTTGATCTCGCACCTCGCAGGTGAAACTTTAAAATGAACTAAAATTATCAAAAGGTATTGCTACTGAAAAATGTACTTATTTCGAGAAGGATATCGAAAATTTGAGACTTGCGAACGCCTTGTAAAGTCACAAGATTCATCAGGTTTTGCGTATAGTTATGATAATCACCACTTGACAAGTATTCCCAAACAGCTCTGCATGGAATTCACCAGTCCGAGGATCGGCCTTCAACTCAAACGGAAGCTCAATCCTTTTTTCTGTGTTTTTACTAGGAGCTCATAAAACAGCACGGATCACTCAAAATTCCATTGAGAGAAAATCAAAGAGTGGCAGGGGTCACAACTTCCGTTAGAGCATGAGGGGACGCCAGGAGTGAGCGCAGCAATATTGCTAGGCAGTCCTTTTATCAGAGCGAGCAGTCATTTTTTACTTTAGTTAAGTGGGGCGGGTGAAGTGCAATCAGAACTCCCCAAAAGTCCATCAGTGGGCAATCTTCACGACTGTTGGAAGCTCAGGAAGGATTCACGGAACGACCCATTGCCATTCAGCTTGAGCTGCTCCGCTAAACCAGACCTATAGAAAATTGTCTAAACTTTCCCGTGTCTCGAGAACGACGCCACTTCATGAAGCTCTCAGGGATTTGTAGCGAGGGCGCGCTCTAACATCTGGAGGCAAGTTTTTCTCAGAGAGTTTTATTACTCTTCAAAGTATGGTTCTGTTCATTAAAAGGCCAGATGTTACACTTCTAATCGATGGTCTTCTGAAAGTCGACACTCTTTCGATGAATAAATCATCTTCACAGACACAGACAAATATTTATCTTCTACCACATGCAGCAAAATATAACGCGGAGTGTTGGATGAAAAAATTAAAGGATAACATCTACTTGCAAGGTCAGAAACTGTTACCAAAAAGTTAACATTTATAGTTTACGGTATTTGACTGACCAAATGATAAAACAAAAAAAAATCAAGTAAAATAAAAGATATTAGGTTAGATTATTATCATTTAACTCGAGTCTCTATAACAAAGGTGTTCTTGAGAGAAGAATGAGGAAGGTACTATTTTGTATGGACGCAAAATCTATGCACAAGGCATTTCTCACACAAGATCCCCTACGCATAGAAACATGAGTTGTGAAGGAAGAATATGAATCAAGATAAAAAGTTAAAGAAAATAGGAAGTGTTGCAAAAAAGTGAAACAAAAAGAAATGGTGCTTAACAAAGCAAAAACAAATGTTAACAAAAAAGGCCTTCCTAACTTTTGCGTCGAGATCTCATCTTTGCTAATTCCCATAGGTACATAAGCTGTATCCCCTTAACAAAGAGAAATGAGGATTCATTTTGGGGCATTTTCAAATTGTATCAACGAGTTCAAGATTTTTTAGCCACAACAATGACGCTCTCAAAAGATCGGCTATACCATTGATTATGTTCTGCAAAAATGAGACCATTTGATATACAAGAAAGACTATACAAAAGAGAAAAGAGAGCATTCAGTATAGAAGCAGAAGATTAGATTAGATTAGATTATAAGTTAGTTTAAGCCTCCCTAACCGCTGCAAAAATAGAGCGTATCGAAGAAAGGAAGGAGGAAGGCACCATTTAGTATGGAGATAAGAAAATGAGGAATATATGCAGAAAGGGCATAGAAACAGTAAGATGGGAAAGAAATTCATGAAATAAGATAAAAGTTGAAGAAGAAAGTAGTAGGTGCTGAAAAACAGGACAGCAGTGAACCGAAAATAAATGGTCCGTAACAAAACAAAAACCTATGTTATTTTAACAAAAAGAAAGCCTACCTAACCTTTAGCTCGGGCCCACGCATTTCCCCCTGGGAGCGCTAATTCCCATAGATACACTAGTTGTCTCCCCCTGAGGGGATAGAAGCAGAAACCGAGTAATCTATAAACAAGGTGTGTCCCTACACAGGACACCCTACGCATAAAAAGAGTAGGTTAAGTATAAGAAAGAGAAGGCGCAAAAGAGGTAGAAAAGATGGAATGAAAACTGGAAGACGTAAAGTGAACACGAAAGATTCAAGTCTCAGAGGTTTATCTATAGCTGAAACAGCCTTACAATATTCCTCTGGGAGCGCCAGTCCTCGTAACATACGATAGGTATAACGTAATTAACCTACACCTATTGCCTATCTTATGCTCTCAGAAAGGATCTAATGTGGAGATTTTTGATAATGTTCAAGTAAATAGATTTCTTACGGTTGCTGAGCAATTTACGGAAGGCAACAGCTTTCAACCAAAATGGAGCAGAACAATTCTGCGTTGAAAAAACACACAGAAGGGCTATAAACAGAAATCTCTACTAGAGGTCACAAAAATTCATAAAAGGAATATAAACGGAAACCTCTACGAGAAGTTACGAAAAAGCAATCTCCAATCGAAGCTTAATTTGCCGAAAGAATCATCGAGAGCACGATATGCATTTAGAGGACAGCGCTAATGAGAACTGAGCAGCATTATTTAAGGCTCGCCGCGGTGATGGTGATGAGAGATTCTGGTAATTAAGTTAACGAGCTTCGTTATGAGGTCGGACGAAGGAGAGCGAGAGCCCACAATTTGCGCGGGAGCTTTCCCGTGCGGTTTGGTCGCATTGCAAAATGGTGGAGGTGAGCGTTGCTCGACCACGTCCTAACCAACAAGTAATCGAGAACATAGAATGTAACGGAGTATGAACAAAAATTGAAGAAATATATGAGAACGAATAATAAAAAATGAAAAACAAATCGCTACCGTCAGCACTTCACAAAAGTGAATGAATAGAACTTATGGGGAATCGAGTGATATCGTATTTCCATCACAAGAAACATTTTTACATACGAAAAATGCAACCAAGAACCAAGAAATATTAGTTACAGACGACTAAACTGTTAACACAAGTGTAAGAGCAAAAAATGTCAAAACAGCCGATTCGATCATTTGACTGGAAAATATGAGACGGAGAAATCGCAGTCCAGAAAAAGCTAATACAGGGAACGGAATGGAATGTGTGAAAAAAATCCTTCAAGAATTAAAGACCACCTTGATGAGTCTATTTTTAACCTGCGTAACACAACATATATGACTGGAAACAAGGAAATTAGCGCTGCACAAAGCCGTACTACAACGAACACATACGAGTATTGTGGTTAAAACAATCGTGCATGTGAGCGCACCCGAGCCACTGCGAATCATATTATAATTGAAAAGAAATGTTCCCTACAGGAATCATTTACTTACTAAATTGAAGCATTCATATTAGAAAAGCTTTCGTCATTTATATGTGAAGGACTCGATTACCGTTGAATAATTTTTCGAGAACATATATGTAGTGGTGTGTAAAAGCATCAACACGCACCGAAAAATTTGCACATGCACTGACTGCATCAAAATATCCTTGTCGGGTAACCAGGTGTTTTTAATTCTGTATCACTCTTAAATTCATTGAAATTTTTTTCGCAAAGCTCCGATATATCAATTTTGTGACATTAAAAGGAAGCGACGCATTACAAGTTCCAACTGAAATGAGGAGCAAAGACGTGGTCTGGTACACATGCCTTTTGTGTTGAATAATTTTATTCGCGAAAATCTTGAACCTCCGTCCACTCTATAACTTCAAATTCAAAACTTTAATTTCAATCAGCGGGCCTGATTAGCATTGAAGGAGTTCGCAAAGCGAGCAATTCTGAGCTCCAACAAAGCCGGTAAAACTCGCCAGAATTCAAATGATCACTGCGGTAGGAACTAGGACTGCGGCCGCAGCAGCTCGATTACGCCGCAGAAGCTGCCCTGAAATGGAGTTCGTCTCCAACATTCAGAACGGCACAAAAATCTACGCATTCCTTCACGCCTGAAATCATCTAGCAATCACAGAAGTCGAACTCCAGTGCGTATTTTTCCAGAGAAAGTAATGAGAATTTTTCACAAAATATTTAAATGAATTCGACTTGAGCAGCGGCGAAACGAGAGGAATTGAAGTAGTTTTACTAGTAGCGTTCTATTGCCGAGAGTGTGAGAGAGTTAAACTTGTCTACGGGGAGGACACTAAAAAACTGCCCACCATAATTGAGTATCAACTGATAGTGAGCTCATATGAAAAATTCTAAGAGAATTATGAAAGAGCGATCACCTAAAAATCAAAGCTTATAATTTACACGCTGACAAATAAATACTTAGTTTCTCACATTTATTCGATACTACATTGCAGCAACTAATTCCATATTCAGATATATGACTAAAAGAAAAAGATTTTCTCTCCTTCGTACCTCAAGCTTATGCTAAGTAAACGAATTTGGTTAATGTCATTTTCTTGTTTGTCTCAGCAAAAAAAAATTAGAAATTTCGTTTCCGCGAGAGCTGTACTTACTTTGTACCAAAGGTTGAAATTTTTTTAATGGACATTCTCAAAAGAAGAGTTAGGAAATTGCGCCATCCAACAACGAAGGGCAAACCTCATTCCACAAGAAACGACTGACCCAGTTCAGAGGTAAAAAAAAATTAGCATGGCATCTTGTAGTGCACCTGGGTCAGCGAGCGAGCAATTTGGCCGCTATATTCAAGACTACGCCGGGAAGCTACTGGGAAAAAAACGGGTAAAAATGAGAGGCCTTGCTGAAGTACAATTCCCAAGGCACGGTCCAGCGAACCTGCGCAGTTCGGAATCGCAGCACAAAAAATGAGCATCACAACGACCGTGGTAATTTTAGATAGTATGCTAGCTGAACGCGGGTGCCCCACTATGCTATTGCTCAGGTATATGCACTAGTTAGAAAAAAACCTTTAACGGTTTAAACTTAAAGAAAAATCAGATATGAACACATAAGTCTGTAAATCCAGGAATATTTTTGTAACTCTAACGTCAAATAACAATATTGTCAAATGATAATAGTTTCTGAGTTTCATGTGTCAAATGTACCCTTGGATTCACAATAATTACGCTCAGAAAGAAACGAGCGGAAATAATATGAATGGAACCACGCCTCTCATTTTTGGGCAAAGCCTGAGAAAAATAGCATTTTGAACCCGTTGAATTTCAACTACAATCGTTCAAAAAAGTTTCAGTAGTAGCGCTGTCCACCTCATGACAAATATGTAAAAGGAAGGTCTCCCAAATTGACCCAAACTTCCTCGGCGGACATCACAGAAATGCGCCCAGGCAGCACTGCCAATATGAAATACAGTGCCTCGACACTAATGTTAGCACAACTATATATTTCCTTGATGCAAAATTTCGAGCTTTGGTTTTGGTTCGTGAGAGTAGCAGTTTATAGAACGTACATTTACCACGATATTTAAACAAAACGGAACGAAAGTCATTAACAACTAAAATATTAACTAAACAAAACAAATGCATGGGACAAAAGTATTTCGATAGAAGTAAAAATAATTTTTAGGTATTTAATGGCGTGACCTTTGTGAGCGACAATAACAACATGGAGATAATTGGCACAACAAATAAACTTTTAACACTCCGTTGGTGGTATCTTTGGGACTCCTTCGTGCACAACAGTGTTGAATACTATACACAAAATTATCAAGGGAATGGAGAGTTCCGCCATGGAAGAAGACTTATTTTCTGATTTGTACACCATAATTTCCAATTTTCGTCGTATGTTTAGGGTCATCGTCTTGTTGAATGGTTCACTACTTACACCGGCTGTAGAATTCTGGTCATACTTGAAAGTAACTTTTACAGTCTCCTGAATACATCTGTATATGGAATAGTCTATTATTCAGTCAATAATGTGAAGTTCCAACACACCCTGTATAGAAAAACAACTCCAGAACATGGTGCCATGATTGCCGGGAATGGTGTTCTTGGGATCATAGACAACACCTGGTCACCTCCAAACACGAGCTTCATTTCAGTCGAATAATTTTTTGGTAAATTTTACTTTCATAAAAAAAGCGTTTCCAAAACTCAATTCCTTCATCAAGATGGCATCTAGAAAACGTTGACGGTTCTTTACAAGTTTTGCTGTAAGAAAAGTTTTTCTGGAGTAAAGGCAGGTATAACCACATAGATGGAATTCTTTAGTAGCCGCTTTTAGCTCCACTACTTAGTGTAGATATGCACGGGTAATCATACATTCATTCATCACATTACGCAGCATATAGCGTCGAGATCGCCCATTGATCTCGCGAGCAGTTCCGACCCTTCGCAAACTGGAGTTTGTCTCAGTCGTAAATGCTATAGAAATTTTGCACCAACAGTGGCGTATGGGACCTTGACAAGTTCAGTAATTTGAAAATAGGTTAATTCCTCATTACGAAATTTAACTATGGGCTTCCGAATAGCTTCAGGTATTTTTTTTTTAATTTTCCGCATTGCATTCGCTGAGTATCGCTTTAATAAAAACAGGACAAATAATGATTGTGCCTATCAAAGTTGCTTTACTTTTCATGTGCTTCTGAAAGTTTCTATGGACTATAAAAATTTTTAACGAAGACACTCAAATTATTTAATGAAGTACCAATGATTCAACATTCAATTCCGCGTAAATAACTTTGTAAGGACCTGTTCTCATAACAACTATACTTTTGGCCTTAAACCAGGACTCAAAATTCTTGAATTTTATAAAAAATAGAGCTGTACAAATACGCACGTCTTAGCACTGTACTGCTTTACAGGGAATACATCTGGCATCAAATGCATGTACAAGAGGATTAAGCAATGTTTCACAATCCAGTCGAATATCGAAAATAGGAGTCAAACCTGGAAAATAACGAAACCATTTAAACACGTGGAAATGATAGATAAAACCAATAGAATAAATTCTTACCATGAAACTTACATGAAATCATTGAAACACGTACGAAGTGAAAATAATGAATAAAATCAATGTAATAAATTCAGACCGCGAGGCTTGCATGAAACCATTTGAACACGTACAATGTAAAAACCAAATGACCAAATGAGCGATAATGATAATGAGTATTAACTAGAGTATAAATGAGTTAACTAGACCGTATAATAAGGACACACGTACACTACTAGCATTAATAATATAGGATTAATTCATAAGATTAATTCCTTCATACGTAGCATTTCTTCTGATTCTACGTTCTTCTTACATCATAAAAATAGCGTCCTCATAGCAAATCTAGAGCATTAATAACAAACATTTTCACCACTTGAACTACAAAGCAACAAAGCGCAGCCTTATACGTATAAATTACCCGATTCTTCAAATTGGAACACTAACGGACACGGTGATTTGTATACAAATCCGAGTCCCGGTACACACACATAGTTAAGATTTGTTAGGTTTCTTGAAATGCATTCGGTATTTCTTTCACGAAAAATACTCCTACAATGATTATAAACTTAATACAGGACTACCCTTAAGGTATTGTACTCACACAACATACCACAAAAAACTAGAGATATCATCTTAAATACTGAGACTAAATTTTAAAAGTTACATTTTTCATTCACCAAGAAAACATCAACTTACTCGAACAAACCTGAAACTGACACCTACAGAGTTAGCGCTGAAATCTGAGGCAGCGACGCAGTGACACGAAAACTCGGTCTTCGAATGAAGATTGGCAGCGCTGGTAACACGTTCGCCCGCTACTCGGTCGTGTACTGTAATAAACTTACCTCTGGTAGAGAGCCACGGCAACTAAAATTTAATAGAAAACCACGGCTTTCAAATTGAAATCACACGAAATTGAAAATCAAACTTGATGACCGTATCTGTGATTCGAGTTTCACCAGTGCATGAGTACAAAAATATTTTAATCGCAGGTAGGATGGATGTAATGTATTTGTTAGTCATCCACATTTGGAACAGTTATCTCGAGAAAATATTATTATTATATAAGAAAGTTTTAGCCTCCCTTAACCACGACATAGATGTTCCAAGAGAGGAAAGAGGAAGGCACCATTTAGTATGGAGTTGAGGGAACGCGGAATCTATGCACAAGGTGCATAGAAACAGTAAGCTAGGAAAGAAGTTCATGAAACAAGAAAAAAGTTGAAGAAGAAAGTAGTAGGTGCTGAAAAACAGGACAGCAGTGAACCGAAAAAAGATGGTCCGTAACAAAACAAAAACCTATTTTATTACAACAAAAAGGAAGCCTACCTAACCTTTAGCTCAGGCCCACACATAGTCCCCCTGGGAGCGCCAATTCCCATAGATACAATAGTTGTATCCCCCTGAGGGGTCTCGAGAAAATATCGAATCCCGTCATTTTTGGTGGGTCGTGCACACTAGCAAATTATATTTCAATTAAATATCACCCAAATGAAGCCGTGTAACATGTTTACGATGAGATAACATGTAACAATACAGATGGAATGCTGAGCCTGCACTTTGAAAGACTTGTATAACAGTCCACAAGAATTCAATCTAGGGCGAAGAACTATATCAAAATTAAACATGTATTGGCAATAGAATTTACAGAAAAATAAACACTGAAAGTCATCGAATTGAAGCAATGAAATATTGCTGACGCAAAATGAACCAACTACGATTCCATAAACGAATGTACCTTTATGGAAACTGAAACTAAGACATATACAAAATTCAACCAGACAGGTCGCTTTTGGAGAGTCAAGTCACCAATAAATTAAATTCCCACTAAGAAACGCATATCTTGAAAATAAAACGTCAGTAGGAGCAGACCTGGACAGGATCTCATAAGTGCACTCAAGCCCTCACCTCCTCAATTAGCGACACAATGAGTGAAGCCATGCGTACGCGGACGCAGTCCAATCTTAAGGATGCAAAAATTGTTGGGGGCTTAGAATCATGGAAGTCTTAGGGGAAGTTCGTGAGATCAAGTTGAATACCATGCATCGCTCAAGACTGGACTTGGACAAGTGTTAGGAATCGAGCGGCAAGTGTGTAGAGCTCTCCTTAAACGATCAAACCACCTAGAAGCTGGGTTTCAAGCTTCATGAAAGAAGATAAAAATTGAAGAAGAAAGTAGTAGGTGCTGAAAAACAGGACAGCAGTGAACCGAAAGAAGATGGCCCTCAACATAACAAATATTTTATTTCAATAAAAAGGTTTCTAACTCTCAGCTCGGGTCCTCACACATTTTCCCCTAGAAGTGATAATTCCCACAGGTAAAATAGTTGTATCTCCTTTAGAGGACATTAGTACAGTTAGTAACAACAAAAAGATACACAAGATATTTCAAGCACGCTTATTTTTTGTTATCGTTTTAACGCGCAGTGCTTTTCACTCACAAATCTAGATAACTATCAATTTAAGATTCCCATTGAAAGCACATTTGAAAAACGTTAACAAAACGGGTTTCATGAACGAAAATATTTTGGCAATAAATGAATATTTTGATTTAATGCGAAATTTTCCCATGGTAGGCTAAATTTAAAATTTTTGAAAACTTGTTTCATATTCCAGTAAAAATGTACTTTCGGATATTTTCGCCGTGATTTCAAGGGAGAGCATCCAGTCAAATTATACTGGAAAAGATCCCGATTCATTGAATGTTCATGAGCAGAATGTATAAGACCAAAATCATGTCCGTTTTCACCACTCACGAACATCGGAGCCAGACATTTTGATTCAACTCTGAACTTTCGAGAGAAATTAACACTGAAACAGTGCAAGAGTTCATGGAAAAAATTTGCTCAGTCATTGTCACATCAGCTTTATGAGTCGGTGCAACATCAATGACCCAAAATAAAAACGATCGGGCGCAAAAAAATCACCAGCACACTTCACGTGCTTGCAGTCGCTGTTAAGTTTTTAGCACTGGTAAATTGCATCAATGTAAAAACTTATTCCTCCACTTAATTGTCCCATGACTATATTTGACGAGTCTTCCCGCTCAGCACTCTCTGTCGCAAGCCGTAAGCTGCAATACAATCCGACGTTTCCCTCACTGGCATGCCATACAATCCGTGTTTTAAGGCAATCACTTGTTTTATTTCCTATAATTACAACTACGGGCCTCTATCATCACCAGATAGAAATCAGGCGCCAGACCGGCACTCGCGGACAGCCGCGTCCTGACCTGGTTTCAGTTTATAGGGTCATGTAATTAGGCAGGTAAGGTAAAGGTCAGGCGGCGGCCATAGCGGCACTACAGAGGCCTTGTTTTCGTCCTCATAGAGACCTGCGCCAATTCACGCACCCCAGGAATCTGCTCCGTCACTCTTAGTCGAATCATCTCACTCAGCTCTGCAGCTTCGGCCACTTGTGTCTTTGCGAACGTAGCTTCCACAAAGTACCATCTTAATCTTAAAGAGGGCTTAACTGCTGAAATAGTTACCAAAGTGATATTATTTTAAGAAGTACGGCCATATAAACTAATGCTCCATTATAGATAGGACTTGTACAAGTCCTACTGAGTGTCATTTAAGTAAAAATGTTCTACTCTGGGGTTAGCCGCGTCTTCGAAAAAT